>CM029444.1:19763744-21192911 GCA_017140255.1 Eucalyptus paniculata subsp. matutina | reverse complement strand
TTTTTTTTTTTTAAATCTCGTATCAAAATCTCCATTGAATGGTAATCCACCGTACCATCATGCTGCTAACATATGATAATTGAATGAATGTCAAATGAATGTGATCTCTAATGACCTCGAGGCATCACAGTAATTTGATGATGTTATATCTTGAACAAGAAAAACAAACATTCCTGTCGCTTAAACGACTCTTTGAGCTGTCTCGAGTCATGATAATCCGTGATATTCCGGTGGTTAGCGCATAGCAATCCAGAGATGGTAGCGTGCGATCGCGGAAGGACGCGGGACGGTTCGATTCGGGGGACAGTTGGGAGGTGAACGAATGGCACTCGTCCTTTAGTTAATGACAGGCCCCGTCTTCTCTCCAACCGCACCTCAGGACAGAAAACCCCATTAAAAATCCCATGTCCTGTTCAACCTATGACACTTACTCACTTAGAACTCACACCAAGTCAACCCGACGTACATTTTTTCCCAGTCTCTGTTTTCTTGGACTATTTCTCCAAACCCACCCAGGTCATGTCACCCCTTCAACTTGCATTTTATTTCCTCTCTCCAGCATCCGCATTCCCATTTCGTGGTGAAGCACGATGTCCGTTTCCTGGGCTCCTCCTTCATCCTCGTCTCTTGCTCTACGCTTGCTGTTTCCGCTGTTCTTGATCTTGATCAGGACTCCTCGTTCCCAGGGCGTGGATAACTACACGAGCTGCAGCGGCAGGTTCAGCTGCGGGGATGTTAATGGCGTCGGCTATCCTTTCTGGGGAGGCAACAGGGGGAGCTCTTGTGGGTATCCCGAGTTGGGGCTCAATTGCGAGAACGGAAGCAACACGACGATGGTGATAAAGGATGTGAAGTACCGCGTTCTGGGGGTGTATCCTTATCCTACTCTGGTGCTGAGGATCGCGAGGGACGACTATATGCAGGGACTCTGTCCCACGAATTTCGTCAACACGACTCTCGACTCCTCGCTGTTCCAAAGCACCGAAGGCTACACCAACTTCACTTTATTCTACGGTTGCCAATCGGTTGTCCCATCTTTCTTGGGCCAATTCTCTTGCCCTGTTCAGGGGGTATCGTCCACAGCGGGCTATGTGTTGTCAGGGTTGGGTGTTGGCTCGTCAGGGTTGAGTGTTGGCATTATACCGTGCTTCACGAGCGTGGTAGTCCCGGTTTCTTCGTCTTTTTGGAGTGACTTGGGGAATAGCTCCTCTGGTTTGAGTGAATTGCTGCAGCATGGTTTTGAGGTTCAGCTGAAGGTGGATAGTGAAGCATGTGTTGAGTGCACTCAATCGAATGGAGTGTGTGGTTACGATCCCGCCGCGAATCGGCCCACTTGCTATTGTCCTGACCAGTTCTTTGGTTCCAAAACCTGTAATTCATCGACACCGGCCGCGACACCAGCAGCAACAACTGCTAAATCTACACAAGGTGATTCGTCTTAACTTTTCTTTATCACTTATTTTACTTTGCCGTGCAATTTGGGAGCGCGGAAATAGGATGGAAAGAAAAGGGTAGAGGAAAACATGGGGGAAATTAAATATGCCATTGTTTGGAAGAAGACAGAAAATGGAGAGAAATGAGGCGGAGAGAAAGATTTCGATTGGATCCCACAAGAAACAATCTCAAACGAGGTCAATTTGAAGTATCGAATTCTTATTTTACTTGTAAATTTAGATGTTTCTATTCACTTCCATCCCTCCAATTTCCTCTCCATCCAAACAAGGTCGAGAAGATATGTTTTCTCTGCTTCCAATCTCAGTTTCTTCTTATTCCCTTCATCATTTTCTTACCTTCCTTGCTCTTTTTTTCCAAAGGTAGGGTTAGCCTCTTAAAAATATTAGGAAAAAAGAGACCCCTTTGTACTTTTTGACCAGAGTTTGGCTGGTCCTGGTAACTGCTTAGCTTCCATAAGTTCCCTTTGGACTAAAGCAAAGATTGGTTGTTGGAAGGCTCACCCACACTTGAGTGATTTTAATAAACCATCACTTTCCCCATGACTTTAGTAATTGATATTTTATCGGCCAGCCACATCTAAAATGATGCTCTAATAGATATCCCTTAGAGTCTGCCAATCGATGCTCAACGGAGAAATTTTTTTTTCTCCTAATTAAGATATGGTATCGTTAGGAGGAAATGGTGGAGAACATGGAAAGTTGGTAAAGGTTGATATCTCTGTACTTAGTCAAACCCATCTATCACATCCAGCCTTTTTAAAAACAAGAACCTTGTAGGTTATGAGTCATGACACTGAGTAGATGACATCGAGTAATTCATGGAGTTTCCCTTGAATTCTGTCCAAGAAAGAATCAAATTTGGGGGAACAACTTTAAGTGTTGCTCTGTGGATGTGAGGGGAGGCAAATTGGTTTTGACCTGATTAAATTTGGAGAGAGCATTTACCATCAGATGATATACTACCATGCTGAATCAATATTTATCATGTTTGGTACATCGCTTCAGATGAGACTGGTTCTTTCTAATGATTATCACTGTTTTTTCTCTTGAATAAACTTGAAAATCTAGGAAAAGTTGGATTTTGTGAGATGATTACCATAGAACCTTTGTAATTTATTTGGCTGGAGAGCTACTTAAAGACAGATACATGACTAATTGTTTTTTTTCCCTTGTCCTGTCTTATCGCTCTCAAGTTCAGGTGTCCTTTCTTATTCTCTAGAATAATTATTAGGACATGTTTAGGGCAACAAAGCCACTTAATTTCTTATTAAGAACAGAAGGATTTGGCACACTCCAGTTTCAAAATAATGTTCACCAATTGATGCCATTATAACTTTTTTGTATTCTACTTCAATGTTCAGCAATTGAAAAGTTAAGTTTGGTCAATCCAGTAAACAGTTTGTTCTCACAGGTGATTTTCCAAACATAGGTTCTTGAGACTTGGAGGTAATGTTGTTATTAGAACACGTCATATTGGACTTAAAGTATTTGCCTGATTCTGAAGTTACTGTTTTATGGACTGTCGTCATGGATGTGGATATGAATTTGCGTTGAAAACTAATTCCATTCTTAAATATGTTTTATTAGGATTAGAGAACTCACATTTTACTTATCTGTTTTCTTGCTCTTTTAGCAATTGTGATTTGATTATTAATTCTCAGTCTTATCTCTGACACAGGGAAGGAATCTAAATCACTCAGCATAGGTAATATACTCTCTGATCATGAGCGAATTAATGATGTCCAATAAGTGATGAAAAGTGAATGTTCATTCATATTGTGCAGGCCTTGGCATTGGCGGAGCTGGTTTTGTGGCAATTCTGCTAGGTTTCTTGTTCGTCTGTTTAGTGCAGAAAAGGAATAAGAAAAAGAAAGCTGCTTTCGAAGTTCAAACCAAAGATCTTCACAGTACTCCTTCAAGCAAAAAACTTCTCATATCGAGTAATTTCACTAGAAGCATACCATCTTTTCCTTCATTGAAGTCCGACCTTGAGAAGGGAAGCACCTATTTTGGAGTTAAAGTCTTTGAGTACGTAGAACTTGAAGAGGCAACTAAAAATTTCGATCCTTCTCGAGAACTCGGAGATGGAGGTTTTGGGACAGTTTATTATGGTAGGGGGATGCACTGTTTGTCATTTAATATAATGAACCATGGGAATTACTAGCCCGCTAATCAAAGTAGTAATCATTGTGTTGCAGGTGAGCTTCGTGATGGGCGAGTAGTTGCAGTCAAGCGCCTGTACGAGAACAATTTGAGACGTGTTGAGCAGTTCATGAATGAAGTAGACATCCTAACACGCCTGCAACACCAGAACCTAGTGAAGCTGTATGGATGCACCTCAAGACGGAGCCGGGAGCTGCTTCTTGTCTATGAATATATTCCAAATGGAACAGTGGCCGATCATCTCCATGGAAAGCAAGCGAGTTCTAATTTTCTTCCTTGGCGTGTTAGGTTGAATATAGCTGTTGAGACTGCAGATGCACTCACTTACCTTCATGCGTCTGATGTCATTCACCGTGATGTTAAGACTAATAACATTCTCCTAGAGAACAATTTCCGTGTAAAGGTGGCTGATTTTGGTCTTTCACGGTTATTCCCCACAGATGTCAGCCATATATCTACTGCTCCACAAGGAACTCCTGGTTATGTGGATCCAGAGTATTATCAGTGCTACCAACTTACAGACAAGAGTGATGTATATAGTTTCGGTGTTGTCCTATGTGAACTCTTGTCATCAAGACCTGCAGTTGACACTAATAGGCATCGTCAAGACATTAATTTGGCCAACATGGCTGTCAACAGAATTCAAAATCGTACATTGCACGAACTGATCGATCCTTCTCTGGGGTTTGAAACAGATTATGCAGTTAGGAGGATGATAACCTTGGTGGCAGAGTTAGCTTTTCGGTGTTTGCAGGAGGAAAGGGATATGAGGCCGACTATGGAAGAAGTCTTGGACTCTCTGAAAAGAATTGGGACTGAGCAGATAAAAGAGCAGAAGGCCGAGGTTATGGATGAAGTTCTAGACACCTTGAGGGGATTTCAGTACAAGAATGCAACAGTGAAGAAAGCCGAGGTGATTGACATCAGGTCAGATGATGTTGGGCTTCTAAAGAATATGCCTCCCCTGTTTTCCCCGGACTCAGAGGTCTCGCCTATTTGGGGAAGCAGCTCAACCCCACCTAATTCCATTTAGCGATTAGATTTGCTAGTCTGTTTATTTCGTAAATCTTGAAGCAGGAAAAGTGATTTCATGTATGATGACCATAAGCTCTCTGGCCTTCTAGTCTGGTGGTGATTACGCAGGTGGACAGGAGCCATAAGAGCAATGTACATAGTAAAGGTGGCCTGCAGTACTTATCTGTTTTATGATATTTTCTGATGAATACACTTGCTGTCTGTTCTCTCTCAAAAATGTTAAGAAAACCAGACTCTGCAGCGCACTTATCTTGAGTGATAATCATCCGGCATCACAGGAGGAATTCATTCCAAGATTGTCCAAAATGATGTCATTTTACAAGTTACTACTAATGTTAATGGATTTACCTTGCTAGTATTTGGTGTTGCTGATGTATTAGGAAGAGTGTGATGGCGTGGTCTACAAATGCAGAAGCCAAAGCATCCTCCTTTGTTCAGTTTTCCAGTTGTCATTGTTGTTTATGCATTTTAGACTGAAAAAGCAGAAGTAGCAGGAGAAAAAAACTACATGGTTTCGTTTTGTATGTGAACTTCAGTTGATATTCATTGGCAGGGCACGCGTCTGGTCCCTCCCTCGAGGTACGGTAGCTGGGATTATAATTCGTCGTAAGCACGTTTATTATTCCAGTTTAGTTGCAGCAAGCCAGTAAAGCCTACTGTACACGAACAGCTCCAACTTGGTGGTTCCTGCTAATCCTATCAATCTGAAAAAATAAGAATTAGTCATCCGACATATAGTGCTTGCCAAATAGTGACTTGGTCGCAGGAAGTGACTCAGCTAAATCAGAATGTGGCAGCGGTAGAACACGATACATGTTGCTTTCCTTAAAGATGGATGTATCGATTATTCAGTGATTGACATTTTGTCCTCCGAAATCTCATCTAGGAAGGTAACTACAATGGAGAACTTGCATCATTTTGCAAGGGAAACGATTGCCGATGTTGGTAGAACAAGTTTTCCTTAGATTCTCATAAGAAGTTATGGGGGTTTATAAACTAACTGATACACACATTCAGTGTACGTAACATTGTTAAATTTGTATTCCCTAAATTGACTGTTTTCTGACCTATTCATGTTCTTTCACTCGATTCACGGCGACGATTCCCTTCAGGTCAGACAAAGTATAGGGAATTTTTAAATTCGATGGTCTTAGAGTTGTCCACTATTTTTCTAATATGATCAATAGGATGGATCATTTTTGAACCAAAAAAAAAAAAAAAAAAAATCATGACTTCTGATGCATGCAAGATATCATGGATCAATTATTTTAAATTGTCATTAACCATATATTAATTTATTTTTATTTTTATTTTGAATTCCACGTTTGCCTTTCTTGCTTTAGAGACAACCAACGTGGAAGATACACTGACCGCCCTATATACTTTGCTCAAAATTTAAGAGTTTAATTAAGGTATCACCCACGAATTATAATCATTTAAAATTTTTAATTTGTTAAATGAACTATTTTGAACTTATAAAATCATATATTTGTAAATTTTCTGGCATATTTAGATATATATTTCAACACTCCCAGAATTATGCATGTCAAACCTTTGAATCACACTTATACTACAATTAAACAAATCCAATTTCCACTTCGACCTCAATTTTCTCCGAAACAAAATTCCATGAAAAAAAAAAAACATGGACAAGTTTTAAATATCTTTTCACCACACATAATTATAAATGGACCACTGATCCAAAACAAAACAAAAAATTGAAATAAAAAAAAAAAGAATTATAGATGAACAAAATCGCATTTTACGATAATCAAGATAATTGGCAAGTAATCGTTAGATTTCTTATTGTTTAAATTTACATTCACAAAAATTGCTGAGTATCCTACAAATCCCTCATCTCTCGTTCAATTTTCTCCGAAAACAAAATTCCATGAAAAAAAAAATGGACAAGTTTTAAATGTCTTTTCACCACACATAAATTATAAATGGACCACTGATCCAAAATGAAAAATAAAAAAAAAAAGAATTACAGATTAACAAAATCGCATTTTACAATAATCAAGATAATTGGCAAGTAATCGTTAAATTTCTTATTGTTTAAATTTACATTCACAAAAATTGCTGAGTATCCTTCAAATCTCTCATCTCTCGTTTAATAGACAATTAAATCGCATTTTACAAAATTAATCAAAATCTATATATACCATGTAAGTGGCCTCTGTCCGTTGGCTTTCATGCGAAAGATGTCTGGCAACCAGAGTGTATCGACTAAACATTGATTAACTGGCGGTTAGCCCGTGGGCCGTCGGGCGTCCAGTCTCGAATCGATTTATCTGAACAAAGCATTTCGGACCCACCGTAGCTTCTCACCTTTGGTGCTTCATTTGGATATCTCCGAATTCAACTCAAAGTGAGAAAATGGTCTAAAATATCTTAAATCTATGATACGATGGCTAATTAAATTTTAATTTTTCCGATTTCAATATTTTTTTAATATTATACTTCCGATCAATTTTGATCAAAGATTGCTAATTGACAATCCAGTTAATGCCAACTTTTCAACATGATATAACTGAAACCGACATCAATAATTTTTTTAATTTTTTAAATTTTTTTTCCTTTACTTTTCTTTCTCGTTTTTCCTTTTTTTTTTCCTTTTTCGCCTATGGAAAATCTCAGCAATATTATTAATTTCCTTGAAAAAGGTTTTTAAAAAGCTTTTCTAGAAATGACACATTTTTCGTGAAAAGAACAGTCTGCTCACATGCAACATAAGACATCCAACAAAGGTTTTGGAGGGCACGATAGGCAGTTTGAGGGGAGTTCCTTCTTTCATTGGGCTTTGGCTACCCAATCCGTGAGACTATTTTGCATCTTGGAGACATCGGGCTAGGTTCACAAAGTTTCAGTTGGGTCAGATTTGCTTTGCAGTCATCAATCCAGGCCCGTAGAGCTCATGGGTTCCGCTCTTCTTCCAGAATGCAATTAACTAGCGAAGTACAATCTGATTGTACTTGAATTTGAACTCCACAGAACTCTTCACATTTGCTTCTCTTCGATAAATCGTAGACCAATGAGCAAAGCTAAGGTTTCAGCCGCTTCGACTGATCCAGCCAAGATGGAATTTGCGAAACCATCCACCAACACTCCTCTGCAGTCTCGAATCACCCCTGCTACGGCTGCTTCCGACGAGTTCTCCGATTTGGAGCAATCGACGTTAATTACCAAAGGCCCTCTCTCTGGTGGCTGCCATGAAGAAGATAAGCTTTTCATGTTCCTAATTGCACTTTTCGGCCTTGGATTCCATCTCAAGAAAACTGGCTTGCTTTGTAATTGCAAGATTCAACGTTCTGCTCGAGTTCAGCTAGCGAGAGCTAAAAACAAACCCATTTCGTGCCCTCCAAATTGACCACCGGGTGCTTGCAATTTCCTCATGCGAGACCTGGTATGCATTAACTTCAAAGCATTTCAATAACCATTTGTCCAGTCGAGTGATGGGTACGTCTAAAGATTGTAACTTGATTTTTTCATCAGACCATATCAAAGCTGTCCAAGGACAAAGGAAGAGCGTGTGCTCAATAGTCTCCGGCACATGGTGGCATAATGGGCACAAGGGGTCTGGTAAGATCTTCCTTTTATAGAGGTTTTCTTGGGTGGGTAGCGTTTCGGCTAGGGGTGCAAGGTTACGGAGAACCGTCCAAACCACCCAGAACTAAACCGAACTGGCCCAGAACCAGTGATTCCTAAGGAAAACAGTCCAGTTTTCGATTCTAATTTATTTAAATTAGTGAGTACCAGTCTGGTTTCCAATTCCAAGTAAAGAACTAGATTTATAATATTTTGCATTTGCATTTTTGATATTTTATCACAAAGAATATACCATTTTGCACCAAATTCAATGGTGATAATGTCAAAAATAGGAATTGAGATGGGCACAAGATAATGATTGACCGAGGATCGATAGAAATTCCGTAATGGACAACCTTGCACAAGCACTCTGGAGATTTGATTGCATTTGATAATCTACATAAGTTGGAAAAAGTGCAACAAATATAGTCAAAAGATATTTGAATAAAGAGAATTTTGAGGAAAGAATTGTGAATGGGTAGTGAGATATTTGAATGAAGAGAATTTCAATGGATGGATTTGGGAACAATTTTGATGGGAAAGACTGGTGGCAAGCGTTAATCGGTCGACACCAAAAAAGGAAACGAAAGAATTTTTCTTTCCAACTTGCAAGGACAAAATCGCAATTGATGCAACAATGGAAGGGGGATTTTGATGGACAAAAATCAAGATGGAAAGTACGCATCGAACGGTACAGCTTGGGCGATATTCTCACCCTCAATCCCAGTTCCGATTCCTCTCCGAATTGTTGGGAGGGGGAAGGCAAAGGACGTCGGTGTTGTCGGATTTGCGTCGTCGAGATTAGGTACGTCAGGAAGAACTAGGTTAATGCCACCAAAGCCACAGCAACATTGGAAAACCTGCACAGTGTTAGTTAATGATAACAAGTCAATGATGCTGATGGAGGTCCACCGCTGACTGTCGTGGTGGAGCACTAAAAGTCATTGGGTTTGTCGTAGATGACTCAGCCAAGGTAGGGATGTTGTGTAAAGTTTGGTAGGACTAGTTTCATAGATCTATTTTGAAATTAGATTGGATCGACAAATCAATTCTTTGAAGATCCATAGAATTAACTAGAGATTCCGACTTCCAATTTTTGGAGCTTGTCTTTAACAGGTGGTTTTCGATTTCAGGGTAAAAATCACCCGGACCATACCTCTACTTTTGGCAAACTCTCCATAGGAAGATGAGAATTTTAAGATAAGTATTTAGTTTCCATAGCCGTGTCCAAAAGGATCTTCGGGCTTGGAAGGAGGTAGAGGCTAAAGTTGATTGTTGCTTTTGTTGGATGGATATAGTTTATTGTAAATGCTCTTGACCGTATAATGCCTAGTTTTCTTCCCGATCCAAACCAAATGGTCTTCCTCAGAGTTTCTGTTAAGAGGAATTGCTAGGATTTCATTAGTCACAGTCCCATCAAACATCTTCCGCAACACATGCTCACTTCAAGTTCTATCCTCTTGGTTAATGAGGTCCTCCACCTGTTGGGGCTCTTCAATATTTGCCAGTCCACCAATAATTCCCCTTTCTAGCCACCTATCCTCTCTTATGTTGATCTTTTTTCCATTACCCACAGTCCATCTAATGTCTCCATAAATTGAGTCCCTACCAATAAACATACTTTGCCATCACCAAGAGGGTCTTGAACCCTTTTGTGCCTTCCAAAATTCTTCTTTGGGAAAATGTATTCCTTTGAACAAACAGCTCCAAAGAGCTATTGAGGACTTAGAAAGTCTCCAAGCCTACTTACCTAACATTGCCTTATTAAAAGAGATTAAGTCTCGGATCCCAATCCACCAATATCCTTCCTCATTTTAAAAGTTTCCCAACTCTTCCAATTAATCCCAGCCTTTGTTTCTATTAGAAGGTGGCAATTCTTTGTTCAATCGCTCTACATATCGAGAGTGGGATTTTAAATATAAACATGACATATTGAGGCAAGGTTTGCACTACAATCTTAACCAACATTTTTTTCCAGCTTTTGATATTAACTTCTCTTTCCAACCCTATAGTTTCATGTTCACCCCTACTAAGATCTAAGCAAACATTTGCTTCTTCGATTGCCCCAATTGAAAGGTATTCTTAGTTACTTTCTTATTTTGTCAATTATCGGGATTCTAATAGCGTGTTTGATAATGCTTATGTTCTTGGGAACAATTTCTGATCATAAATTATTCTTTTTTATTCAATTCTCGAAAACAATTTTTAAGCATTTTAAGCCGTTTAGTAACTGTTCAAAATTTCAGTTCCCAAAATAGAGTTGCGTTTAACACCGTTCTCAAAATTTCTACTTCAAATCATTTTCTTTTAATTTTTAAATAACTTTATTAATTTTTTTTCTTTTTTTTTCCTTTCTTTCTCTTCTTCTTCTCCTTCAAGGCTGCCGATCGCCGATCTTAGGATTGAGAGTGCTAGTATGAACACCTAGAGGGGGGTGAATAGGTGTATAAAATAAATCTTGGCAAATATATGCGGAATAAAATAAATTTCGAGTAAAATAAAGGAGTTAGGGAAGAGAATAAGAACACAAGATTTATAGTGGTTCGGCTTAATTCAAGCCTACGTCCACTCTCCCACGCTAACAGCCTTCTTGGCTGGATTCCACTATGCAATCAACAAGAGATTACAACTTTTTGAGTGCAAACACTTAGTAAATAACACTATCTCACTAAGTCACTCTTTTGGTATTTCTCTCACGATTACAAACGTTTAAGCTCTCCAAAGACAAGTGTATGAACAAAGATCGCTCGGACTTTGGAATTATAAATTCTACGCTCTATCTCTTACTTGCTCATCGGTCCATGATCTCCTTAAATACTCCTCCACTTCCAAACTACCCGTTGGATAGTATCCCAGAGAATCATCTTCCAATATACCCATTGGACAGCTCTGTATCTAGAAGATTTGGTAGCCGTTGAGTGACAAAGGTAGAATCCCAAAATGATTCCGATTGCCCATACAAACGAAATCTTGGTTTCCATAAGTAAATCTTTTTTCATATAGAAAGTTCTTATCTTTAAGATCCAATCGTCAATCAAATAGATTGAGTCAATCAAATCAATCTTGATGTGGAATCCAAACCAGATCACTAGCCGTTGTATGATTGGGCTTGAGTTACGATTCATCGAATCTGGATGTAAAGTCTGAGAGCAATAGACTTTACAATCTGAGTCTAAGTGCGATAGACTTTACAATCTGAGTCTGAACATATTTTGCTTCAGCATAAAATTTGTCTTCTGGTTCAGCTTCAGCATAGAGTCTGTTTTCTAGTTCTTCCAAGTATAGACTTTAATAATAAACTTTACTTGTTCTATCATCAGCATGGTCTATTACTCAACCATCAAACATTTAGTAGCCTTTGATTTATTTTGTCATCTTCAAAACATTATAAAGGATTTCCCTAACAATCTCCCCATTTTTTATGATAACAAAACAATCTCTGAATATGCAGATTTGTAAACATACTTTTAAAAATATTAATTTAAATAAAATGATATCATAAGATAGCAAATAAATTGAGCATAACAATATATATAAAAATAATCACAACTCAATATTATGCCATAGATAATATCAACCAATCGCAACTCAATATTATGCCATAGATAATATCAACCAATCAACACATATGCATATTCATATCTTCTCCCCCTTTTTGTCATAATCAAAAAGCGATAATAATGGAAAAAGTATCACGTAGAGAATGATAACAAAATTTTTTTGCATGAAACACAAATTCCAAAATATCAGCTTTTATAAATTATGTCGAATATAAAAGATATGCAATATAGCTCACTTCAATCATATATATCAACAAATATTCAATAAAAATCACGGATGCATCATAAAATTCATTTATCCTTTTTGTCATAATAAGATGATAATATCAATAAAAGATTTGTTAATGACAAAAGGTAATAAAAGATGCACTAACCGGATTTTTTAGAACAAATTCTGACACATTTACCTTTCCTTCCATTCATAATAAGATCACGATCAATCCAAAAAGATTTTTCCATAATTGCTCAATGCTCCCCCTCAATTTGTTGTCTTTTTGAGATGATCACGATTCTTTTCCTTTTCTTTTGGATTTGATTTCTTCCCCTGTGATCATGACAATATTTGCGAATAGAAACAATTGTTGCTTGTGCACGTTGAATATAATATTTTTCCAATATTTCCTCTGTAGCAACAATATCCACAACGATCACTTACATTTTGAAACTCGAGGCAAAAATTTATTTTCTTCAATCAAGCTCTTCTTGAATTCAACCTGTATAAACTTAACAAACTTTTTGCACAAATAAGCTGTAATAATATCCACGTAATATATAATGCCATTTCTTCAAATAAATAAATTGAATAGCATATGTAAAATTAAAATTCAGAACTACTCAACCTTTTGTACGACACATAAGGGATTTCCTCAACAATTTGCAAAAATTGTGCATAAGGAATAGAATATTTGAATCTCCAGAAGATAATATAGAATCTTCATAATTTTCAGATCGAGCTTTCCAAAATTCATATGGAAGATTCTTTTGTTACCTGCAAATTCTTGTATAATGGATAACCATCTTTGCAAAAATGTCACGTAATATATTCCTTTGATTTGCATATCAAACTTGTTAGATAGAATATATCTTCTAAGAATATAACAAGAATATCCATGAATATGCAGTAATATCTTTCGAAATCAAAGAGATTTCCTTGAGCATAAATTTCAGATATGCATTTTGCAAAAAGAAAATAGAAATTTTTGTCATGTGCCAAAATTGCAATACCTTATATTTATGACAAAAGATATTCGCAATATAATAAATAATCATCCAAAATGCACGTAGAGATTTGCAAGGCGGGATGATAAAAATATTCTCTTACCCATGGTATATGTTTCAAATATACCATTGATTTAAAAAAAAAAATCATTAGGTAAAGATTCTTTTCTTATTGCACCAAAATCTGCGTAGATTTGCAATCATTCTTGCCTGCAATCAACTCATTTCATTTTTGGTATCCATCAATTTGGATCATTTCATGACGTTAGAGCAAAATATATAATCTCCAAATATTCTTTCTTAATTCATTATAACAGAATACTCAAAGAAAGAATATTATGCATAATGATATTTTGAAAAATAAATTATCACTTGGTCATAGTACGATAAAAACAGAGAGAATAAAATCTTTGAATATCTAAGAATATCTTGCATCATCACGTAAAACATATTTTCACTTTGCAAAATATTACTAAATCTGAGAGTATAAAATCAAACCAAATAAATTCATTTGTCTCAAAAAATAATCACACGTATTATATCAAATCTCAATTCACGAATAATAAATCATATGATTCTTTCTTCAATAAAAAAAAAAATCAAAGAATATGATTATTATAAAATCTAAATCAATCAATGATATATTGAATTTCAAGCATAATGAGAATTATGTGCCCAAAAACATTCCTTACCAATTTCTTCTTTTCCTTTATTTCCTGCAAAAAAGAACTCATCTTTTCTTTGGTACCCATTTTTTCTTGGGTCCATGAGAGTTAGTAAAATATGTTGTTTTTACCCAATTTTTCTTGATCTGTTTCCAGACTTTAGGACATTCTTTCTCAAAGTGTTCTGAATCTCCACAATTTGAATACTTAAATGCATTTAGACCAACAGATTTTACAAACACTTTTTGAAAATGATTTTTGTAAAATGCCTTTGAAGGTTTTTGTCTAAGTCTCTCTTTTACTTTAGGAAAATCAATTAAAGAATTATTTTCCTTATTGAAACCAAGTCCTGAGTAAGGAACTTGTTTAGAAAGAATATGCTCTAATGTTTTTGATCCATTTGAAAATCTTGTCGAAATATTTGAAAATTCTTTCTTCAAAGAATCATTTTCTTTAGTAAGCAAATCTCGATTTTCTTTTGTTTGTAGAAAATCTTTTTGCAAAATTTCAAAATTTTCTTTTTGAGAAAGATCTTGTTGCCTAAGTCGAGAATTCTCATTTTTAAGTTCAAAGATCCTTTTAAGAGAAGATTTGAGATTTAAGCAAAGCTCATTTATATACTTTGAAACTTTGAGATGAATTTTTGAATTACTTACCTCGATTTCCTCATCGGATTCTGAGTCTGTGTTTGAGTCAGACTTTGATTCTGAGTCTGAGTTAGACTCAGATTCTGAATGCACCATCAAGCATAGATTTACTTGTTCATCATCTTCTTTTATTATTCTTTTCTGGCCATTTTGCTTGTATTTTCTTCTTCCACTGAATTTGCTTCCATTTCTACTCAACTTTTTGAATTTCTCAATCATAAAAGCAAGTTCTTCGTTGTCCATGTCATTTTCTGAGTCTATTTCATCAAAAACAGCATTAGATATTAAAGCAATGGACTTCTTACCTTCGGGATCTTCATCGTTGAGTTGCTCCACTTCATAGGATTGAAGAGTGCCAATCAATTCATCAACAAAAAGTGGCATAATCCTCTGAGTCTCTCTTATTGAGGTCTTTACATGGTTCCAATCTTTTGAGAGACCTCGCAAGAGTTTGTTGACCTTCATTGGAGAAGAAATTGGATGACATTGATATACCAAATCGTTTACAATTTCTGTAAAATGATCGAACGTATCTCTAATCGACTCTCCTTGCTTCATCTTGAAGAATTCATATTTGCCAAGCATGAAGTTTACTTTTGTCTCTTACACGATCAGTCCCTTCATATGTAACATGAAGTCTATCCCAAACTTCTTTTGATGTTTCACATGAAGAGATTCTATTATATTTAACAGGAGACAATGCGCAATATAAAGAATAAATAGCTTTTGCATCAAGCGCTTCTCTTTTGGACATCTCCGTCCGAGACATAGGAGCAGGGGGTTTGCTTTTTTTGTCTTTGCCATTCTTATTTGGTGTAGATGCAGCAGTAGGATTGATTCCTTTTTCCACAACATCCCATTGCAAGGGATCTCTGGATCTTAGGAATGCTTTCATTTTGTTCTTCCACACGTTGTATTCATTTCCATCAAAATATGGTGGCCTTGTGTTACTTTGTCCCTCCGTAAATCCTGGTGCCAAGATACTAGTCATAAAAGATCTTTAGCTCAAAAGTAAAAAACACTTTTATAAACCAAGCACTTGGCTATGATACCAATTGAGAATGCTAGTATGAACACCTAGAGGGGGTGAATAGGTGTATAAAATAAACCTTGGCAAATATATGCGGAATAAAATAAACTTCGAGTAAAATAAAGGAGTTAGGGAAGAGAATAAGAACACAAGATTTATAGTGGTCTGGCTTAATCCAAGCATACGTCCACTCTCCCACGCTAACAGCCTTCTTGGCTGGATTCCACTATGCAATCAACAAAAGATTACAACTTTGAGTGCAAACACTTAGTAGATCACACTATCTCACTAAGTCACTTTTTTGGTATTTCTCTCACGATCACAAACGTTTAAGCTCTCCAAAGACAAGTGTATGAACAAAGATCGCTCGGACTTTGGAATTATAAATTCTACGCTCTATCTCTTACTTGCTCATCGGTCCATGATCTCCTTAAATATTCCTCCACTTCCAAACTACCCATTAAACAGTATCCCGGAGAATCATCTTCCAATATACCCATTGGACAGCTCTGTATCTAGAAGATTTGGTAGCCGTTGAGTGACAAAGGTAGAATCCCAAAATGATTCCGATCGCCCATACAAATGAAATCTTGGTTTCCATAAGTAAAGCTTCTCCGTATAGAAAGTTCTTGTCTTCAAGATCCAATCGTCAATCAAATAGATTGAGTCAATCAAATCAATATTGATGTGGAATCCAAACCAGATCACTAGCCGTTGTATGATTGGGCTTGAGTTACGATTCATCGAATCTGGATGTAAAATCTGAGAGCAATAGACTTTACAATCTGAGTCTAAGTGCGATAGACTTTACAACTGGAGTCGAACATATTCGCTTCAAAGCATAAAGTTTGTCTTCTGGTTCAGCTTCAACATAGAGTCTGTTTTCTAGTTCTTCCAAGTATAGACTTTAATAATATCATTTACATGTTCTATTATCAGCATGGTCTATTACTCAACCATCAAACATGTTAGTAACCTTTGATTTATTTTGTCATCTTCAAAACATCATAAGGGATTTCCCTAACAAGGATAATCAACAACCGACTAGACAATGACCGACAACCTCACCAAAGCGTCGCCAGCCGAGCCTCATTAACAACTAGGCAAGGCTCGGCCAAGCCATGGCTAGGCGAGTGGCCTCACCAAATCTAGTAAGGCTGAGCCCCATTAGTGGCTAGGTGAGCTCGGCCTCGCCCAGCTAAGCGAGGCTTGCCGGTGGCCAGGGGAGGCTCGGTGGAGGCCCGCCTGGCCACTGATGAAGCTTAGGCTCGCCAGATCTGGCAAGGCCGAGCCTCACCGATGGCTGAGCGAGCTTGCCAAACCTCACCCTAGCCTAGCAAGCCCTCGACAAGCTCGTCGGACCTCACCCAACCGATCGCCGGCGACCGATGGCAATGGGTGGCAAACGGTGGCGACGGTGACAGATGGCAACGGCGACAGTAGTTGAAGAAGAAGAAAGAGAAAAGAAGATCAAGAAAAGAAAAAAAAATAAGTTGGTTGATTTTAGAATTGTTTCTGGGAATAAAGAATTAACTTTTTTTTCACTTCTCGATTCTGTTCCAAATCTACTTCCAGGAACAAAAAAATATAATTTTGTTTCCGAGAATCACAATTTTACCAAACGAATTTCTGTTCTAAATCTACTCCCAAGAATAAAAGAGTAGAAATTATTACTATTTGGCAAGTTGCCAAACGGACCCTAAGTTCTAAGGCCAAATTCCTTTTCAAGTCTTTTTGGGTGTGGCAATCAACATGATTCTCCCTAATCTCCTTTTATTCAGGAAAATTATCCAATCAATCATAAACATATTATATGAATACTAATTCAATAATAAATTTTTCAGTTCGATCAATTCAATTATACTAAACTTTTGCATGGAATTACAATATAATCCTTCCAATCAATTTTTACCTGAAATTATTAACAGACGATTTAGTCATCGCTGGCTATCTTACATAACACACTATTACATCAATGATTTTAGATGAAAATCGGCCAAAAGAATTATATTGAAATTTCGTGCAAAGATTTAAAACTAAATTAGCAAAATTGGAAAGTTTTTAATTAACATTCATATAATAGGTTTAAGATTAATTGGACAATTCCTCTCCATCCATTCTCATCGAGATCTTGTCACAATGGCTCACTCTCTAATAAAAAAATGTCATTTCTTCAAATTACAAATTACAGTTCTTGTTTTATATTTGAGTGTAATTTAGGGTTTGCTTAGTTGAGTTTTGATGGGGGTTTGGAGGGAAAGGTTGGTGCTCCTCATTTTTGGGGAGAAGAAGTTTTGCTTGCTAGGACATCATTGTCTGTTTCTTTTTTTTTTTTTCTTTTTTTCAAATTTAGAAGATTTAGATAAGCAAACAAAGATATTGATTGAAGTAAAACATTAATGACCCGATTGGTCGATGAATAAAACACTTAGACCAAGCTAGAATATTAAAGACTCATTGACGAACAACCAAAATGGTTAAGGAACGATTCTATTCTTGTGCAATGAATCCACCGTTATGACTTCTACTTGTTTTTTTCCCTTTGCGTAATGTAGGTATCATGTTAGGCTCCAATGTGGCAATTTTTTTTTGGTCGAAAGTGAATATTTCATTCATATCTCAAGATTTCAAATAAAGTAAATCCCAAATAACAAACTAAAACAATAAAGCACAATTTGCTATTAGAAGCTCCCTCTCATCTCATAATAACATGTTTGTCTTAACATCAAAACAGAACAAATGGCAATCAATCAACGAATCTCACATCATCATCATTGGTCAATATTTCATTCGCATCCCTGCTTACCTCATGGACAATGTATACCTAGGCTCAGTATCCTCAACATCATCACCATATGAAAACACCAAAAACAAGTTGAATATACTTCCAAATCTAGATCGACAGAGGTTGGACGAGTATGGAAAGGCCTCTAAGGAACTCATAAATCTAAATCGGGAGAGAAGAGTTCCCAAATTTAAATCTAGATTGGGAGATGAGAGATTCCAAAGCTCGGTTAAGTCATATAAACACTATTGTCATGAACTCATTGTGTTCCTCTTCAATCACGTCAGACTTCTTGATTTGGATGATCTAAAGTAACACGTTGATCCCTAACAATAGAAGCGATAAATACGCCTAGTGAGCGAAGAAAAGTATTAGTTACAAGTAAAGAAGAAAACACCAAAAAAAAAAAAAGAAAGATGAAAACAAGAAAATTCTCCTAGATTGGACCAGGAGAGAAAATCCCAATTCAAGTTGAGAAGATGGAGCCTCCCTCGACCAAGACATGTCTTGGTCGAGGGAGGGTCAAGGGAGGTTGGAGTGGAAGAAAAAGCAGAACCAAAGAGAGGTGGTTGAAAAAGAGTGTTCAAAAGAGTATCTGTCAACTTTATGTTGACATTATCGACAAGGCCTATTTCTTGCAAATTCTTCCTTTTAGTTTCAATATTCGCTCCAAGGGAAATAAAAAGATCTCTTAAAACTATAAATAAAATAAAATAAAAACCCATGCATGGTTTTACATATGGATAATCATGTACTTTGGAATAAGCACATATGCAAACCTTCCAAATGATCCGTGTTAAATAACAATCAAATCACATAAGTCTCAAAATTAAGAAGAGATAAAAAAAATAAAAATAGAAAAAGAAAGAAAGTAGATTTCATTCCAAATAGACCCATATCACTGTGTTTTTAGCTAAATTTATTGAGATATAATCATAATGAGATCACAGACATGCCAAAAATAAAATAGCACATCACTTCAAACGAAAACACGGTATCGAGATTTGGGACCGTCTCCGCGGTACCATCAACATCAAAACCAGCTCAAAGAACTGTCATTCCCTGCGGAACCCTGGGAAAGCATCAGGACAAGTGAGAAGATAACAAGCATCTAACGCCCAAAAAACAGATTTTGGGTTTCTTCCTTCGCAGGATAGGAAGGCATCTAAGGAATCGAAGTTAACCCCATTCTCCAATTGCGTCTTTCCGTCACGGGCTGCGCATCGCATTCGTGCAGTCCCCATCGCAGCAAGCATCTTCTCCTCCCCCGCGGGCCCAAAACAAAAAAAAAGAGGAAGGACATAAATTCCCCAAAATTCCGACGGCCCGCCACGTGTCAATAAGGAGCGCATGTGCGGAGGAAACCGCTAAAGCCGTCCTTCGCTCGGCCCATTCCTTTATCGCCTTCGCTTTCCTCCTCCTCCTCCTCCTCCTTCCGATTACTCTCTCGCCGTCCGTCCGGCACTGTGCTGCCGGAGAAGGAGCCGTCGTCGGAGTGCCGATTGGGGATGAAATTGGCTCGCGCTCTTCAATCGGATCTTGCCCATCTCCGTTGAACGGGTCGATTCGAGTCGGGTTTCGGTGTTTTCTGCTTCTGGAGCGAAGGGAGCGATGACGACCCTGCAGAAATTCAAGCTGCTGGCGACGCAGTGCGCCGTCGTGGGGAGCCCCTCCCGCAGCCCCACCACCAGCCCCGTCGTCCACCTCCGCCGCCGCAGGACCCTCCGCATGCTCCTCAACCGGGCGGATCGCCGCCGGCTCCCCCGCCGCGAGGGCTCCCCGGAGCGGGACCTCCCCCGCCAGAGCCCCCCGCAGAACCCCGGCAGGTTCCGGGCCCGGCACAAGCTGCGGGACCTGTTCGTGTCGTCCCCGCCGCCGCCCCCGCCGCTCGACGGCGCGGCCCGGTCGGAGAGGAGGCTCGACGCGCGCGAGCGGCTGCTGGCCGATGCGGCGGGGACCGAGACGATGGGTGCCGGCGGCGGCGGCGGCGGCGGGGGTTCGCGGCCCGGCGCGGCGGGGGCGGCTCGATCAGGCCGTTGTCGGCTGCCTTCCGGTACAGATTGCTCAGGAGACCATGGCGGCCGGTACTGGTAGCGATTCCGGAGTAGCAATGTGATGTGATATTCAAAAAATTTTCTCTCCGATAAATAATATTAAATTTTATTTCTTGAAGCATGTTTTCGTTCTTAGTTTGTCTTCTTCCTCCATTTTCTTCCATGTACCTCCGCACCACCATGTGTAAGTTAGATTAGAAGAGGAGCTTAGGGCAACGCCGGGGCGCGGCGCCGGCGCCACGGGGGAGCGGCGAGGGCGGTCGAGACGTCGAAAGGGGGGCGTGACGTTCACGGCCGCGGGTCGCGCGTGGCGGGGGCGGCGCCACCGAGACGGGAAAAGACGCGATCAGCGCATTGAATTTTCCTAACGCGGGGGGGCAGAATTAGCGATGGGCTTTTTAGTCAACTGCGAGACTGTTGTGGTTAGTTTTGAGTGGGTGGGACAGGGACAGTGCTGGGTCTTTGGAGGAGGAGCCATTAGATCGCGAAGACAAAAAAAAGGTGTCCGAAGACAGGGACGGGATGAGGATGATGATTGATGATGATGATGATGATGATGATGGCTCCGCTCCTTAAATAAACAAATGTTGGACGAAATGACTGCTGTCGCCCTCTTGCGGCCTCCATGCGCGCCCGCGCTTTGATGGGTTTTCGTTTGATTGAAATTGAAACTTCTTGGCTGCGTTCTGTCTCTCCAATGGATTGTGTGGAATGATCTGGGTTTTGCCTTGGCGCCCGGGACGAGCTCTGTCGTAGGAGGGCGAGGGGATTTGCAGAATTCGGGGAGGTGAATCGTGCTGTTGAGTTTTGTCCTTCTGGTTCGCGGTTAGTCTGAGATTTCTGTGAATTATGGTCGAATGTTTCTTGATGGACCGGCCAGGTCTTGTCACCGGAGTCGAATTGACGCGAGAGGAGCGGTGACAAATGATGGGTGGACGAGCTTGTGCCATTTGAATCGGTGCAGAGGGAAGGAGAGATGAAGGGCCGCTATGAGAAAGATCGAGTGTTGTAGTGTGCTCCTGCGCCATGATCCGGTCGTCCCAGGCATGATTAATCGTGAAGCAAAGCGGGCATCATGGCCCTGCATATGTGGCGATTTTAGGCAATGATTCTTGATTTAAGGCATGGACTGCAGATGGTAATCATGCTTCCTTGAGACTTTGAGCTGGGGCTACTGGGTTCATTGGAATGATTATAGCATGAGTGGTGCAAAATTTCAGTTTCGGTGCATGCTTCTGTACCAATACCAAACATGTGAGAGGCTCTCTCTCTCGGCCGATTCAGAGCGGAGAAGAGTAGTGGATGAGAGGATTGACTGTGGAGAAAGCCCATCGGTCGTGCCGGGTCGAGAACTGAGATTTAGGCCGCATGCAGATGTGGATTTTCCGGTTTCCTCTATGTCCTCTTTCTTCGCAATTGCAAGGTTTGAGAGATGACACAAACTTGACCGTTGGTGCATTATTACTTGAAGGAACGCCCGCGAGGACGCTTATATAATCCGAGTGTTTCCGAGTTCCTTGATTACTGACCCATTTGCAAAAGGGTCGAGGGACACATCAGGGTGTGTTTGTTCAAGCGAAAGAATTCTTCTATGAATTAGATTTCCAAACTTTCACGTGTTTGGTTTCCAATAATAATCGATTGACAGAAAATCATTTATGATCAAAGAAAATATGCATATTTAACTTTTAGAAAAATGAATTCTTTAACATGAACATGGAAATGATAACTTGAAAAATAATTATTTAAAAAGAATTTTCTTTTATCATGAAATTATCTTCCAAACAAACACAACCTTGGATATTGGAAAAAAATCTTCCAATTTAGCCTAGTAGTCTAGTCCATTCTAGCTCTCCTTGGTTACTTGGCTTTGAGATTGTGACTACAGAACAGGCTTATGTTTAGAGATTTCAAGTGGTTGGATTGGGTATGAATGGATGGAAAATAAGTTAAATCCATATTGATCTATTTTCATCAAAAAAAAATATATATATATATATATATATATATATATATATATATATAAGTTTAATAATTCATATATAACCCGACTTATATGTAGTTCATTCGACTCAAAAAATTCATGTTTTTTATTTTTATTTTGGTAGAAATAATTCATATTTTAAAGGCATTTTAAACCTATTCTTTTTCCTTTTTATAATTTTGCCATTCCGAGGAATACGAGCCCCACTTACTTTTACACTTGCGCTCAAACTCTCACTATATTATGGGGCCACGTGGACGCACATATCAAGGAAAGCAACGGTTTCCTTGCGTGTGGAACACAGATCTTTTCTATTATGAGTTTGATTTCCTCTTCCACTTGACACCCAAAGCTGGAGACCAACAGGAAAAAAAAAATGATTTACTCCTACACTTATTATACGAATATAACAAAGTCATAAACTTTCAATTTATCATTTTAATCATAAAATTTTACACCAAATTTTGATAATAGTCCTTCCAATGAAATTTGAATGTAATCCTTATAATCAATTTTCCCTTGAAATCATTACATATGAATGCCAAAAATAACTGAATCATCATATCAATAATTACAATGAAAATTAATCATAATAATCACATTATATGTAAGGATTTATAACTAAATTGGTAAATTTATAAAATTTATAACTAAAGTGACGTTCGTAATTGATTGGATAGTTTTTCAGGGAAAAAGAAAGTATAGAGAACGAAAATCAGAAGAATAGCCACTCAGGTTTTGTTTTTTATTGTCAAATTCCTTTTATTTTTTTCTCTTCCATCTTAACACCAAAAGCTAGATATGAAAAAAAAAAAAAAAACATTAGAAAAAAGGGAATCAAAAGAACGACAGTCCCTCGAATCGGTTGTGTATGTGTATGGATTTGAGAAATGATTTTGGCAAGTAAGAGCAAGAGGAATTATTGCTCCCTTCCCTCTGATTTTGGCTTTAGTTCTTGGTTGCTTCTTTGTGTTCAGCGGAGACAGAAATCCGGTAGAAAGGTGGCAAGGATCGCATCACCCTCGCCATTGCCGCCTATGCCATCGGCGGAAGAGGGTTGCCCCAGCCATACCGCACGAGCGAGGCCTCGACTCTTCGGCCAATATGTATAAGATCACACGAACTAGATCTGGGTGCTCACTCTCTCCATTGTCATGTCGGCAATGATGCGAGATAAATCTGCTTGCTCAACCGTCACCATTGACTTTGACCGGCAAAGTTTGTCATTTCAGTCTTCGCCTATCGCGTTTTTATGCTTTTTTTTTTCTTAAATGAATTTTCAGACTTCAAAACCTCCAGAAGTGGTATGATGCTGACCACTGCAATTGGCCATGTGGTCTTCTCAACTACAGCGTCTATCGAAGGATGTGAGAGCGATATGCCCTTAGCATGGCTTTTTGCTTAACTGAGTTTAAAGCGGATTCTTTCCAAAACCACTAGAACCTATCTTTAATAAAATTTAGCTTTATCATATTATCTTTTAAATTCTAGGCCAATTCATATATCACCCAACTTATTAAATATGAGTCAAAATATGAACTTGTCATCCATTTTGCCCATTTGGGTAATGGGCTTATGTTTGGGAGGTCAAGCCCACTCGATGGCGTCTCTCAGCGTCAAGGCTCTAGGATTGATGAAGTAAGAGTAGCCATAGCATACCGGTAGTGTAAAAAGAATTTTATACAAGCGACTTCATAAATGATACATCTCAAAAAGTTAATAGTTATAATTCTCATATCAAAAGTAAATAAAGTTGCTTGTGCAAGATATCCTACACAATGACAATGAATACCCTCTTAGAACACTACAAGTATTATAACTTTTATATGATGTTCATTTTAGTGTCAAAATTTTTCAAGCGATCATTTGAGTATCATATTGGTGAAAATTTGTTTATTTGAGTTTTGGGGAAATTTCCAAAAAAAGTCATAAACCTATTATATTTTGTGCCAATTTAGTTTTAAATTTTTCAATTGTGCTAATTGAGTTCTAAACATTTTAATATTTTATCAATTGAATCTATCTGATCAATTTTGGCTGAAAATTGTTGATATGAACATTGGTTATCTCACGTAGCACAACTAGCATTGAGGTGCACATCTTTAATAATTTTTTTGTTATTTTCTTTTCTTTTTCTTTACTTTCATTTTTTTTATTAAGGTCAGTGCCGGCCATTAGGCGAGGGCTTGTGGGCCCTTGCTATGGCAACAAGGGTTCGGCAGCCTTCGCCTAATGCCCTCATTGGCTTAAGCAAGGGCATGGTGATACCCTCACTAGATCTTAGCCAAGTGTTGCAACCCTCGCCCCAATTTGGTTAGGGCATCTCTAGTGAGAGTCTATTGTCAATCCTTACCAGTCTTCAATTAAAAAAAAAAAAGGTAAAGAAAAAAAAAACAAAAGAACAATCAAAAAATGATTAAAATATTATAAAAAATGCCACATAGCGCTCTCAACATTCATATCAGCAACTTCCATTTAAATTGACCAATGAACTCAATTGAAAAACATGAAAAATTTTAGAACTCAATTGTTGTTTATAGTTCTAATTGTTGTTTATAACTAAATTAACACAAATGTAATAAATTTATGAGTTTTTTTATAATTTCCCCATTGAATGTTTATTCTAGCCATTCATCCTATGTAGTTTATTAAACTAATTTCTTACTTCCTTGCGGCTTTTTAAAATGAAATAGAAACCCAAAGTGAAAAATTCTTCATTCGACGTGGCATAAGTAACCAAAACGACAATGTTTGATTTAAAGTTGGGGAAAACTTTATCTCTCTCGTAATATATTCAGTATCTACATTCATTTCTTCAATCTTTTTATCATTCAATGGCTTTGAATTTTCCTTAGTGGGATAAGTTTCAAGAAGGGAAGGTGAAGACTGAAGAAGACAGAGTCCGAGTGGAGCAACACAAGACGAGTCTTTGTTGCAAAAGCTGAAGTTGTTGGATTTTAAGGATTTAATAACGACCATAGGAATTGCGACAATCGATGCGAACACATTTCGAGAGAAGAAAGTGGTGATGCAGGTCGGCTATGTGGGTACCACTTACAAAGGTAAAAGCTTGAAAGTGCTTAAGTAATGCCAACTATGTTCTTTGCTGATGATGGTTTCTATGCCACGAAGTTCAGGGCCGAGTCTACAATGACGCTGCATTAACTTTCCTCTTGGCTTTGTTGACAAAATCGTGAACTGTTTCTGCTCTTCATTGCTAATTTGATAAGGTGGATTTGCCCCAGTATAAGAATTTGGGGTTATGGATTCCCCAAAAATGTTAAAGAGTATTGCCCCAATTCATTAATTTGCGGGAAAGGGATCTAAATAACAAATGCTTAGAAGCTAACTTGCTAGTTTCATCTTGCCAACCTAAGTAGCACCGACATCAACACACAACATAACATTACACGCCTACATGTCATTTTTTTAAAATAAAGAATTCCAAAACGTTATATATTAAATATATATATATATATATATATATTAAATATATATATTTTTATATATACATGATAAATTATTATCTTTATTGAAATCAAATTAATTTGATTCAAATTAACAAATAAATACATGATAAAAGAATAGCCTATAATAAATTTACACTAAAAACATTAATCAACAATTTGTTAATATCATTCATTATTTCAAATTGTCAAATTCAACCACATTCTATTACAATAATCCATAAAATTTGGAAGTGAGTCATGTGAAGTGAGAGTCATAAGAGAAGAAAAGATTAAGTTTTTCTTCTTTCCTACTCTTTTTTTTTTTTTAACATATTTATATTTTAACCATTCATTTATTGAAAATTTTTAAAATTGACCCCATAAGTGTCGAAGTTCTAGACTTGCGTGTCAGAGCTTGTCGAGAGAGTGAATCACGTGTCAAATTCTTCAACACCTGTTAACCGTATGTCAAAGCATGTCGGATACATGTCAAAATATTGGACACAACATGAAGGCTCCCAGAGAGTATTGATACTTATTATTTGTCAACTAGTCACATCATATGTTATATAATAAACTGATGACGCATTAGATTTTCCAACCGCTCAAATAGCTAAGTGATTGATCTTTTACCTAATTGAAGTAAGCGTTGCATGAAAATCATTATACTTCTAAAGTCCTTTTCCCCATTTTTTTCATTAAATAAATTGTTAATACCACGAGAAATCCTAAACCGATAGACCTGTAATCACTACCAAAAACCTTAAACTTGTATATATATGATAAATTTATCCTTCATTAGTTTCCATTAAATTTTACCATCAAGTTATTTAATTGAATGATACGTGACAGTTAACACATAATTTAAAACCCTCTATTTGTAAGAGATGTGCCGATTTATGATTTTTCGTAGTATTAATGTAACTTGATGGAAACTATATCTGTTGTGGTGGTGGACAAAAAATAAATTTGAGATAAATTTGTATTTGAGATTTTTTTGATTAAAAAATTAATTTGGAGTAAATTTATTATGAATATACTTATCAAGAACTTTCTGTTGTATTAACCTTTAAATATACACTAGTCACTCCACTCGACCAAGAGAATCCAAACCGGCTGGCACACTCGCCCTTTTATATCGATCATCCCAACAATTTCCAATTTAGATGCAAGGTGGGACCAAATCCCACTAACCCAATTGACCAAGAGGAGACTCTGGCCCCTCTCTCTTGATGGGATAGGGGGGACGTTTGCCCTCTTCTTTAAGTAATCCTTTTCCCTTTCAAGATAAGAAGAGACTTTTGTTTTTCCTTTTTGGCTTTTGGAAAAAGGAGAAGATACTTCTCAATTATGGAGGACCTAGTGTGCTCCTCTTTCTCTCTCTCTCTCTCCTTCTTTCTTTCTTTTCTTTTTCTGGTGTTTTTTATTCCCCCTTATGGGACCCCCCCCTGATTCTGGACTCCAATGATTCTAACTCCCATGTGGACTGCACACTGCACTTTGGTGCGTTGGTGTCCGGAATGTATGGCCATGACACCTGCAAAATGTTGTGCTCTTGTCATTGTCACCGCCCTCCCTCCTCCATTACTGCTACGTGTGGAGAATCTATCCATCAATGGATGGCATTAGAACCCTTTTATTTTATCTTTGCCATAATTGTTGTAAACATATATGTATGTATATACATAAATTTAAGTAATTCTAAATTGTATGAATTTCATGATCAAAACTTATCCCAAGACATTAAATCAAACTATTAGAGGGTTTGCTTCTTTCTAGAGTTTTAAATTCAAATCTTGTCGAATCGGATCTGATGGTGAAAAATGCATCCTTAAGATCGCATGGAGATATAGGCTAGTCGAAGTGAGCAAAACTAATGAGACACCACTTGACTACTATACAATAACAAAAAAAAAAATAGTATGAACTCTTATAGTTCAATAATAAATATGAATTTATTATCGTAACGGTACAATTAACAATTTCTAAAATTCTTTCCTAATAATTTTCTTTACTTATTTTACCAGTACTTATTAGAGCTTGAGTCATATTAGCACTGCAACATATCAAGAACCATCACTATATAAAACTTTTATAACATGATATGAATCACTATAATATATTCTTCTATCCTTTTTTCTAATAAGTAATATATAGAGAAATCAACCTAGAAAAAAAGGGGGTGATGGGAGTTCATCGGAAGATATACCATCTGAAGATTCACAAAGCGAAACACGGAGATCCAAAACACGGCAAAATGAAAAGGATTCAACCCAGGATTGTGGAACTGGACTTGTATTTCACTTAACCATCTCACTTCCCTTCAATCCAAGTTCTCATTCCTCGAGCGTCATCGTGCGCGCAATCTTAGCAAATTCTTTCACTCTCGCCCTCACGCAAGCACTATTATCTTTTCAATTCGTTCCTCAGCTCAAGCATATTATCGTGCGTGCGCTCGCACAATCGCTATTATCTTTTAAAAAATTCGAACCCGAAATTGTAGAAACAAGACCAATTTGACCCCCGAAGTTCAATCTTTCCGTGGAAGCCTTCTCTTTTTCCAAAGTTCGCGACGCTTTCATATTGAGACAAGAGAAAGTGGATAATTTACGCATCTTTTTCATCGTCCACGGTCCTTGCTCTTCTTTATATAAAGCGGACGTTTAACTACCAAAAAGCATTTGTTGACAGTCACGTCTCTTTTTATCCTTCGTTTTCCCAAGGAACGACGAGTCTCCGTTATCGAAGACCGAGCGCTCGGTGGCGGGGGACATCACGGGCGGCCAAAGTGCTCTCTCTCTGTTTCTCTTTCTTTCCAATTGGCTAGCAGACGCCAAGATCGATTCGGAACATAATTCTCCTAATTGCTCACATGACTCATGAATCAACCCGCAGTTCCTGTCTCCAATTTTTGAGACCGAAGATTAACCCTATTGAGCTTGAAATTGAGATTGAATTAACCCTACCAATCCGATCCAGTTCTAAGATTAACCCAGAACCAACGAATTCTTTTTTTTTTTTTTTTTTTTTTTGTATTATTTAAAAGGACAAACGTGCTTTTTAAAATTACATATTCAACGACAACGTAATATTGAGTAACCAAACTATAAATATCAATACAAATCATATAGAAATATAACATAAGGCGACGACAACAATTTCCACTTGCCAAAAGTAACAATAAATTGAAAACGGACATGTGAAATAAAAAAAATATGTAATGTAGACCATGAATTATACATATATATACACAAAGTTGATTCCAGTTGGACAAACTTACAAATATAACAAAAAAGGAGCAATTGCTAGGCACTTTAAGTTATATATAAGGGTTTGGAAAATATGTCTACAATGTTGATCTAAATTAGACTGACCTTAAGTCTCGACATCAAGGATCAACCCATATATTGAAAGTTCCAATGACTCGAGAATTAGGGACAGGCCCAGTCCTCTTGTGAATTAGATCAAGATCGGCTGAATTAGACTGGTCCAAGGTCCTAATCGTTAATGTTGGACCAATGCTCATCCTTAACGTACCCAATTCGTTGAAAATGTGTTATCCTTTTCAGCTAATGCACATTGATGGGATTTGACTGGTTTTCCGACAAAAGTGGTGATGAGGAGGATAAACATAGCAATGTGATGTCAAGTCTGGTGGTGCAGTCAGAATTCATCGGGAATTGCTAGACTAGACTGCTGACGAAAGGCATCAATTGCAAAAAAAAAAAAAAAAAAAAAAATATATATATATATATTAGATGAATAAAATGTCAAATCCATGGTGATTGAAAGCAAATCTACCGTGAGTGTGAGATGTATTTAATTTAATTTACGAAAAGTAAAATAAAACACCTTCTCGTGAAAGTTCTTTGCATATTTTCTTCGCATGCAAAACCCTTTCGATTTATTTTGTAAAAAATAAATAATTTCAAAAATATTTCAAAAAAAACTCTTATTAGGAATGAAAAAAAGAAAAATCCAAATTAGACGATTATAGATAGTTCTCGAAATCACCAATCCAGTTTTCATGGAACCAGTTAATTAAAATCCAATTCTCGATTTTAAGAATGGAACTACCCACTCAAATAACTCAGATTTGATCGATTTTTTTAAATTTCTTTTACAAATATGTAAAATGCTAAAAATAAAATCTAAACCTAATTTATCCGACTCTCTCTATCTCTCACACATGCACGAATGCTCTTCATTGTCTTTGCTCTTCTTCAATTCAGTCTTCTTGCTCCGCCGGCCAACCCCCAAATCTCACGCATGCTCTTCAGTGCAGTAATCACAACTCCAGCTCCACAAACTCCAAGCCATAATCGCGCCTCGCGGCCTCGCCTAAGTTGCTCTTCCGTCGTTTTACTCGACTCTCTTCCCTCGAATTGAGTCGCTCACGCCTTCAACTCAAAGCTCCATTGTGCCTCAAGCCTAATAAGTCCCTCTCACTTTGAGTTCGGACTCTTGCTCGACCATCTTGTGTCACTCTCGCTCTATCTTGGCCCCGAATCGCTGGCAACTGGCCCGCCGCCATCTTGGCATATATCATGTTCTGTTTTCGCATCTCATTGCTCTGTTTAATGATAACTTATGTCGGAGTGAAATACTTTTTCGCAAATGAAAATTGGATTACCCAAATATCAATCATTCTTATTTTAAATTATTTGAAATAATTAATTGATGAAAAATATTTTTAGTTTTGATAATATTCGATATCTAAACATTTCCACAGATAATATAAATATTTTTCGTTCATTTTATATGCGATTATTTTCAAATAAATATTAAATTTATTCCATTTGATCTCCCTGCATCCCCATCATCAATATGCCTAGTCTTTTTCTTTTTCTTTTTTATGTTTTTGGCACCAGTTAAACTGGAATATACTAGAACCTGAAATTCGCCGTCAGGCGACCATCCCAACGCTCTCTCTCTCTCTCTCTCTCTCTCTCTCTCTCTCTAACGTTCGATAAAACCTCCACGCCTCCTCCGTCCGCCGTGCTGACCTCACGCGCCGCCCCTCTTCTCGACCCGCCGTTCCCGGAAAACAGGAATTTATCCAGAAAAATCCCGCCCGTGACCCGACCCGCCACCTCACGGACTCCACCCGACGCGCCGCCGACGTCGTCCTCACGCGCCGCCACACGCCCCTCTTCAACCGCTCCTTGGACGGCGGGCCCGCTCTCCGATCCACCGTCCTCTTCCGGAGCTCGAGAGATTCTCCTCTCGGGATCTGCTGAACAGCGTCCCCCCGGGGTTGCATGAATCGGTCGCCTTCTCTGATGAGAAGGAGATGGGCGGGGTCACGTCGTCCATTGCAGCGAAGTTCGCCTTCTTCCCGCCGCAGCCGCCGTCTTACACCGTCGTCGAGGAGGACGACGGCGGCGGCGGCGGCGGCGGCGGCGGCGGCGGCGGCAAGGGCGAGCAGCGGCGGAGGCTGCGGATACCGGAGTGTGCCGAAGGGGACGCCGCCGCCCCCATCGACGTGATGAAGCTGAGGACGCGGCGGGGGAACGAGATCGTGGCCGTGCACGTGGCACACCCCAAGGCGTCCGCCACCATGCTGTACTCCCATGGGAATGCCGCGGATTTGGGGCAAATGATGGAGCTTTTCGTCGAATTGAGCAAGCGCTTGAGGGTCAATATCATGGGGTGAGTTCGAATTGGATGGGATTCAGTTCTCCGTAGAGAATTTGGAGAATTGGAGCTCGGTGATCTTTGCTTAGTTTGATGCTTGCTCAGAAAAGGAGCTATGTGGTTGTCACTTTTTGTTATAAGAATCTGCTATTTTTCCGGCTGATCAAGTGAATTTCATGGCCTTTTCAAGTGACCTTGTTTGTTTTTTGAACTCTTTTTGAATCTGGATGGAAATAGAAAGATCAAGACTCCCGATTTTCGTTTTCTTGGTGGCTGAATCTGTTGCTTCTTAGTTTGATGAAAAACCAATGGCAAACTTCCTTTTTGGGGTCATTTGTAGGTGTAACTGTTAGCTTCTTGAACTAGTGCTCCAGTAAGTTTCTGTAAGGAGAGGCTCTTTGCATTTTCTTTTCCCTGAGACACAAGATAACCAATTTTGGTTTGGGTATTACTGTGGAGAATGTTATTGATGGTGGGCTGGATGAATTGGAGGATGCTGAATCTCTCCTGCCTGCCCCATGTGAATGATCTACTCTCTCTGTTAATACCATACTCAGTAAGGATAGTATCTCTTCCTTAATTTGTGAGACCACAGGAAAAATTAAAAACTTCTTAGTTTATGCGCTGGTCTTTGCTCTTGATGTATTATCCACTGTGATCAGCCAATGATTGATGTAAAGGCTTGTTCACTGTTCCTCTGTTGTATGTTTCAGGTATGATTATTCTGGTTACGGGCAATCTACTGGAAAGGTTGGTGGACAGTCCCTTTATAGCTTTTAGTAATTACAGAAGAATATTTTGTCTCTCATTTTAGTAATTCTACAATTTCTATTTATTCAAGAAACTTATGATTGAGCTTCCTGCATGACTTGTTTAACATTAAGCGCAGTTGTAATTCTGAATATATACTCTGTATTCAAAGTCATCTGGGGAGCTCCATGTTTCATAGTAACTGCCATATCATCACCATGTTCCTCAGAAGTAACAAACATGCTGTCAAACACAAACGCTTGTAATATATTTAGCATTATCATTGCAACAGATATCCAAATATTACAAGATAAATAGAGAGTCCAGTTGCTGTATGATGAAAGATCTGTGGAAAGATTTAGCAGCTAAACATCCATATTGTATTGATGACTTTAGCTGACTTGGCATTTATTGATGGCACAAGATGGGAATATTGTGCTACAAAACAATTTTCATCTAATGCATAATGAATGTGCAGTTGTTTTGTAGCAATTCACATTACGTCTGACACCCTCAGTGAAACTCAACACTTAACCCCCCCAAAAAAAAAAAAAAAAAAAAAAAAAAACAACCCAAATCCTAAAACTGAAATAATGGCGAAGTAAATGTTTTTTCATTTGGTAGGATCGAGTATATTAATTTTCATCAGTGCACTTGATTCTGAATTGTTTCTAGTATAACAATGAAAAGCTTCATGTCTTTCCTTGTTATCTCCTTCAAACTTTGTTCTGGGTCTATCCGCAATTCTTTTAACTTGTAATGTCCAATTTTCATTTTGATAAACCTTAGTGTTCTTGGCCATACCCCACTTCCCTCAAATAAATTCATTGCTATTTTCATCTCTTGTCAGGTGCCAACACATCCAAAGATGCATTGTCCTCTCTAATGCTCATTTGTGCTTGTCTTGGTGTTTGACCATCCAATATTCCATAACATCAATGTGTCACTGATCTTATTACAGTCCTATAGAGTTTTTCCTTAAGTTTTGGTGAAATTCTGTGGTCGCACATGGGAGTACATGGGACCACATGCACTTATCTACTTCAACCCTCTAGCTTATACTATAAGAGGAGATGCTCCATCCACTTCCTCAATCCTTTTTCAAAATGGTTTCAAGATATGAAAGAGTGCACTCTTCTATATTTCCTGATCGCCAATTCTAATTATTATCTTGTTTGAACCTCTCCTTCCCCCCAACCAAAAATGACCCCACCAGCACGGCTGCAAAATGAGACCCATTCAAAAAATTAGAGAGCAACAGTTTCTTCTGACAAGAAGAACAGCAACTATGTAAGGTTGGGAGAATGAACGAGATAGACCTAGGAATATCTGGGTCCAAAATTGTAGAATACACTGATAAATCTCATAATCACTGTGACTTTTACTGCCTCATGAGTATAATTTGCATGTACATTTTTCTTTTACTCTTAAGTGCATCCTTTATTGATAATAACATTCAGAGCTTACTGACAAAAAATTTTGAGCCCATTCTACTCTGATTTTTGTAATGTGCTTCTTTTGATCACTTGATTTGCGAAATATAATATCTCTCTGCAGAGGGTAAATGTGCTATTAGAACAACCAGATAATATTCTTCAAATATAATTAACTCTGTTCTAATATTTACATAAATAGCTATCAGGCCACAAAATAATGAGAGTCCAATTCTTTGTGTTTTTCCTCATCAGCCAACTGAATATAACACATATGCCGACATCGATGCGGCATATAAGTGCCTTAAGGAACAGTATGGAGTTCAAGATGAAAAGTTAATATTATATGGCCAGTCAGTTGGCAGTGGACCTACTGTCGACCTCGCATCACGTGTTCCAAATTTGAGGGGTGTTGTATTACATAGTCCTATTCTTTCAGGACTCAGAGTATTGTACCCGGTCAAGAGGACGTACTGGTTTGATATCTACAAGGTAATGTTTCTATACTGATAGTTTTCAACTCGCTTTTCTTCCCCGATACAGGTTACTGAACTTTGTTTTCCACAGAATCTTGACAAAATAGGACTGGTGAATTGTCCGGTTTTTGTAATTCATGTAAGTCAACTTCCCTTTAAATACTGTAATCTTGTTGTCACCTCTCTGTCTCTGTCTCTGTCTCTGTCTCTCTCTGTGAACATATGAACAATTCAATATCCAAATTATAGTACAAAACCAACTATTTTTCTTTTTTCTTTAGGTCATAACCTTTTTTTCTTATGAGCAAGAGATTACACCAACTAGATAATGATCCAGGGACAGATACCTAAATATTTGTTCGACATTACTTTTTAGAAGTTATGACCCCACAATTTTAGACACCTGAAATTTGGCCATTTAGTGACAGAGCCCAAATTCCAATAGAGAATATGTCCAAAGATCACATTTTAAACAAGTGTGAGCACTTGAAATTGGTTAAAGATCCTCTATCCCTGTATCATGTATCCATTTTAACAATTTCAACTTCTAACTACATGATCATAAATGTCAAAAGATATATATTGTATTCACATGGTAATAGTGTGGTAATGATGATAGGAACATGATACTGAGACACGGACTTGAAATCGATCAATTGGAAACAAAATAAAAAAAATGCTACGCACCATAGTATTTCTTCCAAGCTTAAAATGGGGTTGGCAATTTGTGTTTTTGTGTCATATATGTGTCAGCTATTTGTGTCATTTCATGTTATTACGAAAATGTCTCAATTTGTCTACAATGTGCTTTTCGTTAAAAATGGATTAAAACATGTGAATGTATCAATGTGGAGTTAAGTCGTGTCGACTTCGGATTTCTCTCTAGTAATATATGTCATGTTTGATATGTTCTCATGTTGTTTCAGAAGTTGCCACCTCTACTTAAAAACAAATGATTTAAAAGGGAATTTAAAAGAACCACCAAGTAATGTTCAGGTTCTAATTTGGGAAAACAGTACTTTCTTTTAATTCTCAACTGGTAATTCCTATGAAAATGCTAGCACCAGCAAGTGATTTTAAAGTGCTTTGATGTAATGAGAACTTATCAAAGAGAATCTCCTTCTATAATGACATGAAACTTCGTATTTGACTGATGATATATTACTTGTCATTAAAGTTAAATCTAATTGTTATGACATCATTTAAGATGATTGCAAACAAATTATGACAAGGTAATTTGCTCTTATATTGTTGATCTCACTGGCGAAAACTCCAGGCTCTGTCCCTGTGATGATCTTTAGTTTAATTCTCTGTTCTTCTCAATTCAGAAAAGATTGTTAAGCAAACTAAATTCCAGAGGAAAAGAATCAACAAAATATGCTTGAGATTTGGGAGAAACAATTAGAAGTAATGACTTAAAGCTGATAGTTTCTTTCCATCCCCTGACAAGCATTGCAATAATTCAACCTACGAACTGGTTGGAGGAACTCTTCAGTGTACTTTCTTTGGAACTAGTTCATACTTTTGCATGAAAAGATGGAAATTTTGCCTCTTGGGATGATTATTCTTGGGCCAGTTATATGTGAGATGTTCTGGGTTGTTATTTCACTCTTTCTGGTTTTTCTTGTGCATCTCTTCAGCTACGGTGGTGGTGGTGTTTCAAGCCACAACTTCGCAATGATTGGAGGCTACTTTTGAAGAGTGATTTTCTGATGATCTCTTTCTCCTTCTTCTCCTTATTCAGGGAACTGCAGATGAAGTAGTTGACTGTTCACACGGGAGACAGCTATCGGAGCTTTGCAAGACTAAGTATGAACCACTGTGGATAAGTGGGGGTGGACATTGCAATCTCGAGCTTTTCACAGAATACATTAGGCATCTAAGAAAGTTTGTACTGAGCTTGAACAAAGCAAAAGTCACAACAAACAATACAAGGGAGAACAATGGAGACTCTGAAGCCGAAAAGAAACCACCAGATACTGGAGCTTCAGATACTTTTGAGTTGGCTCCAGATCTTCCTGAAGTTTCCAGGAACAGCTTAGATAGTCGGCTGGAGAAGTCTAAGAAGTCAGTAAAGCCTGAACAATCTCGCATGAGCACTGATCGTCTTGAATGGTTTAGGAGGAAAAGGGGCTTAATTTGGTGAAAATACAGCTGGCCATTTAACTCACACCAGAACAGGTTTTTGGTTTTCGTATTTACTCACCCAAGAAGGTATATATTCTTTATTTGCTCTGTAACAATGTATCAATGTAGATGGAAACAAAACACTGAAGTGTGATTTGAGCTAAGCTGTAATCTGTATGTGTGCAATGTAGAAGTTCAATTGAACATAATAAATCCTTTGTACTCCTTTGGAGGTAGTGCATAGTTGAAACTCAAAGGGAATGATTTCATAATTAGACAGATCATCTTCTTCTATATACGCTCGCCCATCTTTGTTCTTGTTTGTTCAAATGCACTCCTGTCTGAGAATCTTATCAGTTCGTGCTGATTTTGTGCAGAGCAACTACTTCGGGAGGTAAGTCTCTCTTTATCTACTTTTGAAGCAATGCCTGTCCTTAGAGATCCCACCGTGTTTTACTGCACTTTTTGGGTCAGAATGGAAGGAAACACATACTTGACCATTGGCAATATCTTGATGAGGGTAGTGTATTTTGTGCTTCTGTTATATGGGTGATGGAGCAATCTCTTTCCAATAAAATGATTTTGCATCCTCCAATTGTGCTTGGATTTTGAATAGTTTCCAGGTTAATCAGCTTGTCCAACCATTTCTCATTAGATACATAAGATTCTCTCTCCTTCTAGAAAATACAGGGAGGATTTATCTGAAGTGCAACTGTGTTCACACCTAAATATCTGCCTGGAGGTCATTTCCGTATTTTTTTCAAAAAGAAAAAAAAGATGGAACTTATTTTCCTTTAAAAAGTATTTTATTCATTACGTGTTGGACTCTTGCATTTTGCATCACTAGGAAATTTACTAGAAGTTTCAAAATTTTGGTTAGATGGTTTGAAATTTAATCCCAGCAAGAAAAAGAGAAGGAAAAAAGTAAATACTATCTTTCATTTAGCACATCACATGTGCATTTTTGCATTTAGAGATTCTTTAGGTCATTATTTTAGATCCTTTAATTGAGTGGAGTTGATATTGAGATTTACTTGTTGGAGGTTTACAATCAGGAGAGAATTGCTGGTCAATTTGGTCTTGGATAAATTTTGTGCTAGTTCCACTTTAGATTATGAAATTGCTGATCAGAGCATGCTAACCAGTTCAAATCCAAGATTGAAGAACTTAGGTAAGCATGTGTCCATGTGATGGCTCATCATCTGATTTGGTGTACTTGGATTATTCATGTGTCCGGTGGTGTCACAAGCTATGTAGGATCAGCATTTACATGTGGCGTTACGATTTTCATTTCGCCTTTAGCTCGGGTTCATGCACTCAAAATAGTTTTTCATGCATATTGTGGTTCAAGGGTCCTGCCCTGGGACAAAATTAGGAGGCAATGTTGACTATTTACTCTTAGTTTCGGATTTTTTTAGCTGTATTCACTTTAGATTAGGGCATATTTATATATTGAGAATCACAACGAACTTGAAAAAACAAAAGTTGTATAGGGAATTGGGAGTCGAGGCTCTCCTTAGAGATATTTTTTATCACAAAGATAAACAAATCCAAGGAAGGTGCATCACATATTCATGCATCCACACACGGGATCGTCAGGACGAGGCTTTGTATCAATTTTGCGCGATATGGCTTGGCCTGAATTTAGGGATGTTTGGTTTCTCTTACTAGTTTAAATAAGCATTTATTTGCATTATTTGCATTAATCGTTTCATTTTAAGTATATTTTTTTAAACAAGATGAAAGAAAAGGATAGAAAGCAGAGGAAGATGCTGTCTGAGAATGTCTCAATACGTTCCATGCTTGAACAAGCTGTCTGTTAAATATGGGAAAGAAACCTTTCTAGTTTTGGAATTTGGTAGATTCACTCTTTCGGTTCTTAGCATTTTGTCCTCGTTGCGATTTGCGTTCGCAACATTGGTCTTTCTAGCTGAAAGGGGCAGGTGGGGTTGGGTCAGGGTGCACCAATTTCTGTCGGAAGGACGAAACTTTCTTCCATTTGAACCAGTCAGTCCTTTAACTCAAGAAGAGTCAAGAATGTGGGGGTCCTCGAAACAGCTAATTTCTTGTCCTTGGAAGATATTCTGGTGCGGATTGCTTCCGAGCCAGAGTACCTTTGGTCTTAACTTCAAACCTTTTAATTTCTAGAGTCACGAAGACGTCAATAGGATCTTGCAATTCAAATCAACACAACAGATATAAATAAGGAATAATAAAGACACTAGAGACTTACATGGTTCAATCCGAGTGCCGTTACTTATATCACTGTAACACTGAAAGAGCTAATATTTAATAATAAATTATATTCAAAGTTATAATCATTCATATGATTGAGTATTTTTTATATCTAAATTACATCTAAATTCACAGTGAATTTTGTCACCGCTCGAAACACTTACGTTTTCATAAAGAAAACGCCACCATTTTGTGTGTAAACTTCTCTTTGCACAAGCAACCGTGTGCTGCCCGAAGAAAATGTCCCTATACGTATCTTTTGCTGAAGAACATCAGAGCTGCCGGCGGCTATATTAGTTGTCCCCATCGTTTTAGTCGGTGAAGTTTGGATGATGGATATTCTCCCACGCGTCAAAATCTTGTGGACTCTCCTAATATCAATCGAATAAATTTTCTTTTGCGCGGTTCCAAGGATGTATATCCACCTTCGGTGTTGACCTTCGTCATTTGTCCCCAGAAGAAAGTCCAGCGCCCAACAAATCCGATTGATTCAAGGGCACACCAAGTTTGAACGAGTCAAGATGCTTCAAAACAAGTCGGGCTTTCTGGACGAGCGAGACGAGACCTAAACTTAACACGGTTTTTACAAGTAACAAAATTCGCGATGGGGGTCTACTCAGAAAACATCGAAGACGTGATTGGTTCTTCTTCCCCCACCACAAGAACGGTCGAGGAGTCTCCCTTGACATACTCTTGTCCTATCATTTAAAAGTATGCCCAAGAGTCGCACCCGTGTAATCTCCAGATGCCACCTCCATGAGCGCGGACCTATATGCCCGGATGACTGTACCATGCGCACGAAACAAAAGGATCACTACATCGGATTAGGCTGCGTATGACAAAATTTTTGAAACAGAAATTAATTTCTTATCAGAAATCAATTTCTTAATTTCTATTCCTTAGACAAGTTTCTGAGCAAAGAAACCTGTTTGATAATGATTCAAAATTTCTATCTTTGAAACAGAAATCCTTTGATAACAGAACAAAATTTCTATTTCTAGGAATATAAATTGATTAGATAACAATATAGGAAATCCTCAAATACAAAATAATAGTCGAAATAATACTAATACATTACAAAAGTTAAAAATACGATTTTATGGAATTTCCGGCAATATTATTATCCCTTGCCATTTTATTAGCAATTGTTTTCCTAAGCGTATTTATTTGGTTTTCCTCCTCGATTAATGTATCATTTGCAAGCTCATCCTGCGTAGATTCAGACAAGTACTGCGGAAGCATGAATATGGGTGCCATCAATGGCGCCTATACAGCCTTGTCATTTGATCAAAAACTAGTATTATACAAGATTATCAACAAAATAAAATTAATGATGTAAAAGAATATATAAGAATTCTACCTTAAAGTAACGTTTATGGTTAGGAACCAATCGGGGGAAGGTCGGTTTATTTTGATTCTCAAATTGAATCAGTCTAGTTACTCATCCCTAATTTCTTTATTGTTGCTCAATGAACCTTTAATGGCCCTTGCATAGCAAAGAGAGAGATTCTCTTGAATCTCTTGCCTTCAAATTAAAATTCAAGATTGTGTAACAATCTAATTATTTTGATTTTGCAAGAATTTTGAATCCGTAAAAAAATAAGGTTAAATTTCTATGCACATTTTTTATTCATCTATTATGTAAAATTTTTTTCTTCAATTGGCCATGCGTGCATTTTCTAAGAGGAAAGAGCCCCATTATTTTTAAGTAAGAATTTAAGAACTTTGGTTGTTTTTGAAAATTAGGGACCCATTCGATTGCCTTTCATCATAAAGCAAAAGTCATCAAAAAAAATTGAAAAAAAAAAGCAAAAAAAAAAAAAACACGAGCAAAATAAGAAAAAGAAAATTAGCAATAATTTGTGAAATTGTGGTTATGAGTGAATTAAGTTGGCAAGAAAGCGTAAGGTTCTTTTATTTGGTTTGATTTCAGTTTATGATTTATATTTTAAACGAGAAGTTAAAAATTTCAAGCTTTTCGATTTCTTCAATTTCTCTATTTTTGAAATAGAAATCTATTTGAAAATAGATAAATCAAATGCGTTACCAAACGGATTTCTATTCTAAACCTATTCCGGGGAACAGAGAAATCGAGAAATAGAAATTTTGTCATGCGCGCCTTTAGCTGCACCATCGAAAATGAGGAATTGACACTAGTCCTTGTCCTTTTGAAGTGTGCCGTTGTTGGATTAAGAGAGTCAAGCAAACAGATTTGACTCCCTTTGATCAAAGTTAGAGAGACAAAAATGATCTGAACGCAGCATCGAGCAGCACCATAAGCGTTCTTTGACCAGTCCAGCTTGGCAACTTCTGCTGGGTTTGGCCTCAGTTTTGATGGTGACTGTTGATACATAAATGATTCGAAGAATCGAGTCAAATCAACCCAAGTTACCTAAAGAAACCGCTCAGCAAGAAGATACATTTCTTCCCACGTTAGCCACAAAATCATCTCTCTCAAAAGCCGAATCCTCCTACTCCCCCGTTGGAGTCGACTGACAGATTCAGCAAATGCTTCGCCCTTCCGTTCCCCGTCTTCTTGCCGCCGGCGCCTTCCTCTTGACATTTCCCACATTCTCGGCTGCCGTCGATGAGCGGTACGTCGACTGCGGGCGCCAGTTCAGCTGCGGGAACATCCGGAACGCGAGCTTTCCTTTCTGGGGAAGTCCACAGCCCTTCTACTGTGGCCTGCCGGAATTCAAGCTCCTCTGCGAGGATGGGGTCGCGACCATGGAAATCGCATCGCAGAAGTACCACGTCCTCGAGATCGACCACAACAACCACATCCTGAGGCTCTCGAGATCGGACTTTTACGATAGTATATGCCCCCCGAGGATCGTCAACGCCACCATGACCTACCTCTTCAAGCCTACTAGCGACTTTGGTAACCTCACGCTATTCTACAACTGCTCGTCCGTGAACACGTCCGTTGCCTCCGGCAAATTCAGTTGTCATGGAAACGATGCATACAACGAGAGCAACTATTACACGATCGGTTCGGTTCCAAGTGGCGGAGAATTCGGTTCTTGCCATGCCAGTGTGACCGTTCCGGTTCTTCCGACAGCATCAGAGATCCTGATGGAGAATAAGACATCCTCACTTGGCGAAGTGATCAGAGAAGGATTCGAGGTCCAGTGGGTCGTGGATCACACGGCGTGCACGGAATGCCAGAGCTCCGGCGGACGATGTGGATACAACACGAGCTTTTTCCAGCCCATCTGCTTCTGTCCCAATCGGCCTGATCTAATGAGATGTCTCTCCAAATCAGGTAACAGCTGCAGTTACTTTACCACATAACTCCTCGTCTGCATCAATGCCCAGTTTGGACATGGTTTTTTCTGGGATGCGAAATGACGACGTCCCGCAATTTTTTATGTTTCAGGATCAAGGTGAGCATGGAAGCTGGAGTTCTCATAGGTAAACTGATCTGATCTGTCGATGGCTTTCTGATGTACTTTTTCACCTAATCCACGAAAGCAAAGCATTCGTGTTTTCTACTTTTGGACCCCCGAACTTACGGATTCTGCATTTTAAGGTACGATAATGCTTGGACTCGGAAGTATAGTCGGGACGATATTCCTCATCCTTTGCTTGATGAGAAAACCGATGTCGAAGAATGTGATCTTCTTCTGGAAGAAGAAATCATCAGGCACCTACAGGGTGGAGGCGTTCCTAGAGAAATGCGGAGGCTTCGCCCCGAAACAGTACAGTTACAAAGATGTCAAGAAAATGACCAACTCCCTCAGAGATAAGCTAGGCCAGGGAGGCTATGGCAGCGTGTACAAAGGGAAACTGCCCGATGGCTCGCTAGTGGCGGTGAAGATATTGTCCGAGTCCAAAGGCGACGGGGAAGAATTTCTCAATGAAGTCGCCAGCATCAGCAGAACTTCGCACGTCAACATCGTCACTCTACTCGGGTTCTGTTCTGAGGGGTCGAAACGGGCTCTTGTTTATGAGTTCATGCCCAATGGATCATTGGAGAAGTATATATTTGCACAGGATCAGGCCATGGATGTTGATCAACTGGGATGGGAGAAAATTTACCAAATTGCGATTGGTGTCGCCCGTGGGCTGGAGTACCTGCACAGAGGATGCAACTCGAGAATACTCCATCTTGACATCAAGCCGCAAAACATCCTTCTTGATGAAGATCACTGCCCCAAGATATCTGATTTCGGTCTTTCAAAGCTAAGCAACAGGAAAGAGAGCACCATGTCTATGATGGGCGCCCGAGGAACCGTGGGGTACATTGCCCCGGAAGTCTTCTCAAGAAATTTCGGAGTAGTTTCAGACAAGTCCGATGTCTATAGCTTTGGGATGATGATCCTAGAAATGGTGGGTGGAAGAAGAAACACTGAGGCTGGACTTACAAACAGCAGCGAAGTTTATTTTCCGCACTGGGTTCACAGCCGAATGATGCTGGAGGAGGATCTGAAACTGCAATGGAATATGAATGAAACAGGAAAAGAAGTAGCGAAAAAGATGATTCAGGTGGGCCTGTGGTGTATCCAGACATATCCGACGAACCGGCCTTCGATGGATAGGGTGGTCGGTATGCTGGAGAGAAGGCATGAAGTTCTCCAAGTACCACCGAAACCATTTCCATCTTCTCCTCCTGCGTCGCACATCAATCCTGCAACATCTACTACTACTCTTCATTCATCACAAGACAGCACAAAGCCTCTTTCACATTATTCACAAGACTAGGAAGGGAGTCGATTGCAGATAACCTAACCACTGTCCAAAACTTCTGTTTCAATGATTTGGCAGATCCAGAACACTTGAATGTAAAAGATTGCCACTTTTGATTCATGTGCTGGTGCATAAAGAAGACTGCAATTCCATAATACCACATAAGGCTGCATCTGCAGCTTCAGTCTGCGCTCTCTTTGTGAATTCATTTTAGAGAGATTTTGACAGCTTAAGTATAGTCCCATTGACATTGCATACATTCACGGAGAAGCATTGCTTCTGAACCAAAACAACGAACCAACCCCACTTTATCATAAGAAGCTTCGCTTTATTGATTCATCCCCATCATATATAAATTGGACCATTAAATACTTGAGACGAGTTTCAGGCCCCTTCCGAGACAGAGAAGCCAAAGTATCTGAACATACAGGCAAGCCAGTATTGCTCGCTAGAGCTTAAGCCACTCAGGATCTACTTTCTCTACATTCTGTTATTTGCGTTGACGATGGACATTGATGGCTATTGAGAGCCAGATAATTTGTAGTATAAATCTCCTCTTCTACTTTAAAAGTCTTTGCTAGTCCAGGATGCTGAACAATCTCAATAGGGACCAACATTTACAAGCAAGTACTACGATTAATAAGCAACGCAAATAAAAATTCAAGTACCCAAGTCAAATAAGAATTTGGACAACAATTGGCACAAAACCCTTCATAAATCACATCTCCTTCTTGGATCCATCATCTATGGGGTCTCGGAGTGTTCCAAACATCCAGTCCATCCAGATGGTGTAGTGACCATAATTGTGGCGATAGGTGGTATGGTGGATGGTGTGATAACCAGCGCCCATCACAGGCCAAAGCTTACCATGGATGCAGTCATGGATATTCGCTGTCCATATGGCCTCGAGAAAAAGGAGAGCAATGTGCGTTGTAAAATGGGTTGGCACAAGGAATAGTGCCATAACATGTGGCACCGCCTGCAGTATCCCGTCTAGAGGATGAAACGCCAAGCCTAAAATGAAGAAACAACTTACAATTTAGTCTTGCACTTTATGCATACATGAAAACAAGAACAAAAGAGACAAAAAGGAGAGGACTTGTATTACTGGCAAGGTGAGGGCTTGGAGAAAAACATAGCATGAGCGTCATTCAAGGTGAGACGACAAACAAGAAAAAAGCAGTGCACAAAGAAATGGGAAGACTAGGTGAACATTAAAAGTAACTAGCAACACATTTAATTAACGTTAATGGATGGGTAAAGAATTTGGGGAAAGATAACACGAAACAGCTCTGATGAACAACCCATCAGAGCAACCATTTTTCAGATCGCCAAAATCATGTCCATATCTGCAGATGCCTAACCTGATATTCTTGAGAAATATGGATGTTAAATAGGAATTACACTGGGAAGAGTAATCGAATGAGTGTATTGAGGATTTCTTTCCAAAGAAAACCACATCTTGGGTACAAAAAGCCCCAGGAGACTCATTCCTTGGATGAATAGCACTCCAAATTGAAAAATCACAAAGATGACCAATATACAGTGCTTCAACATGCTAGCGCCTCCAAAGTAATTTTTTAACCTCTCAGACATTGAATGTACATTACTGCACAAAGTACTCACCTGAAAAGTGCGCTACACATCTTACCAGGGCAAGGTGGCTCAGAGATTGTGTCAACGCAAACCTATATTTCCCTCCTACATATGTGTGATTTTTCTATGCAGCTAGATTTACATGAGATTCACTATAATTCTTACAGCATTGGTAGCTCCTAAAATGTCATCCAACTTTTTTCAGCAAACTAAAGTTTCCCTAGATAGGAGGTTTATGGCCCAACTTCTGTTTCTGCCATCTAATTGGGATCTAACTTATTTACAGCATCAAAAACCAACTTCTGAAGACATAGAAGTTGAAGAAACACCAGGGCCAGCAGCTTGTGGCTGGTTTTCTTTTGAGTAAACATAAAAGTGAAAAGTATTAGAATTATCATTCTGAATAGTGTAAAACTAAAACATATAGTCCAACTTTATTAGTTTTTGATGAAGTCAAAGATATGACAATTTTAAAAGATGCAGCTTTGAAACATATGCAGGCCATAGCTGATGCAAACGTCAAACCAAAATAAAACCAGAAAACTACACCTAAAACTTGAGTCATCGCAAGTGACTTGACCCGCTCTCTCTAAAGAGAATGTAGGTCCTATGAGCTCAAAGCACTACTTTTGTCTTGTGATGTCATTGCAAAATGGAGGGTGATGATATACATTTGATGAACTTATCACCCTATCCTGCTTTCAAAGTATTTTGCATTGACGAGAAAAGTCTGCAACTTGTCCTTTGATATCAAAATCTATGTGAGGAGAAGTACTTAGCAACATTTATCTAGAAGGGTACGTCAATTACATAAGAGCAGCAACAAGGGGCCACGTGTTTGCCACAAAAGAGGAGTGATTAAGATATACAACATGACATGCCCACAAAAGAAAAAGTGATCTTCCATGACATCTTCTAAACATTTCTCTACTCATAACTAATAAAACTTTTTTTATAGGTTCGGTTGCATTGTAGTAATCTAAAGATCCAAGGACACTGTACGCTAAGTTTTCAGAATGCATCAATCAGTACAAATTAACAGAGCACAAGTACAAAACCATATACTGTTAGATCATGCAGTAGCCGGGTGTGACACTCAAATTAAGAAGCAGCAGAATATAATTGAAAATCTTGGATTTGGACTTTCTGCAGTAAAAGTAAGCAATTGTATGGTCATTTGCTCAATTCTGCTCATTGAACAAAAATAAAGTCTACCAACAAAAGGGCATGTTACTGCACTTAGCAGACTGAGAACTCACCGGCAAAAGGAGAAAGTGTGTTCTGCTTATTGTAGATGTGATGCGTTGCATGAAGATGCTTGTAAAGAGGTTTAATGTCATGCAGCTCTCTGTGCATCCAATATATCCCAAACTCCGCCAGTACAAGATATATTGACAAGTACACTAGGTAAGCAAGCCAACCAACATCGCTTATTCTTGAAAAGCATTTCGTCCATCCATTTTCAACCATGTATTCGGAAAGTGTTGGAAGAGCACAGTACCATGGCATTGACTTCATTGCAACATATATTTGCAGCAACATTGCCTTCCTCGTAGGAATCTCGTCTGCAGAAAGAGAATTTGCCAGATCCAAGATAAATCACAAAAGAGTCTAGCACCTAGATTTCATTACTGAGTTTACATAGACAAAAATACTGCAGGCTAGCCCAACTAAAAGTGCATACACCATAATCTCATGCTGAAAATAATGCATAAAATTCTCTCTGGGAAAAATACCACCAGCAAAGAAGCAGTCATATAGTAGTTTAAGCCCTACAAAGAATGTTGATGACTGCCATTTGTTTGACAAAAGATAGTCGACAGGGATCCAACTAGCAGATTCGTTTGATGATCAGCTGAACATTATCACGACTTTTAAAGCATGAAACATTTCAAAGTGTCTTCTCGACGAATAAAAGCATGCATTAATAAGCTCAGTCATAGCCTGTTAAATGCAACCCGGTTAAGCTGAACCCAAGAATGGTATAATGTCAAGATCCAGAGGGCACGAAATTATTAATAGTGAATACTGATACTTGCTGAATTGGCAGCACTCCCCATTTGAATGGATGAAGTAGATGACCTAGAAGTTACTTGGATGATTTATAGCAAGATACCAGGAAATTCCAAAAAGAAAAAGAATATGAAATATCTGCAGGACACATCTCACAGATCGTGAAGGAAGGAAGAATGGACAGCACTACATCTAAGAACTAAACCAAATATTTCGAAGAAATGCATCAAGGCACAGAATCTGTTAAATAATGGTCCGGCCATTTAAATATCTAGGTAAAGAAGAAAACCCTTCAAGGTCATGGAAGTAAATGTAAAATGAAATCTTCTAGAAAGCATAAAGCGACTATCAACAGCACTTACAGCACCTGAAATTCTAAGATATTCCGCATCAACTATTTTAACAGGAACAGATGAAATCAATGAGGAAACTAATATAGATCAATTCCAAAAGAGACAAAAGGGAACAGTATTCCCAGGAATCAGCCAATAGAAGTAAAACCAACAAAAGAACGTCCGAGTGACAGTGCGTCGATTCACACAAGCGCAAATAACACATCAGCACGACATCTCTGTAGCAAATTACATTCCATCGATCGCAGAACATCAAGTGACCCACTTTGTCCGTGTCGAGGATTACCGAAAGTAGAAATAACAGAAACCCATCATGCCATGAGAAGAATCAAGAAAAAGAAAATCAAAAAGAAGACTTCAAAAGAGAAACCCAAAATGAAAAAGAGGAACCTACCCTTCGGGACGTAAACATTGCGCTTGAGGTAATAAATGTAGAAGCACCACAGGAAGCCGGAGAGGAAGTAAATTAGGGTTCCGCCGATGTAGTTGCGGAGCCAGGTCTGGAGCAACCGGGGCATCGGCTCCCAGACCGAGGCCGGCAGGAAGCTGCCCAGGACAATGCGGTTGTACAGGGAGGTCTCCTCCACGAACAGGCCCAGGTAGCCGGCGTCCATCGCTCCGGCGAGCGAGCTCGCTCGGTCGGTCGGTCGGTCGGTCGGTCGGTCGGTGGGCCGGCGACGTCGCCGTAGATTTCGAGCCCGGGAGCGGGATCGGGTGGTCTCGGATCACAGCGAGTGGGAATGGGGGCGGCGCGGTGGAGCCTTGACTGGTGGCGGACGAGGGAGATGACGAGGAGGATGATGAGACGGAGAGACAGGGACAGGGAGACTGACAGACAGAGTCTGAGAGACGGGGGAGGAATATTTTCACATCGGACTTGGGGCGGAAGTTGACAAATGGAGTGGGGCCACCCCACCCAGCTTCCAAAAGATCTCTTCCCCAAGTGCGTGCACGGAACCACCGCGGTTCATTTTTGCTGGCTCATTAAAAAAGTGGGAAAAAAATTCGAATAAAGACTCGAAAGAATGGAGTAAATCTTGTTTTAAATAAGAGTGTTAAAGTGCTTTCATATTTTTAAATAGGACTTAAAGTGAATTTTACTTTAAATAATTGCATCAATCTAAAAAATAAAGCATATGATTTTGTGAGTTTTTTTTTAAGTTTTATCATTTTTTTCTTTCTTTTTTTTCCTTTTTCAGTTTTTTTTCTTTTCATAAAAGGACAAACTCAAAAAAGGAAAAAGGATAAAATTTTTTAAAAAATCACAAAAATAACAAACAAACAGCCCTTCCACCCATGGCCATCGGCCCATCACTAGTGAAGTCAAGCCTTTCTTTTAAACTGACATTGCTACTTCAGGCTCCTATTGAAACAATGTCACTTCGGACTTTTATTTCGGGAAATAAGGGCATTTTAGATGATTATTTGAAACAATATCCATTTTATATTCATATTTGATTTTTTTTTTCCTAAAAAGTGACAAGCAGTTAGACCCATTCTACTCATCATTGGTCCAAATCGGCCTTACTCGACTGATTCGAGAAGACTGATCTAGTTTTCGGTACCTGAAAACCGAGCATGGTTCCAAAAATTGGAAATCGGTCTTTACTGGTTTAGGGTATCCAAAAGCCCATAATTAACAATGGTGAACTTGAAACTAAATTGATTTTGAACCTGTTAATCCCTAACACTAATTAAGTTTTTTACTCTTTCTTTATAATAGAAAATATTTGTTGAAATTAAACAAGTTGGACACATTTATTAAGCAAAAAAAAAACAAATTGTATCCTTGTTTGACATATATCTATGTGTGTATAAATATATAAATATATATTGTATTTAAACAAAAAAGACACCAAAAGAAAGAAAGAAAATGCCCCTTCTTGGGCCAATTTGGTTCCAAGCCGATTCCGTGGCCAACCAGGTTGATTCTCAAATCCAAAAATTGAGAATCAACCAGGTTTCAATTCCAATCCAGAACATATGCACCCAATCAAACTCCACTAGGGAATAAATATTTTTAGATTGAGTTTATTCACCTTGGTGACATGAACTGTTGATGACGTGTTGATATTTCCTTCAAGAATTCATTCTTTAAATTTGTTTATAGTAAGCTTCCACAATATACCAATTTATTCATGTCAACATGACCCCTAACACTTAGATATGTTAAAAAATGTTAATATACGTCTAGATACATTGGATGAAAAGATGTTGATTCGTCGTCTGTGGGTTTTTACACATTTGTATAAAAAATTACATCTTAAACTTGTCATGTTGTGTGACCCATTTGATCATTTGATCAACATATCGTATTTTTCTAGAATATCACACAATTTAATATATGTTATTCAAATTAAACCTTAGTATGAAGTGAAATGATTATAACACGACGATTCAAATCTTTCCCCCTAGTTGTTGGAATTTACTTGTCAAAATTAAAGTGTTAGACTAACAAAATCAAGAGTTGATTATCTTGCAATTGTAAATCCAATCTGTGATATTTTTGTGTTAGATGTGTTGGAAGATATTGCTTTGAATTAGATAGAATGGAATTAGATTTTAAGACGTGATATCATTTTCTTTAAGAAATTATTTGGCCCACAAAGTTGTTAATGGTCAAAGGTAAATTTCCTCCATGACAACAAAGTCTCAACTGAAAATATTATATAGCAATTCTAGTATTTTTCTAAGGTCTCTCTAGTTAACAATTGAAATAATGATTGTAGTTTTGAAAAAAAGACTTGAAAATACTTAATTCACATTCATTCCAAACCAACATATTTATTGGTGTTAATGAACAAAGGCAGCCTTTTGGAACAGGTTGCAAAGTGAACAAAGACATTCCTTAGGGAAAAGTTACAAAATGAACAAACAATCCCTTTAGGAAAGTTGCAACGTGAACAAGTGTATTTTCAAAAGCTATCTTGAAAAAACATATAAAATTTGAAATAAATTATAATTAATTAATTTTTTTAAATTCATAATTTCTGAAAATACTGAATGAACAAATACGACATTTTGACTAATAAAGGTTAACAAGATAACCGTATGAAATAAAAATAAAAGAATTAGTGCTAATTAGATTGCGGGCGCACAAAGTAAAGTATTGTAAGGTCCATAACACAATCCATATTTTTCTTTTGAACAAACTATAAGAAGCTCACACTCATAAAGTGGCTCATTTCCTCCGAATTTTCCTATGTGGGACAAGGAAAAGCACATTTTATTTGTTTTACAAACAAACAACCAACAAAATGTGTCAGCAAATATTAGGTAATCCATAAACTATTCAACCCATACTATGTTAGGATATTAGAGTACCAACTTACATCGAATCTACAAATCATATGGCTGATGAATATGTTGCTAACTTACTCACACTTTTTCAGTATGACTCTCCACAAGCAAGGAGAGCCATTTTGATCCCCTTGCGAAGAGAAGCTAATATGTCTACTTCACAATTATTTCCCAAACTAATATTTCAATTTTATCGGGGACTATTAAAGTTCAGCGATTTTGTCAATGTCATGTTTTTTTTTTTTTTTTTTTGTGACCAAGGATCCGCCAAAGCATGCCCTTGTTGGCTTACGCCGATTCGGAGTCTCACGGGCCTCCGCGATGAAGGACCTACAGCGCTTATACCTTAGGGAGAGCTGGCCCAACAACCCACCACCAGGCCCCCCCAATTAAATTGCTAGTAACATAGAATTTCGAACCCTCAACCTCCATGCGCTGGAATGAGTTGATCTTAACCAACTACGCTACCCACGGGTGGGTTATGTCATGTTATTACTATATCTTTGAAAAAAGTTACCAATGTGAACTATTGTGTAAATTACTAGGGATGGCCCTAGTGAGCTTTGACTATTAAAGTTTAGCAATTTTGCACTTTCTCATGAAGTTGGGGCAGGGAGTTTAGTTTCATATGTGAGGTTTGAGTCCCAAACTTTGCAAAGCGGCAAACAAAAGCCTAAGAGTAATAGTAGGTCAGACAAAAAAAAAAAAATATTGTGATAAGTATGAGTATTTATAAGGGCTTATAAGTAAATGTGGTGATTTGACAACTCTACACTAGTAACTACCATACTAGTTGGTAAATATTGATAATAAAAATATTTTTTATTCATTTATTTTTATAATTGATAAAGCTATCATTTAAAAAAAAATTCTAAATTATTGATTTTCTGTGAAATTACTGCACTTTGGGAAGATTATCTGGAGAAGTTCTAAACCTATTGTAAGGCGGTTAATTCAATTCTAAAATTTTTAATGATCAATTTAATTTTAAATTTTTGACGATTTATTGATGTAGTCCTTCTAGCCAATTCTAGCAAAAAATTACTAACATGGCGATTCAATTAACATTGGCCATCCGAGACCCTAGTGATCAACAAAGGGAAATAGGAAATGTGTCATTGCTTGAAGCAATGGTAAAAATCAATATATATTTGATAGTTCTGCATAACACTTCGTAATATCACATATTAGTGATTTGCCAACATAGTGGTAAATTTACAAGGAATGGTTGGCAAGTTATAATCAATTAGGCACTGGTGTATTCAAATATGTATCATTAAGTTCGTAACCTACATGTAAATCATAGTGGTAAATATTGATTCCGGTGACTACTAAAAGGATATGAAAGCTGGTAGGTTACTGATCAACTAGGCTAATTATCTAGTATGGATGCAGTTTTGTTGTAGTTTTATTGTGAAGTGCTGAAAACGTGTATGTTTGAAATTAAAAATTTTAGAGTACAATACCTTAAAGTTGGGTGAGGTTATTTCCTAAAAATTATTGTAAACTGCTATGTTGGGAGGCTACCGCAACAACGAGGAGATTGTCAATTGTCTTATAATACATTTTTGGGATAAGTGTTAGAAGTCCTACAACTTGTCACGAAAATGCATTTCAGTCCTAAAACTTACAAAAAGTGCATTTAAGTCCTAAAACTTGTCAAATTATTTCAAACGAGTCCTAAGATCGACGCCGTTAGCATTTTCCGTTAAAAATGTTGATGTGGCATTTTAAATAATTTTTTATTTTTCACGTGAATTTTTTAATTATTTTTTTTAAAAAATTAGATTTAAAAACTAAAAAAAATCAAATTTATTCATTTTATCTTATTTTCACCAAAAACTTTTAAAAAAGTTAAAATATTTATTAAAAAAAAAAAAATAGCGGCTCCTCTCCCCCGCCGCCACCGCCGCCGTCGCCCATCACCGGAGGGGTCGGGTGATGGTCGCCGGCCTTGGGCGGGGGTGGCCGAGCCTCGCCGGCCCCAGGCGAGGGCCGGTGACGACTCGCCCAGGGGGGTGAAGGCCGCCGGCCCTCCGCGAAGGCCGGCGAGCCCAAATATGGGCACCCGCGCCAGAGCTGAGCGAGGGTGCCCCGATTTGCACCCGTTGGCCCTCGCGGGGGGCCGACGGCCATCACCCCCTAGGCGAGTCGTCGCCAACCCTCACGAGGGGGGTCGGCGACTGTCGCCCCCCCTGGGCGAGGCCTCGTCGGCCCTCGCCTGGGGTCGGTGAGGCCCAGCCACCCCCGCCCAGGGCCGGTGACCGTCGCTCGACCCCTCCAGCGATGGGCGGCGGCGGCCTTGGCAGGGGGGAGAGGAGCCACGCTGATTTTTTTTTTTAACAATTTTAAAAATAAATTTTTTAACTTTTCTTTTTAGTTTTTGTTGAAAATAAGATAAGAATAAATTTAATTTTTTTATTTTTTAAATATATATATATATTTTTAAATGGATAAAAATTAATTAAAAAATACACCTAGAAAATAAAAAATTATTTAAAATGCCACGTCAGCATTTTTAATGGAAAAGTCTAACGGCGTTGATCTTAGGACTCGTTTGAAACAATTCGACAAGTTTTAGGACTTAAATGTACTTTTTGCAAGTTTTATGACTGAAATGCATTTTCATGATAAGTTGTAGGACTTTTGGAATATTTATCCCTACATTTTTTCACAGCTATAGTTATAACAAGCTCATTGTTAACTTCCAATGTGTTTACTAACTTCAGCGGATATTATATGTGGATAATCTTGGTAATTTTTTATAACCACTAGCATAATTCAAATATGAATTGCTACCATGCAAATCAATTAAATTTGGTAAATTTGAATGTACATATCTAACTAGAGAAATGGGAATTGACAAAAGTAATTTTTGAAATGACAGATTGGCATTGTGGCAACATGAAGAGAAGGCGAAAGAGGACACATAATTTTGAAGAATATTTGCAACTAAAGAAAGCTAAAAGGAAAAAAAGAATTAGCCTAAACCAATCAAATATAGAAATAGAAACTAAATCGAAAATACACAAAAAAAAATTCGCATAATTTCATGTGTATTTTCAAGTAGAATCGTTTGTAACAAATCAATATTCTAAAAGCAAAACAAGATCCAAATAGAAGAAATTGCACCTATGTCATTAGCCGTTATAGTTTGAAATTACTATTTGAGATTTACCAAATAAAATTAAAAAAAAATTGAAACGATAACCATATAGATGTCAATAGATAACGTCCTTAGAAATAAAATGAAACTATGTTCGATGGAATAAAAATTACCATAGGGAATAAAATTATACTTTTCAAGTAATTTGCATTAGTAACCCAAAGTAAAATCAACTGTATCTCCATTGACTTAAGGTGTGTTTGTTTGCACTTCTTTTTTCTGTTTTTGAACAATTTTTTTTGTTTTTTTGTTCCGGGGAACAAAAACACGTTTGTTTGCGTTTTTGTTTAAAAACTATTTTTTGTTAAACACATTTGGAATAGAAACAAGAAAAAAAAAAAGAAGTTGTTTATTTTTTTTAACAAAATTTAAACACTTCTCTTTTTTTTTTCTTTTTTTTTTTCTTTTCTTTTCTTCTTTCTTTTTTCTTTGGCCGGTCGCCGGCCGTCGAGGGTCGGTGACGCTGTCGAGGGCCAGCGACCTCGCCGGAGCGTCGCCGGCCCCGGCGAGGCCGAGCATCACCGGCCCTTGGTGAGGCCGACCTCGCGCTAGGAGCGAGCTCGAGCTCGCCTAGCCAAGGCGAGGCCGTTGGCCCTCATCGGCCATGGCCGAGGCCGGCGACTGGCCAAAAGAAGAAAAAAGAAACAAAGGAAAAATAAATAAAAAAATAAGAAAGAAAATATAAAAAATAAAATAAAAATATTTAAAAATTAAAAGAAATAAAAAAAATTATACAAATTTACCAAACGTATTGCGTTCATTTTTTATTCCGAATGTAAACATTTTTTTCTATTTCGTTTTTTAACAATTTTTAAACAAAAACGTTACCAAACGCACCCTCAATTTCTTTTCTTCGTCTTTTTTTTTGTTGGTCATACGTGACTTAACTTTGATGACATGCCCCGTAAGTTATATTTGAAGTGGATATATCAACCGGAAGAAAGAGACGTTACATTTGAGTGCAAGGACAGGATTCAAACATTGAAATGATTAAAAAAAGAGTACAACCTACTACTTAAAAGATTCTTGCGTGACACCCTTAACATTTTCTCTCTGTAGCTCTTAAGGGAGCAAATCAATGTGATTTTAATATGATATTACAAATTAAGAGCCATCATTTTCAAACTTTATATTGTATATTTAAAATATTTCCACACAAAGCACGAGTCTTCCTGTTAGTACGGCAATACTTGAGAGTAAATAAAAGAAGATAAGTGTACAAAAAGTTTTAAAATTTGTCAAATATTAATGTCATTTTTTTATTATTTTCTCCCTTCTATATGAATTTTTTTAATTATTTCCCGTTTTATGTGTGCTTAATCTTACTAAAATATTAAACGACATTGTTTTGATCCAAATCCTAATTTTTCAACCAAAATCTTATGTTAATTAAATTTAAAAAATAAAAATAAAAGGGCTAACTTTCTCTAAAAAAATGGACCACAAAAAAAGCGCCAAGGGTGGTGGGAGCGCCCCACCATTGCCAGAAAGGGGTGGTAGTGGTTGCAAGGCCTTGCACGCCCTACTAGCCCTTTCAGTGATGATAGGGCGGAGGGGTCGGGGGCCTACCCTTTTTTTTCCTTTTCTTTTTTGTATTCTTTTTTATTTTTTAACCTAATTTAATGGAGATTTTCAGTAAAAGGAAAAAGATTTAGACCAAAACAATGTTGCTTTAGTCTTATATTTCATATTTTAGTAAATCGTAAAAATAAGCCTAATTAGATAAAGTTAACGAAAATATTTAATAGCATCAATTTAATAATTTTTAAAACTTAATTATATATTTTTAAAGTATATAAATTCAATCGGGCTTTCATGACATTTTTTTTTCAATGCACTAATCTCTAAATAAAAAGTATAACCATGTTTGGACCATTCACCGGAAAGTAGACTCACGTTATTGAGGCATGCGATAGTTTCATGGGCCCGAGATTGATGAATTTTTAATGGCCAACTTCATCTTATGGCATCGAGATCTGTTGACTTTTTGACTGATTGTTGGCATTTTGCTTTCTAGCCCACGGTATCGAAATATCGCCCAACTCAATGACAGCAGCTTCTACTATGATGCGTTTTCTCCACATATGACTTAGTTATTTCAATGAAAACTGACCAAAAAAAAAAAAAATGACAGCAGCTTCAAGCATGTAAAATGAAGTTTGGCACGTGAACTCAGAAGTGATTCCATCGTACGGCCCATAGATTTTTTTTTTTCGTGACTGAAAAGGACGAAGAGATACGGCTGGCGTGGCACCTTAAGCGTCCCCATAAGATTCTCATACTTGTTATTTGTTAAGGAGCGCTCGGTTTTACATTATTACACTAATTTATCCCAACTTGGCGAGGCTATCGCCAGTAATTTCATGAACACGCCCATAGAATTAAAGGAACAACTAAAGAGATTCGCTCCCGATGTGATTCGAATTCGTGATGAATGCTGGCCTGACACGTGGTGGGGGCATAGCCAACAGAGTTCAAGGGACTTGCAACCCGGTTTTGTTTCTGGACCATAAAACCTTGTACTCGGGTCAGGTGGCGAAACATTGAAGAATGGGATTAACCTGGTTCTGCAATTTTGGACACACGTTCACAGGGCGTGGTGGTGAACTGGCGGTGCGGCGTTTAGTTGAATTGATTGCAAATTTCTGATCCCGGACGCAACACGACAGGAGTACGTTCCGGAAGTTCCGGGACCTGTCACTCACATGATCTCGCAAGGGTGGAGATGGATTCCAACCCCATCTTTCTCGATCACATGATCTAGATTAGGGGAAAATGACGTGACTGATTTTTAAACTTTAATACAATATTTAATGTAATCTTTGAACTTTTAAATATTTTGATATAATCTAAAAATAACATTAAACTTTTATCAATAATTCAAGAATTATTAAATGAAAGTTCAGGAAGGACATCCTTATTACAAATTGAATTAATATTCAGGAATTATTTGTACTATTTTTAATGGCTGTTGTTGATACTAGTTTATGATTAATTTGTAAGATGACATCATGTACACGGGAGAGTCCATAGTAATTCTTGAGGGGGTACTTCACCATTTATAGTCTCCATCTCCTTGTTATGATTTTATAACCGATAGATCTATTTTCCCATCAATTGTCACAACAAGCAAATTAATTTTCCCAATTAGCCACCGACCTTCTTTTCAATTACCATATGTTTAAATTACTTTCAAAACTCAAACCTTTTTTTTTCGGAGGAGGGGGAGGGGGGGGAGGCTATTACCATACCTTTTCTTTGGATGTGGATAAAACACACTCGGTTAAAGTCGATTAATCAAATTACCTTTCTACTTCAATTAAATACGTATTCATATATAACAATATATATTTTTTAGGCAATTACGATCCATGAATTGCTATTTTTATGTTGAATTGAATTCCTATCAAAGAGAATAATTTAAGTTCTTCCTTAAAAAAGGTACCAAAAAAAAATGCAATAAAAACATGATTTTAGTTAAGAACTCAATGTAAGACGCATTACTTTTGTTCCTTCCAATCTCAGTGAACAGGATTTAAAAGAAAAAACAAAAGGGAAAGGATTCAAACTATAGAATTTTATTGTTCTACCATGAAGAAAGTCACTAACACAATCCCATAACTCAAGACGTGTGAAGCACAGGTCTGGTAAACCGGGGGCACTAGGTTGGCCATCAATGACAAGACACGTGCGAAGCACATGCCAACCTAGTGGGAACCCTTTCGAATTCTACCTTCTCGTCTCAGGCGCAGAAAGCTATTATACCAATCATATCCGGAGGTAGCCACTTCCGAAGAAGTGATGCGGAATTTGCCTTCCCAGTCAAAAGCCTCCAAGGTCCTCACTATGTCTTTATCTTCATACTCCTTAAGTCTTTATTGTACAGGGGATGTTGAGATCCAGCACGAGGCCTCCAACGAAATAATTTAACGACTTACTTAGGTACAAAATTACATATATGTAGAGAGTAAGTAAATTTTTTTCTAATGGAAGTAATATGGGTTTGAATGGAATGCCCACCACTTGTTTCCGGAGTAAGGAGAACTGGACTATATGAGGCCCACCAGCCAAGCTTAACTGAACAGTGCTCAAGGCCCAAGCCCAATCCAAACGTGGGCCGAACAGTGCCCGCTGGCGTGAGGCTTTCAGCGTTTCCGGGGGGGCATCGCCGAACTTCTCTGTAAGCATCCTTTGGCGCAGAGAGAGAGAGAGAGAGAGAGAGAGATGGAGGAAGAAGACTTGCGAAGAGAAGCGGCGATAGCTTCAGCCCCCCCTCTGCAACCTAATTTCAAGTCCCCCGGGGTCACCAAGGACCAGCTCTCGAAATTCCAAGTATGCCCATCATCCCTTTTTCTCGATTCTGGAAGGAAGTCCGTATCTTTTGGGGGGGGGTATGGATTGCTTGATCCCCGTTCATGTCGTCGTTCTTGATCAGTCGGGTTTTCGCGCCTCAGGCTTGTGAACTGGGATGTCTGTTTCGCATCATTATCTATGCTTTGGCGGGAGGAAGTTCGTAACTTGAGCTGAAAGACGTGTGAATTACGTTACTTCAATTTCAGACTCTTTCTGTCTAATCCTTAGACGTGTATCTTAATGAATGTGCCTGCTTGGCATGCATTGCGAGCCTGTTTATTAATGGGTTCTCTCTTTCGGACAAAGGGTAGTAAGTGTGGCCAAGGGCTAATGTTGATGGTCTCCATTCACGAGCCAGTTTCTTGCTGAGGAATTTGTATGATGTCCGCAGCGAGATTGTTTCTTTACAGTACAGTATTTTAGGACAAACCGTTGCATAACAAGGTGATTGTTCCAACATTTCTTATTCAACTCGTGTGGATATCCGTTGGATGCTGGCAGAAAGCCCAACAGCACCGCGAACTGATCTGTGTTTTTGTTTGCCATTAACTGCTCACTGGTTTCAATGAATGAGATGGAAAAATCTGTATAATGAATGAGTCGAGAATGGTTTTTTTTTTGTTTTTTTTTTAGTTGCTAACTTGGAAAAGAGGCTGCAAACCTTGTTGGCCATTAGACCACGTCTATTAGTGGCTCTGAAATTACTAGATCGGACAAGGATCAGGAAAGACAACTTTAGGAGATGGGTTCCTTTCTGTCACGGTGATCAGTTAATCACGCAGTAATATTTGTGAGGTTTTCTCCTTCAGTGACAAGTAAGCGATGATGGCATATTTGTGGCTGGGCTCTTCTGACTTACACTTCATTTATGCATTATTTCTAAAGATACCATTGGCCTTTCTTTTGTTGGCATAGTAGTTCGTATTATCCTCTGATTGATCTGGCTTTGTTAAGCACCCTGAAATCACTCTACCTCTGGGTTCTATGTTGACATTAAATGGCTGACAAACGGACTTTCTGATATTTGATGCCATTGCCTCAGCATTAACTTATTAGAGAGGACTGCAAAATGACTAATAACTGTGATGAAGGTCCAGCTATGTCAATAAAACAAGTCTCTCATTTATAGGAGATCATCAGGAGCGTAAGAAATCTTCTGGTGTCTATTTATTATTTATATCTCTTTCCTCTGTAAGTTTGTTAGTCCGACTCTTCTATTGAGGTCACGTGCATACTGCCAATGTCAATTTCTAAAGATATTACATGGGTCCATTGTGCACTTAATGCTGTTCGTTCGAAGAAGTTTGTAACAACTTAGTCCTTATCAAACCTCCCCAAATAAGTAATAAGGGACGACTTTTGGGGTTGAGTTTTCAGTTATTCATTGGTTTAACTCTCTCCTCACATCTGAACTAAGATGCTTATACCTTCTACGGGCTGTGTCTGTTTCCTTTACTTCTCAACAATTCACATGGGCTACATGAGAGGCCATGGGCTCAGCGCTCTAATTCCCATTGCTTTATCAAATGGGGTGCTCTGTGCGTCCCTCCATGCTAGGAGGCTCAATGTTCTGATGCCAGTTATTACAACATAGCCCCAATCATGTCAGTAGAATTTCCATGTATTCAATCGATGGCATTTGACTGGATCTTTATTTATATGTCACTTTCTTCGTGTGGGAATTTCATCGTAATAAAGTCTATTAGACATATGAAGCTTAACCTGAAAGATAAAGCTAATAGCAAAAGCTACCAAGGATACTGCGTAGTTATGACATTATTTTTATGTCCCATTGTTCTAGCCTACCATTTGTGTTGTCTCGTCTGAATCTAATTGTCCTACATTTAGATATGTAGATAACTCAAAACCAATGTGACATATGCATTCTCTGCCACCAAACCCATGTCCAAGTCCAATAACGTAGCTTTGTAACTTTTTTCTTCTCTCTTTCTCTTGCTAAACTAAATACTAGATGATTCTTCCCTAGTATTCCCTTCATAAATTCACCAATTACCTTATGTGCTATTTTGCCAAAGAAAGGACACCTTTTGACGTTCTCTTTTCAACTGGCAGGAGCTGCATAAGAAGCGCATGCAAATAAAGAAAAAGTCAGAGCAAAAGAGATGGAAAGGTCTCCTTTGCGGCTTTGGTGACTTTATTTCATAATTTAGAGCTTATTATTCACCTGACATTTTTGGTGTTGCAGATGAGACCGGGAAATTCATAAAAAGGCCACATAGCAAAAATAGGATTGACAAAGATACATCAGTTGAAGATTCCAGTCTGTCCAACTCTAGTCTCAATAGCAAAGAAAATTCCTCAGTAGAGCAGCAGGATATGCAACAGCAGATTACATCGACGAAACGCCAGAAGTTACATTGGGGGTACCACTCACTGTCTTCCATATTATCTGCTGAATTAGTGCTGCTTCGATAGTAAAATTCAGGAATTCAAGTTATTTTTGTTGACCAGAAGAACAGTTGGCTATGCTCCTCTGATTTGAAAAATGAAATTACCACTCTTGGGGAGGGAGTACTTGCAAGTATCTCAACATTATTCGTGGCTTCTCTGTTCAAGTTTTGTGTTAATGAGTCATCTTAAAACACATGCCCGTCACGAATCCATGGCCTTAATATTTTCATTGATCTTGCCTCTGCAGTGTGATCTATATAGTAAATGTACATTTACCATGTTGGCAAGAGTTGATTTGCTTTTCTGCTCTTGATAGGCTTGACGTGAAGGAGAGATGGGAAAGGAAATCCAACATGTAGAGTTGTTTCTTCTGGCAGAATGCAGATCGAAGCGAGCATCTGCCAAAGCATTAAAGTCAGTCACATGGACGATCGAGTCCAAGGCCACTCAAAAATTTGTCAAGTCTCCCTTCTTTACATGCCATGAGGACATTGGGATCACCAACTTACTGCCATGAGATCTCTCTCGCGAGTATCCAAATACTTGTATGCGCAAAGTGCGAGAGAAAGTTTAGTCTGAGTATTTCTCGAGCAATTCTCCTAACTGGGACTTGAAAAGGATTGCTATTTAGAGACTGTACATCGCGGGCCTTGCATTTTGTGACCATTCTACGTTTGCTAATGTCTTTTCTGACTAAGATTTGACTTGTACTGTGACTCATATTCTCAGAGGAAGATGGATGAAATGGAAGAAGGCGCGGAAATTCTGTTTCCATCTTTCATTTGCCGAAACGGTTTTGTTGCTCAATTTTTTGTGTAGTCATAATATAATTTTTATGAATGATAATTTATTATAATTTTCTGTTCAATCAATATTCAAAGTCTGAATTTACTTTCGTTGCTTGATATCCAACATTACTAATAAATAAAATTACAATCAGCTTTTAGTAAAAGATGCACATAATATCAAAATTAACATAGAATTTTACTGTTTCATTAATGTAAACTTAATTAGTAAAATGAGAGGCGCCTGGTTTTTTATTTGAAAAATTCGAAATCAAAATAATAAGTAAATTGCTTCATAATAAATCAATCATACTCAATATATTAGACACAAGTTAAATTATTATAAAACCAGCATTAATTTATGAATAAAAAGGCTTTGGGAGAAGGTGGTAGCTTGTCCAGTTTGGCAATATTGAAGAAAAGTCAGGGAAATAATGCTCCATGTGAAAATACAATTAAACTCACCAAACAACCGAGCGTGTTTAGTCGTTTTTTAGCTTAAACTATTAATATTCTTTTTTTCTTTAAGTATAGTTAATTTGTGATAGATGAATTTAATCCATTAAGTTGTTGCATAAATCGATTTTAGCGGTCAAGATGCGATTCTAGGACAATAATACAACCTGCAGACAGGACCACGAACTGGGTCAGCGGAGTATTCGGCACGTCTCATTCGCATTAGCTGTAAAGAAAGCTCTAGTTTTTCTAGGGCAGGACCATTTGGACTATCCGGGATCCTCGACTCTTGTCGGCATTGCTAGTGCAGGCATCAAATTCCTTGCGAAGATTGATTGCCAATTGTGGCAATTATCCATAGGGTTGTAATTATGTCTTTAAGGATTTTGAGAAAGTGGACCGTCCCAAGAGACTTGAGATGACCGTGAATGATCTCGAGATGGTTAAGGATGATTTAGTATCGAAATTACCACCTACCAACAAATAGTTTTTCTTTCTATTGATTTTAACATTCTCAATAATTACAGAACCTAAACAACAACAACAACAACAACAATTTTTTTAGTGAAAATTAACAAAAGTACTCACATATTCAATGGAAATTGTTTATATCGATGCTTATGTTGCCTAATTACACAATTTACCAAAAAAGTCATAAACCTATGATATTAGTACAAATTCATTCTTAAACCTTTCAATTTAACTAATTTAGTCATAAATATTTTCACATCGGTATCAATTTAGTCCATCTAGCTAAATTTAATCGACTAAAGACGATACTTGACATGGACGTCGACCGATTGGTGAATGATGATGTGGAAATTTTTAAATACATTTTTATTTTTTCAATTTTTTATTATTTTTTTCTTTTTCTTTTTCCTTTTCTTGTTCCTCTTGTTCCTCTTGGCTTTCTTCTCAAAGTGACAAGTGAGCCTTCAGCATTTCTATGAAGCCCTTGCCTAATCCCGCCGAGGGCCACGGACAAGGCCGCACTTGCCATGGCCTTGCTGCGTGTGAAGGCGGCCTCACTTGATCTAGGTGAGGCTTGCCTAGCTTGCAGCCCTGGGCAAGGCCGAGTGAGGGCAATGAAATGTTCGTCGACGGCGGGTGAGGGCCACGACCATCGCCAAAGGCTTATTGGCCACTACAGGAGAAGAAGGCCAAGAGGGAAGAAGAGGAAAAAGAATAAGAAAAAAAGAAAAAGAATAATTAAAAAATTTGAAAGAAAAAAAATTACTTAAAAATTGCCACATTAGCCTTTGCTAGTGGGATAGCGTCTATGTTAGTACCAGGCGGCCAAATTTGTTTAGATTGACTAAATTTGTATTAATATAAAAAGGTTTAAGATTAAATTAGTCTAATTGAAAGATTTAGAATTAAATCGATACCAATGCCATGCATTATTTAAGACTCTTATTTGGTATTTTTTCCCTTTTATATTGGATTCCAATAAATTGATAATATATTAAATATAAAAATTTAAACCGTGTTATTCAAAACATATTTTGAATCTTAGATTACAAAAATAAACATCTAAATAGTAAACGGATTTCTGTCAAAGACAAGACGATCACTTTTAGGAACGTTGAAGACAACTTCAGAAATAGAAGACTATAGTGGAGTTGGGACATCGACCCGATCATCTTCTCTGGGGATCTTTAACGGCCTTCCTTTCAGCTAGTGTGTGTTCGGACTTTAGGAGCAGCGGCTTCTGCTAGTTGTTGTGGTTTCTCCTCCCTAGCTGTGGGTTTGTTCTAGACGCCGTTTGTGCTTGTCGTGCTTCCCTTTTTTTTTGTTGGTTATCACGTTGTGGCTCTTACATCCCGGCATCCTTCCACTTATTATGATCTGTCGTATTGAGTGTATATTTTAATGCCGTAATATTTTGTACATTTGGTCTTTGCTCAATATATTTATTACCTTCACCAAAAAAAAAGAAAAAGAAAAAAAAACTCATCTTGTTGTTGTCACATATAATTCTTTTGAATTACAAGATATCAAATGTCCTCTAAATAAATAAAAAAAATCATATATTCCCGACTATCCAATAATATAACATTTACATATATTGAACCATGAGTTTTTATTTTGAACCATGAGTTTTTATGTCTATATGGAATTCTTAATGCATATATATTTATATATCACCGAATAGTGTTTATTTTGTCCAAGTAAATTACCAAAAAAATTTACCGAAAAAAAATACCAATTCATTTTTTTATATTATATCCCTGCATTATGTGAAAAAGAAAAGGATGTCTCAATGATAAATCTCAGTCCCTTGGCCGTAGCAGCGCAACGAAACTGCTCAAGAAAAGGCTTCCGACGCCTCCAATCCTCAAACCGTCGTCATCGGCTCGCCCGTGCGTCGTCGAGTCTCTCCTCCGCTTTCAGTGAAAAGGTCTGTTTTTGCCCTTTTGGGTTTGCAGTCTTCTCTTCTAAGCACGTCTCTCTGCGTTCCTTCAATGGCCTCCGTGCCTTGGAATGCAAATTTCGACTCGAATAGGACAGGGAAAGGTGCCCCAGTCTGTCAAAACAAGGGAGGTTCTCGTTTACCTTCGAACTATTTATCAAAAGCCGAAGCTTTTGTGAAAAGTACCCTTTTCGGAATGCAAGACCGAAGTCTTGCTCAGCTAGTTATTTTTGGGTTTCAGCTCTTTCAGGGAGATGATTTTTGGGTCGATGAGAATTGTAGGATTAGTCGTAAAATGTTCTTGTGTTCTTGATTAATCGTATTGGGGAATGATGGCTGAGCTCTAGGGGCAAAAAAGTTCTGAATTTTGGACGGCTGAGAATGTTTTTTTTTTTTTTTCGGACCCACATGAGCTTAACCAAGTAATTGCGTGCTGTTCTCTGAGTATAGGTCGATGGTGTGTGCATTGTCTGCCTCCAGTACGAGCATTTCCTTTCGAAAAGAGCCTCACTCTCATCACTTCCAGAGGAAACGTTTTGTTTCGATTAGGGCTTGCACGTCTGCTTCATCACGCCGGATAACATCAATGGGTTGAAAGTTGAATATACGCCTTGGCTCATAGCTGGTTTGGGAAATCCTGGAAATAAGTACTCTGGTACTAGGCACAATGTACGAGTTGACATTGGAATTTTCCTCAAGTTTCAATGTCATTATATCCATTCTATTCGGTTATTTACATGGAAGGTTCTCGCTTAGGTTGGTTTTGAAATGATCGATCGAATATCTCAAGAAGAGGGCATCATAATGAACATTATCCAGTCAAAATGTTTGATTGGCATAGGTACTCTTCGACTGCAATAACACACTGTTTTTTCCTTGCTTCTTTTTTCATTATTGGAAATGAAATTAGGGCTCAATTCAGTCTCTGTCCAGTGATGGTTGATCTTCTTGCGTGATAAATGCAGGTTCCACTGGAGAGGTACCGATTCTGTTAGCGAAGCCTCAGACTTACATGAACTTCTGTGGAGAATCAGTAAGTTGTTCCATTCTGTTCTTTCAATCACTGAAGTGGCTGCTCTGTTGCATCAAGATGTAATCATTTTTATGAACATTTGAATGAAGAAGCCAACGTTTTAATAGAGAAGAGTCATTATCTCCATGTGAGACTTGTTGAATTTTAATCAAAAGGCTGCTGAAGTTTGCTCTTCATATAATTGGAGGATGATGAGCCAAAAATATTAAGTTATGAGATTGCTCATTGCTTAAATGATACTGACGGAATTTCGTTTATATAAATCATCTTTTGTTTGACTTTTTTTCATTTTTTATCTTACTGAGATTTATTCCTTTGATACCTACAGTTAGGTCATAAAAAATCACTCAGAGATGTATTAACTGTTACTGCTTATCTGTGAGTTAGATACTAATTTCAAGGTTAAGGAAAAGATGTCCTTATGCGTAACTAATATCTACATCTGGTTCTAGTTTCTAAAACTTGTTTTGAGGTTGGTGCACCTCATGGTATTGAAGAATTTTAAACAGAGAAATGTCACTTCTTTTTGATTCAGATAGAAATGCCTGTTAAGAGCCTGGGAATTTGAAGTTTGTGTGAATGGGATGTGGTCAGTTTGGCAGTGTCTCCTACAAGCACTGGTTTTTGTTTCTTTGAGTGAATGAGGCAAACTAGTAGTGCAATTTGTTGGGAGTGTGAAAAAGTACTACGGATTGAGGGGTTTTTGTTTATGGAAATTTCTCTACCCATTTACCTCTATCTGACATCTTAAGCTCAAAATCACGTAAAAAAGCCCAGGAGGAGTACTGAGTGTTTAATATTAGATTTCTACTTATTAATAGTTTAAAATCTTTTTACCACTTTAAGGAAGACTTGGGAGATTGCAGATCATCCACTGTCTCATTCTCAATGCACTTGTTGAAACATGAGACCCCTGAATGCAGAAGACTGCGGACTCACCAGTCACCCCAATAGACTGCAAAGTCCTCAGCCATCACCTTGTTAGCCCAAAAGTTGTCCTGGTTATGCTAAATGGCCTTGGGATGCTCTGTTGCCTATAATTCAAGAGCTTGTGGCTCAATATCATTGAACCATTCTAGATAAAAATGAAATAGATTAAGCTCCAAAAAGAGTACGTGAGTGTTTGACTGTTTAGGCAGATCCTCACTGGTGGATCAATTAACAAAGTTGTTCCAACTCCATGAATGATTGTTATTACTTGTATTTTGATTCTTCCGTTTTTATTATCTTTCATTTTTTTCTGGTATTGTCTTTTGGAAGGGACCAGAAAGAGGGGAGGGGCTGGTGGTTGGCATTTGATTTCTTCCACTTGGTTTTTTCCACCAGTTTAAGTCACTTTTGATTGCGTACTCTTCCCTTGTGGTGATTGATGTTTGCTACCATTTTTTCTAGATACATGCTGAGTATTTCTAATTCTAACTCTTTTCTCTTTTGTCATTGTTAATCCGGAAGGTTGGGGCTCTGGCAGCATATTATCAAGTTCCCCTGCGTCATATCTTATTGGTATGTGCATGTATAATGCCTGCAAGAATGCAGGTCTGGGAGAACTAAGTTGCATCTAAAATCTACAAGATTTCCATGTTTTCTCATGTAGGTATACGATGAGATGAGCTTGCCGAATGGTGTTTTAAGGCTACAACCAAAAGCAGGGCATGGCTACCATAACGGGTATTCAGTCTGCATACCCTGATATTCAAAATTCTCTTCATGTCTTGATATTCCCCAGCTCGCATTTTCAGAGTATTCTGTCAAGCCGCACGACTTATTGTGTTTCTCTCACCTTGCAGAGTAAAAAGTGTGATGGCCCATTTGGATGGCCGCCGCGAATTTCCTAGGTTGTGCATAGGTTGGTTTGGTGCACAGTTTAGATCCGTTCCACAACTCCTTTCTTCGGTCTGATTTTGTTTGTCATGCGGTGCCATTTTATGTTGGGTGTTTGCAGGCATCGGAAATCCACCTGGCACCATGGACGTGAAAGCTTTCCTTTTGCAGAAATTCAGTTCCCTCGAGCGACAACAGGTACGCAACTTATTACTGTCATCCAGTCTCCTTGGGTAGGAGAGCTTTTATTCCTGAGTTGAGGTTGGGTAAATGGATGCTTAGAAGTGCTGGCAGGTTTGTGACTGTTATCGGTTACCTGCACAGATTGACGTAGCACTCGAGCAGGGAGTCGAGGCTGTGCAGAACCTGGTGCTCAATGGGTTTGATCAAAGCATCGAAAGATTTAACCTAGGACAGAAGTACAAGTTCCACAAGGTTTGAAGTGCGCAGGTACTTGTGAGATCAGGTTAAATGGAGGATGTGACTTATTATTTGCTCCTTTAGTTGATGACCTGTGGGTCATTTACTTGGAGAGAATGAATCTAAGATGGAAATTCAGAGGGTCCTCGTCCTTCATTTTATCCATCCGATCGAAATGCGCGAATGACCAAATGTAATCAAAAACGGTCCAAAGAGTTCTCTCTATCAATATGGCTCTACTTAGAAACGCGCTGTTTTGCAAGCGGTCTGCAGAAAGACGATCAGTATATCGCTTTGTGGCAGCGGTGGGAACAAACCTGAATCTTTTGTCTTCTCGATCGCCCGATAGTGAATGAAGAACGGTGATCTCCATCTTTTCCTCTTAAGAGTCCATTCTTGATATCTTAACTAGACATGTCAAAATGAATTGTAAATTCATTTTTTAACTCATATTTAATGGGTTGAGTATATGAATTGTAAATGGGTCATAAATTAATTTTAGAATTGCAAAATCCAAAATAATATAAGTATTAAATGGATTTACAACTTATTTGGGTTCAATTTACTTTTATGACTGTTTTAGCCTTCCTTCAATCTCTCGCTCACCTATTTCACGCTCTTATCTTAGTTTGAGCATGAGTTATTTCTAAATTGATTTAAATATAGAAGTGCTTTAGTAATATGTGTTGAATATTAGTTGAGTATAAGTGGGTCGGAGATGGATTATTAAATTTATGGAAATAAGTCAAAAGGAATTAAATGGGTTATTTTATGTCGGATCACTTTCGATCCGACCCACCTACTTTAGATATGGGTCTGCCCCAAATTAAGTCTATTGGCCCTACTTTTTTCTTTTGGATGTCCTTGGTACCACGACACTAGAGAGATGAGATGGGCAAGACTAATAACTTTCAAAACAGCCAAAGAGAAACAAGAACTTCAGCTCGTATAAAAAAAAAAAAATACCACCAAAAATTTCAAACTATATTCACTATAATACAAATACCCTAAACCTTTTTTTGTCTTATCAAAAAAACTTCTATTATAATATATATGTTCTTAACATTTTTGTATCATGAAAAAACTCAAAGTTATACATGTACGGCATATATATTATCTATTTTAGTTCATCTATGATATATTTATCATAATAATATAAGTTTGAAGTTCTTTTATAACGAAAAAATTATTTGGGATATTTGTATCGCAATGGGTAGATTTATGATTTTTAGTAGCATAAAAAATATATTAGAGTCTTCGAGTCATGATAGGCATAGTTTTGGAATTTTTTTTTTTGTAAATTAATTTTATTTAATTTGGATAACATAAGTTATTCTGAATATAATTGACAAAGATTTCAAATTTACCAAAACAGGTTACAATCCGGCACTCTTGACCTGACCAAAGTAACATCCTTCGCGATTCTATCCAATTCCATTCGCCGGTTGTCCACGTGTCAGTCCGCATGGCAGTCGCCGTGCTGATCTGTACGGTGACGGGCGTAGCTTCTCTCCAAGAACGATGCCGTGAATGGTCAATCAATAGATTCCTTCGAACTCCATGAATTATGACCTGAATGAATGGTCGAATTCTTCAATTAGTCGTCGAACCAAAATCTCTTTGTGAACACACTTCAATGCCAAGTCCATTGTGTAATTCTTTGATTTGATTTGAGCGGAAGCTAACTCATTCTCACCTTCAACAATCCAATTTCTAACCCCAAAAAGTATTTAAGGAATCATCGTCATCTTCAAAGAATCAAACACCAATGCCATCTCATAGTATGTGGGAGCAATTTGAAACCCCAACTCCCCAATCTAAATTACCAATAAGAAATCAATTGATTTTCATGAAGCAAACTTTTTAAAAATAAATAACAGGTCAACTCTATTCCTTGCGGTTTTCTATTTTTTGGTCGCATGAATCAAAATTCTTGGCCTTTTTACAATATTTGGCTCTAAGTACCGCGTGAAACTACATTAAAAAAATTAAAATTTTTCTGTATCAATCACTTATAATTTTGAAATTGAGAGCCTTAATCTATCATTCCATATCAAATGTAAATGAACTAATTTTAGCCAGCTTCTTATCCCTCAAAACTACAAAAAAAAACCAAAAACCCACTTCTCAGATTTATTTTTCTCCTTAGCTCTTTTTTAATTTCTATTATAAATAAGTATATTTCCTCCTGAGCTAGTGATTCTGTATTATGCACGAGGCACAACAACAGTTTGTTTGTACATCATCCATTCATCCCACGGAGAAGGAAGTCGCCATGGTACTTCCCAATAAGATCCCAGCTTAGTCAACTCCACGGACACGTGTGTAAAAAAAAAAACTCCACGGACACGTGGGCCCACAAAATAAAAAAACACAACAGAACGCGACACGTAGGACGAAGGGTTCGAAAAAAAGAGGAGGAAACAACTCTCCCCTCACGGACAGACACAATCATAGAAACTCCCACCGAGATCAGACGGTTGGTATAGGATCCTATGAGATCCCGGAGGAGGGCCCCACCTCTCCCCTCCTCCGATGATCCGAGCGAGATGGGGGCGGGGGCCCCACCCCAAAAACGAACGTTGGGTGAGGAATTCGGAAAACCAAAAAACAGGAAAGAAAAAGAGTCGGCGAAAAGCAGACGACTTTCCCTCTCCCCCTCAATAATCAGACCGTTGCTGCTTCACTTCACTTCACTTCTCCTTCTCCTTCTTCTTCTTCTCATTGATCTTCTCCTCCTCTTCTTCTGCAGCAGAAACCAAGAACCGATCCGACCCCTGCAAAACCCCTCTCTCCGTCTTCTTCCGCCGCTCGAGCTTTGCCCAATCCATCGACAATGGCGGAGAGCAACGGCCCGCCTCCGCTCCACCCGGCGAGCACCTCCCAAGCCCTCCAAGCCCTCTTCCACGCCCTCGACCCCGTCTCCCTGCTCCGCTCCCAGACCGCCGGGAAGGAAGGCAGGACGGAGCAGCGCTGCCCCGCCCTCAAGTCTCGCCGTCGACGGCGGCCGAGAGCGGATTCGACGGCGCGGCTCCTCCGCAGCAGCACCCGGGGAGCGCCGCCCCGGCCCTCCAGCCTGTCGTCCGCACCGTCGACCCCGTGTCTCTGCTCCTGTCCCAGAACTCCGCCACCGACGACATCGTCCCGCTGACGCTCACCACCGACCACTACTTCATGGAGAGAGGGCCCCGGTACAACGCCTACGCTCGGCTGAGGGAATCCAGATTGAGGATGAAGCACGCGAGGCAGGAGGAGCCTGAAGATAGGGATCTTAAGCTCACCCCGCCGCCCAAGAAACAGGTCCGGTTCCAGGGGAATGTGGGCGGCGGCGGCGGCGAAAATTTGGGCCGCACCCGAAGAGGGTCCGCTTCTATCTTGGCTCAGTCCGTCCCGGACTTCTCGGCAGTTCTGAGGAAAGAGAACCGGAAGCCCACTGCGCCGCTCCCCTCACTGGCCGAGATCACCCCGCCATCGAAGAGCTGGTCAAAGGCAGGCGGCGGCTCCAATGCTAGGGGGAGCAAGTCGGTCGGAGCAGCGGCGGGGGAGAAGAAGGGCGGTCTGATGGCGAGGAAGAGCTACGCGAGCATGGAAGAATTGAAGGGGCTGTCCTGTGCCGCCGCGAGTGCCATCAATGGCGACAACAGAGGAGGGAGAATCGGGAGAGGGAACGGGATCGGGAGGACCGTCCTGGGTTACCGGAAGTTCTGAAAAGTGCCGTGATTTAATTCAGGGTCTGGGGTCGACAGTTAGTTCTGTTTGTTTTCCAACATGTTTGATTGAGGTTTCACAAAATCTTTTACACGTTCTGAGGAGGTGTTTGATCATCATCATCACCATCACCGTCATCTTCAGTGCATAATGAATTCTTTACTATATTCTTTTTCCCTTCTTTCTTCATAAAAGAAGCTATAGAGCTTTCATTGTTTCTGGGGTTTGTTTCTGATGTAATGAATGGGAACTTTGGCCTTCCAGTTCCAGTTAAGTGATTGTGGAAGCATAAAAATAGCCCTGTATATAATTGTGGGTGAATCAATTTCAATGCAGCAGCATACACTTGCATTCATAAATGGATGAGAGAGATTTAAGGCTATTACATTTAATAATTGCAGTAACTATTCACTCATACTATTCACTGAAATCTTCTTACAACAAAAGCACATCTGGTAAAATAAACAGCAACTTATGAAAACCGAAACAAGAACATCTTCAGATGAAGAAACATCGACATCTGACAACGGGTCCATAAAAATGGCCTTAGGGGGGGGATCATCTGACCTAGAAATTCAGTTAGTGTCTTTGCATAAAATGCTCATTTACAAATAATTAGCCTCCACCGCTAGCCGTTTCGGCATTTTGTACATTAGAAATTGCAGCAGCATCATGGACACGCAAAAAGAGTTGGCCGATCTAAAACCCAGCAATGACGTTCATCCTCAAAGATCTATCAGAATTTCCTCTACCAGATTACAGAGAATATCCTCGCCCAGTTCAGCACCGTTCTCAAATGCCTCAATGTCGAAATCTGTCCATTTCCCGAGGGCATGACTCATCTCATATTCGATTATCTCGTCGGGAGTCATCCCAGCTAAACAGGCCCACCTTCTCATCTCCCCTCCAAAATCTCTGATCAGCTTCTCTACATTCAAGAACACCAATTGTCTCATCCACCCTTGATATCCAAAGTTACAGTATCTCCGGTACTTCAAATCCAAGCACTCCAACAAACAGTCGAAAAGAAACCGCCTCAGCTGATTCCACTCTTTGGCTTCCTCCGATCCAAAGAAAGATTTCATATCTGTCCAGGAAGTGGCAGCAGCATGTTCAAGTTCGTCAAGGAGAAAGTGGGTAATGACAAAATCTTCCGTCCCATCGGAATGAAGTTGAGTCAAATCTGTAAAGAGCAGTTCGCATGCAACATCACATCCTTTGCATATGTGCACCTGCTCCCAGCCAATCCCAACACCACAAGATCTCGGCCCCCTATCACTCTAGTTATCCGGTCAATAAGATCGATCAACACATTTCGGGAGCTTCTTCCCTCATCAAGTGATGTAGCAGAGTCCAAAAGGTCAGCTCCCGGATTGAGTGGTTGCAGAGGATCAGGATAGTCCATGAAGTCATAATGCAACTTCAATCCTGAAAACACTATAATTTGTTTAGTCCAGGGAAGCCAATATTCAGTGAGAAGTACATGAAGATTCCCATAGGGTGGTTTGTGAGTGAAAACAAAAGCAACACAAGTCCTAGCGTGTTACCTGTGCCATCATCCAAGCTACTGGAGATGCAGCTGTCAATGGAAAAGGATGCATCTAGGACCGAACCTGGGCTCAAATGATTCACATCACTCGAAAGTCCAATCAATGTCCCATCCATCTTTGCCTTTTTCTGATAGGAAGAACAGTAGTTATTAGTCTAGCATGTTTTAAGGCATCATTAGAAGATGATGCATCAGTCTGGAAAACAGCATATAGCATGAACAGAACAGACAGGGAAGTTCAATCAAAAGAATTAAAATATAATGAAGTATGTTTTTCCAAAGTACAAATCCCCTTAGATATATTAAATCAACTATACTAATCATTTCACATAAGATTTGCCGTCTTAGATTGTCCTCCATTCAGAAAACCACATGTGATTACCTAAATGGCTGAGACCAAGAAAACCAACCTTAAAAGCATTTCCAGCATCAAGCACATTGCAATCTTGAGATAGAGGTGGAGCATCAGTTAAAGCGGCTATCAGTTCTTGGAGAATCATAGCAGTTGATCGCTTAGGTGTAGCACATGCCGTGTTCAGCTCATCTTCTTCTTGAGAAATCAATTCCTTCAATTTACATTCTAAAAGGGCACCTAGAGCATCTCCATTCCAGGGTAACTGCTTTTGACATGCTGCTTCATCATCACTTCTGTCGAATACCAGCTCTACGGAATCAGATGCCTTTCCACCACCAGGAAGGCTCTTCTTGGTTCTCTTGTCATCACTGCCCTCAGGAAAACTGCTCCTTTGCTTCATTGGAGATTTGAATGTAAAAGAAACAACACCGTTATTGTTAGTGCCACCAGCCTTAATTCTATCTGCTTCACCTACCAATTTACTTCTTTCACAACTTCTGTTGCTGGAGGAAGCGCGAGAGTTGACCCTGGTCCTGAGAACAGCATCGTACTGAGCATCATTTTGTTTACCAACTTCAGCACTGACAAAACTTGGACTCTCGACTGGTCCATCAACATTAGAGGACCTTATCTTCCGTACTGGAGATCTGAATTGAGACAAAGAATCAGGTCGTCTACCACGAGTCTTTCTGGCTGCATCAGAATCAGAGTTCTCAGCTTTGATAGGCAACCTGGGACGCGTTCGGCCACTTAGGCTGCGGTTCAGAGCTACAAAATCCTTGGCTCCAGTAGCAGAATTCCCACTTAACGAGGCTTTCCTGCCATTGGAATTGCTGCATTTGACAATTGGAGGAGTCCTACCAGTCTCTAACATCTCATTCTGGATGGTGGGACTATTCTTCAAAGCATTGGATGGCGATTCTTCCTGGCGAGGATTGCACTTATCGCTTGGTATGAATGGCTGCTCCAGGCATTCTTTAGGAAGCGGGTTGGCATCCTTAAGGGCCACATTAAAGGCTTGAAAGTGGCAATTTGGTGGGGAAGACGGAGCAACAGATTCTCGTTGCCTTCTCCTATAAGTTACGTCCTTTTCTCGCATGACAGCTGCTGCTGGTGGTCTTGGTTTATTGGTTCCAGAGTCTTGATAAGAAGCATTAAAAGGATTCAAGGTTATGGCTGCATGATCTAGCATCTGTTGTGATGTGTTTTGTCTGAGGTCTATATCTACCAAATTACCACGGTTAATGCATGAAGCTTGTACTGCAGACTCCGCTTCACTACATATGGTCCGTGTAAAGATATTTTGTGACTCGGATGGAGACCTTTCTGCTATACCCACCTCACTGGAAGGATATGCGGAGGTGGAGGAGGGAAGGGCACATCTAACCCTGTTTCTGGCTTGCAATCCAGGTTCTAGTATCCTTGTAGCCGCATCGAACAATCGAAAAGTCCGTGATGCATTCCTTGTGGAAGAGATTCTTGGGCTCTTCACAGGGGAGAGAAGCTTGGGATGATGCTGCTTCCTCGATTTAGTCAAGACACCTTTAACTTGCAAAGCCTCCGCTCCAAAGCGAGTAACAGCCCGTCTCTCCAATGGACCGGTCTTCTGAAGTTTCTGAGGCCTCGGCTCATGCTTTAGCTGTCCCTTTTCATTACTCAAGCCGTCTTCCTTTACGGACCCTTTGGTACCAAGGAGAAACTTCTCCGCTTTACCGTGGCGAGGGTCGGACGACAGAGGCCTGGTAACCTTCTTCTGCGCCGCAGCAGGCATGGATTCAAGACCCATTAGCCTGGCAACCAACCCAGGAGCTTGAGTTTCATGCTTTGGCCTTTGTTCCAGATCAAGATTCTTATACCCATTTCTCCTCGAAGTAGGGAAACCCCCTTTGTTCTCATCGGCAATCTAAAAACTCAAGATATGCCATGTTCAAGAAAATAGTAAGCACAGCCAGTCGTGCTCAACGGCAAACCAACAGAAAGAAGATGAGGGATAAAGTTTCAGAAAAAGCCTACCAAATGTAGCTTAGCACCGGGCATCTTCTCGTCCAGGTGAAAGTTCCTCGACACTTGCTTCGCGCGAACTGACACATCGAATTTAAAGAACAATGTGAACATCACAGGGGCGGAGATTTGCGCATTACCGAGAGCGACGGAGCAAAACCAAGCAAAGAAGAAACGTATGGCAGAACAAAGGAAATTACCAGGAGGAAGCAACTTCCTGGAGAAGAGCCTCTTCTTGGCGAACCTCCGCTGCCAGTCGAAGAGCTGAAAGAAGACGCCGACGCAACCGCCGGGCCTCGTCGTAGCCTGACGCTTCTCCGTAATCGCCAGACGCGACGCCGCTTTCCCTGCACCCTCGTCCATCATCTTCTCCCCCAAGAACCGAAAACGAAGAATGCACTAGCCCGGTGGAAAACCCTAGTAAAACGACTCCGGCTAGTCCCAAGCCCAATCCCGAGATCTAACTCCAGCGCTGACCCAGCAAAAAAGAACGGAATCCCGGACGAGATCGATCCTCAGCGGCGTATCCAAATCAGTAACCACACCGTAATGCGCTCCGTTTTCGCTGAATTACTTACATTTCTCCAAATCACCACGCAAACGTTTCCAAATGCTCTTCCGACAAAGCCCACCTTCGGAAAATAAAACGGTCGTCGCGGAGCATCATCATCTCCGCAAAAAGCTTTACGTTTCCCCGGAATCCGAGCCTCGCCCTCTTCAAAAAACTTCGAGAACGGAGCAAGCAGAGCAGACCCTGAAACCCGAAAGCGACGGATCAGAGAAAAAGCCGACCCGGCGAAGAACAACGACGGCACGATCTGCACAGCATGGACACTGCACCACTCCTACTGCAGTGCACTTTCTCCCTTCCCCAGCCTCTCTCTCTCTCTCTCTCTCTCTCTCTCTCACCTTTTGTACTTCTCTTCACGCAAGGTCCAGACGCTCGCAGGCAGCCGTAAAACCTGGATAAAGCTTTCTACTGCAATGGCGCTGGCGGCAGGTGAAAAAAGCAAAGGAAAGGAAGGGAAGAAGCGAGCGACTGATGGATGACCACGACGACGATCGAATCAGTCGCGTCGAAGGAGGGAACGAAGAGGGCGAGGCGCAGGGGGCGAAGCGGATGGTCTCGACAGCTTTCGACGCCAAGTGCAACGGCGTGGCAGGAGCAGCTCCAGGCTGCACCATTCGCAGCCTATCTCTCTCTCTCTCTCTCTGTGTCAGTGATTAGTTGAGCTAGAGAGAGAAAGTGGCAGAAGGTGAAGAGAGAGAGAAGAGAGGGGAGGGGTGCGCAGGATAAGCAGTGGAGAGAGAGAGAGAGAGAGAGGGATGCACGGCCACGCGCGGTGGTCAGATGGAAGGAGCAGTGGGGGGGGGGGGGGGGAGAGACTTTCACGAGGAGGTGGGGGAATCGGAGGGACGGAGGAGAGGGACCGGTGACATTTGGAGAATAGAGACAGATCCGGAGGAGCGATTTTTTGTCCGGTTCTGACTACTCCACACGTGCGAAACCGTAGCTTTGCATAATTGGGGTTGAATTTTTGAATTCTGGTCATATGATATTTGATAATTTTCACTTGTTAAACTCTGGATCGAGGATTACAGATAAGCCAGGTCGGTCGCCAAAGTTCTTTTTTGGCGAATGACACAAGTGATTCTTAAATATTGACTCGATATATAATACAATTTTTAAAATTTTAATTTTATCCTAAATTTTTAATACATATTTAATTTAATTTCCAAGTTAAATGAAAAGATTTAAAGATCAAATTAAATCATTATCACTTTTTTTTTTTTTAAATATCTAAGTTGACTCAATGGTAATTATAATGATTGACGATATGCTTTTTGTACATGAATAGGCCGAAATCTTTTTCAATCACTCAATTCAATATGTGCTACAAAATCAAAAATCATAAACACTTTTGATATATGCATTTCAAATGTTGGCAAAATTCAAGGTGATATATCATGATTTTAAAAAAGCAAATTGACTTAATTTACTTTTTGGATAGAGTATCAACATTTATTATGTAGTGTTTTATTTCAGCCAATTAGGCAAAGATAGGGGAAATTGGAGGGGGAAAACTTAGGTTAGCACTTAAATCATGAATAAATAAATGAAAGCTATCAAGTTCTAAATTCAAAAATTGTAAATCATTAAATTCAGTCCAAATTCTCAAAGACTTTAAATTTCTCATAAAACGCTAGTTGTCACATGGAACTAAATGAGATAAGATTTATTATATCTTAAAACTTATTTGGTTGCGCTTGATTATATAAAGTTAGATACGATTTAAAAATATAAATTTATGAAAGAATCAAAAGTAGAAATAAAAATAGAATTAATTAGTCACACTGCCATCACGTCACCTCGGCGACCGTGCGGTGGTGGTGGCCGAGGGACCTCAACTCAACCACTACCGGACGGTGGTTGTGTCCTCCAAGTCAACGCATCATGAATTCTTTGGGTACGCTTCACGTTTCCATTAAGCTGTGGAAATAAGTATTTAGGGCTTAATGTAATTTAGTATATTCGATAATCAAAATTAGTTTCGACTTAAAAAAACTGAATTAAATGAAAAAATATCTCAATTTATTAAGTAAGGAGGGATTTACTTAATTTAATTGATTTAGCAACTGAAATTTTGCTTATTAACCTAAGGCCTACCAATAATATTCACAATTTCATATTTGGTAACCAACAAGCAATATCCAATATTAACTTTCGACTATCATCAAATCACATTTTATTTCATTTCGTAAGCGCTTAAAATGGCCGAAAATTAGAAATTTAGTACTTAAAACTTGGAGTAATTACTTTTTCGCTGCATCAAATGGGCATGTACTAAAACTTTGGTCACAACTTATTTTCACGGATGAATTAAGTTTAGCCTTGCCCAAAAAAACAAACAAACAAACAAAATTGAGTCAAGTTGAAAGTCGAGCTGTGTTACATAAGGTTTGATTTGAAATTAAATGTGCAATCATTTGCTTTAAGCTATTAGGGTATAGTCCTGATCTTGACAATTTATTTGGTTTGACATCTAGCTTTTAATTGACAACAGGGCTTGAGTTAGGTTCATGAATCCGCGGATCAACAAATTCTCCCCATATGCACAGGCTCAAGCAACACATAAGTCCGCGAATACATCATGTACCTAAATATTTATGTAAATACCATCGCAATCAAACTTCTATTTAACACGAATCGCTTAAAAGATTCAAAATATGTACAATATCGTCACACAGATAATTATACTATTCTTTCGTAATTAAACCTAGTTTTTACAAATGTTAGACATCTATTACATTTTGGCAAAAAAAAAAACTATCAAAAACCCTAAATTATGCCCAATGTCCCATGTGATTTATTTACTCAAAATTTATACTTGTATGATATATTTATCCCAATTTTTAAGGTAAATGGGATAGATACAAATTTAGGATTTTGATACATTTAAAAAAGCGTTTATAGTAAATGTGTCACACCAATATAAATTTGGGATAAATGTATTATATGAGTATAAATTCGAAATTTTTTTGGGTCACAAAAAATTTCAACGTAAATGTGTCATAATGAATATATTTAGAATATATATGGCGACTTTCTATTTTGAAGTGCAACCTACTTTTTTATTTTTTTTTATTTTTCATGAAAGGATTGGATACACAAAGATTTCCTTTTAAAAAGAGGCAAATGGCACCGCCGCTAGGGAAAAGGGCCAAAAACAAGGAGCCACCTTCTCGTTCACCGTCGAGTCCACGTCTCTCTCCGCCAGATGGCGCTGTCGAGGAGCGTTTGCCGTCACCTTCTCCCTTTTCCCGAAAAGAAAAAATCGCCCCGAAAGTCCCAACCTCACCCACTCGCCTCACTCGCCTCGGTCGGGGAGAGCCCGGGAACTCGCTCCGTCCGCGCGCCACGTGGTCCCGCCGGGGTGGCAACTCCGTACATTCGCGGTTCCCGATCGTATCCCGAGGGGCGAGGCGAGGCGCGGAGGAGGGACACGTGGGCATCGGTTTCGGAGCTGCTGGCAACGCGCCGGCGGGAGCGCGTGGGTCCGCGTGAGGAGACAGCTAAGCAGAATCCACGAGGCAAGTGTCCCGCTCTGTTTTCGTGCGTGCGTGCGAATGCGGTGCTCGAGTTTTGAAAATGACAAAAAACTATCGCAAAAATCTTGGATTACGTCCCATATTTACTTTACATTTTTTTTGTCGATGATGTAAAAAATTCTAAACTTATACTTATAAAATTGATTAAGATTTATCTGACGATAAGGTTTGCCAATAATAACAGACAAAAAATTAGTTTACATGGACTTTTAGAAGCAAATAATATTGATGTGGCACCCGTATGACTTAACAAAATAAAAAATAATGTTATTTTTGGCTGAAAATTATTTAACGAAATCTTAGCGAAAAGTGAGTGTGTCACATAAGTATCAATTTAGAATTTTTTTATGTCACAAAAAATTTAAAATAAATGTATCACTAATAAATATAGTTTGGGATTTCAATATCACAAAAAAAAATTATGATAAATATATCATAATGGATATAGTTTGAGTTTTTTTTTTTGACTTTTTCCCTTTCGAAATTTTGAAGAAAAAGCCAATTTTTTTTTTTTTTTTCGGAACGATCCGATTTGGAAGACGGTAATTATTATTCATATTCATGGCACGAGAGAATAGCTTGTGCATTGAGAACCGCACGGTCACCTTAATTAATAGTTTTCGAGGAAAAATGTCCTCAATTATGTGGGGGTAGAGAACGCGTTTTCTCCTTTTTCCACTCAACCGCGTTCCCTTTCTTGTAGCATCTCACCTGTTCAATCAACGTATATTCATCAAATGTTAACCATTTTAATTTGCAGCTATCAATATTTATCTTTTGAGTTTAAACTACGAAAAATTCTAAATTTATATATCGATGATAAATATACTATGAACTAATTTTTTGATTATCAAAAACTCCAAACTTCACATGTGTGTGACAATTGTATTCCAAAGAAATTTTTTGAAAATTCAACTTAATACACGTGTGATGAATTTATCACAAAAAAAATCTAAAAGTCTCAAATTATTATATTTGTTATAAATTTACTCTTCATTAATTTTTGTCAAAATGAGATTAATAGTAAAAATTTCAAATTCGATACACTTATCAATTAATGTGTATTATCTAATCTATTTCGATTAATTTGATAATAAAATTTAATAAAAACTAATGAATAATAAATTTATTATAGGTATATTAATTTGAAATTTTTCATGGTATCAACTTTTATTCTTTCATAATATTAATATTTTGGATAATTAATTTTTACATTATTCATAAAAAAATAATAATAACGTGGAATGAGGACAAAGGGTCTTGGATTTGAGCGTTGAGGGTTTGACCTACCCAACGCCTTTTGTTAGCTTCTGCTTGTTGTGTGGGGCCCCGCTTCATCGAATGATGAAGCAATTGAAAATGCGCTCCTCCGCACGTGCCATCATCATCATCATTATTATTTTTCACCAAAATATAAAAGGGAGAAAAAGGAAGAGGACTTTTAGGGCTATCTTTAGGTAGAACTGCTGTTTGCTTCATTATGAAGCCGTTTTGTCCGTGACTCTGTCCGCCTACTGTCCCCTAGACTCCAAAACTTCACATTTTGCGGTGATTTTTGGCCCAAGGTTTGAATTTAAAACTTTTTTTTTTTTTATAGAATGAATGCCTTTGGAGGGGCATTAACTTAATATAAGAAAGAGTTTCTATTTTCAATACGCGAATTACGCATTTACTATTATATCTCCCTTGTATTTACCATTCATGTCGAGTTTTTAATTTTTTGATAAATTTTGAATGGGATAGTAAGCTGTTGACCGAGGGACATGGCTATCATGAAAAGCCAGTCACCATTTAGCTAATCTCCCTCGGAGCCGGATGAAGCAAGCCGATGTGAATGAAAGGTCCAATGGAAATTCTTATAATTATGGTCTGCCGTCTAAAACGGGTTCTTACGAAGTAAACGAGAAAATGCTCGGTTGCCTAGATACAGCTATCCGATCAATTTATATTGCGCTTAGCACATCTCGATGGTCAATGCAGAAATTTTATTTTAATGGTAACGTTTTATGGATGGAGTTGTTGTAATACACTATACATTATATGCCATGGTCCCATCTCGAGTCCCGATCATGTAACACTTACAGTATATCCATCAAGGCTGTCCAAGGAAGGAGGAGGAGATGATTGACTAGTCCTTGATTCATATGGCTCGACCTGAATCGATTGATTTGAGGACAATGATTTGTTAAATCGGGTATGGTTACTGAAACGATGAAAATGATTTTTTGTAACTTTCATGCGATAACTTGGTCAATCCTTTGAGAATTTCGAAAATTGAAGGACATAGGAGCTGAAAAATGATATTATGCATTTTCGCTTTCGTGCTTGTTATTTCGCGCAATTGATCGAGGGCTTTTGTTACCCATGCAGTGATGTTTATACTATCAAATTTTGTGTCCTAATTCAATATGTACATTGGGAACTAAGAACTTGAAATGTTCACTAAAGCTGAGATAAAGTACATGAACAACCATTTTCAAGCTTCGAAGTTCAATTTCTCCGGTTGTTTACATGACAAAATTAGTTCGGGGCTTTTTGTCTTTCGTGATAACATGCTTCATTCACAAAGATCCATGTCGGATTGTGATTCAGAATCCAATGAAGAAACGATTACTTAGGATCAGCTTGCGAATTTGAAAATTCCAGTATGAAAGTTTTGATTTTTCCTTAAGACTAAATGAGCATCTTCTAATTGAGCGCTGATCTGTTGTTTCATTTTGAAATTGACATGCAAATCTTGCATCACGTTTGCCATTTGGATCTAATTTGATGCCCAGTTTCATATGAAATCTTGTCTACGTCGTGCGGTTTGAATTTTTCCGGATGTGTCGGCCTTTGGGTTTCGAAGAACCGGCGGGGATATTACAAGTTTGTATGTGAATGAATACTTATTATTTGGAATTCAAATGCATCGCTTTCTTTGATAGTGACGGTTTCGGTCTAAATGAGTGGTGTATCGTTAATTAGCTTAATTTGTTATACGTTAATCAGGTATACGTGTTATGAAGGGACAGGGCATCAATAGTCTCGGGATATTTTCATTTTGTGCGATCAGGTGCTTGAATATGTTTTTCGACCAATTGGGTCATTGAATTATACTTTTTTAATCCGAATTGGTCTTTCTATCAAAACAATAAACTAAAATGTTGACGTGGGCCCGGAGTTGCTATTAAGTGCAGCGGTGGCATCCCATGTGGCAAATAGAAAAGTTTCAAAAAGTTATAAAATAAAGCAGGCGTTTTTCAAAATTTTAAAAAATAAACATCTGGCCAAAAAGAAAAATGAATTATATAACATATAGAAGACGAGAGAAGCCGTGAAATACAGGGAGGATGAACTGTTGCATACACGTAGGCTTGCGAGTTCACGTTCATTCTCGCGTAATCAAATTTGCGATAATCACTCTAACCGTTAAAATTTCATTTTTCGATATCGTCTTTTAACACATCTTTATTATGAAATACATGAATGGATATTCATCTTATTCAATGTATGGTACATTTGTATCTTACATTTTAAGTACATCTCCCTATCAAATATATGTATTATTCAATATATTGACATTAATGATAAGTATATACTTGTTTTATTATAAATAGGAGCTTAGTTTTGTCATGGTATGTAGATAGTGAAAATAAAATTTTCTCATCTGGCTTTCTCTACCATCTTTGGTATTTATCTGCTTCCTCTACTCAATCTCTCTATTTTCTCTATTATATATATGCAATGCAATATTTTACAACACATTATCAACACGAAAATCTATTAATTAAGTAAGTAATTTTTGTAAGGTAAGTGTCATCTTTATTTTCATTAATCAACTTTTATTTCATCTTCTCCTATCAATTCTTCACTTTTCTTTTTCTTGGCCTAAAACAAATTTAGTTTTTCAAAGTATCATTCTGCTCCTAAAGTGACGGTGGATATTTGGAAATCCTTATAAATAATTTAAGGATTTATTTTTGTAAGAATTATGGCAAATATTGAAAAACCAAAATTCTATAACTTGAAAGTAAGTGAAAAGAATTATTTATCTTGGTGTCTTGACATGAAAATGCACCTCCAAGGGTAAAGTCTCACTAATGCAATTACAGAAAATAGAACCTCAAACGCAAAAGATAAAGCGGATGCATTGATTTTTATTTGTCGTCATTAGACTCAATATTTATATGTTCGAGACCGTCATACCTTGTGGAAGAGGTTGAAGAATCTATATGATCACACCAAGACTATTATCCTCCCTCAAACATAATATGACTGGTAAAATTTCAAACTGCAAAATTTTAAATCAGTGTTTAACTATAATTCCGCTTTATTTGATATTGTTTCTCGACTTGAGTTATGCAGTATCAAGCTCATTGATACGGAACTGTTAAAGAAAACTTTCTCCACCTTCTATGCTTCGAATATATATTATTATTATTTTAATTATTTATATTAATATATTATATTGCAACAGCAATACCGGCAGCGTGATTTACCACATACTCTAAATTAATTTTTGTGCTCCTTACTGCTGAGCAAACTAATAAATTGCTACTGAAAAATTATGATTTTAGACTTGCTAGCTCAAAAGTATTACCACTTTGAGAAAAATACTGGACATTTTAAGGGTTATAAGCGCGGACAAGAGCATAATCCTAAAAGGGATGACAAGAACCGTCCTAGGAAATCTAACTTTAGCCCAAATCATGATAAAGAAAAGAAGTCAAAGAATGTGACTAATGAAAGTATTTGTCATCGTTGTGGCATGATTAAACATTAGTCACGTATCTGTTGTATGCCAAAGCATTGATGTTTGGGAAGTTATAAAGAAGGGGTCTACTAGTTCGACTAAGATAGGGCCCGTGGCTAAGAAAAAGAGGAAAAGAAAAAGTGTAGTCTCCAAGACCCCCAAAAGAAAAAGACCTATCCTACTGTTACAAGATGAGGATGAGGAAGAACTGATGAGAAGACTCTTTTTGATATTGTAGCAAACATTGTTATGAGAGACCTTGTCATAGGTGTGGTAGAATCTAAGAAGAAGCTGAAGATAGTGAGAAAGATCAAGAAGAAGAAAAAGAGGTGGGAGAAAAGGAAGGAGAGAAGGAAGATAAAGATGAAGAAGAGGAAGAATGTGACCAAATTAAGGAAGAGTTTGACAAAGAAGCAAATAATGTTGTAGGAGATGAGATCAAGGGAAATGATCAACAAAAAAGTGTCGAGGATATCGAAAAGGAAAGTGATACTAAATGTGGAAATATCATTACTTAGACTGAAGGCATAAAAATAGGGAGTTGTTAAGTAAACTCCTCTTTAAGAGTAGGATGCCGAACCAAACTTAAGTGATGATATCAGCCGTTCTTCACCAGATTGAGAGGACGTCTTTGTTTTTCATTTCCTCAAGGATTCTATAGGCGACAAGGATCAAAAAGCTGATATTCAGGGGGACTAAAATATTTCCAAGGTACAAATTGATTTTCCTTCAAGTTTGAATATCCTTCCAGTTCACTTTGTAGAGGCTAGTGCTCAGACAAAGCCAAATCCAAATTATCCTTGGATAGTTAAAATCATTATGGAGATTAAAGCGTAGTAGTATGGCATAGTGGTTGAAATCCAAAAATTGCACACCTCGCTTGATAATACAGCACAATCTCTTAGTAAAAAGGTACAATCTCTTGATGAAAATGTTCGGAACGTTAACCAACAAGCCATCTAGAATTTGCTAAGGTCAAGACTGCCTTTGGTTAGTGCATGACCAAGCTTAAGGAGACCATGCAAAATTTGGAGGATTTTCATTTTGTTTGAGTTCCAAGAAACCCCTGATCTTTTCAAAAACCTTTATCTCTTAGTGACTTTTGTGTGTTTTGGTTTGTTTTTGTGTTGGTTTAATCTTCCCTTTTGCTGTTGACAAAAAGGGGGAGATTGTAGATTTTAAGTGCTTTGGTGTGATTGTGTAGATACTTGCAAACTTTTTGAGTTGGCGTTTGCTTTTAATAAATATTATGCTTTTTTAATGATTGCTTATTCACAAATTATGTAAGCCATGTTGCTTAAGTGTTGTTTTGCAGGTTAATATAGACTTTATGTTTAAATTTGTACGAAAGTTTTGTCACCATAAAAAAATAAGAGATTGTTAAGAAAACTCATATCAAGATTTTGAAGTTGACAAAACTTTTTGTTTTCAATGCATATCTTAAGTATAGATTATTTATAAGTTATTTTTTTTTTTTTTTTTGTTAAAGTCTATTCCTTTCCAAAAGCATATCCCACTTTGATGAGCTTAGAACGAGATCATGTCTAGGAAGAATCTAGAACCATACTTAATGACATTGCAATGCAAATCTAGAATAAACTTTATTTGGGAACAATTATTCAATGACTATCTTCTGGCTAAGGATTTTACTTACCTTATTCAAAAACATTGATGGAGTCAATTATATATTGACAAAATCAATCTCGAAGAGAAGTTTCATATGAGAAAGCATCACTTATATAAATCAAAATTCTAACTGTATGGGTGACTAGAATCAAATGAAATTTCCATTTTCGTCTTCAACAGCCATAAAATCTCCTTGAAAGATTTTGTTCAATGGTTTGATTGATTTCCTTTGGAGAATGTCAATGGCTAATGTTGCATGGAGGAATATTTAAAGGAGGTCATTCGGTTGAGTTGAACGTAAGCATGAATTTAGAATTCAAAAGGTTGAAACTTCTCTCTATCACCTGTCTTCATCCGTGAGTATTACAAATTGTGATCAAGAGAAAAACACAAAAAAGAGTGTCTTAATGGGTTAGAGAGTTCTATCATTGAGTGTTTGTACTTATAAATTGTAATTTTTTGTTGATCCTATAGTGAAATCCAACTAGTAAGTTATCGGTGTGAGAGAGTGAACGTAGATTTAATCTAAGCCGAACTATTATAAAATTAGTGTGCATTTTTCTCTTCCATTAGCTCTTTCATTTGAAATCTATTGCACACTTTCTAATTACTGCAGAAGTCTAGTGTTTCGCGATTTTGATCATCTTCCAAACTTTGCTTACAACTTTTTGTTTTCCGTATTTATTTGTCAAAATTCGAACACCTATTCACCCCCCAATAAGTGTTATTTCTAACTACATCACTTTCATCTTTTGCTACTTGTTCTTAGATTGGTGCATCTTTGATTGGCGTTTTTCCGCAACACTTTCAGATAAATTATCACCACAAATTGAAGAGGAGAAGGAGGAGCATCTATTCCATGTTCTTTATTCTAGTGCCATGTGTAGTATTATGTATGCCATGGTTTGCATTAAGTATGATATTTCACAAGTTATAAGTGTAGTTAGTTGTTATATGACGTGTCTTGGTGAAGTTCATCAAAAAGTTGCAAAGTAGATCTTAAGATATTTGAAGGGGAGAACATAACAGACTTGGGTTGAGTATATCAAATGGATAACAATGGTAGTGATGCCAATGGTTTTATGGATTCAGATCACACTGGTGACTTAAATGATTGCAGATTTTTAGTGGGGTACGTGTTTACATTAGCAGTTGGTGCAGTTAGTTAGAAGGCGTCATTACAGGATCATGTTGTCTTATTTTCAATTGGTACATGGTACTAACCTTTATAGTGAAAGAGGTGACATGGTTTACGAAGTTTGCTATTGGACTTTGAGTTAGATAAGAAAAGTGTTGATATACATTGCAATTACTAATGTGTGATATATTTGACGCATAATCCAGTTTATTACACGTGAACAAAACATATCAACATTAGGTATCGCTAGATGTCTTAGTAAGGAGTAATGTTATTGCGAAACAAATTGCACAACAAAAAACCCAACGGATGTCTTGACTAAGCCTCGTCTTTTGACAGAGCTTAAGCTTTCAATTGGCTTTGTGAAAAATGAGACCTTATCGAGGTGTTGGGGAAATAGAATGGATAATAATCACTATGACTTGGCTTTGGTTATCGAGTTGAGATGGAGAATTGTTAAATTAATGTCTTGAGTTTAAGTTCTCACGGATCTGATCCGTTGGAAGAATATTTGTTATTCCTTGTCCAAATCAGATATATTTTTTTCATTTTTGGGCGTTGGTTCTCCATATTTATCTAGGGGTGCAACGCTGCAAATATGAATCCAAGTTTGATTCGAAAAGTTTTGCACTAAAAGACAAAATAAGAGGCACACATATATATTATGTATGGATATTTATATTTTCAAGAATATGGATCAGCATACGCAGCCTTGCCATTGAAAGTTTGTTATTTGGCATTATCCAAGGGTAAAAAAGACATTGTGTGAGGAAGAAACAAAAGCAAGGGTTTACTTTTTACTCCTCTCTCCTGCACTGCGAGAAAATAGCTGTGACTCCAGCGTGTCCCATATGTAGTCCAATGTGGATGCTCCGGGTCGATGCATCTTGACGTGGAAAGAGCCGCCCATATGTGAAAAAAGCCGAAGAAGTATTTAGTCCAATAGTTTACATATTGAAAGAGCCGCCGTAGAAGAAGGAAAAGGACGTGCGACATTCTTGATTTTCAGCCGTACCAGAAAAGCTTTTGCTTGGGCTGAATACCAGTAATTTTGTGCCTCATAATTTACATCCAATTGAATTATTTATTTATAACACTTTAAGTTTGAGTTTAAATTTAAGCGTGTGAATTATAATTCTAATTTTTGTTATCATAATAAATCAGCCGCCGTACGAAGAAGGGAAAAGGAGGAACGTGCGACATTCTTGATTTTCAGCCGTACCAGAAAAGCTTTTGCTTGGGCTGAATGCCAGTAATTTTGTGCCTCATAATTTACATCGAATTGAATTATTTATTTATAACACTTTAAGTTTCAGTTTAAATTTAAGCGTGTGAATAATTATAATTCTAATTTTTGTTAAATAACTCTTTCCATAGATGTAAATATTGAAATTCGGATTGAATCATATAAATTCAAGTGTCCTATTATTCCTCATTATTTTTCTGATATTTTTCACATTGACTCTATTGGTAAGATCCTATGGCTTTCGCATTGATATTTTCAACACAAAAAAGCATCATCCTAGAGTGGGAGGATATCCTTGTAGCAGTAATAAGAGGGCCAACTGCGTCTTACACGGACGAATATCCGTACGGTGCATAGGCCATGTACACTATGCATCTATGTCTACCATCGATCATGTGGGGGTTGTGGTGAGATCCACGATGTGATATTGGAATGCACGATCCACAAATCATGCAAAATCTTATCCTCTTTAACGCCTATGCCGTAAGGCCATTGCCTGGGACGCTTAAAGAGGCAAAAAATAAAGATAAAAAGCATGTACCTGATGTATCATAGACGTTTTCATCGGCATGAACTTCTAGAACAACTGTTATTCATTAAGCCATAGCACACGATTTTCGCGACACAAAACGAGGATCACATGTGATTGTTCTTGGTCTTCCTACTCCCGAATAGCGAGCTCAGCCCGAACATATCCCCTGCAGGAACGTTGAGAACGACAGGACTAGCTTGAAGAGCTCCTCTCTGTTGGTGATGAGATCCGCAACACCTGGACGAAGAGGCCTTTTGATTGTTCTTTGTCGCCGAACACTGCGGTGGAGGGAGTCCTTGCCGATGCTGCTTCATGTCCGGGGAAGATGACCCGCTCGAGTTGCTCCGCGGCATGAGCGGCAGGAAACACAAGCGAGCTCCGTGCGAATTCACCGACCCCAAACTGCTACTTCGCCTGAACCTCCAGAATGACCTCGACTGCTTGTCGTCAGCCCGTCCTCCTCTCGACCTCGCGTCCTTTACGTTCCCACCATGTGGCATGTCGCCATCGCAAATAGCTTCCGGATCCGGTGATATCATTTTAGCATGCCTTGTCGGATTGCAAGGTATACTCTCTTTAGGAGAAGGCAGCGATGGCAGCGGACAGTTACAGTGCCTCCGTCTCTCAGGACCATTCTTCTTCTTGACGGGGGCTGCGAGAATCTTGCCATCGGAGAAGAGCTCATCTGCGGAGGACGACTCGGGTTCAAAGCTCTCCGAGAGACAGAACTCAAAGTCATTCCTCGAATCTAATGCCGGAAGACGAGTGGTAGTAGGGTTCGATGGACAAGAGTGTATTGCTTTCTGTGCTGCATCCAAGTCGCAGAGATTGAAAGAGAACGAAATCCTCGGGCTCAAAGCAGAAACGTTCTCGGGGTTCAGCTGATCGACGGACATTTGTGCACCTAACTTCGAATCGATGGGAGGATTCTTATCATGCCATGAAGGGTGTTTTATAGACCACAATCTTATGATAGTCCGCTCAAAATCAAGAACCAACAAGTGGGGGAGACTCAAAAAAAGCAAGTCGTGGAGTCACAGGATCTCTTCATACAGGAGTCACGAGAGATGTCAAAACTTTGGGTTGGATTTTCTCTCCTCCTTTTCCTGGTGTTTCCTGGAAAGTTGAAAGAGAGTTTTTGAAATGTCTAGAGAGAGAGAGAGAGAGAGAGAGAGAGAGAGAGAGAGAGAGAGAGAGAGAGAGAAGGAGGGACTGACATGAACCGAATCGTCTGACCGAGGCTTATCTTAGTGGAGCCGAAGTCCATCTGTTTTTGGTTATTTCGTTCGAGTCTTGGAGGTTGGCGAGTCGCTCTCACCTGCAAGGCAGCCATGTCCAGTAGATTTGCTGCTTTATCAGAAACAAGCAAATCTCTCAACTTTTCTTTTGAAAACCCAATATGGTGACGGTGACAATGACGATGAGGTCTTCATCACTTGGTCATTCAAGCCAAGCCTGACGTGCACAGCATCACCCCTTCGAATACATGGAATGATACCCACAAAAGATCCAAATTCGCAATTCCTCCTCCGACAACCACTGAGAACATCGTTCCATGTCCAACCGACTATTTCCACGGCTAATTTCGGGTAAGGGGTCTAGCATGATGCGATTAAATTGACGTCCGAGCTGCTTATTCATCGAAATTGACTCCACGAAGGCTCCAGGGCCAGAAAGAACGTGCTTATTGACATCAGCACAGCGTATAATCTTTCATATTCATGTATTTTCTGAAGGTACAATTAGTTGTCATAGCCTGTGCCGATAAATGATCTCGTATATTGCTATCTAGATTATTAGGAAGAGAGATGTCGCATTGGCGGCTAAAAATGGCCGGCTTGAACGTCAATAGGGAATTACAAAGTGCCTGTCCAGTTAAAGGTTTCTCGTCTTGTATCGGGCCTTGTCGACCCATTCAGAATCTTCAGGGGCTATTAAAATTTAGAAGACAATGAGGTGGTGGTGCTCCTCAAGCTGTTTGACTATTTCTAGGAGGAAGAGGCCACTCGAGATCTGTTTCTCGTGACAATTGCCGACAGCGTCCCTCGCTGCCGTTTCAACTTCTGCAATTGAAACGGTCTGAGAGCTCCCTTTCGTACCTCCTGAGAACGACAAGAGAATCGCGCTCGCGTGCTGACTTGATACCTTACCCGATGACATGTTCATAGCCATTCGACTGTCAAATTAGCAAGCGGGATTTGTTTATTGCGCGTATTGATCGGATGTGGCCTTAATTGTACCATTTGGCACAGGAAATCGGCCTCCGAAGACGACGAACTTCGGCCTATCTCCACTAGAAAAGTTAGCCGTTTGCCTTGACTACTCAAAAAGCAAGACTTAACCCGCGTGAAACGTTAAACGTCCTCGACACGTTGAACCATTGCCTGTCATATTCTCGGCATATTGTACTGAATCCTGCATTATTGTGTTTGATGAACAGATGAGATGACTTCAAGGATGTCGTATATTGGCTCCTTGATAGTGCTACTCCATGATGAACTTACGTTAGAATTCAGATGGAGAGTTGTACACTATCGGAAGCTCTTAACAGCAACCTTCCAGTCTCGAATTGCATCAATGAGAGTACATGTGTAGTGGCAACTACTGTCTAAGAGAATCGCCAGGCGACGATCCGAGCGGCAGCACAGTTGATCGAAGGTCGAATCAATTTTTATCTTTCAATTACACTGAAAGATAATTAGATAGCTCTTCAAATACAAAACCACTTAGCTTATGAAGGGGAACTTTTAAATCCATTAATATTTTCAATCACTTTTCTCCTATTTTTCCCGTCCCTTAGTTCAAGCCTCTAAAATTTTGCCACGCTCAACTGGATTTTAGGAGGCACCACCTCCTCATATTTTTATTTTTAGGGAAAATGACATAAATGATCCCTGAACTTTGATTCAATGTACAATATCATCTCCGTGCTTGTCATTTGTTTGAAGTGGTTTTTGAACTATTAATAAATGCTCAATTTAGTTAATTGATTATATGAAATATTCAATACTGACCTTTCATCGATTTAAAGTAATAGAAGTTGCTGATGCAGCTTCCAATCCATTAAATTTGAACATTAGACAAAATAGAAAGTTCTAGATATAAATTATCCAAATAAGATCTCAAATCACAATATAACAATCAATGTGACATGTTAATGCCATAATTTTTTTTCCCTTTCTAAAGTAGATGAATAACATGGACTTGTCCACTCGTCTTTTATAGAAATTCAACTCAGAGCCACCTCATTAAATAACATTTGTTTTGTTGTTTGAGCAAATGAGGCGACTACATTTATTTTTTACCAATAGTTCACAGATCATATTAAATAAATTAAAAATTAAGAGATAAATTACATATTAAACCAAAATTCATAGGCCATATATGCCATTTTTATTTATTTATATCTTTAATCTACCTTTTGTTTTGCTCATGTGGCACCACATCGAACACCACAACATGGATATGAAATAATTGGATAAGTGGAGTCATGTGGGCAATTTGATAGAGTCTCCTTATATCAAACCATATATAATTTCAAAATACCTATCTATTCCGTCAAAAATCCTTCGACATGACCTAAAAGTTTTGTTACATAAGCCGAGCAAGTTTGTAAGGTTCATTCCCCCCCCCCCCCCCCCCAAAAAAAAAAAATGGAGGATGAAATGTACAAATGACAATGACATGAGGTAAGGGTGAGCATTGATCTATTTCCCTGGCGAGCTAAATACGTTAATGAGTAAAAAACTGAAGAAAATTATCAAAAAAATCTAAACTTATTGTATTTGTGATAATTCAATTTTAAATTTTTTAATTATGATAATTGAGTTCTAAATATTTTGACAATTTGCCAATTTAATCGTTTTAGCCAATTTTGATTAGAATTTACTGACATAGATATTAGTGGTCTTACATGACACAACTAATGTTGTTGTGAACAACTTTTACAATTTTAAAAAATCTAAATTTTTATTTTTTTTAAATTTTGTTTTTCTTTCTTCTTTTCTTGGTCGCCGGCTCTTGGCGACGGTTGATGACTAGCCACAGGAAAGGGCTGACGAGGGCCAACCTCATTGGCCTCGGGCAAGGCTCAAGCTCGCCAAATCCGAGCGAGATCGAGTTGGCCTGAGGCTGGCAAGGTCGATCGTTGTCCACTCTTGGCAAGCTTGAGCCTTGCCAACCTCAAGCAATGCTTCTTGCCAAATTTAGCTAGGTCGAGTCTCGTCAAGGTTGGCTCTCACTTATGGGCGATCGCTGACCATTGCCAAGGTCTACTACTAGCAGATGAAGTAGGAAAAAGAAAAGGAAAGAAAGGAAGAAAAAGATAAGGTAAGAAATAAAATAAAATAAAATAAAATAAAAATAAAAATAAATTTTTAAAAAATTATAAAAATTATTCACATTAGCAATTTCTAGCAAAAATCAGTCAAAATGACTAAATTAAAAAAAAATCAAAATGTGTAAAACTCAATTGACATAATTAAAATTAGACTAAAAAAATTATCAAAATTAGACCAATACTTAGGTTTTTTGGGAAATTAAAAAATCACAAATATGTTGCACTTGTACCAATTCAGTTATAAACATTTTAATTTAGGACAATTTGATTCCTAAATATCCCTCTAAATCTCCGATTTTACCCATATTTTTTCTAATTTCTAAAGAAAAATATATATAAAGGTTCAATAATGGAGATTCGACCTAAGTGGCCTGCAAAGCTTTGACGTGCTTCCAACCCTTTTGTAAAGGCAAAGCTAACGTACCAAATGCGTCAAAAATACATCCAAAATATCTTATAAATGAAAAAAAGAACTTGCAATTGGGCTTTTAAGTCTACTCTAAATCTAGCTGATTCCAAAAGTTCGTAAGTGATTCTAATTGAATAGGTTCTATATAGGGGTGTGCAAAAGAACTAGAAACGGTCTAGAATTGGACCAGACCGGCCTATAAATGGTAATTCCCATGGTAATCGATCCAGAGCCCGATTTCAGTTTATAAGAATTAGAGAGTACTAATCTAGTTTCTGGATCTAATGTGGAACAGCCCACCCGAACTAGACCTATATGTGTGTGTGTATTTTAATTTTGAAGTTTTAACTTTTTAGACCAAAAACCTAATTTCATTTTTTTCTCTCTCCATCTCCTCTCTTACTCATCTCACGATCATGCCTTTCTCTCTCACTCTCGCTCTCGTTGGCCTTCGACCTCGCCAATCCCTCTCTCACTCTTGCTCTAGATCGCCTTTGTAACGTCGCTCCCTCAATTACTCTCGCTCTTGGTCACCTCCTCCTCCAACCTCATCTCTCACTCTCAAGTTTCACACTTCTTCTAAAGCAAGGACATTTCAACCGTTTCCATTGACCGCCCCATCCATGGAACCAATGGATGGTTCAATTCTAATTTTTTGGAATCGGTCCTTAATGAGTGGTTCGTGATTTCAGGGCAAGAGCTATCCCTCTTGAAACCAATCACCTCTAGTTTTAGGCTCTCCGTTAAGAACCAACCCATCAACGAAAAGTATAAAAAAAAAACTAAATTTTTTGTCTTAAACCTTTTAATGGAGCCACTTTGTCATAAACATTTTGATATTGTGCCAATTCAATCATTTTGACTAATTTTAGCTAGATATTGTTGATGTGGATATCAGCCCACTTACACTGGCATTGAAGTGGATACTTTTTAATAATATTTTAATGATTTTATTTTCTCTCATTTCTTCTTCTTTTGTGAGTAATAGGGCTGAGCGCGGTTCCGGGTTACCCGGGAACCGGAACCGAACCGGAGGAGGGTCCGGTTCGGTTCCCGTTTCCAAGGGGGACCGGTTCCGGTTCCGGTTCCTTTTTTCTAGGAACCGGAACCTGTTTCAGAACCGGAACCTGTTTTGGAACCGGAACCGGAACTGGTTACTTAGGGCAGAAAAAGCTCAACCTTAGATGTTCTAGTGACTTGTATGTGATGTTCTAGTTGAAGTTTGGCTTTGGCCTCTAAATGAAAGTTGTAAAGGACTTCTTGGAGTATAACATACTCAAATTTGGGACAAAACAAACAATTATAAGTGGGTGAAATCGTTATTCTTTGGAAAGACTGGATCTGGAGATTTTGGGACCGACCCTTGATAAATGCATGGACTGTAAGGCAACCTTTTGGTCAAAATTTCACTTCGGTTTCTTAACAAAAGTTGTAAAGGACATCCTGAGGTATCACATATCAAAAATTTAGAGAAAAAAAACAAGAATAGGTAGGTGAAATCGTGGTCCTTTGGAGATGGTTAGATCTGGAATTACGGTACTATGAACAGAGATTTTAACCGTCCATATTTAATTATCTAGGACGAATTTGACTTCGATGTTTTAATGAAGTATCTACCTTATGGTCTTGGCTATCACATAGTCGAATTTCATAATTTTTGAAGGTCATTTTGGTATTTAATCGGAAATGTTTCTAAAACTGTGCAATCTGATGTGTTCGGATCTTGTAAGTTGTAATGCGTGCACTATATCATTTTGTATGAGGTTTTTTTGGAAATTTGTTCTGCATGAAATATCTTTCTTCATGTATTCCCTACAACATATTTAAATTTCGTAATTTTTGTAGTTCATTTGCCTATTTAACCAAAAAAATTTCAAAAACTGTGCAAGTAGAGAATAGGAAAAGTAAATTGATTTTATCTTTTAATCCAGAATGAATTGAACTACGATTTCTTCATGAAACTTGTACCTCTAGGTCTTAAATAGAACGTGTCCAAATTTCAGAATTTTCTGAGTTCATTTAAGGGTTTAATCGAAATTGTTTTCAAAACTTGTACCTCTAGACATTCTTGTTCTAGTGGTGTTTTATTTCTACTTTCTAGTTTGCTATTTATTTTGAAATTTCTAATTATATTCTATTATTGTTGTGCAGTGCGAAGTTAATGTATCAAGATAACATGTCAATGGGAAGTTACCATGTAGTATACACGTACATTATAGTTTTTTTTTTTTGGTAACGTGCGCATACGTTATATTTTTTTTGGTAACGTGCGCATATGTTATAATTTTTTTTTTGGTAACGTGCGCGTACGTTATAGTTTTTTTGGGTAACGTGCGTATATGTTATAGTTCAAATATGAAAATAACAAAAAAAAAAAAAAAAGGAACCTGTTGGAACCTGGAACCGACCCTGGAACCTGCGACGGGGTAGGTTCCGGGTCTCGTTCCGCGGGTAGGTTCCAGGTTCCAGACGGAACCGAACCGGAACCTGGAACCGCTCACCCCTAGTGAGTAATTGCCCACTAGCCATAAGCAATGGTTGGCAACCAACCATGGCAGGGCGAGCTAGCCTTGCCTTGGCAAGGGTAGCCTTGACATGGTCTCCCCTCGCCGAGGCTAGCTCGCCATGTCGTAGCCAATGGCAAGTCACTAGCTAAAGAAAGAAGAAAAGATTGAAAAAGGGAAAAAAATGATTGAAAAAGAAAGAAAGAAATATAAAAATATGAAAAAAAAAATTATTAAAATATTATTAAAAATTATCAAGATCAGCTGTAGATGGTATTATATAATCTGTCAAAGCATCCACATTTGCAATATTTGATGAAAATTAATTAGAAGGATTGTAATGACACTAGATTTAAAGGTTTAAGAATAAATTGATATTAAATTAAAAGATTTAGTATTAAATTGATACCATTAAAAATTTGACTATTTTTAGGAGAAAGAGGTCGTCTAGATCTGTTTCTTGCGACGATTACCGATAGCGGCCCTCGCTGCAGTCTCGACTTCTGCAATTGAAACGGTCTAGGAGCTCCCTTTCGTGCCTCCTTGAGAAAAACAAGAGAATCTCTCTTGCGTGCCGACACGGTTCTTTTCCCGATGACATGTCCATGGCCATTCGACTGTCAAATCAGCAAAGCGGGATTTGTCGATCGCGCGTATCGATCGGATTTGGCCTTAATCGTACCATTTGCATTTGGCACTGGGAAATCGGCCTTCGAAGACGACGAACTTCGGCCTATCTCCTCCAGAAAAGTCAGCCGTTTGCCTTGACTACTCAAAAAGCAAGACTTAACCCGCATGAAACGTTAAACGTCCTCGACAAGCTGAACCATTGCCTGTCATATTCTCGGCAAATTGTACTGAATCCTGCATTATTGTGTTTGATGAACAGATAAGATGACTCCAAGAATATCGTATGTTGGCTTCTTAATAGTGCTACTTGATGATGAACTTACGTTAGAATTCCGATGGAGAGTTGTACGCTATTGAAAGCTCTCAACAGCAACTTTCCAGTCTTGAATTGCATCAACGAGAGGGCATGTGTAGTGGCAACTAATGTCTAAGAGAATCGCAAGGGGACAATCCGAGCGGCAGCACAGTTGATCGAAGGCCGAATCAAGTTTTCTCTTTCAATTACACAGAGATAATTGGATAGCTCTTCCTAATTTTTCCCTCTCTCCTAAGTTCCCAATCAAAGCCTCTAAAGTTTTGCCACGCTCAACTGGATTCCAGGAGGCACCACCTCGCCATTTTTCTATTTTTAGGGAAAATTATATAGATGATCCATGAGTTTTGATCCAATATACAATGCTATTTCCATATTTTTAATTTTTTTAAATATAATCCATAAACTATTAATATATACCCAATCTAATCTCTTAATTATATGAAAATATTCAATGTTAATGGAAATTGCTAATGCAGCTTTCAATCCATTAAGTTTAAACATTAGAAAAAAAAAAGAAAAAATTATATATAGATTATCCAAATAAGACACAAATCAAAATATAATAACTAATGTCATCAAATAATGATGGACATGTTAACGCCCTAATTGTTTTTCCTTTTCTAAAGTATATGAATAAAAATATGGACTTGTTGACTTGTCCTTTTTAGAAATTCAACTTAGAGCCATGTCATCAAATAATATTTGTTTTGTTGTTTGAGCAGATGAATTGACTACATTAATTATTTATCGATAGTTCATGGATAATATTAAATAAATTAAAATTTCCAAGACAACCTTTCATATTAAACCAAAGTTTATAAGTCACTTATGCCATTTTTCTTTATTTTTATCTTTTATCTATCTTTTGTTTTGCTCGTTTGGCACCACATCTAATACCACGACATGGATATGAAATAATTGGATAAGTGGAGTCATGTGGGCAATTTGATAAAGTCTCCTTATATCAAACCATATTAATTTCAAGATAGTTATCTATTCCGTCAAAAATCCTCCGACTTGATGTCAAAGTTTTGTTGCATAAGCCGAGCAAGTTTGTAAGGCTCATTTTTAAAAAAAAAAAGTGGAGGATGAAGTGTTCAAATGACAATGACACGAGGTAAGGCTGAGCATTGATCTAGTTCACGGGTGAGCTAAATAGGTTAATGGGTAAAAAATTGAAGAAAATAATAAATAAAAAAATCTAAACTAATTGCATTTGTGATAATTCATTTTTAAACTTTTTAATTGAAACAGTTTAGTTCTAAATATTTTGACAATTACCAATTTCCAAATTTGGTTGGAAATTATAGATGTAGATAGGGGAACCGGTTCCCAAAATTCAGAATTGGTTTAAACCAGTTTGAGAATCGAGTCTGATTGATTACTCACCCAAGAACCAGTTCCTGGACCGGTTTTGTAAGTATAGGTCCAAAACTCTATCTTTTCCCCTTATTCCTATTTTTACTCCCGCAATCAAACGACGTTTTTCCTCTTGGCTCTCTCAAACACGCACGGCGCTCCTCCTTCGTTGTTCCTCTTCCTCACTTGCTTCCCTCCCTCATTGGCTCCCTCTCACATCGTCCGACGGATAGATGGTGTTCATCACTGTCTTGTGTACCACGTGGATTGGCTCACCTAATTTCTCTTTTGTAGGAGGATTTATGCTTTCATAAATGAGTAGCTTCATGTAGTAGTTGTGGGAATAAAACTAATATTAGACCCGTGTTTGTTGCTAATTCTTTACCTTATGATTTTATTTATTATAATTAGCCCTGTGGATTCTTAATTTTTCACTTAGTCAAAAATTTCATGTATTTATTTATTACAAGTGCTTAATGTTTCGATACAAATTAAGAGGATTACGTTATTTTCTCGCATATTAATATAAAATTTGAAGTCGTATAAGATATCGAGAGATTGCAAAGTAAGTTCCAATAGAAACATGGTTGACCTTGGAACCAGGCTAGGAAAATAGGGTGGGTCAAGTACAAGTTCCAATACAAATAGATTGAGTACATGATCCAAAAAAGGAAAATTGGTTATAACAGGGTTGGGTACAAGGTCCGGGTCTAAACTCTACCCACCCTGGATCTGATCACCCCTAGATGTAGATGCTGACCGTCTTATGTGACATGGCTAATGTTAATGTAGAAATTTTTTTACAATTTAAAATAATTAATTTTTAATTTTTTTAATCTTCTTTTCCTTTCTTCTTTCGTTGGTTGCCAAGCCTTGATGATGGCTAATGACTAGCCACAAGAAAGGGTCAATGGGAGTCAACCTCGTTGACCTTAGTCAACGCTCAAGTTTGCCAAATATCGACAAGGTCGAGCCCGCCCGAGGTTGGCAAGGTCAAGCGTTGTCCAATCTTGGGAAGCTTGAGCCTTGCCAACCTTGGGCAAAACTCCACCTCACCAAATCTAGCTAGGTTGAGCCTCACCAAGGTTGGCAAGGTCAACTCTTACTTGTGGCTAGTCATCGATCATCGCTAAGGTTTATAGTCAGTGGAGAAAATGGGAAAATGAAAAAGAAAGAAAAGAGGAAAAAAAAAGAAAAGATAAAATAAAATAAAATAATTTAAAATTTTTGGAATTTTTTAATCATAAAAATTGCCAACATCAATAATTTTCAACCAAAATTTAAATGATCAAATTAACAAATTGTTCAAAGATTTAGAACTCAATTGGCACAATTGAAATTTGACAAAAAAATTAACTCAATTAAAATTTTTATAACTGAATTAGTAAATGTGTAATATGTTTATGATTTTTTTGGCAATTTCCCAGAAAACTTAAGTATTGGTCAAGGACAATTTGATTCCTAGATATCCCTCCAAATCTCATGTTTTAACCCTATTTTTCTACTTTGTAAAGAAAAAATATATATAAAAGTTCAATAAAGGATGTTCGAACTAAGTGCCATGCAAAGCTTTGACGTGCTTCAATCCATTTGTAAAGACAAAGCTACTGTACTAATTGTGTTAAAAATACATTCAGTATATCTTATAAATGAAAAAAAAAGAAGAAGCAATTGGGTTTTCATGTCTACTTTAAATCCAGCTGATTCCAAAAATTTGTAAGTGATTATAACTAAGTAGATTCTAAATAGGGATGTGCAAAAGAATCGGAAGCTGTCCGGCCTAAAATCGGTAGTTTCCATAGGAATCGATTCGGTTCCCAATTTCAATTTAAAAGAGTGAGTACTAGTTTCATTCCTATTCTAAGAGTGAAATTGCCCATCCAAATTGGACTTGTACATGTGTTTATTTAATTTTTAAGTTTTAACATTTTTTGACCAAAACCTAATTTCCTTTTTGTCTCTCTCCATCTCTTGCCTCATTCATCTCACGGCTTTGCCTCCCTCTCTCACTCTCACTCTCAGTGGCCTTCGACCCGTTGATCCCTCTCTCACTCTTGCTCTAGATTGCCTCTAGCCTCGTCGCTCCCTTTGCCACTTTCGCTCTTAGTCACCTCTTCCTCCGACCTTGTCTCTCACTCTCAAGTCTCATGCTTCTTCTAAAGGGGGGATGTTTCGACCAATTCCATTGACCCAACCAGTCTATGGAACCAACATGTAGTTCAGTTGCAATTTTTTGAAATTGGTTTTTAGTAGTCGGTTCCTAGTTTTGGGCTGAGAGCCACTCATCTTAAAACCAATCACCTCTAGTTCTAGGTTTATGTCAAGAACCAACCCATCAAAGAAAAGTATTCAAACTTATTACATTTATGCAAATTTAGTCATAAACCTTTTAATGGTGCCAATTTATTCCTAAAAACTTTTGACATAATGTTAATTCAGTCATTTTAGCTAATTTTGACCGGATATTATTGACATAAATGCTGGCCAACTTATGTGACATTGCTTAGGGGCGATCAATTCTTGGTCCGATCCAATTTCAAGGTAGAACCACGAACCAAACTAGGACAACCGATTCCTTAAAATCGGAACCGAAGACTAGATTGGTTGGTCCTAAGATTGGGAAATGGACCAAATCATCGGTCCAATCTAGTTGGTGTCGATCCAATCTAATAGAATTGATCAATTATTTCTTCCCACTACTTTTTTTCTATTATTTGGAACCAGATTGAGATAGTATTTAGTTCATTTTTTACTATTTTTTTTGAAGAAATAATGAAATAAAAAAAATATATTTAGTTGGTCCGATATGGTTTCCACTTAGAATCACAAATCGGATTGCACGGACATCGGTTCCACTTTTAAAACGAAAACCGAATCGACGCTCATGGGAACTAGTCCAAATGACTAGTTTAGTCCTGTTTGAGTGCTTTTTAGTTCGGGTGGTTCATTTCAGCATTGAAATAGATAATTTTTTATAATATTTTAATATTTTTTCTTTTTTTTTTTCTCTTCCTTCTTCCATCTTTTATCAATGACCGGCCACTAGCCACAAGTGATGGCCGGCAACCGACCATGGCCAGGTGGGTTGGCCTTGCTTGGGCAAGGGTAGCCCTGCCAAGGGCTCCTCTCACCTTGGCCAAATTTGGAGAGGTTGACCCTTGTTAGAGCTTGACCTCACCATGGCCAAGCGAGGCCAAATCACCTTACTATAGCTGTTGGTTTGTCACTGGCAAAAGAAAGAAAAAGGAGCGAAAGAAAGAAAAATATTTATGAAAAAATGAACAAATTGAAAAATTATTAAAATATAATTAAAATTTATCCATATCAATATGATGTCACGTAAGTTGTTCGGTGTCCATGCCGACAATAAAAAGTAAGACTATTTCTCCTAGGAAGAGGCCACTCGAGATCTGCTTCTTGCGACGATTGCCAGCAGCGGCTGTCATTGCTGTTTCGACTTCTGTAACTGAAACGGTCCATGAGCTCCCTTGCGTACCTTCTGAGAATGACAAGAGAATCTCTCTCACGTGCCGACTTGGTTCTTTACCCGATGACATGTCCGTAACTATTCGACTGTCAAATCAGCAAGCGGGATTTGTTTACTGCGCGTATCGATCACGTGTGGCCTTAATCGTACCCATATCGCGCAGGAAATCAGCCTTCTAAGACGACGAACTTCGGCCCATCTCCGCTGGAAAAGTAGGCCGTTTGCCTTGACTACTCAAAAAATGAGACTCAATCCGCATGAAACGTTAAACGTCCTTGACGCGCTGAACCATTGCCTGTCATATTCTCGGGCAAGTTGTACTGTATCCTGCATTATTGTGCCTGATGAACCGATAAGATGACTTCAAAGAAATCGTGTATTGGCTTCTTAATAGTGTTACCTGATGATGAACTTATGTTACAATTCAGATGGAGAGTTATACGGAAGCTCTTGATAGCAAATTTTTAGTCTTGAATTGCATCGACGAGAGGCATGTGTCATGGGAACTAATGTCCAATAGAATCGCAAGGGGAGCGATCCGAGCGTAGCACCGATCAATTTTTCTCTTTCAATTACACAAAGAGATACTTAGATAGATCTCTAAATACAAAACCACTTAATTCTGGTGATTAAGAGCTTGCTCCCAGGTGGTTTACGTTAGGGTGGTCGATGGTTCGATCCAAGGGGTACATCTTCGAAGATTAGTCTGCGACTCTGGTGCACAGTGGTCGAGTTTGAATGGCATAACATCGGACTCGGTGAATTGGCAAGGTTGTATGAAGGGAAATTTTTACATCTATGGATATTTTCAATCCCCCTTCTCCTATTTTACTCGTCTCCTGAGTTCTCAATCATAGCCTCCATCGTTCCACCACGCTCAACTAGATTCTAGGAGGCACTACCTCCCCATCTTTTAGTTTAAGAAAAATGATACAAATGATTTAGAACTTTGATTTAATATATAATGCCATTCCTATATTTTTAATTCATATAATGCAATCCCCAAACTATTAATAAATATTCAATCTAGTTCCTTAGTTATATGAAAATATTCAATAATGACCTTTCGTTGATTCAAGTTAATAGAATTATTGATACGGCCTCCAATCCTTTAAGTTTGACCATTAGACTAAAAAGAAAAAATTATATATATCCAAACAAGATATTCATATCAATTAATGATGGACATGTTAATAATGCTCTAATTTTTTTTCCCTTTTCTAAACTAGATGCACAAAAATATGGATTTGTTGACTCGTCATTTAGAAATTTAACTCATTGTATAATAAGTCGCGTTATAAAAAACATATAGTTTGTTGTTTAACCAAATGGAAAGATTACCCTTTTCTAAACTAGATGCACAAAAATATGGATTTGTTGACTCGTCATTTAGAAATTTAACTCATTGTATAATAAGCCACGTTATAAAAAACATATAGTTTATTGTTTAACCAAATGGAAAGATTATATTAAATATTTATTAATAATTCAGAGATCGTATTAAATAAATTAAAAGTTTAAGAACAATATAAAATATTGGATAATTCATAGATCATTTGTGTTATTTTTCTTTATTTTTATCTTTTATCAATCTTTTGTTTTGCTTGTGTGGCACCACATCTGACACCACGACACGGACATGAAATGATAGGACACGTCTTCTTATATCAAACCATTTATAATTTCAAGACATGAAATGATATAGGACAAGTGGAGTCAAAAAAAAAAAAAAAAAAATGGAGGATGAAATGTGGGCAATTTTGATAAAGTCTTCTTATATCAAACAATTTATAATTTCAAGATACCTATCTATTCTGTCAAAAATCCTCTGACATGATCTAAAAGACCCTCTTTAGCCTTCATTGTCGTTGCATGAGGCTGGGAAGGCCAGCTCTTGCTTGTGGCTGATCATGGCCATCACTGAGGATCAGTAATAGACGGAGGAAGAAGAAAAAGGAAAAAGGAAAGAAAAGAAGAAAAAGAAAAAGAAAAAGTCTGTGAGGCTCATTTCTAAAACAAAATAGAAATTAAAAAAAAATGGAGGATGAAATGTATAAATGACAATTTGTGACATGTCATTATTAAAAGTAATTTGATGAGCATTTGATCTTGTTCTCTTATTTTTATTGTTGTTCTTTTAAGCTAACCTTAATATTTTATTTATTTTAATACATTAGCACTTTATCTGTTTCACAAAAAAATAAATTATTTGAAAAACATTTTCCAAAACATAAAGACAACAATTTTTTTTTTCATGGATAATTATTTTTTTCAAAAAAAAAATCAATTCTAACAAAAGTGATTCAAATTTATTATGCATTCCATTTGTGCTCAAATATAATTTAGTTATGACAAGAAAATATTTTAATTCATCAAATCTATGACTTCCAATATGATCCAAAGGCCTTTTCTAAGAAAAATCTTATAATAATGTAGTTCTATATACTGTTATGTGGATCTTTCATCAAATGTTATGTTGACCTCGGTCCATCATGGATGCCGTGTCGGCAGACTTGTTGGATGATGTGAGGAGACTCACAATAAGAGTTTTATATACTGTTATGAGTACTCAAGTAGAGAGAGATCTATGATTGAGATTGAGTAGCTATAGGAGATCCTATTAGAGATCAAGAGCCCATTCCGGGTACCTTAATTTACAGAGGATCAAGGCAAGAAATTTCCGTCTACCCCATCCCTTACTTTATACTTGACGACAGTCCTGGAGACGTTCTCTGGTGACTTTTCCTCTTTGAAAAATGTTTTATCCTAGATAGTGTCTTATGGCTCTCTCTCTCTCTCTCTCTCTCTCTATCTCTATTTGTGCCTCAAACTTTCTCATTTTGATATATGCGTTACAAGATAAATCGATGCTTAGAAGAATCGATTTGCAAGCCGGCACCAGTTCAGCCACAGAAGCTTCAATGGTGCTAGAATGGGTGTGCTTTGTCTGGTGAAGTAGATCCATAATTGCCTCGAGTGCCAACGTTGTTATTGTTACTGAGGGTGTAGCCCATTCATGTCCGTACGTCGCAGCACTTGACTACATGTGAGAATATTCAAGGCTTGACACTCAATGCAGTAATAGCACTAAATACTCAATTTTAGTTCAAGATGACTTATACTTGAGTTCAAGCGTTGACTTTACTTCCTAACTTTTGAAGCAAATGGTAGTTTAAAACTCCACATGATGCTTCATTTATAAGTGAAAAGGCTTTAAAAGCAACTGATGTTGCTCGAGTCGATTGTCGAGCTCAGCGAGATCTGACGCTCAACCTACTGATGCTCGGTTGGAATCGAGGCGAGTTCTAGTTCGCAACTAAGAAATCACTTTTACTTTACTCTTACGTCTAACTCTAGAGATTCTTCAAGGTACTCTATCGTCGCTCAGATGTTTCCCTTCTTCTCCTCCATTTGAAGCTTGGCTCAATCACTTCATTATGTCAGCTCATGAATGGCTAGCATCCATGCAATTCCTTCAACATCTAAGCTTGGAAGGATTGACGGAGTCATCTTTCGGTAACCAAAAGAAACAGTACTCGTCGTGGACACACCCGGCATCATCAAGCAATTTGCACTCAGTGGAGGACATGAACAACGAAAGTAAGCAAGCAAGCAAACAGCTGAATTCATTCATAAAATAAATCGGGTCTTAATACAACGCATCTGCGACCTCAAAAGTAAACAAATATCACAGGACTTGGGTAATAAGGGAAAAATGGATCATTCGACATCTAGCTACAATTGCAAGGTTTGGAACGATGCCGCTTCGAGGGTAACCCCACGATCCACTATGACATAAGCTTGCTTAGTAGCCCGCGGGCTTGAAGGCGATGAAACTGATGCACTGCACTTGACGCCTGTTGTCGAATCCGATGATTCTGACGAAAGCGTTGGGGTACGCCTTCTTGCACTCCTCAAGCTCCTTCAACACCTGGGCCGAGTCGGTGCACCCGAACATGGGCAGCTTCCACATGGTCCAGTATCTCCCATCGTAGTACCCCGGGGAGTGGTGGTGCTCACGGTAGACGAAGCCCTTCTGCATAAACAAAAAGCGAAATCCCACCATTCCATCACAATATGTCCTACGAGTTAAAGATCATATACCTAGGCAAAGCAATTGCATAATGGCGTTGCGACTTGTGTCCAGAACTTGAAATTGAAAAAGGGTGTTGAAGACAAGGACCTCAGTCTCAAATTCCAAGCAAGGAACCCAGCCCTTGCGGAGCAGGTAGTCGACTTCCTTCGCCAATTGGGTGGGAGTCAGGGGAGGAAGGTAGGACAGCGTCTCGAACTTCTTCTTCCCGAACGGTGGCCACACCTGCCCATGTGCATCGACGTAAGTCTCAACTTATTCAGGACATTCAGGACACTGTTGCTGCTAATAATCTCACTGACTAGAATCGTCGTTAGGAAATTCTCCTAAGATGTTCATTTTCTACAAACAGCACGAAAATGGAATTAACTTCCGGTTGATTCTAATGAAGAATGAGCCCGACAACTCGCGCTCACGACGCTGGCCAGATTCACTCACACCTTTTTTATGCACACCAGCAATGGGAACGTTCTTCCATGTCAGCTGGAACTAAGGCTACTCATGAGAACTTCCATCTAAAGGCACGTGTTATAGAAATCGATCTAAGCCTGAATTGTTTCGAGTGCCGAGAAATGATTCTATAAGCTAAAGCTAGACGAGTATACCTGCATGCATTGCACTCTTCCACCGTTGCTGGGGAGAGAGGTGATGTCATTGCTCTTGCGGGTGACCGGGAAGGCCGAGGCAGACTTGAGGCCGGTGAACGGAGCCACCATGGCAGCCTGAGCCGGGCTGGTGCTCTTGACGGTGGCGACAGCAGCCGAGGAGAGCAGTGAGGAGGCCATCTTCTCCCTCTTCTTCTTCTTCTTCTTCCTGTGGTGAATGAGAACTTCTGTGCTCTCTTATGGAACTTCCACTGTGGGATTCATCCTATATATAAACACAAGGTCCCCCTTCACGGATCCTAGGGCCACAAATCCCCGGCCTTGACAGGCGGCGGATCCTGGCCGTCGGTTCTGATAGGTGATGACATTACCTCTTGCTGGCCACATAAGGGGGGAAGGTTATTGATCTAGCCTTATCGTTACCAGAGCAATGACAGCGCCACGTGGCGCGCTCTCGGCGATCTTATCTCATCCTAGGGAGGACAATGAATGTGTGATGGTGGTGACCGGTGAAGTTGAAGTCTCTCAAGCTGATCCCCACTCCTTTGTAAGCACTGGTGTTGAGGAATTGAGGGATCTAAGCCATTCCATTGATGCCCCATCCGTCACTTTCAATCACATGTAGTCATCAACCCTAGAATTATAATAATTCAATCATGTATTCAATCGGATTTTACTTTTATTTCTCTTTTGTGGACCTTTAACATGAGAAAATGTCCCCAATTTTATTTATTTATTTATTTATTTATTTATTTTGGGGGGGAAGAGAGAGAGAGAATTTAGAGAAGGGGTTTTTCTCATATCCCGAAATCATTAATGAAAAAATGGTGTAAAAGCTCAAATAAAAAATTGACTCGTGAAACGTAAGATGTGGTGTTAAATTTAGGAAAAGAGATATTTCCATTACATGTGCAAATAATAGAGGCAAGTGAGGAAGAGAGGGGGAAAGAAATTTGCAGGGGTTGCATTTGATGTCGTGGAGTTGGGTAGGGATAGGCCCAAAGCCCAACCAAACGCGACCATCCTCACGAAAAAAGGAAAAATAACAAGAGTATGGTACCCTTTTTTTTCTAAATAACAAGCGAGCGGTACATGTAATGTCAAGTGAAATACTAATAATATTGATTGACTTTGACTATACATCCTTTTCTTTTTTGCCTAATTAAGGAAAATAAGATGTATTATTCTTTATAAAACCAAAAGTGTGTTATATTTTACTAAACAAAGTCAACTTCTTTCTTGTTCCTCTATCTAATGCCACATCACATGCCGCGCATTATAGAGTCAATCTTGTGTGAAGTTATAGATATAATTAATTTCCTCATTTACATAGAGTCAATTTTTTATATGTTACTTTAGATATCATTGAAAAGATGTGATATTTTTAACTCTGTTAATATCTTGAAAAAACTTCTTAGAATAAAAATCTTCATTCTCAAAAAGTGAAGTTTACTCCTTATTGTCGTTATATATGCCTCCAAACTTTTTAGTTTTTCTTGATAAAACTCTTAGATTTTTATTTATAAGAGAAAATATTCATTTCATTAAAACTGAGTACACATAGTGTTCAAGAGTCACTTTTAGTATATTCCGTAAAATTTGCATTTCATATTTTAGTAAACTACTAGTGTTTAGTACACTTATAAATTGCTAAAAGCTAATTAATCTTCCAGAACCAATTGCGTGAAAAATATCTTTCTCCCGGATTGCATTTTTGCCTAAATCATCGAGTACAATATGATTACACTTTGCATCTTATATTATCCAACGATTCCAACCTAATAATAAATTATTACAATCGTACTTCCTCGATTATTTCCAGGTTATGAAGTATATTTCAACACTGCTGAGCAATCAAGTCGTTAAAATATTATTTTAGTCAATTAAGTCTTCAATGTTTGTCTAACTGGAAAGACTCATATGCCATTGCTAGCGTGTTGGCTGAAGGCCTTTGTCCTTGCCAAAGCGATGGGGTCCAAAGCCAAGTACCCGAAAATAGTCATATAGTCAATTATGGAGAGAAGTCTTAATATAACAATTTTATGCTAATTCAATTCTAAACATTTTGTACTAATTGAGTCCTCAATTTTTTTGACAAGTTGCCAATGTAGTCTATGTGGCTTATATTGGTTGAAAATCCCTAACATAGATGAGCAGTTGACCTACATGACACAACCAACACTGACATAGGCAAAATTTTTATTTTTTTTTTATTTTTATTTACCAACTCTAGGATAGCAAGGTCATAAGCCAACCATTATTAGCCATAGGTGAGGGCGTTGTGGCCCTTGCAAGCATGGGCGAGGGCATCCACACCCTCACCAAGAGCCAGGTGCCCATCACTTGCAATTGTATCGTGGCCCTTGCCCAAACCAAGCAAGGGCATCATTGTGGACCTCACTGGCCAATAGGCGAAAGTTGCGGCCCTCTCTTGGATCTAGGCAAGGGCTGGACGCCCTCGCCCATGGCCGGCAAGGGCGTGGAGGCCCTCACATAGAGCCTGTGGCAGTCATCGACCCGCAATTGAGGAAAAAAGGAAAAGAAAAAATTAATAAGAAATTTAAAAAATTATTGACATCAACCTAGACCACACTATGTAGGACATCGGTGTCTATGTTAGCGATTCTGACCAAAATTGACTGGATATTGGTAAATCGTCAAAGGGTTTAATGCTCAATTGGTATAATTAAAGTTTCATGACTTAATTAGTATATATACAAAGTTTTGTTTATCGAAAAATGCAATAGGTCTAGAACTTTTACTTTTGCTGTCAATTTTGACCATATGTTGCTCTCCTGTCCGACATCTACTCATGCTGTTTGTGTTCAATAAGGAAGATTGTGGTGAATACATTCTCTTGAAAAAGTAAATGTTTATAAAACGTTCACTTAAAGTCACTGTCATCTTTACTGGACTAAGAACGGACGATTATGATAGAGAAAATCTAGATATCTAATCACGTTCATCCCTAGAATTGGAGCAATTTTCTTTTTGTTATTTGTCGTTTTTAATCTAGGTGAATGGCGTGAGGATTCGATTATTTGGACACACATTGTGTAAGTGGCTTTGACCTAAAATAGTTTGCATGCAATCGGTAACATTCGAACAGAACATCTCCAGTTTTTGAGCTGGAAATCTCGGAACACGGCTTCATTATGTATAGCTTTGCTAGTGCTGATGAGAGAGTAAGGCTCAGGGCGCATTTAGATAGGCCCAAAGCCCAACCCAACGACCATCCTCAAGAAAAAAAGTGGAGATGACAAGAGAATGGTACCTGGTTTTCTATTACAAAAACATTTCAACTACTTTTTTGTGAGGATTATTTTCAGATAATTCAGATTAGTTTAATTTTTATGATTAGTACGAGGGGAATCTCTATGTTTTTCTTGAGAATTATTGTTCTATGTTAAGCGAAATACTAATTATATTGATTAACTTTGACTATAGATCCTTTTTTTGCCTGATTAAGAAAAAGAAGATGTATGCGATTTTCATATAAATCACATTTTCCTTACTGCACCCTATTTGAACCCTACCTCTCCTTTCCATCAAAGAGAGATGCCGCTAAATCAACATTTCATTCTCCAAATATCCTAGAAAACATCAAAACCTTGTAAAGTCGACCTTAAACACTCTACTTGCTTGCAACACATTTAGAATGATACTTATTGAAAATCCTTATGATGCTTCTTCATAGGGTTGAAAATGGGGTTCTTGCTACCTATGGCTGGTTGTTTAACTCATGGGTAGTGGTTTGGTTAAGGAAATCCTCTGGAGCCGTATGCCTATTTACCCAAAAAAGAAAAAGAAAAACAGAAGCTATCTATCTTTGTTCTCTAGTATACTTGCTCGTGCTGAGCATGAGATTGCTTTCTCAAATTTATATAAACCATATATGTTTATTGTAAGTGCCTGTGGCCTCTTGCACATATGGGTTATGTGAAAATATAGTATTTTTAGAGGATGACGACGATTATGAAATTTTATTAGAGGGAAGGAAGTATTACTTGGAAATATGACATATATATAACTTCGTTGGTAATTGAATATTATAAAGTCATTTGTGTAATAAATTCACAAAAAAATTTATAACATCTCTTAAGTCATATTTTATAAGGAAAAAAATCACAAAAAACCCCCACTATGGTGTATTTACAAAAAAACATTTTTTTGTGACATAAAACTTTTTAAATTGTAATACATTTACCCTCCATTAAAATTATGCTATTGAGTACCGTTAAAAATAATATTGACATGACGTTCATGTGACTTAAGTGAAATAAAAATGTGTTTGGGATATTTTGATGAAACATTAGTAGATGGTAAATATGTCACACGGATAAAAATTTTGAGTTTTTTATATCACAAAAATTTTTAGGGTAAATACGTCACAGTGACATAATTTGTAGTTTTTTAAGTCACAAAACAAAGCTAGGACAAATGTGTTATAGTGGACATATTTTGATGTTTTTTTGTGGCTTTTCTCCTTATAAATACTTAATTCATCACGGACTATTTCTATGTAGTTTGAAGGACACTGTAAGGTCACTTTCTTTGATAAACATTGTTCTTTAACATATTTTTAATATTACATTTCTTACTACGTATTGATCTTTATGAAACGGAAAGTGTATTGTATCATAAGGTAACAAAGTCAACTTCTCTCTCTCTATATATATTATTATGTAGATGCATCAATAGATTTTCCTTTATCTATGTCACATCACATGCGAGTGCATTATAGAGTCAATTTTGTGTGAAGTTATGGACATAATTAATTTTCTTTTTTTATCAAAAAGAAATTTCTATTCATTATCAAAATGATACATGATAGAAAATCTCAAAAGTCACAATAACAAAGATAATCTCATAGAGTTCCAAAACAAACCAAAAATCAAAATTCAAAACATTTCATTAGAGCATGGTGGGCAAAAATAATCACAGACTCGTCTTTTAAGAACAGATCCGTGACTTTAGATATTACCGGAAAGATGTAATATTTTTAACTTTGTTAATATCTTGAAAATTTTCCTCTGAATAAAGTGAAGTTTACTACTTATTATCGTGATATTTTCCTCCAAACTTTTTGGTTTTTCTGATAAAAATCTTAGATCTTTATTTATAAGGGAAAAGACTCATGTCATTAAACCTAAGTATACATAGTGTCCAAAAGTTACTTTCAGTATATTGCACAAAATTTGCATTTCAGATTAATTTAGTAAACTAGTAGTGCTTAATTAATTTTCTTGAGCCAATTGCATAAAAAATTATATCTTCAAGATTGCATTTTGCCTTCATCACCGAGTATAATCCAATTACACTTTGCATTGTGTATTATCCAACCTAATAATAAATTATTGCACCTTAATTTCTCAATTATTTTGAAAATATCATGTGAAGTCATCTTTTAGTGCTACTAAGCGATTGAGTCATTAACATATTATTTTAGTCAATTAAGCCTTCAACATTTGTCTGATTGTCTAATTGAGTCATAAATTTGTCACCAAAGCTATTTTGATATAATTGGAAGGACTCATTTGTCATTGCTAGCGTGTTCACTTAAGCCTCTGTCTTTGCCAGAACGATGGGGTCCAAAACCAAGTACCCTAGAAGAGCCATATAGTCAATTTCACAAAAAAGTCCTAAATCTAATGGATTTGTGCCAATTCAGTTCAAAATATTTCAATTGTACTAATTGAGTTCTAAATCTTCGGATGATTTGCTAATATAGTTTATCTGATTGATTTTAACTCGAAATCTGTAACATGAACACCGAACATCTTACATGACATGACCCGCTAGAACGTCTAATATTGATGCACACAAATTTTATAACTTTTTAATAAATTTTTTGAATTTTTTTTTTACAACTCTGGGCTAGCGAGGTCATCGGCCGATCATTGCTAGCCATAGGCGAGGGTTGCTATCCCTTACTTGGTTTGAGCGAGGGCCCTTTGCACCCTTGCCAAGATGCCTTTGCTTATGGCCAGCGAGGGTGTTGTGCCTTCACCGACCAACAAGCGAGAGTCATGGCCCTCTCTTGGATCTTGGTGAGATAACCAACATCTATAATAGTGATTCCGACCAAAATTAACTAGATGAACTATATAGAACATCAAAAGATATAGGACTTAATTGACTTAATTCATACATATACAATATGTTTAGAACCTTTTTAATACTTTTCCCTTCAATTTCGACCATATGTTGTTCTCCCGTCCAACATCCTATTCATACTATTTGTGTTAATGAATACATTCTCTGGAAACGTTGATAAAACATTCACTTAAAATAACTTTCATCTTTACTAAGCTAAGAATGAATGATTGTGATAGAAAAAATTTAGATATCTTATGACGTTCATCCCTAGAATTGGAGCAACTTTTTTTTAATCTTTTTATAATTCAGATGAATGGCGTGACGATCTAATTGTTTGGACACCCATGAAATGCGCCTACCCCGTGAACCAGTCAAATTTAGACTTTTGGTATGTGAGATAGGCTTGACTTAGATCAGCTAGCATGCAATCGGTAACATTCGAAGTGGAAAACCTTTTAGTTTCTAAGCTGAAAATCCCTGAATATTGTACAAAATACTATTGGAGTGGCGAGGGAATCTTTATGTGATGAAAAGCTCGATACGTGGGGGAAGTTATTTTCCATCAATAAATTAGTTTTCTAGTAAAATCATTTTCAATAAAAATAGTTAGCTTTCATTTGTTTGTTAGTAGTTAGCTTTCATTTGTTTGGTAGTTTAGAGAAAATGATTTCCTTCTTTAGTAAAATTGGAAGTCATTTTCCCTCGATCAAGTAATTTTCCACATCTAAATACTGAAAAGTTGGAAAATAATTTTTCGAAAGCGGTTTTCCTTCAATCGAACAGATCCTCGATGGATAAATGTCGAACAAACCTCCAAAATTCAACAACCAGAAAAGAAAAAGGAAGATATTCTCACCCTCTTCAAGTTCCCTAAGGCCACCGCACTGTTAGAGCATCTTAAATCAACTTGGAGACAAAAACCAGGAAAGATAAGCATATCGAATGCGGGATTAGATTAAACGACGAGTTGAGGATAATAGCGGTGAAAGCCGCGTCCTCCTTTCGGACCCACCAATGCCGACGACGGTGGTCGCTGGTGTTGCGCTGCGGTGTCGCCGCCCACGGTTCTTGGAGGGATGGGGAAAACCACCCCTCCCCCACCAAACAAAACAAAACCGTTCGCTGGTTTTGGAAGGGAAAAAGAATATAAAATGAAAAAGGCGGTTCCGCTTCCAATTTCATTTCCTGAAAGTCAGGAGTCAATAATCGAAGCGGACCCCGATGATGTCCGTATTTTTCCCGTCTCTTTTTTATTCACGACAAGTTGCTTATATTTTGGTGAGGAATATTCCTTCAGTTCTCCGTCTAGACACCATGTTAATAACCCTTTGGATTTTCCAAACGTTAGTAAGTACATAAGAACCAAAAGAAGAAGAAGAAGAAGAATTCGAACAGTTTCATCGGACTGTCGATCAACCGATCTTTTGACTTAATTAGAGGGACAAGCCCAGAAGCAGGGATCGGACGGGGGTAGGGCAGGTGGGGGGAATTGCATCCCACGTCCTCGCCCCGGTCTCGTGCCCTCGCGTGGGGGAATATTTGCATAACCTCTAATTTCCGGCAGCAGATATGTGGATTTTACCTGCCCCACTCGTGTCTCTCCACGGTGACTCAGTTCCAATGAGATGACAGCGAGATGCGCTTCGGCCAGCAGCATCAATCGTAGGAGTTTCTGTTCAAAAGACCTATCGAAGAGCGATGGATCTGTTCATAGTGACGCAAGAGCTACATCAATCACCGGTCGTTGATTTACTCGGAATCTCTCATGGTACGGTTGGTCATCCTCTATAGAAAATTGTCATATGAAGATCAATCAAGATGACTGTGTTGATGATGCCTCTGTCATTGACAAAAAAAATACGATCATGGTACACGTGAATCTAATGACAAGGTCGCCAAAACCATGGATGGCCGCAAGAGACGGCCGGCCAGGCCCACCTCGGCGACATTGATTAGTTTGGACAACTCACTAAACTTGAGGAGGAGAGTCGGGGGGGATGAACCTAAGCTTAAACATATGTAGATCAGTCAAATGCTGACAAGATGATACATTGGATTTCGAGAGACTACTTCGTGGAATACAACACAGGAGAATCCCATTTGATTGGTTCCCAAAACAGTGGGCTTGGTCGACATGCCCCCCCATCACGGCCTCCCGCGTGTAAGCCGGAATAATGGCGAGTCGAAAAGTATCTTTAATCTTTTATTCATAAATTTTATTTTCTTGTCCGCATTTCGAATTGACTGATACCAAATTGGGAAGAAGGTATTGATCCGTCACGGAAACATTCGAGGCCAAACAACTGTTTTTACCGTGAACACTCCAACCAGAAGGAGCATCAGTTTTGTTCAGGTGCGAAAAGACCATCTCCACATTGTCTGGACCTCCCCCATAGGATCCCTAATCCGATTATCTTCCGAAACAAGGATCTTCCATGTTATAGAAATTAGAAAGATTTGAACTTATACTCTCATGCTCTAATGTAATACGAGATTTTACAGGTCGTTGCACACTTTGAGAGTATGCGGCGGAAGTTCGATACTTTTACCTGGAGGGATCGCCAAGAGGGAAGTCCGATCCATTAACATATTCCACTTAGACCCTATTCACTAAAAAACTTAAATCAATGAGTTATGGGTTAACTAATTGCTCTATACCACGCCATTTTCCGATATGAGATTTCTCTAGTACAATTCACGCGCATATCTTAACAATCTCCTCTTATGTGTAAGCTCAATAATTCATGTATCCTTCTGCATCAATTTCCACAATGTCCACTTACTTGGAAACCACAATCATGGGCTTTGAATACCATTTGTTGAGAGTCAATAGCAAATGTCTAATAAGTGAGATCGCCAATAGAGAGCTCAAGTCCGAGCTCGTCATCTTTACTTAAAAACTTAAATCAATGAGTTATGAGTTAACTATGATATATTAACTACTTTACAACATGTTAATTTTTTGGTGTGAGATTTTTCTAACACAACTTAAACATATAACTTAACACAATTTAATTATAAATTATATATTATTAAATAAATGTGTGATTTAACGTTTATATGCTCTAATGGATGAACAGCGCGAAGATCGAAAATGAGACCCTGATTTCTTTGTCACCATGTGACAATGATTAAAGTATCGGAATGAAGATTATTGGCCATACATATCTAAATTACTAGCATCTTGGGCGTGTGGGTTGCAAGGATTGGATCTATCCGTTTAGGAATGGATAGACATTATCGTCCTACCCCCTCTTTTGACCAGAAAGGGTTACCTACTCCAATGCTGTGACACGTCGACAAGTAAATTTTTAAGAATTTTATATTTTACCACGTCATCAGTATGAATCCGCCTCGCCCTTGTGGTGGCGACGGCCACGCCCTTGACGTACTTGTCTATCTCTGGCGGTGGCGGCATCCGCATCACGGAGGAGCTACACCGACGGCGTGCTCGTCTCATGCTCTCCATCTGCCTATCGGATGTAAGCTCATTGGCTATCTCCCACAATTTTATTTTTTTTGTTTGAGATGTGAGAAAACAAATGTAATTAAGCCATATAAGAAGAAGAAGAAGAAGAAGAAGAAGAAGAAGAAGAAGAAGAAGGAAAAGGACGGACATGATTGGAAGAAATTTATAAGGGACGATATCAATCAACCCTTCTAAATTTCACCTGTAATTGCACTTTATTGTATATATTTTCAAAAACACAAGTGTCAGACAGCAATTAGCAACTTATATCAATCATTTTTGTGCTTTTTATTCACAATTGTCCTTTTTCCTAATATATAGCAACTTAAAACACCATTTAACAATATGTACTGGCAGATATCAAATATACGAATATTACTACAAAAAATTCTAAATTAATATGTATGTGATAAATTTACTTTAAATTAAGTTTTTTATCACAAAAAACTTCAAACTGTTACATTTGTAACAAATTTATCCTAAACTCATTTTTAATCACCAAAAAATCTAAATTGATACATTTATAATTTTATAATCTATTAATTTCTGTAAATTGGATTAATATTACGAAAAAACACAAATAAATGGTAAAATCACGTTGTTAGTTATCATTCAACTCATAAATTTGGTGATAACATTTAATGAAAACTTGTGGAGGGTAAATTTATCACTGTTATACTAATTTGAGTTTTTTTTTTTGTGGTCAAAAAATTAATTTAGAATACAATTGTCATAAGTATTCCAGTTTGACATTTTCCTTGCTTGTGGCTAGTGAGGTCATTGGCCATCGCTAAGACCTCAGTCTGACGAAGAGATATAAGAAAAATATAAAAATGAAAAATGAAAGAAAAGAAAAGAGAAACAAATTTAAATATAAAAAATTGCAAAAACTGCTCATAGTAGTGCTAACATTAATTGGCCACTGATTATGCCATGTAGACGCTTGATGTCCAAATTAGTGATTTTCAGCTAAATTTGGCGAAAATGACTATATTGGCAAATTCTCAAAAGGTTAATTGCTAAATTGGTCATATTAAAATGTTTAGGATTAAATTGGCCATCGTATATTATGTTTTAATTTTTTTAGACAGTTTTCCCTATGATATAATCTGTCACAAAATTCAAAACCTTAATGAAAGTCACCGGCATGTCAACTGGGCGGGGGGTCCTTTGTCACGGATGGTGGTGTAATTGGAAATTAAAATTTGCTCTTGCGGGATGTTAGTGGTGACTAATTTTTTTCCCAAATCGTAAAATTATATCTTCGGAAACAATTAAAGGATGCGAAACTAAATAAGGATAAAGAGGATGAGAGTAATTAATCTTTTCACAAACAATTATGCAAGAAGTAAGGAGAAACATGTGCAAATTGTTAAGATTATAAGTACGTCTACACTATATTTTAAGAAATGGGCAGTGATTCTTTTTCTTTCCAAAGCTTCTTCATGAAATATAATCTTACTCTTTTAGAAGAAACTAGACTCTAATGTGGTTGAAGATTATTAGAGTAGTTGAATATTCTCTCCATCCACACCTTCTCATTATTCTCCCTCGCCTCTATCTCGATACTCAATGATTTTGTCACTTTCTCTATAAATCTTTGCTAGACCGCTAATCAAATTCCTTCTTTTGCACTTCATAAAAACAATAACAACGATAACAAAAAATCATTAGGTCAAGACAAATCTGATTAGTTATGAACTCAATTTTGTGTTGAATGGCTTGTAGAAAAGAGAAAACTTCAAAGGACAAGATATGGATATATTAATCTAGGCAACGTTTTACATAGTTTACTGCGAGATAATTATAATATTTACTAATTTTCAATAAGTCAAAAAATTCCACATTAAATGGGCACATCTGAGATAATCATGAAATTTATTAATTTTCTATAAGTCGAGATTCCACATTAAATGGGTTCTTCATATTAATGACAAATTATTTCCCAATTATTTACATTGTAAAACAAAATATGGACATAAGCATTGGGATATGGGTAACATCGCTGGCCAGGGAACTCACACGAGCTAGTCATTCATCATATTAAAGATATTTAGCTATAAAACTTACTAATATATAAATTCTGATATTAAATTAAAATTCCAACGGGAAAATGAAATGAGAGTGCGGTTTTTGTTTTATACTTTATATTACTCAACATGCAACTAGTTCTTGTATTTCCCCCAAAAAAAATGAGAAAAATAAATAGATAAAATTTTAGAGTGATTCGAAGTGATTTCACGTGATAATGTTAATGTGGTTTTAAAAAATCTTTACAAACCCTTTTTTTTTTAATTTTCAAATAGAAAAAAGTTAAAATCGCTGTTAAAAAACCCGATTTTGTTTCGCACCTATGCTTAACTCTCAAATTGACCCCACCATGCCACTATTAATTAGAATGTCGGCAGATTTTCAGTTCGAAAATTAAAAATTATTCATTTGGATTTCATTAATTGCGTGTTAAAGATTTTTGATCCAAAATTTGAAGATTACTTGTTCGAATCTCATCAATTGTGCAGGAATCACTTACGGTAAGAAATGCTTGTGGAGACCAATGGGGTTATGGAGCGGAATTTCATGGGCATTCAAATAATCGGACCTTTAAACTCATTTTCTGGACCATTACAATTAAAAAAGGGGGGACGGGTGTTGGGTTAGGAAACGAAATTCCCAAGAAATGAGGAGAAAGAGCACCTCGAAGCAGCCGAGAAGGGCAGCTCCACGCGGTCGGCTTCCCAACTTGCATGCGCTCTCCGTGGACCCCCCCTGCCACGCATATGTCACGTTGAATTCCCCGCAGGTTTTTCTTTCTTCTTTTCTTTTTCTAAAATTTTCTTTTCCCATCTTCACGAGGGAATTTAAAAATCTCATTTTCTTTATTTATTCTGCAAAATTAGTCTGCGTTTTGTCGTGAGGAAATTTAATACTCTTATTTTCATTATTGGTTCTGCGAGAATTAATCTGGGTTTTTTGTCGCTACTCCACGTTGGGACAGGACAGGATCCGCTGAATTTTCGTGGGTGGCATTAGGTTGGTGGGTCCGATACCCGATCCGACCCGGCCCGAAATTGGAAAAGGCGAGGAAACGACGACGTCGTGTTTGCGTCCCGATCTGGTCTAGGCCGCCCTCCCCACCACTGATAGGCTTTCAATCTAATTCTAATCCCAAGTTGGAAAATTTAAGTCCAACCTTCTCGGATAAGATGGACCCCACCGCCACCCCCCACCCAGCGTTTTGAATATTTGTTAAATAAAAAAATAATTAATTAAAGAAAGAAAAAAGAACAGTGAATCTCATAATTACAAGACAAGGAAACGAGTTCCGAAGTAATGTTTTGAAGATGTTTCCACTTTTTACTTAATCACTCGATTCCTCCCCCGCACCACCTCAGAGATAACTTTTTTGACACGTTTGGTTCGTGAAAAAACTTAAAATTTTAAAAGTATTTAAGAAAATCATTAAATATAAATTATTATTGATAATGAATTTTTTATTAATTAAATTTTTAGGCAATATAATCAGTTATTTTTCTGAATTTTTTTTTTCGATTATTTATTTTTCGTAAACAAATGAAACTAAAATCTTATCGAAGTATCAAATCATTAATGTAGTCATTTTTTTTTCACCTAAGGTACAAGCGCAGAAGCAAAGATTTGATCATCTGAGCGGCGTATAAAATACCTAGCGAAATCCATAAATTAATTAAGTCAATGTCTGACTTGGGCACCATGTCTGGATTCATGGGTATTCTACACGTCGAGTCGGAGTCGCGTCGAACAACTGCCTCAATCTCTGGGTAGAGCTGAGAGAAAATGGACGGCAAAGAAAATGGGAGTCGCAAAATCAGGCGTATGTAATTTCTTGTTTTGTTTTCTAGAAAAACAGAATAAATCCGATTTAATTTTATTATTATTATTATTATTATTATTATTGATAAGGACCAGGAGTATGAACCCATGAGACGGTACATTGGAAAGCATGGAACTTAAAAGAAAGGCTAGTCGAAGACGACTCCCATCAAATCTTGTGGGGGCGGGGGTTGTAGAGAGAGAAAGAGAGAGGGAAGAGAGAGAAGCTCCAAATCCGTTGGCGAGACGGGGGAGGCGGTGATGATATGCGCCCACAGTTCCCGCGAAGCAAAACCAGCTCCTGGTTTTCCCTCTCTCTCTCTCTCTCTCTTCCAACTTACTTGAGATAGACTTCCCGAAAACCGGGAGCTCCTCCCCTTTTTTTTTTTTTTTTTTTTCTCTTTTCTAGAAAATTCAAACAGCTTTTGATTTTTTTAATTGGGGGGAGGGGGGTGGGGGATCATTCTGCGTTCACGTAACAGATGTGGCGATTCGACCGCACCCTGACCACCATGACGTGCTCGCCACGCGCCTGCCCTGTTCTCTCCTAAATTTTCGCGACGCAGCTCCACGTGTCGCCCCCGCCCCGCCCCGTTCCTCGTGATTAACCCCCTTCCTCCCCGCTCTACCTTCCTTCCTCACCCCTCTCTCACCGTTGGAAAAATTATGTAGAAGATACTTGTATTTTGGCCAAATATATGATATGATTTATGCTCTTAACTATTTACACGTATTGAATTTTAATTTTTTTAATGTGATCCTTAAATTTTTAATGTGCGTTTGAAATTATTCTTAAATTATATGAAAATATTCAATATTTTCTTGGAACTAAAATCAATGAAAAATTAGCATTGAATATTTTCTACAATTTAAAGATTAACTTGAACATAAATACAAAGTTAAGAGATTATATTGAATAAATAAAAAAATTTAGAAGCGACATTACATATATTTGGCTAAAATTGAGGGATGACATTGAATAAAATAAAAGTTCATAAATTACACTGCACATTTGATCAAAATTCATGATTCAATTTGTATCATTCTCCTCTTAATAATCTACAAATTAATTTCGTTCTCAACATTCATCATTGGACCTAATAAAGTTCTTAGAAGCCTTCTTTTTAGTCTTCATTCGAATTTTGAGATCATCAGAATTTAAAATAATGAGAAGGTAATTCCTGTTAATAGAAAAGAAAAAGATATGAGAATAATAAGGGATGTGATCATCAATATGTTAAAATAAAAAACATATCCGTAAAACCCGCTGTCCTTGTATGTCAAACAGATAGGCCGTCCAGACTCTCGCAGAAACTGCAGCTTCAGTTTCGATGAGTTTCTACCGCGGCAACACTTAATCCAAGCGGGAGGCTCCCTCCACGCGCCAAAGACCCGCGAGTGGGGTGGTAAGGAGGATTGTACGATCAGCTGGCTCTTATTATATCAGAGCGCAAAAAAAGGGTGGTTACTTCCTAATCCAAAAAACTGGTTTTTCTTTGTTTTTTGTTTTTTGTTTTATTGGGTTATGAACACTGGAACGTGGAAAAACAGCTTGCTGCTCTCTCTCAGTCCCTTCCCCCTGTATAATCCAACCCCCGCACCCAGAAATACCCACAGGTACCATCTTCTCCCTCCTTCCTCCCCTCGTTTATAAACCCCCCGACAATCTCTCTCCCTCCCTCCCAAGTCGCTCATCGCCCATCGCCCATAGCCTCCAAACCCATCTCCCAGAATCCATCCCACCGAGGAAATCTCTCTCTCTCTCTCTCTCTCGTCCCTTCCTTCCTTCCTTCCTTCCTTCTTCTTGATTTCCTCTCTGTTCTATAGCTTGTGTACAAAGAAAAACAGAGGTTCCAGAATGCGGATGAGCTGTAACGGGTGCAGGGTGCTCCGCAAGGGCTGCAGCGAGAGCTGCAGCATCCGGCCCTGCCTCCAGTGGATCAAGAGCCCCGAGTCCCAGGCCCACGCCACCGTCTTCCTCGCCAAGTTCTACGGCCGCGCCGGCCTCCTCAACCTCCTCAACGCCGGCCCCGACCACCTCCGCCCTGGTCCGTGCTCCGTCCCCCCTCCACTCTCCGCATGCATTTCGAGTTACTGTTTGTTTTTTCACTCCTCTTCGAGAAAAGAGAGTTCCCCCTTCTGATGGGTTCTTGTGTTTGCTTTGGTTCCTGCAGCGATCTTTAGGTCCTTGCTCTACGAGGCGTGCGGCCGGATCGTGAACCCGATATACGGCTCCGTTGGGCTCCTGTGGTCCGGGAGCTGGCAGCTCTGCCAGGCCGCCGTCGAAGCCGTGCTCAAGGGCGTGCCCATCACCCCGATCGCCTCCGAGGCGGCGGCCAGCAGCCACGCCCCGCCCTCCAAGGTCTACGACATCCGCCACGTCTCCAAGGACGAGACCGCCGCCGCCGCGGCCGATCTCCACCGCGTCAGGGCTCGCTGCCGGTTCAAGCGATCCTTAGCCAAGGCTAGGTCGTCGATATCGTCCGCGTCGGCGGCGGCTGCGGCGGCGGAGTTGGCACCGGTTCAGGACGAGCCGGCGAAGTCCTCCGACGACGAGCCCAACCGGTCGACGAGCCACGAGTCTTCTCTGAGCCACCAGTCCGAGGTAACCGCCGCGGCGGTGGCGGCCAGCGCGGAAGGCGACAGCAAGGAGACGCTGAGCGCGGTGTCCGAGGAGACTGCCGAGCCGCCGCTACTGTTCCGGGCCGCCGAGCGGGAGCCGGACTTGGCCGATCGCCGGCCGGGCGGGGCCGAGGAGATCGGGCTGGAGCTGACCCTGGGGTTTGAGCCGGTGGCACGTGCCAATCACGTGGTCCCGGTGAAGAAGAGGAGGTTCGAGGATTGCGGAGCGAGCTCTAAGATGGAGTTGGGCCTGGACTGCTCGGCCCATTTAGGCGGAAGCCCAAAATCAACCCTTTGAAGTCAGCAGCGTGCAGTTTTGACTCTGGACGGCTCTCTGTTAATTAACTGAGTTCCCTTTCTTTTTCTTTTTCTTTTTCCTTTCCCCCTTATTTTTTTTTCTTTTTTCCCTTTTTATTTTCGCCTCCCTTTTTTTGGGGGGGTGAATTTTAGCTGTTGAGAAATGAGATGTACAAAATGCAAGTGTCTTTCAGATGAGTAAAAGAGGAGACAATACCTTTTCATTGGTTGTGCCAAAGTGAAAACCACAGGTAGATGAGGCAAATTGCCTCGTTAATCAAATCGATTTATAATACGGCGAATCTGGAGAATCGGGACCTGTGTCGCGTGCGGATCCTATGGGGGCGGATTCGAATCATCGGTGCATGTTCTAATGTTGTGCTTATGTTCCTTGCATAAAAGTGTCCATGGAGGCGGAGGATTCTTACTTTTCTCGAATTGGGTCCTCTTGCCTTTTGTAAAATCTAAGTTGGAAGCCGAACTTGTTTCTTTCCCAGAAAAATGTGCACGCGGCACGATTGCGCGGGATTTTTATATTTATCAGGAAAAATTAGAAAGGAAAAATTGATGGATAGAGAATTCAAGGAATGAAAGTAAATGAAAGAATTGAAAATATCTATGGGTAGGCCATATTTGTGGAAATGCAAATGTGTAAAAGAAAGAATTATCAATTTTTTTCTTTTTTTAAACCAAAACACGACAACAAGAAGTGTACTCCTCTACAAGAGGAGCACGGTGCGCGTTTTCCCACACTATGCCGGCATGTATTTTCGTCCTCGCTCCAAAATTTATAATAAAAATGGACCGTACATTCCGCAACGAAGAAAATGAAATTTCAAATCTCTATGGTACCTTTCTAGATGGCTAAATTGACTCGAAAAAGATTTAGATCTCATTCGTACTACTCTGCTTACACCCATGTTTAGATAATTATAACGAAATAACTGGAGCACGCTGATCGAATTATCAAAACAGATTGATGAATTTAGCGATGTACTAAAAGTAATTATCAATATGAAATAAAAGTAGTGGAAAAAATTGGATTTCATTTCTAATCTAAGGTGTAAGAAAAAAAAATGATGGTGTAGAACAATCAAAAAGGCATATGAAGAAGGCCTTGGACATTGAAGAACAATCGCAGTACCGCTAATTGGTGAAAATGGATAGACACTCATCCAATTTTTGGGCTAGCAAAATGTTAAAAATTGGAAGAACAAAGTGGGCCTAAAAGAAGGGCCAAGGCCCACGAACAATTCAAGAACTATCTTGTCACAAGAAAACGGAGGAGGCCTTTTTTAACTTCTTCTTTTTTCTTTTTCTGGGTAAATAGTTTTGATTTTCTTCTCCCAAGAATGTCTCCGCCATTGGAGAGTGACTTCACAACTTGCGCCAGCGACGCAATCCATGTGGAAGAAACTTTTGGCGACGAAAATAGACTTGGTCACCATACGCCAAGCCTCGTTGCCCATTAAGAGACCCACGGCCGCGAAATCCGAATTTCTTTGCCCTCGATTGATTCACCGAGAAAAGTATAAAAGAAAATCCTAAAACAATTGCATTGATGCCAATTTAATTTTAAACATTTTAATAATATAAATTTAATCTTAAATCTTTTGACATAGAGCCAATTCGGACGTATTTTGGCCAATTTTTAGATATTGTTGATGTGGATCTTTATCCAACTTATGTAGACGCTTAATGTTGATGTTAACAATCTTTATTAATATTTTAATATGTTTTCATTTTTTTTTTTTTCCTCTTTCTTCTTAATTATCAGTGACTAGCCACCGGCCATGGCTGGGTTGGCCTCACTAGATTTGGCTCGGGTGAGGCCGAGGCTTGGCGAGGTTTGGCCTCGCTAGGCCTTGCCTAGGCCATATTTGGAGAGGCCGACTCTTGCCCAGGCCAAGGCAATTGTGCTGGGCATTGCCTTTGCTCGGACGATGCTCGGCGAGACTGCCCTAGCTTAGGTGAGGATTGGCTTTGCCATATTTGGTGAGAGAGCTCTTGTTGGGCCTCGCTTGGGTGCCCATGCCAAATTTGGCGAGGGGAGCCCTCGTTGGGGCTTGCCTTCGCCCAGATAGGGCCTCGGTTGTGGCGGGCAAAGGTGAGCGTTGCCTAGGTGAGGCTAACCCAACCATGGCCGATGGTTGGCCATTGGTAAAAGGGAGAAGAAGAAAAGAAAAAAAAGAAAAAATAATTAAAAATAATTAAAAATTATGTATGTTAGTACTAGCCATGTTACGTAAGTTGGACAAAATTCACGTTAACAATATCTAGCTAAAATTAGTCGAAAAGATTGAATTGATATCAATATAATAAATTTAGAATTTTTTTTTTTGACGCTTCTCCCATGATCCACCCTGCAGCAGCATACCAAGACAAAACCATTAGGCGAACGAAAAATCATTTTTGCCGTGCTTGGGTTGAGCAAGAGGCGACGGCATTTTCAGTTCGTCGGACGTTGCTAATCATAGTTCCAAATGATGATTGAATGGGCAAAATTTCCTTCGAGTGACACTGGGCGAGGCGATTGGTGGGGCGGGACGAAGCTGGTGTCCGCCCCGCCCCGCCCCGCCCCTCCTACATGTTTTAAAACAAAATTATTTAGTTATAAGTGATATACTAGAATTTAGATTATTATATCATTTAACTTAATATAAGTTATTATCCACAATTTAAAATTAAGATAAAATTGAAACATATGGCACCGAGTGAATAATACAAACAAATTCCTGCCTATATAAGTAGATTTTTTTTTTAAAGTCAAATATATATAAGTACAGTTTAGCTTGTTGGATAGTTATTCTTTGTATGATTGTGAATAGTTTTGACGAAGCTGCTATATTATGCATCATCTTTTTTTTTTTTTTTCTCTCCAAGGGTTTCAAAATTGAACATTGAACCCATTTCATATGATTGGATTTGCCGAAACAGTAGATGTTGCTCTCGTATGCGCTATTCATGGAGTTACTGTAGAAAATACTTTATTTGAAATGATGATGGAGCAAATAATTCCATGCTTTTAACACAACTCAAGCTGAAGAAACTTATTTAATGGTCACCACTAAATGCTTTTGGTCCCAAATCTTTGGGGTTACTTTTTCCAACACATGTTGGTTACATTTATTCATGTTATCTGTACCCGTAATTGATTCTTGGATGAGTGCTCTTGGAGTAGTAGGTTCGGCTTTGAATCTATGTGCTTATGAATGAAATCCGTGTAGTGGAAGATCTTAAATTTGAAACTTTCTATACCAAAAACATTTTCTTAGACGAATGTATCCGTGCTTAGATAGTCAAACTTTAACAAATACATATATTTTTATTGTAAAATTTAAATAAAATTATGAAAAAAATTTCTCCCCATGTAGCGCAGGCATCCTGCCCTTTGCGAGGATGTACCCCGAGCCCCACGGGATGAGGAGGCTACGGCTCAAAGCACCCCCAGTCGTAGGGACTGGGCATGTGATCCCCGCCCCCGGCTGGCCCCGTGCCCAACAAGTTGGCTGAGTTTCAAATCTTGATGCTTATTCTACTTAAGCCATAATCCGACACATGCGGTCTTGTCACATGGATCGGGTGTTCAGGTTCTCTTGCCTCCGATCTATCACAATATTCAGCTGAAGTTAGCTTTAACGCGCGACTTACCCTATCTAAGAAAGACCAAGATAAATAAACCCAGTTCACATAAACCAACCGCGGAGCGAGAATGTACGATCGCAGAGGATATTTTGGTCGGTCTCAATCATTAGTTTATTCACCGGAAGAAGGCAGAACCATCACGGATCTCCAATCCACATGAGGTATTTCGATTCTCCTTCTCTCCTTTGAAAGTCGATAGGTGCATACCAAAAAGTTGGTCAGCGTGTTAAACATAAAGTAGACTAGGACAACATGCATAAGGAAATCGTGTTTCATCACGCAAGATATAAAGTGCATCGTTATGCATGCAGCACCAAAAGTAAGCAAGCGAATCCCCCCAGCAAGGTTTGAAAACAGACGGATCATAAAATCATCATCATCGACTCTCTCTCTCCTTTTGAATTTCGAGCCTAAACGTTCCCATCTCTCTTATCCCTCGCGGAAATCGCTGAGAAACAAAAGTTAAACTGAGGAAAATGCTAATCATGAGTGTCCCCGTCGAATTGCTTTTCCTTTGTTGACCGAGTCACCACTCACCGGCGATCTGCCCAAAACACGCGCGATGTGTACGTGCTAGAGAACAAAAGAACAGAGCAGCCGTGCATAATAGTGTTGACAAAAAGATAAAAAAAGAAAAAAGAAAAAAGAAAGTAAGAGAATGTGTTGACCCACCAATGTTGGTCCTTTCTTGGTGGGACAAAAGAAAAAAAAAGAAAAGGAATAAGTATATTAAAAGTCCTGAAATTCTATCATGAAAGTGCAATTGATTTTTAACACTTTTACAAATTGTATTTAATCTTGAAATTTATTAAACTAGTGCAATCAATTCATTTTGTTTACTCTGTTTGATTAGATTAACGGAAAATACTGATATTGCTTTCTTTTTATTATTAATTTCTCTCTCTCACATGGCCATGACGTGGCTAAAACATAAAACATAAGGTTAAAATGATGTCATTTTGGGTAAAATGTGATTTTTTTATACAACTTTCACTTAAATTATATTAAAAATAGGGAAAAAAACCACAAAAAACCCCAAACTTTACTCAAAGTGACAAATTTACCAAAAACTTTTTTTTATTACATAAAAAACCCGAAATTTTCTAACCGTGACACATTTACCCAAAACTTTTCTTTTGACGCAAAAAACCCTCAACTTTAATTCGTGTGACACATCTATCCTAAATTATAGAGCATTTTGGTCATTTTACTTTTTAATTTTTTTTTTCATTTTTTTCTTTTCTATTTTTTCTTCTTCTTCTTTCTTCCCTCCGCTAGCCATGGCGGAGCTGGTAGAGGAAAGCTGGCGCTCGGTGAGGGCACCCCTCGTTGGCGTTGGGTGAGGGCCGCCCTCGCTGGTGTCGGGCGAGGGTCCCCCTCGCCTAGGCTGGCTAGGGCGGCCTTGGCCGGCGTCGAGCGAGGGCACCCCTTGCCCCCTTGCCCGACGCTAGTGAACCCTAGCCAGCCCAAGCGAGGGCGAACCTCGTCCGACGCCGGCTTCCCTCCGCCGGCCATGACAGAGGGAAGAGAAAAGAAAAAAAAAAGGAAAAATAGAAATAATAAGACAAAAATACCCTTAATGGAGTAAATGTGTCACAGTTTGTAACGTTTGGGGTTTTTCATGTCATAAAAAAAAAGTTTGGAGTAAATTTGTCACTTTGGGTAAAGTTTGGGGTTTTTTTTAGTCTTTTACCTTAAAAATAAGCAAACTTAAAAAAACACACAGAAAATGAAAAAAAAAGAAAAACTCGTTGGGAAGGGCCGGTGATGGTGGAGAAATGGTTGGCGGGGGCTACTAGCCCTTGCCCTAGTCTAGTTGAGGGCTACCATTGGTGGCTAATCTTGGCTAGTGGTGGCCCTTGGTCAGAGGATTGTTGGGAAGGGCTAGTGATAATTCTTCCTTTTTTGGCTATATATTTGCATTTTTTTTATGTATTTCTTTAAATTTTTTAATATAGCTTAAATAAAATTAAAATTGTAAATTAGATTTAGAACCAAACGATGTAGCAGGATAGAGAAAATAATAATAAAAAGTTACGTTAGCATTTTTCGCTAACCATATTGGATGGAATTAACAAAATGAATTGATTGCACCAATTTGACAAGTTTTAGGATTTAATTATATATATATATATATATATATATATATATATATATTATATATTAAAGTTTTAAAATTTAATTGTACTTTTTTTTTAATGAATTTTAAGACTTATAATGCACTTATCCCAAAGAAAAAGAAGGACATTAAAACCAATAACTAAAATGTCTATTGACTCCAATCCACTTCTACATTACGAGAAGTCTAAACTCTTTAGAACAAGTTACATAAAAGTCTGAAAAATTACAAAAAAAAAAAAAAACACCTAAATCTATGCCAGTTCTTTTTAATTTGGCTAATTTGAACTTAAACTTTTGATGATTTGCTAATATAATCTCTCTAACCAATTTTGACTGGCAATACTAAAGAGGACGCCAACCACTATGTGGCATGGCTGATAGTGGTCTCTCATTGAGAAGATGAGATTTTTTTTTTTTGACAACCATTGAGGAGATGAGATTGAGCATCACAGCTTTCCCCACCAAGCCATAGATGACTCCAAATCGCACGTACCATCTGAACTCCCGAATGTAAATGTGCATTTCTAGGCTAATCATAACTAGCATGGAGCACCAAGCAAGAGACTCTATGGTTAACGAAACCATCTGCAGAAGCACCGGGAGATGAGCGTCGAGAAGATGACCGTCGATAGGGTGTTTCAAAATTTCGAACCTACTATTGATTTTAAAAAAGATAAAACTTTTGAGTCCGATTTACTTTTGTCTCAAGAACATGAACTTGCAAACCATGCTTTTTACAATCGAGGTATTATTCCTCGCCGCTTTGTAGATTTCGAGTTTTTAGACAATTATGGAATCTTTCTCTTTGAGCTTTTTGAGACTCTTCAATTCAAATTCTTTTTCAATGAAAGAGGAAATCCACCCTGCCTTAGTGGCAATGTTTTATTCAAACCTACACTTTCCAAACAGTGGTGCTACGTGGATAAATTTTTTATTTAAATTTTCTGAAATTTTATAATTTTTTTTCGAATTTTTTGCTCTTGTTTTCCTTCTTCCTTCATTGGCCATTGCCCTACAATTGGTGAAAGAAAAATAATTTTTTTTATATAAAAATGCAGAAAATATGCAAAAAATATTCCACATCAGCACCAACTGTCCAAATCAGCATTGCTGGTTAAAATATATCAAAATATTTAAGACTGAATTAGCCAAATTAGAAGATTTATAATGGAATCCATACAATAATTTTAGGACTTTTTTTTTTTGGTAATAATCCCTGTCTAATTCCAAATCTCCAATAGATACTTCACCGAAAATCTGCATTTCTTGCTTTTGGTGTCAACCTAGGATTGTCAAAGTATCCACGCATCTTCTGAAATGCTTCATCTGAACTTGCTGCAGTCCTTGTAACGACGCCCTTCATTCAAGAATAACAAGAGGCCGTATGAAGCCTCACTTGAATCATTGCATGACTGCATTTTATGCACCAATTTATCATCATTCGATTTCCAGATTTCTAATATTGCTCTCATGAGCCAGTTTAATCCCATCTGCAGTTACAAGAGCAAATTTGCGACAATCCTGACGAGGAACATTACTCATCATACCGCTCTTGACGAAACATGAACCAAGATATGAAAAAGAAGCATATCTAACCAGAACAACCATTCTCACATGGATTCAGGGGTTTCAAACATATTTGAACCCCGTACTTAGGTTTTACGGTGAGGACAGTAACAGGGGCATGACGATAACTGTGTGAGATTGTGAAGCTAAACCTCGATACCAGCATCGCTAATATGATCTTCGCTTCCATCATAGCGAAAGACTGGCCAACGCAATTCCGCTGGCCCATCGCGAATGGCATGAACCGACCTGATGAGAATGGTTTGGATGTGAACCGTTCGGGATTGAACTCGTTGACATCTTTTCCCCACAACTCTTCGCTGTGATTAATCGCTAGCACCGGGATCCAGATTGATAATCCCTTCGGGACGTGAAGGTCGCCTAGCTTGATGTCTTCGAAGGCCATGCGCGGAAGAAGTGATGCCGGTGGATAGAGTCTTAAGGATTCGTTAATAACCAGATTCAGCTGCATGAAGTGTGAATTATTCAGCAACTCGTCACAAGATATAATCAACGTAGTGCTGACATTAGTCAATATCCGCATTAGGTGTTTCGGCCATTGATTTGCACACCTTAATCATCAAATGTAAATGTTATAGGCCATTGATTTTCCCTATCCACATGAAGATACTCATTTGATAAAACTGAAAAAATAAGTATTGAAAATTTAAGTGGACAATCTTAAGTGATGAAAATGAAACAATTTGTTTTTTCATAATGGCTGAAAGAATATGTCAAATATCGGGGAAAAGTCTTAAAAAAAATCCTAAAGCGCTTTTGTGTTTGTCTTAGGTTTAAACCTTTTTTTGATCTTAATTTGGGCCCTAAATCTTTTTTTTAGTCTTGGGTCCATTTTCCTTTCCGCCAATTTTCACGGTTTTCTTTGATTGGACGCCAGTCATTGACGTTAATGACAATTTTTAATAATATTTTAATTTTTTTTGAAATTTTTTTGAAATTTTTTATTCTTTATTCTTTATTCTCTTTTTTCTTTATTCTTTTATTCTTTTTTTCTGCTCTCCTCCTCCCTCCGGCCGCTGGCCGGACCACGGCAACCGGCCAGAGGCGACGGCCGACCGGCGAGGCTCGCCGGCCACCTCGCCAGTGGCCGCGAGGGCGGCCTCGCGCTGGGCGGCGAGGGTCGAGCCTCGCCCATGGCTGGCAAGGCTCGACCTCGCCAGATCCGGCGAGGGCGAGCCTCGCCGGCGCCGCCCAGGCCGCGATTCGGCGAGGTCGAGCCTCGCCGGCCATGGGCGAGGCTCGACCCTCGCCAGATCCGGCGCGAGGCGGCCTCCCGCCGGGCTGGCGAGGGTCGAGCCTCGCCGAATCGCTGCCTGGGCGGGGCCGGCGAGGTCGAGCCTCGCCGGCCATGGGCGAGCCTCGCCGCCTCGCGCCGGATCTGGCGAGGGTCGAGCCTCGCCCATGGCCGGCGAGGCTCGACCTCGCCGAATCGCGGCCTGGGTGGCGCCAGCGAGGCTCGCCCTCGCCGGATCTGGCGAGGTCGAGCCTCGCCGGCCATGGGCGAGGCATGACCCTCGCCAGATCCGGCGAGGGCGAGCCTCGCCGCCCAGCGCGAGGCCGCCCTCGCGGCCATGGCGAGGTGGCCGGCGAGCCTCGCCGGCCGTCGCCTCTGGCCGGTCGCCGTGGTCCGGCCAGCGGCCGGAGGGAGGAGGAGAGAAGAAAAAAAGAAAAAAGAAAAAAGAGAAAAGAGAAAAGAGAAAAAAGAATAAAGAATAAAGAAAAAGAGAAAAAAAATAAAAATATTTAAAAATTGTTAACGTCAGCACCGACATTACAGCGCGTCGGCCGGCCGTACGTCCGTCAAAAAATCCGGCTAAAAAGACTGAATCAGACTTAAATAAAAATGTTTAGGATTAAATTAAGACCAAAAAAAAAGGTTTAAACTAAACCGACACAAACACAAAAGGTTTAGACTTTTTTTCAAGACTTTCCCCTAAATATCGTATTAGGTTCTTTTAAGAAGATATAATGGCTGCAAATAAGGTCATGTTTCACTCCATCTCTTACCGGATGAATCGGTCTTATGATTGATAAGTTACGTACATGGACATCACTCAATTTATTAGCTATGAATAATATTAATAGGTTTAACTACACAATCATTTATATTCTAATTTTCATTGATATGTTGATATTCAATGGATTATGTAATCCAGCAAAAAACTAATTAGAACTACTAGGCGACCCCATTCTGCATGCTTAGCTCCATTTTCTCATCAAACCTCCAGATCTCGGGGGTTTACATTGCCTCCATTGCCAAGATCTCGACGACAATGGGAAGTGGAAATCAAGAGAGAGAGAGAGAGAGATCCATTGTCAGTGGTGATAAGCCTTCAGATCTTAGGGGTATACGTTGCCTCCATGGCCAAGATCTCGACGACAATGGAAGGTGGGGAGAGAGAGGTAAGCCTCTGGATCTCAGGGATATACGTTGCCTTCATGGCCAAGATCTCGACGAGAGAGAGAGAGAGGTGTTTGGTGTTAGGGTGGTTCTAGTTTGATATGGTATGTTAAATATTGGGAACATGCAATCTTCACTTAGAGGGATTGCTAAGAGGGAGCTAAGTTGGAGCCCGTCAATATATTAAGTTGGACCCACTTTTATTCAAAAAGTTTAAGTCAATGGGTTATAATCAACTAAGATATATTAACTACTTTATACCACATCAATTCTCTAATGTGGAGTAACACAACTCACTCACACGTGAATTCTAACATTAAAGCTATTGTGAAGTTGGTGAATGTCATGATCAAGAGGATACAACATGCGATGAGGGCATGACTGGAGTGGGGAAAAGAATTCTCACGATTCAAATATGGGCTTTTTCCATTGGAAGCTGTTGCTGCCGCCGCGCAGCAATATTAACGTTGCTATCAGGACAGGTAGCATAATTTCATGCTTTCACAAAAACCCTAACATGCAAAGTTAGTCGATGCAAGTAAACCCTAACCCCATCTAGCCCCTTCTCTTCTCTTCTCTCTCTCTCCCAGTATGCAGCCGCCGCCCATGGCCACTACAGTCCTTGCCATAGGACCACCACCGCCCTTCCCCCAACTGCGGCCTCCTTGTCGCAAGTTCGAGTGCTTGCGGCGTAATTAGCTCAAAAATATATGCTTTTCTTTACTGTGACCGAAGTAGACCTCACGTTGAGCTAAATTTGAACAATGGAAATACTTGATTTGACGAAGAAAAGAGATTGATACTTGATTGTGAAACGGGTAAAAGTTGAGATACTTTTGGATCATTATCCCGGTTTCCCTCTCGCGTTTTGCATGCAAAATTTTCAAAGTAAAGAAAGACGCAGTTCTTGACTCTGACTGGTTGGTCTTCTCTACTTTGGTCACCCATTTGACAATCTCTTCAGGTAAATTTTCTGAGATCGGTTTTTCTGGGGCAGTTCTCGAAAGGGTGCATGAATTACGCCAAAAAAGAACAACAAAAGTGCTTAGAGGAACCTATTAAGGAAATAATTCTAAGATTCGATGGTCCCATGAGTTGAAAGAACTAGTCCAAATTCGACTTCGTGGGACTTACAAAAATTTCCTGTGACGTGGACATCTTCAATGTTCCTTTAGCATTTCTTCTGATTTACGACCAAAAACCGCCACAGATTCTTGCAATGCACTTCAAATAAATGAACATGAAATCATCCTGTAAGTTTTTTACATTCTTTTGAAGTCAATCGTGCTTTATTGAGTGCCACCACCGCCAGAATTTGCTTTTCTTGAAGATTATTTGTGCTTGTGAATTTCTGTTACACGGCATTTTGATTTGCGACTTACGAATATAGACATAGCACACGTCCTATTTCTATTTATTTAATTTTTTTGGTCAGAGTCCAATATCTAGTTTAACTTGGTCTGTGAATGATGTTCATATTGGTTAGTTCCAATAACAAATCAAAAAATGACCATATTTCATATAAAGTATGTGCCTTTAGTGCTTACCAAGCTGAGTTTGGGAAGATGATGGACTGAAGGATTTTCACCGTCGCAGACCCGAGTCACCTCAGCGCGGACTTTATCTTGCCAAGACCGGTTGGTTGCCAGTAGCATGATGCTCCATGTGAGCAGAAGCGCGGCTGTGTCCTGCCCGGCGAAGAAAAACGTCTTGCACTCATCCATGATCACTTGCATGCTAGGACTACATGCACTCTTATTCCTGGCCGTCATCTTGATCTCGCTTAACAGCATGCCGAGTAAATCATCGCCATACGTACAACTCCGTCCAATCTCGGCACAGTTTTTTCGGCTTTCAATTATCTCCATCAGGAGCCTTTCCACCTCCATCTTCAATGTCTTAATCTCCTTATTATATCTGGTGGGAAAGAACCTGCATACAAATTTTGAACATGTTATAGAGACAGAATTTTGTGTATTTTGATGTTGAACACAAGTGATGGTTGAAAAATTCATTGTATCACAAAGAAGACATTTCGCAACTCACCGGCTTCCGGGAAGACACAAATGCCGGCTTGCTTGAGCACATCGATGCTGTAAAACTGTCAAAAGATGGAATATTTGATTTCCCTTCTCGTAGCTACTCCCAAATTCTGTCCTAGAAATGATGTCGGACGTGAGCCTAGTCATGTACTCACCGATCTCAATCTCGGTTCGACCTGAGTCTATGGCCTTTTGCAGTGATTGCAGCGTCTGGTTAGTGCACTCCACCATGAACCCAGAATAACTCTGAATTTCACAAATACGGAAGACATGAAGACAGTTCACTGATATATTGCAGAAGAATTCATGAAATATGCTCAAAACACCAATTGCTGATGTTTGGACAAACCTTGAGTTTGTCTCCCTTGAACGCAGGAGCGACGATGCGGCGCTGGTGAAACCAATCGTCCCCATTAGTCATCAAGAGCCCTCTCCCGATGAAGTGCTTTGATCCTTGTTGCTGAAGCCATGATTTTCCAGTTTGAGTGCTGTACTTGGAAAGCAACTCCTTGATGAGGTCGATCTCGGTCAAGCACAGGCGAGGCTCAACCCCGTTCCAATATATGAATCTCTTCCCTGTGAACAAAATTCTCATCAGGACATACTTGAAAAAGACGAGCTAATTCTCATCATAACGATCATTTCATCGCAACTGGATCATACGAGGAAGAAATCAAGGACAGACCGTATTGTTTGGTCCATCTGACGTAATGAGGCAAGAGGCGATCCACGATGTCGTGGCGTATGGACTCCATGTCCTTGGAGGTAGATTCAGCAACAAAAGAAGACACATCGCCGAGGTTGCCAATGAGAAACCGCGGTTCAGGGCCATGCACTCCTTGCCTCTCCATTATTTTCTTGATGCGTCTCGGAGTCAGCAAGTAAAACGAGAACGTCGCATACACGGCTCTCACGATTAGCAACAGAAGCAGAAGCAGAAGGGTTGCCATAACCGCCATGGCGATGGTGGTTGCCATGGCACGTAAGAGCCTTCTGCACTGCACAAGCTCGACCAGACGAGAGGGAGAGGGAGAGATTGATACGCGATATAGGGTAAGCGATCCTGAATGCCCTATTTATAGAGTCTTCAACAGGCGGGTTCAGCGAAACTTCGCGACGAGAACACAAAATCTCCAACGTTGGTGCCTTCGTTTTGACAGGACTCTTGCTTTTGGATTTTTACCCCCACATCTTTGGTGAATATGTTAAATTTTACATACGATTTGTTCTGGACCATAAAGAACCAAATAAAAAATAATTATAAATTATTTATGGATTCTACTTATTCGAAAATATGTGACTTACAACATACTATTATTCTCACAATAACTAAAAATTGTTATCCTAGCAAAACCTTTACATAATACTAGAATGCAGGTGTGTTTACATTGTTGTAAATAGTGAGGAATGTTGATACATGGCCTGGTGCTCCAAATGTTTTTTTCGTTACATGAAATCCTCTTATCTTTATCTGTCTCTCCGTTCCGTGTCCAATTAACTTATCAATACAAATATGAATGGTTGTGAAATATCATTCTATTAATAAAAAGAAAAGAATAAAGTTATGCCAAAATAAAACTTTGTTAATTTCGTAACCCCGTTTGTGCAATTACATCGCTAAACGTAGAATACAAAGGGTCCATATATTTTGAATTTCTGTCGTTCCGTCGACCGAGATGAGGTGCCGAGATCCAACATAGAGCATCTTTGGATATGCAAACTTTGCTTTAACAACAAAAACTTTTGGGGGTATCATCAGAAGTGATAAAGGACATATACTTTGTGTACATTTTTTCTGTCTCTTTTGATGCGACTAAGTCTGTAATACTCATTCTTATTATTCACCAAGATCCACTTTAATTAATTTAGGGTATATCCTAAATCATGTTCTTGAATCTAGAACGAGAATCGGTGCTTTACTTCACTTCGGTCTTGATTCTTCTTTGATTGAAAACTCGCAAAAAATTTCCAGCGTTCGTCATTATCATAATTGTTATGTTAATTTGATCTTGGAATTAATTAAAATTCTGGGACTATACTAATTATTAATTAGCTACCACTACCACGCTCATAATCTATTGATCCTTCTGTCGAGAACTCTTCGAGTAAAGATGATGCGGTTGAAAGTCCACGCCCGTGATGAGATTTTCCCTTATTTGTTTATTTTTCTCATGATTAAAGGAGTTCCCCGATTGATCTAATCACGTTAATTACCAAGTATTAAGGAAATTCGATTGTCCATCATGCCCACAGGGGCAAACCGAAATAATGAAGAGCACTCCACCCTCTATTTGTAAAAAATAAAAAATTTGAAAAATATTTTTTGAAAAATGTTTTTTTGCATCGATGGAAATAATTATTTAATGACAAATATTTTCATTGTCTATGTCAATTTATGTTAAATATTTTCTTAGATGATAAAAAAATTTTGTTTATTAATTTTTGTAAGTATTATTAGGGATTATTTTTAAGAAAATATTTTCTAAATTATTTATTTTTTGTGAAATAAGCAGGGCCTAATTGTTTCCGATTGACGTGAAGACTAAGAGAGAAGGGATTGGCCAAGCCATGACAGGACTGCTTTCTATCGAGGAAGCGGAGGAGGCGTGATGTTGACTTTTCCAAGTGCCGACGTACTTTTGACCTAAGATTGTGGAATTTTAAGGGAAGACCATATCTTTAAGGTAGATTTGAATCCTTTTCTTTGGAGCACAAATCCCGAAGATAGGATTGAAACGAGATCGTAGGTTCAAAGTAGTGACATGTGAAAAGATCTTGCAAGCAAAGCAAGAAACTTATCTAGTTGGGTAGTTGAGTGATTCTAGGTCCAAAATACGCAATCTCGCAACCGGATACGGAGGAAAGTTTGGTCCTGTCTACACTGGTCTAGTCGAGCGTGGAGTACCTATATTTCATTTCTCCCGAGGAGATATGACAGTTGTGATTTGCGTAAGATAGATCCTAGATCCGATTGGATGACGCAGCATTGTCGGATTGAATGTGGCATAATTTGTCCTCCATTGAAATACACATTTGTCACTTCTAAGTCCGGGGTAATTATGTTATGTCACTTCGTTTGTCATAGTCGCGACTTGCATAAAATCAATTTCGATGGGCTCCCAAAGTTTGACTCCGATTAAATTCTTGTCGGAGCTTCAATTCTATGCTTTCCCGTGAGTTGTGAGTGCCATTGGTAAATGAAAGAAATATCTTGTCACAATTAGAATTTCATTCGTCAATTTCGAATTCTTCACATTATTATAAAGTGCGCCCGCCCCCCCCCCCCTTCCCCCCATGTGCCCGTCCCTTTTGAAATCTCCTGCTATGTTTCCTCCATAATTGTACAGTCAAAATAAATTAAACATAACAATAGGATAAAATAAATAAGAAAATGATAGGAGAGGGACCGAGAGAACGTGTGCTTTAACTACGTCCGTAGAGATTCATGGCAGTCATTGTCGTTGAAATTAAAGTAATTTTAGCGAGAGGGGAGCATGCTTCTAAAGTAGAACCAAGACTTGAGAACTGGTTCCGTTCTAAGTTTCAACATATGTAGGATAGATTCCAAATTTAAAAAATTAGAAAATCTATTCGATAGGCAGCATGGACTTGAAACCTGAAACAAATCTATTTGTTCTATATCTTCGCTCGATCTTGTAGTATTTTATAACATTCAATGATGAGTGCATAATCTCAAACTACTAGTCTGGGCCTTCGTTTCCAGTAATATCCATGACCAAGACTTTTATTTTATTAATATTTCATAATCTTCGTGTGTCTAAATATAAGTTGTGATTAATGAATTGTAATAAATGATAAACATTAGAGGTGATAATCACTGTAGTCGTTTAATCAAGAGTATAGATAGCATTTGGATAGACCCTAGAACTTTGTGACATGATAGATTCTTGATTCCTAAGTATGTAGAGTAGGTTATAGGTTCTAAAAATTAGGGAACCTATTCGAACGTAGGTTCCAGGTTTTATATGGAATCTGGATGGAATCTAGAATTGCTTATCTTTATTTTTAGCCAAAGACCTATCTCCCATCCTCCCTCTCCCTCTCTCTCTCTCTCATGTTATTAGACGATAAAGATTCTCTTTCGTGACGGCTTTGGTGATTTCTCTTAACCAATCACTCTCTCTGAGTCATCGGTTCACTCTTCAACAACCGAGTTCTAGTTATCTCCTCCCATTGCTTTGTGGGACCTTATGACACTCAAATAAGTGATGATGTCCACTACCACTATCGACTTCTCTGGAAGTAGCAATAGTATCAATTTCATTTTCTGTTGACTTTACAACTAATGTTAGTGGGAACTTAGCAATGAGTTCCAGAAAATCAAGGGGCACATTGCAAAATTGTAACCATCTAAAAAAACCTCGGGCACATACTGTAAATACTTCCGAATTTGCGGGACACTGTAGCTCTTCACAACGAGCACCACCTAACCACGTGAGAGCACGTCACCGGATTCATAATGTCGGGGTGGAAATTGCAAACACCGAAAGATCGGAAGGGGTAAATTGCAAAAAAGGAAAAATATTGGGGCGTGATGTCATCATTCCTCAAAGCCCTTTATAAAAAGAACCTTTGCCAGCACCATGACAATGGAGTCGAAGGTCTCGCTCCCGTGTAGACTGAGAATCGCCATCGCCGGTCGCTTTAAGCTGAAGGTGGCCAATCTAGAGCATCGAACCAGTCCACGCCCACAAAGTAACGTCTTTATCACGGGGTAAAAAAGAGGGAATCGATGCAGAAGGACTTGGAGCCAGGATTTGGAAAAACCGATCAAAGTTGGAGACTTCTCGTCGGTGCGTGAACCTCCCTCGCCATCATTCACGTTGTAAGAGGACAGCCGAGGTGGCCCTTTTTCCTTCTCCTCGAGAGACGCTTTTTGCGGAAAAGAATGTGAAGCTTTTGCGCATTGTCATCGATGGCGGAAAGGTACATTATGATTCATCGCCCGCTGATGGTGAATCCGCGATCTCCTGTTGTGTCTGCGGACAGACGGGTGGAAAAAAAGAAAGGACTTTATCCACCGAATTGGTCCGCCAGAAAAAAAAAGGTGAGCCTCTGAACATGCATTGCCGTTCGACAAAATGAATGGTCGGCAGACGGAAAATTCTTTGTAAGATTTGGATCCGACAGATCAAGTATATCACGGCCATCCCTTTTGTGTGGGTCCCATATTGATCCCGTACCTGAGCCCGTGATATAGATGGTTGTGATAGGCCTAGTCAAGTGGGCCCGCGATAGGGCGAGAAAGCTCCATTGGTAGAGCTTGGAGCAATGCTATTCTTGTGCTAGTGAATGGTTTGTCGATGTTATGGGGGTACCGTGGCGAGGACTTGTGCTCCAACGTGTGGAAAGGAAAGGAATTTGTTGACCGAATTGGTCTGCTGTAAAGGATAAACCTCTGCATGTTCATTGCTACTTAAGAAAATAAATAGTCGGCAGCGAAAATTTCTTTATAAGACTCGGATTCAATGGATCAAGTACATCACAATCATCAATTTTATGGGTCTCACATGGATCCCGTATCCAAGCTTGTGATATAGATGGTCGTGATAGGCCCAGTCAAGTGGGCCCACAACCAGACAAGAAAGTTATGTCGGTGGAACTAGGAGCAATGTGATTCTTGTGCTGATTATTGTGCAAGTGAATGGTTTCTCGAACTTATGGTGATACTGCAGTGAGGGCTCATCCTCCTAGATGTGAAAAGGAATGAATAGTCTTTGTCGATAGAATGCTACTCAACAAAATGAATGGTCTTTGTCGACAGAATTGGTTCACTAGAAAAGGGTGAACCTCTGCTCATTCATTGCTACTCAAGAAAATGAATAGTCGGTAGCGGAAATTTCTTCATAGGACCCAGATCCACGGATCAAGTATATCATGGCCGTTCATTTTATGGATCTCATGTGGATCCTGTACCCGAGCTCGTGATATAAATGATTGTGATAGGTTCGATCAAGTGATCCTGCAACTAGGCAAGAAAGTTGCGTCGGTAGAGTTAGGAGCAATGTGATTCTTGTGATATAAGAAAGTCATGATCATATTACAGTGAGGGCTCGCGCTCCTAAGCATGGAGCAAGTAATTATGGCTTAACATGAACGCATTGATGTTAAATGATGATATGAAATATATAATTTTGACGAAAATATGAAATTTATCTTGAAAGTTGGATCGAAAATTAGTTTAGAGACCAAACCGGTCACAAAATAAAATAGGTTGAGAAAGCTTCAAAAAAATAGGCAATAATATTGGGACCATTTTTCCAAATCTCGCCACCATTTTAGTTTTTTTATTCGATGTCAGGACCACGTGTTCTTCTTCGGCGCATAGTTAGCATTTCCGATGAAATGTGGAAATGTAAGGGGATTTATTCTAGAATCGAGACAAAAGATTAACCTAGGATCGAATTCGTCAAAAGATAAAGGACAATGACCAAAATTGGAAAGTGGCAATAACAACAGTGACCACTTTTTGCAATTTCTCAGAAAATAAAATATTTTCACAAGTAATTATTTGGAGATTCGATCTCTTTAACAATTATAAGATCTGCAAATGTTTTAACTATCTAGAGATACCTCTTTTGTTTTTTTTATAATATAATGACAGCTTTCGAAGTACCAATTTGTCCATAATTTAACACGAATAGATTATGATTTGTCATATAATAAACATGGGTTCTCATGCTTTGCTTAAAGTTTGACGCAAAAGTATTTTTAATTTACTAAATATGTCATTCTATATAAATATGCTGCTATATTACGATAATAAATATTTAAAGAAAATTTTCTCTTTTCTCTTTCCTAAAGTATAATTTAGAAATTTAATTAAATAGAAATACAACATAAGTCTCGAAATTTGAATCAAAGTACAATTTAATTCAAAACATTTCAAAAAGCGCAATTAAAATTTTATATGAAATTGTAGCTAGTGCAATTTTTTTTTTTTTTTCCTTTTGTGGACTTCTCATCGGGAGGGGGCAAACCCCTGTCCCAACAACCCCCTTCAAAAAAAAAATAAAATAAAATCTGATCCTGATAAGAAATAAAAGGTCAAGAATAAATTTCAGTCAGAACCCACTTGATCAGATCACTTTATGAATGTAGCTTTTTCTATAATAATAACATGCATTGCATTCAATTCGGAGTTGCGCCTTTTTCATTTTTAATTTGACTAAAACACTCCCAACAAAGCGTCTTGACCGTTTTACCCATTGTGGGTGCCATCTTGGGTCCCACTTTCCTCGATCTTCTTCGTTCCCCCTTTTTTTCTCTCCTTTTACTTTATTCTCTTCCATGTTCGGGTGCTAGATAAATTGAATAAATTTAGGGTGTTGGTAATTTTCCTTGTGATGGGTTCGGGTCAATGAAGCCTGAAGGTCGCTTTACCGCTTTTTCTTCTTTCATCTCTCGCTTTCAATATGTAAAAAAATTGAGTATTAATACATTCTTTATTCACGGTTGAATCTGATTAAAGTTGATGTTTTTGAAGATGTTTGGTGCGGCCTTTTTGGCATTGCCAGAGAGTGTCTCTCCTTCCAGGAATTCTCTGTTACTTTAAAGTTTTCGAAATTTTGTGGACAAGAGTGGACAGAAGAAAAGCGGATCTTGTCCGAATTTAAAAAGTTTTGCTTTCACCAAGTGAAAAAGGTTTATCATCCCATTAACTTTCAACTATAGAACTTACTGATTTCTTTGGCTTGTTGGGATAGAGCATGCGTTTGGTTTTTTGAGTATTCTTTTTCTTGAAAATTTTTTGCGGACTCGTTTTCGTTGATCTCTTTCTTTTCTACATTCTGTTTGGAAGAATGATTTCAAGATGCACATTTTGATATTTTCCCATACTATTGGTCTAATTATGGTTCGGACTTAGTAAATAATGAAGGGTTTTTTTTTTTTTTTCCCCGAGAAATTTCAGTTTTCTTCTCATTTTTGTAGGTTGATTGAAGCGTTTTATGATTTGTTTCTGATTCTTGAGAAAGTGGAAAACTAGTGCGTATGCTAAATGCATTTTCGCAAATTAGCTGGTAAAGTTTATTGGTGAAGAGGCAAAGGGTGGTTGGATTCCTCCTCTTTATTATATTGGGTAGGTTTTAAATAAAGAAGGGCACAACCACTAATTAGACCCCAGAAATCATCATTCGACCAAGTTTTGTGCATGTACGGAGGTGATTATGGCGGCATTTTCTCTACAAAAATGAATTGCTAGGAAATCTATGCAATTTCATCTTTGCATTTTTTTCTTTTAATTTTCAAATCCAGATGGCCTACTTTATTGTCTCCTTTTAGGGTCATTTCATATAGGCAGATCAAACCAATACTATACAAACTTCACATGGAACTGCTCAAATGATTTGCTTTTAACCTTAAATCTCATAAAGATGGGTCAAATCATAAAAAAATGAGGCGCTCTTTTGTCTTATTTTTTTAGACATCAAATTGATTGCAATTCTCTTGCTCATAAAATATGTTGTATTATAGACTTCTTCTCACCAACATATTTGATTCTTACATGGATGTCATCTCGGAGGCGAATCTCAGGTGCGATAATAACTATTTCGGCAAGAAATTGCCGCTTGCTCGGAGGTTGCTTTACAATCCTGACTCTCCCTGACTCTAGTGCTTTGCATTGTCCTCAACTTTGCTAGACGATGACGTTTCACCAAAAAGCATAGAAGTGGGAGCCACAGGAGAGAGAGAAATATAATTCCCTGCAAGAGAGAGTAAAAGAAAAAGGATGAAGAAGGAAAGTTGGACCCGCAAAAGAAGAAAACAAAAGGGGAAAAGGAAAGGGCATCAAGAGGGATGCGTAAAATGCTGAAAGGTGGGACCCATAATGGGTGAAATGGTCATAACACTTTATTGGGGTGTATTTTAGCGAAACTAGAAGTGGAAAAAACGATGACCCATTTGGAAATTGAAAAATAAAAAGAGTATTGTCATTTGAAAATAAATAAGGGACTTGTTAGGTCTGTGATGGAAAAACTAATAAGAGGAATTTTCAAGTTTAATTGCATTTCTTGTTATTGAATATTTTACAATACAAAAGTAAATTTAAAATAATATAAATTATGGAAAAAAAAGATGCAACAAGCGGTGGTGAGAAACAAAATGCGAGAGAGGGAAGATTAGGTTAATTAACAATTAATAGGTTTTGAAATATGAAAAAGGTCATTTTAATCGGTTAGCATCTAAAAAAAAGGTGAATAGTGAAGATGAGAGAGAAAAAGTAGGATGATCGGTGATCGGATTGACTTATTTCGAAAAATGTAGAATATTATTTTGATCTGTTAACAAAAGAAAGTATTTGTTCGGCTAAAGAGGAGGTGGAAATAGCTCGTCCAAAATAATTGTTTTTCTTATTTTTTTCACCAAACATTGGGCTTGGAAAAGCCCTTGTCTGGGACTATTGAAATCTAGTTGACTTTTTCTTCATTTATTATATCTATGTGAGAGAGCCCATCAGTCGAGCCAAGCTAAGCCCACTACAGAGTTTGAGATTGGGCGGGGCCTAAAAAAGTAATTTGATTGCGTAAATAATTTCCTGCAAAATAATATGCAATGTTCCAATACCAATGGACAAAACAAATGAATCTGGCTCTGATATCAATTGATGAACCACAAATCTCATTCTAACAGTAATTGATGCAGAACATTAAAGCATAGCGAGTAAGACATATTTACAGAAATTGAAATTTCAATCCAATTGAGAAAGAGGAAATACCAATCTAGTAGCTTAACACATAATTAGAATTCTCAATTCATCAATAAAAATGCTAATGAAATAAATGTTTAGGCCTATGTTTATATACAACTTTGATAACAATTCATCTAAGAAAGTAAACATGAAAAGAGAGATAAATCATGATAATATTTTGAATCCTAGTGATATTAGATACCAATTTGGAAATACAAGAACAAACTAAGATGTTGAGATGTTATTTTGATAACAATCTTTCTTGCATCATTAATTATCAATAGCTTCGGGAGTTGGATTACCAAGTATATCTACTAAAGAGAAGCAAATCAAGTGGTGGATGCCCAAGTAATAATTGCATCTTTATTGCTGCCCAAGTAATAATCGAATGATTGTCAAAATTTTTTTATAATTATGTAAATTTTTGTGGAAAATAATGTCTATGGTATTATGTTCTTGATGACAGAAACACAAATTTATCATTGGAAGTACTCTAATTGTTTGGGATAAAAATATTAAAATATCGTAATTTTATATGGTGTTCACTTAAGTATCATAACTCTTTTTATTTATTTACTCAATTGAGTGTCACATAAATGTAAAATTGTTCCATTGAGTGCCTATTTTAGCAACTTTTCTTACGTAGCTTTTAAATTATGTTTTGTATCTAACGTGATTTTTTAAAAGAAATTGGCGTTCAGTGTGAAATTTTTTATTGTCCGAGTGGCAACGGCTAACAAAACGACTCTTTTGGGAAGACTCTGTGTGTGTGAAAATGGTTGACTACATAAGGAAAACTTATGAAGCTTTCTCCTCTCCTGTCACTCGCGCACTGTATTCTCTTGCTTTAGCTTGGAAGCATTGTCCGACAACTTCGATACTGCTCCTCCTCTATTGTCCATTGTTGTCCTCACTTCTCTATCCCAAAATCTGTTCCGTGGAGAAGAAATGGCGATGACAACTGCTGAGAGAGTGCGTGAGAGAATCTCGTTTTGAGTCTGGGCTCTTCACCAACAGATGGCACAAGCCCTCTCTCTCTCTCTCACTTGGTCTAAGAACCCCAATTTTGTATTTGACAGAATTTTATCCGTCAGGCTTCTTCACCAACTTTTTCAATTTTGAAAAATTTTGCCCCAATTATTTTAAATTGAGTTAGGGCTTTTTGAATACATCTTTAAAAGACATCATTTTAACTTCTTACTGGTTGATTATCTTGTTGGCGAGCCATGTTGGATCTTATTTAATAACTTAATGCCGTGTTGGATTCTCCGGCAAAACAAAAACCACTTATGACATTCAAGTGAGTGACTTTTAAAAGATGTGGCACTCGAGTGAGTGCAAAAAAATTATAGTATTTAAAAGAACATTTATTCTTATCTTCTAATTATTCTGATGTTACGTTCTAATTTGAATCATAAATGGCCATTAAAATTAAGTTTCTCTTTGGAAAACAAGGTGGTCAGCTTCCAGCAGGTATGATCAAAATGATGGAGGATAAAACGATTGAATTTACACGAATTAAAAGTTTGATGATTGACACACTTTGACAATAATTAATTTCAAACTCTTTTGGATTGTATTTCAAGGGGGTAAAGTAGATAATTAATATTAGAATTTAGTGCACAATCACAAGAAAATAGAGAGTAAAAGCAAGAAAAAGAATTTGACACACAAGGTTTTATCTTAGTTTACCTTTAAATTAGGGTTACATCCAATAGAGATTTCCACTATAATTAGCACATTGTACCTCCCTAATCTATGTATATATCCTAAGTAGTTATTCATTGGCTTAAGCCTAAACTATTAATAAAACATGAGCTCAAATTATGAAAACCTTTTGACAGCTTAGGAGCGCTAAACTCACAACCCTCACCGGGGTGGGCCTCTTAGACCCCACCCAGGACCTCTATGTTTCTTATCGATGGAAAGTATGAAACACATCCAAATATTCTTCTATTAGGTGAATAATCCACACACTTTTTAAAACTTGACACACTTATATACCATTCAAATTTTTTTGCACTTACTGTCTTGGTAAAAAAATATGCACTACTAACCTATGTGTCAATTTTCTCCAACACTATAACCTTTTGTTCCAATTTCTCTCGGATGAGGTTTTTATGATGGTGTGCTTGTTAGAGATAGGAAATCCTCTAAATCAATGACAAAATTAATGATCAATTTTATCCAATAAAAAAACAAATCATGTCCAATTGTCCGTACCGTGTGGACCATGAGAGGATCCCCACGGCGCCGGCGCTTGGCCGAGGAAAGCCATAAAAATGGAAGGTGTCGGGGTCAAAGTCGACTCCTTCCGCGAGCACTCCCACACAGGGCTACGTTTTCTTCTTCTTCCTGTCTCTATTTTTTTTTTAAATTTATATTTATAATATTATACAAGCGACCTCGTCTTTTTTACACAATTGGACAACTTGAGAAGAGTAAATGATTCTAAAGATATGAAATCATGCCATGCCACTTTCGTCATAATGGTACCTTTATGTTCGCAATTAATGAATCCACAACCGTGCAACAAATATTTAAGCCGATATAATATAAAATCAGGTATTTTAGATAGAAATCTTTTTCATATGCTCTCGGATAACATCATATTCCTGATCAATCATCACAAATAGAAAGCTATCGACACCCCCTTATTTTCCTCAAACAAAAGGTAATTTGATAAAGCTCGTCTGGTGGTACTTAGCTTGGTAGATAGCCGGGGTAGCATGCAAAACGGGAATTTTTTTAGGTTTATTGGTAGATAGTGGGGGTAGCATCAATGCAAAAGATTCTTTCTTTGGGGAAAACCTTCACCACCGGAGGCTCCTAATTCCACGTAATCATCTTTATCTTTCCGACGGAGAGGGAATAAGAGGATTTTAGGTTCTTCCCACACCACTTAATCAATGACCAAAAGTTAACAGGATCTGTTGGGTTTGATGTTCCTCCTATTCCATAATTCCTTTCAAATGTGTGAAGGTTTTTCATAAAAATGTAAACCTTTAAGCTCTATTCATTTCATGAAATATAGATGATTTAAAATAAAAAATTCTTAAAATGATAATTTCTATCACTTAAAATAATTATTCATTAAAAAAATATTTTCATTATAGACATCAATTTATGTTTAAGAACCTTCGTGGTGGATGATAAAAATATTATTTATTGATTCATTTTTGCAATGATATAAAAGATTATTTTTATGAAAATAATGTTTAAATTACTCATTTTTTGCGTAACAAAAACTCTCTTGAACTCACGTGCCATGTTAAATGACCACGCTACATTTGTGCATCAGTATCGACGTGCGAAGAAATGGTCGATGAAAGGGCTGACAAAGCCTTCATCGCCTCCGCCAAGTCAGAGCGCTAGAACTCAATATTTTTCCAACGCAGTACAGCGCATGAAGGACCAATCTGTACGATTTCCGCAGTATTCCTTTTGTCCCTTCTAGACGTAGTTCGCCGCCATTTGACCAGACCATTTCGTCCCTTCGAAGGTGGGAGGAATGATTCCTCCAGGAGCTTCGTACGTTGGCATTCGCTTGCTGACTTTGTATGTAAACGGAGAAACTCGCCCTGGACATCTTCAAGTCACAAACCCTCACGTCAAAGCATTTATTATAAACTATACCCTTCTTTTTTAACTGTCTTGATAGGGAACGTCAGCGTTGCCGAGCTTTGACTGTGTCTTCTCTGGCTAAAAAAAGCTTTGCATGGACCTACGCGTACATTAAATAACGCCGGCGAGTTGAACATGTTCTTTTATTTAATGTATCCGAGCATTGCGCATTCGGCACGCGTCTCCTATATCCTTGGGGTATATAAAGTCTGAAGAGGGCTGCAAATGGCGACGGCCTGAGTCTGCACTTGAGAAACTCTTCTGCTGTTAAGAGCTTACAACAACTGATACAGCAGACCAAGAGATCATGGGGAGGAAGCTAGATGTTCTTCTTGGCAGGAACAGCAAGGAATCCAGGATCGAGACTCTCTCAAAACTCGCCATCTCTAGGATCGCCATCCTCAGAAAACATCGAGAAGTCCGGCTGTTCCATGCCTGGTCAGATGTCGTTCAGCTACTGAGCCTTGGACACCAAGAACGTGCTCTCCTCCGCGTATGTTTTCACCTCTCTCTTCTCTCTCTCTCTCTCTCTAGTGCTTGCGTGCAGGCACAATCTTTCTAATATGGATTATCTTTGTACAGGTTGAGCTTGTAATTAAGGAGCAGAATCTGGTGGATGCGTTTTGCATCTTGGAATGCTACTGCCACATCCTTGTGCAGAGGGGAATGCTCATTCAAAAGAACATGTAAGTTTGCCAAGGCCTTCGCAATTTTCAGTAAGAACACTAAAGAACTAATCAAATGACGCCTGAGGCTTTTCGCTGCACTTTTACAAACAGGGAATGTCCCGAGGAGCTCAAAGAGGCAGTATCTAGCTTGACGTTTGCAGCTTCAAGGTGCGGGGACTTCCCTGAGCTCCAGGGGATCCGCACTGTCATCACAAAGATATACGGGGAAGAGTTTGTGGTTCGAGCAGTTGAACTGCGCAAAGACTCTGGAGTGAATCCTAGGGTAAATGATTTGACTCTGATCACTTGATCAAAATTGGCCACTTTCTTTAATGTGTAGTGACTCAAAGCTCAATGAATTCAGATTATTGAGAAGTTCTCCACGAGAAAACCAAGTGTGGAAAGTAGGATGAAGGCACTACAAGAAATCGCCTACGAAAATGGAATGATTTTGCGCTTCAAGGATGCTGATGATGAGGTAGGTAATTGAATTAGAGCAGTAGATTCAGGCACCGCTCGATGAATCAAAATTGGTTGGACAGTTTTTAAAATATATAAATCCTATATTGCAGGAAAACGCAGGCGTAGATTATGAGGACAAGCAACCTGAAAACAGTTAAACAAGTTCTGTACTCACAGATGGTGACTCCTGTGATGCATCTGAAAAGATAGGCGAGGATGAGAGCTTCTCGTACTCCATGGAGTGGAGGGAGTACAACGATGTGGTCACCGCTGTGAGGCTATCAGCATCGGGATCAGGGGACCATGATCCTGATGATCATTGTGACTTCAATGACTGACGAACCATCACCATCGACATATAAAAATGACCTGTATGAAACTTCAGAGAAGGTAGACGCAGATCCCCTTTCTGACAGGCCAATTTATGACAACATCCATCCAGTCTATTACTCGGACTCGGAAGAAGAAGAAACGGAAGCTGTTTGGATTCATCTTGAAAAGAGGGAGAAGAACGAAAGGCAAATGCATTGAGAAAGTCGGCTTAAACTAGGATAGGAACATTCTAAATGCGATGATTGCATCTTCGAGACCATGGAGCCAGACAGAGCCCTCAGACAATAGAATGTGGCTTGACACCAATAACAACCAATCGAACATAAAGTGCGGGTGGTAGGGTATGGTTACAAGCTGTGAAATTGGGCAGAGATAGAAAGCTTAGATCACCCATGAATGAGCTCCTTAATCCTGCAAAATGTAATGGAAGTTGCAGATGAATGCTTCCTGAATAGAAATCAAAGTATAGATCTATTGAGCAGATCTAAACAAAAACAGGAACAGCGGGACTAGTTCAGTGCACGGAATAAAAAGATGAGTCTGTCCCCAGGTTCCACTATTCTTTGTTGATTTATCATGTATTCACTTCTAGGTTCAATTGTTCTTTTGTTGATTTATCATGTATACATCTACCCCTACCTTCTGTTGCATTATTATGTACCCCTACCAGCTTTCATCCCGAGCTAATTCTCACATGGTGTGGAGAACGCAGTTCCATTCCCTACTGATTGTACAGAAACTAGTAAAGCTGGGCAAAATGAATTACTTGCTTAAAGGAACCCAGATTGTTGTAGCATAGGTATTTCTGCGTGTGTAGGGCTCCATAAGAAGTTTCTCCTTTCACGCCCGTTACATAAGCATTATCACTGGACTGCAGAAAAGCAAAATCATATGCAATACAGCCGCAATCAAAGAGGTAAAAATGCATTCAGCCACCCAGAACTTTGTGGTAGAAAATATATTACAGCAGGAATTTTGTATAGTATCGAACCCAATACATTATGCTCCACTCTCAACATTATCTCCAATAAGATACATAATTAAACAGAACCTGATAGGCTGATGCAACAGGAAGAATACACATTAACAAAAGCTACAAGGGTTCCGGATTACATGAAACTTGGCTAATTTGGATATAACAACCGGTAAAATCAAATAGACCACAGAAGTACAGACTCCAGTATGCTACTGCTACAGCTTATGATAAATCACCACCGCTCTGTTGCCACAAATTAATGATATCAGTAGCCTGATTAAGAAGAATAATCATCTGCTTCTGTGAAATCCATGGTTTGCTTTCGAGTAAGACCTTAAGCTCCTCCCACGCATCTTTCCTTGGCCAAAAGTAGTAGGAACTCAACGGAATTGTGCCGTGGCCGGGTATCATTTGATCTAGTGCAATCCCAATGTTCTTCTCCATCCAAATAAACTTCAAGACAAGTCTGGGTTTATCCATTGGCTTTACAACCACTCCAAGCTTCTGGCCCATCCAAAAATATAAATATAAAAACAAATTATTCCAACAAACAGACCTGTTTAACCAAGCAAGAATGCATTTTAAAAAAACCGAAGAGCCTAAAGATGCAAACAGACTAATATTAGCAAACCAAACAAGTGTCCCAAGCTCACAAAGGTGCAAATTGTCTCTCTAATTTCCCAGTTGTGTGTCCTTGGTAAGCAAAGAGAAGGTCAGACGCAAAAAGAATGAATTTCAACATGAGGGAGATTTAGAGTGTTAAGTATAATTTTAAATTGTATAAATACATAATGTGTCTTTTATACACACAGTCTTCCTCTCCACCTATTGACTTAAAATTTTGGGTTGGGCATTCTTACATAGTATCAGAGCACAAGTCAAGAGGTTGAATCCCAGCACTCCCCTCTCAAACTCATTCCTCATGTTGGATTCACAACAACCGGCTCACGGAAAATAAGAGTCGTGCCCTTTTCACAATAACAGAGCTTGAGCTGTGTGACTGTAAAGGATCAGCTTACATGTGAGGGGAGTGTCAATCATATTCTCACACTGCTTCAATACATAGTTATAATGTCCCTCACATACATGCAGTCTCTCTCCTCCTGCTAACTCAAGTCTTTTGATTATACATTCTAACACGGAGCTTGATAACAAACTTCAATTACTAATGCAATAAAACAGAGAAGCAAAATCTCCATTGAGGAGGTCACAATAGAAGCGTAAAGAAGTGCCACGAAAAATAGAAGTGGGAAGTGTTGTCGCTTAGTAGCATGAGGTGCTCTAATGAACCAACGACTTTTCAAATTTTGAATTTGGATGGACTCAATGTGAGACACAATAGTTGATTGATGAAATTGCATTGATCAAAGATAGACCAAACAAAAGATAGATATCTTTTTATTAAGGAGAGGATCAAGGTGATTGGAGATTGATTACATTTGTTTATGGGACTTGTGATCTGCATATCTGATTATGTTTACGGTTTGAAAAAAATTTGGGCTAGGGAATCGCTAAATGTGAGAAAAGGCTAGTTGGCTTGAAGATGTGATTGAAAATTTGATTGAAGCACATATATGGAGAGTTGTTTATGTGATTGACAATCAAGCTACTAAGGATTCTAGAAACATGAATGCACATCCTAATGAAAGTCAGCATAAGATGCAACAGCTAGCGGATCATAAGGAAAATCTTCAAATTTGAAGCTTATAAGGGCTGGAATGGAGGAAAAGAGAAAAAGGCTAAGACAAGACAGCACCCAAAGAAGCATACCCTGATTATCACATTTATTCTTATTTATACACTTCTGAATTTCTGAAGAGTATTTCTTGATTACATTTTGAGGGATCAAAAACTTGTGAAATTGAGACTAAATTTTTTATGAGAAGAAAAGCATAATGCCACTCAGTGTGTTAATAGAGAAGGAATGGGTTCACTGTACTTGAGTTGTACACAAATCAGGTTGTGTTCTTACTGGAGGTGTTCAGAAAGGGAGGTGGTTTTGTATCCAGGGGGGAATTACAGAAGCAACTGCTACTGTTGCAGGGGAAAATATATTGCAACTCTTGCACTGCTTGATTGAAGTAGTGGAGCTCAGCCTTAGTTCGAGGCCCCTAGAGCTGGAAATGAGAACATAGACATGTACAGCCAAACCTCTTTAAACACTTGTTCAATCTCCTCATCCCTCCTTATTGTTATCTACCAAATGCGTCAACTATCGTTAGGACATTACTATGTTATAACATCAACTGATTCTTTAGGAGCAAAATAGAGCAACAAGTGTAAAACATTTTCAGGTGTAACGCCATTGCTATAGTACAGGATTTGATTCCACAGGCTGCTTTTCGCTTTACGCTATGATCTTCAACCAACTGATCCTCCCCTCCTCAGTTTCCATATGCAGGTGTCTTGGAAAACCAACTTGGAAATTCACAATTGTATTAGAACTTAGCTACCTGCTTCCTCTAAATTTTATCAGCTACTCTTCCCTGATCATTCCATTCCCCAAATAAGCTAAGCCTCATAACAAGAAAAAGAGTGCAAGTCACGTGAACATTCTGTCGCAATTCTCATAGGCATAACTACAAACACAGAAAACTATCACTTCGAACACAAGAAAGAGTTAAAAGAAAAGAAAAGAAAAGAAAAGAAAAAGAACAAGAAAGCTCCACCTCCTTCTCCTGCGCGACCTCCGGAGTAGAGTCCGCCGCCGGCGTCTCCTCCGCGGCGACCGCTTCGGCGGACGCGGATGCCGCCGAGATTCTGATTCCTCTTGACCCGCAACGACCCACTTTGAGTCCGGCACACGGGCCAGTCTTCCTTGCGGCGAAGAACGAAGCTCTGGACGGCTTCAAGACAGCGTCCGAGCAGAGAAACGGCGGGCGCTGCACGAGGACGGCGCTGACCTTGGGTTCTACGGCCATGGTCAGCATTGTCCTGGACGGAATTGAAACTGTATCAAAGCTTTGAGCGAGGGAAGTCTCAAATGTAGAGAGGGAGAGAGAGATTCTGGATTTTGGTGATAAAATGGTGGGAGGATAAGATGATGTTCGGGAAGAAAGGAATTGGGCTTTTGTTGAGGCCTCACTTCATGGACTGATTGGGCTCATGATGAAAGTATTCTCAGCCCAGCCCAATTTGAAATCAATTATTCGAGTCAATTTGCAGTTTTCACTGCGGGCGATATTTGCATGTTTACCCACAATCTTTCTTTCAAAATTCTTCATGGAGAAAAATTATTTGTTCTTTGGGAACGCCAACATGGACATACTTATAAAATTGCATTACTCCCTCTTATGGCTTAATTTGGAATTGAACAGATAGATTTGTTTGTACTTTTTAAACGGAAAATTCTTAAATTAACCACTTTATCTACTGGTTGTTTAAAATAGTTAATTTGATTATTTTCAATATTTTTGAATTAAGTAACTATACTTTTTTTGATAAAAAAATAAATAATTTGTAAAATATTTTCCTAACAATGATCGTTTATATCTCTTACAAAAATGAATAAATAATTTTTTTTTTTTTTTTTCATTACATCGATCATTTATTTTAAGTAATGCTAACGATTATTTTAGAAAAATATTTTTCATTGAACACATGTACCATCATATTTGAGATTTTCTCATGTCAATTCAAGGGCTCAAATTTATAGGGCTCAAGTGGGTGTGTTTGGTTAGACTTTTAGGGAAAGTCTTTAGGAAAATGTAAAGAATTTTGTGAAAGGGTATTTCAAAATGCAAATTGCGTTTGGAAAATTATAATCTGAAAGTTCATTACGAAGTATTTTTTTAACAAAATGGTATTTGGAAGACTTATATATACAAAACACCTTTATTATTAAAAAAGAAAAAGAAAAAAACATTTGGCCGGTAATGGTAGTAGCCGCTGGCGATTGAAATCACCGATAGCGGCTGTCGGCTGAGGTCACTAGACCTCAGGCGGCCCCTGGAAACCATCGGCAAGGGCCACCCGAGGTCGGGTGATCGTCGGTGGGGGTTGCGCGACCCTCAATGAGACCCTCGCCTAAGGTCGGGGGGCCTTGACGAGGGCCACGTCTGGGTTGCACGATCTCGATGAGGGTCGTGCTTGGGTCACGTGACCTTGCCGGCAGTCGCGTGACCCCGATCGACCGTCGCCGAGGCTACGCAACTCTTGCCTGAGGTCGGGGGACCTTGGCGAGGGCCACGCTTGAGTTGCGAGACCTCGCTGGTGGTCGCGACACCCCAAGCAGCTGTCGTTGGGGCCACATGACTGTCACCTGAGGTTGCACGGCTTGGTGAGGTCGCTGAGATGCAAATCGCGCGGCCCCCCGTGGAGGCTGCTGCGACCTAGATGGTGTGGAGGTCATCATGACACCCTGGCGACGGTCGCCTGGGTCATTGTGACGGTCACTAGGGTCATTGTGACGGTTGCTAGCCTCCCTCTAGCTGGTCGCTAGCCCCTCGCAGCCCTGCGCAACCTCGCTAATTGCCCTTAATGAAGAAGATGAACAGTGAACATCAAAGATGATGAACAGTAATTATTACATTTGCAGAAGGCTGAAAGCCCAAAACACTCCAAGATTAGCCTTGGGCTTTCAGCCTTGAGAAAGCTGGCTTTTGGCTAATGGGACTCGTAAAATTGTTCTTAAACACCTCATACTTAGCCCAAAGGACTTTAGCGGTTCAAAGCCTATTGCAAAGCAGTTTCCAAACGAAGCCATTGTACCTTTGAAGTTCCTGTAGAGTTTGGCACAGCTTTTCAAGAGATTTACTTTTAGTTAATAACATTCCGGGTATGAACTTAAAGAATTTCAATCAAAGTGAAGGTTAAAAATATCTTTTACCATGTCGCGATTTTACTATCCCATCCGTTATTATTAACTTGCTCAACAAGCTGCAATTTAGTCTTTTTCAGGGTTCATGCTAAAAACGGTTGCAATGAATCAGTTAAGTACTTGATTGATATCAAATACTTGGCATGAATTGGCTCCTTTTTTCCCCTTACGGACCTGAATTATGAACAGATGAGTATCTTTCGTCTAGTACTTAAGCTCTGAAGAATCGAGTCGGATTGAAGCAGCGAACTGAGTCGTCTCAACTCATCCCGAGTCCCAGCTAATGTCCCTGGATGAGCGGATGAAAAGCAAGGTATTCTCATTCCTCTGAAGTCAGCGTAAGGCAGAGAAATCAATCGTCTCATGGACATCTTATATTGGAAATCAATATATCTCGACGGGAGTCCACCTTTTCCTTTCACAACAATCATTCCAACATCTCTATAAACCCTTCATATCGAGCACCAAATTACAAGAGATCATATTGTAAAGCGTTTCTAGGAAATTAAGTGAAGACCATCCTCTTCAAGCTCGCAAGCCTTGTAACACCAGGAAAAAATCGACTTTCTGATTAGAAGAAGGATGTGTATTGTTGCTTGAAGGTCGAAAAACTCAAAGTACCCCAAAACAGCTCTTCCACGCAAGGCAGGGTCAGCCTCATTATCCTCCACCAATGTCTGTCTGAGGACGAGTCAGCACAAATTTAAGACCAAGCTTCAACATGATACTTACCAGCCCTCTCCAGTGCCCTAAGCCACCTACCAGCAGATTCCTTTGAAACGGCACCTTCTTTAGATACAATGTCTTCAAAGGCTGACCAAACATCAGTGGGCATTTTGGTTGAAGAACCTGCAACGTAGACAGCAGCTCCCGAGTTCAACAAATTCCAGACCGTTTGGCTGTGCTCCCGTATCTTATGTTGCACATATATCTTCTGAGGTTGGTCTCTAGAAAAAGCAACAAAAAGGCCCCCGCCCTTGGCATCAGAGAGAACCCCGTCATTTTGTGATTGATCTAACCAAAAATCTCTGTATAGAAAATCACTTTCCTCATTTCGGCAACCGAAGAAAAAAATGATGGGAGCAGTCCACATAGACCGACTTTGAATGGCTCTTTCCTCGACAAAACCACGAAATGGTGCACATCCAGTTCCAGGTCCAACGAGGATGAGAGGTAGTGATGGTGGTGGGGGAGGAAGTGAACCTTTCTGAAACCATGCCGGAATACAAGCACCTACCATGTCAGATTCAGCATTTAGCGTTGCAATATGTACAATTGATAATTCCATCTACATATTGTTGTACAGTATGTCTGCCTAGTTATTAACTTACCCTGATTAGGATCAAGATTGGCCAGCCACATTGAGCAGAGCCCTGCTCGATTCCTCTTAAAAGGCGTTTTCCATGACACAACATTCACAGTTAAGTGGACTTGATTGGGATGGGCTGAAGGAGAAGATGAAATGGAGAAAGCCCTTGTTTTTAATGGAGGAACCAACTGGACCAACCACTCGAGCGGCAGTTGTACAGAAGGGAAATCTTGTAATACCTATTTAAAATTGAAAATTTACTAATGAATTCCTCTCCTGATGCAGGGAAAAGATTAACATAAAACCTCTAGCAGGATACATACCTCAATGTAGCATAAATCTCACTCATATATACAAGCGATGATGTCAATAGTGTAATCAAAGAGGAGGAATATCATGATTTTAAAGAATGATTTGATACCATTTTGACAAAGCTAAAAAATCTCCATTTCTTTTGTGGAGCATATTGAGGACAAATACATTCATGAAAGGTAAGATTTCTTTCCAAATGTTTCACAAATAATAAAATCTCGTACAATTAATTTAGTTTCCTCACCTCCAAAACGGTTCTTCGTTCTTTTTGGTTGTATTGGTATAGATCATCTCTTCCTTCAGCTGATGCAAAATATTGAAGCCTTTCCTTTTCATGTTCGGCTGTAGCAAAATAACTCATTACCTGATAGATGGTGCTATTAGTACAAATAGAGCAAAAATATGCAAGACATACTGAGTTAAAAACCACCAGACCAAAGCCATGATCAATAGGTACAAATTTCAACTCTATATTAATGCTCACGGACTATCTATTCCAGCATTTCCCAGCATAAAGGAGTTGATTGTAATTTGATAAGCATAGGGATTCTAATGTCAGACATAAAAGACTCTTGCCTCGAATAAGTAACGTCGCGGTGATGCTGATGAAATATCCATTGCCAACTCAACGAAGGTCCTTAATTTGATGGGGATTATTGAGGCCTTTGTTCCATTGGCTAGAACTCGATTATCCTTTTTGGTTGGATGAATCTGAAGCATAGAAAAATGGTTTCAACCAGCAATTAGTAATCATGCACAGAGGTGTATGAGAAACTCAGATAACAGTTCTTCAAGGGAAAGGGACTTTTCTGCCTTGATTTCTATAATTAGCTAGGATTCATTTGAGATTTAGTCATTATAGCATTTTTTTATGTGCTTTGGTGTTCTCTAGATTATAATTGGTTGTTCATGTAAGTTTTAAGTATAGACAGAAAGTTTTTCCCACCAAAACTCAAAATACTATCTGATACCAGAAAAGTTATGAGTAAAAAATGCTAACTTACATGGCCACATTTATATGCTATCTAAGTTTCAGGTGTTTTGGGATACAAAAAAAGTCAAAATGTGTACATCATGAAATTCTGATTAAGCAAAAAGTATAAAGTAAAAGTCAATCAAGACACACCCTAAATCTAATTGGCTTATCTTTGAATTAAGCCCAAAATTTTATAGGGAATGGAGGGAAGATATTGAAGACTAGAACAACCCTCTAAAATGAGCTTAACTAATTTTATGCACGAGAGTTATAGATGGGATTTTATAATCTAATATGAGGAACAATAACTACCTGCAATTTATTTTGTAATAAAAAGATAAGAAACCAGCAAGTAGCACTGCTCTTCAGTTGGAGCAAAATATGAAAAGGAATTGAATTATCTGAACACCATTACCAAGATGTTTAGTATGTGTGCCAGAATGAGATTTTGTCCAAGAGTGCTCATGCATGTCAAAGTGAAACATTCGAAAGAAAAAGAATACCACAAAGACAGCATGACCAGTCAAAAGAATAATATACTTATTTGGCTTCTATAGGGAAAATAGCCATAGAGCATATACTCTAGAATCCAAATTATTAGTCCAAATGGACATACTTTATAGTGGTCCTTCATTAGCTATATGTATATGTGGCTGTATATGCACAGAAACGTAATAAGCATGCGATCGGAGTACAGCTAAAATCTGCTGGAGATGAATGCATAGTAAAATCGTAAAGGAGGTGAACAAAACAGTGACTGTAGCAAAGAATATGTCATTTTAAAGAAGAATTTCCTATTATTACAGCAAGATCATGGCAGTAATGATAAATAATCAGTCTGACTGCAACAGTCCCTACCATAATGAATGATTCAGGGTCCAAATGACAACACTCCAAGAAAGCATCAACTGCCTTAGGATCTTGACCAGGAAGAATTTCCAGAACATCACCTACATCATATTCAATAGCCTGAAAATTCATCATTACACGTTATATGAGAAAGAGAAAATCAATCTCCAAAATTTTTGAACAGTACATCTAAAAATCTTACGGATGACTCAAAGTTAAATTCGAGGTGACGCACATCCTTTCCACAGCCTGCCTTGGTCAAGCAATGGTTTTTTACCTACTCAGGAAAAGAAGAAAAAGGATTAATCAATATAATTGTGCTTTCCTAATCCAAATTCAGCTCCACAGCATGCAGCATTAAAGTGTTTTATATTCTTTTTCACTCATTAAGCACATCACCTTCGACCAAAAAAGAAATAGATTTAGGGCGCATTTGATGACACTTCTGTTCCAAGGAACAATTTTTGATCGGAAATGGTTTTTTCCGATTCTATTCTTACGAATAATTCTTGAGCAAAAGAACGTAGGAACGTGATAAAATTTTTGATCGAAACGGGTTTGGGCAATGGTTTGGTAACGATTCCGATTCTATTTTCGGAAACAATTCAGAAATAGATTTGAAAAAAGCTAAAAATGCGTTTGAAATAGAAATTGATTATTTCGGCTAGAAATAAAATTTCTATTCAGGGTAACTTCCCAAAATATTCCGGGATAGAAACACATTTGGTAGGATTCTTAGATTTTTTTTTTTTAATTTTTTTTAATATTTTAATTCTTTTATTATTTTTTCTTATTTTGTCCCTTTTCCTTTTTCTTTTTCTCTTTGGCCGGTCACCCACCACCGTGGCTGGTGGCTGGCTGGGCGAGGCTCGGGGCCTCGCCTTGGCCTAGTGAGGCCGAGCCTCCCGCGGCCATGGTGAGGGTGAGGCCCAAGCCCGACCTCACCTAGCCACCGGTGAGGCTGGCCTTGCCTAGCCACGGCGAGGCTTGGCGTCTCCGGGGGCCAGCAACTCTCCGGCGAGGTCGCCAGCGCAGCCAAAAGGAAGAAGAAGAAGAAGAAAAGAAAGAGAAGAAGAAAAGAAAAGAAGAGAGAAGAGAGAGAAAAATAGATTCTAAAAATTGTTTCTGGGAATAAAAAATTACTTTTATCTACTTTTGTTTTTGTTCCAAATCTATTTTTGAGAACAAAAAAATAGGTATTTTGTTCCTGCGGACAAAAATTTTACCAAAAAAGTTTCTATTCTTTTTTCGTTTCTTAGAACAGAAAAACAAAAATAGTTGTTCTAGGGAATAAAAATAAAATTTATCAAACAGGGCCTTAGCAGATTTGCCAAATGAATATGGTTGATAGGGAAACTTGGCTTGTCAGTATATTAGATTATTTGGTTTTGATTACTCGGAATATTGGATTATTTGCTTTTGATTACTTATCCTTCTCACTTCTGGAAGTACTGAACTCACCCCCAATGGAGTTAAGACAAAGTTATAGCATATGTTTGATAACAAAATCAACCATAACTCAAAAGCAAAGGGTTGAATTGCAAATTATAAATTGGCTATATCATATGAGTAGGACATTACCAATTTAAGAAAGCAATCAGGTCTTGTTTGGCGACCAGAGAATCTTGCAGGAGACATAGAGCGAGCCTTCTCAATTTCAATCTCTGTGCATGACACGCCTGAATAATTGAGAAAGAAAAAGAGTCCAAATGACAATACAGCCTGAACACATAAATAAAAATAAATTGGATAAACAACTCAGTGATCTCTTCTTTTGCACCCTGCAATCTCTACTTAGTAAGACAATGAAGAACCATGCATACTAACACTCCTAATACCCCAACTTAGCTAGAACAGCGCATCTAGTTCTAGCAATAGATTGATTGACTGACACCCAGTACGTTTTTTGGCTAAGCTTGAATTTTTTAATCTAGATCCACACCACTTGTATATCCTATATCAATACTTGCTAGACAGATTCCAAATTACCTGAACCAACTGCATATTGCAGATTCACTTCATCAGCGGCATGGTATCTGATCTGAACCTTTGGCAGATCCAGAAATTTCTTATCTGATGTCACATAATCTGGACCATTGGGAAATAGATTTGGATTCATCTGATATAACATTCTCCACAAGGATGACAACCAAGGGTCCAGAGCACCTTCATATCTTGAATTACAAATAAATATGTTGTTTGCTTAGCTTATTCAAATTTTGACCTTATCTTAAGGTGAAAGACTCTAGCATGAAGAGTCAACTACCATGAAACTCCAATGAAGTGACAGAGAAACAATTGTGAATAAAAGTACAGTGCAATAAAGAAGGGATTCTAAGTCACACTTCCTTAAACACAACAAAATATTGATTATAAAAGAAAACCAAATAAAACTATTAAAATCAGTTGACAAAGCTCCTATTTCATGGAGGCATAAGCTACTCATAAACACTGGACACTACATTTCAAAAACTAATCAACCATGTTAGTTCAAAAGTAAAAGAAAGACATAAATATATACTTACTTTCCTCTGATGGTGTTTCTGAAGTTTTATTATTGGAAAAGCAACAGTAGTTCACAACTACACAAGTAACGTAAAAGACAGGTTTACATAGAAATGAGAAAGCATATAATACAACCAGTCATGACAAAGAACTACATGCCACCAAACTTAACCATCCTAATAAATAGGTAAGATGAGCTCCAAAAGCATGAGCCAGAAAATACCAATGATTTCACAGTCACATGGTCACATTCCATAATACTAGCCAGAACTTGGAAGCTACATTCTGAGGGGAAAAATGTCATTTGATAGATTACCAAGACTCTAGTTTGCAAAGCAAAGTTTCTCCATTTAATCGCGTGAGAACTAGCATAACAATTTTTTACTAAGGATTTAGTTTATAGTACCGTGACATACCCTGAAGGATGCTGGTCATCCCCTAAACCTCTTTCAACAATGGCCTGTGCTCCAAGATCAGAAAGTCTCTTATCAAGTTTTTTGGCAACAAACTGCAGTCATCAGTCATGAAGATGAAGATAAGTTCCTCTAGCTGAAGTAAATGAGAGGGAGAAACGAATATTGCAACAAATGGTATGAGTTAACAAAGTAGCACTGAAAGCTAGGATGAATCCAGGAGACACCCAGGCACTTAAACTTGAAGGAAGCTGAATTATTCAGGAAGAGAAGAGGAATGGGATGAGAGAAATGGTTGGCAAGATACGTTTTCACTAAAGAATAACAAAAAAGACAAAGTCTGGGTAGAATTCAAGCTAAATTACAATGACAGTATTGAACTTGACACACTATCAATTATGCTTAAAGCATATGCAACATTACTTGATTCCACCAAAAAGAAAATTACTAAAATGGTTGCTTGTTCCTGTGGAAAGAAAAATACCAGCAAATGGCACCATAAAAAGTCAAAAGAAACCTACTCTAAGCACTTCCTTTGAACTACAATTCTACAAGGGACAAGGAACATATAACAATAATGGATTAACACACTCAGAATACCTAATGGTGAAATTTATAGATGCCAGATGATCCCCACAAACAATGTTGGCAGTTACATCTAAGTACATCTAAGGATCAAATTGCTGTCATGCAACTATGATTATTAGAAGGATGGTGCTGGGCCTTGAGAGCAGAAGTAGCATCAGACACCAAATGCTTTGAAGATCAACTTCAATTGAAAGCAATTTGCTTTGCTGGGCATAAATGCATCCTAGGACTTCAAAAAGTCACAATCCTATTACACGAAATTCAATAAATTCTCCTATTTTCCGTAGAATAAGCACAGAAGCAGCAATTGCATGACAGTGGAAATCAGGGCCAGAATGTTTGATGCCATCATTAAAGCATATATGCCAATCTCATTAGAAAGCAGTGAAAACATGATTACATTGTATTTCTGGTAACCAGAATCACCTAACCCAAACACAGAATAACGCACTCCCTCCAACCAATGCTGGTTCAGATTTCTCTGCAAAAGAAACCTCCAAAACACCTGTTTTATCACAAAACAAGGGAATGTCAGGAGCTACAAACGCTAACCAATCCAATCACCACAGCAACTCGAAATCAGAAAGCCTCAAAACCCAACATGAGACCTAAACCCACCTTCATGGAATCCGGCGGATCCCCCTGGCCTGTGGTCGAAACTACAAACACGATGATGTCCTCGAGAGGCAATAAGCTCTGCCACGCATAAAAGCAAACACATACTCAGCATGAGCCAACGCATCGCCTCCGAACGATACGACCATCGCAAAATCAACGTACGGACGACTGAAAAAGCATCACCGACTCTCGAACTAATATCAAAAAACGCAATCCGTTCATCCTAATAAGCCGATGCGAGCGGGAGAGGCCGATTCGAGACTCACGGCGTCGTATTCGTCCACGGAAATGACCGAAGCGGGGCAGCCCCGGCGGTCGGCCTCGCGGCCGACGCGCTCCGCCGCGTCCATGGCGTTTCCGGTCTGAGTCGCGTACAGGATCAGCAGCTTCTTGGACTTGGTCTCCGTCATGGCCCTGGGGGATGCGAACCGACGCGATCCCTCGGGAGCGAGATTGAGGCCACGACGAGTGAGCGACGATCGGCTGAACCCCGATGACGAGACTCGCCGTCGCCCGGTGACCGCCGAGAGATCTCTCTCTTTCTTCTCCGGCGAGCTCGAGCGGTTTGGGTTTCGGAATTTCCGGCGGGGTGTAGGCCGGCACGGAGAAGAGGGCCGGTTTGTCACGGACCGGAGGTTTCAAGACAAAACCCGCCGAAGAGCTAGCGTAAGTATTCACCCGAACTCATAATAATTTATAATAATTTATAATTTAATTTTTTATAATTATAAATTGTTATTTTTACCATATATTAAAAATTATCACGTAATCAGTTTTCTTTTGAAAATTCTTCAAGATAGTATTAGAAATGTATATATATATATATATATATATATATATTTATATTAAATATTTTTGTATTTAATAAGGTGGATGATAATGTTAATGATGGGTAGGGAGAGTGGATTTTTACGTTTGATCAAAGGATGATCAAAGGTTGTCCAATAGAAGGACACTCGCGTGAGGGCTAAGAGAGCTTTCCTTGAAGGATGTCATGTCCTCCTTTGAAGAGAGACTCACCCGGATGAAATCGATGATGCACAATTTCTGCGAGAAGGTGGAGAAGCAAATTGACAAGATTAAAGAGTTGTTCCATGGAGAAATTTTGGGTACCTTGAAAGCAGTTGTCAGATCGATGAACAAAAGAGGTGATGCCCTCAAGACCTTGAGCAATAACTTGCAGGATGAGCTCAAAATTTTGTCAAAGATGAATTCAAAGCTAACAAGTTGGTCATTACAAGTGAGCTAGAGGTGGTCAAGGATGAACTCAAGGCTTGCAAAAGCAGCCATGGCACAAGGGATGGTTAGTGGAGTTTAAGGGTGGATGTTTCTAAATCAAAGGAGTTCAAGGGAGACCGATTTGCCAAAGAGATGGACAAATTCATATGTGACATGGAGCAATACTTCAATGTCATGGGAATCAAGGGTAGCGAGACTAAGTTACTCACTTTGACTATGTATTTCACTGGTGTTGCTTTGCTATGGTGGCAGAGTAAATGTAATAATGAAAGGCAAGGTGCCAAATCGATCATTCAATGGTCCGACTTTGTTGCCACTTTTTGCAAGCAATTCTTCTTAGAATGTGCCAAGAATGAAGCCCGGGTTAAGCTTTGCCTTCTCTCTCACAAGGGAGATATTCACAAGTATGTGCAAGGGTTTTTCGAGCTATTGTTGGAGGTTCTGGATATGACTAAGTCCAAGGCACTATTCACATTCATGGATGGGCTTAAGCCTTGGGGAAGGTTGGAATTGGGATGTTGGGGAGTAAAGAGCTATCGAGAGCTCCTGCCATAACCTAGTCCTTGATTGATTTCCAATTGTTTGAAGATCTTAAGTCCAAGTAAAAAGATCAAGGAGCAGATCCATCATCATGATGGAATTGAAAAGGAGGAAGCTATCAATGATCGATGGGACAAGTAAGGAAGGCCTTTGCGTGGCAAGTAACAAAGCCACAAGGTAAAGTGTATGGAAAGCCAATCAAGTGCTTCTTTTGCGAACGCCCACGCCTTGCTCAAGATTGCCCAAAGAGGGGTAAACTTTTGGCAATTTGATGTGAGGAGGAAGAGGAAGAACCAAAGTAAGAGAAGAGAGAATTGCGGCTTGGGGCAATAAAACTTATCAACTCCTGGAAGACTCAATTGCAACTCAAGAAGCCTCCAACTGCAAGTTTGTTATTTGTAGAAGCCAAGGTTATTTAGGACTTGGTTGACATGGGAGCACCAAACATGTTCTTGGCGAGTAAAGCGGAAAAATGTTTGGGACTTCGAGTGTAGCCAACCAAACATTGGTTCAAGGAGTTCAACTTGGTTGATGTACTGATTGTTGGCATTACTTAGAATGTGGAACTACATATTGGTGATTGGAAGGGCAAATTTTCTATTGAGATAATTTAACTTGATGAATAAGATCTTATTTGGAATTCTTTGATAGCGTGGATGTCATGATCAATATGAGAACAAAAAAATTGCTATCACTAACCCAAAATGCCCATTAGTGTTGTCTATGATCTTCGGGTTGACGGAGGCCAAGAGCATCTCCACGATACGACACGTGGGTGAAGGGTGAGAATTGAGGAGCTCGTAGTTAAGTTGAAAAAAAAGCTACAACCTTTGGAGGAACCAAAGGTGGAGTTGAGGCAACCTATGCCAACTCAAAGTGAGATGCCTTCTATGTGCTTCTAGAAGTGCAGAACTTGCCAAGTAACATGGAAATGACCGAACCCAAAAAGGAGTTGCTTGTGGAATAGTTGGGATTCAAGAGCCGTGTAGCTGAGAAGTCAATAGGAGAAAGACCAAGCGGCATCAGAGATGGAAGAATTGCCTATTCAAGGAAACCAATGATCCAAGTGAAGGATGCGGATGGGTAAGTGAAAGAGTTGAGAGCACCTAGGGCGTTGCTCAAACGGGTGGAGGAGAATGTCATGAATTGGAGGTTTCCCCAAGCAGCCGAAGAGTTAGCCTGGATGATTGGCAAGCCTTGAAGTGTCTAGGGCTCTAGTGTGCTCATGAGGATTATGGAATACTCCTAGGGACGGTATGTGAGATGTATATTTGTATTCAAGAAATTTCTTGTATTTAATGGGGTAAATGGTAATCTTATATTTAATAGAATAGGTGATAGATGGGGAGAGTAGATCTCCACTGTTTGATCAAGAGGTAACCAATAGTTGTAAGTGGAAGGCCTCATGTAGAAATGGGGGTGCTTTCCCTCTCATTTATATAATTTAACATTTGAGTAATAAATGCACATTCTCTTTTAGAGTTTCTCTCTCTAAACACTTTTTCTCCTTACTATCTGAATGGACTAGCGAGCAAGTGAGCGATACATTAAGGAAGGCTAAGCTTAGGCGTCCATACAAGAACCAAAAGAAGCCTAAGTGCCGTATGATTTGCAATCTCAAGCATCAGCCTTTGATAAGTGCCCACTGTCCATCGACTTCTAAAGTTTTAGTGGGCCTGCGGTTTTGGGTTTGTTAATGAGAAGCATATGAGTGATAGAAGAAAGGCCCGACCGGTATATAAATTAGAGATAACATTTGCATTTCTCATACACCCCTAAAATAATAGTAGCTATACAACATATTACGTCAGATGTTTATTTATATTTTGATAATTTATTTATAATAGTAATAAAAAATGAAGCACGTAACATGTGATTATGCTAAGATAATATATAACAATAACTATTACTTTAATAGCCATTTTTTTTTTTTGGACGGAAACGATAATTAATTTATAGAAACATTACCACCAGCATCCATTACATCCGAAATAAGAAGATCTAATAATAAAGGAGGGGGAAAGGCGAGCCAAGAGGAAGGTAAGGTACCGCCCAATTGGGCCTTTGCAGCCCAATCGGCGACTACGTTGGCCGTACGAGGGACAAACCCTAACTGCAGTCGAGAGAAACAGCGGAGAAGAGCAGCAACTTCGTCAAACAAGGGCCGAAGCGCCCATGGAGTCTTCCGAGGATCTTGAACGGCATTGATCATGGCAAGGCAGTCAGATTCCAAAATCAAGGGAGCGTTGGTTTTGCCGAGTCAACGGAGATGATGCAGCACTGACAGGAGGGCAGAAATTTCAACCTGCAAGCTGAAGCAGCAGCCACACGAGAGGTATACCCATTAACCATTTTACCCAAATGATTTTTGCAAATGATAGCGATTGCGCCTCTGGAGTCAGCAACCTGGAAAGCCCCATCGATATTGACTTTGAGTACACCTGGATCAGGGGGTCGCCACAGGGTAGAAGGAGCAGAAAAGTTGATTCCTGGGGTTGATGTAGTTGAGGAGGAAAGATGGTTTATCCGAGCAAATCGCGACTGAGTTAAGGCAGATTCAACCACAAAAGATGGATCAGGCTTCTTACTAGTGAAGATGAACCTGTTTTGTGCCTTCCATATTTGCCAGAGAAGGGCGGCAACAATTTCCATGCCAGGTAACAGTGTGTTATCTCGAAATCTAGCTTCAAGCCACTCTGTCATGTTTTGTGCTGCTGTTTGAGAATGATTGATAGCAATCTTAGGGTGTGACCAAACTGCTGTAGTCCAGGGGCATAGAAGAAGTATGTGCTCGATTGATTCAGGAGCTCTCTGAGAACATAATGTGCATGTTGGGTCGGGGCTGATGTGTCTGTTAAAAAGATTTGTCTTGGTTGGGAGAGCATTGTGATAAACAGACCAAAGAAAGAACCGGAGTTTAGGGACAGTTTTAAGAGACCATAATCTCTTCCAAATAGGCTCAGATGGCTGAATGGAAGAGGATAAACTGTGATATGCACTTTTAACAGAATACTGACCCTGAGTAGTAGCTGTCCAGATTAGCCTATCTTCATTGCAAGTAGAGCTTAGGGGAATATTAAGAACTTCTCTGGAAACCGATTAATCAAATAAATGATTAATAAGAGGACCATTCCACTGATTCAAACTCGGCAACATCAAATCTGCCACCAGTCGTGGCTCATTGCGATTAGCAGGTCCACCAATAATGCCCATAGGAAGCCATCGATCTTCTCGAATACTAATCTTTGTGCCATCCCCCACAGACCATTGTAACTCTGGTAAAATGGAATCTCTACCTAATAATAAACTCTGCCATCCCCAGGAAGGGCGGTTACCTTTTACTGCACTCCGAAAGTCTTGTGAATGGAAATAGAGACCTTTGAAAAATTTGCTCCATAAGGATAAAGGAGATTTAATTAGTCTCCAGGCTTGCTTACCAAGCTTCGCTTTGTTAAAAGCAATTAGGTCTCAGAATCCTAGACCCCCCTGCGCCTTTCTAATCTTTAGGGACTCCCAGTTTCTCCAATGAATGCCTTTCTTTGTGCTGTCAGATTGCCACCAGAATCGCGCAATCTTTTGTTCAATGGAACGACACAGAGAGATAGGAATCTTAAAAATGGACATAGCATATTGAGGAATAGATTGGATGAAACTCTTGATAAGGACTTCTTTCCCACCTTTAGAAATCAGTTTTTCCTTCCATCCATCTAACTTGGAATTAACTCTTCCCAAAATCCATGAAAACATATCTCTCTTAGATCGACCCTAATCTGACCGAATGCCTAGGTATTTTCCGGTCTTATGAATCACAGGAATCCTGAAAAGTAGTGCTAGATTGTTCGAAGTGTGGAGGGACGGGATCTACGAAAAAGATACCGATTTATTTCTATTCACTTCGACCGGTAGCTAAACAATATTGGTTCAAAATGTTAGCTAGATTTTGACATTCCATAGCTGTCCCATCTAGGAAAAGATAGCATCATCGGCGAAAAGTAAATGGGATAGAGTAGGACACCACCTATTCAATTTGATGCCCTTGAGATTACCCATGTCTATGGCTTGAGATATTAAGGTAGACAACAGATTCGCCATTAATATAAACAGGTAAGGGGAAAGTGGGTCACCTTGACGAAGACCTCGTGTAGGGTTGAAATAATTGAGTTGATCGCCATTGAACTTGATAGATATAGAGACATTTGTAATACACTGCATCACCCACTTCACCCAAACTGGATGGAAACCTAATCTGAGAAAGTAATCATTTAAGAAGTCCCATTCCACTCGGTCGTAAGCCTTTTTCATGTCCATTTTTAAAATTGCCTGGAAATGTTTCTTTCTCACCCGGGTCTTTAATTGGTGTAGCACCTCCTGAACAATCAAGATATTGTCCTGGATTTGGCGTCCACTCACGAATGCGCTTTGTTCAATAGAAATCAATTCTGGCAGGATGGGTTTGAGTCTATTGGCCAAGACTTTGGAGATAATTTTGTAAGCATAGTTACATAAACTGATAGGGCGGAACTGGTCTAGGCTTTCCGGGTTGGGGACTTTGGGAATCAGAGAGATAGAGGTCCTATTCAAATCGGCCGGCATCACTCCTATTTTAAAGAATTCCTGAACAAAGAGAATGAGGTCATCCTTAAGTATATCCCAGTAAGTTTGGTAGAAGATACCATTTAATCCGTCAGGGCCTGGTGCTTTGGATTTTCCCAACTGAAAGGTAGCTGTTTTGACCTCTGCTTGTGTGATTTCTGCAACTAAGCTGTCATTCATTGCAGGAGTAACGATCGCTGAAATTTGGTTCAAAATCGGACCATAGTCTCGGTGGCCTGCTGAGCTATAGAGGTTGGAATAGAAAGCCCTAGTCATTTCCTTGAGGACCTGCTCATCTCGTACCCATTCTTGGTTGATATCGAGTAACATGCTGATCTTGTTTCTTTGTCGACGTTGCACAGTAGTTGCATGAAAAAACCGCGTATTTTTGTCTCCGGACTTTAGCCATTGTATTCTAAAACGCATGGCCCAATACTGCTCCTCTTGCTGCCATGCCTCTTGTAGTTGTTGCTTTAACCTGTCTGCTAAATTTCTGTCATATGAGTTGCTAGGTTGATTAGTCAAAGTCTGCAATTGATGTTGCAAGTCCGCAATATGAGATTTAGCATTGGAAAACTTACTGTGACTCCATTTTTTGAGGGCTAAGCTGACCCGGCGTAATTTATATGGCAGATCACGGCGAACGGCCCCAGCGGATGCCTAAGACGTGGCAATTGTTCTGCTGCAGTCCTGGTGTTCGGTCCAGTATGTCTCAAAGAGGAAGGGCTTGCCTCGACGGCTTTGTTTTACTTATGTGCACAACAGCAGGGGACAATGGTCAAAACCCACTGCAGGTAAAGCGAACACCTCAGCTTCTGGGAAAATTAATCTCCAGTTTAGATCACACACCACTCTGTCTAACCTTTCCTTAACCAGCTCATTACCATGACGGTTGTTCATCCAGGTAAACGCACAACCTTTACTTTCAAGATCCATAAGTGCACAGTCATGTAATAATTCTCTGAATGAATGTATGCGTTGAGAGTCTGCAGCTCGTTTCCCGACTTTCTCCCATTGATTAATAATCTCATTGAAATCTCCAGCACAAATCCAAGGAAGAGAGTTGATGGACGCGATTTGGCGAAGTGCATCCCAGAACACTTTTCGAGATTGGAACAACGTTGGTGCATGTAAACAAGTAAGCCTCATCGTAATACCTTTTGTAGAATCTGTACATATAGTATCCAAAAAGTGCTGATTAGAGTCTTTTATATAAAGGGAAATATGAGCTTGCCAGAACATAGCCAAACCTCTAGCAAGTCCTATAGGGTTAATGAAGTGAGACTGTGGGAAATTCAGACGACGCTGAAGACGAAGTAGGACAGCCTCAGAATTCTTCGTCTCCATCAAAAAAACTAGATCAGGCTTCTCTTTGACCACAAGGGCCTTAAGGGCTTGAACTGTCAGGGGAGAGCCGAGTCCCTGACAGTTCCAACTGAGTAGCTTCATTTTACTGTTGGTGGCTTTTGAGGGAAAGCCACCTCAACCCACTTACCAGCTTCATCAGCTGAAACAACCGGAGTTTCCAGCAGTAAGGTTTCGTCAAAATCTTCAAGTAGAGGAATGCGCGAGTCATGGGAGACTTGTCTTTTACATTTCTTTGATATTCCTGCTTTTGTGGATAATCGAGTATACTTTTGTTTCTTTTTAGAGGTATCCCCAGCATTCAGATTCTGAAAACCCTTTTGGAGGACAGGTGATGGAGGGGGTGCTACCATTAAGGAAGACATCGAGGCAGTGCTTGGTGGAAGGATTGGAGGAAACAGGACAGCCTTATGAGTTGGAAGTAATGTACTGAGATGGTGCTGATCCTCGGTATCTCGGTTCTGTATACTTGGTAACACTTCAGCAACTGCTTTCATCTTTTGTGCCGCAGGTATAATAGCACCTGTCGTGGGAGATGCAGATTGTTGAACTGGAGGATGGAGGTGCTGCTCAGGTTGGGGGTGTGCAGAGGAGTAAGCATATAACTGTTGACACCTATTTTTAGCAAATCTAGGAAAATAAGGAAAATAAAAATTGCATTTTTGGACAAATAAAAAGAAAAAAAAATGAAATTGGGGGAAATTGATTTGATTGAAGTATGTAAGGAAATTTGAAATTCTGATGAGCATTCAGATTTTGATAAATGCAGAAACAATTAAGAATCAGGTGAACAAAGGGCAAGAATTTTTATAAAACGGAATAAATCGGAGCAAAATCAAGTTGATTGCGAAATTTCCCTTTGATTTGCGTTTTGATTTAATGCGGACGAGAAGATGGAAACTCGAAAAATACCATTCAAAGTGGCCGTTCGGAATTAGTATAAAAGAGAGTTTCATTTTTCGTAACAAGGGGGTGGATTTTCAAAAAAATCGAGAGTGAATTCAAGAAAAATTTTCAGAGCAAAATGGAGGAAGTTCTCTCCTTCATTTCTTTTGAGTTCGATTTTCTGGGTCAGGTCAAAGGGCTGTTTGCCCCTTTTGACTGAAGAAAAGTACAAAAGTCAGCAGGGAATACGTGCGAATAGACGTGAGAGAGAAGAGGGAAAAAGAGAAAAAAAATAATAATTGACAAGACTCCTACTGTTCATCTTCTCCAGGGTTCTTTTTGTTGCTTTGCCGGTTCCTGCATCTTCGGTCTCTAGCTACGCCGCCGGCCTCCTTCCACCACGCATCCGCCAACCACCGCAGGCCCGCGACCCGAAGCCCGCTCGCCGCTGCGCCACCACGAGCACCGTCGCCACGCCACCGGAGACCACACCGCCCCTGCTCGCCTCCGCCACGCTGCGCCACCGATCCCGCCGCTCCGTCCGCATCTCAACTCGGAGCCGCCACAGCGAGACCACTGCGACGCCGCAGCCTCGACCCGCGACGCCGCCCGTCGATCTCCGACGCTCGCCGATCCGCCTCCGCCCGCACCGGACCGCGACCACCCTCGCCCGCCGCTGCGGATCGCGACTCCAGCACCACCGGAGCCTGTGCACCACCTCGCCGGAGTCCCAGCGCCGCCAGCCGACCACCTACTTACCTCCGGCGTCAACCCCCCTGTCTCTGTTACTCACCTTAGGTAGCTTTTCATTATTTTTTTACTTTTTACCTTTTTCATAAGTTAGTTTATTTTATTCTGTTCATTTGTTCTATCATTTTTTTACTTCATTTGATAGCATTTTTTAGTTTAGGTATTTAATTTGGATGTTAATATTTGTGAATTTAGTATGCATTATTCGTAGGGATTTTGTCCGAAATTAATATAATTATTAATTTGATCCGAGATACATTGGATCATTTTTCTAATTATTTTTAATTCTTGGGCTTTTTGGTAGAATCTTAATTGTTAAATCATAATAATTATTTAATTTGGTCCGTAAGACTTCGGACCAGATTTTTTAATTATTTTAAGTTGTTGTGATGATCAGGGTTAGAATAATTGTTAATTTAACTTTTGTGAGGCGTCGGGGTTATTTTTTCAATTATTTTGATCATTTATTTAGTGATTATATTAATTGTTTAGATTTAACCCTTGTTTAACAATTATTCAACTTAAAAAAAAACTAAAAAAAAATCAAAATATTCAAAAAGATTTGCATGAGCATATAGGACATTAAGGTTTAACATAATAGACACGTAGGTTTAATTAATCAAATTTTTAGGATTATATTTCTAGGATTGCATTTTTTGATAATATTTTTAGGACTGCATTTCTAGATATTTTAAAAGAAATAAGTTAGGATTAGACTTAAATAGCCTTTTTAGAGTTTTAGATATAATTGGCACATTTTCATCCTCTTTTTTAAAATAAAAAAAAATAAAAATAGTCTTCTAAGACAGAATAGGGTTTAAGTCAAATTAATCCCAAAAATGGATTAGAAGATTATTTTTAGATAGATTAATTAGGGTTTTCATAAATTCTGAATTTCAATAAAAAAAATGCAAAAATACTAGATGCATGTTAACTAGTTTGCATAATAGAATCATTTAATCAGAATTTGTTAATTAGTAAAATTAGGTCATGAGGTGCATGTTAATTAGTTTGCATAATAGGCCCATTTAATTAGAATTTGCATATTAATAAAATTAAGTCATTTAGTTTTAAAATGCATTTTTAATAAAAGAATTCTAATTTTTAAGAAAATCCAAAAAAGTTGTTTGCTTGCTTTGTGTGATGCAATTTATTTATTTGAATGTTTTAATAATGGATGAGTACCCGTGTGGCCACCACATTTGCATGATAATGATTTAGCTTAAAATAAATCCAAGCTGCCTGCGAAAATATTTTGAAAATTAAAAGAAATAGTACCGAAAGGGCATTAGAAAATTATAGTGTAACCAAATCCCCGTACCCTTAGTCTCTGGTTCATAGAAGTAAAATAAATCTCCATTTATTTTACTTAGGTGTCTAGTCGACCTACCATAAACCGATTAGTGGCGACTCTTAGATAATAACCTCTTGCATGTTTAAAAATTTAGACTTAAGTCGCGATTTGGTATGGGCTTGGGAGAGCCCGAGCTAAGTGTAAAAACTTAGCAGTCCATTAACCTAGTTTTAGGTGGTGCACCCGAAAATTAGGTCGCGACAATAACTTATCCGGATATGATTGATTTTTCTCTGAGATAACTGCTATAGGAGGTAACGCGGGGAGTTTGTTGGTCAGTGCAGGAGGAGTTTCGGGAATCACTTCTTCAGTGTCTTCGGGATCAGTATTCAGCCCATAGAAGGTAATCCAATAAGGACTGTGCTCCTTGACCTCTGCTCTTAACCACTGTCCATATGCCATTTTCTCTTTGCCAGACATTTTCGCTTCAGTAAATGGAATTTCTTGACAATAAGAAGCATAGTGTCCAAGTCGGCCGCAGGAATAGCAAAAATGAGCGAGTCGCTAATAACGGAAGTCTAGCCAGAAAGTCTTACCAGCTATTCGAAGTAACTGTCCTGTTTTCAAAGGGTGAGCTAGATCAAGTTCTATTCGGACACGTACAGCTTAGATAGTTGTGTCGTCCTTTTTATCAATTTGTACCTGAATCACTCTGCCCACAGTTTTAACCGCTTTACAGAGCATGTGGTCGGAACACCACTCAAGGGGAAGTCCAAAAACTTGTACCCAGAATGCGCATGTAGTAAAATCATAGCAGTGTAAAGGTGTATTTGGTTTCCAAGGCTTAAGAATTACCAGGTGACCAGCAAAGTTCCTTGGACCATTGTCTAGCACTCTCTGTTTTTCACTTTCTAATTTAAAAGTAGCAATAAAAAGACCAGCTTCACGTTGAGTGATGTCTACATTGTTTACCCTCCAAACTCGGCTAAGAGTACTTTGAAGAGCTTGGGGATTGACAGTAGGGTTAGAGAGAATTGTAGCTACTAACACATTCCTACATTCATGCAGCTGTTCCGTTGGAGGAGGTTCATCCCAGACGTCGATTTCATCATATTCAGACCACAGACGGCCCATTCTACTGCTGAGGGTTGCCAAACGCGATTCTTCACTCAGCTGATGGGAATCCATAACGAAATTGCGAAGGGAAGCTGAATAATTAAGTCAGAAGGGGCTCGGACCAGATGCAGCGGTTGCACAAAAACTGGAGACAGAGAGAGAGGAGGTAAGGGTTGGGCCTGGGAATATAGGATGAGGAGGGATTTGAGATTGCATGGATGATCGCTGGTGTAAAGGATGCTGAATTGGGGATTCAGAGAGCTGGAGTTGGAGCTGCGAGGGATGAGGAGAATGTAAAGACAGAAGCGAGGAAAAGAGATGTAGAGAGGAAACTGGTGCTAAGTTCAATCCATCGGTGATTGATGAAAAGCAGGAGGGTTAAGGATTAACAGTAAGGGTTTTGGGGAAAACTACCATTAAAGGTAGAAAAAAGCTCTGCATGCCGAGAGAGAAGAAGCAACATTCGTTGCCAAGAGCGAAAGAGCTTTTATTAATAGCCAATTATGAATGTAGTGTCCCATATATCTTATCAAGATATTGCAATTTAATGCATATGTTTGTATCAATTTTGTAACAATTAACTTATTATTATGACTTAAATATAAAATTTGATGATGTGAATGAATATTACGAATTATGTAATTAAGATTATAATTATAATTATAATTGTTTAACCAGCATTTATTAATATAATAGTATTTGAGGTAATCATCTTATTGTGAATAATGTTATACTAAGCTATAGGAATTTACATAATTGTAACCAATAGTAAACAAGTTATGTCATGCTAATTTTCAATAAAATAAGTACTTATGTATTATCAAGATAACATGATTAATTTAATATTAATTATTTACTTATTAATTATTATCTTATTTATTAATAATATAATAGCTGATTAAGTCAAAATAGTAATAATTTGGGTAGCTTTATATAAATAATATACATCATACTAGTTATAGTTAATAGAAATTTTGATTAAAATTAGAGGAAATTACACAAAACCCCTTAACTTTTGGGGTAGTAACCTTTGTCCTTGAACTTTCAAGTGTTAAGCAATGTCCCCTTGAACTTTCCTTTTATTACATAGGTCTACCCTTCATTATATTTTGTAGGGAAATTATATATAAAAAAAAGTCATAAACTTTTTGTATTTGTGCCAATTTGATCTATCCAACTAATTTGAGTTGGCCAACAGATGTTGACATGGACACCAGCAATCCATGTAGTGTCACTAGTGTTGACGTTGACAATTTTAATGATGTTTTTTATATTTTTTTATATTTTTTTCTCTTCCTTCTTCCTCCAGCAGTTGTCAACTCACGGTCGGTTAGAGGTGGGGCTGGTTAGGTCTTGTCGGTCTCGAGGAAGCTTGGCCATGGCTAGGTGAGGCTTGATCTTGTTAGATCCGATGAGGTCATGCCTTGGCCAACCTCTAGCCTCACCCAAGCCGCCCACCGGGTTGGCGAAGATTGCCTTCATTAGATTTGGCAAAGGTTAAGCCTCGCCGGTCACTGGCAAGGCGCAACCTCGCATAGCCTCTAGTGAGGTCACCCAGACACTGGCAAGGATTGACCTTTGTTGGATTCGGTGAGGGCGAGTGTCGCCCAGCCATTGGCGGAAGTTCTCCTTAGCCTTGCCTTTGGCCAATTGTCACTAGCAACCGGTTGGAGGAAAAAAGGAAGTGAAGATTAAAAAAAGAAAGAGAAAGGAAAAAAAAAATCAAAAGTTTTATTAAATATTGTTCACATTAACATCGATGGTGTCATGTAAGATGGTCGACGCTTATCTTAGCACCGGCCAGCCAATTTTAACTAGAAGCATTGAATTGATACAAATGCAAAATGTTTAGGGTTTAATTGACAAAAAAAAATTATAACTAAATTGGTATAATTACAATAGGTTTATGATTTCTTTGATAATTTTCCTCTTTTTTCTATTAGCATGTGGAATGCATGGAACTTTTAAGAGTCAAAAGTATGTTTTCATCTCATTTTTTAAAAGAAATATATCTTTTACCCTTTTTTTTGGTCAGAATATCTTTTACCCTTAATTGTTGTGGAAGAATGAATAAAAAGATAGAAGATAAGAGCATACTAAATTATCTAGATAATAACAATATATAAAATAAAAACTCTATGGTTTTATTAAACGAAATTTGATACATATAGTCATTTGAATGGAACTACATACAATTTTATGAGAAAAAAATAAACATAAATCAAATAAAAAAGGAAAAGGCCTAAAAACAAAAAGTTAATGGCAAAAATTGCTTAGTTATTATGTATATTATAGTTAATTAATGTAGAAAGTGATTATTATTAAAAATATGCAAAAAATTAAAAAAGTAAATGATCTTCTCCACTCACAAAAGGAAATAATTAACCGAAAGCCAAGTTGATTTTTAAATGTTTTCTATTTATCAACCGTTTCTTTTTTTTTTTTTTTCGCATTGATTAACCATTTAAGAATACACGATCATTGTCCAATTTTTAATATTTTTTTTGGTCAATTAATTTTTATTACTTAACCTTTTTCGTTATTGAGGTTTTTTTTTTCCTTTCAATTAATTGTGTTTTGTTTTCTTGAAATATCTGAGTTCTATTAATATTTTCATCAATTTATAACATCCTATTAAGTTACTATTGATATCTATTTCTTTGATACTAATATTTAGTAATATTATTTTTCTTGATTTTCTTGATTTTTTTATGTTTATAGAAATCAAAGATAAAAAAGGTGATTTCTATCAAGAAATGAGATGAATATCTCAGGGAGTCAACAGGCGTAACAGAATCAAAATACATGAATAATATGCCCCGGTTAAAAGTTTATGAACAAATAAGTACTACCTCCAAAGTTCGAGGGTGTTTTGTACTATCTGAACAGTCTAATAGTGGTAGAGTGAGTAGAAGAAAAAAACTAAAAACAAGGCATTTCGGTGGCTATAATAACTATCACACAGAAAGTGCATGTAAAAACCATTACAGCTTTGAAATTACGTTGTAATAGCTATTACTACAAGCAAACAACCAATCAAACCTATAATGTAATAGTCATTACTACAACCAAATGTGTTATTAGAAATTGGGAGTAAGGAGTTTGGCTCCTATATACAAGTCCACGATTTAAGAAGGAGATTATTCGAGAGAAATTCACCTATTTAATGCAATTATCCTATTTATAAAAATTGTAGACACATAATTTTTTATCTAATGTCTAATAAAAAATTTGACCCACGTTTATCGGAAATAGAACTCCCCTAACAATCCAATCTAAGGTTATAAGAGTGTTGTATTCATCAAGTGATTATCAACAAACCACATTTGCCCAAATTGAATGGTGAGTTTTTAAGATATCGCAACTTTTAACCACAGTTTTTTATTCTTGAGAAGTTGGGAATTTTGTGATTTAACCCGATCAACTAAATTATATCGGAAAGACCAAACAAAATTTATGACTTTGCAAGAATCAAGTTGATAAAATATTTAACGTAGAAAACGTCATAGACTTTTAGTACAATTGTTTGTTCGGCTCAATTTTTGAAAATCCGCTACTTGACACATTTAGAAAATTAGATTGTATTTTTGGGGAGTTTAGGAACCCAAAAAAAGGTTTAATTTTATTGAATATAAAAGATATGCTCAATCAAAATTTTGATCAACTTTTAGAAATACATATATAATTCCACGAACCAAAAAAAAAAAAAAAAAAAAAGGGACGAGAGAAATCGACGCCGCTGATAGGCGGTGGCAACACGAGCCCAACACGATTTCAGCACTGCACATCGGCAACTGTGCGCGGCCCAGCCGCCCCTTTTTGTTGCACAAGGGCTTCGACATTGTGGCCCAGGGATCGTCCGTTACACTGTGGAAAGCCAATGCGGCCTTTGGCATGGCCCGAAAAGCCTTTTTCTGTAAGGCTCCTGAGTGGGCTTGTTCAGTACAGTATTTCCCTTATCCTTTCAAATCCAAGGTAAGTTCGTTCCTCATTTGCTCCTTTCTCAAATAAAACTAGTATCATAACAACACTGGAAATAAAAATTAGAGAATTCAAGAAATGTAGCCGGTATTGTACTGGATCTTGAACAGACTTTTCTTAAATAGGTAGGGTGCTGTTACGTTCAAAATAGATTCCGAAAAAAATGCAAAATAATAGTAAGCTTAAATAAAATCCGGGAGGTTTTTATACTTTCTCTAGATCGTAGCTCTATCTACTATAAAATTTGCATCTGGAAACCTTTTGCATGTAAGTCAACCCAGAGGTCGAAGTACCAAGCGGATCGAACTAGGTAGACCTAAAGCCGATTAGCCAAAATGATTGCCTGATCGTGAACCTAGGCCCCTGTGCATGTCATGTTTTAAAAAATATATATATTTTACGTTTTCAATATTTATGATATTTTCTTTAGAATTGTTTTAAGCTTTCAAACCTAATATTATATATAGTCCAAAACGCAAAAGTATTCCTATCTTACTTGGCCAAATGATTACTTGGTTCCTTCAATTCAAAACTATATGCATGCATCATTAAATAACGCGTCATCAGTCAATTACACATGCGTACAGATCGCACTCACATTCGCCATGCAGATCTTGCACATTCCAGGCCATAAACTGATGTGGAATTTTCGCTCGATCTCGTCCCGAAAAAAGATCAAATCTTATGTACAACTTGGTTTTTCCCTCGACCCCAAAAATAGAAAAAGAAACTTGGTTTTTTCAGTTGGGATTGGCTTGGAAACTGTTGGAGAAATCTTTTTGAAATATTTTGAAGTTGACAAAACGTTTCCATCAGTCTAGTCTGAAGGTTTGCAGACTCTATTGTTTAAAGTCTGAAGACCTCCGGACAGTCAGACTCAAGATTCAAAGTCTATCATCATTGACAGTCTCTAATCCATTGAAGAAAGGTTATCCAGAATTGGATGTTTCATTAAGGATATGACTTTATCGATTGGAGAAGATCTCTTAGCTGGAAAAGACATAACAAAATTCTTTGATTGATCGAGATTGACTCGAAGATTAAGGATCCGATGATTGCCTAAATATTCTTAGAAGGTTCTACTTATGGAAACCAAGATCCTGATTGTATGGGCGAACATGATTGATGGGCTATCGACACGTTTCTTTAATAGCTCGAATAATCTTCTTAATTGATTCCGTCCAACGGGTAGATTGGAGGAATTCCTTTGGTAAGTGCCAACGGGTATGATGGCGTAAAGGAGTATATAAGGAAGACGTTCTAAGTTGTTCGAGAAGTGCGCGATAGAAGAATTCCAAAGTCTGAAGCTTCCTGTTATTTAGACAATTCCTTTGAGCGAAACCTTGTATAAAAAAGAGAGTCTATATTTGTGAGAAACCTTGAGGAGGTGTGGTAGAACATCTACACTGTGGAATCAAGGAAAAGCTGTGCTGAAACTTCTCTTTTGTTCATAGTGAAATCTAGCCGGTGGGCTATCAGTGCGGAAGAGTGGACGTAGGCTTGAAATAAGCCGAACCACTATAAATCTTGTGTTCAATTTTCTCTTCCTTACTCTCTTTACTTTGATCGTACTTCATTTTGTTAATCAATAGAGAACTTCATTTCTATCGGTTGCCTAGAATCACTTCCGTATCACGATAAATTATTTGTGCACCTATTCAGCCCCCTCTAGGTGCTTATACTAGTTATATCAATTGGTATCAGAGCTCGTGTACTCTCTTTGTTTGAAGTGTTTTACTTCAGAGTTAAAGATCCATGGCTAGTATGTTGGCTCCAAGGCTGGTAGAAGGGCAAAGTAATACCAGACCGCCTTACTTTGATGGAAATGACTACAACATATGGAAAAACAAGATGAAGGCGTTCCTAAGATCAAAAGATCCTCTGGAATGGGACGTTGTAGAAAAAGGAATCATTCCTAAAGCTGCACCTGTCTTAGAAAGAGGAAAAGACTCTGTTGAGTCTAGCGAAATGACTCAGGAAGAGATAATCAAGAGACAAGCTCTTGATGCAAAAGCAATCTATTCTTTATATTGTGCTTTATCACCTACTGAATATAACAGAATATCTTCTTGTGATACAGCCAAAGAAGTCTGGGATAGATTACACATTACTTACGAAGGAACTGATCGAGTGAAAGAGACCAGAATCAACATTCTCCTTGGTCAATACGAAGCCTTCATAATGAAATCGGGAGAATTTATAACTGACATGTTTAGTCGTTTTACAGATATCGTGAATGGTCTTGAAAATCAAGGTCAACCAATTTCTGATCCCATGAAGGTAAACAAGTTACTGCGTGGACTCTCCAAGGATTGGAATCACATAAAGACCTCAATCAGAGAGACCCAAAGAATCATGCCACTATCTGTTGATGAATTGGTTGGAACTCTTCAATCTTATGAAGTGGAACGAATCAATGAAGACGAAGACCGTAAATGTAAGAAATCCATTGCATTAAAATCCAATGATGATTTTGATGTTGCAGATTTTGAAGACGATATGGACGATGAGGAACTTGCTCTCATGATAAGAAGATTTAGAAAACTGAACAGAAAAGGAAGAAGATTCAATCCAAGGAAACAAAGTTTTCAAAAGCAACAGACTTAGTCTCTGTTGAAGATGATGAATCAAATAAAGATGTATTATCTGCTTTGAATGTAAGAAAAAGGCACATCGAGACCTAACTGTCCTCTTCGAGGAAGAAGAAAGGAAAAGCTGAAAAGTATCGAAAGGTTCTTAAAGCGAAAGCACAGGTGATACGGGAATGTGAAGAAAGTGATGATGATTATGCCAACATATATCGATGGCACAATCGGATTGATTCAAACTCCGAGACGATTGATTCAGATACTGAATTTGAGGTAAGTAACTTCAAAATCCCTATTAAAGTTTCTAAATACATTGATGAGTTGTGTTTTAGTCTTAAGACTTCTCTTAAAAGGATTTTCGAACTCAAAAAGGAAAATTCTGCCTTAAAACAACAAGAAAATATTCTGAAAGAAAATGTGAAATGTTTAGATATGAATGTTTCTTCTCTTAGAGAAAGTGAAGATAATCTTTCAAAAGAAAATGCATTCTTGAAAAATGATATCTCAAATATTTCCAAAAGATTTACTCTAGGATCTGAAAAACTAGAAAAAAATACTTTCTGTTCAAAGACCTTATTTCAATAAATCTGGTTTGGGAATGACTGCTGAAACCATTTCTTTAATCAATTTTCCTAAAGTGAAGGAAAGAATCAAACAAAGACCCTCAAGAGATGCTTACAAAAATCATTTTGAAAGGACCTTTGTAAAACCAGTAGGTCGCAATGCTCTTAGATGTTCAAAATGCAATAGTGCAAATCATTTTGAGAAAGAATGTCCTATGGTTTGGAGATCTATCAATAAAGTTTGGGCAAAAACCGCATATCAAACTAACTCAAAAGGACCCAAGAAAATATGAGTACCAAAGAAAGCTTGAGTCTCTTTTTAAATGCAGGTCACTATCAAGAAAAATGTGAAATGGTACCTGGATAGTGGATGCTCGAGACACATGACAGGAGATTCAAATTACTTCATAAAGCTTGTTAAAGTGAATGGTGGAAAAGTCTCATTTAGAGGAAACAGTAAAGGAAAAATTGTGGGATTTGGAACTGTGAAGATTGGAAACCTCACAATAAGCAATGTTTCTTTAGTTGAAGGACTCAACTACAATATGCTCAGTGTCAGTTAGCTATGTGATACCGGTTTCAAAATCTACTTTCAAGAGGGTATATGTTCAGGAACCAGTAAAGACTCTACTCAGTCATTTATGGGACGAAGACATGGAAATATCTACCTCTTGGATGTGAAACCAGATGAATCGCAATGCTTAATTTCAATCCAAGACGAAGCAAGCTTATGGCACAGAAAGCTTGGGCACATCAATATGAAGCATATAGCCAAAATTTCAACAAAGAAGCTTGTTCGTGGTCTACTCAATTTGTCATATCAAAAGTTTGACCTATGTACACCATGTATATTAGGAAAACATGTAAGAAATTCCTTTAAACCAATAAATCAAGTTTCCACTAACCGTGTACTGCAGCTTCTGCACATGGATCTCTTTGGACCAACGAACACGAAAGCATTGGAGGTAAGAAATATTGCCTAGTAATCGTGGATGACTACTCACGATTTACTTGGGTGTATTTCCTAGCAAGTAAGTTTGAAACTTTCTCTTACTTTGAAAAATTTGCTAAAAAGGTTCAAAACGAAAAAGGATATGTTATTTCAAGTATAAGAACAGATCATTGAGGTAAATTTGAAAATCAAGATTTTACAAGGTTTTGCGATGAATCTGATTTTCAGCATTTGTTCTCCTCTCCATATACTCAAGAACAAAATGGAGTTGTGGAAAGAAAGAATAGATCGCTTCAAGAAATGGCTAGAACTCTTCTAATTGAAAGTAACATCTCCCGACGTTTTTGGGTGAAGCGTTTTTTACAGCATGTTATATTATCAACAGATTTTTCTAAAGCCTATTCTAGAAAAACCCCTATGAATTATTCAAAGAAAAGAAGCCTATTGTTTCATATTTTCATGTGTTTGGATGCAAATGTTTTATACTAAAAAATGCAAATGATCGAGTTGGTAAGTTTGAAGAAAAGTCGATGAAGGCATCTTCCTTGGATATTCAACCACAAGCAAAGCGTACAGAGTCTATAACAAAAAGACTCAAACTGTGGAAGAATCAATGAATGTCAAATTCTAGGATTCAATACAAAATGAATCTATTCAGACTCATCTTGAAGATCCAGAACCTGCTCCAGACTCTACAAAGTCTAAAGAAACAGCTCAGACTTTGAAGGACCGGCAGCAAGTAACTGTTGAAGATTTTAGTGAAGGAAGTGATCATCATTTTGACAAATTAACCAGCAACTGGAAGCATAAGTCAAGTCATCCCAAAGATCTTATCATTGGCGACATTAATGAAGGAATTCGCACTAGATCCAAAAGGCGCAAAGAGTCTAGTGCCGTGGCTCTTATTTCTGAAATAGAACCCAAAAGCATAGATGAAGCTTTATCTGATGAAAGCTGGATTGAAGCCATGCAAGAAGAGCTCAGGCAATTCAGTATCAATGATGTCTGGGAATTGACTCCAAAACCGAAAGGTAAATCAGTTATTGGAGCTAAATGGGTTTTCAGAAACAAGATGGATGATAAAGGAAAGGTCGTAAGAAACAAAGCAAGACTTGTGGCCAAGGGATACATGCAAGAAGAAATGATAGACTATGACGAGACTTACGCACTAGTAGCAAGGTTAGAAGCAATTCGTTTATTACTTACATTTACTTGTCATAAAAATTTCAGGTTATTTCAAATGGATGTCAAAAGTGCATTCCTAAATGGATTCATCCATGAGGAAGTCTATGTGGAACAACCACCTGGGTTTGAAGACCTAAGGAAACCAGACTCAGTATTCAGACTCAAAAATGCCTTATATGGCTTAAAGCAAGCACCTCGAGCTTGGTACGATAGGCTGAGTAAGTTTTTAATCCAAAACAGTTTTGTGAAAGGTAAAGTAGACACTACTTTATTTATTAAAAGAGAAAGCAAAAGTTTTGTGCTAGTTCAAATATATGTTGATGATATTATATTTGGATCTCCTAATGAAAGTCTGTGCAAGAAATTCTCTAAGACTATGCATGATGAATTTGAAATGAGCATGATGGGTGAGTTAACCTTCTTTCTCGGGCTTCAAGTGAAACAACTGAAGGAAGGAACTTTTATTCATTAAGAAAAATATGCTAATGATCTCGTCAAAAAGTTTGGTCTGAGCAATTGCAAGAAGGCTGAATACCAATGTCAAGTTCCTTGAAAATAGACAAAGATGAAGAAGGAAAGAAAGTCGACCAGAAGCTATACAGGACTATCATTGGCTCACTTCTTTATCTTACTGCTTCTAGACCTGACATTTTGTTTAGTGTTTACATTTGTGCCAGATTTCAAGTAGATCCTAAAGAATCTCATTTAAATGCTACAAAGCGTATTATTAAATACATTGCTTCAACTTCAAGCATCGACCTATGGTATCCTAAAAGAGGAGACTTTACTCTTCTTGGATACTCAGACGCAGATCTAGCCGGTTGCGAGTTGATAGAAAGAGCACCTCGGGTACTGTCAACTACTTGGAGCGGGACAATATCTTGGTTTCAAGAAAGAGAGTACAAAAAGAGCTCTCTACAACAAGATGGCGAGTATGTAGCTCTTGGAAGTTCTTTGTTCACAAATTCTTTGGATAAAACAACAAGCTAAGAGACTTTGGAATTGAAAATTCATGCACGGAGATTAAGCTGCGACAACACTAGCGCAATCAATCTTACCAAAAATCCAATTCTTCACTCAAGAGCAAAGCATATAGAGATTCGACATCACTTCATTAGAGATCATGTTCAAAATGGAGAAGTTTCAATTCAGTATGTTAATTCAAAGAACCAACTGGCAGATATATTCACAAAACCTTTGGAGAAAAATCAATTTGAAATTATTCGCTCCAAACTCAACATTTTGAGGTATGAGGAAGTTAAAATCTAGAGACTCTCAGACTCAGACATACAAGACCTTGACTGTAAGTTATTCTCTCTCGAATCTTATCTTGAAAAGGTACGATCGTCAACCGTGGTTAATTATTGCTATATTTAATCGACGTAATTGTTGCAACGTTCCTTTCGAAAAGAAGTTATTTTTTGAAATGACTATTTTCAGCGGAAAAATGACAGTTATTTTGAAAAGGCATCTTTTTATTTTCCTTTGTGACGGTTGTATACCTCTCTTTTTAACCGATTGTGCACTGTTGATTTCCCTTCACTTTACTCTCAAAAACCCTAGAAAGCATCGATCTTCCATTCCCGTTTTCTTCCCTTGTTTAATCTTCGAAAAAGTTGTCATCTTTCTTGGGAAAGTCAAGCAAGGAATCTTCCAAAAATTGAGAAAGATGTCGTCTTCAAGAAAGTCTTCGAGAATCCTAAACAGGGGACCACGGCGAATGAGTGAGGGGCCTACGCACTTCGATCTCACCAAAGAAGAAGTGTCTCCAGATCGCCAGAGAGCACAACATTCTCAGCAGCGTCACTCTCCTCCATCTAGTCCTCAAGGCGTTGATCATCAACAAAAGGAAGAAATCATTGAGGATGCAGACCCTGTAAGAGTTCAAAAGCCCGCTTTTTATTTATAAGTTGTATCGTGCTTTAAAAAGGACTCGTACTCCTTTGAACTATGTCGATGATTTTCTTAAAGACAAAGGGTATGGAAATGAATATATCTTTTTGCGAAAAATAGAAAGTTTGGGAATTGCTCGTAAAGGGGTGGCAGAAGAAACCTTTGCGAATATCCCAAGTGATCCTCGTAATTGGGGAGTTAATCCTGTAGATGGGAATGATGATGACAAGTTGTACAACCAATTTCAACCGAGAATGGGTGTTGCGGTTGAAAATCGAGGAAAAAGGGGAGACTTGTTCAGATCGAAGGAACAAAAGGATCTATACTCAAAATTGCTGAAGCGTGGGGTGATAAACCTTAGGAGTATAGATTTTGATTTTCTGGATGCTGTAAATGTGAACTTGAGGGAAAAGTTCGGTTATCTTCAACTTGAGCAGTTCTGTTCTGACACCACAAAAGCTTACGCAGAATTAACCGCTTATTTCTATTCGAATCTTAGTTTCCTGGATGCGAATAGATTCTCTTTCAGTGTCAAAGATCAAGACTTTGTAGTGGATATGGATATCTTTGGCGAGATGTGTTAGGAGTTGAGAGAGGAAGATATCAAGGCGATCAAAGTTTCTATTGCTCGTGCTACTGGAACTTGTTAAGGACGGAGAACGAGAGGAAAATATTTCCTACCTAAGGATGAGTGCATTCAACATTCTGCTTCACAAGATTGTGATCAATTGCCTCAGACCGAAATCAACTTCCAAGACTGATGTTTCAAGTTCAAAGGCAAAGCTGATGTATGCCATTCTCACTGGGAAAAGTTTTCTCTTCCTCACATTGTTATGTTCCACATGTATAGAGCAGTGATGAAAGACAGAGGTCAACTTCCTTACCCAAGTCTTGTGACGAAGTTATTCAGACATCTGAACATTCAGCCTCCACAAATCCTTTGTGCTCGATCATGTGATCATATGGTGGTAGGACTAAAAATGGTGACCAAGATGCGTCTGAAGGAGCTAAGCAAGGCGTTGGAGAAATTTAAGGAGAAGACTCCTGTAAAATCTCATCAAATCTCTTCTGCATCAAAAAGAAAAGGAAAGGAGCCAATGGTTGCTCCATCCAAGAAAAGGAGAGCTCTCATCGTTGAAGATGAAGATAATGAGGAAGACATCACCATCTCTGCAATGGCGTTGAAGCATCTGAGCTGTTCTGCTCCAGAATAGAGGACTCGAGAAAGAGAAGAGAGAGAGAGAGAAGAGAAAGAAAGAGAAGAGAAAGAAGCAGAGGAGAAGGAAGCAGAGGAGAGAGAAGCAGAAGAAAAGGATGCTGAGGAGGCAAGGGATGAAAAAGAAGAAGAAGAACGAGCACTTGGCGAAAAAGAAGCAGAAGAAGAAGAAGAGAGAATGAATCAAGAGGAAAGAGAGCCTGAAAAACACTCTTCTCCACCTAAAGACATAAAAACAGGGAGAGATAATGAGAAAAGAGGGATGTCAGTTGCTACCAGCGAGGGAGTCAGCCGTTCTCCAGCCGACCCAGAAGACATTCATGCCTCTCATTTTCCTGAAGAAGAACATGACGTTTCATCGCCAAATCTGCGTGATTATTCTGATATGCCATCATTTGCAGATCGTCTTTGGTCGACGTGCATCGACACGGACTCCACCCCAGATTTTCGCAGAATTATGGGTATTCTCTTGGAGATGTGCGGTCAAATTTATGCTTTGAGATGCGAGGTTCAAAACTTGCAAAATGCGGGTCAAGTTTCTTTATGTTAATTGAATGATCAGATCCAAGCCCTCTCTGTTCAGATTCAGGCCAATGCCAAGGGTGAGGAGATTACAACCGAAAGAAGACTTGAAATGGTGGAAGGCATCGTTCAGTCTATGGGAGATTTCAACATGTCTGCGTTCCCAAAGCAATCTTGACTTTATTCTATTTTCATCTCAACCTTTTTAATGACAAAAATGGGGAGAAATGTAAGATTTGAACTTTGACTTTTAATCGTGTGGATTGTTGGATTGTTTTGATGTTTGACTTTTGACTTTAATTTTGTGTCTGGATGTGAATTTGGATTTGACTGCTATTGACTGCTATTGATATCTTATGGATAGCTTTATCATATTCAAGACTAACCTACTTTATGTGGTTGCAGATTCTAGTGTTATTCACCTACTTTCTGTGGTTGCAGATTCTAGTGTTAATCATTTAGCCATTTATCTTTATAAGATATGTATATTTATTTAAGAAATGTTTTGCAGGACAAAGTTAACCAAATCTGCAGAAAAGTTTTGTCACCATAAAAAATGGGGAGATTGTTGGAGAAATCTTGAAATATTTTGAAGTTGACAAAACGTTTCCATCGATCTATCTGAAGGTTTCAGATTCTCTTGTTTAAAGTCCGAAGACCTCGAGGACAATGGACTCAAGATTCAAAGTCTATCCTCATTGTTGTGATCTGTCCGTTGAAAAAAGGTTATCGTGAATGGATGTTTCATTAAGGATATGACTTTATCGATTGGAGAAGATCTTTGGTTGGAAAAGACATAACGGAATTCTTTGAGATCGAGATTGACTCGAAGATTAAGGATCCGATGATTGCCTAAATATTCTTGGAAGGTTCTACTTATGAAAACCAAAATCCGATTGTATGGCGAACATGATTGATGAAATTTATCGACACGCCTTTAATAATTTCGAATAATCTTCTTAATTGATTCCGTCAACGGGTAGATTAGAGAGAATTCGCTTTTGGTAAGTCTTAAGCGAGTATGATGGCGTAAAGGAGTATATAAGGAAGCGTTAAGTTGTTCGAAGTCTTGGCGATAGAATAATTCCAAAAGTCGAACTTCCGTTGTTTAGCAATTCCTTTGAAATAAACTGTATAAAAAAGAGAGTCTATATTTGTGAGAAACCGAGGAGGTGTGGTAGAACATCTACATTGTGGAATCGAGGAAAAGGCGTCTTGTAAGAATCTCTTTTGTTCATAGTGAAATCAAATAGGGCTATCAGTCGGGAAGAGTGGACGTAGAGCGAAATAAGCGAACCACTATAAACCTGTGTTTTTCTTCCTTACTCTCTTTACTTTGATCATACTTCATTTTGTTAATCAATAGAGAACTTCATTTCATCGGTTCTGCAGAATCGCTCCGATCACTGATAAATTGTTTGTACACCTATTCATCCCCCTCTAGGTGCTTATACTAGCTATATCAGAAACGAGGAGTGACTGAGTGATAGAAGAAAGGCCCGAATGGTCCAAACGAATCTATATATCTCACGGAAATGCAAACAGCTCCATGGTTTGGCTAGTTGGCCCATCATAAGCTTTGACGATTAAAAACCAACTAAATTGAAAAGTGAGCAAACCCTGAAAAACCAAGCATATCACAGGAGGGTAACCAAACACTTATGCTACAAACCACAGAGATGGAATTGGCATAATGACTAATTGGTCATTTGTCCTTTGCGAGATCAATTATTCGATTTATATTATGAGCAAACCTTTGAATGGCTCGCGATGCTTTACCCAACTCCGACCTGCCTTGTATTGCTGAGTTGGATGAATTCTTAAATATGGAAGATATTGGTAGTCAGATATTTGGCTCGGTGATGATCAAGAGGCTTTTCTGATTGCTAACGTCTTGGTTGGGTTGCTTGCTGACCTTAATCTACGGGATGCTGGTGGTAGATGAGCAATGGCTTAATCTAAGCATTTCATAATGGATGCGGGACACTTATATTAGAGCCCATGTTGGTTCTGCTAGTGCGGGTCACCCCTCCTCTCCCTTTAGCTTATAAAAAAGAAAACACCGACACTAGAAGACGAATGTCATATCGACTACGGCCTTGATTGTCCCTTGATATTGTCTCGTGTGTGCACGCGCATATGCTTGAGTGTGAAAGAGACATTGAAGTGACTATGCTTGGGAGCATTGCAGCAATCACATTGCCACGGTCATCGGTCGTGCCATTGCGCAATCGCTATTTCTTTCTTTAAACAAGAAGGAACTTTGTTCATTCATTCCTTTTTATGTTTCGTGTATTTAATTTTGACAGAGCTTGATAATTTTTCCCAAACATAGATCTCAAGTAAGTTATTTGGCATCCAAATTTATTTGGCTTGAAGTTCTCCACAAAATGCGGAATAGTCTTTAATCTGAAAAATCAAAGTAACCAAACATGCCCCTAAAGCCCTAGCCTCCCATGATGCACTTGGAAGTCTCAATTTGTTTACCTGAATAATTAAATTACAAAGAGAATGTTCATAACGACCGGAACCCTAAATCAGGAAAACAAATTGAGCGGCTCTCAAGGATCTGGTCCCAAATCACATAGGAGTAGGAATCCAATTCAAAAATTGAGATCAACTGGGTACTTTTGCTTCAAATTCGAAGGGAGGACGGTATATTTACGGGGTCCAAATGAATGGAGATTTTCACTGTTGAGGTGATTGGTCTGGTGATAAATGAATTATCTGTTTTCCATGAAATCACGAGATCTGAGCGAATATTTTGAACGGTTGGTGCTGCACTATCTAATTGTGGCATATCTCTTATAAGGAGAAAAATCGCCATCACCGGTCCCCTCGCCTCGCATTTCCAATCGAAAAAGAAGAAAATTATGTGGAGATCTCGATTTCTTCTGTCATCTCAACCAAAGAGGTGTTGGACCAGACGGTGAGCTCCATAATGGCACTTAAGGGGTACTTCATTGGTGATACTGAGTTGATGGGGACGAATCATAGGCCACGCCATCACAAGTCCTATGCATCAGCAATTTTTCAGAGTCACGACGGCCACACAAATAGGTATCATCGTACAATTTACGTTTTATGTTTTAAAGTCACATTTAAAACTACAATGGTCACGTGAATTAATTTCATTGAACTTCTTATCTTTCACATTTCAAAGTCACAATGGCCACACAAATAAGTGTCATAGTACGTCTGACATCTCTAATTGCAAAGAGTCACGACAACCGCACAAATAGGTATCATCGTACGTTTCAAGTTTCACATTTCAAAGTCACATTCAAAGCCACGATGGTCATGCAAGTTGAGGTCATTCTACATCTTACGTTTCACGGTTCAGAGTCATGACAGCCACACAAATAGATATCATCATAAATATGATGTTTCAGAGAGTCATGACGGCCACATAACTAGGAGTTGGTTTTCAATGATTTTGGAAAATGGATGTCCAACCTTTCGATAACCGTTCGACGAGGGGAAAAAAAAATCTCATCTGTTAATTGCAAAATTTTTTTTTTTATAATTTTATGTGCCACGGTATTTTTATGTAAAAGTTACAGAGAACGGAGTATTTCCATCTAAGAATAATCCATGTAGTGATTCCAACTTCGGACTTTCCTATATTTATGATGTGTAAAGTGAAAATAATTTATCAAAGCATCGTCCCGTGTGAGATCAGGAGGCATCCTTGAGACAAAGTCTTCTCATTGGCGGTGTCCCTCGGAGCTATGCCGATGTTAAAGAAGGTATTTCGCCCGTATGAGTTATTTCGCCTTTATAAGTCTTCTTACATGATTTGATACCTAAATATTCTAATCCTCCTTTTCATGCATAATCTGAACTTTTGACATAACGAGCGTGTTTATTTTGCGAAAAATGAGTGATTTAAATTTTTTTTCCCTAAAATGATCAATTGTATCGCCTCCAAAAATAAATTAAATAAAAATATTTTCATCATCTACAAAAGCGTGGAGAAGGATACTAGAAGTGTCAAAAGTTGTGTACAGAGCTCATTTTAGTACCAAAAGTTTTTAAATGCTAAATTGGATAAAAAATGATTATTTAAGTGCAATGTGGCTTTTTTAATTAATTTTTTTATATGAGTTGGCATTATATGAAAAATCTCATCCACGCGGACTTGCAAAATGATGCTGCTTCATCCAACATGGCACCATGGTCCCAAACGACCCCGTTTCGTGGGTCAACAAAAAACGATGTTGCATCAGTAGTCCCGAAACGACGCTATTCCATGGCTTAACAAAAAATGACCCCTTTCTTTCCATCATGTTCAACTGACAGTCATCGTCACACCTCTCCCTTTGACAGTCTCCAGCTACTTGAGCTTGAGCCTCGCTGGCTTGTGGTGAGGCTCCAGCTCCCCTTTAGTTGGTCGTTGGCTGCCACTGTGGCCGGCAACTAGCCAATGAAGAAGACGAAGAAAAAGAGAAAAGCAAAAAAAGAAAAGAAAAAATCACAATTTTTTTAATAAAATAAAAAATAAAATGAAAAAAATTTAGATTTTATCAATTTGGTAAGGTTAACCGAATTAATAAAAATCAAACTGGTTAAAAAAGTTTTTTTTTTTTTTTAATGAAAAACTAAAACTGAACCGAAAAAAATCGAAAAAAGTTATGTTCGGATCAGTTTGGTTTTTGACACCCTCTAACTTCTGGTATTCTTTTCCTTATGAAAGTATTTATGCATAAATTGTTATTGATAATGATTTTTTTTATATCAACAAATTATTTCGAGCTATACAAGGGATTATTTTTAGGAACATATTTTTTAAATTATTCATTTAATGAAATAAACGGACCCTAAATCGTGAAAATACATTTGGAGAGAAAAAATTGGGGATATGGAAAAATTGATACTCTAAACCTCCTGAGCAAATATCTTACTGCATTTCATGGAACCTCCGTGAATTAATATGAAAGTTAAAACTATAAGATGCAGTCGTGATTTAATATTTGATACATCATGCTTACAAAATCTTGGCTTTTGATTTCTCAAACCAATTATGTACTGATATTCATTGTAGTTTTGAGGATGTGTTCATAACTGATAATGCATGTGATAACATACTAAACGAACATGCAAGATGTGTGGATTGGTGATACCATCTGGACGTGTATAAGTATCCCGTCATTTTTACTAATTTTACATGCATAAAAATTTATTTACTTATGCAAGAAGAAAAATCACTGAGAAACACTCATTTGTAGATGATAAGGTGCATACGCACAATTTCGACCCAGAAAATGTGTAGACACGTGGGTGGCACGGACGCGCACGCACGCGTGCTGACGCACAGAGGCGACATCGGCGGTGTGGTCACAGCTGAATTGGAGGATCAATGGAGGCGGTGATAAGGAGGCGGTGGCGGCGGCGGCGGCAGCGGCCGTGTCACCAAAGGCGGGCTGTCGACTCCAAGCAAGCGGAAGAGAGAAGATGGCAGATATTACGGAAACATTGGATGTCTGACGTGCTACGCGTCAGAGCCTCTTGAATTGCTCCCTATTTAAAGATCTGGTGAGAAGCGGCATTCCCTGTCCACAGCAGCTATAAATTGGAAGCCTTGGACACCCTAGGCGCTAGCCCGTGAAAAAGCCTCCTGAATTGCTCGGATGGTGGGCAGTTTTATCAGCGCCACTGGCTCGGCCAAACCTTTCCCAGGCGAGAGCGACCGCAGTGGTGGCAACACCGAGATCGTCTCTTCTCAGCTGACGATTCTTCAGGTAACCCATTGTTCTTGAATCTGAGTTTTGGACCACCGTAAATGAAAGCCGACACTTTCGTACAGCATTCGTCTACTCAAGACCGAGACGTTTTATGCACCGAACCTCGTAACAATCCGTTGGAAGATCACATCTGTCTCCTTAATCTTTAGTACTTGCTGTATAGTTTCTTTTCCTAATTCTCATTCAATGAAAAACCTATGTACATAGAAATAAGCATGTGCGTCTCTCTCTCTCTCTCTCTAAGAAAGCTTGTAACCAGGTATCTTTGATCTTTAGGAAGATTATGCGCGTTTGAGAGTGTAATTTTCACAATTTTCTTCCGATTCTGGCCATTTTGTTTGCAGGAAAAGGAAATATGGATTGGCAAGTAGCATGCTGCTTTGGAACACTCATTTGAGCAAGCTAACAAAATCTGCTTATGTCCTTAGAGGGCTATAAAAGTAGATGGCTGCTGTGCCTCAACCTCGGACATTCGTCATGGTTGAGAAATTAGTAGTAGCTTTTTTATTAGTATTGTTTTATGAATCCTTTTATATAGAAATAAGGACTTGATTTGTCAAATTGTAAAACTCCTTTATATATGTACTCTCCGATGAAAACATTTAGAGGTAGGATAGATTGTATAGTCTGAATATTTGAATGAAGATCACGTCATGGAGTTTCAAGAGGGGTTCAATCTTCTCTTCCTCTTTTCGATGTGAAGCGAAAAAAAGATAAAATCCCTCTCCTTGATGATAGCTAAATATCGTTGAATAATACTAGGGTTCCAAAGTCTCAAGTATCGTGTTAAGATTAGGTATGATTGTAGAAAAAGATGCCATGAGAAATAAAAAAAGAAAAATGAAAATTGGAGTGACTGCAAGCTGAAATATCTAACAACTTGTTCGCAACGATTATCTCTTGAAATCCTAAACTAATTAGGATACTTCCAATAATTGTCGCAATTCACGTATGTATCTATCCCATTAATCAATACTGATTGATATAATAAAATGGAGATTCTACTGTTTTGTCGATGCGAAAGGCAAAAGAAAAGAGAAAACAAAAAAAAAAGAAGAATAAGAGAAATCCCCGTTAGGAATGAAATGGTTTCGAGAGCTGATTCGTGGTTGTACGTACATCAGCTTTTGGGGCAATGATATGTGTCTTTTTGGAAACCATAGCCTGGTGTTATTACATGGGATTTTGATAGCATTGTGTATCTCTATTGCTATATAATGTCATTAGCACAATTGAGATGGAAATGTGCATGCGATGTTCTTCCAACCTAAGGACGCCTATTGTAACCAGTTTGTCCAATCCAAAAATGTCTTTTGTGGAGTTAGCCAAAGTATGATGTTCAAACCCGTTTGCTGAAAGCGAAGCGTTGTTGCTCTGTTTCCCAAACCTAAAGGTGCAGCACTATCGCCGTGAAGCCAATGCTCTAACTGATTGGGTCGCGAAGGCCCACGGACGAGGATCCCTTTCACCAAATTGGGTCAATTCTCCTCCTCAAATTATATTAGACATGCTTTGTACTGAAACTCTAGTTAAGGGTTGTTCTTTTTTCCCTACGTGAATAGCAATATATCCTCTTTTTCGACAACAAAAAAAAAAAAACCAAGCAGCTCAACAAACAGAAATAAATCTATTAGTATAGATTATCTTTTAAAGGTCGCTAAAAAACTCGATATCCAAGACTCTTAATAGCTAGAGATGTCTTCTATTCATTGTAAGAGTAGTTTTTATAGAATTCTCCACGAAAAGGGTTGTCACCCGGACGTCTCCTAAGCAATTGAAAAAGTTTTTCATAAAATATTTTTAACCAAGGGCGAATCAATAATGTAACTCCCACCATCTCGAAATGATTTATATCGATAGTCATCATAATTAAGAACTTTCTAAATGTCATTAAGTGTATGATTTACGGACGTACATGTAGTTGATGGGAGAATTACCAAGAAAGTCTAAACCTATTACACCGCGCTAATTCGTTCTAAACTTTTTTTAGTCAATTTAGTCTAAACCTTTTTTTGATTGTCAGCCAGTTAGTCCATCATGGCCAAAAATTAGTATGCCGACGCGACATCTACTGCCTGGACATCGAAAGTCTAGCGACATGGCAAATTTTTTAATTTTTTATCGAATTTTTAAATATTTTTTTTTTGAATTTTTTAATTCTTTTTTGTTTTTTTTTTTCAGCTTCTCCTTCCTCTAGCCGGCCGGCGTCGCCATAGGCGAGGGCCAGCGAGGCCGGCCTCGCCCATGGACGGCAAGGTCGACCGTCGCCTTGGCTGGGCAAGGCCGACCCTCGCCTTGGATCTGGCGAGGCTCGGCCCTCGCCATGGCTAGGCGAGGCCAAGCCTCACCAGATCTGGCGGGGCCTTGCCCAGCGACGGCGAGGCTGGCCTCTCCAGCGACTTTCGTGAGCGCGGCTAGCGCCCTGTTTGTTGCCTCCATTGTCGGAGCTTGCCGAGGACCCAAGGGTTTTTCGACTCGTTTTGCATAGGGTGGATTGGAGAAGACGACGACCCAACTCGGCTTCCGCAGCAACGAACCGCGGAAGCCGGAGCCGCCGGATACGCGGAGCAGCGGGTGGGACCGTCGCCTTGGATTTGGCGAGGCTCGGCCTAGCCTAGCCATGGCGAGGGTTGATCTCACCAGTGCCAGCGAGCTCGGCCCTCGCCAGATCTGGCTGGGCCTCGCCATTGGCCGGCGAGGTCAGCCTCGCCGGCCCTCACCGGGCCGCCGCCAGAGGAAGGAGAAGCTTATAAAAAAAAAGAATTAAAAAATTCAAAAAAAAATTAAAAATTCGAAAAAAATTAATAAAAAATAAAAAAGTTTGCCATGTCAGCTTTCGCCGGACAGTCGATGTCCACATTAGCGCCGGCCGGCCAATTTTGATTGGATGGACTAAACTGGCATAATTATAAAAGGTTTAGGACTAAATTGGCTAAAAAAAAAAGTTTACGACTGAATTGGCACAATTGCAATAAGTTTAGGACTTTTTTGGTAATTCTCCCTGTTGTTGATATGATATTTTGACTATGCTTTTGAGTTTTTCCTGTAAAGTTGCGGCTCATATTCTGCTTTTTCATTTTTCATTATGACCATATGCATCAATAACATTCCTTGCTAATTAAATTCGATAAGGGACCGACCAAAAATATAATTTTATAAGTGCATCTAAAATATTCAGCTTTGATTGGTAACTTTTCATGTAATATTGCAGTATTAACACTCAAATATCATTAGAATTGCCCAGTGCAATGCGTAGGTTGCTGTTTAGTAATGATAAGAGCCAGAGTTATAAATCAAAAGGTTTTTTTTTTTTGGGTGCTAGAGGACCGACAAAAAAAAAAATTTCGATAAGGGACCGACCAAAAAAATAATTTCATAAGTGCATCTAAAATATTCAGCTTTGATTGGTAACTTTTCATGTAATATTGCAGTATCAACACTCAAATATCATTACAATTGCCCAGTGCAATGCGTAGGTTGCTGTTTAGTAATGATATGAGCCAGAGTTATAAATCAAAAGGTTCTTGTCTGTTTAGAGAAAAAATCTTCCCATCCCAGTGAGCTTCACGTCGCTCCGTTGATCGCTTCAGCAGGATACCGTTTCTATTATGACAAAGAAAGTCCTTCACCAATCAAATTTTTAGGGGAAAAGATTATGGAGAAAATTACCAATATAATTCTAAATTTATTGTTCGAATGTCATTTTAATTTTAAATTTTTAAATTTTATCAATATAGTTCTAAATTTTCGTGCAAAATTTCAATATCTTCTAACTATTGCCATTAGAAATTACTAACATGTGCAATCCATAAATTATCTATGTTTAGCATGCTATGTAGGATGATCATTGATGATTATACACTATATCAGTAATTTTTGGTGGCAATTGACCAAATTGACTACATGGATATTTCACACAAAAGTTTACGGCTACATTGGAACAAATGAAAAATTTAAAACAATTTTTGTACAATTGGTTTAGAATTGATTGTGTGGGATTATGCATCAAGTAATGGTTATGCTACTAATGCGTTTAAGTCAAGTCACTATCCTTTCTTGAACTAGAAGGAGGAAGAAATTTAAGCGGGGTAATTACACTAAAAGTGCTATAAATTTTGTAAGGTGCTTACTTATATGCCATAACTTTTTTTGGCTCACATGAGTAGCATAAATTTGAAGAAGCGATCATTTAAATGCAATTAGCGAATTGTCTCACCAGAAAATCCGACGTGCAAGCCAGTCGTCCTATGTGGCATCGTTGTCACTCACATGACAATTAATAAAAAATTTAAAATTTGAAAAATCCACTTCAAAATGGAAAATTAATAAAAAGATCCAAGTAGGACAATTTGTTGGGAATCACACTCAAATGATCAATTTTACTCTGATGTGGCACTTGAGTGAGCAAAAAAAAGTTACGGTATTTACATGAGTTCTATACAAAAGTTATGGCTATCTTACTGTCCTTATCTCAGTATTTTTATTATAAGTGAAATGGTTGGAGAGACCCAATGCAGCTATTCCTATGAACTTTATCATAAGGGTCCCACTTAGACAAATATTTTACATCAATTAGTTCTTTATAAGACATATTAATAGAAGGTGGTACCATATACATAAAATTAGGTACTTTTCATGAATGAGGCTCATTGCATATAAAATATAAAATATTTTAAATTAATTTCCAACAAAGATAGAAATTAAAATATAATCAAAACAATTATAGTATATTATTACGTAAGTAGTATTAATTGTAGATTACCTCTTTTGCCTCTCCTTTTTCCAGCCACTGTATGGCCCTTAACTCAAGAAATCCATCATATTCACTCCTTATTTTACTTGCATAAACTCAAATATAAATAAGTAAGTTAGGTTTAACATTTAAATGAGCAATTATGTAAAAAGGATAGACGTATAAATGCTCAAGCCTTTCCATCCATATTTTGACTTTCGACACCCCCTTAACCTTAAATAGGCCATAATATCTCTTACAGGTCCTATATTTAAAATTATTTCTTTTTACCTTTTCTTCTTCTCTTTCTTTGGAAATTATGATGCATTTAGAATTAACAAAAAAATATGTATTTGCTAAAGGTTTAATTGGATTGTCTTATAATGTAATTACAATTGTCATAATTTTCTTGTCAACAACTAATTATTCCACTTAATTAGCCATACTTTTTAGTTTTGTCAATGTAATCCTAAACTTTTAGGCCATATTTCAATGTACTCTTTCCTATCAATTGCCATAAAAAATTGCTAATGTGGTGTCTAGTCATTGCCGACCTTCCTAAGTAGCATGCTAATGGGGCAATTTGTTGATTTCCACATCATAATTTGTGACGATAATTGACAAGAAAGATTACATTTAAATATTGCACAAATGTGTAGGACTGTATTGACAAAATTAGAAAGTTAAAACTGAATTGACATCTATACTATAAGTATAAGAATAAATTGATAATTTTTCCAAATATTTAATTAATCACTCCTTCAATGGACACATGTAAAAACATTTTTGAGATAAGTATACTAAAAGTGTCATAACTTTTGAGCAGCACTCACTTGAGTGCTACAAATTTGAAAAATTGATCACTTAAGTACCATTGGTGATTTGCCTTGCCGGAAAATCCGACGTGAATGTTGGTTGTTCTACGTGGCATCACTAGTACTAATGTGGATAATTAATAAGAAAATTCAAATTTTTTAATAAATTCTTGTTGGCATGTGAAATTAATAAAAAAAATAAAATAAAATCCACATAAGACGATTTGCTAAAATTGACATTCAAATGATTGATTTTATTTTGATGTGGCACTTAACTGAGTGAAAAAAATGTTATGGCATATGAAATTTATGACATTTCTGCTGTTGTTACTCCAATTCTAGGCTATACTAAAGTTCAATAAGCAAAAAGCCTATGAATGAGTTGAATGGGATTTTTTTGGAGGCATGTTTGAAAATGATGGGCTTTCATGAAAAAATGAGTGGAAGAGGTACACTACAGTTTATTTTGGTGTGAAATTTAATGGAAGCCTCTAGAGTACTTTCAGTCATTTAAGAAAATTAGGACAGGGAGACCCTTTTTCCCGTACTTGTTTATTCTGGTGACCAATGATCTATCCTCCCTTATCAAGAACGTAGTGGATAATGGCAGTATCAAATGCATTGTTAAATAGGCGGTGTCCTATTCTGTGTCATTTGCTTTTATTTTATTTTTTTTTGGGCATATGATTCAAAGTGTGGGAATAAATAGGCAATTAGAGGGTGGTAACCCGACCACAAGAAGGAAGAGCGTGCATCTCAAGGCAGACTGTGCAATTGCGCACAAACGGCGATTGAACGCTCGTCGTTCATCCGTTTTTGCTGAAAATTTTCAGGGGAGCTATCCAACATGTCGATGTAGCATAGGTAAAAATTTCAGGCCAAACGGATATTGAATAGTTCGCTTTAGAAGGCTCAACATCACCATTTTTTCCAGGCAGCCTAGTGGAGAATCAGCCTACGTCCTATTGGAAAAATACGAATTCAAGAAGCCATACTTGGAACTCGCACACAAGCCAAATTTGGTATCGCGGGGAGACGTAAACTCTAATACCTCCTTCGGCCTTTAAGAAATAAAGCAACATTGCATATGATTGAATCTAATAAGATATCTTATTTCTTATTTGGCAAAATACTGGATAAGTTGAGGGGATATCTCTATGCCCCAATATTGAGGTTTAGTTGGCCTATCATAAGATTTGATAATAAGAAACAGAGTAAGTAAAATAGAAACCAAACCCTCATATACCAAGTAAATCACAAAAGAGTAACCAAACACAAATGCCAGAAACCATGCTAGAAACGACCACGATGACAGTGGCATCGTGGCAAATTAGTCATGTCTTCCATGATGTCAGGAGTTCCATTCACGCCGTGATATTTGAATGGCTTGCACTGTGTTATATAACTATGGCGTACCTTATGCTACTAGAATGGAAGAACTTTCTAAATTTGAAGACCCTGTGTGAGGTGTTTGACTCGAGACGGTGCAGAAATTTTTTTGATTGCTAACATCTTGGTGGGCTGCAGCGACAAGCTCATCAACCTCAAACTTGAGGGTCGCATATCGACTGCCCCATGGTCGTTGCCTTAGTCGCTCGATACCATTGTGTGTGCATGAGAGAGACTCATGCGACCGCCATGTTGGTGGTTGCTTGGGATGCGATGCAACAACCACCTCAAAACGGTTGTTGGTTGTGCCACAATGGCATCACTATCTCTTTCATTAAACAAGAATGAACATCATTCTTTATTTGATCTCTAATCTGAACAACCAAAGTAACCCAGTATCACCCTTAAAGCCCTAAATGGGAAAACAAAGTTATTGACATCCAAAAATACCCCTACAAACATGTGCTGGTCATGAGAGGCAGAAAACTCTAAAATCAACCTCATTGCCACATTAGGCTGTAATTTACAATAGCGCAGCCCATAGTGGTTATGAAAACAAAGAATAGCCAAGGATTTTGAGAATCCTTAAGCTAGATTTCGATGGACATACAAGCAAAAACATAATTCTATGATGAAGTAGTTTGTTGCCATGTGTTGAAGCTAAGAGACATTGTTAAAGACATAACATTGACAATGAATTTAGGCGGGAATGGTTTAAAATGCACTAGATTCCAGAGGAGCAGTTAATTCTTGCTAGATAAGTTATGAAAGCATTGTTGAACAAGTTAAAAACTAGATATGGATAAGGTGGTTCAATATAGAACATGGAGTGACTATTGATGAGGAAGCAATCGACCACCGATGGTTACCAAATTGGCCTATAAATACTGCAGACATTCCAATAGAGAAGCCCCCCAAACAACACACAAAATTACTTTATCCTACTTTTATCTCTACTTAATCTAGCTTAGTTGTAGCTTAAGATTTCAATTGTAAATTCAATTCTGGCAAGTGTCTATATCCTAGGCAATGTTGTTAATTAGATTTTAGTGCTAACCCATTGTCCTATGTTGTTGATTAGATTTCGATGTTATGTCTTCATCCTCATCTAGGAGTAGTGTTTACTAGGTGTTGTTGCCACTATCCAACATCGTCGATTAGATTCTGACGTTGTATCCTCATATTTATCTAGGAGCACTGTTTACTAAGTGTTGTCACTATCGTCCAACGTTGTCGATTAGATTATGATGTTGTGTCTTCATATCCATCTAGGAGTAGTGTCTACTAGGTGTTATCCTCATCGTCCAGTGTCATTGATTAGATTTTGACATTGTGTCCTCGAACTAATTAGAAGGTAGTGTTTTTTGGATGCTTTTGTTAATATCTAGTGTTGTCGATTTTTTTTTTTAATATTGTATAAACCACTTTAATTTTAATAGGCTTTCAATATTATGTTAAAGTGAGTTTATATGGCACTGTTGATTATATTTCAACATCGCTTATCGTTGGTATTAAGCTCGTGTTAAGTGTATTAAGTGACTTCTTTAGATTCAGGATTATATAATAGATATAGTCTCATTCACATTTGACCATCTTTGTCCGAAGCTAACATAGAACATGAGTATCCTTTAATAAAAAGAAGAAGAAGAAGAAAATATAACATTTGGTGGAAGATATTTTGTTACGAGATCCAAAACCAGCAAAACAAAAGTAAGCCGACTAGTCACTACCACAAGGATTTCCACTCCCACGTAAGGCCACACAAAAGAAATTCCCAATCAGATTGCCATATGGGTCTCAAAGGTATAAAAATCCATGTCACAGTCGAGAAAAACTTGGTACCGTAGCTTCGAATTATAATGGAGATTAATATACTTAGAATTCTCAAAATTAATGGAGATATCACTGCCAAGGTCGTTGGCCCAGCAGCAAATGCGTGGCTCGATTTCGATTTCTCTTGTCGTCTCGATCAAACGACTATTCGGACCAGACGCTGAGCTCCATAATGCACTTGCCGATGAAAATGATCGGTGAGTACTTGGCAGTGGGCGTAGCATTGATGTGGACGAATTGGAGGCCAGGCCACGTGAACCGCATTGCATGCCATGGGCACCTGATGCCTCCCATTTTAGAAAGTCACAAAGGGCGTGCGGGGAATTGTTTTTCAAGGATTCGAAAATTGACATGTTCAATTCACGATGTAGAAAAGTCTACATGATTTTATTTGTCTGTGCATCAGCCCATATGTGTTATCTATAGTGTGCTCCCACATTCCTTAGGGATATAACTTTTTAAAAATTAACCTTTACATTAACCCACATTTTTTCTCTTGAGTGATGGTTAATCCACTACATAATTTTTTTTACATTCGTCACTTTTATTGACAACCGCTCACTGAAAACCACCTTGATGAAAGGAAATTTATAAAAGACGATTTGTCTATATACGGGCATGACAAAGTCTAAACCAAATCATCTTTTTTGAAAATACACCATCAGTCCGCAAAGGGATTGAGTTAGTAGAGTACGCTCATATTTGCTGTCGAATTGCCATCAAATCTCCATGGATTTCCATTGCATGCAAACTTGAACAACAACCGGACGCTAGATTTATTTTACATCCTATTTTCGCATGTGTTTCTAATTGATGCTTGAATTTCACTCTTCAATACATGATTAGAATCCCTCAATTTGTCTTATATTTTGGCATCAAAGTGAGATTAGTATCTCTGCCTTGTATTTATCAAGTTTTCGGTGTATATTATCATGAGACTAGTATCTCTGCCTTGTATTTATTGATTTAGTTTCATATGTAGGTTTTAACTCCCATACCCTGCAAGGACGCATGGAAAAAATCAAAAAGTGAGAATTAAAATTGGAATATAGTAGAATAAAAAAGAAGAAGAAAGATCAGTATAGTAAATCTTTTTCCCATTGGAATTTTTATTATATTGATATAATTGATTAAGATGACACATCATATTAGCTTTCTTAATTTACCCACAAAGATTAAGAAAATGAATTTAATATGATAATTTATTCATAAAGTAATTATGAATCTATTTAAATTAAAAATTTAGCCCTTAGGCAGTTTTAAATGTTATGTAGTTCATATAATGTGATATGTTTTATATTGGGAAAACATGATTTATGTAAATTTTATCTCATATTTTTGTGACATAAGCATGCTTGTTTGATATGCAGTTTTGCAACCTATGAATTTCTTTGAATTTAAGAAAGATGTTCCTGTGCTAAATGATAAAAAACTATAAAGTTTGGAAGGAGTTAATCCTTCTTTAATTGGGGTGCATGAACATTGACTATACTATAAACAAAGACAGATCACCTGCTTCTACTAATACAAGTATTGTAGCTAAGATAACCTTTTATGAACAATGGGAATGGCTCAACCATCTTAGTATGATGTTCATAAGGACTAACATTTCTCCTTATTTGTGGTTTGTCGCTAAGTATATTAATGCTAAGGCTTTGTGGAGGTCATTGATGTGTAGTTTGAGATTTCTGAAAATGCGCATGTCATAACGTAATTATGGAGTTTTTACTATTGAAGCTCGCCGGTGTTAGAGGTGTGTGTGAGCACATTATGAAGATGAAGGACATTGCAGCTCACCTGAAAAACTTTGAGGTTGAGATATTTGAATCATTTCTTGTATATTATATTTTGAACACTCTCCCATAACAGTAAGCACTATGCAAGATCTCTTATAACACACATAAGAATAAATAACTCATGATCATACATGTTCAAGAGGAAGAAAGGCTGCTGAAATAGACGAAAGTGCATGTTTGGCAACACAAGGAAAATATAAGGGGCAAGGCAAGTAGAAGGGAAAAGGTAAAAATGCCTCCCCAAGCTGATATTAAGAGGGAATCTAAATGTTTTTTCTACAAAAAAAAGGGACATATGATGAAGGATTGTGTCAGTTTTGAGACCTGACTAAAAAAGAAATGTAATCAAATCTCTTATATTTATTATGAAACTAATATGGTTTATGTGAGTCATAATACTTGAAACCGGTGGGAAGTGAACAAATCATATATCTAGTAAATAAGATATGTTCGCATGTGGAAGCTATTGAGACATATATATTAGTTCTCGATAATGGTTTTGTTTTGAATTTGGAAAAAGATCTTTTATGTTCCTAATTTCTCTAGAAATTTCATTTCAGTTTCAAGAATTGTGCCATTGGGTTATCCCTTTAACTTTTCAAATTCAAAATTTAGTTTATTATCTAAATATGAAATTATTAGGAGTGATATTTTGATAGATTGTCTTTTTTGAATCAAATTACAAGACAATACCTTTTGTAATGTGATACATGTTTATGATAATGCTAGTATAAAATGATGTGATATGAATGAAGATTCTTCTATGTTATGGCACCGGAGATTAGGACATATCTCCATAGATAGAATTAAGTAATTAGTAAATGATGGAGTACTCAGTACTTTTGATTTTACTGATTATGGTACTTGTGGCATGATTTGTGAGTCTCCCATACTCGTAAACCCTTGTGCATGGAGCTTAGGATTATCGGGTGAAGAGTGAGTGATGCAGAAGGAATGAATACAACTGATCCGTGAGAGTGGCATTGGGATGGTTAGTGCTAGGAATTCTAGAATAAAAATATTATATTAATTAGGAGCTTTGAAGGTGGGGTTGACCTCTCGTGCACAAACTAATCGAGAGCTGATACCGCTTTCCTAATAAGACCATGGTAGGTCGAAACCAATGAGCCTAAAGTGATCAACTATCTCACTCAATGGACTAAATGCCCGAGTTAAGTTGGGTGTGGACTAGATGCTCGAGTTAAGTTAGGCGTGGTATAATCTCATATAAAAACATTATTTGTCATATTCTCTGGAACAACTATTAAACGATGGTTGACCTAGTGTTGTTTGCTCACTAGGCATCATACGGGCTATTCCGCAACCAAGGAACTGTCGGCTCGGGACACTTGCGTGGATTGCATAAAAGAAAAGCAGACTAATAAGATAAAAAATGTGTTAAGATGAGTACATAAATATTAGAAATAATATATATAGATATTTGTAATCTAGATATGAACTTATACAATTAGAAATAATTCATCTCTATCATATATGATTACTCACATTTCATGTATCTTTACTTGCTTCATAGTAAGCATGATTAGATGTCTTTAAAGCATTTTAAACAAAAGTAGAGAAATAATATAGTAAGTAAATTAAGATCATGAGATCAGTTATATCTGAAAAATTCTATGGTAGATACACTAAAGATGGACAAGTATCTAATCCATGTGCGAAGTTTCTTCAAGAGCATGAGATAATAGCTTAATATACCATGCTTAGTTCTTTAGACCAAAATGGTGTGGTAGAAAGAAAAAAATTGAACTTTATTGGATATGGTGTAGAGTATGCTTAGTAGCTCTAAATTTTTTAAGTCCTTGTGGACTGAAGCTATTAAGATAGTAGTATCTATATTAAATTGAGTTTTGACCAAGGCTGTCCTAAAGACACATTTTGAGTTATTCAAAGGTTAGAAATCGAATTTGCAACATGTACCCGTTTGTGAATGCCCGTTTGAAGTAAGAGTCTATAATCCATTAGAAAAGAAATTAAACCCAATGACTATAAGTGGATATTTCATTGGATGTATTGAAATGTTCAAGGGATATAAATTTTATTGTTCATCTCACATTACTAGGATTGTGGAATCAAACAATACTAAATTTCTTGAAAATGACTTTATTAGTGGGAGCAATTAATTCCAAAACCTTATTTTAAAGAAAGATTATTTAGATACTCAACCTTTCACCTCAAGTATTAGGTTGATTATTGTTCATAACCTCCTCTAGTTCAACTAGTTATTGAACAATTAATCATTAAATTTTCGCAAACTACTTATATTGATTCGGTAGATCTAGTTGTTCAGCAATTAACAAAAATTATTAAACAACTAGTTGAACAACACGCTTCTCAAGAGAATGTTGATGTAATATTAAGAAAATCTATAGAATGAAGAAACTGACAATTTCTAGTGATTATATTGTATTTACAAGATTCTAACTATAATATTGGAGTTGAAAAATGATCTTGAAACATTTTTACAAGCCATGAGTAATGATGAATTCAATATGTGGTACAATGTTGTGAAGGATGAGATAAGTTTTATGACATCTAACAAAGTCTGGGATTTGGTTAAATTGCCTAATGATGCAAAGTCCATTGGTTATAAATAGGTCTTCAAAACTAAGGACTCATTGGGCAACATTGAGAAATATAAAGTTATACTCATTGCCAAAGGATTCACTCAAAAGAAATGAATCGATCACATGAAGATTTTTCTCTTGAATCTAAGAAAGATTCTATTTGTATTGTTTTGACATTGGTTACCCATTTTGACAGGGTATTACATCAAGATGTGCTTGCATTTTTCATTGCACATGGCTTTCCTTATGAAAATGGCATTACTCAATGGGGAATTAGATAAGGAGGTTTACATAAAACAACTAAAATGATTCTTTTCTAGTAAAGAAGAGCATTTGGTGTGCAAGTTTAAGAAATTTATATATGGCTTGAAATAAGTGTCCCGCCATTGGTGCTTAAGGTTTTATGATGCTATCTTTTCAGTTGGTTTTGTAAAGAGTGTCATTAATTAATATATATACCAAAAGGTAAGTGAGAGAAATAATTTTTTCCTTGTATTGTATGTAAATGATATTCTACTTGCAACCAATGATAAATGGTTGTTACATGAGGTGAAACAATTCATCTCTAAAAGTTTTGATATATTGGCTATGGGTGAGGTATCTTATTTCATTGGCATTAAGATCTATAGAGATAAACCTTAAGGGATTTCAGGACCATCTCAAGAAATCTATATCTATAAAGTCTTAGAGAGATTTCGGATGAAAGATATTTCATCAAATATAGCATCTATTGCGAATGACGATAGGTTCAATTTGAACCAAGTTCCCGAAGAATGGTCTAGAAAGGGAACAGAGAACATCCAATATGCTTGTATTGTTAGAAGTGTGATGTATGCTTAGGTTTGTACTCAACTTGACATTTCTTTTGTGTGGGAATGTTGGGGAGATATTAGAGTAATTCAAGTGAGTTGCAAAGAAAGTGATGAGATACTTTCGAGGTATCAAAGATCACATGCTTATGTATAGATGAATTGACAACCTGGACATAATTAATTATTTTAATACAGACTTCGCTGGTTGTGTTAATACTTGAAAATCAACATCTAAATACATTTTTATGTTAGTTGGCGAAGCCATCTCATGGAGGAGTGTGAAGTCACTTTGCTTGCTACTTCAATTATGGTGGCTAAATTCATTTTTTCTTTTGAGACTACCTTGCATGGCAAATGATTGAAGAGTTTCATTTCTTAGGTTAGAGTTGTTGATTATATTTCTAAGCTTATTAAGAATATATTGTGACAATTAAGTTACGATTTTTATGGCTTAGAATGCCAAAGGTGGCAATCGAAGTAAACACATTGACATCAAGTATTTAGCCATAATGGAATGTGTTAAGGAGAATAAAGTAGTCATAAACACATTGGCATTGAATTGATAATAGCTAATCTTTTAACTGAACGCATGCCACCAATGAAGTACAATAATCATATGGCTAGGATGAGAATTGGTCCCATCATATGATTTGTCGTTGTATAAATGACTTTTGTTGTATGAATCTCATATTCAGTTGTAATGTTATTATCAATTTCTGGTGTAACTTTTCTATTTTTATGAGAATAACAATTATCCTTAGATCTAGAATAAATATAAGGTTAACTCAATTAAGATGCATTGTTAAGTATAGACTGATATTAAAGAAATAAGATGCATTGCGATACATGAAAAATATTACTTGTTCTTAGAGGACATGTTGTCATGATTTATGCATTTTGTTTCTTTTCTTTAAGTGTAAAATTTTCATGGATTTTGTTGATAAATTATATGATAAAAATGTTGGGATCAAGTGAGAGAATGTTATTTGTAATATGATCCCACATTTTTTTAGGGATATGGCCTTTAAAATAAAAACTTATTTTTTGACATTGACCCACATTTTCTTTCTTGAATGACAGTTATTCCAACATATGGTTTCCACATTTATACCCTTTCATTGACACCACCTATTGGAAATTGCATTGATGAAAGACAGTTTATAAAAGACAATCATTCGTTTACGTAAGGACATGACAAGGTCTAAGCCAAACTCTTTCTTTTGGAAATACACTATCAGTAAGCAATGGGTGGTTAGTAGAAGGAGCCCATAATTGCTGTTGAGTTGTTGTCGAATCTCCTCGGATTTCTATCACACACAAACTCAAACAATGACCGGAGGTCAAATTTATTTTACATCCGTTTTCTGCATATGATCTAATGGATGCTTAAAATTCCATTCTTCAATACATGATTGGAATCGCTCATTTTGTCTAATAATATGCACATGGTTCCCACAAGAGATAAGTCTCTTTGAATGATGGTGTCCCTGCGAGGCTAAGTCACTAATGTACCATAAAAATAAAGTATTTATTGTGAGGTTGTTTGGATCCTTACCAAATTTTCAAAAGATTAAGTAGATAAATGAATTCCTGATTTTAATATTTAGATTTATAACACCCGTTAGTAGCTTAGATTTTGGCCTGAGATTAAAGCGTGGAAATAGTAATTTATGACCTGTGAATTTTGATGCATGCCATATGTAATATATGTTTTGCACTTTCTCAAGTAGCCACACAAACGAGATTCATCTTAAGCATTCTTGGGAAATGGATCTTGATTTGATAATCATTCACCAAACAAAAGAAGCAAAATCTTGCATATCAATCATAAAAATCTTTATATTTTCGCATGTCACGATATTCTGTGTGAGCATTGCGAAAAATTATTATAAAGAGTCACAATTTGTTATGATTTGAAAATCCGTTCTTCGGGACCGTACTACTACCAAAAAGGACAAGAGGGGCGGCATTTTTGGGCACCGTTGATTCCTCATCGGCCATATATAGGAAGGACAGCTGGGCTTTTGAAGGGACAGACTTTCCCTCAATCACTTTTAGGTAGCATATCACATTTATGACTACTGTACCAAACCAACCAGAACATGAGTGATATTTTCGGCTCCTTACAGCCGACCCATCAACCCCAAAGCGGTAATAGCCATTCTTGACGTGACCATAATGAATAGGTATGATAATCTATGATTCTTGAAAAGTTTCTCCTTAAGCGATTCTCAACGTAACGATTCGAACTTCAGACTCACAACTCATGATGCAGAAAGTCTAAACGATTTATCCAAGCATGTCCCGAGAGATGGCATCCTATATGTTAATACAACAAAAGAGAGTAAATGCAAGAAATAGAAATCAAAACACAATTTCTATCCTAGTTCATCTTTAAATTAGGGAAATATCTAGTAATGAATTCCATGATTACAACTCTCAACTATACGAGAAAGAGATTATATGTAGGCAACACAAGAAAACCTTTGAGAACGAGAAAGTTCTAAGTCATTTAATAACTATTCATGAGCTCAAACCTAAATTATTAATAAAATATAGATTCAAATTATAAAAACCCTAACAGTGTAGAGGTGCTGCCCCTCGAGACCCCTTCGGACCCTTGCTCGCTCACTGAAAAGCGAGACCCTCGTGCCACCTCAACACAATGCTCATGGGGTGTATGATTGAGCGTTTATTTGTATCGGTATGCCCACGAATATGTGCATGCGGTTCATCCTAGAGAAAAGTCTCTTCATTTATGGTTTTCTTGAGAGCCTAAGTTGCTAATACACTAGAGTAGTTGGTGTGAAGTTATCTCATCACATGAAACTTTATGAGACCTTACTGACTTTATTTAAAGTTTAAGGTCCATTTGTTTGAAGTAAAAACTATTTTTGGATTTTTTTTTTAACTTTTCGATATCTAGATTATGAAAAACTATTTGATGTATAAAAAAACATTTTTCATCAACTAAAAATAACAAGTTTATATTAATGGAAAACAATTTCCCCTATAGCAAGAAGGAAATCACTTTTCTTAAATCACTAAATAAATTAACTAACAATTTTTCCTTAAAAATAATTTCCATGGTGAACATTTTTTTTTATTATGAAGTTTTTAGTGAAACGAATGTACCCTTAATCTAATAAATAAAGGTGTAATTTAATATTAAAATATTCTAACATTTTCCTTCTTGCTTCAGTGTGGAAATATATTTTGGGAGTCATATTTGGGACCTAAAAACCCTAGACCTTCTGCTCTAATATTTTCTAAGATTTTGTTGGACCTTTATGAAATTGTTTTACCAGAATTTAATTTACAACTCTTTTTCGATAGTCATTCTTCAGCTTTTAATGAGAGGAGACACGTTCAATGGCGACTCTAGACAGAAAACATCTTGGCAGACAAGAAATAATTAGAAATCTTTATTTTGAACTTCAAACCAAACTATACATACAATCCCTGCCGAAATTCAATCAACAAGAAAGCTTGAAAATGTAACCACATCCATGGCAACACAATACGTGAACTACATCGGAATTTAATTGATGACAAAACTTGTGAACATGCAAATATGTAACGTCGTAATTGAATTGATGGCAAAACATCTAGGATAGAGATAAGCGTCGGAATTTAATCAACGATGCGGTACCAACATATAGATATGCATTGGAATTTAATCGATGACGTGAATCGGAAAACTATAACTAAGGAAAAATAAAATGCAAGAAAGTAAAGATAATAAAAGATTACATTTTGATTGTCCAAGGGATCCTTTCCAATTGATGAGAACTTGGTATATATGGACCTTCTATCATAACCGTTTGAGAGCAGTTTCTTCGTGGTTTTTTTTTTTTTTTTTTGGCCGTCAAACATCATCGCTTTATTTACTAATTCATACTTGGGAATAAAACACCCATTACATCAGTGCATAAAAGATCAAATAAAGCAGGGGGGATTTGATATCCAGTTCGGGGGTAAGGAGTTGGTCCGGCTAGCCTTGGCTATCCAATCCGCAGGGCGATTTGAGTTGCGATTGCAGTGGGCCAGGGAGAGACCCGGGAGTTGGGCGAGTTTAGCTTGGGCTCGGCTCACAATCGGTTGCAATTCCCAGTTGAGTTCGGTCGAAGACTTCAACGCGTGCACCGGAGTTAAACAGTCAGAGTGTACTTGTGGAGAGAGAAAATTTCGGCTTTCGATGAACTTTAGGGTTTCGTCCATTGCGATCGCCTTCGCTTGAGAGGCCGAAGCAGCAGGAACTTGCTTCGCGAAGCCGTCCACCACGATGCCGCGGTGATCGCGACAGACACAAGCGATGGTTGCTTTGTGTCGAGGAGGATTTCTTCCATCAGTGGGTGTTGTTTCGTTAGCCAGATCGGGATTAAAGGAGGCGTCTGCTCTGTGTCGAGGAGGGTTTCTTCCATCAGTGGGTACTATCTCGTTAGCCAGATCAGGATCAAAGGATGCGTCGACGTTGATTCGGATCTTGCCTGGAGGAGGTGGATTCCAGGTTTCAGATAAGTGTTCCGTTTCCTTCTCACTTTTAGATTGACCGTTTATTGCTCTGTAACTTTCTGTAATCGCCTCTGCTCTAGCGATTGCTGAGTGCGGCCTCGGGTTTTGATGGCTGAAAATGAACTGATTTCTCTCCTTCCAAACGCTCCATAGCACCACCGCAATATTATTAAATTTGCCCGAAGTAACTGGGTTTTATTTGATTCTGCAGATCCACTCTTCGAATCGGGTGAGGCCAAACCTGGAGATTCGTAGATTCAGGGGAGATGAGTTCCACACCTTGGCCGTCCATAGGCATAGAAGAAGTGTGTGCTCGGGCGTTTCCGCTTCCTGCTTGCAGAGGGGGCACATAGGAGAATGTACGATCTTTCGGTGGTGTAAATTCTCCATTGTAGCTAGTGCGTTGTTGCATGCATTCCAGAGGAAAATTTGATTCTGGGTGGGATTGTGGCCTGCCAAATGTATTTCCAGAGGTTTGGGCTGGCTTTATAAGACGAATGTGCTTGTGTTTCCTGTGGTTTTACTGAGACATCCTTGAATATAAAATAACCACTCTTCACTTCGTAATCTCCCGATTTGGTGTGCATCCATACTAGTTTATCTTCTGCGTTAGGTAAGCTAATGGGTGTGGCTAAAATTTCCCTGGACCCTTGTTTCATCAAACATAGAATGTAGTAGAGTTTCATTTCATGTTCCTGTGTCTGGATTTATAAGGTTCGATACTCTTTCTGGTTCGTGGTTTGTTGCTGGGCCTCCTATAAGGCCACTTTTTAGCCATCTATCCGTTCTGATTGATGTGTTTTTCCCATTGCCTATCCTCCACATGACCTGAGGAGCAACCCAATCCCTGGCCTTGATGATACTTTGCCAACTTCACGAGGAACGTGAGCCTCTTCCAGCATTGCAGATGTTACCATGTGAGTAATACAATCCTTTCATTACTTTGGTCAACAGAGAGTCTGGTTTTTTAAGTATACGCCACATTTGCTTTGCTAGCATTTCTGTGTTGAATATTTGTAAGTCTTTGAAACCCAAACCCCCCTCGCTTTTCCTGGTTTTTAACAAGTCCCACTTCTTCCAGTGGATTCTAGCTTTTTTGTCATTGCTTTTCCACCAAAATGATGCCACCTTCCTCTCAATTGCTTTACAAATCGATGTAGGTATATTGAAAATTGACATGGCGTATTGAGGGATAGCTTGTATTACCGTTTTCAAGAGTATTTCCTTTCCTACTTTTGATAGCAGTTTTTCCTTCCAGCTGTCGAGTTTGGAGTTGACTCGAGCTAAGATCCATGCGAAGATGTCCTTCTTGGATTGCCCCCAATCTGAAGGTATGCCTAAGTACTTCCCTGTCTTGGTAATCTCTGGTACTCAAAGAGTTGATGCCATGTTTTGCTTTAGTGCTGTAGGACAACCTTTACTAAAGTAGATTCCCGACTTATTGAGATTGATTGCCTGACCAAATGCAAAACAATATTGATTTAAGATATTTGCCAAGTGCCGACATTCTGCAATTGTACCATGCAGGAAGAAGATCGAGTCATTAGCAAGGAGAAGATGGGTCAGAGTAGGACAGTGGATATTCATTTTGAATCCTGTAAGCGAACCATCTTGTACTGCTTTTTGCATCTGGATAGACAGCACATTGGCCACAATGATGAAGAGATAAGGTGAGAGTGGGTCTCCTTGGCGTAAGCCTCGGGATGGTTTAAAGGGAGGTAAGGGTTCTCCATTAAAGTTTATGCTATAAGTAACAGTGGTCACACACTGCATAATAATTTGTACCCATTGATCACAGAAACCTAATCTTGCTAGACAGGCTTTCAGAAAATCCCACTCTATACGATCGTATGCCTTTTGCATGTCAAGTTTTAAAACTACTTGGAACTTCTTTTTCCTGTTGCTATTTCGCAGTCTATGTAGCACCTCCTGCACTATCAGTATGTTGTCCTGAATCTGCCTTCCTCCCATGAATGCACTCTGTTCCTTTGCAATGATATGTGGTAGAATTGGTTTGAGCCTGTTTGTGAGTACTTTGGAAATTATTTTATAGATGAAATTGCAGAGGCTGATAGGGCGGTATTGCTCCAGTTTTTCAGGCTGTGGGATTTTGGGTATTAGTGTGATGAGTGTTCTGTTTATTGCAGGATCTAGGTGACCAGATGTGAAAAGGAGCTGCACAGCTTGGTATATATCTTTGGAGATTACTAGCCAGTGCTCCTTGTAGAATATGCCATGAAACCCATCAGGACCGGGTGCTTTGAAGGCCCCTAGCTGTTGCATAGCTTTAGTAACCTCCTCCTCTGTGACTAGAGTCATCAAGGTATGATTCATTTGGTCATCCACTAAGGTAGGTATAAGTTCTAATATGGGTTGGCAATTGCAGTGACCCACTGTGGTGTATAAATTTTTGTAGAATTGATCTGTCATCCTCTGTAACTGGTCTTCCCCTCGAACCCAATCTCCTGTCTCATTTTTCAACATTGTTAACTGGTTGCGACATCTCCTCTGAACTGTCGTCGCGTGAAAGAACCGAGTATTTTTATCACCCCGCTTTATCCAACTTATCCTTGACCGCATCCCCCAATACATCTCCTCCTGTCGCCATAGTTGGTCAATCTCTTTGATTATCTTTTTCTCTTGAGCTGATTCTCTGTTACTTTGCGTGCTATTCATTAGGTTCTGGAGTTCTCCTTTCAGCCAGGTAATCCTCTTCTTTGCATGGCCAAATTTGTTTTTACTCCAATGTATCAACCTCTGCTGTAGTTGCTGCAATTTCTCCACCGGGGTGAGATCTTGATCATTCCAGGTATTAGTGACTATGGCTTTGCTCTCTACTTCATCATTCTAGTATGCTTCGTATTTAAACTGCTTTCGTTTTCTTCTCTTCGATTGAGCCAAGGTTAGTAGGAGTGGAGAGTGGTCCGAGCCTATCGCCGGGAGTGCAAAACATTCAGCTTCGGGGTAAGTGATTCTCCACTGCAGCGAGCAAAGAATTCTGTCAAGTCTCTTTTTCACCAGATTCTCTCCCTCACGTTTATTTGACCAGGTGAAAGAGCACCCCTTACATTCGAGGTCCATCAAGGAACACAGATTTACAAATTCTCTTAAGGCTGTTAAATTGTAAGTTTCAGGTCTATACTTTCCCTCTTTCTCCCAGTGATTTAATATTTCATTGAAATCGCCCAAGCAAAGCCATGGTAGTCGGTAGTGCACACTTGCTGAATGGATTTGTTCCCATAACTTCTTTCTCTGAACACATTTGGAGCATGGAGAAAAATGATGTTCATTCTCTGATTACTGTTTGTCAGATGACATTGGGTAAAGATTGCCGAGGCTAAGGAGGAGCTAATGAACACTTGCAGTTGATCATCCCATAATAGAGCTAAGCCCCCTGCTGTACCTTTTGGATTAACTAGGTAACTATTCTGAAACTTGAGTCTCCTTTTGATTTTGAGCACTTTCTGTTCTGGGTTTTTTGTTTCCATAATGAAAACAAGGTTGGGCCATTCTTGAGTCACAGTGACTCGCAAGGCCTGGATTGTCAGGGGATTGCCCAACCCCTGACAATTCCAGCTTAGTAGTTTCATGGGTAATTTGGCGGCTTATTAGGGCTAGCCACCAGAGCCCATTGATTTGATTGTTTTGCCACCCTTATGGGTGTTTCCACTAGCTGATTACTGTCCTCTGGATGTTGATGTGCTGTTTGTGCTCCATATGGACAGAATATTTTAACTTTTTTTGAACTTGTCGACTTCACATATCTCCCTTTCGACCTTGCAGGGGGGTCGTCTCCAGCCCTTCTTCAGCTTCCTTCATATGTTCCTCATGGAGTCTCAAAATTGATTCTTCATCGATGCGGCAATTGCCCCTTTTCTGGGGGCTTTTCTCTTCGACCAGAATTATTTCCCGAGATGTGGAATGTTGTTAAATTTCCTTCCCCTTTTGCTGAGTGTTACAGACTTGTGTTTGCTGGGTTACAGGAGAACTATTTTGCTCTGTTGCAATTGCAGGAGATAATGGGGTTTCGGGTACTACATCCACTTCTTCAGGAAGGATTTCCTACTTGCCATAGAATATTTTGCCATAGGGGCTTAATTCCTTCACCTCGGCACGCAGCTAATTTCCACATCGAGCTGGTAAGTTCTGTTCCAACCCTGAATCTCTATAAGGTATCTCAATGCATTCCGTTGCATAATGGCCGATTCTTCCACAGGAGTAGCAGTAATAGGGCAGTCGTTCGTATTTAAATTCAACCAAAATCTTCTTGTTCTCTAGATTCACCAGCACACCAGTCTTCAGAGGGTTTGCTAAGGGTAGTCTAACTCTGGCTTTACCCATTTTATAGGTACTATTCCCCTTTGCTTCCAGTTTCACTTCGATTACAGCACCAAGTTTTGAGGCAAGTTCCTCAATGACATCATAGGTAACTCTCCCAAATGGTAAACCAATAAAATTTACCTAGAAATCACAATAGCTGAAGTCATAACAGAACTCAGGTGTGTCAGGTTCGCACTGCCTAAGTATGAGGAGATGGCTAGAGAAGGACCAAGGTCCTGTTTGGAGTACTCTTTGTGCCTCTGTTTCCGACTGGAAGGAGAGTGAGAAAAAGCTCGGTTCCAGCGTCGCACAAGTAAAGTTCTCAGTCTTCCAAGCTTTCCGCATGAGGGTTAGAAAAGCAGTGTAGTTTAATTCGGGATTGGCGTAGAATCGGCCAAATAGGGTTTTGCAACACTCTAGTAATTTTTCGAGAGAAATATCACCTGGGATATCAACAACGTCGACTGCATTCCATAGTTTGCCCATGCTTTTGCAGAGAGCCGTAAGTCGCCTGTCTTCATTGTTTTGATCTGCCATGGTTTTTGTAGGGGTTTGGTTGAATCGTGGGTGTATGGGTTGAAGGGAGCTCAGATGGGTGAAGCTGGAGAGATATCTTAAATCGCTGAATTGTGGATTGATGAGATGAAAGGAGGTCAGATGAGTGAAAATGGAGAGGTACCTTGATGCGGAGGAAATGGGACAAATTAGGGTTTCCGATCGTTCCAAGAGGGGTATTCAGTGTGAAAAGCCTCAACGCTAGAAGAACACACAGAGGTTAAGAGGCGGAGCACCGAAGCACAAAGAGTGGGGATGCAAAAGGAAACTACCTAGCTGGTAGAAGGGGACTACACAAGCGGTAGAGGGGGATCTCCATGGCGGAGGAGAGGAGCTGCGAGGGTTTGGCCTTACAGTTTCTTCGTGGTTAAATTATAGTTTGACGCTTCCGAAAATAATGATCCCATATTCCCACATTGTCAACTCCTTTCAAAATAGCAATTTTATCTCCAAGAAGTTGTTCGTTTCCCATGTTGTCAATTCTCTTCAAAATAGCAACCTCAATCTCTATTTTCACCTAACTATTCTTCACGATCTCCTTAATGGATTTACACATACTTGAGCCATATATACAATCCTCTAAATTGATCATCTACTCCTTAGTTAACACACCATCAACAAGTTTGGTAAAACAATCTACCATCATTTGCCACTAGTTGACGTGTGCTAATACTTTCATCCAAGTCATCAATTGCATATAATATCAAGCAATTTTCAATTCATTCAATTGGTTTCCTCCACGAATGACTAGACATATCAGGATAGGATATTCTCTTTTATTTTTCCTTTTCTTTGCTAATTTTGACAGTTGCACATGAGGTTGTTGATTCTATTTTTGTTGCTTCCGAATGATCATTGAATATCGATAATAACTAAAAATCGGACATTTTTGAGGATCTATTATTAAATAATTTAATACATCACACTCGTGATATCTTGACTTTTGATATCTCAAACCAATTATGTATTGACATTCATCGTAGGTTTTGAGCATGTAATCATAACATGGAAAATGTGTAGACCATGGGTGGGCAATCACAGCCCCGCGCACATGCGGGCGAAAGTTACGACCTTAGTCAATTTTGAGGTCGCTCACCTCAAGCAAAAGTTACGACCTTAGCGAAAGTGCGGGCGAACGCGCGCGCGCAGAAGCGGTGCCGGGGGTGTAATCGTGGCTGAGTTGGAGGTTCGATGGAGGTGGCGACAGGGCGGTAGCGGCGGCGGCATCAAAAGGCGGACTATGGACTCCATGCATGGGAAGAGAGAGAAGATGGAAAATACTGAGGGTCCGTTGGATGTTTCGCGCGCTACATGTCATGCCTTCGTGTGGCTTAGCTAGAAAATATTTAATTATTTGTAAATATAATTATGAGGATCCGGATCCTCACTTAGCTCCCTGCCAATTCTGGCATGAATTGCCGAAAGGTCCAACAAATCCGTACCTTCATACGTGTCGATCCAGCAAATGCGTGGATAGTGATGCGTGGATACCCGGGATTCCAAAAATAGCAATTCCAGCTGTCACTATTCCGGGGCCCAAGCCCAAACAAGCCAATTACGCCTAATGGGTAAGACTTTTCCTTGATGAGGTGAGATTACTTACCCACAGCAGCTATAAATTGAAAGCCTTAGACATCCCACTAGCCCGTGAAAGAGCCTCTTGAATTTGCTCAAGATGACGGGGAGTTTTATCAGCGCCACTAGCTCGGGCAAAAGAAATGGCGAAAGCCATCGGAATGGTGGCGACGCCGAGACTGTCTCTTCTCAGTCGACAATTCTTCAGGTAACCCCTTGTTCTTGAACCTGAGTTCGGACCGACATACTCGAGACTGAGAGGTTTTGTGCACTGAACCTGGTAATAATCGTTTGGGAGATCACATCTGTCTCCTTTATCCTAGGTACTTGCTCTGTCCATGGGAAGCAAGAAAGTTTAGCTCCACCAATCTCTTTTCCTATTTCTCCTTCAGTGAAATACCTCATGGTTTGTAATCAACTATGCATATACAAATAAGCATGTGAACTCTCTCTCTCTCTCTCTCTCTAGAAAACTGTAACTTCTAACCATATATCTTTGACCTTCAGGAGAACCTTTTGAGTCAAGTAGCAATTGTGTGTCCTTCGGGCGCATGTGTTTGAGAGTGTAATTTCACGATTTTCATCTGACTTTGGCAATCATTTTGTTTGCAGAAAAAGGATATCAGGAAGTGCAAGTAGAATGCTTCTTTGGAATACTCATTTGAGCAAGACTACATGATCTACTTTTGTTTTTAAAGTACTACATAAGTAGATAGTCACTTGGCCTCGACCTTGGACCATCATCGTGGTCGAGGCATTGTGAGTAGCTCTACTACTAGCAGCATCTTATGAAATTCACAGATAAACGAAGACTTTACTTGCTTGATGTATGTACTCTTGGATGAAAGTATTTGAGAGTAGAATAAGATTTAGAGTCTATCTTTCGGTTTTTTGTTAATGAGTGATTTAGATCACACTATTAAAATTCAAGTGGGATTAATCTTCTATCCTTGTTTCAGTGTAAAGCAAAAGGGATAAAATTGCTTTCCTCCATCATAGCTAAATGTTGTTGAATAATGCTAGGGTTCCAAAGTCTAAAGTATTGGACTAAGATTAGGCAGGATTTCTAAAAGAAGATGCCATTTGTTCAATGAGAAATACAGAAGAATATGGAAAATTCCAGAGACTGCAAGTTGAAACAATCAGCTACTTGTTCACAGTGATTGGATTCGAGAGCTTCGTTGTACAAACATCATTTGTTGGGGCGATGTCTTTTCAGAAGCAATAATTTGGTGTTATGTTTTGTATCTCTATCGTTACACCATGCCATCAGCATCAATTGAGATGGAAATATTTGCATACCTTATTTTTCCACCTGAGTAAACTAATTGTAACCAGCAAAAGTTATCCAATCCAATTATTAAATGTCTTACACAGAGTTAGCCAAAAGTATGATATTTATACCAAGCACTTCAACAGAGAACGAGTAGCACGTCGGCCGCTTGGACATATATATACGGGTTAGCTTAAAATCTTGCCCCCCACAATTCTAAATAGCTAGAGATGTCTTCTCTTCATCCCAAGAAATAGGGTTTATTGCCTTCTCCACAAAGTGTGCTGTCACCTAAACAACGTATAACAAATTGAAGAAATTTGCCGTTGCCTATTTTCAATCAACAAATAATCAATTATTTAACTCCTACCACCTCTAATTGATTTGTCATTAATGAGTTATTATATTTGGAGTTAATACAACAAAAATTCAAACTGATATACTCATGTCACATTTACTCAAAATTATTTTTCTATCATAAAAAATCTGTTGCAAAAGTAAGTGACATAACGAGAAAATAAATCTAACATACATTATTTGATCGTAATAACCTATGTCCACGGAGAAATCAGTAACGAATTCTACTAAAGATCAAGTGATAAATAAAGATTATAACCATGTTTGGGTCATTCAAACACTCAATGTTTCCCAGTCCCAATTACACTTAATAGCTCACATAGTGTTTAACTCTATAATTTGTCACGAAATAATCTTTTAATCTCACGAAGGAATTAATAAATCTTAATACAAGATTTTACTTCGCTAGAATGCTCTTCAATTGAATCACAGTGTAATGTACGAGAAGAGTTGCCGCTTTGCACACACAGCACACCTCTGCTCACATCAACAACAGCCCACACCCACACCCACAAGCAAAGAATATGTTATCATATATGGTCGCCCAAAATCGAGTAATCGACTCCAATTATGGAAACGTGTATATCCATGCGCTGAAGCAAATTCGGTCAACCTCAGCAAAGTCCAAGTCTCCCTTTTGAATTCTCCTTGGCGATTTTAATTAGGACATCATTATCTTTTATTTCCTTTTATATTTTCTTCCATGACCAGCTCTAATTCACCCAAGGAAGTTAGCTTTGCTCGATTTTGGATATCCATAAAATATCCGAAACTTTTGACTTTAATAGATCGGGCTTTCTTGCAATTTATCTCAGACAAGGTTTTGTTTACGGGCTCAAACTCCATACATATTCTAACAATTTCTTCCTTAACTCGACATTTGAGCCAAGTCATAATTTTGGAATCTGACCTTTATTTGGCTTGAAGTGCATACAAAATGCTGGATGCTGCAGGTCACCAAAAAAAAAAAAATGCTGGATGCTACAATTAATTATCTTATCTGATCTCTAATCTGAACAATCAAAGTAACCCAATATCACCCTTAAAGCCCTAATGGGAAAACAAAATAAGCCAACCAATGCTACCACGAGGGTTTCCTCTTCCACCTTAGACCATACAAAATGTTCCCAATCAGATTGCCGACAGAAAAATGATCAGATCGGCTCACGAATCACATGCGCATAAAAATCCATGCCACGCTAGAGAACAACTCGGTACTTTGCTTCGAATTAGAATGGAGATTGATATACTATAATTCACAAAATGAATAGGGATTTATCCGCCAAGGTCGTTGGCCCAGTGACAAACGTGTGGCTCCATTTCGATTTATCTTGTTGGCTCAATCAAACAATTATTCGGACCGGACGCTGAGCCCCACAATGCACTTGCAGATGAAAATGATCGGTGAGTGCTTGGGGGCCGGCGCAGCATGACGTGGACGAACCAGAGGCAAGCCCACGTGAACGGCCTTGCGTGCCGCGTGCGTGTACGATGCATCCCATTTCGGAGAGTCGCGAAGGCGCACGGGGAGCTGTTTTCGAAGGACTTGAAAATTGACACGTGCAATTCATGATGTAGAAATGCCTGCATGATTTTATTTGTCTCTATGCACCGGCCCATATGTTCACGATTCCCTCAAGAGATAAGCCTCTTTCAATGATGGTCCCCTGAGAGCCTAAGCTGCTGATGTACTCAAAAAAAGAAAAAAAACATTTCGTGTGAGGTTATTTCGGATCCTTACTAACTTTTCAAAAGATTAAGTTGATAAATGAAAGCATCATTTTAATGTTTACATCTTTAACATCAGCTTATCCGTAGCTTAGACCCTGGCCCTAGATTGACCATTGGAAATAATAACTTAAGAGCTGTGAATTGTGCTGCATGCCACATTGCATCTTATGTTTGGCATTCCAGAGAAATAAGGTGCTGCACAAACCGGGATTCATCTTAAGTATTCGTGAGAAATGGATCTCGATGTTTCGATGACTGTCCACTGAACGAAAGCACAATCTCACTCATCAATCATAAAATCTCTTATATTTTCGCGTATCATAACATTTTTCCGTGTGAAAATTGCGAAAAACTATGAAGAGTTATGATCCATTATAATCCGGAAATCCGTTCTTCGAAACCTAGAACTGCCAAACAGAATAAGAGGGGCGACATTTTTGGTCACCATTGATTCCTCATCCGTCATATTTAGGAAGGACAGCTGGGCTTTTGGAGTGACAGACTATCACTCAACCACTTTCGCGGATCACATTTATGACTACTCTGCCGAACTAACCTAAACATGTGTTAGTGCTTTTGGCTATTTTTACCGACCGACCCATCACCTTGAAAGCTATAATAGCCATTGTCGATGTGATCATATTGGGTAAGTAAAGAAATGCCTAGAGGGGCCTAGATAAAACTCTCTAAAGAACTCGGCAAAATAACCCCACAATTTGCGGAGAAAAGATGTCTCCTCACAAAGGGGCTCACAATGACTAGGCCGGAGCAATTATTTACCAAAAATACAAATCTCCACTAAGTCGTAAGACCTTGTATGGGGGCTAGCACTTGCTCAATGTTACTGAAAGATTAAGAAAGTTGGTCACCTGATGACGAGGGAACCGGTGACCAAAGTCCAGGTGAACGTGTCTGTAACAATAATGGTCTTATTGTAGGAAAATTTCTTATTGAGTAAGTTCCGACCCACATGAAAGGCGAAACAATTTGTGCACTATCTCAAAGAAAAACTTGGTAAAATAGACATGTGTGTAAAGATGCGGACTATCTTGGAAAGAAATAATAGTTACAGTAATATATGATTCTTGAGGGATTATCTCCTTCTAAGAGTTATCAACTTAATGGTTCGAACTTTATACTGACAAGTCATGATGTAGAAAGTCTAAATGATTTATTCAAGCATTGTCACAAGAGATATCATCCAATCTATTGGAATTAAGTGCACAAACACAATGAAATAGAGAGTAAAAGGCAAAAATGAGAAATCAAGATACAAGGTTTAAGAGGCGGGGCAAAAGTCTGAGAGTGAGTGTAGAATAGGCATAGAGTAGGACTGACCAAAAAAAAAAAATAGGGCTATATTCACTAGATGATTCTACTATAATTAGCACCCCCACTTCTTTGTTATAGCTTTCAATTATAAGAGATAGATAATATATAGGCGAAAGCGAGAGAAAGCCCGAGGTCACTCAATAGCTACTCATGGCCCCAGCCAAACTATCAACAAAACATGGGGCCAAACTATAAAAAATCTTTGACGAACTAGGAGCGCTATCCCTTGCAACCTTGGCCTGCTCACTAGAAAGCGGGACCCCTTATGCTTTCCTGTTGATAGAGAGTACAAACCACATTCCAACAAAATGTTCATTGGTGTTTGATTGAGCCATTATTTGTATCGGTGTGCTTGCGAATATATATGCACACAGTTCACCCTAGAGGAAAAGTCTCATCATTTATGGTTTTTCTTAGAGCTTGAGTTGCTAATATGAAAGAGTATTTTGAATAAAGTTATCTCATCACATAAAATTTTGTAAGACCTTACCAACTTTATTTCAAGTTTTGTGTCCATTTGTTTGAAGCAAAAATTGTTTACAAAAAATTGCTTTCGAAGTTTTTATATTTGAATGACAAAAAACTAATGGATATATGAAGAACGTTTTCATTGACTAAAAACAACAAGTTTGGACTATGGGAAAACAATTGCCCTTTCTAGCAAGAAGGAAATCACTTTACCCTCCTTTGTCTCACTCAGGTGAATTGGTTTCAAGAACATTCCGCCACTTTTTGGTGACTTTCACTTTCAATCCAATTCACTGTCCGCATGCCCTTACTGCCAAACAAATGAAAACTAACAATTTTCCTTGAAAATGATTTCCATGGAGAATATTTTCCTTTATTATGAAATTTTAAATGAAACAAGTGCACCCTTAAGCAGATAAATAAAGGTGTAACATAATATTAAGATATTTTAATATTTTCCTTCACGCTTTATTTGGTCTTTATCTTAAGATTTCAGTGTGAAAATATATTTGGGAGTCATATTTGGGACCTAAAAATATATGAACCTGGACCTTCTGCTCTAATATTTTTTGATATTACGTTGGACCTTTACCAATTATTCCAAAAATTAAAACTATTAGATGATGTAGTGATTTAGTATGTAAATAATGCAATACATCATACTTGTAATATCATGGCTTTTGATATCTCAAACCAATTAAGTATTGACATTCACCATAGTGTTTGAGCTTGTAATCATAATTTATAATGCACGTGATAACACGGGATGTGTTTAGACACTTGGATGGGCAATCTCAGTCGCGCGCATATGCAATTAATCAATTTTGAGGTCGTTCACCTCAAGCAAAGTCACGACCTTAGTGTGCAGGCGGGCAAACGCGCGAGTGTGGAGGCGGCGCCGGTGTTGTGATCGCGGCTGAGTTGGAGGTTCGATGGAGGTGGTGACAACTGACAAGGCGGTAGTGATAGTGGTAGGGGTAGTGGCATCTAAAGGCGGACCATGGCTCCAAGCAAGGGAAGAGAGAGAAAATGGAACATACGATGCGGCCATTGGATGTTTCTGGGATAAGTACACTAGAATAGTCAAAAGTTGTGTATGACATTTGTTTTGGTGCCAATGTTTATTTTGGATCATTTAAGTACAAATTTTTTTGAAAAACGATCATTTCAATACCAACACTAATCTAAATGGTCAGAAATTTGATGTGACCTATTAATTCCTGTTCTTTCAATGTAAGTTGAATCTTGACTTTAACCACCACATTCTATTGTATAATATGTGAAGGGATTGAATTTCTTTTTATTTATTGTTCAACTGGCCATTTTCCTTTTTGGCCGAACGTCTATCAACTGGGTTGAGAGTCAAGGTGGATGTCACATGTCCGTAGCATGATTATATGGTATTGAACAAGTTGAAATGGGATTATTAAGAACTTGGGGGTTTTTCTTGGTATTACCTGATCAATGTTCGTTGAGCATGTGTAACGTCGAATGTCGAAAATTGGCATCTTCACCTTTTTTACGCGTTATCGAATGTCATAACAACCAATGACTGCATAAACCGCATTAATCAATAGCGATTGATATAATAAAATGGAGATTCTACTGTTTTGTCGATACAAAAGGCAAAAGAAAAAAACAGAACAAGAAAAATAAGAGAAATCCCCGTTAGGAATGAAATGGTTTCGAGAGCTGATTCGTGGTTGTACGTACATCAGCTTTTGGGGCAATGATATGTGTCTTTTTGGAAACCATAGCCTGGGGTTATTACATGGGATTTCGATAGCATTATGTATCTCTATTGCTATATAATGTCATTAGCACAATCGAGATGGAAATGTGCATGCCATGTTCTTCCAACCTAAGGACGCATATTGTAACCAGTTTGTCCAATCCAAAAATGTCTTCTGTGGAGTTAGCCAAAGTATGATATTCAAACCAAGCAGCTCAACAAACAGAAATAAATCCATTAGTATAGATTATCTTTTAAAGGTCGCTAAAAAACTCGATATCCAAGACTCTAAATAGCTAGAGATGTCTTCTTTTCATTGTAAGAGTAGTTTTTATAGAATTCTCCACGAAAAGGGTTGTCACCCGGAGGTCACCTAAGCAATTGAAAAAGTTTTTCATAAAATATTTTCAACCAAGGGCAAATCAATTATGTAACTCCCACCATCTCAAAATGATTTATATCGATAGTCATCATAATTAAGAACTTTCTAAATGTTATTAAGTGTATGATTTACGCACGTACATGTAGTTGATATGATATTTGGACTATGCTTTCGAGTTTTTCCTATAAAGTTGCAGCTCATATCTGCTTTTTCATTTTTCATTATGACAATATGTATCGAAAATATACAAGGACTTTGTTTCTAACATTCCTTGCTAATTAAATTCGGTAAGGGACCGACCGAAAAAAAATTTCATAAGTGCATCTAAAATATTCAGCTTTGATTGGTAACTTTTCATGTAATATTGCAGTATTAACACTCTCAAATATCATTAGAATTGCCCAGTGCAATGCGTAGGTTGCTGTTTAGTAATGATATGAGCCAGAGTTATAAATCAAAAGGTTCTTGCCTGTTTAGAGGAAAAATCTTCCCATCCCCGTGAGCTTCATGTCGCTACTTTGATCGCTTCAGCAGGATACCGTTTCTATTATGACAAAGAAAGACCTTCGCCAATCAAATTTTTAGGGGAAAAGATTATGGAGAAAATTACCAATATAATTCTAAATTTATTGTTTGAATGTCATTTTAATTCTAAACTTTTCAATTTTGTCAATTTAGTTCTAATTTTCGCACAAAATTTCAATATCTTCTAACTATTGCCACTAGAAATTACTAACATGGCGATCCATAAATTGTCTATGTTAGCATGCTACGTTGGATGATCGGTGATGACTAGACACTACATCAGTAATTTTTGGTGGCAATTGATCAAATTGAATGCATGGATATTTCACACAAAAGTTTTCGGTTACATTGGAACAAATGAAAAATTTAAAACGATTTTTGTACAATTGGTTTAGAATTAATTTCCATGGTGAACATTTTCCTTTATTATGAAGTTTTCAATGAAACAAATGTACCCTTAATCTAATAAATAAATGTGTAATTTAATATTCAAATATTCTAACATTTTCCTTCATGCTTCAGTGTGGAAATATATCTGGGGAGTCATATTTGGGACCTAAAAATATTTTAACCCTAGACCTTCTGCTCTAATATTTTCTAATATTTTGTTGGACCTTTATGAAATTGTTTCGCCAGAATTTAATTTATGACTATTTTCCGAAAGTCATTGTTTAGCTTTTAATGAGAGGAGATGTGTTCTATGGCAACTCTAGACAAAAAATATCCTAGTAGACAACAAATAATTACAAACCTTTATTTTGAACTTCGAACCAAACTATACATACAAACCATGCCGAAATTCAATTAACAAGAAAGCTTGAAAATATAACCACATCCATGGCAACACAGTACACGAACTGCATCGAAATTTAATTGATGACAAAACTTGTAAACATGCAAATATGTAATGCCTTAATTGAATCGATGGCAAAACATCAGAATAGAGATATAGGTCAAAAATTAATCGATGACACGGTACCAAGATAGATATACGCATTGGAATTTAATTGATGACGCAAATCGGAAAGCTATAACTAAGGAAAAATAAAGTGCAAGAAAGTAAAGATAATAAAAGATTACATTTTGATTGTCTAAGAGATCCTTTCCAATTGATGAGAACTTGGTATATATGAACCTTCTATCATAACCATTTGAGAGCAGTTTCTTCGTGGTTAAATTATAGTTTGGCGCTTCTGAAAATAACGATCCCATATTCCCACATTGTCAACTCCTTTCAAAATAGCAATCTTATCTCCAAGAAGTTGTTTGTTTCCCACATTGTCAATTCCCTTCAAAATAACAACCTCAGTCTCTATTTTACCTAACTATTCTTCACGATCTCCTTAATGGATTTACACATACCTTGGCCTTAGATACAATCCTCTAAATCGATCATCCGCTCCTTAGTTGACACACTATCAACAACTTTGGTAAAATAATCTACCATCATTTGCCACTAGTTGATGTGTGCTAATACTTTCATCCAAGTCATCAACTACATATAATATCAAGCAATTTTGAATCCATTCAATTGGTTTTCTCCATGAATGACTAGACATACCTGGATAGGATATTCTCCATTCTTTTTCCTTTTCTTCGCTAACTTTGACGGTTGCATATGAGGTTGTCGAGTCTATTTTTGTTGCTTCCGAACCATCATTGCATATTGATAATAACTAAAAATCGGACATTTTTGAGTGACAATAGAAATGTTTAAAAATTAGAACTACTAAATGATGTAGTGATCTGTTATTAAATAATTTAATACATCATACTTGTGATATCTGGACTTTTGATATCTCAAACCAATTATGTATTGACATTCATCGTAGGTTTTGAGCATGTAATCATAACATGGAAAATGTGTAGACCATGGTTGGGCAATCACAGCCCCGCGCACATGCGGGCGAAAGTTACGACCTTAGTCAATTTTGAGGTCGCTCACCCCAAGCAAAAGTTACGACCTTAGCGAAAGGGGTGTAATCGTGGCTGAGTTGGAGGTTCGATGGAGGTGGCGACAGGGCGGTAGCGGCGGCGGCATCAAAAGGCGGACTATGGACTCCATGCATGGGAAGAGAGAGAAGATGGAAAATACTGAGGGTCCGTTGGACGTTTCGCGCGCTACATGTCATGCCTTCGTGTGGCTTAGCTAGAAAATATTTAATTATTGGTAAATATAATCGGATACGTGTCGATCGAAAGCAAATGCGATCCAGCAAATGCGTGGATAGTGACTAGCGTGGATACCCGGGATTTTAAAAATAGCAATTCCGGCTGTCACTATTCCGGGGCCCAAATCCAAACAAGCCAATAACGCCTAATCGGTAAGAATTTTCCTTGATGAGGTGAGATTACTTATCCACAGCAGCTATAAATGGAAATCCTTAGACATCCCACTAGCCCGTGAAAGAGCCTCTTGAATTTGTTCAAGATGACGGGGAGTTTTATCAGCGCCACTAGCTCGGGCAAAAGAAATGGCGAAAGCCATCGGAATGGTGGCGACGCCGAATGTCTCTTCTCAGTCGACAATTCTTCAGGTAACCCCTTGTTCTTGAACCTGAGTTCGGACCGACATACTCGAGACTGAGAGGTTTTGTGCACTGAACCTGTAAAAATCGGTTGGGAGATCACATCTGTCTCCTTTATTGGTACTTGCTCTGTCCATGGGAAGCAAGAAAGTTAGCTCCACCAATCTCTTTTCCTATTTCTCCTTCAGTGAAATACCTCATGGTTTGTAATCAACTATGCATATACAAATAAGCATGTGAACTCTCTCTCTCTCTCTCTCTCTCTCTCTCTCTCTCTCTCTCTCAAGAAAACTGTAACTTCTAACCATACATCTTTGACTTTCAGGAGAACCTTTTGAGTCAAGTAGCAATTGTGTGTCGTTCGGGCGCATGTGCGTTTGAGAGTGTAATTTCACGATTTTCATCTGACTTTGGCCATCATTTTGTTTGCAGAAAAAGGATATCTGGAAGTGCAAGTAGAATGCTTCTTTGGAATACTCATTTGAGCAAGACTACATGATCTACTTTTGTTTTTAAAGTACTACATAAGTAGATAGTCACTTGGCCTCGACCTTGGACCATCATCGTGGTCGAGGCATTGTGAGTAGCTCTACTACTAGCAGCGTCTTATGAAATTCACAGATAAACAAAGACTTTACTTGCTTGATGGTAAATTTTTGCGATGTATGTACTCTTGGATGAAAGTATTTGAGAGTAGAATAAGATTTAGAGTTTATCTTTCGGCTTTTTGTTAATGAGTGATTTAGATCACAATATTAAGATTCAAGTGGGGTTAATCTTCTATCCTTGTTTCGGTGTAAAGCAAAAGGGATAAAATTGCTTTCCTCCATCATAGCTAAATGTTGTTGAATAGTGCTAGGGTTCCAAAGTCCAAAGTATTGGACTAAGATTAGGATTTCTAAAAGAAGATGCCATTTGTTTGATGAGAAATACAGAAGAATATGGAAAATTCGAGAGACTACAAGTTGAAACAATCAGCTACTTGTTCACAGTGATTGGATTCGAAAGCTTCGTTGTACAAACCTCTTTTGTTGGGGCGATATGTCTTTTCAGAAGCAATAATTTGGTGTTATGTTTTGTATCTCTATCGTTACACCATGCCATCAGCATCAATTGAGATGGAAATATGTGCATACCTTATTTTTCCACCTGAGTAAACTAATTGTAACCAGCACAAAAAGTTATCCAATCCAATTATTAAATGTCTTACACAGAGTTAGCCAAAAGTATGATATTTAAACCAAGCACTTCAACAAAGAACGGGTAGCACGTCAGCCGCTTGGACATATATATACGGGTTAGCTTAAAAACTTGCCCCCCACAATTCTAAATAGCTAGAGATGTCTTCTCTTCATCCCAAGAAATAGGGTTTATTGCCTTCTCCACAAAGTGTGCTGTCACCTAAACAACGTATAACAAATTGAAGAAATTTTCCGTTGCCTATTTTCAATCAACAAATAATCAATTATTTAATCAATTATTTAACTCCTACCACCTCTAATTGATTTATGTCATTAATGAGTTATTATATTTAGAGTTAATACAACAAAAATTCAAATTGGTATACTCATTTCACATTTACTCAAAATTATTTTTCTATCATAAAAAATCTCTGTTGCAAAAGTAAGTGACATAACAAGAAAATAAATCTGACATTAGACATACATTATTTGATCGCAATAACCTATGTCCACGGAGAAATCAGTAACGAATTCTACTAAGATCAAGTAATAAATAAAGATTATAACTACGTTCGAGTCATTCAAACACTCAATGTTTCCCAGTCCCAATTACACTTAATAGCTCACATAGTGTTTAACTCTATAATTTCTCACGAAATAATATCTTAATTTCATGAAGGAATTAATAAATCTTAATAGAAGATTTTACTTCGCTAGAATGCTTTCAATTGAATCACAGTGTAATGTACGAGAAGAGTTGCCGCTTTGCACACACAGCACAGCTCTACTCACATCAATAGCAAATAATATGTTATCATATATGGTCGCCCAAAATCGAGTAATCGACTCCAATTATGGAAACGTGTATATCCATGCGCTGAAGCCAAATTCGGTCAACCTCAGCAAAGTCCAAGTCTCCCTTTTGAATTCTCCTTGGCGATTTTAATTAGGACATCGTTATATTTTATTTCCTTTAATATTTTCTTCCATCACCGGCTCTAATTTGCCAAAGGAAGTTAGCTTTGCTCGATTTTGGATGTCTGTAAAATATCCAAGACTTTTGACTTTAATAGATCGGGCTTTCTTGCAATTTATCTTAGACGAGGTTTTGTTTACGGGCTCATAACTCCATACATATTCTAACGCATTCTTCCTTAACTCGACGTTTGAGCCAAGTCATAATTTTGGAATCTGAACTTTATTTGGCTTGAAGTGCATACAAATGCTGGATGCTACAGGTCACCAAAAAAAATAAAAAAATGCTGGATGCTATAATTATTTATCTGATCTGATCTCTAATCTGAACAATCAAAGTAACTCAATATCACCCTTAAAGCCCTAAATGGGAAAACAAAATAAGCCAACCAATGCTACCACGAGGGTTCCCTTTTCCACCTTAGACCATACAAAATGTTCCCAATCAGATTGCCGACAGAAAAATGATCAGATCGGCTCACGAATCACATGCGCATAAAAATCCATGTCACGGTAGAGAACAACTCGGTACTTTGCTTCGAATTAGAATGGAGATTCATATACTATAATTCACAAAATGAATGGAGATTTATCCGCCAAGGTCGTTGGCCCAGTGACAAATGTGTGGCTCCATTTCGATTTATCTTGTTGGCTCAATCAAGCAATTATTCGGACCGGACGCTGAGCCCCACAATGCACTTGCAGATGAAAATGATCGGTGAGTGCTTGGCGGTCGGCGCAGCATGATGTGGACGAACCAGAGGCAAGCCCACGTGAACGGCCTTGCGTGCCGCGTGCGTGTACGATGCATCCCATTTCGTAAAGTCGCGAAGGCGCACGAGGAGCTGTTTTCGAAGGACTCGAAAATTGACACGTGCAATTCATGATACAGAAATGCCTGCATGATTTTATTTGTCTCTATGCACCGGCCCATATGCTCACGGTTCCCTCAAGAGATAAGCCTCTTTCAATGATGGTCCCCTGAGAGCCTAAGCTGCTGATGTACCAAAAATAGAAAAAACCATTTCGTGTGAGGTTATTTCGGATCCTTACTAACTTTTCAAAAGATTAAGTTGATAAATGAAAGCGTCATTTTAATGTTTACATTTTTAACATTAGCTTATCCGTAGCTTAGACTCTGGCCCTAGATTAACCATTGAAAATAATAACTTAAGACCTGTGAGTTGCGATGCATGCGACATTGCATCTTATGTTTGGCATTCCAGAGAAATAAGGTGCTGCACAAACCGGGATTCATCTTAAGTATTCGTGAGAAATGGATCTCGATGTTTCGATGACCGTCCACTGAACAAAAGCACAATCTCACTCATCAATCATAAAATCTCTTATATTTTCGCGTATCATAACATTTTTCCGTGTGAAAATTGTGAAAAACTATGAAGAGTTACGATCCATTATAATCCGGAAATCCGTTCTTCGAAACCTAGAACTGCCAAACAGAATAAGAGGGGCGACATTTTTGGTCACCATTGATACCTCATCCGTCATATCTAGGAAGGACAGCTGGGCTTTTGGAGTGACAGACTATCACTCAACCACTTTCGCGGATCACATTTATGACTACTCTGCCGAACTAACCTAAACATGTGTTAGTGCTTTTGGCTCTTTTTACCGACCGACCCATCACCTTGAAAGCTATAATAGCCATTGTCGATGTGATCATATTGGGTAAGTAGAGAAATGCCTAGAGGGGGCTAGATAAAACTCTCTAAAGAACTAGGCAAAATAACCCCACAATTTGTGGAGAAAAGATGTCTCCTCACAAAGGGGCTCACAATGACTAGGCCGAAGCAATTATTTACCAAAAATATAGATCTCCGCTAAGTCGTAAGACCTTGTATGGGGCTAGCGCTTGCTCAGTGCTGCTGAAAGATTAAGAAAGTTGGTCACCTAATGGCGGGGGAATCGGTGATCAAAGTCCAGGTGAACGGTGTCTGTAACAATAATGGTCCTATTGTAGGAAAATTTCTTGTTGAGTAAGTTCCGACCCACATGAAAGGCGAAACAATTTGTGCACTATCTCAAAGAAAAACTTGGTAAAATAGACATGTCTGAAAAGATGCGGACTATCTTGGAAGGAAAGAATAGTTATAGTAATAAGTGATTCTTGAGGGATTATCTCCTTCTAAGAGTTATCAACTTAATGGTTCGAACTTTATACTGACAAGTCATGATGTAGAAAGTCTAAATGATTTATTCAAGCATTGTCACAAGAGATATCATCCAATCTATTGGAATTAAGTGCACAAACACAATGAAATGGAGAGTAAAGGCAAAAATGAGAAATCAAGATACAAGGTTTATTTTGATTCATCCTTAAATAGGGCTATATTCACTAGATGATTCTACTATAATTAGCACCCCCACTTCTTTGTTATAGCTATCAATTATAAGAGAGAGATGATATATAGGTGAAAGCAAGAGAAAGCCCGAGGTCACTCAATAGCTACTCATGGCCCCAGCCAAACTATCAACAAAACATGGGGCCAAACTATAAAAAATCTTTGACGAACTAGAAGCGCTGCCCCTTGCAACCTTGGCCTGCTCACTAGAAAGCGGGACCCCTTATGCTTTCCTGTTGATAGAGAGTACAAACCACATTCCAACAAAATGTTCATTGGTGTTTGATTGAGCCATTATTTGTATTGGTGTGCTTGTGAATATATATGCACGCAGTTCACCGTAGAGGAAAAGTCTCATCATTTATGGTTTTTCTTAGAGCTTGAGTTGCTAATATGAAAGAGTATTTTGAATAAAGTTATCTCATCACATAAAATTTTGTGAGACCTTACCAACTTTATTTAAAGTTTAGTGTCCATTTGTTTGAAGCAAAAATTGTTTACAAAAAATTGCTTTCCGAAGTTTTTATATTTGAATGACGAAAAACTAATGGATATATGAAGAACGTTTTCATTGACTAAAAACAACAAGTTTGGACTATGGGAAAACAATTGCCCTTTCTAGCAAGAAGGAAATCACTTTACCCTCCTCTGTCTCACTCAGGTGAATTGGTTTCAAGAGCATTCCGCCACTTTTTGGCGACTTTCACTTTCAATCCAATTCACTGTCTGCGTGCCCTTACTACCAAACAAATGAAAACTAACAATTTTCCTTGAAAATGATTTCCATGGAGAATATTTTCCTTTATCATGAAATTTTAAATGAAACAAGTGCACCCTTAAGCAGATAAATAAAGGTGTAACATAATATTAAGATATTTTAACATTTTCCTTCACACTTTATTTGGTCTTTTTCTTAAGATTTCAGTGTGAAAATATATTTGGGAGTCATATTTGGGACCTAAAAATATATGAACCTGGACCTTTTGCTCTAATATTTTTTGATATTACGTTGGCCCTTTACCAACTATTCTAAAAATTAAAACTATTAGATGATGTAGTGATTTAGTATGTAAATAATGCAATACATCATACTTGTAATATCATGGCTTTTGATATCTCAAACCAATTAAGTATTGACATTCACCATAGTTTTTGAGCTTGTAATCATAATTTATAATGCACGTGATGACACGGGATGTGTTTAGACACATGGGTGGGCAATCTCAGTCGCGCGCATATGCAATTAATCAATTTTGAGGTCGTTCACCTCAAGTAAAGTCACGACCTTAGTGTGCAGGCGGGCAAACGCGCGAGTGTGGAGGCCGCGCCGGTGTTGTGATCGCGGCTGAGTTGGAGGTTCGATGGAGGTGGTGACAAGGCAGTAGCGATAGTGGTAGGGGAGTGGCATCTAAAGGCGGACCATGGCTCCAAGCAAGGAAGAGAGAGAAAATGGAACATACGGTGCGGCCATTGGATGTTTTTGGGATAAGTACATCAGAAGAATAATAAAAGTTGTTGTATGTATGGCTTTGCCAAAGTGCAAAAAAGTTTATTTTGGATCATTTAAGTGCAAATTTTTTTGAAAAACGATTATTTCAATACCAACGCTGGTCTAAATGGTCAGAAATTCGATGTGACCTATTAATTCCTGTTCTTTCCATGTAAGTTGAATCTTGACTTTAACCACCACATTCTATTGTATAATCTGTGAAGGGATTGAATTTCTTTTTATTTATTATTCAACTGGCCATTTTCCTTTTTGGCCGAACGTCTATCAACTAGGTTGAGAGTCAAGGTGGATGTCACATGTCCGTAGCATGATTATATGGTATTGAACAAGTTGAAATGGGATTATTAAGAACTTGGGGGTTTTTCTTGGTATTACCTGATCAAGGTTCGTTGAGCATGTGTAACGTCGAATGTCGAAAATTGGCATCTTCACCTTTTTACGTGTTATCGAATGTCATAACAACCAATGACTGCATAAACCGCATTAATCAATAGCGATTGATATAATAAAGTGGAGATTGTACTGTTTTGTCGATACAAAAGGCAAAAGAAAAAAAACAGAACAAGAAAAATAAGAGATCCCCGTTAGGAATGAAATGGTTTCGAGAGCTGATTCGTGGTTGTACGTACATCAGCTTTTGGGGCAATGATATGTGTCTTTTTGGAAACCATAGCCTGGTGTTATTACATGGGATTTTGATAGCATTATGTATCTCTATTGCTATATAATGTCATAAGGACAATTGAGATGGAAATGTGCATGCCATGTTCTTCCAACCTAAGGACGCATATTGTAACCAGTTTGTCCAATCCAAAAATGTCTTCTGTGGAGTTAGCCAAAGTATGATATTCAAACCAAGCAGCTCAACAAACAGAAATAAATCCATTAGTATAGATTATCTTTTAAAGGTCGCTAAAAAAACTCGATATCCAAGACTCTAAATAGCTAGAGATGTCTTCTTTTCATTGTAAGAGTAGTTTTTATAGAATTCTCCACGAAAAGGGTTGTCACCCGGAGGTCACCTAAGCAATTGAAAAAGTTTTTCATAAAATATTTTCAACCAAGGGCGAATCAATTATGTAACTCCCACCATCTCAAAATGATTTATATCGATAGTCATCATAATTAAGAACTTTCTAAATGTTATTAAGTGTATGATTTACGCACGTACATGTAGTTGATATGATATTTGGACTATGCTTTCGAGTTTTTCCTATAAAGTTGCGGCTCATATTCTGCTTTTTCATTTTTCATTATGACAATATGCATCGAAAATATACAAGGACTTTGTTTCTAACATTCCTTGCTAATTAAATTCGATAAGGGACCGACCGAAAAAAAATTTCATAAGTGCATCTAAAATATTCAGCTTTGATTGGTAACTTTTCATGTAATATTGCAGTATTAACACTCTCAAATATCATTAGAATTGCCCAGTGCAATGCGTAGGTTGCTGTTTAATAATGATATGAGCCAGAGTTATAAATCAAAAGGTTCTTGCCTGGTTTAGAGGAAAAATCTTCCCATTCCAGTGAGCTTCATGTCGCTACGTTGATCGCTTCAGCAGGATACCGTTTCTATTATGACAAAGAAAGTCCTTCGCCAATCAAATTTTTAGGGAAAAGATTATGGAGAAAATTACCAATATAATTCTAAATTTATTGTTTGAATGTCATTTTAATTCTAAAATTTTCAATTTTGTCATTTTAATTATGGTGACTCTAGACAAAAAATATCCTGTCGGACAAGAAATAATTACAAACCTTTATTTTGAACTTCGAACTAAACTATACATACAAAACTTGCCGAAAATCCAATCGACAAGAAAGCTTGAAAATATAACCATGTCCATGGCAACACAATACATGAATTGCATTGGAATTTCATTGATGACAAAACTTGTGAACATGCAAATATGTAATGCCTTAATTGAATCGATGACAAAACATCTAGAATAGAGATACACGTCAGAATTTAATCGACGACACGGTACCAAGATAGATATTCACACTGGATTTAATTGATGATGCGAATTGGAAAGCTATAACTAAGGAAAAATAAAGTGCAAAAAAGTAAAGATAATAAAAGATTACCTTTAGATTGTCCAAGGGATCCTTTCCAATTGATGAGAACTTGGTATATATGGACCTTCTATCATAACCGTTTGAGAGCAGTTTCTTCGTGGTTAAATTATAGTTTGATGCTTCCTAAACTAATGATCCCATATTCCCACATTGTCAACTCCTTTCAAAATAGCAATCTTATCTCCAAGAAGTTGTTTGTTTCCCATGTTGTAAATTCCCTTCAAAATAACAACCTCAGTCTCTATTTTCACCTAACTATTCTTCATGATCTTCTTAATGGATTTACACATACCTGAGCCTTAGATACAATCCTCTAAATCGATCATCCGCTCCTTAGTTGGCACACTATCAACTAGGGGTGTTAGGAACCGAACTGAACTGAACCGAAAAATTCGGTTTTTTCGGTTCGGTTCGGTTTTTGGTTCGGTTCTCATTAAAAACCAAAATTTTTGTTATTGGTTCAGTTTTTATCGGTTAACCGAACCAAATTGAACCACAAACCGATAAAATAAACCATTAACCAAACGGTTTGGTTATTCTCTCCCATCTCCTCTGAGAGAACAGCGATTCGATTCTATTTGACTCCAGCTCTTGAATCATCCATTGATCGATTGATTCACTTCGAGCGGGTCGAGATTCCATGGCGGATTGGGGCTTGCAAGAGGTGGAGAGAGCTCGGTTGCCGAGCTTGGCTCTTGAGCTCGGATGCTGATGTTGGTGGTGTTCGTGGTGCTGGTGATGGTGGTGGGAGTTGTGAGTGAGAACTAATGGTCTTGAGCAATTTCTGGTAGCCACTGCAGCAACACCCAGGAGAGAGAGCGCCTCAAATCTTATCTACACCCTAATCCCAAGTGTCTCCGTACCCTTCTTCTTCTTCAAGTCTTTTTTTTCTGAACTAGAGTTAAATAGAACAGCCCAAATGGGAGAGGTCTTCCTCTTAGGCCCTGTTTGGTAACCATCCAAACAGGGCCAAATTCTGATTCTTTGTTCCCGGAATCAGTTTCGGCCTAGAATCGCGTTTGGTAAAATTTTTGTTCCCGGGAACAAATTTATTCCTGGGAACAGATTGGGAATAGAATCAAGAACCAAAAAAAAAGTTGATTCTTGTTCCGGGAATGAATTTGAGAATCAAAATCAATAAATTTTCTTCTTCCCTTCAGCCATCTCGCGACCGCCATCCACCACCGCCCGCCACCGTCCGTCGTCCGCCACTGCCATCCATTGCCGCCACCGGCCGCCGGTCCGACGAGCTCGCTGGAGGCTCGCTAGACCAGGGCGAGGTTCGGCAAGCTCGCCAGAGGCAAGCCTAGCCATCGGCGAGGCTCGGCCTCCCCAGATCTGGCGAGGTCGAGCCTCGCCGGGACTGGGTAGGGGCTGGGCGAGCCTCGCGACGCCCAGCCCCACTGATGGCTAGGCGAGGCTCGCCTAGCCCCGCCGGTGGCCTGGCAGGCCTCGCCCAACCCCGACGAGGTTGGCCTGGCCACCGGCGGGGCTAGGCGAGCCTCGCCTGGCTGTCGGCGAGGCTCGGCCGACGAGGGTCGGCGACGCTCCGGTGAGGTCGCCGGCCCTCGTCTGGCCGATCGCCGGTCCGGCGACCGACCAAAAGAAGAAGAAGAAGGTGAGAAAAAGAAAAGAAAAAGGAAAAAAAAAAGAAAAAGAAAAGAAAAAAAGGAAAATGAAAAGAAAAAATGAAAAAAATGAAAAAAAGAAAAGAAAACAAAGGAAAAAAGTAAAAAAATTATTTAAAAATTAAAAGAAATTGATTTGGAACGTAATTAATGAACGTAGTCAAACGCAATTCTATTCCGGAATAAAAAAATTTGGACGATTCCAAACGGCTTAAAATGCTTAGAATAAGCTCCCTAACGAATAAAAAGAATCGTTCGATCGAATCGCTTTCCGGGAATAGAATCGTTACCAAACGCGCCCTTAGCTTTCAAAGCTCTACCTTTGCTTCGCTTTGTGGATTTAGTGCGCTGATTCCTTTTTGGTCTGCGTGGATTTGTGAATAGTGGAGCTTCTCTCCCCTATTCCGAAGCCACCTGCTCCAGAAGAGAAGAAGCCTGAGGAGAAAGAAGCCCCCAAGAGAAGAAAGAAGAGGTCCTTCTAAAAAAAACTGAATAGAAAAACGAAACCAAAAAACGAAAAAAAACTGAAAACCAAAAACCGAAAAACCGAACCGAACCGAAATAATTTCGGTTCGTATTCGATTCGGGACTCATTCAGTTCAGTTCGGAAATTTTTTCTAACGGTTCGGTTCGGTTCGGTTTAAAAAAAAAACCGAACCAAACCGAACCGTTGAATCCCAGTATCAACAACTTTGGTAAAATAATCTACCATCATTTGCCACTAGGTGACGTGTGCTAATACTTTCATCCAAGTCATCAACTGCATATTATATCGATCAATTTTCAATCCATTCAATTGGTTTTCTCCACAAATGACTAGACATACTTGGATAGGATATTCTCCATTCTTTTTCCTTTTCTTCGCTTATTTTGATGGCTGCATATGAGGTTGTCGAGTCTATTTTTGTTGCTTCCGAATAATCATTGCATATCCGATAATAACTAAAAATCGAACATTTTTGAGTGTCAATAGAAATGTTTAAAAATTAGAACTACTAAATGATGTAGTGATCTATTATTAAAAAATTCAATACATCATACTTGTGATATCTTGACTTTTGATATCTCAAACCAATTATGTATTGACATTCATCGTAGGTTTTGAGCATGTAATCATAACATGGAAAATGTGTAGACCATGGTTGGGCAATCACGGCCCCACGCACATGCGGGCGAAAGTTACGACCTTAGTCAATTTTGAGGTCGCTCACCTCAAGCAAAAGTTACGACCTTAGCGAAAGGGGTGTAATCGTGGCTGAGTTGGAGGTTCGATGGAGGTGGCGACAGGGCGATAGCGGCGGCGGCATCAAAAGGCGGACTATGGACTCCATGCAAGGGAAGAGAGAGAAGATGGAAAATACTGAGGGTCCGTTGGATGTTTCGCGCGCTACATGTCATGCCTTCGTGTGGCTTAGCTAGAAAATATTTAATTATTGGTAAATATAATCATACGTGTCGATCGAGCAAATGCGTGGATAGTGACTAGCGTGGATACCCGGATTCCAAAAGTAGCAATTCCGGCTGTCACTCCTCCGGGGCCCAAATCCAAACAAGCCAATAACGCCTAATCGGTAAGAATTTTCCTTGATGAGGTGAGATTCCTTATCCACAGCAGCTATAAATGGAAATCCTTAGACATCCCCTAGCCCGTGAAAGAGCCTCTTGAATTTGCTCAGATGACGGGGAGTTTTATCAGCGCCACTAGCTCGGGCAAAAGAAATGGCGAAAGCGATCGGAATGGTGGCGTCGCCGAGACTGTCTCTTCTCAGCCGACAATTCTTCAGGTAACCCCTTGTTCTTGAATCTGAGTTCGGACCGACATACTCGAGACTGAGAGGTTTTGTGCACTGAACCTTGTAAAAATCGGTTGGGAGATCACATCTGTCTCCCTTCTCTTTGGTACTTGCTCTGTCCATGGGAAGCAAGAAAGTTTAGCTCCACCAATCTCTTTTCCTATTTCTCCTTCAGTGAAATACCTCATGGTTTGTAATCAACTATGCATATACAAATAAGCATGTGAACTCTCTCTCTCTGTCTCTCAAGAAAACTGTAACTTCTAACCATACATCTTTGACTTTCAGGAGAACCTTTTGAGTCAAGTAGCAATTGTGTGTCGTTCGGGCGCATGTGTGTTTGAGAGAGTAATTTCACGATTTTCATCTGACTTTGGCCATCATTTTGTTTGCAGAAAAAGGATATCAGGAAGTGCAAGTAGAATGCTTCTTTGGAATACTCATTTGAGCAAGACTACATGATCTACTTATGTTCTTAAAGTACTACATAAGTAGATAGTCACTGGGCCTCGACCTCGGACCATCATTGTGGTTGAGGCATTGTGAGTAGCTCTACTACTAGCGGGGTCTTATGAAATTCACAGATAAACGAAGACTTTATCATTGACGATGGTAAATTCTTGCGATGTATGTCTTTCTTGGATGAAAGTATTTGAGAGTAGAATAAGATTTAGAGTCTATCTTTCGGCTTTTTGTTAATGAGTGATTTAGATCACACTATTAACATTCAAGTGGGGGTTAATCTTCTATCCTTGTTTCGGTGTAAAGCAAAAGGGATAAAATTGCTTTCCTCAATCATAGCTAAATGTTGTTGAATAATGCTAGGTTCCAAAGTCCAAAGTATTGGACTAAGATTAGGCAGGATTTCTAAAAGAAGATGCCATTTGTTTGATGAGAAATATAGAAGAATATGGAAAATTCGAGAGACTGCAAGTTGAAACAATCAGCTACTTGTTCACAGTGATTGGATTCGAGAGCTTCGTTGTACAAACCTCATTTGATGGGGTGATATGTCTTTTCAGAAGCAATAATTTGGTGTTATGTTTTGTATCTCTATCGTTACACCATGCCATCGGCATCAATTGAGATGGAAATATGTGCATACCTTATTTTTCCACCTGAGTAAACTAATTGTAACCAGCACAAAAAGTTATCTAATCCAATTATTAAATGTCTTGCATAGAGTTAGCCAAAAGTATGATATTTAAAGCAAGCACTTCAACAAAGAACGGGTAGCACGTCGGCCGCTTGGACATATATATACGGGTTAGCTTAAAAACTTGGCCCCCACAATTCTAAATAGCTAGAGATGTCTTCTCTTCATCCCAAGAAATAGGGTTTATTGCGTTCTCCACAAAGTGTGCTGTCACCTAAACAACGTATAATAAATTGAAGAAATTTGCCGTTGCCTATTTTCAATCAACAAATAATCAATTATTTAACTCCTACCACCTCTAATTGATTTATGTCATTAATGAGTTATTATATTTAGAGTTAATACAACAAAAATTCAAACTGGTATACTCATGTCACATTTACTCAAAATTATTTTTGTATCATAAAAAATCTCAAACTAGTATTGTTGCAAGAGTAAGTGACATAACAAGAAAATAAATCTGACATTAGATTTACATTATTTGATCGTAATAACCTATGTCCACGGAGAAATCAGTAACGAATTCTACTAAGATCAAGTAATAAATAAAGGTTATAACCATGTTCGAGTCATTCAAACACTCAATGTTTTCGAGTCCCAATTACACTTAATAGCTCACATAGTGTTTAACTCTATAATTTCTCACGAAATAATCTCTTAATTTCATGAAGGAATTAATAAATCTTAATAGAAGATTTTACTTCGCTAGAACGCTTTCAATTGAATCACAGTGTAATGTACGAGAAGAGTTGCCGCTTTGCACACACAGCACAGCTCTACTCACATCAACAGCAAATAATATGTTATCATATATGGTCGCCCAAAATCGAGTAATCGACTCCAATTATGGAAACGTGTATATCCATGCGCTGAAGCCAATTCGGTCAACCTCAGCAAAGTCCAAGTCTCCCTTTTGAATTCTCCTTGGCGATTTTAATTAGGACATCGTTATATTTTATTTCCTTCAATATTTTCTTCCATCACTGGCTCTAATTCGCCAAAGGAAGTTAGCTTTGCTCGATTTTGGATGTCCGTAAAATATCCAAAACTTTTGACTTTAATAGATCGGGCTTTCTTGCAATTTATCTCAAACAAAGTTTTGTTTACGGGCTCAAACTCCATACATATTCTAACACATTCTTCCTTAACTTGACGTTTGAGCCAAGTCATAATTTTGGAATCTGAACTTTATTTGGCTTGAAGTGCATACAAAATGCTGGATGCTACAATTATTTATCTTTTCTGATCTCTAATCTGAACAATCAAAGTAACCCAATATCACCCTTAAAGCCCTCAATGGGAAAACAAAATAAGCCAACCAATGCTACCAAGAGGGTTTCCTCTTCCACTCTAGACCATACAAAATGTTCCCAATCAGATCGCCGACAGAAAAATGATCAGATCGGCTCACGAATCACATGCGCATAAAAATCCATGTCACGGTAGAGAACAACTCGGTACTTTGCTTCGAATTAAAATGGAGATTGATATACTATAATTCACAAAATGAATGCGGATTTATCCGCCAAGGTCGTTGGCCCAGTGACAAACGTGTGGCTCCATTTCGATTTATCTTGTCGGCTCAATCAAACAATTATTCGGACCGGACGCTGGGCTCCACAATGCACTTGCAGATGAAAATGATCGGTGAGTGCTTGGCGGTCGGCGCAGCATGATGTGGACGAACCGGAGGCAAGCCCACGTGAACGGCGTTGCGTGGCGCGTGCGTGTACGATGCATCCCATTTCGGAGAGTCGCGAAGGCGCACGGGGAGCTGTTTCCGAAGGACTCGAAAATTGACACGTGCAATTCATGATGTAGAAATGCCTGCATGATTTTATTTGTCTTTGTGCGCCGGGCCATTTGCACGCGGTTCCCTCAAGAGATAAGCCTCTTTCAATGATGGTCCCCTGTGAGCCTAAGTTGCTGATGTACCAAAAAAAGAAAAAAGCATTTCGTGTGAGGTTATTTCGGATCCTTACTAACTTTTCAAAAGATTAAGTTGATAAATGAATGCGTCATTTTAATGTTTATATTTTTAACATCTGCTTATCCGTAGCTTAAACTCTGGCCTTAGATTGAACGGTGGAAATAATAACTTAAGACCTGTGAATTGCGATGCATGCCACATTGCATCTTATGTTTGGCATTCCATAGAAACAAGGTGCCACACAAACCGAGATTCATCTTAAGTATCCGTGAGAAATGGATCTCGATGTTTCGATGATCGTCCGCTGAACAAAAGAAAAATATCGCTCATCAATCATAAAATCTCATATATTTTCACGTGTCATGACATTTTTTTGTGTGAGAATTGCGAAAAATTATGAAGAGTTACGATCCATTACAATCCGGAAATCCGTTCTTCGAAACCTGGAACTGCCAAACAGAATAAGAGGGGCAACATTTTTGGTCACCATTGATTCCTCATCCGCCATATTTAGGAAGGACAGCTGGGCTTTTGGAGTGATAGACTATCACTCAACCACTTTCGCGTATCACATTTATGACTACTCTGCCGAACTAACCTAAACATGTGTTAGTGCTTTTGGCTCATTTTACCGACCGACCTATCACCTTGAAAGCTATAATAGCCATTGTCAATGTGATCATATTGGGTAAGTAGAGAAATGGGATTATTAAGAACTTGGGGGTTTTTCTTGGTATTACCTGATCAAGATTCGTTGAGCATGTGTAACGTCGAATGTCGAAAATTGGCATCTTCACCTTTTTACATGTTATCGAATGTCATAACAACCAATGACTGCATAAATCGCATGTCAATCTGCCAGTTCAGGACTTGCTAAAATGATGATTTGTCATAAGGTTGATACTCCACCGAAGTATTGTGGGGTTTAGAGAAATGAGTAATGGTCATAAAGCTAAATTAAGACTTATGTAAAGTTCCTGAATCATGATGCTCCTCCATCTTGATTAGGAGCAGGAGTAACGCATAGGGTTTTGTTTATGCTGGCTTTGATTCAATATGCTTCTTTGTCTAGGTTTTTAACGAAGTTTCTCACTAAGGATTTGCCTAAGCTATTTGTAAGACCAAAGAAGATTGTTTTAGATTTTCAGAAAGGAAAAGCAGTTGGTCTGGTCACAATGATTTCAGACCTGGAGAGATGAATGAAGGAAACAAGGATTATGTTGGAGATGGACTAGATGCTTTCATGGAAGTGCATCCTCTTACTAGCATTGTATCTACAGGTTGATCATCCAAAGAACATGCAGATCATGTTTGTTGTATAAAATGGTTCATGTGCTTGTTTGAAGAAGATGCTTAGAAACTGATTTAGTTTTATTTTTTTCGCAGGATGGTCGGTGATCCACTTGTTTTTGCCTCCCAATGATGGAGTTGGCTAAGTACATTCTTTTCTCATGGCGTTTTCTACTCTCACTTTATCTAAATTCATGGCTGTTAGCAGAGGAATATTCTGATGGTGGCAGAAATTTTTTGTCTCCGACCTTGTGCGACTTAAAGATTCACCTGTGTTCGTTGTTCATATGACAAGGTGACGGTCTTTTTTCCGGCACTCGACTACTAGCGAATTAGTAGCTAAGAAAGATCATAATCTGCATTATTGGCAGAGTCGCTGTTCCACATTCTTAGGAAGATTTAGTGTTTCCTTCATGAGATGAGAAGGTTGTAGCACTTGAGATTGTAGGCTAGGCAATTGTATGATAAAGAGATTCCAGTATTAGAAGAATCTAAAGTTTCATTAAATTTCAAATGTAGTTGCTTTCTCTCGAGTTTTGGAGAAATTATAAGATTAGAGTATTATATGTATCAAAACTAAATTTGAAACTTTCGAAATGGTGAGTCCTAAACTCAGTGCTGTATTTTACAAAAGCATAAGAAAGTATGACAAGAAAAATTGCGATTAGTAGTAATTATGTAAGCAAAATCATTTAATCGCAAATTTTTATATGGAACAAACCTGAATTTTAGAGTAATTATTAAATCTGAATTTGAGTTTTGGAGAAACTATTACATTAGAGTATTATGTGTATTAAACCTCAAACTTTGGAAATGACGAATCCTACACGGTTCTCACATAGGTATTCCATGTATAATTGTTCAGATTCAATTTAGTAAATGTGCTAAATTCATCGAGTAACTTTTTTCAAATTTTAAGTGTCATAAATTGTTTAGTGCTTCCTCTGCTCCTCTCGTTTTTCCTTGTGATGGTGTTCAATATTTTACAAAAACATAAGAAAGTATGACAAACAAAATAGTGATTGATAGTACTTACGAAAGCAGAATCATTTGATCATGAATATTTTCACTTGTTTGTTGTTCCGGTTGTAAAAGCGTGAACAAACTATATAAGATTAATTTACAATAATCTTCACTATTCAGATTACTTTTTGCCAATTTTGCCACATCAACATATAAACAGAAGACATGAATACTTAATGAGATTTTAGACAAAATTTTTTTTTTTTTTTTTGGTCGAAACAAGAGATTTCATTCGAGTAAAAGTAGAAATACACCCCGCTTCTAAGGCATAAGAGAGAATGAGGTCTAACAAAATTAGGGGGGGGAGCAGCCCAAGACGAAGAAAGAGACCCACATGAATGGGCCTTGGCAGCCCAATCCACAATTGAGTTTGCCTCGCAACGGAAAAACCTAATCTGAGACGAGAGAAGCAGGGGAGGATGGCGGCCGCATCAGCAAGCATCGATCTAGCCTCCCATGGCATATTCTATGGGTCAGACACAGCCTCTACCACCATGAGGCAATTCGTTTCTTCTACCACCGTGAGGCAATCCGTTTCTAAGATCAGGGGATCTGCAGACCTACCGATCCGCAAAAGATGACACATAGTTGTGTTTAGAGCTTGGATCTTGACCTGTAAGGCCGAGGATGCATCGACTTCATTGGTAAATCCTTCTATCAATCTGCCCGTATGGTCTCGACAAATATATGCCATTGAGCTTGATGTACTATTAATCTGAAAAGCCTTGTCTATGTTGATCTTCAACAAACCAGGGTTAGGGGGCCGCCACAAAGAACCTGGATCTGAAGGAGTCTGAGTTGATCCAGTCTTGTTGGTAGGTATTTGCTGTGCTAGTTGAGACTGGGTGAAGGCCGCTTCAACTACAAAGGAGGGATCGGGTCTTTGGCGATTGAAGATGAACCTGTTTCTTGCTTTCCATATTTGCTAGAGAATTGCAGCAACAACCGCCATTCCTGGTGAGTTCTGTTTCTGTGTGAATCTGTATGCAATCCAAGCTTCTATGCGATTTACTTGAGTAGGGAGTATACGAGTGTTAACCTGTGGGTGAGACCAGATGGTCAAAGTCCATGGACAAAGGAGAAAAAGGTGCTCCATCGTTTCCGGGGCTTGAGTTGCGCATAAGCTACATACCGACTCTGCACTAATGTGTCTGTGAAAGAGATTAGCCTTTGTGGGCAGAGCGTTTTGACATATAGACCAAAGAAAAAACCTGATTTTGGGTATGACTTTTAGCTTCCAAATGCTCTTCCAGAGGTTTTGAGGTAGTTGAAAGGAAGAGGATGCTCTGTTTTCATTGATCTGGATGGCTGCGTGTCTGACAGTATGATATCCACTCTTCATTGTGTAATGACTGCTGGTGGTGTTTGTCCATATTATCTGATCTTCTGTATAATTAGGTCTCACTGGGATGTTGATAATCTCAATTGTGATGTTTGCATCAAAGAAACGATGTAGTAGATTTTCATTCCATTTGTTATGTTCCGGTAAAATCAGATCAGCCACCATTTGCGGCTCATCTCTGTCTGCTGGTCCTCCAATAATTCCCTTGGGCAGCCAGCGGTCTTCACGGATTCTGATCTTTGTCCCGTCCCCAACCGACCATTGTAGTTTAGTTGGAATTCAGTCTCACCCTATTAGTAAGCTCTGCCTCCCCAGGAGGGGCAGACACCTTTATTAGCACTGCTAAAGTTCTGAGAGTGGAAGTAGAGGCCTTTAAACAGCTTGCTCCACAGAGACAAAGGATGTTGTATAAGTCTCCAAGCATGTTTTCTGAGCATTGCTCTATTGAAAACAATAAGATCTCTAAACCCCAGCCCACCTTTTTCTTTCTTTCCTTTAGTAAATCCCAATGTTTCCAATGAATACCCAGCTTTCTACTATCTTTTTGCCACCAAAATCTCGCTATCTTTTGTTCAATGGACTGGCATAGAGACACAGGAATTTTAAAAATGGACATTGCGTATTGGGGGATGGCTTGAACAACACTTTTAATTAGAATCTCTTTCCCACCTTTCGACATAAGCTTTTCTTTCCAGCCATCTAACTTCGAGTGCACTCTTCCCATAATCCAGGCAAACATATCTCGCTTAGATTGACCCCAGTCAGACGGTATTCCAAGGTACTTTTTAGTCTTTTAAAGCACGGGGATCCGGAATTGTTGCACCGGGTTTTCCTTTAGTCTACTAGGACAATCTTTACTAAGAAAAATGTCTGATTTATTCCTATTGATTGCTTGACTAGTTGCTAAGCAATATTGATTCAGAATGTTTGCTAGATTCTGACATTCTAGGACTTTCCCATCTAAGAAATAAATAGCGTCGTCTGCGAAAAATAAGTGGGAAAGAGTGGGACACCACCTGTTCAACTGGATTCCCTTGAGTTGTCCCATATCAAGTGCTTGGTGTATGAGTGTTGATAATAAATTCGCCATTATAATGAATATATAGGGAGAAAGGGGATCACCCTGTCGAAGGCCGCGAGTGGGATGGAAGTAGTTTAGTTGGTCACCATTGAACTTGACACTTATAGTGATTGTCGTGATACACTGCATCACCCATTGCACCCAAGTGGAATGAAAACCAAGCTTGAGAACGTAGTCTTTAAGGAAGTCCCACTCTTCTCTGTCGTATGCCTTTTGCATGTCCATTTTTAAAAGTGCTTGAAATTTCCTCTTTCTGATCCGGGTTTTCAGTTGGTGTAGCACCTCCTGAATGATTAAAATGTTGTCCCGTATTTGGCGGCCACCTACAAAGGCACTCTGTTCGTAGATATTAGGATAGGAAGGAAGGGTTTAAGTCTATTGGCAATGACTTTGGATATTATTTTGTATGCATAGTTGCATAGGCTAATGGGTCAAAACTGATCTAATCGTTGTGAGTTAGGGACTTTTGGGATAAGAGAAATTATGGTTCGATTAAGGTCTGTGGGCATCACTCCTGTCTGGAAAAAGTTCTGGACCGAAAGGAAAAGATCTTCCTGAAGAATATCCCAATGAAATTGGTAGAAAAGACTGTTTAAACCATCAAGGCTGGGGGCTTGAGTTTTACCCAACTAGAAAGTGGCTCAACGAACCTCCTCTGGTGTGACTGTAGCAATTAAGAGAGCATTCATCTCAATTGTGACCACGCTTGAGCATTGGTCCAAGATTGGACCATAATCTCGGTAACCTACTCACCTGTAAAGGTTAGAAAAGAAATCCGTAGTCATCTCTTTGAGAATTTGATCATCGCTTACCCATTGCTGATTATTGTCTTGTAATATGCTGATTTTGTTTCTTTTTTTGCGTTGAATAGTTGTAGTGTGAAAGAATTTGGTGTTTTTATCTCCTTACTTTAACCAATTTAGTCTAGACCGCATTGCCTAGTACTGCTCCTCTTGCTGCCATGCTTTTTGTAACTCTTCCTTTAACTTTGCAGCTAGTTGGTTGTCATAGAAGCCTTGGTTTTGATTCATCAGAGCTTGTAGTTGCTGTTGCAAATCTGAGATATGTGAAGAGGCATTGGAAAACTGGACTCAACTCCACTTTTGTAGTGCTAAGCTGATGATTCTTAATTTGTGTGGCAAGTTATGACCAACACCCATTGCTGAGGCCCATGCTGTTGCCATGATGCTGCGACAATCCTGGTGTTGTAACCAATAGGGTTCAAATACAAAAGGTCTACGTCTTCAAGTCGATTTAGCCTTTGTATTTAGCAACAAAGGACCATGGTCAGATCCTACGGTAGGTAATGCAAATACCTCAGCTTCAGGAAAGGGTTCAATAAATGGTCGAAACTAGGATGATTGTATATACTGACAACACCGGTATAGCTCCTATTATCATCCAAGTAATTATTGATTAAGATGAGGAATTCACTGCACTGAATATTAGAAAGGACAAGGTAGATCCTTTGCTGATTTATATGCTGCCACATGAAGACGAATCATACCATGAATAATCTAACAGTTGATGTGCCACCAACCGATGAAAGGATAATGATTGATGTTCCACAACCCTATGCCTATGCTCACAACAAAGCAATTCCTTGGTCATGTGGCATTGATATTAATCTACTTACAAGGTCTGGGAGTGCTTATGCTCAAGCCAACTCACAACCTATCAAGCTATTAATGGTGAAGAGCCTAAGAAATTCCCAGCTGCAATCAAGGCAAGCAACTATAATGTGGTAGACCAATTGCATAAGATACTTGTGCACATCTCCCTACTCAAGCTTTTGTAGCTTCTGTTAAACACCAAAAGTCCTTCATGAAAGTGTTAAGCAAAGTACATGTTCCCGAGACAATCGAGCACGACAAACTAGAGAAATTCATGGGATCCATCTTGCTCAAAAATCAAATAGCCTTTTCCAACAGAGAATTCCCTGTTGAAGAAAGGGGCATGTAAAAGCTCTCTACATTTTGGTTAAGTGCAAGGCTACTCATCTAGTTCGAGTGCTTATTGATAATGGATCCCCTTTACTCATATGTCCTTTGGCGACTTTGCAATGTCTTGGTGTGGAGTTGTCCAAAATTTGTGCTGCTAAAACTTTCTTACGAGCATTTGATGGAACGAAGAAGGAGGTGGTGGGTGAAATTAATCTTGACCTGCAGATCACTTTTCAATATTGAATTACAAGTGTTGGACATCCCTAGTACTTTTAATTTCTTATTGGGCCATCCATGGATCCACAATGTGGGTGCCATACCTTCAAACTTTAATCAAATGGTGAAGTTTGTAATTGAAGGGAAGCTAGTTACGATTCATCGCGAGGAAGACCAAAGAGTTTATCATGAGATGGCTATTTCCTATAGGTGATGCCTAAATTTTAGCTACCATATTTAGTCTTTTTATATTAAAGTTAAGATAGACATTAAATATTCCATGGCATCTAGAAAATGATAGCGTTTATAATTACCTTATCTGCACCGATGATGTTAGAGGGACTAAATGGGTGATCATCAATTTGACTGATTTAGTCCACCAAAAAAAATTTGTGCTCAAAGACTGGGTTACATATCGACTCATTCAAAGATTAATTTAAATTACTTTTAGATTAAAACATCATATTTGGACCAAATTGACATCATTTTAACCTTATCTTTTATGTATTAGCTACGTAGTGCCAAGTAAGGAAGAGAAAATAAATAAATAAAAGTTGTATTAGCATTTTTCGTTAGTCAAGATGAACAGAGTTAACATAAAGATTTGATTGTTTATTTTGAAAATTGTAGGACTCGATTGTACTTTCTTAACAAATTTTAGGACCTCGAGTGCATTTACTCCTAAAATATATATGGTTGAGTATCCATCGTTTCTCTTGCTAGGGTTATCTGCTAAAATGAAACGCATAGAATTTCTGTGAGTTTCAATTATCCTTTTTGAAAACTTAGAGATAGTGGACTCTTTTTTTTTTTTTTTTTTTGCGGAAATTTTGAATTTTTTTAAAGTAGGTTTATTTAGGAAATATTTTCACTTGATGGAGTGGTCTTAAAAGTCATTTTTAATGTTTATTATCCAACTTTTCTAAAAAAAAAAATGCTTTCCAGAAGGACTTTTTTTTTTTTTTTTTAATTTTCCAATTCTCAGCCGTTTGATTTTGCGATATCACGCAAAAAATCGACATGAGAGGAGAACATTATGTCGACAGAAAGTTGACAGATATTCTTTTGACCAACGTGGTGTAAAGGACCGCCGCGCAATCTTTGCATGCTATCTTCTTCCTCATCACTTATTCCTCTGCTTTAGTCTAGTCGGTTTCTTTTTTGTTTCCCCCTTTAATTTCTTTCTTTTTTATTTCGTTTCTTTCGAAGAGTCACTTCAGCGCGGAGTAATGGGTCGGTCTGGTCATCCGGAAAAGAGAAAAAAAGAAGGGATGCTCTGGTGAAAAGCATGGTCGACTCCTGGTCTTTTCATTCCCATTCTCTGTTGTCGGGGAGATTATTATACGGCTAGTATATTTAGTAAGTGGGATATCGATAATTGAAAATTGATTGATCCCATGTAGAGCCTATTAGATTTGACATTTAAATCGAGTTTATTATATGTACTATGTACTGACTTAAATTTTGGCTAACCATTTAAAATTGATTGCATAAAAAAAAATTATGATTAAATTGCATAGTATATAATTTTAAGGAGCATTGAGTGGCCCTAAATCAGTAATGTGGATTGGGCCTGTACTACAAGCAAGATTCGGCCAGCACAAGGGAAGCAAGTGGCCGAAATTTTCAAGCCAAAATAGCAATTAAGTTTTAATTAAGTTGAATTTAGCTCCTTAAAATTAAAGGCTTTGAGTTTAATCAAAATAAACCCTAAAGGAATCAAGTCTATCATCAATTGAACCCACAAAAAGTGGAATTTGGCCAAGCTCATGCACACTAAGGGCTGGCCGAAATTCATAAAAGATGGGGAGGGCCTTAATTGAGCTCGGTTTAATCAAAGTTCCACTCATTTACATTCAATGGGACTTAGCCCTTGTGATTTAAAGTCCATTATTTAATTAAGGCTGAATTGAAAGAATGTGAAAAACCTAGATTTACACGATATTAAGACATTAGGTCTTCATAATTTGAGTTCGACAATTCCTAATTCTGAAAACAGACTGATAATTCAGAAAACACATATAGAGAGACACATGAGATTGTTTTATTCCAATCCATTATAAGCTCCAAAACCTTCATAGCAATTCATCTTGCTAATCCCATGGCTCCGAAAACCGAAAACCTTACATTTAGGCCACATGCATACTTGATTATCTTCGACAGACTCAAAATGAGGGCGAACATGGGAATTATCTCCTTCAAGTCCTCGACTAAATTGACGAGTTCCAGGATAAGTAATTTCGGGCCCTTAATTTAAAATGAGTTAATATCATCAAAATCCCTAAATTAATACATCTATGAAAAATTTGCCCAAATTGATACACTTGTAACAAATTTACTTTCCGTTAGTGTCTATTAAATTTTACCATAAAATTGCCAAGTTGGATGACATGTGATAATTGATGAGTATCCTAGTTTAGAAGTTTACCCTCTATTTGTCATAGGTATGTTAGTTTGTGATTTATTGTGATATTAATTCAATTTAGTAATTTTTGATGATAACAAAATTAGTTTTAGGTGAATATATCATGTATTGGTTTGAGGTTTTAGTAGTCAAAAAATCAGTTTGGAATAAATATGTTACAAGTGTACCGGTTGGGGTTTTTTTATGGTATTAATCCTTAATATATATATTCCTCAGCCATTTAGGCCCCCTTTCCCTCGATTTACCTGCGAAGTTCTTATACATGGGGATTCCATTAGGGAGTGTGTGTAATCTCCCAAATCAGGCAAGTGCAGGGCTTTTCCTTCTTCCGACCTCTCATTCTATAAGTGGTATTTGAGATTAAAACCCCGAGTTGGTACTATTTGGGATAAGTCAAGATTAGCTCGCAATGGCTAAACTCGCGCAAGTTTTCTTTAAGGGCTTCTTCAGGGCTTTTTCGCTTTACAGCCAACAAGAAGTTTTCCATTTTTTGAAGCGGAAGGCTGTTGGAAAAGTGATCTAAGAATAGATCAACCACTTCACAAAACGAGCTGACAGAGCGCAGATGAAAGGTGACTATACCATATTCTTGCCGCCTTGGTCAAAGTGGCTGGGAAGGCATGGGATATAATCGCGTCGGGAGAGGCATGTAACATCATCATGGCCCGTAATGCCTCCAAGTGATCAAGGGGATCTCTCGAGCCATCATAAGTATTCAAATGAGGGAGTCTAAACCCCTTCCAGAGATTAGCCGTCATTATTTCTTCGATAAATGGAGATCATTATAGCCAGAACTTGACCCCGACGGCTTTGTTTCGTTGTGCCTCCGGAGAACATCTAGGATCTTACATTCCGTTTCTTTAAAGCGGTGGTCGGCCCTTTGCTTTCCCACCGAGATTGACCCTTCTTCCCTGACACCGGACTCACTCCCAAAACTCGTCCAATCATCTGTCAAAGCATTTCCAGGAATCGTTAGTCCAGGAACTTACATCTGGGTCCTCCAGGAAAAACTATCAGAAGCTGATCCACATTGCTTTCCAGCAAGTAACATAATTAACCCCGAAGAGAGGAGCACAGCGTGGAGGGACATAGAATTCATAACCGTAAGAAGGTTGTGGAGAAGGATTCGGAGGATGATGGGGATAGCCTTATGGCCCACTATATGGTAGGGAAATTTTTATTGAGAATGGTGGAGACATTTGTCCGGGAATCTCCGGGTCAGTCTTGGTATTTTGAGAACTGAGAAAGCAGCATTGGCCATCTCTTCCGGAACGGAATAACAAAAGACTACGGAAGGAATAGTTTTGAAATTCTAAAGAAAGACAAAACAGCTTAGCCATTTCGTAAGGACGGCGCCAAACTGCTAATGCTGAACTCCTAAAATGGATCTGCAGAACAAATTCGAGATAAGGCATCCGGGTTTAGAACCGGAAGTGGCGCCTTGGATGATTAAGTCGGTGATTGGATGGGAAGGAGGATGCTAATACTCAAATTAGGATTTTAAAGAATCCAACCCCTTACCTAGATGAGTCTCTGTTCTTCTATAGACAACTTTCTAAGTGGGTCATTGCGGCTGGCAAGGGGTGACTTTCATCGACAATTGTCAATATATCTACACAAATGTCCGCCATTAAGGACAGTTGGCATCCTGACAATGTAAAATGCTCTGTAGAGATCAAATTGTTCTGAGAATCAATGCACGCGTAACCTTTTAATTAGTTGAGATATCGTTCTGGTTGCTAATTATATGAGGTTTTTGTGATGTTTAATTTAGATGCCATACGGTTGGATGTGCTTTATTTTCTGTCAACCTCTTCTCGTAACGTTGGTTTATTTCCTTGACACGTGGGTTCTTTTGACAAGTCATTCAAAACTCCTTCAACGCCATTGTCAAAAAAGAGGTGAAAAGAGAGGGGGTATTTGCACAATCAATCATAAACCTAAGAAAATCAAGTGAGACCTCAACCTTTTAGTCGAGTCAACGTAATCCTAAATAAACAGAAAATGTAATCAAGACATCTCGGTCAAATCTTGTCTAATTTATCTAACTTGGGAGTCCAGATTGTCAACCCTCCTGAGTATATCAGTGACGGCTTGATATGGACTATTTTCAATTGAAATGATGCAATTTTTTTACTGAATCTTTTGAAATTCTTTCGCATTTTTTCTGTCTTATTTGCTTCTTTTCCACACATGAGCTTCTCTTTTTACGTTCATCATCTTCTCGATCGCTCGGCTAAGGCTCCTCCGATGCTTGTCCGCGCTGCCTACACCCGCATGGGCCTCTAGCGGTGTGTTGCCACAATCGCCGGCCTTGCTCGAACAGCCGCAGCCACCATCGTTGTACGAGGCCGACAGCCTCTACCACTGTGATTAGTCTCTCTAACTTGGTTTCTCTTACCCGCGAATATGGAGTTCAAGGTCGCCATTTGTGGCCATGGAGGTTGCCAACACCCTCTTGAACTTTAAAAATAGAGAACCAAAAACACGAGCACTCGGTTTGGCTCATTGGAGATGACGACGATGGGTGCCGACGGTTGAGCAAGGTCAACGTGGAGCTTCCGCCTCATACGGCTCCTCTAGGGATGGGCAGTGGTGGCAGAACGCCGCCGAAGTTCCAGGCAACAATGTGGGCAGTGACGGACAAGCATGAGATGAGCTTTGGAAGAGCGAGCGAGAGCTTCAAGTAATGAACAATAAGAGGAGCTTGTGTGTGATAAAGAAGAAAAGATCAGAAAATTACAACACTAGTACCATAACTTTTATACGACACTTACTTTGATGCTAAAATATTCGTTAGATTATTTAAATGCCCCTGACGACAAATTCTAGCTAAAAGTTCAAGATAACTTTAATAATAAATTTTACTTACCAAAAAAAAAAACTTTAATAATAAATTTTCTAGTTTGACATGGTTATTTCAAAACAAATTCAAGTCCAAAGTGGAAAATGAAGAGGATGATTTGGCAAATGGGACTAAACGGTCACCTTTCATCTTCCTGTCTCCTTCCTTTCCTCTGTGTGATCTCAATATGCTTTTTTTTTTTTTTTGGGCGTTTTTGGTCTTCTCTATACTACTCTTGTTAGTGCACTACTAGTGACATAGCCGAGGATATCGTGTTCCAGAACTCCGAAGATGACTACAAATTGCCTAGCAATCTTCTCAATTATGTGTTGCAGAGAGCAGTCGAAGGCAAGTTGATGGAACAAATCGAGAGGAATCACATTTAGGTTAAGTTGGAAAAATCAACGATATAACATGTCTAATTCGTTTTGCGTTACATGATTATGGGCCGATTGTCCTACTCCTGCTCTCCATTTCAAATTTTAGAAGGTAATTTTGCTCTAATTTGAGCAATTTGGGTTAGGGTCTTTTGAAGAAGATAAGCAATTTTGCCCACATTGTTTTTCAAATTTGTTTCTGGATTCACTGGAAGTGTTGGTGATTTTTCTTTCACATTTTGTTGCTTCGTTTTTACCCATGAATCAGTTTGATCACTTTTTCATTCAGTCGTCTCCATATCCTCGTTTTGTGCTAATGGAATGAGAATATGCAATAAAAAATTGGTTTTTCCATCGTGAAGGACAAGGGAAAATCGAACCGAAAGTGGCTGAGAGATTGTTTTATTCTTCTCTGGATTGGTGGCTTGGTTACGCTTGTCTCCATTGGCTTCGATTCTTCCTCTTTAATTTGGTTAAGCAATTTTTTGAACGTAGCATTTGTTCAGATATTTGTTTAATCGATAGATCTGAAACAACATCATTTCTTTGTGGTTTTTGCTGATTTGATTTCTCTGATGAAGCACATAAATGAATCTGCAATAAAATAATGCCTTGTCATATTTTTTGGCATTCCATATCGAAGTTGGCACTTAAATTATCATTTTTTAATTAATGTTTTAGTAATCTAATAAAAAATTTTGGCATTAAGGATTGCATTATACGAAAGTAATGACACTTGTGTTAACATTTTCTAAAAAATAACTAGAAAAAATGGCATCGTTTTTTTTTTTTTTTTTTTTTAATAGCCCATGTTATGTTGTCACCACTACATGTACAATAGCCGGCAATGATTAGGTTATCATGCCAAATAAATTAGGCAAGATTTTTTTTAGAAGGACTTGATTGATTTTTTTTCCATGGTTCAATTGAAAAATTGAGAACTGGATTAGTTTTCATACAATATGTTCAAAACTAATTCTGCACTTACCCTTAAAAGAGAAGAATGAAGATCTTGTTGAGTAGAAGTTTCAAATACCGTAATGTCATTAGGAAAGCCTTTATGCTTGTGGTAAAGCAAGTACACATAATATACAAAAGTTACATACGCATCTGAGAACACTAATCATTTGTGATCGATGCTAGACTGTACCCATGCTGATGCAAAGAAGCCGTAAAATAGAGAAAGTAATGAAATGATGACAAACTGATTGACCTTTTCTTTTATGAGAAGATGACAAATTCATCGACTTTACGCAATAATGCACCTATAGAGATAATGTACAAATGTGACCAATGAAGAAAACTGGCTGACTGAAAATGACCAACAATCACCACCATGCCTCCTAGGTCCTGACCTCCGACACAAATAAAACATGTACCATTTTCTAATTGACAAAAGAAAATGCACCCAGCTTCTCTCATTTTGTTAGCGATCATTGATTGATGAAAGCTTTGATATCTGCGATCATCTCCTGTGTTCTTGAGCGAGCCATCTGGGACTTGTGCAGGACTTGGAATGCATGTCCCACCCCTCTGTACATGACCATTTCCACTGCCTTACCCATGTTGGCCAAGGCATTACATAGCTGCGAGTTCCGGTCCTTCAAGATGTCGAGCTCCGATATGCACACCATCGCCGATGGGATGCTCGAATTGATCCTACTCGACAAAGGATTGCAACAGGGATGGTCCCTATTTGCCCCTGAAGGAAGTGACAGCCTCCAATAGGTGTCAGAAGCAGATAGAGTCAGTGCCGAATTGGGCGGCTGAGAGGCCATCTTTTCAGACCCGGTCCGGATCTCTCCTCCAAAGAAAGGTTGGATTAAAATAACACCCTTCAGATGCAATGGTTTGATGGCATTGGACACAGAAGCGCTGATGTTTCCTAGTCGAACAGCGACGTTAAAGGCTATATTAGCGCCGGCGCTGTCGCCAACTAGGAAAAAGTTGGACAGATTGCACTGGCTCACCCACCATTTGTGCTCGTCGGATCCATTGGCAACTTGCCTTTTAAGCCACATGATCGCATTGACTCCGTCCTCGTAAGCAGCTGGGAGACGGTTCTCAGGTGCAAGGCGGTAATTGACTGATACGATCACGCAACTTGCGGTGGACGCCAGATTGGCCAGGAACTCATGGTAGCAGCTCCACGCAGCTGATCCAACGCAGAATCCCCCTCCATGGAAGTAAACAAGCAAGGGGTACTTGCCGGGCCGGTTTGGAACATAGACACGCGCCCACAAGTTGGTAAACTTGTCGATTGTGACGTCTCTGGCATGCGTGTCGACTCCTGAGGAAATTGTGCAGGAGACACTAGGGATGATGGGGAACCTCTCGACTCGCCCATCCTTGTAAACCCTAATTAGGCCTTCAATCTCTTCGAGGACCAATGATTGTTGTTGCTGATGGCTTTTGCTCAGTTGGAGGTTGAGCCTGGCATCAAAAGATAGAGAAGCCATTCTTTTTCTTCTAATTAGTGAGAAGATGGACTTATTGTTTTTGGATGGAAAATTTGCCAATGTAGGGTTCTTTATATAGGAAAAGAGTTTGGGCAAAGACCCTAGAGAGATCTTTCAATGCGGGTAAAAAAAGTTTCCAATCTCTATTTGAGGCAAGTGGGTGGAGTAGAACCTCCCCCTATGTCATCAAATTGATTCCCTTTTTTTCTTTATTAAATGGATCACATTCTTTGCAGTAACAGTTTGTCATGTTTTCATGAAGGACTGATGTCATAAACACTTATTCCATTTTTTCAATTGCTAGCCGACATAGCAAGGAGATCGCATCTTGATCATCTAGTATAACTAAACTGCCTCGTTCTTCATGGCATTTAAAACTTTAGCATGTGATTACATTGTTGGGAGATCATTAGCAGAGGGTTCTGTTTCTTGTGCCAGGACTCTGGACAATGCCATCTTGAGTTGCTTGATAAGTTTCATATGGAAAAGTTCTCATTTTTCAGAAATATGTGAGAGGATTCTGTAAATTGCAAAGAAAGCTCGTTCATAACCGTTTGCCTAGATTTTACTGTGCCTATTCCCAGCCAGAGATGGGAAGATTGCTCCAATTCATGCCATGTCCTCATGTTTAAGACACGGTTGACTTACACTGTTATGGGTGGAACTTGAGTCAGGAAATATATATATATTCCACAATCTCAACATTCAACCCCAAAGCGAAGGGTGGACTCTTATATTCTTGAAACTATCCTCCTCCTTTTTATCTTCTCCCTAAACCTTTGCTTTTAAGGGTCAGACACAAAAGTTTTCAGATTCTCCCAGATGCTTCTTCCATGTAGAACATTTAGATGCTGCGGTGAGTTATATACCATTGATAAAATATTTGTCTGAACTCAAATGAGACTTTTAATGCTCTTCTACGGTGATCAAAATTGACCGGGTACGCGGCATCTGATCCCCAAGATGCTCCAAAAATCATCTTGCTGATGATAATAAAGAATTTAGACGTCGCATGTCACGGCTGCATGAATATGATTCCCCACCAAAACGTAGAGGTCATGATCGAGATGAAGAACACAGTTTGTTCCGAGACTTTTTATCGGTATCACTCTTTAGGTTTAGAAAAAAGAACAGATCCATTGAAAGGGAGGTCCATAATGTGGGACTGAATCGTCAAGATTTTGTTCTTCGTACTTGCCTCAAGAATCTAGACCTCATGTCCATCTTCTCAAGTCTCTCAATCTATTTCAATTCTGAACTAGTGACCTGGTGAATTGAAGCTCCAAATCCTGAGTTTAATGGGAAGGGTAAGGAAGGCATTCCCAAAAGCAAGATCCACAGAATATTTTCTTGATAGTCCACCTTCTTGGGGAGCTTTGTAAGGAAAGTAATTATCACAATGCGACAGTGTGAGACAGTTCTCCATTGATTCTGACATATATTCTATGACACTTTCCTCACATTTTATTCTTTGAGGCGGCATCAATGTTTGTCCAGTTCTGTTGGGCTGAGACATGGGTGTTGTGGCACCAACCACCACATTCTAAGGAAGAAAGTAGACGTACGTGGGAGTCGCATTTTCTTATCTAGTCCAGCTAGAAGGCATGCCATCCACTGTTCATTTGGCCTAACCATAAGAAATTACTTTATGAATGTGAATCAGCTCAAATTATCTGTACTCAACATATTTTATAGGTTGATACAACTGAAATTACATGGGATTAACATGATTTTTTATGAGACAAATCAACTTAATGTTGGGCCGACATTGTAGAAGTCCAATACTTTCATCCTAGGAGTGTTAAGGTGTACATATGAGGGTGTTAGGCAAAAGAAGTTTCACATCAAGGATGTACGGTGATGCAGAGTAGTTAATATATTTTACTCGGATCATTACTCATTGGCTTAATATTTTAAATTAAAGTGATTCCAACGAGATATGTTGACAAGCTCGAATCTAGACTCTCTTCTTTGTGATCACCCTAGATGAAAGTATTAGACTTATCATGTGTCGGCCCAATAAATGGTCTCAAAACTTAAAATAGATTAGTGTGCCCCCAATGTAAATATGTGTTTGTTGAAGATCTCAAAAAAAAAAAAAAAAAAAAAATTTCCAATGTGACTCTTTAACCGAGGTGGCGCATCGATCTTTGAGTCTACAACCAAACTTGGTTGGGCTAACTATGGCGATTGGGGTGGAATCGTAAAGGTGAATTTTGTTCCTGTCTCCGACAATTGTCAAGCTTGATCAAGCCAACGTGGAAATTTAAGTTGAGATAATATCAAAGCAGAAGAGATACCTAAATTAAAGGGTAGTGGGTATAACAAAGAAGGCTCACACGTGAGGAGGAGATTCATTAAGTTACACATTTGTCCAACTAGATTTGTTGATAGGATTGAATTTGAGCTCTCTTTTTATGATCTCCATAGATAAAGATATTGGGCTTTTGCTACATCAACTCAACAAGGAGATCACTCTCAAATCCTTGAGGATCCACATTCATTCAACCAATAAGTTAAGCTCCGGCTAGGATACATCAACCGATTCATGCCACACCACATCTACAATGTGAGACTTTTCACCTAACATCTCATATGGGCACCTCATCACTTTGCCATCGAATTATCGCAACAAGATTTTATACCATATTCTATGTCTGTTACGAACGCATAATCTTGGACATGGAACCATGCTAAATCGAGTCATTGAGATACCGCAAAAGAAAAGAAAAAAGAAAAAAAGAAAAACACGTTTAAAAAATCCAATTGTAGGATCAGATGAACCGCCTAGACGGTAAAAGCTAAAGATTCTTTGTCATCCCATTTTTTTAGTCTCTTCAAAACCAGGAGGTCTTTTCAAACCCAATAGATAAGCCAATTACGGTTGTCATCTTTATTCCCATCACATATTAATATTCTCCTTCTCCTTTCTTCTCCACCTTTTTGACCAAGCATCAACCATACGCGACCCGTGACGTGGGAAGCCCTCGAGAACAAATGGATAGCCAAATGGCATATTTCTTCTTTTTGGTCAATGAAGCTTTTACTTCATTGTTTTCACACGTTGCCCTAGGTTCTTGGTAAAGGGACGGTCGAGATCTTTGATTAATGCAAACAAAGTCATCTAGAATGTGGGAAAAGGTATGGAAAAACTAAGAGTGAAGTTCCTCAGCTTCATTCCGATTCTGGAAGAAAGAATAAATTTGGAACTAATTTTGCCAAACCCCTTTTAGAAGTTGCTTTGAACTTTTCTGAGTGGCATATGCATTAGGTTTACTAGCAACGGCCGTTTCAGTTAAAGAGACTTACAACTATTGCTAAGAAATAATTCTGCATTATCTTGCCAAAAGAAATGGCATACTTTGTCGTAATAATTTATTAAGTGAGAAAAATTACTATTTCAGTGCTAAACTTATTATATGGATGCCAATTCGATTCTAAACTTTTTCAATTTTTCTAATATAGTCCTAACCTTTACGTGGAATTCTAATGTAGTCCTTCTAGGCCATTGAAAATCATTAACATGGCAATCCACAAGTTGTCCACGTTAGCAAGCCACTTAGGAGAACCAGCAACGATTGGACATCATGGTAGCAATTTTCACGGGCAATTGGCCCAAAAATTGCCTAGAAGGACTACATTGAAATTTCGCAGAAAAGTTTAGTACTGCATTTACATAATTAAAAAGTTTATAACTGAATTGACATTTATATAATATGTTTAGGACTAATTAAATAACTATCCCATATTCTGTATTGCTCATTTTTAAGTTTAGATTTGAATACGATATAAATAATGATAATTAAGATTGAATTATCAAAACTATCCCATATTCAGTATTTTTCATTTTTAAGTTTAGATTTGAATACGAGATAAAGAACGATAATTAAGATTGAATTATCAGAAGTTCAAACTTTAAATAGGTTATAATTAAGTTTATTAAAAAGGGTGTTGTCATACATAATCCAAATGACTATAACAACTCAATCCATTCCATGTGGACCAAGTCCTCTAAAAGGAGTACTTTGAATAACCACATAAAGTAGTGGCCATTTGAGGGTCGATGTTGAATTATAAATAACTTCATATGGCCTTTTTCCCAACTAATATGGGACTTAGGATTTCACAAACTCCCTCACATAAAGAACCGTTATAGTATGTGAGAATGTCAGTGTTGGCCTATATTGCCTAGTGACACTCCCTTAATCCGATGTGTGGTCTAGTCCATGCATGGTTCCTCCACCATTCTAGAAGCCTGTTGAGAGTAGCACCTTGTTCGAAGCCCCTCACTCCCGCCATTGCTCCATGCCTTTATCAGGTCAAGTATGGGCCTATTCCATTCATGAACCACACATCTATAAGAGGGAGCCTTGCTTTGGTACTATTTGTAATGACTCAACTCGTTTTGTATGTGGGCCAAACCCATGAAATCAATCACAGTAATTTCTTTTTAAAAAGTATTCACTGTAAGTCTTCCGGTTACAAAGCTCTACCAGACTGGTAAGGTGCACGTCGAAATAGTAGCTGGACAATCGGAGTAAACGTGCTACATTAAACTTTATCGGCTTTACTTGGCGCCGTTGTGGCCAATATGGTGCCAAACACGCTGAGAGCAGCTAGCGTGCACGGGCGTGTGCGTCTGCGTGTGCGTGTTCGTGTGGTGTGTAAGATGGCAATCACCGCGTTGCGGTCCGGTCGATGAGACGGGATCCATCTCCCGGCGCTTATCTCTTGTGGAAACTGCAATCACCGCACGGAAATCATCCTTTCAGATCTGGATCTGAGAGTTCTGTGCTCTACGTAATTCCATTAAATTAGCGAATTAAGAAAGTACGAAGTTCGGAAAATTTTTCAAAGAACCGATGAAACTAGTGAAACAAGAGCACCTCCAGAAAAATAAATCATGCCACATGAAAAACAAACGTTGTTATGAATATAATGGATGTCATAGAATTTTTCAAAGCTTCATAATCTTAGATATATGAGTAATGGCCTAACTGGTAGAAAGAAAGTAAAGTTCGAAATGTTGGAGAAAACTTCATTGAATGTTTTGAAGCTGACAAAATGTTTCCATCAATCTAGTTTGAAGACTTGCAGACTCTTTCATCAAAGTCTGAAGACCACCGGATTGCCAGACTCAAGACTCAAAGTCTATCTTCATCGACAGTTTCTAGACCATCGAAGAAGGCTTATCCAAAACTGGATGTTTTGTTAACGATTTGACTTTATCGACTGGAGTAGATCTCCTGGCTGGATATAGCATGTCGGAATCCATTATTCAAATCAAGATTGATTTAGGGATTTTGGATCTGTTGATTGGTGAAGTATACTTGGAAGGTTCTACTTATGGAAACCTAGATCCTGATTGTATAGGCGAGCAGGATTGATGGGCTATCGTCATGTTCCTTAAATAGCTTGAAGATCTTCCTAATTAATTCTGTCCAACGGGTAGATTGGAAGAATTCCTTTTGGTAAGAGCCAACGGGTATGATGGCATAAATAAGTATATAAGGAAGACGTTCCAGTTGTTTGAGTGTGTGCGCGATAGAAGAATTCCAAAGTCTGAATCTCATTGTTCTTAGTCAATCAAATTGTTGAGCGAAATCTTATACGCAAAAGAGAGTATATATCTTTGAGAGACCTTGAGGAAGTGTAGTAAGGTCTCTGCATTGTGGAATCAAGGAAGAGCTTTACTGTAACAACTCTTTTGTTCATAGTGAAATCCAGTCGGTGAGCTGTCAGTGCGGAAAAGTGGACGTAGGCTTGGATTAAGCCGAACCACTATAATCTCTGTGTTCATATTCTCTTCCCTATGCTCTTTTACTTTGATCGTAATTCGTTTTGTTTACAAGAGACAAATTTCATTTTCATAATCTATTGTTGAGTAGTGCTTCACATTTATTTCACAAAATTGTTTTTACACCTATTCACCCCCCTCTAGGTGCTCGTACTAGCTTTCACAATTGATATCAAAGCCTGTGTACTCACTTAAATTGAAGTGTTTTACTTCAGCGTTAAAGATCCATGCCTAGTATGTTGGCTCTAGTTTTGGTTGAAGGGCAAAACAATACCAGACCGCCTTATTTTGATGGGAAGGAATACAATATATAAAAAAAACAAGATAAAGGTATTCTTAAGATCAAAGGATCCTCTGGAATGGGATGTGGTAGAAAAAGGAATCATTCCTAAAGCTGCACCTGTCTCAGAAAGAGGAAAATAAGCCGTTGAGTCTAGCGAGATGACTCAAGAAGTAATAACCAAGAGACAAGCTCTTGATGCAAAAGCAATTTATTCTTTATATTGTGCATTATCACCTATTGAATATCACAGAATATCTTCTTGTGCTACAGCTAAAGAAGTCTGGGATAGATTACACATCACCTATGAAGGAGCTGATCGAGTGAAAGAAACCAGAATCAACATTTTGCTCGGTCAATACGAAGCATTCAAAATGAAATTAGGAGAATCTATCACTGACATGTTTAGTCGTTTTACAGAAATCGTGAATAGCCTTGAAAACCAAGGTCAACCAATTTCTGATCTCATGAAAATAAACAAGCTTCTGCGTGGACTCTCCAAGGACTGAAATCATATAAAGACCTCAATAAGGGAGACACAAAGAATTATGCCACTTTCTGTTGATGAATTGGTTGAGACTCTTTAGTCTTATGAAGTGGAGCGAATCAACGAAGATGAAGATCCTAAAGGTAATAAATCCATTGCATTAAAATCTAATGATGATTGTAATGTCACAGATTCTAAATATGATATGGCTGATGAAGAGCTTGCTCTCATGATAAGAAGATTCAAAAAGCTAAATAGAAAGGGAAGAAGATTCAATTCAAAGAAACAAAGTTTTCAAAAGCAACAAGGTAAGTCTGTTGAGGATGATGAATCCAATAGAGATGTAGTCTGTTTTGAATGTAAGAAAAATGGACATATCATACCCAATTGTCCTTTTCTAAGAAAAAAGAAAGGAAAAGCTGAGAAATATCGAAATGCACTTAAAGCAGAAACTTGGAGTGACACAGAATGTGAAGAAAGTGATGATGATTATGCCAATATTTGTCTCATGGCACAATTAGACTTAGAGTCAGACTCCGAGACAGACTCAGATTCAGATAGTGAAATCAAGGTAAGTAATTTGAAATCCTTACAAAGTCTCTAGATACATTGATGAATTGTGTCTTAATCTCAAAACTTCTTTTAAAAAGATTTCCGAACTTAAAAGAGAAAATTCTGCACTAAAACAACAGGAAAATGTTTTGAAAGAAAATGTCAAAAGTTTAGACAAAAGTGTTTCTACCTTAAAAAAAAAAATGAAGACAATATTTCAAAAGAAAATGCATTCTTGAAAAATGACATTTCAAATATTTCTAAAAAATTTTCTATAGGATTTGAGAAACTTGAAAAAATTCTTTCAACACAAAGACTTTATTTCAACAAATCAGGTTTAGGAATGACTGCTGAAATCTAATTGATTTTCTAAAGTAAATGATAGAATTAAGCAAAGACCTACACGAGATGTTTACAAAAATCATTTCCAAAAAGTTTTTGTAAAACCAGTAGGTCGTAGTGTTCTTAGATGTTCTAAGTGTAATAGCTAAAATTATTTTGAGAAAGAATGTCCTATGGTTTGGAAGCTGTTAAGAAAGTATGGGTAAAGATCGTATATAATACTAACACCAATGGACCCAAGAAAATATGGGTACCAAAGAAAGCTTGAGTCTCTTTTCTAAATTCAGGTCACTATCAAGAAAAAGGTTAAATGGTACATGGATAGTGGATGCTCAAGGCATATGACAAGAGATTCAAATTGCTTCATAAAGCTTGTTCAAATTAATGGTAGAAAAGTTTCATTTGGAGGAAATAGCAAAAGAAAAATTGTGGGATTCGAAATTGTAAAGATTGGAAGCCTCACGATCAATAATGTTTCCTTAGTGGAAGGACTCAACTACAATTTGCTAAGTATTAGTCAGCTGTGCGACACCGGTTTCAAAATCAACTTTCAAGAATGAATATGTTCAGGAACCAGTAAAGACTCCTCTCAGTCTTTCACGGGTCGAAGACATGGAAATATCTATCTCTTGGATGTCAAACCAGATGAAACCTAATGTCTAATCTCAATTCAAGAAGAAGCAAACTTGGGCACATCAACATGAAGCAAATAGCCAAAATTTCAGCAAAGAAGCTTGTTCGTGGTCTACCCAATCTGTCATACCAAAGGTTGATCTATGCACACCATGCATGTTGGGAAAACAAGTAAGAAACTTATTCAAACCAATAAATCAAGTTTCCACTAATCGTGTACTGCAGCTTTTGCATATGAATCTCTTTGGACCAACCAGAACTCAGAGTATTGGAGATAAGAAATATTGCCTAATAATTATAGATGACTACTCACGATTTACTTGGGTATATTTCTTGGTAAGTAAGTCTGAAACATTTTTTTACTTTAAAAAGTTTGCTAAAAATGTCAAAAATGAGAAATGGTATGTTATTTCAAGTATATAGATTGACCATGGAGGCGAATTTGAAAATCAAGACTTTATAAGATTTTGTGATGAATTTGGTTTTCAGCATATGTTCTCTTCTCCATATACTCCAGAGCAAAATGAAGTCGTGAAAAGAAATAATAGATCGCTTCAGGAAATGGCTATAACTCTTGTAATTGAAAGTAACACATCTTCATGTTTTTGGGCTGAAGCAGTTTTTAAAGCATGCTATATTATTAATAGAGTTTTTCTAAGACATATTCTGGAGAAAACTCCCTATGAGTTATTTAAAGGAAAGAAGCCCATTGTTTCATATCTTTATGTGTTTGGATGTAAATGTTTTATATTGAAAAATGCAAATGATCAAGTTGGTAAGTTTGAAGAAAAATCATATGAATGTATTTTCCTTGATTATTCTATCACAAGTAAAGCTTACAGAGTATACAATAAAAAGACTCAATTTGTGGAGGAATCAATGAATGTCAAAATTCAAGACTTTATGCAAAATGAAGTGATTCAAACTCAACTTGAAGAATCTGAACCTACTCCAGACTCTACAAAGTCTAAATCTCCAGAAGGAGCTCAGACTTCAGAAGACCAGCAACAAATGATCGTCGAAGATTCAAACAAGGAAAAAGATCAACAGTCTGACAAATCAACCAGCAACTGGAAGCATAAGTCCAGTCATCCCAAAGATCTCATCATTGGTGATATTAATGAAGGAATCCGCATAAGATCCAAAAGGCACGAAGAGTCTAGTGCTGTGGCTCTTATTTCTGAAATAGAACCCAAGATCATAGAATAAGCTTTAACTGATGAAAGCTGGATTGAAGCTATGCAAGAAGAACTCAGGCAATTCAGCATTAATGAACGTCAAAAGTGCTTTCCTAAATGGATTTATCCAAGAGGAAGTCTATGTGGAACAACCACCCGGTTTTGAAAACTCAAGGAAACTAGACTCTGTATTCAGACTGAAAAATGCTCTATATGGTTTAAAACAAGCACCTCGAGCTTAGTACGACAGACTAAGTAAGTTTTTAATTCAAAATGGCTTTGTCAAAGGTAAAGTAGATACTACATTGTTTATCAAAAGAGAAAGCAAAAGTTTTCTACTTGTTCAAATTTATGTTTATGATATTATTTTTGGATCTTCTAATGAAAATTTGTGCAAGAAAGCCTCTAAGTCTATGTAGGATGAATTTGAAATGAACATGATAGGTGAACTAACCTTCCTTCTCGGGTTTCAAGTGAAACAACTAAAGGAAGGAACTTTTATTCATCATGAAAAATATGCCAACGATCTTGTCAAAAAGTTTGGACTGGAGAATTGCAAAAAGACTGATATACTAATGTCAAGTTCCTTGAAGTTGGACAAAGATGAAGGAGGAAAGAAAGTTGACTAGAAGTTATACAGGAGTATTATTGGTTCACTTCTTTATTTTACTACTTCTAGACTTGACATTTTGTTTAGTGTTTGCATTTGTGCCAGGTTTCAATCAGACCCTAGAGAATCTCATTTAAGTGCTGCAAAGCGTATTATCAAATACATTGCCTCAACTTCAAACTTGGGTCTCTAGTATCCTAAAGAATGAGACTTTACTCTTCTTGGATACTCAGACGCAGACCTAGTCAGATGCAGAGTTGATAGAAAAAGCACCTCGAGCACCTGTCAACTACTTAGAAGCAGGACAGTGTCTTGGTTTTCGAAGAAGCAAAGTACAGTAGCTCTTTCTACAGCAGAAGCAGAATATGTAGCTCTTGGAAGTTGTTGTTCACAAATTATGTGGATAAAACAACAGTTAAGAGACTTTGGAATTGAAGATTCATGCACTGAAATCAAATGTGACAACACCAACATAATCAATCTCACCAAGAATCCGATTCTTCACTCAAGGGCAAAACATATAGAGATTCGACATCACTTCATTAGAGATCATGTTCAAAATGGAGAAGTTTCGATTCAGTTTATTGACTCAAAGAATCAACTGGTGGATATATTTACAAAGCCTTTGGAGAAAAATCAATTTGAAGTTATTCGTTCTAGACTCAATATCTTAAAGTCTGAGGAAGTTCAGACTCAGCACTGAAAGTTTAAAGGCTCTCAGTCTCGAACAATCAAGATCTACGACTGTAAGTTATTTCTATTTTAGAAATTTATTTCTCGGATCAAATCTTGAAAATGTATGATCATTTGAAATTGATTGGTGTTATTTCCCAGTTTTCGTAATTATTGCAAACCTACCTTTTCGGAAAAGAAGTGATTTTTGAAATGACAATTATCTAAAAGACAGTTTTTTGTTTTTAAAAGGTATTTTTATATTTCCTTTTTTTATGACGGTTCGTATCCCTCGCTTTGAACTGCCTTATACACTGTCGGTTCCTCTTCATTTTTACTCACAAAAACCCTAAAAGAGCACCGATCTTCCACTTCTATCTTCTTCTCTTGTTTAATCATCGAAAAAGTTTTCATCTTTCTTGGGAAACAAGCTTGGAATCTCTCAAAGACTGTGAAATATGTCATCTCAAAGGAAGTCTTCGAGGATCGCGAACAGGGGACCACAGCAAATGCGTGAGGTGCCTACGCACTTTGATCTCAACGAAGAAGAAGAATCTCCTAGACAGCAATAGAGCTCACAACATTCTCAGCAGCATCCATCTCCTCCATCTAGACCTCAAGATGTTGCATATCGAGAAAAGGAAGAAATCATCGAAGACGCAGAGCCTGTAAGAACTCATAAGCCCTATTTTACCTATAAGCTATATCGTGCTTTGAAGAGGAGTGGTACTTCGTTGAACTACATTGATGAATTTCTTAAGGACAAAGGGTATAGAAATGAAACTTTCTTTTTACCCATAATGGAACGATGGGAATTGCCCCTGCTAGGTCGGCGGAAGAGGCATTGGCAAATATCCCGAGCAATCCACGTGTTGGAGGGTTGAGTCAGCCAGATGCGAATGACGATGATAGGATGTACAATCAGTTTAAACCTAGAATGGGTGTTGCGGCAAAAATCCGAAGCAAAAGGACGGATTTATTTCGATCGGAAGAACACAAGCAACTGTACTCTAAGTTGCTAAAGCGTGGGGTAATAAACCTTAGAAGTGTAGACTTTGATTTTCTTGACTATGTGAATGTTAAAAATTCAGTCTTCTTCATCTCGAACAGTTTTGTTCTGATTCTATAGAAGCTTATGCTGGACTTACTGCTTATTTCTATTCGAATCTCAGTTTTTTGGATGCGAATAGATTCTCTTTTAGTGTTTGAGATCAGGACTATGTGGTTGACATGAATACATTGGCTGATGTGATTAGGGTTGAAAGAAGGAGATATCAACCTATCAGTGTGTCTATTGCTCGTGCAACGTTGGAGCTTGTTAAGGATAGAAGGACAGAAGGAAAAATTTCCTATTTGAGGATGAATGCGTCCAACATTTTACTTCACAAGATAGTGATTAACTGTCTTAGACCAAAATCAACCTCAAAGACCAATGTTTCAAACTCGGAGGCAAAGTTGATGTATGCCATCAATGCTGGTAAAAAGTTTTCTCTTCCACACATTATTATGTTCCATATGTACAGGGCAGTGGTGAAGGATAAGGGTCAACTTCCTTACACAGCACTCGTGATCAAGTTATTCAGACATTTGAATGTTCAGCCTCCTCGGATTCTTTGTGTTCGAACGTGCGATCAAATGGTGGTAGGACTGAAAATGGTCTCTAAAATGCGTCTGAAGGAACCCAACAAGGCGTTGGAGCAATTCAAGGAGAAAACACCTGTCAAGATTCATCAAATCTCTTCGGCTGCAAAGAGGAAAGGGAAGGAGCCCATGGTTGCTCCATCCAAGAAAAGAAGAGCACTCATTATTGAGGATGAAGAGGATGAGGATGATATTACCAATTTCTACAATGGCATTGAAGAACTTGAGTCATTCTGTTCCAGAATCAATGAAGAGATAAGAAAAAGACACGAATGAGACAGAATAGAGGACTGGAGAGAGAGAAGATTTGGAGAAAGAAGCAGAGGAGAGAGATGCAAAGGAGGAAAGAATTGAGGAAGAAGAAGAAGAGGAGAGAGAAGACCAAGCGGAAGCAGAGCATGAGGAACACTTTTCTCCAACTGAAGGCATGGAAACAGGGGGAGATCCTGAGAAAAGAAGAACGTCCTCATTCCCTGCCACCAGTAAAGTAGTAAGTCGTTCTCCAATAGATCCAGAGGACATCTATGCCACTCAATTTCCTGAAGAAGGACATGAGATTTCATCGCCCAATCTGCATGATCGTGCTGAAATGCCATCATTTGCCAATACTCCGTCTGATCGTACAAAAGTAAGTACTCAGACAGACAATTCGGCTGACTTTCGCAGAAATCTTGATGTTCTTTTGGAGATGAGAGGTCAGATTTATGCTCTGGGATGCGAAGTTCAAAACTTGCAAAATGCAGGTCAATCTTTTTCAGTTTCTTTGCATGATCAAATTCATGCCCTTGCTCTTCAAGTTCAAGCCAATGCCAAGGGTGAAGATGTGGCGCAACTGAAGGAGGATTTAAAAAAGCTGGAAGGGATTGTCCAATCAATGGGAGATTTCCAGCTTGTTCATGTTCCCAAGTCATCTTAATTCCGTTCTCTTTTCATCTCTACCTTTTTAATGATGATAAAAAGGGGGAGAGATGTGGTGTAGATTTGATTTGAACTTTGAAACTTTTTGAACCTTTGTGCGATTATGTTTGATTGACTTGACTTTTGTGTTTGGCTATTTGGATTTGAACTGGATTTGGATTTGACTGTTTGAACATTTGTTTATCTTAAGTACTATTAATATCTCATGGCTTTGTTCATTTACAAGACTAATCTACTTTTTGTGGATGTGGATTCTAGTGTTATTACTAAGCCATTTATCTTTGTGAGATATCCATATTTGCTTGAGTAATGTTTTATAGGTCAAAGTTATCCAAATCTGCAGGAAAGTTTTGTCACCATAAAAAAGGGGGAGATTGTTGGAGAAAACTTCCTTGAATGTTTTGAAGCTGACAAAACGTTTCCATCAGTTTAGTCTCGAAGGCTTGCAAACTCTTTCATCAAAGTCTAAAGACCACCAGATTGCCAGACTCCAGACTCAAAGTCTATCCTCATTTATAGTTTCTAGACCATCAAGGAAGGCTTATCCAGAACTTGATGTTTCGTTAAGGATTTGACTTTAACGACTGGAGTAGATCTCCTGGCTGGATATAGCATGTTGGAATCAATTATTCAAATCAAGATTGATTCAGGGATTTTGGATCCGTTGATTGGCGAAGTATATTTGGAAGGTTCTACTTATGGAAACCTAGATCCTGATTGTATGGGCGAGCAAGATTGATGGGCTATCGTCATGTTCCTTAAATAACTCGAAAATCTTACCAATTGATTCTGTCCAACGGGTAGATTGGAAGAATTTTTTTGGTAAATGCCAACGGGTATGATGGCATAAAGGAGTATATAAGGAAGACGTTCCAATTGTTTGAGTGTGTGCGCGATAGAAGAATTCCAAAATCTAAAGCTCCTTGTTCTTAGTCAATTAAACTGTTGAGCGAAATCTTGTATGCAAAAGAGATTCTATATCTTTGAGAGACCTTAAGGAAGTGTAGTAGAGTCTCTACACTGTGGAATCAAGAAAGAGCTTTACTGTAACAACTCTTTTGTTCATAGTGAAATCCAGTCGGTGGTCTGTCAGTGCGAAAGAGTGGACGTAGGCTTGGATTAAGCCGAAGCACTATAATTTCTGTGTTCATATTCTCTTCCCTACGCTCTTTTACTTTGACCGTAATTCGTTTTGTTTACAAGAGACAAATTTCCTTTTCATAATCTATTGTTGAGTAGTGCTTCACATTTATTTCACAAAATTGTTTTTACACCTATTCACCCCCCTCTAGGTGCTCGTACTAGCTTTCACACCAAATTGCAACGATGATACTGTACATGACACAAATGGTTTGCTGGACTATTGCAAGATATTCTTTGACAATTTTTCTCTCAAATTGATGAAATTTTTAAAAACATCATGTTATTCATATTTGATGCATGCGTGGGCAAGTGATTCTAGAAATGGGGTTTATGGGTTGTGTGCATGAAGGGTGTATGGAGATGGACAAATTAATGTAATATAAATGTTGTGGGATATGGAGGTTCACTCTATTAATGAATAAAGGCAGAAACCACCAGCAAGGGATAAAGAACTGAGATAGATGGCAGCTCCTCACCGAGGCATAAACCATTGCTCCACCGGTTAAGGATAAAAAACTGTTTGATTCACTACCAACAATGTTAGATAAAGAATCAGATAAATAATTCAACTTACAAAGAAAAATTATCATTCGGTCAACTTTTTACTTTACAATTGAGAGCTTTCCTCTCTATATATAAGAGAGATGATGACATGGGAATTATTGAAACATTAAAGCATGGAACTGGAAAGTAATTCGAGACCTAGGAATTTAGAACTTTGACTCTTGAAACTTACATAACAATAAAGACTCCTATAAACTAAGAAATGCAACTAAAGAATTAGTAATTATAACTTGCATGGAGACTTGAATTCTTGACTCTTTAGCCTTGCGGTTTATCTTCAAAATTCGTCCATCAACCTTGACCAAAAAATAACTATCTCAAATGATGAGTCTAATGGATGGCCAAAATTGGATGACTAGACAAGGGCATTTTGGTAATTTTTCACTTTAGGGCATTTTCATAATTTTGATGCATGGTAGAGAGTTGGCCATCAGCCAAGGCATGACTAGTTTGAAATTGTCACCGGTCACCGGAAAATGGTCGGAAAATGGCCACCGGTCAATGCCAGTCAAAACCAAGTTGAACCGTTCGGACCAGTTTGACCCAAGTTTGACTAGCTTAAACCACCTCAATCGTAATCCTAATTTTGTTCTAATTTTTCTGATTTTTTTCCAATTAAAGTGAAATTAAAATTAATTGCAATTAGGTTATCCCATGCTGATTAATTGTGCGCAAAATGCTCAAATTCATTGAATTCCTAATAAAATGATGCCACAAGTTAGACCCCTATTTGCAATTGAACTTCAATTGGCCAAATTGAAGCTTAATTACTTCAATTGGACCCTAGTCTAGAATCGACTTGATTTGACCTAGTCGAATCGACTCAATCAAACCACATTAGCTTGATTTCATAACCTTCAAACGCGTTTGCCAAATTGAGATGTTCCCATCTAAATTTGCCAAAATTGGTGTTGGATTTGAACTGCCACTAAAAAATTAAGATAGTTAAGGGCATAATTGCCCAAACAATGAAGAATTGATCGAGACAAATGATTAGGGCTAAAATCGGAAATTTTTATCCCAATTGAAATTCCAAAATTGGTTTGATGATTGGATGTAGAATGACCTCTTGATCAAATGTTGCGAATAAAGTTATACTAAAAAAATGACTAGAAACAAAGTTATTTTATTTTTGTTCGGTTTTGAACATAATCCAAAAAATTGGAAAATTAGGTTTTTAATCCATTTTTGTGAAATATTTTATGCCAAAGTCAAATAAAAGTAAAAATAAGATGATTTGAGGGTTGTGAAATTTTTGAGTTTTTTTTGTCAAAGTGTTGACCAAAGTTTATATTTTACTAATTAATCACTTAAATGTCAATTAATAGGTCAAACTTTGATTTTGATTTTTTTTTTCAATGTAAAAGTGAAATTGAGACTATCTTTGGCATTTTTGTGCAAAAAGCTAAATTTTGACTTGGGGGTTGACTTTTTAGTCAAAAGGTTGATCAAAAAGTCAACTGAAAAGTCAATTCTCTACTTTTTGGGATTTTGATGAAAATGAAAAGGACATAAAATGCAAATGAAGGACCAATGCAAAAGAAATGAAAAATGACAATTTTATTTATTTATTTGAGAAATGGATTCTATCACGATCAAAAACCTTAATCTCAAATTTTCACCTTTTAAGATGAGTCGGCTAAAAACCAAATGTCAATAGTAACAAACTTTCCTTGTCAAAAAGTTCTTTTAGAGAATTATTGATCTGACGAGCGCGTGGTAGAGGATTAGCTGCTCACTTCAACATTAACAAAACTCTTAAAGTTCTTCAAGAGCAATTTTACTAGCCAAAGATGAATAAAGATGTGCATGCTCTCATTTTAAGGTGTGTAATTTGTAAAAAAGCAAAGAATCAGTTCCATCAAGGACTGTATACTCCACTTCAAGTTTTAATGTAGCATTGGGAAGATGTGAGTATGGATTTTATTGTGGCCCTATCAAGGACTCAAAGGAGAAAGTGTCACGTCTTGAACTTCAAGCGTGCGCACATCCCTCTGCGGTCGATACAAATGCGACGTTATCATGATGTGTTGCCGACCCATTCATTATTAATGCACATGCAGAAGCGAAACAATAACCCTTGACAACAAACAACATGGGATACAAAAGCAGGGCAACATTTCTCAAATTCACACCTTTATAAACAATTGGGTTTAGGTACAAAACGAGTCTAGTCAAAGTCTACAAAAGATCGTCTCTAAAAAAGAAACTATCATACGACATACTAGTCGGACACATACGCCGATTCTTCAAACTCCACCTCCACAGACTCCGGGGCTTCGGGTCCTCCACAACCACCATCTAAGGACCTGAAAAGTTAAGCCCACGACGGGGTGAGATAACGTCTTGGCAAGTCCACCCCCTAAACCCTTATTAGAAAGAAAATACGCCTCAGGGCGCTTTAGCCACACAACCACACAATTAGAATAAAAGACTTATCTCGCATCAGTTCCTTCCTGCACGTCAGCACGATTCATATTACAAATGCATATAATTAATGCACATGACAATTAAAACGCCTTATCAACTCAATCAATCACAGGGGTTCCGATTATAAGGCCAAACCATTATGACACGTCCCATACCATGCCACATAGTTTTGCCTCATAATTAGGTGCATCAAACTCAAATAATCATGCGTTCTAATTGTTAATTAAGCCCTTCAAGGGCACTGTCGACTCCCATGTTCGATGGTTTACTAGCATAGCCAGGCATCGTCTCTTCCCTATTAAGCACGGCTACGTCACAAAGACGGATATCTCGAAGGAGCTTAGGTTCAGAATCTACTGCGATCCGCTACCCTAATGCATGAGTAACCCGAAAGTGGGATTTAGTAACGTCCGGCGTAAACGCTAGGGTGAGTTCTCTTTAACTAACACATGACCATTCAATCTCGACCTAAGACACTGTGCATTGCACTTAGATGCCTTAATTAAAATAGTGGTCCTGACCTATTTTCTTCGTATTAAAAACATCCCGGAAAATAGTTGTGTGTGGGTACACAGTCAATTGGAACAAAAAAAAAATTGATACATTTCCTTTTCAAACATCACTATTTGGTATTGTACTCAAAATTTATTTTCGGTGTCAAAACCCAACACCTTGGATTTTCTGAATAAATACTATAATTTTCACAATCACCACTCAATTTCACAATTCAACAATTAATTGCATAATCTGAACACACCATTGTAACCAAAGCACGAAATTTCGGTTCTTGGCTATCCCGATCCAATTTTCGAAAAATAATAAATAATTAAATATATTCCGAAATTAAATAAATAATATATTATATTTTAATAAAATAAAATTTATAAATTCGAAATAATTAATTAATTTAAAATAATTAATTAGGGGCCTAATCAAGATTACACTAATTTAATCACCTAATTAGCCTTAATTAATTATTCACAAAACTAATCACACCCCTTAATCTAAACACCCCTTAAGCATAATTAACCTCCTAAGCAAGGTTTAGTGAGTAAACTCACCAGATTTGGAAGCCGGTGAGTCCACAACGATGGTGACGTCAAGGCGAGCGACAATCCTCCTAGCGGCGATAGCAAGCGAGGCCGGGAAGGGCTCGAAAATAGGTCACGAAGACCTCACGGCTCACTAGGTTTCTACTTCTATTCTTGGCTGAACTGCAGAGAGAGAATTAGCGGCTGCAACGGCAAAGATGGGCTAATCGGAGCTCCGACGAGTGGATGGCCGGCAACCAGCGGCACTTGGGGGTTAAAGGGGACTTGCTGGTGGTTGGTATGGGTGGAGGAAGGGTCGGAATGGGGAGAAACGGGAAGAAAATGTTGAACTGGCGAAACCAGGTGGACCAGGCAGGCGGACTGGACGGGACGACCGGTGAATTGTTTCGGCAAGAGGCCGGGCTCTTCCATACGAACTGGACATGTTGAAGACGATGGTGGGTGGAGCGGGAGCTAATTCGCACGTGAAGACAACTTTTAACTCAGGTTTTCACAAGAAGGTCAGTTGGAGCAAAAACTAAAAGAAGAGAAAACAGAGGAGGAAAGAGGTCCGGCAGCTTGGGTGGGTGTGTGACCAACAAGGGGGGCTGCTGCTTTGTGTTCTCTGGTTTCTCAAGCTCTCTCTACACCTCATCAATGGAGAAAGGTGGGGCTAGAGGAAGAAGAAGCTTTAGTTGAAGAGAGGGGGACCCCAAGAGCTCCTTAGGCTCAACACTTGTCTCTCTCTCTCACCTCACAAGCCCCCACCAGCCATCAGCCTTCATCCTCAGCCATTCTCTCTCCTCAATGTTCCCCAAGAAGCCTCTCAACATGGCGGAAATGTTGCACCCCTCAAGGCCTACGAATTTTGTGCATTTCCCTCTTCAACTTATTCAATTCCATTCAATCCTCTTTCAATTCAATCCAAATTGAAGCCCATAAATTAATCCAATATGTCCACACTTAAATGCATATTTTTCCTTGCCCATAGAACCAACTTGCATTCCAAAAATGCGACCAAAAGCAAGCCTACGAATTTCCCGATCCAAAATAGCCTAACTTTGATTTTTCGCCGAAAATCTCGGTTTGCAGAAAAATCTTCTGAGGATGAGTCGACATTCCTAAAATGACTTATGACATGACAGAACTTCCAATTTCTGAAATCAGGTTCAATTTCGCGGTTAATTTCAATCTGGCGCGATTTTAGTGCGTCCTAATCTATAAGGTAGCTTTTAGGAATTTTTGGTGCGTTTGACCTGTGTTAATTATTTTCAAACCACAATGTACATCTTCGACTCATTGGTGACTCGGTTATCGTAAAAATATTGAAGTTTCAAATACGGATGCAGGGTACAGAAAAGACAGAATAATCAATTTAGTGTCATTTGACAAGAATTTTGCAATAAGGTGAAATCACTCATACACTGATCACATATCTCAGTCAAATTGATCTATCTTTGATCTATGATTAATTTTGACAGTGCCATATTGACCCTTGCAAATTAGCACCGTCGAGTAATCGATTTCTAGTCAAATTCTTGAGTCTGTTGCGTTAAAATCCTTTAACAGCTTCACCCGGTAGACTAGTTATCTCGTGAGAGGCCAACTTAGAGAAAAGAGCTATAGGCGCATCGATGAAAAGCCCGACTCATTCAATTGAAAACAGAAGTGGAAAATCAGGATGTCACAAAAATGATGCTATCACGGTGGTTATTTATCTATTTTCTAAAATGACTCATTTTATTCCATGTCATAAAATAGATGATACATTTCACGTGGCCAAGACATATTTCCAGGAGATCATTCATCTTCACAGAGTCCCTAAGACAATTGTGTCAGATAAGAATTCTAAATTTTTTAGCTACTTTTGGAAGACCCTATGGAAGATACTTGGTAGCAAACTCCTATTTAGCACGACTTGTCACCCTCAAACGTATGGTCAAATAGAGGTAACCAACTATACCCTCACTATTCTCTTTTGAAGCATGGTAAGTAAGACTTTAAAGGATTGGGATTTAAAACTTACACATGCTAAATTTGCTTATAATCGCTCTCCAAGTTACACAATGGGTCATTCACCATTTGAAGTTGTGATTGGAATCAATCTCTTCACAACTATCAACTTGATCCCCATTCTATCCAATTAACGAGTCAATTACGAAGCTAAAGAGAGAGCCAAGGTGATGAGCAATTTCAGTCCAAGATCGAAAAGGCAAATGAGTCTTACAAAAGGAATGCTAACAAACATAGAAAGAAGGCTCAGTTTCAAAGAAGTAACCTTGTGTCATGCCTCGGACCTTCCCTTATCAGGGGAACGCGACATTCATGGGATTAATGCACGACGTCCCAAGAGATGTCGCCGTCCCATTACTTTTATCTTTCAATTGAGTACATGCAGAGGCATACTACTATAATACCCAATCAACAAAAAATAAGTGGCTAGTAAGGAAAACATATGTACAAACACACTACTTATATATTGCTTTATTAGAATTGGAAAGTTTCATTTACAAGCCCACTTAGTTGGGCCGTTCCGATTACAACCAAAAGGGGAATGGAGGGTTAGTCCTAGCTCCTCTACAAAGGTGACTATCAAAAGTGGTTCTCATTAGAAGCCCAACTTTTTATGGCTGGGGCTCAGGGTCATAGTCGAGATCGGAGTTGAAGTCATCTATGCTGCCATCAAAAGGGTTTGCCACCAAATCATCGGGGCCACTGGGAGGACTGTCAAACCCGCAGACGGGCCCGAAGACCTCCTCGTTGATCCACATGACCACGCCTTGTACAAATGAGGAACCAAATATCTTAAGTCTTTGTCCACTTACACCATAGTGGTGTGCTTTTTGGTATGTAATATCGGTCGTCACAATCTCTATGTCCAAGATAACAACTTCCATTTGTATAGACAAATTGAAATGGACTATAGAGAGACTCATACCTACGGGTCTGAAAAGAGTAAAACAATGACAAATGAGTTGAAAACTCAATAAGTAAATCGCCTAAACCTCATATAGGAGGATATATCATATTGGAACCGTGTGAATACTCAACGTTAACATATCGACGGTAGATTAATAGCAAAATGCTTGCTTTGTCTTAATTATGCCCATGAAAGGGAGTTCTCGACTAGTTAAAATACGTGCACGATCAAGGAGTTGCAAAATGTTCCATACTCATAAAAACTATATACGGGCCAAATAATAACTTCTACTACAGGCACATGATTCTCAAGTCCCAAATAATAATACATAAATTACATACGTGTCTCTCAAGTCACCAATAATAGTGTATAAAATACGCACATGCCAAATAATAGATTCTAAAATATTCATGTGGCTTTGAAGTTCCAAATAAGGGCATATAAAATATTCACAAACCTCTCAAATCACTAATAATGACATATAAAATATGCACGTGTCTCTCAGGTCACAAATAATGACATATAAAATATGTATGTGTTAAATAATAGCTACTAAAATATTCATGTGGTTCTTTGATACCTCAAATGCAATCTTGATCAAGAACCACATAATATTCTATAATATATATGCACACAAGCATCCAAGACACATCACATGGCGTTCATTTATTACATAATCAAAATCCATCGATTTTTGGAATCCATTTGGCATTATCTTGCCTCATTGGGCACGGCAACATTTCAAAATCCATTAATGACGACATCCAAAATCCATCGGGTTTCGTTCCAAAATCCTATCCACGAATGGTATCTAAAATCCATTGGGCATCGTCTTGAAATCCATCAGTGATGGTTTCCCTCGTGTGACCACACATATTAAGCACATAACTAGTTCTTATCTTTTCTTTAGTCCAATGAATGAGTGCCTTAAAGGTGTGCCAAGCGAATTGTGTGTCGTGACTTACCGAAACCATGTCATTACAATGTGTTGAACAAGAAACAAGAACCATGACTTGACCTATTCCGTTCAAGTAGCGGGCTAAGTCAAACCTAGTTTGGAAATGATACATGTGACATTCTCGATTATGAGCCTTATCATAGACAAGAGGAATGGACTAAGGATTGGTACGCCAATAATGAGAAAGGGTTGTGAGTCAATCTTAGGGATTGTTCATGAGCCACTTAACAGATTGGGGTGAAGCGACTTAGGATCAAGGTTACGATAGACCAAAGCATTCGACCATAAAAAGATCGTTCAACCATAAGGATCAATGTGAATGATTACGTGCCATCACGAGTTGATCAATGGACGGGTATAGATCGATTCAACTCAAGTATATACCAATCACAAGTGACCAGAGCATTCCTTGCAACCATAATCCAAGGCACGTCAATCGATCCTACACAATTGCATGACAATCGAGAGTCATTCAAGGATCGAATAGGCCCAAAGATGGGTTGGCTCCGTACCAACCATGGGTCATGTGTAGAACCCTAAATAGGCGCCGAATTCAATTTGGGTCTAGCCGCTCAAGTACGGCTGAAATCACGTAATTCTTGTAGACCACGTTAAGGCCGCTTCCAATCAAAACTTAGCCACAAATTTTGATCTAATTACGGGTGTCGATCATGGGTGATTATTATATAGGCCTCTTAATTATCGTTTGTCTCTTGAATTTGAATCAATTAAAAGTGAACAATTTTTTAAAGCCAATCAAACCCCCCTCACACACCTAAATAGGTAAGAAGTCGAGGATCAAGTTGCCTTGTAAAGTTAAATCTAGTCTTAGATTTTGGAAGGTGGTACATGAGTGCAATAACTTGAGACATGTAATTATTTAGGGATTTAGGCTATAATAACCCTTAAAGTGAGACTTACGTAACTTGTTAAGAATAAGTTAAGACTAAAGTTTGGTGGCCATGTAAAGGGGACTAGGCACCATTTTGAAGAAGAATTGAAAGGGAAGCTAGTCTAGTTTGTGTAATTGGGATAGTTACTCGTGAAATTAGGTGATGATCGAATCATTTAAGCTTGAAAGGTAAGCTTCGGCCAAGATTAACCCCAAGGTGACACTTGGATGGTGGAGGTTCAATTTTGCTAACCAAGCCAAGAGAGCTCATCATTAGCCATCATTACTTAGCCAAAAATTGAGTTTCACATATAATTCTTTAGGACTAATTTCTCTCTCTCCCTTACTTCTTCCCCAAGTTTACTTTGCTTTCTCTTTACCTTTCCCTCTCACCCTCTCCCTTACACGTGTCTCTCTCGGCCTCCTCACTGCTACTCACCGTGAGCCACCATTACCGTCCGCATGCTGTGCCATCATCGCCGTCCACTTGTCGTGAACTGTGAGCCACTCTCCGTCTCCATTCTTTTTCTAGTTCTGTAAGTAGATCCTCTAGACATTGACTAGGGCATTGTGTTGCATAACTTGGACTTAAGTTATATTTGTTCTTGTTGTTGAGTAGAATCGAACCATCCTACGTAAAGTAGAGCCACGTACTAATTTTATATGGTTTGCTCACAATTTGCTTGAGTTATGAGGCTCGTGACCAGGTGAGGACTTATCATGTGATAGTCAAGGTTTACAATATTTGTTGTTGTTAGTGGAAACAGTTTGTTATATGTTCATGTCCATGCTTGGTTTCAAGGGATCATTGTTGTTAATAAATGAGGTTCGTATATTATCTAAGTTTGGTTATAAGGATTTGTTGCTACTAATGGTTGCAGTTCGTTTATGAGTTATCATATATCCTTGGTCGTAAGGTTTGTTGTGGTTAGTAGATATGGTTTATTTATATATTCTTTTCTAAGCTTGTTTATAAGGAATTGTTTCTATTCTTGGATATGGTTGTTTATGAGTTATTGTTTATTATTGGTTGTAAGGTTTTGTTGTCGTTTATTGGAAGTAGTTCATACATATGTCATTGTCAATGCTTGAGAACACGTCCCGAGCCTTCGAAAAGCAGTTCATGTTGGTTTTTGGATATGCGTGGAAGCATGCTAGGTCGGGTCTCTCTCAATTCAGTGATATTGAGATGTATTGTTTTCAAATTGGATTGCACTTAAGCCGATGCTCGAACTAATGGGTCAAGCCACGGTTCTCGTTTCGTGCTTGGCATATTTTATCGATGCGGTTTTGATGAGTCATGATATACACTTTGCTTGATACTCCTTTAAGGCATTCATGCATTGAACTAAAGAAAAAGATAAGAACCAATTGTATGCTTAATCTGTGTGGTCATACAAGGGAAACTGTCACCAATGAAATTCAGGATGATGCCATCACTGATGGATTTCGGGACGATGCCTGATGGATTTCGGATGTCGTTCAAAAAGATGGTTACGGAATGAAGCCTGATGGATTTCGGATGCCATCACTAATGGATTTGGGGACGTTGTTGTATCCTATGGGATAGGACGATGCCCTGTAGATTCCAAAAAAATTGATGGATTTCAGCTATGTATGTAATAATTGGATGCCCTGTGATGTGTCATGGATGGTCGAGTATCACATAGTGTCTAATAATAACTTTTTAAAATGTGTACGTGATACTTAAATGCCTCTAATGCAATTTCGATTGAGTATATTATTATGGGGTATCGTGTGATACTCGATCGAAATTGTATTAGAGGAATTTAGGTGTCACGTACACATTTTAAAAAGTTATTATTAGACACGTGCGTATTTTATATGCCATTGTTTATGAATTTGGAGGCATGTACATAATTTATATGTTATTGTTTGTGACGTGAGAGGTACGTGAACATTTTAGAAGTCATTACTTGAAACTTGAGGACCATATGAATATTTTAAAGGCTAATATTTGACATATGTATATTTTAGATGCTATTATTTGTAACTTGAGAGGCATTGCATATTTTATATGTTATTATTTAGGACTTGAGAAGCATGTGTGTATCGTAGAAGTTATTAATTGACACGTGTAGAATTTTGATGAGTACGAGACATGTAAGTCTTTGATCATACAAGTATTTTAGGTAGTTGAGAACTTCCTTTCATGTGCATAGTTAAGGCAAAGCAATGGCTTTGCTATTGATTTGTCATCAACATGTTGGCGTTAGGTACTCACATGGTTCGGATATGAGGCATCAGTCTATATAAGGTTTAGTCGATTTACTTATTGAATTTTCAACTCATTTGTTGTTTGACCCTTTTCAGGCCCATAGGTATAAGTCTCCCTCCGATCCGATCCGGATTATATGTGCAGATGGAGGCTGTGGTCTTAGACATAGAGGACGTGACGTCCAACATTATATACCAACAACACACTGCTACGGTGTGGGTTGATGAGGGCCTAGGTTATATGGTTCCTCATTTATACAAGGCGTGGTTCGTATAGATCGACAAGAAGGTCTTTGGGCCCCATCGTGGGTTTGACTGTTCGTCTAGTGATCCCAATGGTTCAATGGTGAACCCTCCCAACGATACCACGGATGACCTCGACTCTTACACCAACTACGATCCCGAACTCGAGCAGTGAGGAGCCAGCGTTTAATGAGAACTGCTTTCAATAGTTGTTTTCGTAGAGGAGCTGGGACTAACCTCCTATCCTCCTTTCGGTTGTAGTCGGAACGGTCCCAACAAAGTGGGTTTGTAAATGAAATCCTTCGATCTAAAGAAGTAGTATCTATAAGTGGTGTGTTTGTTTATGTTTTTTCCTCACCATCCATCTATTATTTGTTGATTGGATGTTAGAGTTACACACTTTCGCAAGTGTTTAATTAAAAAATAAAAGTAATGAGACAATGCCACCTCTTGGGACGTCGCAAATTTCTTGCAGATGCCACGTTCCCGCAATAGGGGAAAGCTCTGAGGCATGAAAATATGCCTCAATATCTCTGAACCAAAAGAGAGACCCGGCCCAGCGTGCTTTCACACACGAAAATATGCCTCAATATCTCTGAACCAAAAGAGAGACCCGACCCAGCGTGCTTTCACACACGTCTACAAACCAACGTGAATCTCTTTTCAGAGGCTCGAGGCACGTTTTCAAACTTCAGCAATGACGTATAGATGAACCACATCCACTAAAGAGCATCAGAACCTTGCAACCAAGAATAAACAATAACTCATAGACAAACCATATCCAATAACAATAACAAATCCTTGCAACCAAGCATAAACAATAACTGAGATAAATCGCATCCAATAACAACAACAATTCATTGTAACCAAACCTAGAAAAGAACATATAAACAAACAGCGTCCACTATTGACAACAACCTTGTAACTTCGTCGATCCCACATCAACTCTTGCCTATTCTTGAACCTCATAACCCAAGTAAATTATAAGTAAATCATACAAAATTAGTACACGAGCCTACTCTACCTAGGATGGCTCAAGCCTACTAAACAACAAGAAAAAGACCTAAAAAAAAAAAAAAACAAGAACAAGACCTAAGTCCAAATTACATAGTACAATGACCTAGCCAACATTTTGGGGATCTATTTAAGAAAGCAGGACGAGAATGAAGACAAACAATGGGTGGCTCATGTCTCTTGGCGGCGACGGTGTGTAGTGACAGCGACAGCAAAGGCATGAGGTGGGGGGCAGAGAGGAAGCCAAGAGAAAAAGGGAGAGAAAGGCGTGTGAAGGAGAGAGGGAAAGGTAGAGAGAAAGGCAAGTGAGCTTAAAGAAGAAGAAAAGGAGAGAGAGAGAGAGAGAGAGAGAGAGAGAGAGAGAGAGAGAGAGAGAGAGAGAGAGGAAATGGTTCTAAGCCTTATATGTGAAACTCAATAACTGAATAGGCAATGATGGCTAATGATGGGTTTTCTTAACTTGGTTTGCAAGATTGAATCTCAAACATCCAAGTGTCATATTAGGGGCTAATCTTGGCCAAACTTATCATTCAAGCTTCAAAGGTTTAATCATCATTTAGTTTCAAGATTAACTAACCTAGCTACACAAAGTAGACTTGTTCCCTTCCTATCCTTCTTCAAATTGGAGCCCATTCCCCTTTGCATGGCCACCAAACATTAGTCCTCTCTCAACTTACCCTCAAGAAGCTATGTAAGTCTCACCTTTAGGGTTATTATAGCCTAAATCCCTAAATAAGCACATGTCTCAACTTAATGCACTTATGGACATACTTTTCAAAAATCCAAGGCTAGGTTTAAGCTTCATAATACAACTTGATCCTCACGTTCTTCCTATCTTAGGCATGTGGGGGTTCATTGGCTTCCAAGAATTGTTCACTCTTAATTGATCAAAGTTCAAGAGGACAAAAGATAGTTAAGAGGACTAGCTAAACATCATCTTGACCGGATAGGAATATATTATAATTACCCATGATCGACACCCGTAATTGAACTGAGATTTGTGGTTAATTTTTGATTGGAAGTGGCCTTAACTCAGCCTACATGAATTGGGCAGCTTTGGTGGTGCTTGGGCGGCCAAGTCCGACCTGAAGTTGATGCTTGTCCAAGGTTCCACACATGACCCATGGTTAGCTCGAAACCAACCCATGTTTGAGCTTGATTGATTCATGAATGGCCTTCGGTTATCATATAATTGAGTAGAATCAATTGACTCGCCTTGGCTCAAGGTCACACGAAATCAGATTAGGGTCATTCACGAATAGTATAGTGATTATGCAGATCAATTGACTCGCCTTGGCTCAAGGTCACACAAAATCAGATTAGGGTCATTCACGAATAGTATAGTGACTATGCAGAGTCACCCGTGACTAGTATATAACCGAGCTGAATCAATCTATATCCATCCATTAATCGACTCGTGATGGCACATAATGGCTCACATCGATCCTTATGGTCAAGCAATCTTTTAAAGGTCAAATGCTCTGGTCTAACGTAATTCTGATCTTGAGTCACTTCACTCTCGATTAGTTAGTTGGCTCATGAACAATCCCTAAGATCGACTCAAAACCCATTTTTCGTTATTAGCGTACCAATTTTTAGCCCATTTCTCACACTCGAGATAGGGATCCAAATTGAGGATGTCACACCTTGTGTGGATACACTTATGGAAGGAGAGGTTTCTATCAAGAATGAAGAACAAGCTCATTCTAAAAGTTGATGGCCCATTCAAAGTTCTTGAAAGGATTGGTGACAATGCTTACAAGTTGGGGAGAGAAGCTATTGAAAAAGAGGTACAATAGAGGGTAGGTGACGGCAAGCAAATCAGAATACGAGAGGATAAATGGCTGGAATTTGGTGTGATAGGCAGTCTAGCAAATAAAGACGACCCCATAACCGTGGCTGAACTTAAAAGCGATGAAAACAGGGGATGGAAAGAAACAAAGGTTCAGAACCTTTTTGAAGACAGAATAGCAAATGAAATTCTCTCTATCCCTATAAATCCTAACCAGAAGGAAGATACCCTAGTATGGAAAGGCAACAGGTCTAGAAAGTACACGGTTAAAAGTGGCTACAACAGAGCATGTGCACAAACTACAAAAACAGAACAACACAGAGCATCAACCTCATTTTAGCCTCCTCGAACATTGTGGATGAAGCTCTGGAATTTATCTATCACCCCTAAGATGCGTATCTTTATTTGGAGTATTTGTCAAAATGCAATACCAACAAGAGAGAATCTATACAAACGAAAGGTGTTACCTGATCCAATTTGCTCGCTCTGCAACACCCATCTGGAGACCACTGAGCACTTGTTCCTACTCTGCAAATGGACAAAGAACATATGGGCAGATCCACGGATCAATCTTAATTGCAAACCCAACACCATATCCCGGTTTGATAAATGGTTGATGGAAAGTTTCGAAGGCAACAGGGACCTACCCGAGAAGGAGCTAGTGGCAACGGTGCTCTGGTTTGTTTGGAAAGCCTGAAACCACTCCATTTTCAGAGCTAAGCTACCGGATCCGAACACCATAGTTGACCTAGCGCAAGCAAATCTCCAAAATTTCAGCAAATGGCAAAACAAAAAAGAGGCTGAGAAACCCACAGATCTGTACTCACTAAGAAGACGGAGACTGCCGGAGAGAGGGTTGATGAAACTAAATGTCAACGGCTCTTGGGTACAAGGAGAACAGGTCGGATCAGTCTTCGAAATCTTGCGAGATCAAGCTGGGCAAATCATCGACGACTTCGTGCGACAGGTTCGAGCTTCCTCCCTTATTCAAACCAAAACCCTAGCGATTTTTCACGAGTTGGAGTTTTTGCAATTCAGAAAGGAACTGCACGTGGGAGAAGAATGAATCGGTAAAGTACAAAAAGGAAAAGTGGAGTGTGAGACAGACTATTTAACCGCAGAGCAAAGCATCATGGGCCGGACCGAATCTCCTTGGAATGTGAAGCCCAATATTGAGCAATGCAAAAGCATTTTATCCCGTTCAATTTCGATGAAGGTGGTCTACTGCTCGCGGGAAGTCAATAAATGAAAAGGAATTTTAAGAAATTTTTTCGGATTTTCTTTTTTGGTGACCGAGGAACCGCCGAAAACTTCCTTTCGCTTGCGCTAGTCGGCATCACACTGCCCACCTGTGCCTAATGACAAAAGCTAAGGTCGTGCTAAGCACTATTTAGAAGTAAACCTCGGGGGAGACTGGCCCAGCATCCTATCGCCAGGGCCCCCCACTTGAATCGCGATAGCAACGCGAGGATTCGAACTCTCGACTGCAGCGCTACAGAGGAGAACAAACACCAACGCAGCTACCCACAGGTGGGTAAATTTATTCGGATCAAAGGTCAAATAGTTCATTAATAATATAACAGGGATCTATTCATTTGACTGCATACTAAAGCCACTTATTTTAGTTAGAATTAAATATTTGTCTTGATCAATACGTGATTTTTGGAGCATAAGTCAGCAATCTTCCTAGAATGCCAAACCCACCAATCTAACATTGATCGAATGTGCGTGCATTCCGGAGGAACAAATTTCTTTTACGTAGGAAAATGTGCCAACTCATATGTATGGAGGCATTTCGCAAGTTACAATGCTTGTCCCGAAGGAAAAAAAAAAAAAAAAAAAACCTTTTTCACCCTCGATTTTTTATAGCCAAACCTTGCCATAAGCAAGTTTAAGAAAATATCAAGAACAGTTAAACTTGATTGTCCTTTCTTCCACGAGCTTTGGGAGCGCAAGCAATTAAATGTCAATTTGATATAAGTCCATTCAGCATTTGACATGTGTCACATTTGGGTCCACAAGTCAGGAACCTTGTATCCTCTCTCTCCAATTATATGTTTTTACTTTTTTGGGTTAATATCTTGAAAAACCCCAAACTGGTATACTTGTGACAAATTTACCAAAAACTATTTTTTTTTACCATAAAAAACCTCAAACTGGTATACCGTAACAAATTTACCCCGATTTGTAAAAAACCTTAAACTCGGTCATTTACCATAAACTAATTTATTTGATTGCAAAAAACCCCAAAATGGTAAATTTGTGACAAATATACCCTATGCTAAATTGAATTAATACCACAAAAAAAAAATCACAAAAATTGTAAACGGTGACAGACGAAGCGTAAAATCCTAAATTGGTATACCAGTCAATTGTCATGTGTCATTTAACTTAATAATTTGAAAATAAAATTTAACGAAAATTAATAGAGGGTAAATTTGTCACAAGTATACCAGTTTTGGGTAAATTTGTCAAATGTATACCGGTTTGGGGTTTTTTATGGTCAAAAAAATAGTTTGTGGCAAATTTGTCACAAGTGTACCAGTTTGGGGTTTTTGAGGGTATTAACCCTACTTTTTTCTTCTTCCTTTTTTTTTTCTTTTTTTTCTTCTTCCCCTCAAATCATGAGGGACGACAGCAGACGTCCATCAACTAATAATTGCTTTCAATTAAATCATGTGAATCTCCTTCCACTACCATCTCACCACCTTCTTAGTCCTCCGTCATCAAGCTCGGCTGGTGAATTTGAGCCTCCAATATTGGATCTAAGCTTGAGCAAGCTCTAGAATTGTGATACAGAGTTCAACTCGGCCTAGGCAATGAATGATGTGGAAGCATAGACGTGGTTCATCAACACAGTGGGGGGCCTTGACCTCTTAACCAACGCACAGCCCAACATATAAGGCATGGGAGGAGTTAAATAGTAGATGGTGGCGCAAGAGGTAAGAGAGTAAGTGAGTGAAAATGGAGGCAGAGATGGAGGTGACATAACGGAGGCGACAAGTTTAAGCTCGAGATGCGACCGGTGGAACCTTGTGAGAGAGAAAGCATTTGAAAAAGAAAAAAGAGATTAGGCTACTCTTTTTCTCAAAAGAAGCAAAAGAGAGAGCAGATAGTATTGCATAATTGAAGAGAGAGAGGATGCAAGGGTTAAGTGGGCCCAAATGTGACACATGTTAACCGTTAAATAGATTTGTGTAAATTTGACATGTCATCACTTAGTGTGACATCTAAAGTTTTCATAATTGTAATGCTATAATATTCGAATATCCGCATTATGATAACGATACTTAGATTATGAAACTTAGTATTATTTGCCTCGGTATTTGGAAAAACATGTGGAAACTTTAGTCAAATCATAAATTTCGTGGGACACGGTGAATAATTTCTATAGACGTAAGTCTTCTCGACTTCTACATGTGAATTGAATTATGTATGCTCTAATAGTAGAACAATATTAATTAAATTATTATCGTCTTAATAGTTTATGTGTGTTATAAATTATGTAAACTTTAGTTAATTATTAATAATAGTGGTTAACTTATGCTAATGAATGTTGGAAGAAGAGGATTACGTTCCTCTTGCTACATTTACCACACAAAATTTATTAATTAAAATTATAAATGCTACATGTCTTTATAAGAACTCTTGCATTACCATGTATTTCTTCAAAACAATATTTTTTTTTTTAATACTAATTTTGACACTCAGAGTAAGTGATGAGTACTTCAAATTGAGTCACTCCTCCTTGCATTTCCCTTGGTCACGTGTAAGAACTTTGTCTTGCATTTGTACCACATCAAGTTGGTGATTAGCATGCGTAGTTATGTCTAGCAATGAAAAATATCAAATTATCTTAGACAATAACAAATGGCTGGTATTATATGTCGCAATTTCCCATCTCATTTGCTTCTCAATGTAAGTATATCCTAAAGGCAACGACTATATGGTTTCCTCATATTAGGCCTTGTCTTGCTAAATTTTGTTTCATCTGTCTTTTCCTTGTGGAGCTCGATTTATATTACTGCTCAACTTTGCGTAGATTCTTTAGAACAATGTTTCGCATTAGTCCCCTTTTCTTCTGCCTGCAGTCTCATATATAAGTTGCTCTACCATGATTTCTAGGAAATTTTCTCATTTATAGCTAGATAGTTCTTCCTCAAGCCTTAGATGAAACCAAAAACACCTTCAGTATCCAAAACTTGATTGCCCGCCTTTAACATATCATATATGCGTTCTCTACTGAAAAATGAAAGACTAAGGGCTTTTGTGGAAGTGGGAAGATCCCTCATCTAGTGGACAATCCTTTCCGTCAAGTAAAATGGATCTTGAAAAATAGATTCTATCCAGGCATAGGACGAAATGATGATCTCAAACCATCCATTTGGGATGACTCTAAAAGGGTTTTTCAATAAATGAAAAGGAATTCTAAGAAATTTATTCGGATTTTTTTTTTTTTGTGACTTAGGAATCGCCGGAAACTTCCTTTCGCTTGCGCTAGTCAGCATCACACTGCCCGCCTATGCCTGATGACAAAAGCTAAGGTCATGCCGAGCACTATTTAGGCATAAACCTCGGGGGAGACTGGCCTAGCATCCTACCGACAGGGCCCTCCACTTGAATTGCGATAGCAACGCGGGGATTCGAACTCTCAACTGCAGCGCTATAGAGGAGAATAAACACCAACGCAGCTGCCCACGGGTGGGTAAATTTATTCAGATCAAGGGTCGAATAGTTCATTAATAATATAACAGGGATCTATTCATTTGACTGCATACTAAAGCCACTTATTTTAGTTAGAATAAAGGATTTGTCTTGACCAATACGTGATTTTTGGAGCATAAGTCAGCAATCTTCCTAGAATGCCAAACCCATCAATCTAACATTGATCGAATTTGCGTTCATTCCGGAGGAACAAATTTCTTTTACGTAGGAAAATGTGCCAACTCATATGTATGGAGGCATTTCGCAAGTTACAAATCTTGTCCCGAAGGAAAGAAAAAAAGAAAAAACCCTATTTCACCCTCGATTTTTTTATAGCCAAACCTTGCCATAAGCAAGTTTAAGAAAATATGTTATTAAACTTGAATGTCCTTTATTCCACAAGCTTTGGGAGCGCAAGCAATTAAATGTCAATTTGATATAAGTCCATTCAGCATTTGACATGTGTCACATTTGGGTCCACATGTCAAGAACCTTGCATTCTCTCTCTCCAATTATATGTTTTTACTTTTTTCTTCTTCCTTTTCTTTTTTTTCTTCTTTTTCCTTCTTCCCCTCAAATCACGAGGGACGATAGCAGATGTCCATCAACTCATAATCGCTTTCAATTAAATCACGTGAATCTCCTTTCACTACCATCTCACCACCTTCTTAGTCCTCCGTCATCAAGCTCGGCTGGTGAATTTGAGCCTCCAATATTGGATCTAAGCTCGAGCAAGCCCTAGAATTGTGATACAGAGTTCAACTCGGCCTTGAATCAAGGAATCAACCTTGATTCGAGGTCGACCAAGGTCGGCCTAGGCAATGAATGATGTGGAAGCGTAGGCGTGGTTCATCAACACTGTGGGGGGCCTTGACCTCTTAACCAACGCACAGCCCAACATATAAGGCATGGGAGGAGTTAAATAGTAGATGGTGGCGCAAGAGGTAAGAGAGGAAGTGAGTGAAAATGGAGGCAGAGATGGAGGTGACATAACGGAGGCGACAAGTTTAAGCTCGAGATGCGACTGGTGGAACCTCGTGAGAGAGAAAGCATTTGAAAAAGAAAAAAGAGATTAGGCTACTCTTTTTCTCAAAAGAAGCAAAAGAGAGAGCAGATAGTATTGCATAATTGAAGAGAGAGAGGATGCAAAGGTTAAGTGGGCCCAAATGTGACACATTTTAACCGTTAAATAGATTTGTGTAAATTTGACATGTCATCACTTGGTGTGACATCTAAAGTTTTCATAATTGTAATGCTATAATATTCGAATATCCGCATTATGATAACGACACTTAGATTATGAAACTTAATATTATTTGCCTCGGTATTCGGAAAAACATGTGGAAACTTTAGTCAAATCATAAATTTCGTGGGACACGGTGAATAATTTCTATAGACGTAAGTCTTCTCGACTTCTACATGTGAATTGAATTATGTATGCTCTAATGGTAGAACAATATTAATTAAGTTATTATCGTCTTAAAAGTTTATGTGTGTTATAAATTATGTAAAAGTGGTTAACTTATGCAAATGAATGTTGGAAGAAGAGGATTACGTTCCTGTTGTTGTAATAATATGCGGAAACGACAGAATCTTGCAATTTACATCAACGTGAAATCGCCAGAGAAATAAACAAGAAAAATAAGGACACCAGGAATTTACGTGGTTCGGTCTCAGTATCGATACCTATGTCCACGGGGAGAGCCAACAGCAAATTATCCACTATAATCGGAGAATCAGAGTTTACAATCACTCACACACTCGAGTGTTCTCACACCTAGATTTAACTCCAAACCCAAAGTATTTATAAATAAACAATTCACTTGGATATAAACTCACGGCATAAACTATCACCTGTTCAAGTCCTGCGCCAAAAAAAAAAGATCTTCAGCTTCCTCGTGCAGCTCCTCTCTCTCGGCGGCATGCAGCTTCTTGCAACTTGTACGTTCTTTAACTCTCGTAGGGCTTTTTAGCTGCTCCACCTTCGTACGCACCCAAAAAAAAGAAACTTGAATTATGTTCGTATATATGTGTGCCCAAAGTCAAACTTTGACTCTGGGCTCCCACCAGGTATTTCCTTTCTCGGCTCCACGTGCAGTGGTTTCAACAGCTTTTTTTCCTTTTCTTCATCAGCTAAAAGAAGAAAACCCATGCCGTGGAAATTGTGTGCCCAAAGTTTGGGCCCCACCATGGATAAAGAAGAATTGGGCTCCTCCTGCATAAAGCGAAGAAATTCGTATCTTCCAATTTTTTTATTTTATTTTTTCTTTTGTAAATCTTCATGGAGTCCCACGAACTTCTACTTGTCCAAGTGAATCGCGTTTTGTAAATGCTCAAACTCGAGACATTAATTTAACAATTTTTCATATTAGCTCGATATTTGAAGCCAAGTTATAGTGTTCATCATCCATGCTGCTCTCTCAATGCCTCGACGGGTGCTCACTCTCCACAAACGCCAATAAAGCTCAAGCAGAGCTTGAGCTTCACCAAAGAAATAGACTTAGTCATCATGTCAACCGGGTTATCTGCTGTAACAATCTTTTTATCAGTAACATTACCCTTAGCTAAGACATCTCAGATGAAGTGGTACCTAATGTTGATATGCTTCGTTTGCTCGTAATAACTGGATTATATGTCAAATATATCGCACATTGGTTATTATAGTGTATATCCACACTTTTCTATTCTAACCCAAAGTTTGAGAGAAAATTTTGTAACCATATCGCTTCTTTCGCTACAAAGATTAATGCCATGTACTCTGCCTCAGTTGAAGACAATGCAATGTGATCCTATAAGGATGCTTTCCAATTAACTGCACCACCCACTAGTGTAAATACGTATCCTGCTAAAGATCTGTAATCATCCAAGTCACCGGCATAATCCGAATCCACAAAACCAGTGGTCTCACTGCCATTTATGTTCCTTCGATACACTATACCCACGTCTGTTGTCCCCCTTCAAATATCTAAGGATCCACTTCACAACTTCCCAATGAGTTTTACCAGGATGCTTCATATAACGACTAACCACGCTCGTAGCTTGTGAAATATCAAGTCCAGTGCACACCATAGTATACATAATATTACCCACGACACTTGAATAAGGAACATGGGACATATGCTCCACCTCCTCCTCAGTCTGCGGTGATAATTTATCTGAAAATTTAAAGTGCTTCGCTAAAGGTATACTTACAGATTTTGCTGACTACATATTAAAACGTGTCATAATCTTCTCAATGTATTTCTTTTGAGATAGACGTAAAACTCGTGCAGTCCTGTCATGCAAAATCTCCATACCCAATATTTTCTTTGCAGCACCTAAATCTTTCATCTCAAATTCAGCATGTAATTGCTTCTTCAACACATCAATATCAAACATATTCTTAGCTACTATCAGCATATCATCAACATATAAGAGTAGATAAATCAAGGAACCATTCTCCGATCTCCTATAGTAAACGCAACTATCCATATGACTTTTTGTGTAGTCTTGACTAGCCATGAAAGCATCAAAACATTTATACCACTGCCTAGGAGACTGTTTCAGTCCATACAATGATTTTTTTAACAAGCAAACATGATCTTCCTTACCCGGAATAGCAAATCCCTTTGGTTGCCTAATGTAAATCTGCTCCTCCAACTCACCATAAAGAAACGCAGTTTTCAAACCTAGCTGCTCTAACTCAAGATCCTACGAAGCAACTAAGGCAAGTAAAATACGAATAGAAGTATGTTTTACCACAAGAGAGAACACCTCATTGTAGTCAATGCCCTCACGTTGTGTATATCCCTTCGCCACAAGTCCCGCTTTATATCTCGCTACCTCGACACCAAGATTGCCCTTTTTTTCATTTAAAGACTCATTTACTTCCCACAATCTTTTGGCTCTTGGGTACTTTGACCAACTCCCGTGTCTGATTTCGATGGAGTGATTTCATCTCTTCACTCATAGCCCCTAGCTACTGCGACGACTTCGAACTAGCCATCACCTCAAAGTAAGACAAAGGCTCATCTGTCTCCACCTCATCACCTATAGTCAATGCATAAGCAATATCTGTATAACCATAACATACCGGTGATTTAATTTACCTTCTCTATCTATCTGTGGCTTAACTTTGCTAGTTGTTCACTATCACTAACTTCAGGAACTACGGCCTCATCTACAGTCTCAACTTTAGTTACCTTCAAGGTCTCCGAAGTCTCTACATGAAGCTCCACCTCACTAATGACACCATGATCTGTCTTCTCTGCTAGTTGTGTCTCAGAACTCCTCTATTAAAGCATTACAGTATTGTCGAAGATCACATCTCTGTTGATTAGAAAATCGGGTGATTTGGGATCGGTGCACTACAGCCGGTAGCCTTTCACCCCATGTGCATAACCTAGAAATATGCACTTCTTCGCCCTTGGTTCAAGCTTACCATCACTCGCATGAGCATACGTAGGACATCCGAATATACGTAATTCGGAGTAATCAACAGGTTTCCCCGACCATACTTCCTTAAAAGTCTTCCACTCGATAGCAAATGATGGAGATCGATTAACTAAGTAACATGCCATGTTTACTGCTTCAGCCCAAAATTCCTTACCAAGTCCTGCATATTAAAGCATGCATCGAGCTCGCTCAAGCAAAGTTCTGTTCTTCTGTTCTGTCACGCCATTCTACTATGGTGTCCCAGGTACTTTGCGGTGTCTCACAATACATTCTTTCTCGTAAAACTCAATAAAATCTTTACCACAGAACTCCATGCCATTATCGATTCTCAAGCACTTGATTTGTTTATCTGACTACTTCTCAATCAATGTCTTAAATTTCTTGAATTGATCAAACACTTCATATTTGTGCTTCAAATAGTATACCCATACCTTTCTCGAATAATCGTCGATAAATGTCAGCATATATCGAGCACCTCCTTTCGAAGGAACCGAAGACGGGCCCTAGACGTATGAATGAATATTTTCAACTAGTCGTTTGGTCGAATGAATAGCTGTAGTAAACTTAACTCGATGCTGCTTTCCAAAGATGCAATGCTCACATAAGTCAAGCTTCCCTGTCTTCTGACCCTTCAACAACCCCCTTTCACTCAGCATCGTCATACATGCCTCACTCATGTGCCCTAAACGCATATGCCATAATTGAGTTAAGTTAAAGTCTGACTCACTTGATGAAACTGCAACAGTTCTAGTCACGGTTTCTCCTAGTAGATAATAAAGAGTATTCACTTTTCTCCCCTTCATCACTGTCATGGCACATTGAGAGATCTTCAGTACTCCACCTTCAATGATGTACCTACACCCGATGTCATCAAGTGTCCCTAGAGAAATAAGGTTCTTCTTGAGCTCCAATATATGCTTCACATTTGTTAATGTGCGCATCACCCCATCATGCATCCAGATCCGAATTATCCCTATCTCCACAACCTTACAGATTGCATTATTCTCCAAAAGAACTCTACTATCATTTGCAGTCTGGTAAGCAGTAAACCAGTTCTTATGAGGTGTCATATAATAAGAATACCCCAAATCTAGCACCCATTTGTCTCATAACAAAGTAGCAGTCACACATAAAACAGCTTCTGCATCACTATTGCTTCCATCAGCAATGTTTGCCACACCACTTGTGGCATTCTACCTATTAGTTTTATTCATCCGCTTTGGACAATCTCTTATGATGTGCCCTTCCTCATAACACTCAAAGCAATTCATGCGTCCCTTGGACTTTCTACGGCGTGATTTTGATCTACTTTTACCTCTACTGCTACTAGGCCTCGATTTTGTTCTCTACCCCGAATCATCACTGCTTACGCTACTCCTTGCGCCAAATCGTCATCTCGTAACTTTCTCTGCCACTCCATAGAAAATAAGGCGGACTTTACCTCTTCTGAGGCAATTGTAGTACACCCTTGCAACAGTGAATTAGTAAAGTGCTCCCATGATTTTGGTAAAGAGGCTAACAACATCATGCCATGTTCTTCATTATCAAGTATCTTACTGACGTTCTTCAAATTCATCATGAGTTTATTAAATTCATCTAGGTGGGTTCTGATAGATGTATTTTCTGTATACTTAAATTGAAACATCTTCTTCAATATGTACAAGTGATTGTTCAAACCTTTCTTCACATAGAGTATTTGAAGTTTTGCCCATAATGCTGCAGCATTCTTCTCCTCAGCAACCTCTATTAAGACCTCATTCGACAAATTTAATAGGATTGTGCTATTTATTTATTTTCCATTAACTCTACCCTCTCAGAGGATTTCATTATAATAGGCAACTCATCTTCACCATCCAATGCCTTGGCCAAACCTTGGGTTGTCAATAATGCCTCGCATCTTGATGCTTCATAACACAAAGTTGTTACTCCCGTTAAACTTCTCAATTTTAGATTTCCTCTCAAACATAATTGCAATAACAGAATTTCCAGATAATAATCATATAAGCAAAAACTCCAAATCATAATCAAGAAATCTGATCACAAGCTTTGATACTAATTGTTGTAATAATACGTGGAAACGATAGGATCTTGCAATTTATGTCAATGCAAAATCGCCAGAAAAATAAACCAGAAAAATAATGACACTAGAAATTTACGTGGTTCGGTCTGAGTATCGGTACCTACATCCACGGAGAGAGTCAGCAGCAAATTATCTACTATAATCGGAGTATCAGAATTTACAATCGTTCACACGCTCGAATGTTTCCTACACTTAGATTTAACCTAAAATCTAAAGTGTTTATAAATAAATAATTCATTTGGATATAAACTCACGGCACAAAATTACCACACATTCAAGTCGTATACCAAAAAGAAAAAAAAAATCTTCAACTTCCTCATGCAGCTCTTCTCTCTCGGCGGCGTGTGGCTTCTCGCGGCTTGTACGTTCTTGAACTCTCGTAGGGCTTTTTAGCCACTCCACCTTCGCACGCACCCTGAAAAAAGGAACTTGAATTCTGTTCGTATATATGTGTGCCCAGGGTCAAATTTTGACGCTGGGCCCCACCAGCTATTTCCTTTCTTGGCTCCACGTGCAGAGGTTTTGACAGCTTTTTTTTTTCTTTTTTTCATCGAGTAAAAGAATAAAACCCATGCCATGGAAATTGTGTGCCCAAAGTTTGGGCCCCACCATGGATAAAGACGAATTCAGCTTCTCTTGCATAAAGCGAAGAAATTCGTATCTTCCGATTATTATTTTTTTGTTTTTATTTTTTCTTTTGTAAATCTTCATAGAGTTCCACGAACTTCTACTTGTCCAAGCGAATCGCATTTTGCAAATGCTCAAACTCAAGAAATTAATTTAACACCTCTTGCTATATTAACCACACAAAGTTTATTAACTAAAATTATAAATGCTACATATCTTTATAATAACTCTTGCATGACCATGTATTTCTTCAAAACAATATATATTTTTTTAATACTAATTTTGACACTTAGATTAAGTGATGAGTACTTCAAATTGAGTCACTCCTCCTTGCATTTCCCTTGGTCACGTGTAAGAACTTTGCCTTGCATTTGTACCACATCAAGTTGGTGATTAGCATGTGTAGTTATGTCTAGCAATGAAAAATATCAAATTATCTTAGACAATAACAAATGGCTGGTATTATATGTCGCGTTCCCCCATCTCATTGCTTCTCAATGTAAGTATATCCTAAATGCAACGACTATATGGTTTCCTCATATTAGGCCTTGTCTTGCTAAATTTTGTTTCATCCGTCTTTTCCTTGTGGAGCTCAATATATATTAATGCTCAACTTTGCGTAGATTCTTTAGAACAATGTTTCGCATCAGTCCCCTTTTTCTGCCTGCAGTCTCATATATAAGTTGCTCTACCATGATTTCTAGGAAATTTTCTCATTTATAGCTAGATAGTTCTTCCTCAAGCCTAAGATGAAACCAAAAACACCTTCAGTATCCAAAACTTGATTGCCCGTCTTTATCATATCATATATGCGTTCTCTACTAAAAAATGACGACTAAGGGCTTTTGTGGAAGTGGGAAGATCCCTCATCCAGTGGACAATCCTTTCCGTCTAGTAAAATGGATCTTGAAAAATAGATTCTATCCTAGCATAGGACAAAATGATGATCTCATTTTTGCCTATCAAGCAAAACCATCCATTTGGGATGACTCTAAAAGGGTTTTTAAATAAATGAAAAATGAAAAGGAATTTTAAGAAATTTATTCGGGTTTTTTTTTTTTTTAGTGAACAAGGAACTGTCGGAGACTTCCTTTTGCTTGTGCTGGTCGGCGTCACACCGCTCGCCCGTGCCCGGTGACACAAGTTGACGTCATGCTGAGCACTATTTAGATGTAAACATCGGGGGAGACTAACCCAGTATCCTACCGCCAGGGCTCCTACTTGAATCACGATAGCAATGCGGGGATTCGAACTCTCGACTGCAGCGTTGCAGAAGAGAACAAACGCCAACGTAGTTGCCCACGGATGAGTAAATTTATTCTGATCCAAGGGTCGAATAGTTCATTAATAATATAACATGGATCTATTCATTTGACTGCATCCACTTATTTTAGTTAGAATAAAGGATTTGTCTTGACCAATACGTGATTTTTGGAGCATAAGTCAGCAATCTTCCTAGAATGCCAAACCCATCAATCTAACATTGATCGAATTTGCGTACATTCCGGAGGAACAAATTTCTTTCACGTAGGAAAATGTGCCAACTCATATGTATGGAGGCATTTCGCAAGTTACAATTCTTCTCCTAAAGGAAAGAATAAAAACCCTATTTCACCCTCGATTTTTTATAGCCAAACCTTGCCATAAGCAAGTTCTAAAAAAAAATCAGGAACAGTTAAACTTGAATGTCCTTTACTCCACGAGCTTTGGGAGCGCAAGCAATTAAATGTCAATTTGATATAAGTCCATTCATCATTTGACATGTGTCACATTTGGGTCCATATGTCAGGAACCTTACATCCTCTCTCTCCAATTATACGTTTTTACATTTTTCTTCTTCCTTTTTTTTCTTCTTCCCCTCAAATCACGAGGGACGACAGCAAACATCCATCAACTCAGAATCGCTTTCAACTTAATCACGTGAATCTCCTGCCACCACCATCTCACCACCTTCTTAGTCCTCCGTCATCAAGCTCGGCTGGTAAATTTGAGCCTCCAATATTGGATCTAAGCTCAAGCAAGCCCTAGAATTGTGATACAGAGTTCAACTCAGCCTTGAATCAAGGAATCAACCTTGATTCGAGGTCGACCAAGGTCGGCCTAGGCAACGAATGATGTGGAAGCGTAGACGTGGTACATCAACACAGTAGGGGGCCTTGACCTCTTAACCAACGCACAGCCCAACATATAAGGCATGGGAGGAGTTAAATAGTAGATGGTGGCGCAAGAGGTTGGAGAGGAAGTGGGTGAAAATGGAGGCAGAGATGGAGGTGACATACCGGAGGCGACAAGTTTAAGCTCGAGATGTGACCGGTGGAACCTCGTGAGAGAGAGTATTTGAAAAAGAAAAAAGAGATTAGGCTACTCTTTTTCTCAAAAGAAGCAAAAGAGAGCATATAGTGTTGCATAATTGAAGAGAGAGAGAGAGAGGATGCAAGGGTTAAGTGGGCTCAAAAGTGACACATGTTAACCATTGAATAGATTTGTGTAAAATTGACATATCATCACTTGGTGTGACATCTAAAGTTTTCATAATTGTAATACTATAATATTCGAAAATTCGCATTGTGATAACGATACTTAGATTATAAAACTTAGTATTATTTGACTCAGTATTTGGACAAAAAAACGTGTGGAAAATTTAGTCAAATTATAAATTTCATGGGACATGGTGAATAATTTCTATAACGTAAGTCTTCTCAAGTTCTACATGTGAATTGAATTATGTATGAGCTAATAGTAAAACAATATTAATTAAATTATTATCATCTTAATAGTTGATGTGTGTTATAAATTATGTAAACTTTAGTTAATTATTAATAATAGTGGTTAACTTATGCTAATGAATATTGGAAGAAGAGGATTAGATTCCTCTTGCTATATTTACCACACAAAATTTATTAATTAAAATTATAAATGCTACATGTCTTTATAAGAACTCTTGCATGACCATGTATTTCTTCAAAACTATATATATTTTTTTAATACTAATTTTGACACTTAGATTAAGTGATGAGTACTTCAAATTGAGTCACTCCTTCTTGCATTTCCCCTGGTCACGTGTAAGAACTTTGCCTTGCATTTGTACCACATCAAGTTGGTGATTAGCATGCGTAGTTATGTCTAGCAATGAAAAATATCAAATTATCTTAGTTCATTTTGATAAAACTCATTTTATCTTGCCGTAGAGCCCCCTCTCACTTATCCAAAATCCAAATAGACTTACATGTGCTATGTTTCATTTTTTAATCCAAGATTTTAGAAAAAAAAAAATACTTGATATTCTAGAGCTACTAAGGTGGTGAAAGCAATTGGTGGCTCACGATTTGTGTTCGCTCGAGGTAAGTAAAGTTTCTAGACATTAAGTTGGTTCAACATCCTTAAAACTTTAATTTGGTTAGTTGGTTGAATGGTGAAACTTTGATGTGTATGTATGGGGATGGTGGTTGTTGGATAACATTGATGACATATTGTATGTTCATTTTGTTTATTTTTGCTTCGTTCTAGGTAGTCAGAATCTAGTTGTTCTACCACATTTATCTTGATGGCTCATTACTTGTTCATTATGTTTCTCTTTACTTCATTTAAATCTGGTCATTCTGCCATATTCCTCTTGATGACCCATTGCGGATTCATTTTGCTTTTTCTTGCTTCGTTCTAGATAGTCAAAATTTGATTGTTTCCACCATATTTATTTTGATGACCCATTACATGTTCGTTCTACTTCTTTCTATCTCATTCTGGGCAGTTAGAATTTGGCTATTCTGCCATATTTATCTCGATGACCCATTACACATTCGTTCTGCTTTGTTTTGTTTCATTTTGCATAGTCAAAAGTTATTCATTCTGTCATATTTGTCTTGATAACCTTTTGCATATTCACCTTACTTCGTTGTGCTATAATTTTACTAGTCAGAACCTGTTCATTTTACTTATTTCTGCTAGAATTTCCTATGACAGAATATGTCCATTTTTGAAGTGGCCCTTTTGTGAATCTACTCATTTAGTCGAATTTGTTCATTTGTGAATCCATTCATTTGTTAAATATGCCAACTTATGAATCTATTCGTTCATAAATTTGTTTATTTGTTCAGACAGACTTTAAATGAGTATAAATCTATTCCTTGTTGAATTTACCAACTTGTGAATCTATTCATTGATAAATTTATTTATTCATTCAAATAGACTTTTTTGAGTATGAATCTATTTCTTGTTGAATTTGCCAACTTGTGAATATGTTTCTTAATAAATATGTTTATTGGTTCAAACAAGACTTTACTAATTATGAATATATTCCTATTGAATTTGTTTATTTGTTGATTCTATCCGTTGTTGAATCTTTTCATTTGTAAATCGTTTGTTTATTATTGGATTTGTTCTTTTGTTCTTGAAGCTTTTATTAAGCCAAAATTTACACTTTTGATTGTCACACTTTACGACCAAAATGTACTTGTTGTTCCTATTTATAATGTACCCATTTACATGTTCAAACTTTATGTCCAAAGTATATTTATTCGTTTAAAACCTATTCAATGTCCAGATTTAAAATGTATTCATTTGGATGTCCAGACTTTAACAATTAAAATATGACTATATATTATTTCACATGCGGTTATTTGGTTAATGCATCAAATTGAGTTAAGATATGTGTGCTATGCTTGTGAGTATACATATATTATGGCTTTAAATGAGATTAATGTGATTGCGTCACCATATGGTGGTGCGTGACAATGCCCCATGGTGGAAGTTTGCAAGATGTTTCAGTGGTTGGGATGCCTCAAGAGTGTTTCGAAATGCCTCAAGAGTTAAGATGCCCTTATAATGGGGATACCCTACACTGGAAGTTTGCAGAATGCCTCTAAATTGAGATGCTCAGTGGTTGGGATGCTCCCGGGAGAGTTCTAAAGGAGGGAACACAAAACATTAATAAATAAAATGCATCGTCACATGTAAAACCAAACATTGCTAATATTGTTTATTTGTTTGTATGAAACATTGTATGCATATGTATTATTGGTTGACAATTTTTATGGTAAATGAAAATGGGAAAAGTAAAGTCTACTTATGTTTATATCATACTTACTAGATAATTATGCATTCACTTTGTGTATACCAAGTGAAGTGGTAAGAGGATTTTTTTTAGTTTAAAACTAGAAATTTCATTTATTGGGTTTCGACTCATTTTGTTTTATTTTTCAAACATATAGAATGACACCCCTCAACCTTTACGCTATAGAGTCCCTATACATTATGAAAGTCTTTATGAAATGTGCTTGAATTAGAGTTTGAAATAATATATACCAAGTGTAGTTTTACTGTATGAGTTGATATAGGAGGCTTCACAAAGTGGATCCTTTTCAGTTTGTTGCCTAGTACCACAACCTTAACAGTGAGTAAGTCGGTCCATTGAGAGGCTTCAATCTTGATGATGGAGACGTAATAGACAAAAAAAGTTATCGACCCATGACTTTAGTCTAAACGTTTATATAGGCAGACTTTTGGAAATATAGTATAGATATAGGTCTCTTACCCATACCCAGACTTTTGTTTTTGCTCATAGTATAAGGAAGTTGTGAACTCAAATGTGGTATAAATAAAAGAGGCATAAGTATATTAGTTATACAAGGCCTTCAATTGTTAAAAGAATATTGATAAATGTTTAATCACGCTTCATCATGCTAAAAGAAAGTAATAATATAAGAAATATGTATCGGGTGATGTTCTTGGCGTCACACTTTTGCACCTAATATTTTCTCAGGGCAACTTCTTTGAGTCGTAACTAGTCGTACTCTCATCACAAACATCATTGCTTCTGGTTCTGGTCGACGTTGCAGCTTCCCAACCGCTCTTCCAACCACCACTATCGCTATCACTAGTGCTGAACGCCTCATCGCTGTCGTTGCCTCTGATTGGAGCCACGTCGTGGTTGTTGTCATCGCTATTGTGCACCGACACACCCACATGATCCGTCACCTCCAGCTCTGTGCTCACCTGTAGCTGCAGTGCAAACTTGAGGCCCCACACAACGTCGTTCATGGATGGCCGCTTGGCCCCCTTGTCCTGCAAGCAGCTCATGGCGATCTCGCAGAACTTGTTGAGGCACTCGGGGGCGATAGACCCCTTCAGGTGCGGGTCCACCAGTTCCTCGATGGCCCCGCTCTTACAACAACTCTGGGCCCATTCAGCCAGGCTGATCTGCTCCATCGGGGCCATCCGGCTCACGGCAGGCCTTGCACACAGCACCTCGAACAGCACCACGCCGAAGGAATAGACGTCGGACTTGTCAGTCAGCTGCTGGCGCCTGTAGTACTCCGGGTCCAGGTACCCGAAGGTGCCCTTCACGGCCGTGCTAACGTGCGTCTTAGACTCGCTCGTGGGTCCGACCTTCGAGAGCCCAAAGTCGGACACCTTGGCGACCCACTTCTCGTTGAGCAGGATGTTGGTCGTCTTCACGTCGCGATGTATGATGGTGTGCTTGGCACCGCTGTGGAGGTAGTGGAGTCCCCACGCAGCGCCTATGCAGATCTCGAGCCGTTGCTTCCAGGGGAGTGGGGGATTATCGGTGTTGTAGAGATGATCGCTGAGGGTCCCGCGTGCCATGTAGTCGTACACGAGGATCATCTCTCCCGCGTCCTTGCAGAACCCAATCAGGGAGACCAGGTGGAGGTGCCGAAGCTGCGAGAGCATCTCAATCTCGGTCCTGAACTCATGAAGGCCCTGCTGCGATCCCTGGTTCAGCCGTTTGATCGCCACTGGGTTGGCCTCACCATGGACATAGCCCTTGTACACGTTGCCGAACCCGCCCACGCCAATAATAAACCCTTTGTCAAAGTTGTTCGTGGCCGCTCTGATCTCCTTTAATGAGAAGTGGCGGCACAGATCCGATGGCCACGACGACCCCTGGGTCTTCGTTGACTTGGTCGTCGCGTAGGACAATGGGCCCCACCGTGAGGTGCCGTCGCTCGAGGTCGAATCCTTCGCTCTGTTTCGTCGCCGGTAAAGGAAGAAAGCCAGGAGAGAGAGCATGGTGAAGCCCGAAGTTCCACCAGCAACGATGGCAATTTTTACTGCTTTGCTGAGGCTCGACGGTGCCTTGCTTGCCGGTGGAGGTCCTGGCAGTTTATTCGGGACCTGATCCGGGTTCAGCCCTGCGAGATTCCCGTCAGGATTGTTGATCTTGAATATCTCGAGGCCATTCAAGATGGCATCAGAGTAAAGAGTAGAACCATCTGGAAGCGCGCCCAACGCGACGGAGAGGTTGGTTCTTTTCTTTTGGCTGTGATCCAGGAGGGCTACTGCAAAATCTCTATAGACGGGCACGCCCTTCCCGCTCCAACTAATGACATCCGCATGACCCTCGACCAATTGTGAATCTATGAAAATCTCGAAAACCCGATCTAAGGGCTTAGTTATCTCTACCTGGAATTCGCAGAAGTGTAACCGGACCAAGTAGTAGAAGTTCGTGTCCACCTCGACGGACCACGTGAGATTGTAGCTCAGATTGATTCTTGTGTCTATTCCCACGGTCCTTGCAGTTGAGTATACGCTATTTGGAGCCGTGTAATTTGGCACTTGCTCACCATAATTGCGTTGGATCGTTGTGTCAATTGGCAAAGCTCCGTTGTTCGATGAAGTCACGTAGTCGTCATCTACTTCCCAGGTCCTGTACATTCCCGTGTCATCAGCTGGACGGACAAACTGTCCTCCCGCGTTCAAGCGCCTCACCGCTTCGAGAGCTTTAGCGGTATCCAAGGCGTATGGCACTAGCTGACCTGCCAACTTGATTCCCTCGGTTGAGTCGACGACGGTGTTGTAGTAGAGACTTTCGGGCATGGAAACGACTTCGATTCCATTCACGAAAGCATACGCATTTGAATTACCAGGAGTGGGAGTGAACGTCATGTTCAATACCTGGTCCTTTCCGACAGTCAAGCAGAACTCTTTAGAGAAGCTCGCAGAGTGGGTGTAATCAGCAAAGAGGGAAGTGCTGAAGTTGTGGAGCAGAGTGTAGCCAGCGGCCTTGACTGAGAAGAAGGAATCAACACGGCCGAAGTCAGGGTAATCAGAGGAGAAGAAGTGGAGGCGAACAAATTTGGGCCCTGCGGTGACATGGAAGGTGTAGGCGAACTCGGAACGGGAGAGGCGAGCCGTGTAGTATGGGACGGCGCCACGGATGCTGGGAGGTGAACTTCTTGCCTCTGCAGTGATCGAGGAGTGAGTTTTCTCAATTGGAGAGTAGGCTGAATGGTCGGCGGCGTCCCCAGTCCAATTCCGATTCTCAATAGTGGAACTGGTGTCGGAGCCACAGTCAACGGCGATATCATCGGTCGGTTTGTAAGCGCCAACGTTGTTGCTAGTGACTAAGACTGGGAGTGCTTCAAGCGAGAGGGACATGAGGATGAATAATAGAAGTGGTGGTTTCAAATTCTTCATCTCGCTGCTCGACGACAGAGAGGGTCGCAGTTGAATCGATGAAAAGAAGTTCACAGGGAGAGCGGGCTCTCGGAGATGAACCAGTTTTGACAATGGGGAATTAGGAAGAAGCGCGGAAGAGAGGACTAGCACTAGTCACGAGATTAGTCGCAGACCAAAGTCGTCGCTAAGGTATCTGCAAGGGGATAGAGCCCTCGCCTATCCCAAGAAAATCAGCGGACGGGATTTGGGCCCTTCCGGGTGCGCTTTTCGTGGAAGGTTCAATTGCCTTAGGAAGGTCACGTCAGCTCAGCAGTACGACTGCCGGGTCCCATGCAATAATGCTCTTCCTCAAGGGACCACCTCCAAACCGTGTTTTATAGAGGTGGGCGGTTCCAAACTTCTTTAGGTTTCGTCTACTTTTGGATACAGATTTTTCATTTTTTCAAATCTGAAATTTACCCATCGAAATCTGAAACCTAAAATCTACACTGTAACAGTTCCAAGGTCAATTTCATGATTAGTTCCAAGGTCCAACGGTTTTTTTTTTTTCTTTCATTTTCAATTAAACAAAACGAAATTGAATGCAATAATAATAAACAAGTTTGTCATTCATCAAAGAGAATATAAAATGAACAAAATTATCAACAAAAGAAAAAGAATTGTTGGCAAGGAATTCAACTAAATAAAAGTAGAGGTGAACGGTTTTAAGTGTTGTACAAGTTCCATCTAAAACTTGGAACCTACCTATCCAAACAAGTCATTCATTTTTTAGAACCCGAAACCTACTTTACATACTCTATAATTTGGAACCTATTCTGTAATAGGTTCCAAAGTCTACCTAGATCACACTTATATTATTATTTGAACGATTACAATTCACTAATTATAACTTATATTTAAATACATGAAAAATATGAATATTAATAAAGTAAAAAACTTAGCCATAAAATGGAAACTTAACTAGTGTTTTTAGATTATATACTCATCATCGAATATCATGGAATATCGGAAGATCGCATGAAAACATAAATCAAAAAGAATATTTAAACTTGTTTCAAGTTCTAGGTTCCAGGTTCTGGGTCCTTCCAACTAAGAACTTGGAACCTATAACTAAGAACTCGGAACCTACTCGTTGAAATAAATTTCTCATTTTTTTGAACTTAAAACTTATTATAAATACCTTGGAACCTTGAACCTACAAGTTCCTACCGGTCCGGTTCTCAGATTCTAGGTTCTACCCTGGAACCATACTTACCCCTAGTGTTTTCTATGTCGCATCCTTCCATTTTCAACTTTTGTCCTTTCAAGGAGGAAAATTATTTATGTAACGGAAATATTATCAAACACATTATTGATATATCATATACCGGATAAATCCATTGATGCTTAGTCAGAGACTTCTAAGATTTTAATCTTATACCGTACCCCATAAATGTCAACCATTAGATTAAGATGGAAGGATCCCAACTATTGAAAGTTAGATGTCCGATACTAGAAAATGCACGTCCGACATACTAAAATGAAATTTGTGATGCTTTAAGCACTAGCAAATGGGTGCCAGACCCCTAGAATATTGATGTCATGGCATAGTAAAAATCAAATTTAATAAAGTTTTATGAGGTTATATTGTTAGTTACAATGATTGTTGCAATCTTTATAAGCCATCGTAGTTTGAAAGGATTTAAATTCACAATGTTAAGTTTTTGGTTACAATGGAACGTTGAAATTTTTTAAAATCACTGTAATTAAAAAATTTTAAAAATTTGCAACATTTTGTTCATGGTTACTTTCGCAAAGCGTTGTAGTTGAAAAAAAACAATACAAGATTATGGCATTTTATCCTTATTTAGGGCAAACAAACATAACCCTTTGTAAATAGTTGTATTTGGAAAAACATCCTAATCTTGGACGTTTTGCTCTTGTCATGACGTCATCACTCTCCGTAAAGAAATCCTCAATTTACGACAATTTCTTCTTTTCCATGACAAACGGTCATAAAAGTTGGTAAATTTAAGATGTTTTGCACTTAGTGACGTCGCAAAATCGTAACACTTTGGAAACAACTTCGATTCCATTCACGAATGCGTACACGTCTGGGTTATCAGGAGTGGGAGCAAACGTGACGTTCAATATCTGGTCAGCTACGATGGTTAAGCAGGACTCTTTGCAGAAGCTCGTGAAGCCGGTGTGATCGGAAAAGAGGAGAGTGCTGAAGTTGCAGAGCTGAGTGTAGCCAGCAGCCTTGACCGAGAAGAATGAATTGGCATGGCTAAAGTTGAGGTAATCCGAAGGGAAGAAGTGGACGCGAACGAATTTGGGCCCCATGGTGACGCGGAAGCTGTAGACGAATCCGGAGCGGGAGAGACGAGCTGTGTCGTGTGGGATGCGGTTGTGGACAGAGGGAGATGAACGGTTTGCACTTGCAACGATAGAGGAATGAGTTTCATCCATTGGAAAGTAGGTCGAACCATCCTCGGTGTCCCCGATCCAAGTCTGCTTGGACACGGAGGAGTTGCCGAGGGAGCCGCAGTTGACGGTGATATCATTAACCGGCAAGTATGCGCCAACATTGTCCCCGATGACTGAGACCGTGAGTGCTTCGAGCAGTACAGAGATGAAGAGGAATGATAAGAGAAGTGGTGGTTTCGTGTTCTTCATCTTACCGTTTAATGTCTGAGAGGATCACAATTGAATCCATGGATAGAAGTTCACATGAATAGTAGACTCTCGAAGATGAACCTGTCTTAGTCATTGGGATTTAGGAAAGAGCTAGGAAAATGCAAGGGAAGGAAAGATTAGATAAGATGGGGAAAAATACCAATTTAGTTCTAAATCAATGAATTCCGATATAATCTTAGACTTTTTCAATTCAATTTTTTTTTTTAATACTCCAACATATTCTTTTCGGTTAATTTTATTTGAAAATGTTGACATTCCAGTCCAATCATCTTTGACCATCTTAAGTAACACCACCAGTCATATGACTTGGACAAATTGAATTGAAATAACATGATTTTAAATATTTTTGTGAATTTTCTGATTTGTTCTTTTCTTTCTTCTCGCACTTTTGCTCATCCTGAACCTCTCAGGAAACATGGTAAACCGTTGCAAGAAAGCTGATTTTTCTACAGTCAAGCTGAAGTACTACTGTTAATCCCGAATCTCTTTGGGAAACATGGTAAATCATCGTAAGAAAGCTGATTTTTCTAGAGTTAAAAGCGGAGCTGGTGGCGTGGCTGGCGGTGCTCCTCCATGGATTACGGAAAAGCATTCCAGTTCGGTAGATCTAATGGCGGTGCTAAAAAGCGCGCCTCGATAATCAACCCGATAATGCTCAAATTTCCGGTGAATAGTGCCGAAGCTGGCCCCAAGCGAACCAGTCTCATAAATTCCCAGTGATCCCGGCCAAGCCCATTTTGCTGCGGCCGGCGCCAATCTGCATGGAGGCGCAAGAAATCAAGGCAAATGGTGAAGATTCATCAAAATCGAATGAATTCCCACCTGATTTGGCCACGATTTGGCATATTGAGGGAGTTGCTCTTTGTAACAATTCAAGCTGTGGTTGTGGCGCAGAGATAAAGGGGGTCCTCATGTGAAAATTGAAGTAGTGGCAGAGGCACAATAAAAGGAAAATTCCATACTTCACACAATTAAGATCTAAAATACCAATCTCAACTTATAACATTTGTCACACACCCGACTCCAGCAAGTATAGGGGATGACACAGCCATCACTTCATCCAAATAATGTAGCTTCAAATGTAATTATAACTCAACTTGATATCGGAATATATACATCCATATATTTGATAAAGTGTCATTTGGTTACAAGATTAGAATTTCCATAATCCGTAAAAAAACACATATATATCTCCAACTAACAAAAAAACTCATGAGTTCAATGCAGACATAAACAGCTCATATAAAAAAATCCCACTAGCAAAATATCCTCCTGAAAATGTAAACACTCTTGTGCTATTTACGGCTATCTAAAGAACCTAAAAATAGAAGTAAGATAAATGGAATAAGCAACTATAGGCCAATGAGTAGTACAAATCTCTTCTAAACAAATGGGGCATCCACTATGAATGTTTAGGACACAAAAAGGTAACTCATTTACACTAAATCCAACATATAATAAATTTACAAGATGAAAGTGAACTATATTACTTCAACATAACTATATTCGTAATAGAGAATACCAATTTCATCAATAATATCAAAATAAGTATTGATGGTTCAATCTACTAATCAATCTCATCAAATCATACGTTAATGGTCCATCACGCTTAATGCCTTGTGATAAAGGCAACTAATATTCTCTTCTTGGCTGGGTCTCTACTTATATTGCTAATAGCCAACTCACAAAGATATCCTAAAACTAGTATACATACTTACAAACCCCTCAAGTGGGCCCCAGAGACAATGAGCATCAACACAAATTCATAACATAAACCTCCAAAATCCACAAAACCTATCCAACCTCTATATCATAAACCAAAATATATAATTTTTCACAACTCAATTCATCAATCAAAATCCCTTTTTGTAAAGTATTTCTCTAATCTTTTCAAAATTTATCTCATAAGTATATTTGCAAAATAATACACATGACCTTTCAAGAAAAGTTTATCAAACCACCTTACAATAACTAAAAAATAATAAACACTTGATCTAGTTTTATGCAACAAATATGTTCTTCTTAGTTCAATACATACATACATACATACATACATACATATATGCACACACACACACACACACACACACACACACACACACACACACACATAATATCAAATTACTATTATTTTAAGACATGGATTTTATAAAACTATAAAAGAGATCAGCACCACTTAGTTAGGAATGCTCAAAGCCAAATAATGTAGCTATTTGAGTCAACAATTTAGTAATTCTATCAATTAAATGAGAATTGATGTCAAGAAAATGCAAAACACTACTTTAACTAATGACTCTAAACTATGCTTGTTCCTTCGACCAATTGACTTTTACACAACAATGAAAGGCTTGTTGTAGTAGTCATTCAAAACTGTCCACTATGCCTAGCTTGCGTGTCATAATTTTTTTGCACCACAACTCTCTTCATTGAACCATGATTCTAGCAAATCTTCTGTCAAGTGAAAGACCTTTTGAGATAATTAGATTCCCTAAGCTTTGCCAACTCTAAAGATAGCTAAAGATGGGCCATAATCATTGGTAAACTAGGAAATTCGCTAATGTTACAGCTTGTGCGCATAATTTCAAAAATTCATTTCAGGCAAACTATAAGCTTGAATTGAGTTATGTAAAATCCTATAATTTTACAATACCCTAAACTATTAATACCCCATAATTTCTCAATTTAACAAATCATAGATTTTACCTACCGGCTTAAAATCCACAAAGATCCAAAATTATGGCTCTATTTTGAAAATTTCTCTAATTAGATTAATTGGACGTTGCAAGATAAAGTTAATATGATTTGATGAGGCGTCATGGCATGTACTCTTCTTTCTTTTCCTTTCCCTTCCTACTTTTTCACCTTTGTTTCTCTCCTTTTCTTTTTTTTTTTTTTTCCTTTATTTGCCTCTTTTGAACGGGTACCTAATATTTTTTCTTTAATGGGGGAGTCCACTTCTTCTTCTTTTTTTTTTTTTTTTCTTTACTAGTCAATATTGACTAAGTCAAAAGCCAGCCATTACAACATCAATGACTGTTTATTACTAGTATTGACAAATCAATCATCAATCTTTACTGAAAACGAAGATGAAGAACAGAAGAAAAAACTCCACTGGCTCTTGTAAATGTTGTACCATGGGATGGGGGCATTGGATTAGCACCCAAAGAAGAACATGAACGGTAGGATGGAAAAGGAAAGAAAGGAAAATGAAAGTAAATAAGAATATCTCTAAAGTTACTCAAAATGAAGTCCTTTTGAATAAATTTGTCCATGTCAACTCTTTGGCCGTGGCATGTAAGATAGATAATGATAATTGGCCCGTCACGTTGGCATTTTTAGGCAAAAGTTGGTTAGAAAGATTATACTAAAGTTCCATGAAAATGTTTGAGATTATTTTGGTAAAATTGAAAATTTTAGAATTTTACTAAAATCCGTACAACAAATATAGGATTGAATTGATAATTTTTTTCGAATTTAGTGAAAGACCAAAGTCGTGGCTAAAATATACGCAATTAGTAGAGCCCTTTACCTATCATAAAAAAGCAGCCAATGGGACTCGTACTCTTTTGGTGTGCTTTTCATGGAAAGTTTCATTGCGTAGAAAGGTCAGGTCAATAGTAAGATCATCGGGGACACTTTTGGTGTGTTTTTCATGGAAACTTTAATTGCGTAGAAAGGTCAGGTCAGTAGAAAGTTTCATTGCGTAGAAAGGCAGGTCAGTAGTAAGACCGCCTTTCATGGAAAGTTTCATTGCGTGGAAAGGTTAGGTCAGTAGTAAGACCGTTGGGTCCATACAAATAAGGTCCTACATGGCAACTTGCTAATTTTTTTTTTTTGTTCTTTTGTTCCTCAAAAAAAAAAAATAGAAATCCATTTGGTAAGATTAACTTTTTTTTATTCTTTGGAATAGAAAGTAGTCGGAAATGGATTTGGAACAAAAATAAGAAATAAGAAAAAGTAATTTCTTGTTCTTGATAAGAATTTCTAGAAATAAGTCATTTTATTTTTTTATATTTCTTCTTACTTGTCCTTTGCTGCCGGCCGGTGGCAGCCGGTGAAGAGAGGAAAAAAGAAAATCTAAAAAAAAAATTATTAGAAAATTAAAAGAAATTTTACGTTATAAAAAAAAAAAAAATTGTGAGTTGTACCAATCGGATTTGCATGTTAGCATTCTCTTAGGATACAATAAATATCCATGGAAATCTCCCCATATAGCCTCCCATAGATATGTTGTTAATTAACTTCGAAATCAGCAACTAATATGGTGAGTGATAATTTGAAGGGCAGAATCGGTGACTCCCTAATAGGTAACCTGGTTGATAGTCTCCTAATCGATACCGACAACATCATTCTTGACCCATTGAAGCACATTATGAACAAATTCTACTTTGACTTGAATGAAAACCAAAGGTGCTGAGTTTGTCGATGGAGTTAAAGTCAAATACTTCCGCATCATATTTGCAAAATGAAACTCCCTATGTCTATTATTTCTGATTCATTGGTAATTAAATTAGAGAATGAATGAAGACATTGATAGTCCGATGGAATGTTCCTCATCAAGCTCTCTTGGGTTGCTAATTCATTGGAGGCTTCATAGCAACCTGATACTGCACATTCTGCATTGTCGGCATTTCCCTGCACCATTTGCTATCTTAAAAGTCTGCCAAGAGCAGTACCTTGTCCAATCCCTCTCACTTGAGCAATACTCCTTGCCCTCGTTGGATTGGGTATGAGCCTATTCCATCCACAAATCGTAGATCTATCGGAAGGAGACATGCTATGATACTATCTATGATGACTCAACCTATTCCAGACGTGGGCCAAACCCCAAAATGAGTACTTGAGAAACCAGACAAGGTGACAAATGTTTTTTGTAAAATGTGTTTGCAGTCGGTCTTCCGGTTGAAAAGCTCTATACATAGTGCTGAGGAGCACGTTGGAATAGTAGCTGGACAATCAGCGTACATGTGTTACATTAATTTTCATTGGCTCACGTGGCTCTTATGCAGCTAATATGGTGCCAAATAGGCTGAGAGCCGCGTGCGTGTGCAAGAGAGAGATGGCAACCACCGTGTTGCAGTCGACGAGAGGCCATCCATCTCACATCGCGTATCTCTTGTGGTAGCTGCGATCACCTCACAGTGGTCATCCTCTCACATCTAGATGGGAGCCTTCTTTCTCGGTGTAATTTCCATTGGTTGAATTAAGAAAGCACATAGTTTGGAATGCTTAATCCAAAGCATGCCACTGAAAACAGCTGATGTTATGGATTTGATGGATGTCACAGAATTGTGCACATGCCATGATCCTAGATATGAGTCTGAAACTGTCTAACTGGTGGAAAAGAAAGTAATGTTTCAAGATGCAACAACGATACAGCACAGAAGCAAATCAGTTGTTGGACTATTGTAAGATATTCTTCGACAATTTTATTTCAATTTGTTCCTCAAATCGATGGAAACTTTTAGAAAGAAATTTGTTATTCATATCTGCAAATTGAAACTTCATAGTTCCATTGGCATTCGCTTTCTTGGACTCATTGGTGACTACATAAGAGGATGATCTGAGTCACTGATGGATCCGATGTGATGTTCCTCGTCAAGCTCTCATGGCTTGCTGATGCATTGGAGGCACCATAACAACCTAATACTGCACATTCTGCATGTTTGCCGCATTCCCCTGCCAACCTTGGCAAGCAACAAGAATAAACATCAGCAATTTCTTGCCAGTAATCAAACCATAACGACAGTATTTTAGTGCCATATTTGCAATAAGTTGGCTTATTAAGTGCTCGTTTGTAGCTCAAATGGCTATAGTCGACATCAGTTTTGCCTATGGAAGGGTCAAGTCCTTTGTTCTTAAGCTCTCTGTATCCCTCAGAAAGAGCACAGCATTCGCAAAAGAAGTGAGTGATGCAGTCAGGAGCAGGAGACTTGATGAGGTTGAATCGGTTCCGGAGCTTGGCTCGGCAAGTGCAGGACAAAAAGCACAAGCAACCGATGAGAAACTGGATCCCACCGTACGGTAGCCCGCTTGTTCCACAGCTGCTAAGCAAACATCATTCTCAACCGCATAGTTCAATGAGACTCTTTCTTCTCATATGCTGAAGTGCATAAAATATCTCATTCTGATTGCTCTCTCCCTCAGAATGTTGAAACGACATTGAATTTTCCGATCTCCGTCATCTGCTACACTAGTAGAAAGTAAAAGCATCCTTACTAACGTGTGCTCCCTCAGTCAACAATCTCCGCTATCTGGCCGAATGTTACACAGGGGAAGCAACAGGCCACAACCGCTGCAAACATGCAAGAAATACTTGGAGATTCTCCATGTGTTACTTGTCCATTTTAGTATAAGCTTGCCTAGGAAAAGCAAAAGGCGATTGTACCAATTAAAGGGTCATCCATGTAGTCAAACAACCCCGTTGTCCAAGGAGATGGTGGAGCAGATGGTGGCAATTGAACTATTATCCCTTAAGGCATCGGAGGTACGTTATGCGGATGAAATGGCACCTGAGGATAGTCTAAACCAGCAGTACGAAAGGGTTGAGCCGGAGCATTCATCGGCCCTGTAGTAAAGCCTGGGACAGGATGCAATTGCTGGAAACTGGCTGGAATCTGAGAGCTCACGGGAATTGGTTGCCCTGAGTGTAGAGTCAACTGAGCCCAAAAACTTTGTTTCGCTTGTGGAATTTGTCCAGGACCAACCAGATGCTGTGGATTAGATTGCGGCATCGCGTGAAGCGGCATTGTCTACTAATTGTGGGGCTAGAATTGTACAGCCTGCATCAGATTAATTGGACTGGTTTGTACATTCTGCTGGAGCCGAAACTGTTGCTGAGTCGAAGGATCGCTCACCTCCTCCGGTTGCATTTGTTAGTAGACTGAACTGCAAGGAGCAAATAGTTCGGTCAAGGGACGTCCCATCTTTTCTCAATCTTGATGATGCACGGAAAATTCCTTGGATGAGCCAAAGATCAACAAATTTTCAAATGGTTTTCATACAACTCGGTGAAACCCATCTCCAGTCCTAAAGATTATGACATAATCGGACCTTTCTCCACTTAGCGTGGCTGGCATAGCTAGAGTCTATTAAAATTTGTTTTCACACATAAGGTGCCAAGCAGGACACTATAAAGGCTTCGTTAACTTCCGAGAAAATGAATGACAACCTGGTGCGTATATATTAAACTATTCATTGGTTGATTTTTTGCATGATATCGGCCAAGCAGAGTGGAGAGGGCATACCAACATTTTGGGTCTTTACAGCATGCCATCTCAAAACCGGAAGAATAAAGTAGCTCTGAAGCTGGGGGCTTTCATAACAATCATTCAAATGGTGTATTCGTGCCGCCAATATGCACATACCGGAGGCTTTCATGTCCCGTCTATTGACAAGGAAGTCTCTTCTCGGTCACAAGAAGAGGAAGCATATGCTCAGTTCTGGCATTGATGTCTACGACACTAGATTACATGCTCCATGTAGTTCAAACCTTTTTTTTTTTTTTGTGTTTGACGGCCGGATTTATGCATCGTGTGCCCGAATTGTAGTTCAAACTTTTTTTGGTGTTTGACAGCCGGATTTATGCATCGTGTGCCTGAGTTTTCAAAGAGAACATGCTCAAGATGTTACTCATTACCAGTTTTCTCAGTTACACAAGATGGAAGGGAATTTTGGCTGTGACATTGCTAGGAACAAAAAAGCTTGTTCAGAACCGCAATAAATCACACTGGGGAGGGCATGACACCTTGTATCGTGCTAAACAAATGTCCGGATTAGGAATGACCAGCGCACCGGCATGGTCCCAGCAAGGCCTACACGGCCTGTCCCGGGCAGGGCCGATTAGCGAAAAGGGTCTTGATTGTTGCCTCTATTGAGAAGATATTAGATTTAATAAAAGAATAGAAAATACAAACCAGACCCGGACATAATTTGCCTCGGCCTGACACGGACGAGGCACGGCCACAGGTAATTCATAGTAAAAATGTTGGGTAAAGTGCATATTATGGTCCTTAAGTTCTAGCATTTATGCGATTTGATCCTCTAATTTTTATTTCGTTAAATCAAGTCCTCTAACTTTCTACATTTGTGCAAATTGGGTCCTTCAAGTTTTATTTTGTACAATCAAGTCCTTCAACTTTTTGAATTTATGTAATCAAATCCTTCGGTCAACCACTTCGACTAAACCAACGAATTAATCAATGACGTGACATTGTTTATGCGACAAAAATAAGAGGAAATGCTAATTTGCTTCCAAATGAGCAGAAAGCAAACAGGAAAAACAAGTAAAAAGGAAATCATAGTGTGACAACATTACTTACAACAAGTAAACAATACACCTGATTGCACAAATCAAAAAAGTTAAGAGGACTTAATTGCACAACATAAAAAATAGAAGATCAAATCACACAAATGCCTAAACTTAGAGAGCCAAATCTATACTTAATCCTCCAAATGTTTAGACTCATTTTGCAGATCCCATCCACGTCATTACAGTCCAATTTCTTTCAAAAATTCACACAACTTTGATAACTATTAATGTTTGAAAACTGCAAGTCCGCCTAAGAATAAGCTGCAGAAGCGTCTTCAGTAGCTTGTAAGAGGGCATTTAATGCCCTCATATAACAAAGTCTGCAATTTGCAAAGGTTTTAATTTCCAAATAGCCTCAAGATGGATTCATAAAGAGATGAAAGCTGAAACTCTGCACTAAGTTAAAGCTCTTTGATTGCCATTGAATCTAAGATAGTGAAGGATTTGTACCTTCTACCGAATATTAACACAATCATGTAGACTTATCAATGATTATTTAGCCAAAAATCGCTACATAGCCCTACACGGTACATCATTCAGTTTCCAAAGGTTTGTTCTGTTTCTTTCTACTTCATTCTAAGTAGTCAAAATCTTATTGTTCTACTACATTTATCTTGATGACCCATTGTATGTTCATTATGTTTCTTTCTGCTTCATTTTAGATAATCAGAATCTGGTCGTTCTGTCATATTTATCTTGATGATTCATTTTGCTTCTTCCTACTTCATTCTAGGTAGTCAGAATTTGGTCGTTCTGCCATATTTATCTTGATGAGTCATTACATGTTTGTTCTGCTTCTTTCTACTACATTCTAGGTAGTTAAAATTTGGTCGTTCTACCATATTTATCTCGATGACCCATTACACATTCATTCTTCTTCATTTTGTTTCTTCTGCATAGTCAAAAGCAGTTCATTCTGTCATATTTGTCTTGATAACCTCTTGCATATTTGCTCTATTTTGTTCTGCTAGAATTTTACTAGTCAGAATCTATTCATTCTACTTGTTTCTGCTAGAATTTCCTATGACAGAATATGTCCATTTGTGAATCTGCCTTTTGTGAATCTACTCATTTGGTCGAATCTATTCATTTGTGAATTTGTTCACTTGTTGAATTTGCCAACTTATGAATCTGTTCATTCATAAATATGTTTATTAGTTCAAACAGACTTTAAATGAGTATGAATCTATTCCTTGTTGAATTTGCCAACTTGTGAATATGTTCGTTGATAAATTTGTTTATTGGTTTAGACAGACTTTACTGAGTATGAATCTATTTCTTGTTGAATTTGCCAACATGTGAATCTGTTTGTTAATAAATCTATCCATTGATTCAGACAAACTTTACTAAATATAAATCTATTCTTTGTTGAATCTATTTATTTGTTGATTCTATTCATTTGTAAATCCATTCATTATTGAATCTATTCTTTTGTTCTAGAAGCTTCTATTAAGCCAGAATTTACCTTTTTGATTATTCAGACTTTATGACCAGAATGTACTTGTTATTCTAACTCAAAATGTACCCATTTACATGTTCAAACTTTATGTCCAGAATATATTTATTCGTTCGGATCCCGCTAATGTCCAAATTCAAAATGTACTCATTTGGATCTCCAAACTTTAACGACCAGAGTATGACTATATGTTATTTCATATACGATTATTTGTTTAATGTATTAAATTGAGTTGAGATATGTGTGATATGCTTGTAAGTATATATATATATATTATGGCTTTAAATAATATTAATGTGATTCATGTTATTTCATATACGATTATTTGTTTAATGTATTAAATCGAGTTGAGATATGTGTGATATGCTTGTAAGTATATATATAGTGGTGCGTGACGATGCCCCATGATGGTAGTTTGCGGGATGTCCAGTTGGGATGTCCCGAAGAGTGTTTCGAGATGTCTCGGGAGTTGAGATGCCCTATGGTGGGGACATTCTGTGGTGGAAGTTTGTAGAATACCTCGAAATTGAGATGCCCTAATAGTTGGGATGCACAAGAAAGTTCGAGAGGAGGAAATATTAATGAATAAAATGCATTATCATGTGTAGAATCAAATATTATTTATATTGTTTGTTTGTTTATGTGAAACATAGTGTGCATATGCATGAGTCTGAATGGATGTATTGTTGGTTAACAATTTCTATGGTAAATGAAAATGGAAAAGGTAAAGTCTACTTATATTTTTATCACACTTATCGGATGATTATGCATTCACTTTGTGTATATCAGATGAAGTGGTAAGAGAATTCTTTTAACTTAAAACTAGAAATTTCATTTACTGGGTTTTGGCTCATTCCTTTTATTTTTCAAACATGTAGAATGAACACCTTTCAACCTTTACGCTATAAAGTCTCTATGAATTATGAAGGTCTTTATGAAATGTGTTTGAATCAGAATATGGAATAATATATATCAAGTGTAGTTCTATTATGTGGGTTGATGTAGGAGGTTTCCTAGAGTGAGTTCCTTTTCAGTTCATTTCCTGGTACAATGACCTTGAAGATGAGACTTGAGGCATCGATGGAGACACAACAAACGGAGAAGTTATCGACCCGTGACTACGTTTATATAGGCAGACTTTTGAAAGTATAGTATAGTACGAAGATAGGTCTCCCCACCCCTATCCAGATTTTTATTTTTTGCTCATAATATAATAAGATTATGAACTCAAATGTGGTATAAATAAAAGAGGCATCAATATGTTGATTATACTTGTAAGGCCTTTAATTGTTAAAAGAATAATAGTAAATGTTTAATTACGCTTTCGTATGTTAAAAGAGAGTAATAATATAAGAAACACGTAGTTTTGAGCGTCACACTTGAGCACCTAATATTTTCTCAAGGCAACTTCTCTGAGTCATAACTAGTCATAGTCTCATCACAAACATCATTGCTTCTGGCTCTGGTCGACGTCGCAGTTTCCCTACTGCTCTTCCAACCACCACTATCGCTATCACTAGTGTTGATCGCCTCATCGCTGCCGCTGCCTCTGATCGAAGCTGCGTCATGGTCGCTGTCATCGCTATCATGCACTGACACACCCGCATGATCCTTCACTTCCAGCTCTGTGCTCACCTGTAGCTGCAGTGCGAAATTGAGGCCCCACACAACGTCGTTCATGGATGGCCGCTTGGCCCCCTCGTCCTGCAAGCAGCTCATAGCGATCTCGCAGAACTTGTTGAGGCACTCGAGGGCGATAGCCCCCTTCAGGTGCGGGTCCACCATTTCCTCGACGGACCCATTCTTACAACAACCCTGGGCCCACTCAGCCAGGCTAATCTACTCCATCGGGGCCATCCGGCTCACGGCAGGCCTTGCACACAGCACCTCGAACAGCACCACGCTGAAGGAATAGATGTCGGACTTGTCAGTCAGCCGCTGGCGCCTGTAGTACTCCGGGTCCAGGTATCCGAAGGTGCCCTTCACGGCCGTGCTAACGTGCGTCTTAGACTCGCTCGTGGGTCCAACCTTCGAGAGCCCAAAGTCAGACACCTTGGCAACCCACTTCTCGTTGAGCAGGATGTTGGTCGTCTTCACGTCGCGATGTATGATGGTGTGCTTGGCACCGCTGTGGAGGTAGTGGAGCCCCCACGCCGCGCCTATGCAGATCTCGAGCCGCTGCTTCCAGAGGAGTGGGGGATTATCGGTGTTGTAGAGATGGTCCCTGAGGGTCCCGCGTGCCATGTAGTCGTACACGAGGATCATCTCTCCCGCGTCCTTGCAGAACCCAATCAGGGAGACCAGGTGGAGGTGCCGGAGCTGCGAGAGCATCTCGATCTCGGTCCTGAACTCATGGAGGCCCTGCTGCGATCCCTGGTTCAGCCGCTTGATCGCCACTGGAGTGGCCCCGCCATCGACGTAGCCCTTGTACACGTTGCCGAACCCGCCCACGCCGATAATAAACACCTTGTCGAAGTTGTTCGTGGCCGCTCTGATCTCCGCCAGCGAGAAGTAGCGGCACAGATCCAACGGCAGGGACGACCCCTGGGTCTTCATTGACTTGGTCGTCGAGTGGGAGACCGGGCCCCACCATGAGGTGCCATCGCTCGAGGTCGAATCCTTCGCTCTGCTTTTTCGCCGGTAAAGAAAGAAAGCCAGGAGAGAGAGCACGGTGAAGCCCGAAGTTCCACCAGCAACGATGGCAATTTTTGCTACTTTGCTGAGAATCGACGATGCTTTGCTTGCTGGTGGAGTTGGATCCGGGTTCAGCCCTGCGAGATTCCTGTCTGGATCGCTGATCTTGAAAATCTCGAGGCCATTCAAGATGGCATCAGAGTAAAAAGTAGAACCATGTAGAAGTGCGCCCAACGCGACAGAGAGGTTGGTTCTCTTCTTTCCGCCGTCATACGGGGCTACTGTAAAATCTCTATAGACGGGCACGCCCTTCCCGCTCCAACTAATGACATCCGCATCGACCAGTTGTGAATTCATAAAAATCTTTAAAACCCTATCTAAGGGCTCATTTATCTCCATCTGGCATTGGCAGAAGTGTAACCGGACCAAGTAGGTGAAGTTCGTATCCACCACGACGGACCAGGTGAGCTTGTAGCTCAGAGTGATATTTTTGTGCGTTCCCATAGTCCTTGCAGTTGCGTATACGCTATCTGGAGCCGTGTAATTTGGCACTTGCTCACTGTAATTGAGTTGGGTAGTTGTGTTAACTGGCAAAACTCCGATCTTTGAGGAAGTCACGTACTCGTCATCTGCTTCCCAGGTCCTGTACATTCCCGTGTCATCAGCTGGACGGACATACTGTCCTCCCACGTTCAAGCGCTTCACCGCTTCCAGAGCTTTAGTAGTATCCAAGGTGTATGGCGTCGTCTGACCTGCGAACTTGATTCCCTCGTTTGAGTCGATGACGGTGTTGTAGTAGAGACGTTCGGGCATGGAAACGACTTCGATTCCATTCACGAAAGCATACGCGTCTGAATTACCAGGAGTGGGAGTGAGCGTTATGTTCAATATCTGATCCTCTCCGACACTTAAGCAGAACTCTTTAGAGAAGAAGCCCACGGAGGGGGGGTAATCAGCAAAGTGGGAAGCGCTGAAGTTGCGGAGCAGGGTGTAGCCAGCGGCCTCGACTGAGAAGAAGGAATCAACACGGCGGAAGTTGGGGTAATCCGAAGGGAAGAAGTGCAGGCGAACGAATTTGGGCCCTGCGGTGACGTGGAAGGTGTAGGCGAACTCGGAGCGGGAGAGGCGAGCCGTGAGGTATGGGGCGGTGCCAGGGATGCTGGGAGATGAACTGTTTGCCTGTGTAGTGATAGAGTGAGTTTTCCCAATTGGAGAGTAGTACAAACGGTCGGCGGCGTCTCCAATCCAATTCCTGTTCTCCACAGTGGAGCTGTTGGAGGAGCCGTAGTCGACGGCGATATCATCGGTTGGATGGTAAGCGCCAACGTTGTCGCCAGTGACTGAGACAGGGAGTGCTTCGAGCGAGACAGAGATGAAGATGAATAATAGAAGGGGTGGTTTCATGTTCGTCATCTCACTGCTCGACGACAGAGGGTCGCACACGAATCGATGAAAAGCACAAGGAGAGCGGGGTCTCGGAGATGAACCAGTTTTGACAATGGAGATTTAGGGGGCGTTTGGTTGGGCATTCCCAAAGCCCCTTTGACCCCCAAAGCCCATTGGGGGAAAATTTGAGTGTTTGGCAAATATTTTGAAAGCCCCTTTGCCCAAGTATGAGCATTCGGAATGCTCAATGCCCAATGCTGAGAAGGGGCAGCATTCGGCCCTCGACATTTGGGAAATGCCACGCCTACTGTTCATCATCTTTCTTCGTCGTCGTCTTCTTCTTCTTTCCGGCCACCAAGCTTCTTCGGCAGCCACCGCCGCTGCCGCCTGAGGGTCGCGCGTCGCCGGTGACCACCGTCTGGGGGTGCCGCGACGCGCGACCCAAGCGGCGCAGACCTCAGGCGACCTCAGGCAACGCGAACCTCAGGCGGCGTCGCCTGAGGTCGCGCGGACCTCAGGCCCCCAGATCTGGCGGTCCGGAGGCCAGATCTGGCCGTTCGGCGGCCAGATCTGGCCTCTACGACCTCAGGCGCCTGAGGTCGCGCCTCTAGGCGGCGACGACGTCGCCTGAGGTCGCGCCGCGCGCCGCCGGGTCCGCGTGACCTCGAGCCGCCAGATTCGGCGGTCCGGAGGCCACATCCGTCGCCGGACGGCCGGATGCCGCCTCGCGCCCAGCGCTGAGGTCGCGGCGACGGCGTCGCTGAGGTCGCGACCTCAGCAAATGGACGGCCAGAGATCTGGCCGTCCGCATCGCCGCCGCCGGATTTTATTTTCAGATTTTTTAAAAAAAGAATATTAAAAGCAAAAGCTCATTTGGAATAAATTTCGCTAAACGGTATTTTCAAGACAAAGAACTTTTCAATGTGTAATTTGCCAAACTACGAAAAGATTCCCAAAAACCCCTTTATCCTAAAAAGATATTGCGTTTGGCCAAAGACATTCCCCAAAAGTGAACCAAACGGGCCCTTAGTAAGAAGAGCGGAAGAGACGGCTGGCACTAGTGACGAGATTAGGGGAAGACCAAAGTCGTCGCTAAGATATCTGCAAGGGGATAGAGCCCTCGCCTGCCACAAGACAATCAGCGGACGGGATTTGGAGAAAATATTAGGTACGTAACATGCTCCATCGTGGCAAACAAGAAGGCGGTCGGAGCGCAACACGTGTCTCGTGGGACCCACAATTTCAGGCGCCCATTTTGAAAATTTTCATGTACTGTAGCTTCTGGAGAGAGGTTTTCTGCCGCGCGGTTCTTCTTTGCGCCTCTCTCTCTACCCTCGCTCTCTCTCCCCGACGAATTCCCTCTCTCTGCCCTCACTTTTTCCGACCGGCAAACCACCTCGAGCAATCGACGAACCAGGAGGATACCGGCGTGCGACCTCCCTCTTTCCGACCGGCGAACCACCGCGCCACCGCGCCGCCCCTCTGGCTCCGCTTCCGGGCCCGACTCGTCCGTCCCTTACCCCTTGTCTCTCCTCGCGTCTCTGTCTGCCCTCCCTCTCTTCGACAGCGAACCGCCGCGCGACCGGCGAACCACCTCGCCCCCCCTCTGGCTCCAGATCCGGCACCGGCTTGTCCAGGTAATTTCTCGCTTTCTCTTTTCTCTCTTTCTCTGTCTGATGGGGTGAGGAAGGGATTTTATAGGAGTTCAGCGATGCCTAAAAAGTCATTAGTAGTATGCTTTTCGCCTGTAGTTTTTCTTTAATCTTGGGTCTGGCTATTCATTATGCCAGTAGGACATACTCCGAAAAGGCTCTAAAATGAGTACTATTGTTGCAAATCATGGATAGTCTTTGAAAAGCCAGATCTGTTATTTTTCCATATTTATGTTTATATGTATATTCCCCAATAACTTTGCTGAGATGCACTGCAAGTGCATCCAGTCTCAATTGATTATTGTCATGCAGTGTAGATTTTTCTTGCTTCTCAGATGATTTGGTCATATTTGTTTCCGTGTGTTTGCGATGCTTATGGTAATACTGTACTCTCTTAGTGTTCATTCTGATATTTAGTCTGCCGTTCCTCCTCTCTCAGGTTCTTGTGGAACTGTCTATCACGCTCTGTGGTGCGGATCAGTATGTTCTTCTACTCCCCTTAAATTTAGTTTAACAGAGTGATGCATGCTGTCATGATGTAAAATGCATGTACCTCACTTCACGGTACTTATCTCACTCCTCTAATAGCGTTTGGTTATCTCTTATGCTATTCACTTACGGACTTCAAGTTCTCTTTATAATATGTAATGCGTGGTGGTGGAGTGAATTTTACTCATGTTGCCGACATGAAACACAGGAGAAATGTGTCATCTGTCTGGACTGTAGGTATTATTCTGTGTTTTGCTATAAGTGGCACGATAAATGTGGCACAAATACCTGTTTTGGAGAAGTGGAAAGAAAGGAGAGTAGTGTTGTAATTGACTTTGCGATATCGTGTTGTTCCCATATGTAACTAAATGATGTGGGTAACTTTAGTTGGTGCGTTCTGCTATGTTTTACTTATTTTGCTAAATGAAAGAGGAGATTTAGTGCAATGCATTTGGCTTCTTACTTTATCTCACTGTTTGGTATAGACCTATGCGATCTCCTAATGATGATCTTTTTTTTGGATTTTAACTTTCTCTGCATTTTAACTATATAGGAAAGGTGGAAGAATCATCAACAAATATTTCAGAGCACAAATATCTCCTTTACCAGCATTTTGAAATTGAAATCTTTTTCAATAAGGATCAAATAATAGAGGCTCATTTGTTGATGCACCCTAATGAGGTAGTGGAGTTGGCTGAAGGCAGGGATATGGACATAGAGCTACGGTACAGCATGCATTGGATAGAAACAGATGCACATTTCCATGAAAGGATGAAGAAGTATTCAGTGCCACACAATTCTTCAATACACCATTTTTCAACACGTGTGACGTTTCTGATTCTATTTGGATGCCTTTTAATTTACTATATGAGAGTCATCCGGAAGGATTTCTATGAGTAAGAGTGCAAGCATTTGTCACCCTCTTTTCCTTGTTCTTATTGTGTTCTCTCTATCTATGCTACGGAAGTGTTTTTACATGTTTGATCACTTGGCAGTTTCATACCTGAAGACAGCAGTAGACAGAGAGCAGACAGGATGGAAGTGCATCTGTTTTGATGTCTTCCAGTATCCAAATAACGGGTCTTTGTTTGCTGCAGCCCTCGGTTCTGGTGCTCAGCTGTGCATTCTGTGAGTTTCTTAACCAATCAATGCATCTGAGATCATCTTACTCAATAGGCCGATCGGCAGTCCTCTATTTTCTTGTGTTATAAACTTCTGATTATTTACAATCTTTTTCTCGAGCCACATTTACTTTACTACTTGGGCTTCGGGTGTATTTTATCCATTCAACCGAGGAAATTTGTTCATAGCATTGATAGTCCTGAACTGTTGAGCTGTAAATAGATATTATATTGCTGTAAATACATAGGATTTTTTAGGAGGTTTTTATTTTGATTTGATTCTGATCAAATCCCACACATCATGGGATTATAGTTGTTAACCCACAAATCGTGGGATTTTAGTTTTTCTCCTTTTCTAAATTTCTTTCCTTTGTTTTTGTTTGTTAGGATTTATCTATGTATTAGCCTATAAATACAGCATTGTAAAGCACCAGAAGATATGAATGAGAATAACAATTTCTCTCCATCTAAAATTTCACATGGTATCAGAGCTCTAGGCTAGATTCCTGAATTTAAAATTGCAGTTTTCATTGCTGCGTTTTTTTCAGCCTTCTTTGCTGTCTATTATTCTCCAGAAATAGATTTCTAGATTTCAATTGCAGTCTTCATTGCTGCACTATTGCCCTTGTTCTCTTCTTAACATTCACTCTCCAAAATGGCCACATCCAAAGCCACAAATCCTACCATGAACCAATCTGAGGAGGTCGCCTCAACACACATGACAGGTGATCTTCAGAATATCAGGCCAACATATAGATTGAATGAGAAGAACTACCTCAAGTGGTCACAATTTGTCAAGACGTATCTGAAGGGGAAAGGAAAACTCAGCCATTTACTTGGGATAGGACCCAAGAAAGGAGATCCTGATTTTGATGCGTGGGATGAGGCTTATTCCATGATCATGTCATGGTTATGGAATTCCATGGAACCAGCCATAAGCGACACTTGTATGTTTCTACCAACCGCAAAGGAGATCTGGGATTCCGTTCGACGAACGTACTCAAAGGCTCATGATGCAGCCCAGGTGTATGAAATTAAGGTGAAAACCAGTGGGAGAAAGCAAGGAGGTAAGACTGTTACCGAGTATGCTAATTCTCTGCAGAACCTATGGCAAGAACTCGATCATTATCGAGTATTTTAGATGCAGTGTCCAGATGATGCGACCATTCTAAAGAGTTTTATTGAAAAGGATCGTGTCTACGATTTCTTAGCCGGGCTTAATTCTGAATTTGACCAAGTCAGAATTCAAATACTTGGCAAGGAGGAAACGATTTCCTTGATTTGAGCGGAAGAAAGCCGTCGATCTGTCATGCTAGAACCACAAGCTGTAGAAGGGTCGACCTTTACAACTAGAAAGGTTGATGAAAAGGGTGACTTGTCAAGGAAAGACAATTGGGACAGCTTGTGGTGTGCCTACTGCAAGAAGCCCAGACATACAAAAAAACAATGCTGGAAATTGAATGGTAGGCCAACTACTTCAGGCCGAGAGTGGGTGAATCGGGCAACACAACCAAGACCTCGGGTCCACCTAACTGAGAAAGCTGGTCAAGAAGAAGTTCAGGAGAAAGCAACCTTCATTAATGAAGAAATTGAGAAATTAAGAGGTTTGTTAGGGTCTCTTAATAAACCTTCTGGTGCATGCTCACTAGCACTCTCAGGTAATTCATGGGTTATTGATTCAGGGTCTACCGACCACATGACTCACACTTCATCCCATTTCAGCACTTATACACCTTATCCTAGCAATAAGAAGATTATTGTGGCAAATGGGTCTCTTGCTACTGTTGCAGGGGTTGGAAATGTTCCTATCACATCTGATCTTATCCTTAAAGATGTCCTTCATGTCCCTAAACTATCTGCCAGTCTTATCTCAATACAGAAACTCACAAAAGATCTTCATTGTCAAGCTGTTTTTTACGCATCTTATTGTGTTTTTCAGGATCGAGACTCGGAGAGGAGGATTGGACTTGCTAAGGAACAAAATGGGCTGTACTACCTTGAGACACCTCTCACTACAAGAAGAATCATGAATAATCTGTCTATGTCATTTCTTAGTACTTCAAATAAAGAAGCAATTTGGCTTCATCATTTTCGTTTTGGTCATCCGTCCTTTCAAGTCTTGAGCATTATGTTTCCATCCTTGTTTAAAGATCTGAATATTAAAGACTTCCATTGTGATGTTTGTGAATTAGCCAAACATAATCGTGTACCATTTCCTATTAGCAATCATCGTAGTTCTAATCCTTTTGACTTAATCCACAGTGACATTTGAGGACCTTCCACGATTCCAAACATCTCTGGAGCTCGCTGGTTTGTCACTCTAATTGATAATTGCTCTAGGATTACGTGGACTTTCTTACTCAAACATAAATCTGATGTGAGTAACATTATTCCTTCGTTTCATTCCATGATTCAAACTCAATTTGGGGTCAAGATCAAGGTCTTTCGGTCGGATAATGGTAGAGAATACTTTAATCAAGTGTTGTCCCCTTATTTTCAAAAGGAAGGCATTATCCATGAGTCATCTTGTGTGAATACATCACAACAAAACGGGGTTGCTGAAAGGAAAAATGGCCATCTCCTTAACACAACTCGTGCCTTATTTTTTCACGGACAAGTTCCTAAAGCATATTGGGGAGAAGCTGTTCTTACAGCTACACACATGATCAATAGACTACCCTCAACGTACATTAGACCACAAGACCTCTATGGAAGTTTTTTCTTAGTTCTATCCTCACCTTCGTACATCTAATGGTCTTACACCTCGAGTCTTTAGTTGCACTTTCTATGTCCACATTCATCATCATCAACGAGGAAAGTTAGATCCTCGTGCAATCAAATGTGTATTTCTTGGTTACTCACAAACACAAAAAGGCTATAAATGTTACCATCCTCCTAAAAAATTTTCTCTCTTTGCAGATGTCACTTTTGTTGAAAATAAATCCTATTTCTCACAATCTTATCTTCAAGGGGATTTTTCAGTCATGGAAGATAAGGACCTTGGTGTCATTGATAACTTAGATTTATCATCTAATGTCCCTATCAACCAAAACTTGTCAACTAGTCCCACACACCAACCTGTCTCTATTCCTATTCCCACTAGTCCAACTCATATTTATGATTCTAAGAGATTTTCTCAGGTGTATTCAAGGAGGACAGCCGTTCCAACACAAGAGCATGTCCAAAATACCACTCCGGGTACTGTCAATGAAAACACAGTAAGTTCTCAATCTCCTTTGGATGAACATCATAGTAATACACCTGAGAGTGATCTTGATTTACCTATTGCTGTAAGAAAATGGATTAAAGAGTGTACCAAGAAACTGGTATATCCACTATCAAATTATGTGTCCCTTAATAGGTTATCATCATCATACAGAAATTTTATTGTGAGTTTAAACACAATTGTTGTTCCTAACACCTTGTCTGAAGCGTTGTCAAAAGAGGAATGGAGGAATGCCATGAAAGAAGAGATGGAAGCACTTGAAAAAAAATAAAACATGGGAAATTGTTGACAGGCCAAGGGGGAAAAATCTAGTTGGTTGCAAGTGGGTATTCACTGTAAAGTACAAGGCAGATGGCTCTCTGGAGAGGTACAAGGCAAGATTGGTTGCGAAGGGTTACACTTAAACATATGGAGTGGATTACCATGAGACATTTGCACCAGTGGCTAAAATGAATATTGTAAGAATTTTATTGTCTTTAGCTGCTCATTTTGATTGGGAACTTCAACAGTATGATGTAAAGAATGTGTTTTTACATGGAGATTTGGAAGAGGAAATCTACATGAGCATCCCATTTGGTTTTGAAGGAAATGAAACAATAGAAAAGGTTTGTAGACTTAAGAAAGCATTATACGGGCTCAAACAATCACCTAGAGCCTGGTTTGGACGGTTTGCTAGAGTCATGAAGGCATCCGGGTATAAACAAAGCCAGGGAGATCATACAATGTTCATAAAACACTCGAACTTGGGGGGAGTTACAGCATTGTTGGTGTATGTTGATGACATAATAGTCACAGGCAATGATGAAAGGGAGAAACAGCGGTTGAAACAGTGCTTGATTAAGGAATTTGAAATAAAGGAGTTAGGGAAGCTACGGTATTTTCTGGGAATTGAGGTTTTGTACTCCAGGCAAGGGGTCCTTATTTCACAACGAAAGTATGTGACGGATCTTTTGGAAGAAACTGGGAAGCTTGGTTGTAAACTAGTAGCTACTCCAATTGAGCCGAACCAAAGGCTAACAGAAGCAAAAGAGGAGGCGCAGCAGTGGATCGAGAAATGTATCAGCGATTAGTGGGAAAGTTAATTTATCTTACTCATACTCGACCAGATATCTCCTATGCTGTCAGCTTGATTAGTCAATTCATGCATAATCTAAAGGAATCACATCTATAGGCTATTCATCGAGTCCTACACTACTTAAAAGGTAGTCCAGGAAAGGGAATACTTTTCAAGAGAAGCCCAAATCTCAAGCTCGAGGCTTATACAGATGCTGATTATGCAGGCTCAATAGTTGACAGGAGGTCTACAACTGGTTATTGTACCTTCCTTGGAGGTAATTTGGTAACTTGGAGGAGTAAAAAACAAAATGTGGTGGCAAGATCAAGTGCAGAATCTGAGTTTAGGGCAGCGGCTCAAGGAATATGTGAGTTATTATGGATCAAGATCATTCTTGATGACTTGAAGATTGAGTGGCAGAGTCCTATGAAGTTATTTTGTGACAATAAGTCTGCAATTAATATTGCTGATAATCCTGTGCAGCACGACAGGACAAAACATATTGAGATTGATAGGCACTTCATCAAGGAGAAACTTGAAGAAGGGTTGATTTGTTTGTCTTATGTTCCTTTAAGACAGCAAGTGGCGGATGTCTTGACCAAAGGGCTTAATGGTCGAAGTTTTCATGAGCTAATTTCCAAGCTGGGAATGGAAGATATCTATTCACCAGCTTGAGGGGGAGTGTTAAGCTGTAAATAGATATTATATTGCTGTAAATACATAGGATTTTTTAGAGGTTTTTATTCTGATTTGATTTCGATCAAATCCCACACATCATGGGATTATAGTTGTTAACCCACAAATCGTGGGATTTTAGTTTTTCTCCTTTTTTAAATTTCTTTCCTTTATTTTTGTCTGTTAGGATTTATCTGTGTACTAGCCTATAAATACAGCATTGTAAAGCACCGGAAGATATGAATGAGAATAACAATTTCTCTCCATCTAAAATTTCACATGAACACCATGACTTCTGGCTTTGCTGGATATTTAGCTGTCTTATTCTACTGCCAGATTGAGGGAAAAAATTGGGTATGTTCTAACAGGCTAAATTTTGAGCATCTCCATTTGAACACTTTAATATTCATCATGAAACTTGAGCCTAATCCTCTGAGTTTTACAGCATGGCAAAAATGTGCTGCTTAGAAGGTCTTTATTTTCTGTGCCATTGTTTCTTATATTCTGCTTCCTTAATACTGTCGCGGCGAGCAAACGCAACACTTCCTCTAGGAACAATCTTGATATAACTGTTGATTTGGATATCGCTTGCATTGCCAATTCTTGTTCTTGGGGGGAACAGCTGGGAAAAAAAGCCACAGTGAGTTTCAAGCTACTTGTGAGACCTCAAAGTGCCCCAGAGAGGTCCCGTCACTCCGATGGTAGAGGGGCACATTTCCACAGATGGTCCTGGCAGGTTTCTTATTTGGTTTAACCTCAGCGCTTGCATCTTGTGCATCCATAATTCTTTCTTCCACTGTTTCTTCCGGATTCATGACTCAGCTGGAGCGACGATTGCAAAGTATGTCCTTTGTCATGCAATGGATTGATTTAAAAGATGAACGCCCATCTAAATAAGAAGAATGAATTTAAATGTCAAAATGATGCCGCATTGAATGAGGGAAGTTCTGCACACTCTTAGCTAAACAACGTTCACTTTTGTTGTTGAAAACAGAAAACTAAAAGTTTTATTCGATAAACTAAAGGGTTTATTTGCCAGCATTCTTATTCTAAATTTCATGCTGCATGTGTCATATTGCAGGTGAAGGAAAAGATGTAAAATTGGTGGACGCCCCTGTTTCTGGTCATGTTAAAAGAGCTGCTGAGGGAAGTCGATGACTTCTCATATGATGTGGACAGGCTTTAAAGAGTTACGGAATTATTAATGTGCAAGAAGAAGAATCTTATGGTGATATATCTTGAAGTTGACTCCTACATTTTCAGAGGTGCAAATTTGGTTTCACTTATAAATGAGGTCTTGGACCAAGCGAAGATTGAATCTGGTAAGATTGAGATTGAGGCTGTGCAGTTTGATCTAAGGGCCATATTGGATGATGTCGTCTCTCTTCTCGGGGACATCTCAAGAAAAAGGAGTGGAGGTATTGACTGCCTTTGTTACATGGTGCTGCTAATTCACCTGAGTCATTATCTAATAATTTCCACCCCTTCAAATCTGCAGCTAGCAGTTTACATTTCTGAAAATGTTCCGGAGAAGTTGATTGGTGATCCGGGGAGATTTCGGCAGCTCATCACAAATATTATGGGGAACTCAATTAAAGTAAGCTATTTAAGTGTGGTTCGCACATTTTCTAAGAACTTTGTTTTTGAATCTCAAGTCACCATTATAATTCTTGATTTTCCTTCATTGAAGGAAAATTGAACTTGTTATCATCTTGGTATATAAAAATATTGCCAATGACTTGATCATTCAGGAGGTCACATGCATTGGCTCCTACGTTACAATATTTACAATCTATCCCGCATCCATGTAATCTAAATAGCTAATGTATCTATTATGGTTTTCCCTACCTGATGTTTCTGTCGATTGTCATTAAGGTTTTCCCTACTTGATGTTCATGTGCTACGAAGCGTGCAAGAGGATTATGGTTGAGAATGATGAAGAGGCGTAACCACATATTTGACAAGAAGAAATGCAAGGTCTTTTGCTATGGGTCATCTACAGAAAGAGTGGATAAAGATGACTATTTTGTATACTGCGACTTCTTTTTTTTTTTTTTTGGTCAGATGTATACTGCATTGAATGGTTTAGTTTATGTTTTTTTCTTTTGCTCATACGATTTCTTCAGAAGAATTCTTCAAGGAAGTTCTTGTTACCAAGGTTGGTTCTACATGCACTCGCAAAGATATTCGAGGGGTTTACTTTTCTTTTGGAGTTCTATGTGTTTCTGAAGAAGGTACTGGCATGTTTTGATAATGTGAGTATTGCCTTTCATGAGAAGATGAGTTGGCAAGAGTCGAACCAAGAAAGATGGCCAATTTGTCCAATAACATGCTAATTGAGATGCAATGTTTTTCATAGGGGCTACTTTGCGTGTGCATAAATCTCTTGGAGTACCTAACATAAGGAAAGCTTTTTTGCTTACTGGATTGTCGTTTGAATGAATAATAGTTTCATGTTTTGAGTATGATGTTTCAGTTTCAGGTTTGCGTACCTTCAGCTTGCTTTGACAGAACAAAGCTTTGTATTAAATGATCTTATTGGATGTTGATTTTATTTCTGATCTAAACTGTGGCTGGTTACCTTGCAAGGCAAAGCTCTTGCTGCCCTACCAATATTGGCAAACCTGTAGCTCCAAGGGATCGCTCCTAAGTATGAAATCGAAAAGTGGCAATAATTCAACCTAGTTGAGTCTGAATTTAACGATATACAAAAAACACAACAGCATCACTTTTCAATTATCAGTAGTGTGAGAGAGAATTAATCGATGTGCGAGAAATGCTTTCCGTAGAGCCTTGCGTTAATGAGAGACTTGTTGACAATTTGCAAGAGAATTGTGGGAATAGTAATAAAGGCATCGACTTAAGCTTGACCAATGAACTTGTTCTGTATTCAACCTTTAAGTGCTGAATTAAGTTCGAAAGTGCTACATTCTTGTGATCAAACAACAAAATACTGCACAATAAATAACAACAAACGAATCAAAGGTTCAAGATGCCTATTTTCCAACACGGGCAACTGTGGAAAGGACATGACAAAAAATGACATTCTCTGCTTTTTCTGTTTTACACCCACCTTCTTCCCGGACGAAAGTATTGCCTCAATGATGAAAAGTGACTTTGGGTGGCAATGAGAATCTTGTTATATACATAAAAGAACAATAAGCACTTGAAGATGGCTTCCCCCACAGGCGAGCATGATACAATTAGCAGTTGATGCTGCATTGACCATTTGTAGCAAATTTTGTGGCAGCCGAGGTGAAAGGGTCAATCCGTACCCAAAGCAATGAGAATATGGAAGCAAGAAGAATAGACCACACAATAACAATCGTATGAGTACGATTCTGCCGACCCAACAGACCCTTCAGGAATGGGTAAAGGTCAGCAATAACCGATATGGCGAAGAACAGCTTGCCAAACAGTGGACCCCATGACTGATACCCACTGTTAATCGCATAAGACACCTGCAACAATGCCAATGATGTTCACGATAAGAACTGTGGTCGGAGGAATGAGAAGCGATGTCCATTTGAACACATAAAGCTCAGCAAAGTCTCCTTCCTCATCGGCTGCTTTCGAAGTGACTGTGAAGTTGGTATCAATGCCAGCAAGCACTTTAAGAAGCCCTTGGAACACAGCAAAAAGGTGAGCGGATGTACCACCAATGACCCAGAACTACTCATTCCTCCACCAATGCTCAATGCTGACACCACTCCAACTGAGCTCAAGAATACCAGTTGCGAAAATTGAGACGAAAAGGAGAATGAACCACATGCTAGCAAAGTTGCTTATCTGCAAAATTTTTTTTTTAACATCGGATCAGTCATCAAATGAAAGAAAAGAGGAAACAATCTCTAATTACACTGAAGTTACTTACATGTAGCTCTAGATAGTCTAGCATAAAGACAACTATATTTAGTTTATGAAATCGGTAGTATAGCATAATAAGGAGAAGCATCAACAGCTGAAGCCAGTTGCTGCCCTAGAATTGAAGGTTGAGGATTCATCATCAGGGTGTTGGGGATTGTGTAGTCTCTGCTCCGAACATTGTTAACCTGGAAAAATAGTTAGCATATCAATCGATTAACAATCTCCCACCTACTTTCTTCGAAAGTAAAAATGTAAGAGAACAATATCAGCAAATTAATGTTCGCATATATTCAAAGGCAAGACAATTATTATGACAAGCCGTATATATCTAACATAGAAACTGAAATGCAGCACAAAATACTAAGACAATTATTTCTAGCCAGTCCTAACAATTCACCAAGCTAATAAATCATAACCTCCCCCACAGAATGATCAATGAATAACAGATGAATAAATAGCAGATTCTAGAACTGTCTTAACTAAAATGACCAGGCTTCCGTACTATTTTATCTTAAAATAACATCAGTACATTCTCACAAAAGGAAGTGCTCACAACACTTGCTTCAGTTTTCAAATTCCCACCAATTCATGATATAAGAACAAATTACACAATGCCTCATGTTAAAGGGACCAAGTTTAAATCATGCTAGCACCTAAAGTTTATCTTTCAAAGCGAGGGAAACAAGAGAGTTCAGATTCCCTGAATGATGACACAGAAAACACAACTGCAAACGGGTGTGACTTATATATGGTCACGTTGAAAATGGTAACACCAGATCTAAGGAGATGAGCAGAACCTTGAACGTGTGGCATAATTGAAGTCAACAGCCAATGAAAGTTCTTGTTGCCAGAGACATCAATGAATGTTTCACCACTTTTCTCAAAGTGAAACAGCTTATACTGGCGAAATAGAATAATGCCATCCCTTATTCATCAGGTTTATACATATTTCATGTCATTCGCCCTTCTACAGGGAACTGATTTCACTTTAACTGTTTTTAAGTGAAAACTAAAAACATGTGATTGACATACTAGTGACTCTTTGAATGGTAATCGCTCTTGATCAAATGGTCAATTGGAAGTGGCATCTTTCAAAATTCAACTGGAAAACTTGATATAGGAGAGGGAGTTTTTCCTTTTGTATCAAAAGCAAGGAAGTGTACATCCACGGTGTAGGATAGTCGCAACTTGTTGAGATAAACGTAATACCAGGGGGCAGCAGATGTAATTACCTTTATGCTAAGATCTGTATGGCGCGAATACGAGATATGGAGTTTGCAAAACCCCCCGTCATATATGCAATGCCCTTCCAAAGCTTCCTTTGCAACTACAGCTGTCTAAACATCTGCATGGACAGCAATGCGACAACCAACATGCACTTCATTAAATGCATGCATATTTTTCACCCTAATGCAAGAAAGATATTCTTCATCCAGAAAAATTCACTGCTCTTACTAACCAGGGTACTGAATCAATGCTTGGACCCCTCCATTCTTGTCAAACATGGCAATCTTCTGTACAAGTCCAAAAGCTAAAAAGACCTGAACCAGGCGAAATTGGTGACAAACTTTTAAAACACATGCTTACCTAAGAATGCAGATTAGAGAATTAAAAATAAAATAAAATAAAATAAATACCATGTGAAGAACATCCAATGTTACTGCAGACTGCGTATTCTCTATTGATGCGAGAAGGACATTGCTCTCAGGTTCTAATTTTTTCCCATCCAAGCCAACACTCAACTGCAACATACAATGCAATGTTTGATCAAATCAATCAAATCATAAGGCAGACAAAATAATATGCCCACCTCATTCTAATAGCGGATGTGATTACAACAAAGCAAATGTTGATTTTTGATTCCTTACCTGACCACTGCCATCTATTGCAGATGGAGCAACAGGAAGGTATGGATTAGCGTAGTCCCTGATAAACAAAAAAAAATTCCATGGTAAAATACACAGTCAATCAATCAAGAAACGGACATCAAACGAAAGCTTGGTATAAAAAACCCAATTAGAAAGTCACCTGCTCCGATGGCTCTGGAATTTCACACACAGATCTGTGTGGGCTGAATATGTGATCCTGAGGGTGCATGGCCCCATGTGCTCAGGAAGCAAATAGCTGTGAACCAAGACAAAGTCAGTCGGTAACCTTCATGTGAGTGCACTAGAAGAGAATATGCTATCGCAACCCAAAAGAAATTCTCAAAGCACATGAACATGCCACTCTATGTTAAGAACTGCTTCTTTGTAACTAGAGAAATTTGATTTTTAGCTTAACTAGGAATTATTCTCTAAACACAATATATAGATGATAAACTCGTGCCAAAATATGCATTACTTTTGGCAACATGTACCAGTTCCAGTTGGACAAAATACCATGTCAAAAAATTAATACAACCGTCACCTAGGAATGCATCTTCCATCAAGGGCATTTTTTGTAGAAGAAGCAGTTTTGGCATTCAAAAATTGCACCAGGGCCTACAAACAAGATTTTAGTCAAGAATTTTTTTGCTTAAATTATAAACTCTGTACAAAACCAAAAAAAAAGTCATCTCAGTTTTTGTCACCTGGAATCCAGCAGTTTTCTCAAAGGTAGTAATCTTGTGAACAAACCCAAAAGCTGAGAAGACCTGCATTACCAATTAACCAAGAAAAATGTTCAGTATAAGAAGATTTTCTATCACAATTGGCTGCGATATTTTAGTTAGTTTTTTTTTTTTTTTTTTTGGCAAAAGCAATATTTTAGTTAGTTGTATTCTTGAAAAAGCTTAAATTAATTCAACAAGTTCCATTGAAAATTTAAGGTGTTCAATATTCAAATTATTCAAATGAAATGAAAATTTCATCCAAACAGCCAAAGCTAAAGCTAAAGTCAAAAGCTAGAGCCAAGGCTAAAAATTGATTAAAAACAGGTTCAAAGCCACCCCAAACACAACAATGAGCTTTCCAAGACATCAGCATGGTAACACAGACAGTTGCTTTTATCGAAAAAGAAATTCCAACCCCTATCCCCTCTCAATATCAGTGTTATAAGAGATATCATCAGAATGTATTCAAATGTTACTTTACGAGAGAAACAAATATGAAAATTTACACAAATACTTACCAAAGTCAGAAGCATCACATGCATCATTTAATTTGTTTTAGATCAAGAGATTGGTTAATGATTTCAAAAGTACATCTAAATCAGCAAAATGTTGCTTGAAATCTCAGGTTTGGCACTCCAAACATAACAAGGATCACTGCCCAAGCATTTGCAAGCAATAAATACAATATGATGAGCTATAAGAGAATTTTTCACATTGAGGAAAAGGAAAATCTGTCATGCAACAATGAGACTTATCCAATTTGATATGGAGGCGTCAAAATCTTCCTAACAACTCTTTGACGTAGGGATCAGGTGTGTGGTTCGGAATGTGTTATTTGTATGCCTATCCAGTCACATTTTCATGTTGTTGATCAGCCAAGCTCCCAAACAAGAAACAAATCACTATGATGCAAGAGAAACACTTTGTATACTTCACCTTTCTAGACCCAGTGGTGTAGGAATATTATGCACAAAAATACAGTTTTCACAAGTTGGTAAAAGGAACCGAATTTTTGCCGGCTTCTCACATGTCACAAAGTCAGGCAAAAAAAACAAAAAAACCTTTCACTTTCATGACATGCACAGTTGACCTACCACTAAATGCTGTTTGTTGATAGCTGATAACTTCATCTTAGGCAAGATGTAGGCCTTTTGACAGCCTTACTATTACTATCTGACAATAATTTCATTTTGCAAAGGAAGAATCGTATCCGCCATCTTTCATTGGATATCAATAAAACCCCAAAATATTAGAAATCGCCAAAATGGTCAATCTCAAAAGGGCCAACCTTGCTTTCTACTTCAGTAGAAAGCAAAAGCATTTGACAACGAAGCAATTGCGTAATATCCATCATGTCTCTTCAAAGCTTTCTCTATGAGGTCCCACCCTGCCAGTAGGTTGAACATTTTCTCTCCTAACTATGCTAGTTTAAGTTTACCTGAACATGGGGTTCCAGAAGTATAAACTAAGTTTGATTTGAGCTGCTATTTATTTATTGAAAAGCAATGTGAATACTAAACTTTCGAAGGCAGAAAACTCATTAAGGGAAACTCTTCTGCTGGAACTAATGAAGGTAAGGCGATCCATGAACTAACCGGCTCGAATGGCATTTATGGCAACCTGGCGATAATGGTCGACCATATCCTGTATCTCAAAGTGGTTCAAAGCTCTGGGTTTGGGATAAATGGCAAGAGACCCATCCGGCATCAAGATCCTCCACCTCTGATTTATTGGCTTGTCTGTCGACGACAATGGTGCAGCTCCCCCGGGTTGATAGACTGATCAATTCAATGTGTTCAAAATGGGAACTGGTAAGCACATCGCAAAAAACAACATATGTTTTGGGAAAGGAAATGTTATGCAGACTTTCATGACCAAAAAATTAGAGGAAGTGGTCATAAATGGCAGTGCAATGATCATATCGAAATTTGAGTTATCTATGAAACTCAGCACGGACTCCGCAACTTCCAGATATGTGATTAGTTTAGTACAGTTCGTTCAGATGCAAAAAGCCGGAAAGGAACAGGCTACAAACGCACAAAGCAAAAGATCGACGCAGAGAATCCACCATCACCAACGATCTCGTGTGCTTATCATGGGGGCAGGGGCCGACGGCTTGACGCCTCGGTGGTGAATGCTGTAGAGAACGTGTACCTTGATGGGAGGCGCAGCCAACGTGCCAAAGTTGACAGGGGTTACAGATCTAATTGGAAATCGCCAAAATGGTCAATCTCAAAAGGGCCAACCTTGCTTTCTACAGCCCCATGTCCTTTCTGGTGCTGAACTAGTGCTCACTATCACTGCTCAGCAAATTGCATTCTTTACTAAGCCCATGATCTGTATTACCTCACCAGAACCACAAGACAGAGAAGTCGTTGGGTGGTGGGTGTGAGGCGGTTGGGCGCGAACGTTCCAGGGTACAGGACAAGCCGGTGCCGGATCTCGAGCCGAAGGGGGGCGCGGTGGTTTGCCGGTCACGCGCTGGTTCGCTGCGAAGAGAAGGAGGACAGACAGAGACGCAAGGGGAGAGAGAGAGCAGGGGACGGACGAGTCGAGGCCAGATCTAGAGCCAAAGGAGCAGTGCGGTGGTTCGCCGGTCGGAAAGAGGGAGGGCAGAGAGAGAGGGAGGTCGCACGCCGGTCGGTTGCTCGCGGTCATCTCGCCGGTATCCACCTGGTTCGTCGGTTGCTCGCGGTGCGTCGCCGGTCGGAAAGAAGGAGGGTGGAGAGAGAGAGGGAGTTCGTCGGACAGAGAGAGCGAGGGTAGAGAGAGAGAGGCATGAAGAAAGAAAAGCGGGACTGAAATATTTTCGAATTGGCATCTATTTTTCTCTCCAGAACATGGGTCCCACATGGACACGTGTTGCGCTCCCACCACCTTCTTGTTTGCCACGCTGCAGCATATGACGCACCTAATATTTTCTCTGGGATTTGTGCCCTTCCGGGTGCGCTTCTCGTGCAAGGTTCAATTGCCTTAGGAAGGTCACGTCAGGTCAGCGGTATGACTGCCAGGTCCCATGCAAGAGTGCTCCCTCTCAAGGGACCACCACCAAATCGTGTTTTCTATATCGCGTCCTTCCATTTTCAACTTTTGTCCTTTTAAGGAGGAAAATTATTTATGTAACAGAAATTTAATCAAACGCTTTGTTGATGTATCGTAGATAAATCCATTGATGCCTAGTTAGAGACTTCTAAAATTTTAATCTTATACCGTACCTCATAAATGTCAACCATTAGATTAATATAAAAGGATCCTAACTGTCGAAAGTTAGATGTCCAATACTAGAAAATGCACGTCTGACATAAGAAAATGCACGTTTGATGTATTAAAATGAAATTTATGATGCTTTAAGCACTAGTAAATGGGTGCCAAACTCGTAGAATATTGACGTCATGGCATAGTAAAAATCAAATTTAATAAAGTTTTATGAGGTTATATTGTTAGTTACAATGATTGTTGCAAACCTTTATAAGCCATCGTAGTTTGAAAGGATTTTAAATTCACAATGTTAAGTTTTTTATTACAATGGAAAGTCGAAATTTCTTAAAATCATTGTAATAAAATTTTTTTTAAAATTTGCAACATCTTGTTCATGGTTACGTTCGCAAAGCGTTGTAGTTGAAAAAAAAAATACAAGATTATGACATTTTAACCTTATTTGGGGACAACAAACATAACCCTTTGTAAATAATTGTATTTGAAAAAAATCCTAGTTTTGGACGTTTTGCTCTTCTCATGACGTCATTACTCTCTGTAAAGAAATTCTCAATTTATGACAATTTCTTCTTTTCCATGACAAACGGTCATAAAAGTTGGTAAATTTAAGATGTTTTGCACTTAGTGACGTTGCAAAATCGTAACACTTTGGAACCAACTTCGATTCCATTCACGAAAGCGTACACGTCTGGGTTATCAGGAGTGGGAGCAAACGTGACGTTCAATATCTGGTCAGCTACGATGGTTAAGCAGGACTTTTTGCAGAAACTCGTGAAGCCGGTGTGATCGGAAAAGAGGAGAGTGCTGAAGTTGCGGAGCTGAATGTAGCCAGCAGCCTTGACCGAGAAGAATGAATTGGCATGGCCAAAGTTGAGGTAATCCGAAGGGAAGAAGTGGAGGCGAACGAATTTGGGGGCCCCATGGTGACGCGGAAGGTGTAGACGAATTCGGAGCAGGAGAGACAAGCAGTGTCGTGTGGGATGCGGTTGTGGACAGGGCGATGAACGGTTTGCACTTGCAACGATAGAGGAATGACTTTCATCGATTGGAAAGTAGGTTGAATCATCCTCGTTGTCCCCGATCCAAGTCTGCTTGGACACGGAGGAGTTGCCGAGGGAACTGCAATTGACGGCGATATCATTAACCGGCAAGTATGCGCCAACATTGTCGCTGGTGACTAAGACCGTGAAAGCTTCGAGCAGGACGGAGATGAAGAGGAATAATAAGAGAAGTGGTGGTTTCATGTTCTTCATCTTACCGTTTAATGTCTGAGAGGATCGCAATTGAATCCATGAATAGAAGTTCACATGGATAGTAGACTCTCGAAGATGAACCTGTTTTAATCACTGGGATATAGGAAAGAGCTAGGAAAAAGCGAGGGAAGGAAAGATTAGATAAGATGGGGAAAATTACCAATTTAGTCCTAATTTAACGAATTCCAATAGAATCTTAGACTTTTTCAATTCAATTTTTTTTTTATACTCCAATATATTATTTTCGGCTAATTTTATCCAAAAATGTTGACATACCAATCCAATCATCTCTAACTATCTTAAGTAACACGACTAGCCATATGACTTGAACAAACTGAATTGAAATAATGTGATTTTAACTATTTTTGTAAATTTTCTGATTTGTTCTGCTCTTTCTTCTTTCACACTTTTGCTCATCCTGAATCTCTCAGGGAAACATGGTAAAGCGTTCCAAGAAAGCTGATTTTTCTAAAGTCAAGCTGAAGTACTACTGTTAATCCCAAATCTCTTCGGGAAACATGGTAAATCATTGTAAGAAAGCTGATTTTTCTAGAGTTAAAGCTGAGCTGATGGCGTGGCTGCCGGTGCTCCTTCATGGATTACGGAAAAGCATTCCAGTTCGGTAGATCTAATGGCGCTGCTAAAAAGTGCGTCTCGATAATTAATCTGATAATGCTCAAATTTCCGGTGAATAGTGCAAAAGCTGGCAACAAGCGAACCAGTCTCATAAATTCCCAGTGATCCCGGCCAAGCCCATTTTTTTGCGGCCGGCGCCAATCTGCATGAAGGCGCAAGAAATCAAGGCAAATGGTGAAGATTCATCAGAATCGAACGAATTCCCACCTGATTTGGCCACGATTTGGCATATTGAGGGAGTTGCTCTTTGTAACAATTCAAACAATGGTTGTGGCACAGAGATAAAGGGCCTGCATGGTAACGTTTATGTTTCTCCCAATTTCTGTTCTTTTGTTTCCCCGAAACAAAAAAAAAAAAAACAGAAATCTGTTTGGTAATGCCAACTTATTTTTCTATTCCCTGAAATAGAAAAGTAACTAGGGAATAGATTTAGAACAAAAATAATAATAAAAAAAGTAGTTTTTTGTTCTCGAAAATAATTTCTAGAAATAAGCATTTTCTTTTTCATTTTCTTTTCTTCCTCTCTCTTGCCGCAGCCACCTCCGGCCGCCCAGAGCCACTGCCGCCGATCGCCAACTGTCGGCGATTGCCGTCGCTGTCCTCCAATTGCTTGCTGCCGCCGACCGCTACTGTTCGAACAGCCACCAACCGCCGACTGCCAGTGCCGGCCACCGCTGTCCTCTGACCGCTTGTCGCCACCGACCGCGACTCGTCGCCCGCCACCTATCACCGCTGCTTGCCGCCACTCGACTACTGCCCACAACCCACCAACTGGCCACCGGAGGCGGACGAGCAGCCGCAAGAGGGGGCAGTGGCTGGTGGGCTATGGATAGTGGTCAGGTAGCGATGGGCAACGACGATAGGCGGCAAGCAACGATCGGGCGGCAACGAGTAGCGGCATTCGGTTGTCCGTGAGTATGAAGAAAAAATGAAAAGATACAAAAATTTGTGGATTATACCAAACACATTTCTATTATTTTTCTAACTCAATAATAGAAATTTTATATAGTTACCAAACGTCTTATTTTACTCAGAAATTGTTCTAGAGAGTAAAAATAGAATAGAACTATTTTTCAAAAGAAATTGTTCCTCGGAACAAAAATGTTACCATCTCAAGTGAAAATTGAAGTAGTGGTAGAGGCAAAAATGAAAGAAAATTCCATACTTCACACGATTAAGATCTAAAATACTGATCTCAACTTATAACATTTGTCACACACCCGACTCCCACAAGTATTAGAGATGATACGACCGTCATTTCATCCAAATAATGTAGCTTCAAACGTAACTATGACTCAACTTGCTATCGGAATGTATACATCCATATATTTCATAAAGGGTCGTCTACTTACAAGATTATAATTTCCATAATCCGTAAAAAAACACATATATATCTCCAACTAACAACTAATATCATGAGTTCAATGCAGACATAAACAACTCATATAAAAAAAAAAAAAGATCCCACTATCAAAATATCCTCCTGAAAATGTGAACACTCTCAACCTATTTACGCCTACCTAAAGAACCTAAAAAAAGAAGTAAGATGAATGGTATAAGCGACAATAGGCTAATGAGTAGTACAAATCTCTTCTAAACAAATCGGACATCCACTATAAATGTTTAGGACACAAAAATGTAACTCATCTACACTACATCCAATATATAACAAATTTACAAGATGAAAATGAACTATATTACTTCAACATAACTATATTCATAACAGAAAGTACGAATTAATATCAAAATAAGGAGGTATGGACACCTGGAATGCCAAAACTTGGCACGGAATGACACTTAATTGCCAAAAGTTTGGGAAGTGACATTTAAGTATCAAAATCAAAGCAAAACGAATCACTTAAGTGCCAATCCGGCCAAAATCCGATCAATCTGACGGGGCGATTTTCCTGCAAAGTGAGTGCAAAACGACGTCATTTTGCACATTGATGTGACTAAAAAATGCAAAAATGACATCGTTTCGTCTCTAATGTGGTAAATAATTAATATAAAAATTAATTATATTAAATTTAAAACTAAACTTGTTAACACCTAAACTATATTTTCAAGCACATAAAAAAACGAAATAAAAAAAAGAAAAAAAAAGAAAAATATTGATTAAAAAAAATATATATACGTAAAAAGAAAGAAAAAAAGAAAAAGAAAAACGAGAAGAGCCGCGCCCAACCCCCTCTTCTTCTTCTTTTCCTGCGTGGGCCTAGGCCCCTCCCCCTCTTTTCCTTTTTCTTTTCCCCCTGAGCGGCCCAACCGCCCTTCTTCCTTTCGGCCTAGCCCACGCCTTTGTCTTCTTCCCTAGTCGTCATTTGCACGGGGAATTGGCAAAGTCGAAAGCAAAGGCCGCCAGGGCAGAGGGGATAGCATCATCTCGCGAGGGCAGGTGTGTCATCCTAGAATTTCATGACAATCCCTAGATATGCTATGAACCATGGATAGGTGATGGAAGCACTGTCAAATTATGTTGTAGCCATTAGACCCATGATTTGCAATAAGATTAAGGCCGAGCTTTTTAGTGGATAATAAATTGATAGGAAAATTTTATTCTTGGCCATGCGTTTTATATGTTGGATTTTATTGAATTATGTTACTTAATATTATGGCCATATGAATTGGTAATTAGGTGATGATTAAATGGGAAAAATTAGAGAAGAGTGGGTTGATTTTCTTAAGCCTAAGACTAGCCTCACTGTTCAGCCACTAAGGCTTGGCCCGCGAAGCCCAAAGGGAGGGTTGCTGTCGACCGGATGGAGGGAGAGGCCCGGCCCAAGGAAGGCCCATAAACTTGCATGGGGAAAATGCCAAGTGGCTAAGGGGATCAGCCAAATGGCATCTACATGTAATCAAATGATTGCTAATCATTGCTAAAGGGAAGAAAAGAGAGGGAGATTGGGCGGAGTGAGCAAGGAGTACCGAGAGAGAGAGAGAGAGAGAGATAGATAGAGAGAGAGAGTTGTCGTGTGAGAGAAGGAGAGGAAGAGAGAAAGAGAGAAAGGAAGAAGGAGGCTCGTTGCTACCGTGCGTGCCGCCTAGTCCTGCTGTCAAGCCGCCTTGCTCCGCCGTTCTTGTTTGCATGATTCTCTTTGGATTAGAGGTAAGTAGAGTCCATTGATCTACCCTTTGCTTGCTGTGGTTGTGATGTTGAATGCTAAAATACTTGAGCTGTGATGTTGAATGCTGAAAACTCAAATGAATGGTGGTAGTGTTCGGTGATTCGTGAGCTGCATGCAATTTTTTAGTTGGAATCTCACTTCGACTTCTTGATGAAAGTTGTACACGACTTCTTGAAAATTAACATACTAAAAGTTGAGATGAAACGGACAAGTATTGGTTGGTGAAATGATTTTCCTTTGAAGAAACTAGATCTGGAAACTGTTATGTTGGTCTATTGTGATTTGGTGAATTTTGTGAAATTATCCAGTCCGAATTCGATATCGTGTTCTTGATAAGAGTTGTAGAAGACATCTTGAGTAGAAACATATTGAAATTTGAGAATAAACGGACCAATGTTAGTCAAGGAAATGATTTTCTTTGAAAGAGATTAAATTTGGAGATTTAGCTGAGAGTTAGGGTGAGTTGTAATAGTCATATATTTTAATCAAGAAGGAATTAGATTTCAATTTCTTCATGAGACTTTTATCTCTATATCTCATCTATAACATATTAATATATCAGAATTTTCAGAGTTCATTTAAGGGCTTAATCGAAATTATTTCAGAAACTGTGCAAAAGTGACGTTGGAATTTCTTTTGCTGTGATGTATGGATCTATGTGATTGATGTGAAACTTTCTTGACATGGCGTTCTTCATGAAATATCTTCCTCTGGATCTTATTTATATCATGTTAAATTTTCAGAATTTATTGAGAATTTTTACTAATTTTCCGAGAATTTTTACTAAAGAGGTGCATTCTATTTTACCCGAAAATTGGTTCTATTTTCAAAAAGCAGTGAATTGCTTTATGAAATGTGATATCGTGAGTGTTATGTCCACTGCATATATGGTGACATTTGGCATATTACATGACATCAAAAGCTAGTTTAGATCTTTGAAATTATTGCATCAAATGTCATATTGAAAATGAGACATATATGTGATTATGAATTGTGATAATAATGATACCGTCAGAGATGTGAGCCGACGATGCCCCGGGAGTGTTGGGATGCCTGCAGTGTGTATACCGGATGCCCGGAGGTTTATGCTGGAGGGTCCTCGGGAGTTTCAAGATGCCTGGTGGTATACAGTACGTAATTCCAGGGGAATACCCAGTGGTATGTCGGTATGTAATCCCAGAAGCCCTGGAGGTTTGTGTCGGGGGGGGATTCCTCGTGATGCTAGATAGGGTGCGAGCGATAAATTTGATGGATGCAAATATTGGTCCCTAGAAGAAAAATGATGAGATCCTTTTGAAAGATAAAAATTATGCGCATTGGTGTTTGCATGTGGCATGATGCCTGATCTACTTATGAAAGTAAATTAATGCTCTTTGATATTGAGAATGCGATCATGAAGGCCTAAATGGATCTCATGGGGATGTATACATGATTGTATGAATGATATGAATCATGCGTATGTATGTGCATATGGCATGGGATGAACCTCATGGAAATACAAGCATGGCTACATAGTGGTATATGCATGATGGCATTGTGAGATATGCGTGACTGCATGGTGACATATGCACGAACGCATGGTGATGTATGCTTGATAGTATGGATGATATGTACTTTACTCGTGATATCTTGATTGCCTTGTTTGTTGCATTATGTAGTTTGATGGATCTTTACTGTTAAGTGGTTGTACTCACTCTTTTGGGGACTAACATTTTAGATTGAAAGATGCCTCTATCACCTGTCACACGTGGTACATTTTATAGATTACCGTCTGATGTTGAGGTCAAGTGCTCGGAGCACCCCTGCATTGGTGTTTATGATCTGGTGTTTATCCGCGTTCGTGTTTTGGTCATGTATGATGTGGGCCTACCTGATGGCCCTGTAGTACAAGAGTTTTTGTCTATCCATGTTCGTTGAAATGGGAGGATGATGGGGATGCTGTCACCGCCATCGGCCGATGCATCGGGATGGGTGTGATAGGAGCGTGTGATTGGTGGAGGTTGACACTTTTTGGGATGGCCGACACTAGCTGATGGATAGATGTACATGTCTGATGTACAGTTAGATTCTTTTTGGGTTTAGCTGAGTTTACTTAAAATCTTGGCCTTTTGTTGTACCAACTTGTGAAATCCATCTTAGTTATGTAAATAAAAGTTATTCGGCCCTAAAATGCATATATATAAAAGGTTGTAGTTGGTGTGTATTGCATTATATTATTTGGTTGGAGTAAGGGTTAGGGAGATGATGAGTATGCTTCCGTTATATGAATTGCGTTGGGACCGATCTAAAGGATGTAAACCCCTAGGTTGTATGGACCCACTACAATTGAAATGGTATTAAAGTGGTATGTTATTAAGACAAGTGAAAGGTAAGTAATTTGTGGCGACTCTAGCAGATCAGGGGTCGTGTCAAGGGGTGTCACAGCAGGCAAGCATTGGAATCGTCAAGTGAGGGTCGGTTGGCAAAGGCGGTTGATTGGTCGAACAAAGTCATGTAGGCGAGTTGAGCAGGAAAAGAGAGAGAGAAAAAAGAATAATAAGAAAGGGAGAAACAGGCAGAATGGAGGAGGAGACAAGGGAGAGAAAAAACCGAGAGGGAGAGAGACGGAGCAAGAGAAGGGGATGGGGAGAGGAGAGTGTCGACGGAAGAATGAAGGAGAAGAGGAGGAGACCCTCCTCTTGGAGCCTCTGATTGCTGTTGGAGCCGCCGACCGCCTCCAACCTTGCTGGAACCCAAGTAAACATTTTGTCGAGCATCTGGTGTGTGTAGTTTGAAATCGAGCTGGCTGGAGCTCGTTCCGCCTGTTTCGGGCGAGCTCCGGCCTCTGTTAGTCCCTGGTTAGATCATCGCTACTTGTTGGCCATGTGTTGAGGACCTCGGACTCGAGGCGGGTCTCGGCTAGATTCGGAATCTCGCGAGTCCTAGGTGCCCCCCACCTGTTTGTTGTTTTGCTCAGCCAAAAACCAATCCGGCAGCCCCCAACTTCAACTCGATCCTTCGGTCACCAAAGCACCGCCGGTCTGCCTAGAAGTCAGGCCATTGCCTCCGCTGGACCGAGGCGGCACCGTCGTGCCCAAGCCGGAAAGCCGCTTGGGGCATGGCGTCGTCCCCTCTGGTCGCGACTAGGAAGTTGCTGGCCAAAGGAGACAAATTGAGTTGGGCCAGATCTACGATCTAGCCCACGTGAGCCTCCCCCCCTCCCTCGCCCCGCAAGTCAACGACCTAGGGTTAGTCTGGGTCGTGGGCCTGTGAGGGGGTTTCTTCTATGAAGGGGGTTGGGCTCGTCGACGAGAGAGATGGCTCGGCCACTTCTAGTCGTGCCTAGTCTCTTTTCAAAGCGGGCCAACTGGCTTGTGTTGGAGAAATCTTTCCAGAATATTTTGAAGATGACAAAACGTTTCTTTCAGTCTAAAGTCTGGATGTTCGAAGACCGTCAGTTTGAAGTCTAAAGACTTTGTTCTCTCAAGACTCAAGACTCAAGACTCAAGACTCAAGACTTAAGACTCAGGACTTAAGACTTAAGTCTATTCTCACTGACAGTCTTTCTAATCCAGTGATGAAGGAAATCCAAAGCCGAGGTTTATGGTTGAGGATTCGATCCTATCCTCTGGAATAGATTCTTTGGTTGGATAATCGTTTCGGATTCTTTAATTCTTATCTAAGATCGATTGAAGATCCGTTGGTCGACGAAATAATCTTGGAATATTCTATTCATGGAAACCGAGATCCTGATTGTATGGGCGAACAGGATTGATGGGCTATCATCAGATTCCTTAAATAGCTCGGATGATCTTCTTGATTGATTTTGTCCAACGGGTAGATTGGAGGAATTCCTTTGGTAAGTGCCAACGGCTATGATGGCATGAAGGAGTATAAAAGGAAGACGTCTAGTTACTTTAAGTGTGTGATCGATAGAAAAATTCCAGAGTCTGAAGATCCTTGATTGTTAGTTGAGATCGAGCGAAATTGTATACAAGAGAGTGTTTATACTTGGTGACGCCTTGAGTGAGTGTGGTAGATCATCTACACCTAGAAATCAAGGAAGATCAACACCGTAACATCTCTTTGATCATAGTGGAATCCAGCCAATCGGCTGTCGTGCGAAAGAGTGGACGTAGGCTTGAATCAAGCCGAACCACTATAAACCGAGTGTTCAATTCTCTCTTTCCCTTACTCACTCTTGCGATTGAATTTTTAACTGTTGCAAATCCTCTAAACTGTTTAAATATCGTGCAAGCTTCGAGAAATTTTTTCTATACCTATTCACCCCCCCTCTAGGTACTCGTACTAGCTATTTCAATTGGTATCAGAGCTCGTGTTCTTACTTTGTTTGAAGTGTTTTACTTCGAGTAAAAGATCCATGGCTAGTATGCTAGCACCGGGCTGATGGAGGGGCAAAGCAATACCAGACCTCCCTACTTCGATGGAAAGGATTACAACATCCGGAAGAACAAGATGAAAGCTTTCCTACGATCAAAGGATCCTCCGGAATGGGACGTTGTGGAAAGAGGAATCACTCCGCCGCTGCATCAATCTCTCGAAAGAGGGAAAGAAACTCGTTGAAGCCAGCGGAATGTCTCAAGAAGAAATAAACAAGAGACAAGCACTCGATGCTAAAGCAATTTATTCTTTATATTGTGCTTTGTCACCAACTCGAATATAACAGAATATCTTCTTGTGTTACAGCAAAAGAAGTCGGGATAGGTTACATATCACTTATGAAGGGACAGATCGAGTGAAGGAGACCAGAATTAACATTCTCCTCGGTCAATATGAATCCTTCAAAATGAAACCAGGAGAATCTATAACTGACATGTTTAGTCGTTTTACAGATATTGTCAATGGTCTTGAGAACCAAGGACAAAAAATTTCTGATCCCATGAAGGTGAACAAGCTTCTACGTGAACTCTCCAAGGATTGGAATCATATAAAGACTTCAATAAGAGAGACGCAAAGAATCATGTCATTATCTGTAGACGAACCGATTGGAACTCTTCGGATCTTACGAAGTGGAACGAATTAATGAAGACGAAGATCCAAGAGGTAAGAAATCTATTGCACTAAAATCAAATGATGATTCAGATGATGCAGATTCTGAAGATGATATGGATGATGAGGAGCTCGCCCTCATGATAAGGAGATTCAGAAAACTGAATAGAAAAGGCAGAAGGTTCATCCCAAAGAAACAAAGTTTTCAGAGACAGCAGACCAAGTCTGTTGATGATGAGGAACCAAACAAAGATGTAGTTTGCTTCGAATGTAAAAAGAAGGGACACATCAGACCCAACTGTCCTCTTTTGAAAAAGAAAAGAGGAAAAGCTGAGAAATCTCGAAAAGCTCTCAAAGCCGAAACCTGGAGCGATACAGAGTGTGAAGAGAGTGATGAGGAATATGCCAACCTGTGTCTGATGGCACAATCGACTGCACTGGATCGGATCGACTCGAAAGTGAATTTGAGGTAAGTGATTATAAAATCCCTGTCAAAGTCTCTAAATACATTGATGAGTTATGTTTTAGTCTTAAGACTTCTCTTAAAAAGATTTCCGAACTTAAAAAGGAAAACTCAGTTTTAAAACAAAAGGAAAACATTTTAGAAGAAAAGGTAAAAAATTTATACTTGAATGTTTCTACTCTTAAAGAGAGTGAAGACAATCTTTCAAAAGAAAATGCTTTCTTAAAAACTGATTTATCAAATATTTCAAAGAAATTTTCAATAGGGTCCGAAAAACTTGAAAAAGTTCTTTCAATCCAAAGACCTTACTTCAATAAGTCGGGTCTAGGTATGACAGCTGAAACAATCCCTTTGATTGATTTTCCGAAAGTAAAAGAAAGAATTAAGAAAAGACCATCGAGAGAGGCTTATAAAAATCATTTTAAAAGAGTTTTTGTAAAGCCTGTAGGTCGAAATGCTTTAAGGTGTTCCAAGTGTAATAGTCAGGATCATTTTGAAAAAGAGTGTCCTATGGTTTGGAAGCCTGTTAAGAGAGTATGGCCTAATAATGCTCATCCTACTAACACCAAAGGACCCAAGAAAATTTGGGTACCAAAGAAAGCTTGAGACTCTCTTTTGAATGCAGGTCTCTGTCAAAAAGAAGGTAAAGTGGTATCTTGACAGCGGATGCTCAAGACACATGACAGGAGACTCAAATTGTTTCATAAAGCTTATTCAAGTAAATGGCGGAAAAGTTTCATTCGGAGGAAATAGCAAAGGAAGTATTGTGGGATTCGGAACTGTCAAAATTGGAAATCTCACAATAAGCAATGTCTCTCTAGTGGAAGGACTCAACTACAATCTACTCAAAGCATTAGCCAATTGTGTGATGCGGTTACAAGATCTCCTTTCAAGAAGGCATATGTTCTGCAATTAGCAAAGATTCGACTCAGTCTTTCATGGGTCGAAGGCATGGAAACATCTACCTCCTTGATGTAAAGCCAAATGAAGAACAATGCTTAATCTCAATTCAAGATGAAGCAGTTCTATGGCACAGAAAACTTGGCCATATCAACAAGAAGCAATTAGCCAAAATCTCTTCAAAGCAGCTTGTTCGAGGTCTACCTAAATTGCCATACCAAAAGTCTGACTTATGCACTCCATGCATTCTGGGAAAGCAAGTAAGAAATTCATTTAAGCAAATAAATCATGTATCTACTAATCATGTACTGCAGTTGCTTCATATGGATCTCTTCGGACCAACAAGAACCCAAAGCATTGGAGGTAAGAAATATTGTCTAGTAATTGTAGATGATTATTCTCGTTTTACCTGGGTATATTTTCTTGCAAATAAATCAGAAACCTTTTCGTACTTTGAAAAGTTTGCTAAAAAGGTTCAAAATGAAAAAGGATGTGCTATTTCTAGTATAAGAACAGATCATGGAAGTGAATTTGAAAATCAAGATTTTACGAGATTCTGTGAAAAATCTGGTTTTAATCACATGTTTTCCTCTCCGTATACTCCAGAGCAAAATGGAGTTGTGAAAAGAAAGAATAGATCTCTTCAAGAAATGGCTAGAACACTTTTAATTGAAAGTAAAATTTCTTCACGATTTTGGGCTGAAGTCGTTTCAACCGCTTGCTATATTATAAATAGAGTCTTTCTAAGACCTATTCTTGAGAAAACCCCTATGAATTGTTCAAAGGTAAGAAGCCTATTGTTTCATACTTTCATGTGTTCAGTTGCAAATGCTTTATTTTGAAAAATGCAAATGATCGAGTTGGTAAGTTTGAAGAAAGATCAGATGAAGGCATCTTCCTTGGATATTCTACATCAAGCAAAGCCTATAGAGTCTACAACAAGAAAAGCCAGTCTGTGGAAGAATCAATGAATGTCAAATTCCAAGACTCAGTGCAAGATGAATCCAGCCAGACTCAGTACGAAGAGACTGAACCCGCTCTAGACCTTCAAAAGTCTACATCTCAAGAAGCATCTCAGATTCTGGAAGACCATCATCAAGACGCTCATGGAGAATCAAATAAAGAAAGAGATCATCAACCTGGCAAATCAACTAGTAACTCGGAAGCACAAATCCAAGTCATCCCAAAGATCTCATTATTGGCGAACTTAATGAAGGAATCCGCACCAGATCAAAAGGCATGAAGAATCTAGTGTCTTGTGGCTCTCATTTCGAAATTGAACCAAAAAGCATAGAAGAAGCTTTATTTGATGAAAGTTGGATCGAAGCTATGCAAGAAGAACTCAGACAGTTCAACATCAATGATGTCTGGGAATTGACATCTAAACCAAAAGGTAAAACCGTTATTGGAGCCAAATGGGTATTCAGGAACAAGATGAACGAAAAGGAAAAGTCGTACGAAACAAAGCAAGACTCGTGGCCAAGGGATACACGCAAGAAGAAGGAATAGACTATGATGAGACTTACGCTCCCGTAGCAAGGTTAGAAGCTATTCGTCTATTACTTGCGTTTGCTTGTTACAAAAATTTCAGGTTATTCCAAATGGACGTCAAAAGTGCTTTCCTAAATGGATTTATCCATGAGGAAGTTTATGTGGAACAACCGCCCTGGATTTGAAGACCCAAAGAAGCGACTCGTCTTCGATCGAAAAAGGCTCGTATGGTCTAAAGCAAGCACCTCGAGCTTGGTACGACGGACTAAGTAAGTTTTTATTACGAATGGTTTTGTCAAAGGTAAAGTAGATACTACTTTGTTTATCAAAAAGGAAAACAAAAACTTTTTACTTGTTCAAATATATGTGGACGATATTATTTTTGAATCATCTAATGAAAGTCTTTGCAAGAAATTTTCTAAGTCTATGCAGGATGAATTTGAAATGAGTATGATGGGAGAGTTAACATTCTTTCTTGGACTCCAAGTGAAACAAATGAAGGAAGGAACTTTCATCCATCAAGAAAAATATGCGAATGATCTTGTCAAAAGGTTTGGATTGGAAAAGTGCAAAAAGACCGACATACCAATGTCATGTTCTCAGAAGATAGACAAGGATGAAGAAGGGAAGAAAGTAGATCAAAAGCTGTACAGGAGCATGATCGGTTCACTTCTTTATCTTACTGCTTCTAGACCTGATATTTTGTTTAGTGTTTGTATCTGTGCTAGGTTTCAATCAGATCCTAGAGAATCACATCTCATTGCCGTGAAACGTATTATCAAATACGTTGCTTCATCTTTAAGCATCGGTCTTTGGTATCCAAAGAGGGGAGACTTTAATCTTCTAGGATACTCAGATGCAGATCTGGCCGGTTGCAGAGTCGATAGAAAGAGCACTTCTGGAACTTGTCAACTACTTGGAAACAGGACAGTGTCTTGGTTTTCAAGGAAGCAAAGCATCGTAGCTCTCTCAACGACAGCAGCGAGTATGTAGCTCTTGGAAGTCGCTGTTCGCAAATTCTATGGATAAAACAACAGCTACAAGACTTTGGCATTGAAGACTCATGCACGTAAATCAGATGTGACAACACCAGCGCAATCAATCTCACCAAAAATCCAATTCTTCATTCAAGAGCAAAGCATATTGAGATTCGTCATCACTTTATTAGAGATCATATTCAAAATGGAGAAATCTCGATTCAATTTGTTGATTCAAAAAGTCAACTAGCGGACATATTCACAAAGCCTTTGGAGAAGAATCAATTCGACTTTATCCGCTCGAGACTCAACATTTTGAAGCTTGAAGAAGTTAAAGTCTAGAGACTCACCAACTCTAAGACTCTGATCTCTTAGACTTTAAATCCTGAGACTCAATCATTCATGGCTAAAGACTGTAAGTTGCTACTTTATCTAAAAGGTATGAATTCTTGTTTATCTTATCTCGAAAAGGTACGTTCTTTTATTCAGATATAATTCGTGTGAAATTTGAAAACTTGTCTTTTTTAGAGGAAGTTAATTTTGGCAGTTATTGATTTTGAAAAGAAGTGTTCGTACACTTTCCTTGTGCCGTTTAAACTTCTCTTTTCAAATCCGAGGTATATATATATATACAGTTATTCTACGCCCAATTTTCAAAACCCTAAAAGGCACTCTCCTCCCGATACTGTTTCTACTCTTTGTTCATCATCGAGAAAGTGGTCATTTTTCTTGGGAAAAGCAAGTGAAGGAATCCTCCAATAGACAAAGAAAGATGTCGTCTTCGAGGAAATCATCAAGAATCGCAAACAGGGGACCACAAAGAATGGAGAAGGGACCGACTCACTTCGATCTTACTGAGGAAGAAGACTTACCAAGTCAGCGACAAAGTCCGATTCGCTCTCCTCCACGTCATTCAAAGCATCTCCCGACCCACAAGGTGCAAGTCAAAATCGGAAGAAGAGATAATCGAGGATGCCGACCCGCAAGAAGAGTCCAAAGACCCTCCTTTATCTATAAGCTTTATCGTGCGTTGAAAACCCGGTTCTTCATTAAAATATATAGATGACTTCTTAAGGACAAAAATTATGGAAATGAGTATCTTTTTCTGCGGAAAATGGAAGAATTGGGAATTGCTCCGAAAGGAAGAGCAGAGGAGGCTCTTGCGAACATTCCAAGTGATCCTCGTATGCCGGACAAAATCGATTGACGGAACGATGATGACAAAATGTTCCTTGAATTTAAACCTAGAATGGGTGTGGCAGCAAAGGTGAAAGGAAATCGGATGGATTTGTTTAAATCCAAGGATCAGAAAAAGTGTATTTCAGTTGTTGAAAAGAGGGGTAATAAACCCTAGAAGTGTCGATTTTGACTTCCGGATTCCATCAACTTGAACTTAAGAGAGAAGTTAAATTTGCTTCAACTTGAGACTTTTTGCTCTGACTCTACAGACGGGTATGATCAACTGACCGCTTATTTCTATTCAAATCTTAGCTTTTTGGATGCGAATAGAATTTCATTCAGTGTTCGAGACCAAGTCTATGTGGTAGATGTGAATATGTTGGCGGACATAATTGGAGTTGAACGGGGACGCTATCTCCCAATCAAAGTCTCACCTGCTCGTACTACTCTGGATCTTGTCAAAGATAGGGATGTCGATAAGAAAATTATCTATTCCAGGATGAATGCCATCAACATTGTGCTTCATAAGATTGTGATCAACTGTCTCAGACCAAAGTCTACGTCAAAAACTTCTGTGTCTCTTTCTGAAGCAAAGTTGATGTATGCGATTAACTCAGGACGGAAGTTTTCTCTCCCGCACACTATTCTTTTCCATATGTACAGAAAGTGTCAAAAGACAAAGGACAATTGCCTTATCCCGGTCCGGTGACCAAGATCTTCGAGACATCCGAATATTGAACCGCCACATACTTTTTGTGTTCGACCGTGTGATAAGATGGTGGTAGGGTTGAAAATGTTAATGAAGATGCGTCTGCAAGAACTCTCCAAGGCAATGGAGAAATTCAAAGTGAAATCTCCAATCCAGTCTGCTTCAAAAAGGAAAGGAAAGGAGGCAATTGGTGCCTCATCGAAAAGGAGAAAAAGAACTCTTATCCTGGAGGATGAAGATGAAGATGAAGATGAAGATGAAGATGATGAAGATCCCACTATCCCAGCACTGACAAGAACAAGACGTTCTATGTCTTATCCGACAGAACTTCAGCAGAGCAGAGAAGAAGAAGAACAGAGAAAGAAGGAGAAAGAAGTTGAAGAAGAAGGAGAAGAAGAAAAAGAACAGTCTGCTGATAAATCTGGAGAGAAGGGAAATCAAGAGTATGATCATCGCTCTTCCCCTTTCGATGTCCTAGAGACAGGGGGAGTTAGTGAGCAAGAGAGGTCTACACCTCATGCTGCTGAAGATCTAAGACAATCTCCAGAAGACCCAGAAGAAGTTCAGGTCTCTCAATTGCCTAAAGAAGGTGATACGCCGATTCCAAATCTGCCAGACTATACAGAAGCGCCATCGTCTGCATACACCCCATCTGAGAAAGCCAATGCCAGTACACAGACGGATGATTCTGCAGATCTTCGTAGTATCATGAATATTCTTCGGGAAATGCGTAACTGATATATATTCTGGATCGTGAAATCCAAGCTTTGAAGCATGCGGACAAGCATCTTCGTCTCTCTCGGAGGATAAATTCAAAGACCTCGCTCCGCAACTTCAAGCCAATGCCAAGGGAGAAGAGGTAGCTCATCTCGCGAGAAGACTCGAAGAAGCTCGAAGGAGTAGTCCAGTCCATTGGGGATTTCCAGATCGTGCGCATTCCCAAGCAGACATGACTCCTTTCTCACCCTTTTCAATGCTGACAAAAAGGGGAAGAACCAATTTGAACTTTCATTTTTTAAACTTTGACTTTTTTTTGGTTATGTTTATTTTTGAGTATGACTTGAGAACTTGAACTTGGGTGTGAATTTGACTGAATTGGCTGTGGATTATGAACTTGACTGGTTGCATTTATTCAAGTGTTGTTATATGGTGTTTCTCATGAAAGACTAACCAATTTTTCGTGGATGCGAGTCCGGTAGTTTCATTAATCTTTATGAGTTAGCCATATTGCTTGAGAAATGTTTTGCAGGTCAAAGTTGTTCAAATCTTCAAGAAAGTTTTGTCACCATCAAAAAGGGGGAGATTGTTGGAGAAATCTTTCCAGAATATTTTGAAGATGACAAAACGTTTCTTTCAGTCTAAAGTCTGGATGTTCGGAGACCGTCAGTTTGAAGTCTGAAGACTTTGTTCTCTCAAGACTCAAGACTCAAGACTCAAGACTCAAGACTCAAGACTTAAGACTCAAGACTTAAGACTTAAGTCTATTCTCACTGACAGTCTTTCTAATCCAGTGATGAAGGAAATCCAAAGCCGAGGTTTATGGTTGAGGATTCGATCCTATCCTCTGGAATAGATTCTTTGGTTGGATAATCGTTTCGGATTCTTTAATTCTTATCTAAGATCGATTGAAGATCCGTTGGTCGACGAAATAATCTTGGAATATTCTATTCATGGAAACCGAGATCCTGATTGTATGGGCGAACATGATTGATGGGCTATCATCAGATTCCTTAAATAGCTCGGATGATCTTCTTGATTGATTCTGTCCAACGGGTAGATTGGAGGAATTCCTTTGGTAAGTGCCAACGGCTATGATGGCATGAAGGAGTATAAAAGGAAGACGTCTAGTTACTTTAAGTGTGTGATCGATAGAAAAATTCCAGAGTCTGAAGATCCTTGATTGTTAGTTGAGACTGAGCGAAATTGTATACAGAGAGTGTTTATACTTGGTGACGCCTTGAGTGAGTGTGGTAGATCATCTACACCTAGAAATCAAGGAAGATCAACACTGTAACATCTCTTTGATCATAGTGGAATCCAGCCAATCGGCTGTCAGTGCAGAAGAGTGGACGTAGGCTTGAATCAAGCCGAACCACTATAAACCGAGTGTTCAATTCTCTCTTTCCCTTACTCACTCTTGCGATTGAATTTTTAACTGTTGCAAATCCTCTAAACTGTTTAAATATCGTGCAAGCTTCGAGAAATTTTTTCTATACCTATTCACCCCCCTCTAGGTACTCGTACTAGCTATTTCAGCTTGCCTCCTTAGCTGGACCGAACTCAGGTTCGGTCTCCGATTCGACCCGACTTGCACCGATCGGGCCGAACCGTGTCGGGTCCGACCCAACCCGACCCGGTTCATCCAAAAATAAAATAAATAAATAACATTTAAAAAAATCAAATTAAAAAAATTATTTTTTTAAATCTAAAAAATGTATGGTTTGTTTAGGAATTGCTGTGTATTGTCTTTTTAGTGTAATTAGGTCTTCATTTACTCGTATATTGATTATATTGCATGTTTAATTTACATGTTTAACTATGTTTGCAATTGTTTAGTTACATGTGTTAATTTTGTTGCAATTAGGACTTTGGTTGCAAATTGTTACTTTAATGATTGCGTACCCACATGATCATCTTACATGTTAGTGGTTAAGTATAAAATCAATCCAAACCGTCTGACAAAAATCCTTTATTTTAAAATGAACAAAATTAGGTACCGAAATGGCACTAATTAGTTAATTAGTTTAATCAAGTCCCCGACCCTAGATTCTTTGGTTGCGTAAGAAGCAAGGTACACTTCAAAACCTCACTTGGTTTCTAGCTAATGCCAATAGGCTAGTGGCGATTCTTTTTTGCAAAATTCCTAAAAATATTCCAATGTCACGCGAGGTATGGGCTTGGGAGAGCCCGTGCCTAATCATGGGCCTTAGGCTCGTCCTTTAGGCAATACCCTTAAACATGTTCCCTTCCTCCGAGGGGTAGGTCTCCACTGGGGAATTAGTTTTAAACGTTAGAGGACTTAAGCCAAAATTAATCTTGTTCAAAAATATTTTTGTTTAGCAGCGAGGATTCCAGGTACACCCCTAACATTAAATGTGTTAAATGTTTTTACAAAATGGGAGTTATAAGGGGAAGTATTTGCTCACCTTTATCTTGTAGGGGGTGTAGGAATGTATGGTTTACTTTTTATGTATGGAGTGTTATTTGCCAATAAATTGTTGTGCATGTATCATTTACATTACACTACACCTTAGCACATACAACCTACCATCAGACCTAGGCTGCATAGGATCACCTAGGATGGTGTTGAGGTGGATACTACTCCGACCACAACCGTGTAGTACGAGTCTTGCACCTCTACCCTGAAATTTCTTTCTTCATGTCAAAGGTACCCATCCCGGTCTGCAACCGCACGACACGAGTTGATTCTTTGACAAAGCCGGAGCCATGGGTGACATAACCTAGCCACAATCTTGTTGGTTCGGTCTGATGATCCTATGATTTCATTTTGAGCCGTATAGAATAGAAATCGAATCCCATTTCATGTGCATGTCTATGTAAAAAAAAAAAAAGACAAAGGTCAGTACCCATTGTAAGTGTCATTTTCCTTTTTATTTGCTCATTTTGTATTGCATTTTCATCTTGAAATTCACAGAAATCAATCGAATGCCCTCGGTAATGTAGGCTTATGATTGAAAAATTGGCAATCACTTTTGACAAGTGAACATTTGAATGCAAGTTCTAAACATTTTGATTTAACCCTGTTGAACACGTGATTTTATTTAAATTCTTAGTTATGGGCTCAAAATCACATTTTGAAAAAAAAAATGCAAAAAAAAAAAGGGTTCGCAAGTTGCGATTATATATTAGGGCACAAAAATTGAGATTGCATTTTTGATCAAACTCTTTCCTTATCACATTTTGGGAGGTTGGGACACTTGGAGTGCCATAACTTGGCACGGAGGGATACTTAAGTGCCATAACTTTAAAATGGTACACTTAAGTGCCAATATCGGAGTAAAATGGAATACTTAAGTGCCACTCCGGCGAAAATCCGGCTAAATGGCTGACGTGGCAATTTTCCAAATGAGTTTAGTCCAAAACGGCGTTTTTTTGACACCGACGTGGCGGAGAAAATACAAAAATGATGTTGTTTCGTATCTATATGTAAATAATAATATAAAAATTAATTAAATTCGATTTAAAATTAATTTTATTTAAAAAATTAAAAAATTAAGAAAAATTTTAAAATTTTAAAATTTTAAAAAATTAAGAAAATTTAAAAAAGAAAAAGAAAAGTGACCCCGGCCGACCCTCCCCTCCGTCGCCGGCCCTTCCCAGCGACGGTGGGGAGGAGGGGTGGCAAGGGCTCAATTTCCCCGCCCCCTCGACCTCCCGACCCCCCCCTTTTTAATTTTTCTTAATTTTTTTAAATTTTTAAATTTTTAAAATTATCTTAATTTTTTAAAATTTTTTAAAATTTTCTTAATTTTTTAAAATTTTCTTAATTTTTTAAAATTTTTCTTAAATTTTAAAAATTTTAAAAATTTTAAATTTTTTTTGAATATTTTAAATAAAATTAATTTTAAATCTAATTTAATTAATTTTTAAATTATTATTTACTCGTAGACACAAAACAGCGTCATTTTTGCATTTTCTCCGCCACGTTAACTTGTAAAACGATGCCGTTTGGACCAAACTTGCCGGAAAGTTGCCACGTAAGCCATTTGGCCGGATTCGCCGGAGTGGCACTTAAGTGTCCCATTTAACTTCAAAACTAGCACTCAAGCATACCATTTTAAAGTTATGGCACTTAAGTGTCCCCGGGTGCTAAGTTATGGCACTTGGGCTGTACTTCTGCCCACATTTTGGGATTGAAATGCAAATTACATTTTGTATAAATTTCTCAAAATAGAAGTCACTTCATTTTTTGCAAGAGTAAAATCATAAAATTGATCTCTAAAAAAAAAAAAATCAATGCCATTTTTGCATATGAAACTTTTGGAATAAAAGTGGACATTCGATTGATGGCCGTGGATTGATTATTTTAATGATGCCTTCTCTTATGATAAAATCTTGGCGAAATACTAAAATCCCGTGATAAGGACTGTGGGGGCATGTACCATCGCCTAGATTTTATTGTAAGAAGCAACCTTATTGAGATATCATTTTCTCTCATTCACGTACTGACATTGTTGTGCTTTTGTAATTTATGCGCGATGCTCCTTGACATTCTCATGTTGACCACACAAAGAAGTGAATTATAGAGTTAGGACAAGAGTTGATTTTTACTCTCATCTGTGCAAGAGTTTCTTATATTTTATCATTGTCTTTATTATTGTTAAGAACCATGTTTTCTGTTTTGGGTTTTAATTGTGAATCCAATTGGTGCTTTTGTAAATCATGCAACTCTTTTTTTTTTTTTTTTATGATGGAATTCAATTTCATGAAAATCATCCTTTAAAAAAAAAAAAAGGAATTCAGAAGTGTTTTGATCGAATCTTTACGTCTACCTTCTAAAATGAATTTCAAGAAAGCTTTCCTTAAGGCCCTCTCTTCACAAAATCGCTTTCTCCAGTAGAACGAGGAGTTTATTTGAGATCGACATTTGCCCCTTCTAAAAGATAAAAGTGTAGGCTCATAAAACTTGAGGAAAAAGCATGCATCAAGGCATCGTCGATGCTAATTTTCCATAGAGGCGGAATGAAGTTGAATTCCGTTCTGAGAAGTTTCGTTATTCGCAAATGCCTTAGGTGTCAAAATAACCCATCAATCTTATTCACTTTGCATGATGAGACAAATGAAGGGAGTTGCCAAGTATCCAAAAGGGCGAATTCGAAGGAAGAGTAGACTATATCGATTCTAATTATCCATTTCTGATATCATTTCTGACATGATTTTCTTTTCATTGTCAAGGAGACATCAAGAGTACCAAGTTTTGTAACGTTCCAACAAATGCGATGGAGTATTATTGAGTCATGTTCAACTTAAATAAAGAAAGATTCAAATGATGAAACAGAGGGGCAATATTATCCCTTCCTTCATGAGAGATACCTTGGGATGTTGATTGCTCGACTTTGAAAATGATGCATCTCATTCCTAAACTTGATTCTCTTCAGCATAAAAAATGACCTGTCCTTTTCTTTGGTATAGGACAGACTCGAATAAAATAAAGGTTTTTCATATAAAGAGTGGGAGAACAACGTTTGATTTAGAGAAAATTTTCTCCTACCCACCAATGAAGTGTGTTGGAACAACATTGTCAAATTCATCAAGAATAATGTATCGTTCCTCAGTTGAACCTAACTAAGAATGGAGATAACTCGTTTCATCTCCCCTTCTTACAGGGTAATAAATGAAAAAAAGTTACGCATTGACCATAGAAGCGGTGCCTTCTAACCAAGGAATTAGGAAAATGTCAAACACTTAAAGGTGAATGCAGGGGAAGGGTATTGTTGAGTTACCAAATATCCATGAAGGTGAATCCAAGAGATGTTAGCACCCAAAGGATGAAAGCGAATGAAGGGTAATAATGTATTGTTTTCAACATTTCAATCCCTAAAGATTTTTGCACTAACATATTCTTTCACATTCTCTACAGGGTTACCAAGTCACCATGTTGTAGGTAAGTGCCCTTCTTCTCATTTTTTTCCCTTAAAAAACAAAAGAAGAAAAAACGAAAAAAAAAATGGAGAATTTCCATTACAAAAAAGAACCTTTGGCACTTTCCTAGAGAAGCACAAAATGAATAATTGAGAAAAAAATTTCTACAAACTTTTTGAGCATCCTTTTTATCTCAAAATTGTTTTCTCGTTTTGTGGGTTATTCATTTCGAATCAAATTTCCTTATGGAGATTGATCTACTTAGATGATCTCGACAGAGTAAAATGGAGACGTTAACCATGCCAAACAAGGAGTGCTTAAGATGAAGAAAAGCAAGCTATTTTCAAACACATCCTTCAAACACTTTTGAGAATTGAGTGAAAGACAACATTCTCTTAGGACAAAGGATTCATTCTCATTGAGCGCAAATATCGAAATGATAAAGGCGCTTCCTTCATCAATCCCAAATATTGCACTAATCTCTTACTACCAATTTGGGCAGAATAAAGATAATCCTTCAAAATACCCCTATTGAGAACGACCTTATATTGGGGCAGCGTATGAGGTTACGGTCGTGTTGTAGAGTGAAAGGTTGAGAAATATTCTACTACTTTCACTTGCATCAATCTTTTGGTGATAGCTTTGAATGAATTTTCATTAGATCTTGACTCATCCCAATGTGAAGAAGAGCATTTCCTTCTCTACCCAAACACCAATATCCATTGCTTTAACCAATTTCACTCATCCCAATGTGAAGAAGCGCCATAACTTACAAAAGGTAAACTTAAGTGCCACATTTTAAGAAAAGTGGGACACATGAGTGCCATCTCCAGCGAAACTGGCCGGAAATCATACGTGGCATTAAAATATTAATATCTGTCACCAATGTGTCTCGCCGGAGAGCTGAGTCAGTTCGAATTAACCCCAAACGACGTCGTTCTGGGTGTTTGCCCAAAATAGACCCCTTAAATCAGCGAAAACACCGTCGTCTTCCCCATTTGCCCTAAATCTAAAACCCTAAATCAAGCAAAATGCTATTGAAGTGCTGGAGCCCTAATCCCGCACCCTAATTCGATTTGCCCCAAATTCTACCACTGGATATTGGAAATGGAGAGCAAGACTTTCAGCAGCGGCTCAAATTTCTCTCGCCGAAGCGAAGGAGAAGGCGAGCATTTCTGTTTTTGTGGGTTTCCAAGTCCAAGAAGAACATCATGGACTCGAACGAATCCCGGGAGAAGATTCTATGGATGTGCCCGATACAGAGAAGGCTCGAAGTGCAAATACTTCAAATGGGTCGATGCGAAATTCTCTCACCGAGCCATAGAGGTGATATTGGACCTACTTGATGGATGTCATCAACCTCCATCTACGCTTGTGGACGACTTAGACGATGTTGACTCAATGCAAGCTCAAGCTCAAGCATCTTCTGTTAACCATTTGAAGAATGAAGTTGCTAAAATGAAAATTGAACGGAAGTGTTACCAAGCGTTTATTTTGTTGTTGTTTCTTTGTCTATCCTACTTTATGATGAAATGTAAAAGACTGGAAGATGAGCAGAAGTTTCTCCAACTGCCATAGTTGTAAATGTGTTGGGAAATGTACTTATTTTGAATGAATGAATAAATGATTTCGAGAGTTTTTGCTTATTCTTAAATATAAATCAATGATGATGGAATGTATATTAGGTCGATGTGTTGTGGTGACTATTTTACTTGAATTGAATGTAAACCAGCAGCAAATATGTAAACCAGCAGCAAATGTGTGAACCAATAGCAAATGTGTGAACCAGCAACTTCTTTGTTTTGCTGCAAACCACTATATACATAGAACAGACACGAGTGATTACTCGAGTACTATAAGTTGTATCTAGTGATCACTTAACTACCAGTCGTGAAAGACAAAGAGTAATTTAAGTGTCAAGTTATTATTAAAAGGATCACTTAAGTGCCACTTATTGTTAAAAGTGAATACTTAAGTGCTAGGTTTTTTAGAATGTGATCAGTTAAGTGGCATTTTTTTTTGTACATATTGGCTACTACTAGCCACCACCACCGCCCACCACTGGCCACCATCTCCAGCCATCATCACCACCAAGCATCCCAAGCATCCACTTGAGCCACCACCAGCCACCACTATGCTGGTGGTATGTTGCTGCATAAGTTGCAAGTGTAAGGTGTCTTACACCAGCTTGCACCAACACTACCTGGTGCAAGCTGTGCATATTGCACATACATCTTGCACCAAGTGCAGCAAAAACCTCCAACCCAACCCACCATCACCAGACTTTTCACCAGCAACCACCACCAGCCACACGAGCACCCCAATCACCACCATATATCCACCACTAGAAGTAGTAATAAGTAAAAGAAAAAAAAAAAAAAGAAGAAACAGGCATGCCAAAAATGATAAGCAACAACGGTTGTTCCATTGATTTTGAACATCTGTCTCACAAACTCAATGACAAATGAAGTCTCACAAACTCAACTAACTCAATGACAAAATATTAAAAAAAAAAAAACAAACATTCACAGATGTTTACAACTGACTCCTCAGCCCCACAAACCATATCACATCCCATTTCATCAATCAATATGCACAATGCCTCATGTTCGTGCTCGTATTGATGGACTTCGCACTTGATTCATAATCCTTGCACTTTTTCTAACTGGACGTGAGACTTCTTCTTCAGCTGTCTTGGGGTGTGTTAAGTCTGATGGAGCTGCAATTGTCCTAGGCTGAACTGATTCAGAAGGAGCTGCAACTGTTGTAGGCTGAACTGATTCGGATGGACCTGCAACTAGGTTCTTCTTACTCTTCTTTCTTGTTGGCGGAAGCAATGTCTTCTTCTTTGTTGGCGCAGCCGTTGATTCTTGAGTTCGGCCTTGAGAGATAAGAATCTCTGAACTTCTCCCAGGCTTAAAAAAGAAAACTCAATTATCAACAAAAGTTTGCACTATAAATTAAATTAAATGCATCCTATTTACATTAAGAATAACTGTTCCAGAACGGTCATCTGTATAAAGGCCATAACCATATTATTTAAGTCTCTTCCCAAGAGCCCCTCTTGTTCGAAGGGGAGCGTCACTTTCAGGTAATTATGATTGGTTGCCTCTTCTTCTCGCATGTGATTTCTTCGGCTCTTGTGGTTGTTCAGTTACAGAAGGGGCTTCTTCGGCCAATTCTTCAGCTAGGCGTCTTGTAGATGGCCTTTTTATAGGTGGCTCTTGATTTGGCTTTGGCTTTCTTTTGGTTGTTTTTCTAGTTACGCCTTCAGCTTCAGTGACACCTTTGGTAGGCTTTGGTGGTGGCCCTTGTGATGACCCTTCTGATGGCCTTTGTGATGACCTTGGTGATAGATCTTGTGGTGGCCCTTCAGTTGCCTCTTCTATTAGCAGCTGAGCTCTAGCTTGTCTTTTTCGAACCTAAGAAAAAGGCAAAGGACATCATAAATATAACATCAAGCCATATTAGAACGTAAATGAAAAGTAAACTCAAATCATTTAACTGACCGGGTATTTTTTTCTCTATTGCTGCTGAAGAACAGTCGACTTAACTGGCCCTCCAGTTGTTTTAGCCAATCCTGCAGCTGGCTGTCTTTCACCTTCGGTTCTTTGAACAGGCCCTTCATTTTCAGGTATAGCAAGGGTTTCGGCCAATTCTTCACGTGTCACCGTGACCTGACAAAGACAAAAACATTACATATATGTCACTTATATCTATGTACATATTCATAACAAACCATAAAGCAACATAAACACAATTGTCATGACTTACTGGGTTTATTGTCGTTGACTGAAAAACCGTCGAGTCACTTCGCCTTTCTGTTTCTCCTTCTCCAACTGTCCCTTCACTAGGCCCTTCGGCTAGCCTCAATTGTTCATGCTACTTCTTTAATTGACAACCCTTAATATTGTGCCCTGCTATGTGGCAGAAAGCACTTTACCGGTACACCCATCCTATTCATCCTACGGTGACATGAGTCCTCTCCCTCCGTCATTTTCCTTTTTTTCTTTGGTCTTCCCATGCTCTTCTTTAGTGGCAAAGGTTGAGGTGCTTCGCGATCAATTGGCTCCCAGAACTTGCTACTTCTAATTGGCTGCAACATGAATTAATACGAAGCAAGATATTTCGGTTTCTTGTACCAATCATCAAGGTAGTTTTCTGTGTTGTGGCCCTTCAATTGAATTGCACATATGGCATGTGCACAAGAAATTCTACTGAGTTACCATGCTCTACATGAACACTTCATCGTACCTAAATGGACAACATATTTATCGGAACCCTTCATTATCTCATATCCTTCATCCCCATTCTAAATGGGATGACAATACCTACTTGCAGCTAAGTTGTCATCCAATTTCTTAGCAATCCTAGGACCATATTTCTTAGTCCACTTTGTAGTGTCATCTCTTTGTTTGTGCAGCCGAGTCATGACCAAAAACTCGTATGTCTTCAAGCATCGAGATAATTGGTTTACATCTAGCATCTATTATCCTCCCATTGAATGCTTCGCAGATGTTGTTATCAATGTTATTGCACTTGAATTCCTCGCTGAAGAACGCCCTACACCAATGCTTCGGGTCTGTTTGGAACAGTGCATCATAACCATCCTTTGTCAATTGAAGCATCTTTTCTTTGGCCATCCTAAAGTCAGCCATATTCGTGCTCTTTGCTAACTGCCAAAATTGCGACTGCAACTTGTCCCCTTTATAGGTCTTTGCCCAATTTGCATATATGTGTCGCGCACACATTCGATGTTCAGCATAAGGCAACAGCTCAGCTACTGCGGGAACAAGTCCTTACAATAATTGAAAATATAAAAAAATGTAAGCAAATGACATGTTGATATCAAAAAGCAAACATTACCTTAAAATTTTATAAAAAGCAAACATTACCTTTTGTTGGTCACTCATGAACGCCCACCCTGCCCCATTTGTTATCTCCAAATCAGTCATCAAATTTTTTAGGAACTAGGACCAATTGTCCTTGTTCTCTACCTTCAAAATAGCCCAAGCCAGGGGAAACATTTGGTTGTTTGCATCTCTTACAATTGTGGCCAGCAATTCTCCCTTGCACAAGCCCTTCAAAAAACACATGTCCAATCCTATAATCCGTCTACAACCAGATAAAAAACCTCGTTTGCATGCATCGAAACAAATATAGAATTTATCGAACTTCGTCCCAATATCAGGAAGTGGTCTCTCCACGACCTCAAGATACACTCTACTTCCAGGATTTTGCAGCCTACACTCCCAAGCATAGTCCCACAACTGTCCATATTCACCGCTGTACTGACCAATGAGTATCTTCATCACCTTTTGCTTCGATCTTTTACATTGATTCCTAGATATATTGATGCCTACCTACTCTTTCACCAACATCCTGAACTGAGTAGTATTCATTTGAGGCATTAGCTTAATCAATTCAAAGAAGTGCTTCGATAACCATGCACTCGTTACCCTTTTATTCTCAAAATTAATGGAACAAGTATGTTCCTCTTGATAGGCTCTAATATGGAAATATCCAGTTTTCCTAACAAATGCGCCATAGATCTTCCATGGACAATTTTGCTGCGAACACCTAGCTCTTACAAAGGTTTTAGTGTTTCTAATGAAGTCAATGTTCCTTTGTGCAGCAATGGAGTGCAGCAATGGAGATCTTCAGTATAGCTTCCCTAAATTGTTTAGCATCATGAAATTTCATACCTACCAACAAAGTGGGAGAGGCAACGGATGGATCATAAGAAGGAAACTTACTTTTCCTTTTCCTTCTATGCATAGGTCCTTCATCTTCTTCAAACTCATCCTGGGAAGTAGCATTCTCGACGCTTTCTTCATAGTCAGTCTCCTCGCTAGAAGCACCAGCATCTGTATGGCCTTCAGGTCTGTTTGGAACTTCCTTGGCTACTTACAAAGCTGCAAACTTAGCTGTCAAAAAATCCCTTTGCTGTATTCTTGATTGTACAAGCTCTTCGTCGTTGTCATCACTTATAAAATTTTCAGCAAGCAACTTTCCATCATCATCATCAATTGATTCAGCTACTTCCCAATCTAATCCAGAGATTGTGACATCACCTATGTCATCATCACTTTAATGAATGCATCTGCACTTCTCTCATGTCCATCATATCTATCCTGCCCTCCTTCGACCCTAACGTCAGTACTACCTTGAATACCATCTCCTTCTTGTCCTACTTCGGCGCTCTCTCCATCATCATCTTCATCCTCACTTTCACTATTGTACTCAAAAAATATTTTTACCTCTTCACCATGAAGATAATGGTATAGAACATCCCTAAGATCATTATCATCTTCTAAGCATCTCAAACCATCTCTTAAGTCTTTCCCAGGAATACAATACAGCAGCTTCTGAACTTTACAAGGCAAATAAATATTTATATCCCTAAGAAATCCTATATAAGATGCATTCTTTATATCCACAAAGATGGTGCCCTCATTTCCACCCTCATACTCCCACTCATCCTCCCCAATCACAAATTCCCCATTATAGCAAACTATAACAGCGACATAATCCTTGTTATGCGCCATTACTGCACCAAGAACAAGAAAAAGAATCATTAGTTTTTGGGACCACTAGACAATTGCACATGGGAGTCCCTCCACTCTCATGGACTTTAGTAAATAGAGGTCCCCACACTGAAAATATGCCCCTACATGACAGCCAAAAAAGCCAAAAAAGAGGTCGGCACTTTAATTATTTGCCTTCCTTTTCCTTAAAATATTAAACAAAATAGAGGTCCCCACAGCAATCACAGCCCAAGCATGTCTACTGCACTAAACGTGCGATGTGAGAGAATGTACATTAACTTAAGCAAATCAAAGCATAGCAAACTCTGACATCAACTTAATCAAATCACAGCAGAATTATGTTCTTATTCAAGATTTTGGATTGATAAACATACCCTATACAACAATCATAGCAGGGTTTTGGATTGATAAACATACCCTATACAAAGCAATCACAAGCAGGGTGGTTTAAGGACATACCCTATACAGCCTCACAAACGGGGGTGGTTCAATGACATACCCTATATACTCTCACAAGGTGGTGGTTCAAGAACTTAGTTTTTTCTCGAATGGCATTAGTCACTTGCTTTACTAGGATGCTCTTAAGGAGATGCATAGATCACTGTTTAACAATCAAATACTCTGACATTGGCTTGAAAGACAAATTCACCAAAATAATGAGAAATCTGGTTTCTTTGTGTAATATTAGCAAGTTTCAGTTGAAGTGTATCAACACAAATTCCATCGGAGCTGTAATAAAATAATTGAGCCCTAATTAAATAATTGAGCGAACCCTAATTAAATAATCGATCCCTAATTAAATAATCGAGCCCTAATTTCATCATAAGGGAGGGGGAGAATGAGCCAAACCTGGACGACTGACAATGGTGAGCAGTGACGGCGACCAAGGATGGTGAGCGATGAGCGGCGACGGCGATCAACAATGGCTACTGACGATGGCGACCGATGACCAGCTCTAGGCGTGAACGATGACAGAGAGAAGGGCCTGTGATCTACTGTGAACGTGAACGGCGAGGAACGGCGTTAGGTCAGCCAACCCTAATTAAATAATCGATCGAGCCCTAATTAAATAATCGAGCCCTAATTTCATCATAGGGGAGGGGGAGAAGGTGTCAAACTTGGACGAGCGACGATGGTGAGCGGTGAGTGGCGACGGCGACCAATAGCGGCGACTGATGACAGTGACCGATGATGACCAGCTCTGGGTGTGAATGGCGACGGAGAGAAGGGCCTGAGATCGACTGTCAACACGGACGGGGAGGAACGGCGTTTAAGTCATCGCACAATAACCTAAACGACATCGTTTAGTTCAGTGCACTCAATGTGGATGGACGACGTCGTTTTTGTCGTCCACGTCGGCTTTTTAATAAATAAAAAAAACATTTGCCACATCAGTAAAAGAAGTCACCGAAAATCGCCGGAAAATGCCACGTATGCAATTTGGCCGGATTTTGGCCGGATTGGCACTCAAGTGATCCCCTTTGCTCCGATTTTGGCACTTAAGTATACATTTCGTAAGTTATGGCACTTAAGTGTCCCTTTGGGCAAAGTTAAGGCACTTGAGGGGTCCGCACTTCTATAATTGACGATCACAAGAAAATGTGAAAAGCATCTCGAAAGTCATAAGAGTTACAAAAATTCAAAGAGGAAAAAGTTTAACAAACTAGGGGGTATGAAAAAGCAGCGTGCCTGATAAAAGCAAGGTCAATGTCCATTAAGAAAAAAAAAAGCCAAAAAGTTGCATCTTATGTGGAAGAAAAAATTATCAAAGTCAAAAAATTCATTCATTGCAAGAGCAAAGGACATTAGAAAAAGGAGAAAAGCTCCAATGCATAAATGATTAGTCAAGAGGTTTTCAAGATGTGCTGTGTTTCAAAAGCCAAATGCTTTCGAAAGGTCGAGTGACCCGATCACGATGCCATGATGATCACCGACACTTAAAAACTCTCTTGAGAATTTTAAGCCTTTTGAGTCTCTCCTGAGCCAACATTACAACCCTCTTCTGAAGTCTCTTTTGATTGGGATGGTTTGAGTGAAAATGAGAATACCACAAAGAAGCTATTGTTTGAATGAGTGGAGGTAATTCTACCTTGTCTTATCTTCCAAGTTCTCAACTTGTAAACACGATAAATATAGTGATAAATGTTCATTTTTATTGGCCTCAAAGCTATAATTCCTATGTGTAAGCCCTAACCGAGCCTATGTTGCAGTCCTTTCAAAAGACCTTTTTGATTGATCAGATTATGCTCATCGCGAATGTTTCTGAAACCCTTTGACATGGGTTATGTGAGATACCCTCAGCAATCATATATTTCTCACACGAATGGATGGGATCAAGCAGTCATTTCATCGAGAGTGTGTAAGAAACCCTTCTAACTAGTAAGCTCTAGTTTGGCATGCTTAATGAGTCTTTTTCACGAATAAAAATCATTTTGATAAGAACTTGTCTCCTAAAGAATTTGATGATTAATGATACATCCCCAAACAAGATGACATTTTTGCGCCACATGATGCTAATTGACATCGAATGTTTTTAAAAGCAGTTGAACTTATCTTGATCAGCTTGTTCAATTAATGTTATAATATTGCCAATACATTTCTTGATGACATCCCTAATGACATTTGCTCAAGTTGAATTTGACAGGATTCTCCAGTGAAGCCATGCAATTTTCAAGGGATTAGTGGATGCTTCCCTAAAAACAACAAAGGTTCATGGTCAACCTTAAACTATATCATCTACAAAGGTTCATAGGCTTTCCTCAAACCATTTATTTTCAACCTGGTCAAAACCCATTGTTACACTGGGACATATCATTCCTCTCTTCTTCTTATGACCCGATGAGCTTCTGTAGGCTGAAATCTCTCTCTCTTCTTATGACCTGGTGGGCTTCCATAGCTCAGAGTCTTCCTCTTTTCTTCTTATGACCCGGTGGGCTTCTGTAGCTCGGGGTCTCCCTCTCTTCTTATGACTTGGTGGACTTCCGTAGCTCGGAGTCTCCATCTCTTCTTCTTATGATCCGGTAGGCTTCTGTAGCCCGGAGTCTTTTTCTCTTCTTCTTACGACCCGGTGGGCTTTTGTAGCCTGGAGTCTTCCTCTCTTCTTCTTATGACTCGGTGGGCTTCTGTAGCTCGGAGTCTTTTCTCTTCTTCTTATGACCCGGTGGGCTTCTATAGCCCGGAGTCTTCATCTCTTCTTATGACTCGGTGGGCTTCTGTAGCCTGGAGTCTTCCTCTCTTCTTATGACCCGGTGGGCTTTTGTAACTCGGAATCTTCCTCTCTTCTTATGACCCGGTGGGCTTCTGTAGCTCGGGGTCTCCCTCTCTTCTTATGACCCAGTGGACTTCCGTAACCCGGAGTCTCCATCTCTTCTTCTTATGATCCGGTAGGCTTCTGCAGCCCGGAGTCTTTTTCTCTTCTTCTTATGACTCGGTGGGCTTTTGTAGCCTAGAGTCTTCCTCTCTTCTTCTTATGACTCGGTGGGCTTCTATAGCCCGTAGTTTTTCTCTTTTCTTCTTATGACCCGGTGGGCTTCTATAGCCCGGAGTCTTCATCTCTTCTTATGACCCGGTGGGCTTTTGTAGCCTGGAGTCTTCCTTTCTTTTTATGACCCGGTGGGCTTTTGTAACTCGGAATCTTCCTCTCTCTTCTTATGACCCGGTGGGCTTATGTAGCCCAGATTCTTCCTCTTCTTATGACCCAGTGGGCTTCTGTAGCCTTGAGTCTTCCTCTCTTTTTCTTATGACCTGGTGGGCTTCTGTAGCTAGGAGTTTTCATCTCTTCTTATGATCCGATGGGCTTCTGTAGCCAAGAATCTTTCTTCCTCTTATTAACAAGACACGCTTCCATAGTTATGAGTCCTTTCCGTCGACCAAATACGTGCATATGCACCTAGGGTCTCTCTATCACCAAAATAATTTAGGTATCTTCTATCTTTGAATGTAACATCTTCGAGGCTACATTAAATAGGGGCAGCTGTTGACACATAATCTATATTTTCAAGCACATAAAAAAATGAAATAAAAAAAGAACAAAAAATTGATTAAAAAATATATATGTAAAAAAAAGAAGAAAAAAAGAAAGAAAAAAATGGAGAGAAGAGCCGTGCCAAACCCCCTTTTCCTCTTCTTTTCCCACGTGGGCTTGGGCCCCTCCTCCTTTTTTCCTTTTTCTTTTCTTTCTTCTCCCCCCTGTGTGCCTTTGTCTTCTTCCCCAATCGTCGTTTGCACAGGGAATTGGTGAAGCCGAAAGTAGAGGCCGTTAGGGTATAGAAGACAACATCATCTCGCGAGGGCAAGCGAGCGTTGTAATTGTCGAGTGAGGGTTGGCTGGTAGAGGCGACTGATTGGTCGGACGAAGTCATGCGGGTGAGCTGAGCGGGAAAAGAGAAAAAAAAAAAAGAACAAAAGGAAAGGGAGAAACAGGCGGAACGGAGGAGGAGACAAGGGAGAGAAAAAACTGAGAGGGAGAGAGATGAAGCGAGAGAAGGGGACGGGAAGAGGAGAGTGTTGGCTGAAGAATGAAGGAGAAGAGGAGGAGACCCCCTCTTGGAGCCTATGATTGCTGCTGGAGCCACCAATCGCCTCCAACCCTGCTAGAACCCAGGTAAACATTTTGTCGAGCATCTGGTGTGTGTAGTTTAAAACTGAGCTGGCTGGAGCTTGTTCTGCTCATTTCGGGTGAGGTCTGGCCTCTGTTAGTCCCTGGTTAGGTCGTTGCTAGTTGTTGGCCGTGTGTTGAGGACTTCAAACTCGAGGCGAGTCTTGACTGGATTCGGAATCTCGCGAGTCCTGGGTGCCCCCCCACTTGTTTGCTGTTTTCCTCAGCCAAAAACCAATCTGGCAGCCCCTAACTTCAACTCGATCCTTCGGTCGCCAAAGCACCGCCGGTCTACCTGGAAGCCGGGCCATTCCCTCCGCTGGATCGAGGTAGCACCGTCGTGCTTGAGTCAGAAAGCTGCCCGAGGCACATTGTCGTCCCCTCTAGTCACGACTAGGAAGTCGTTGGCCAGAGGGAGACAAATTGAGTTGGGCTAGATCGTGGATCTGGTCCATGTGGCCCCCCTCGCCTCACAGGTTGACGACCCAGGGTTAGTCTGGATCGTGAGCCTGCGAGGGGGTTTCTTCTGCGAAGGGTGTTAGGCTCGTCAATAGGCCCAACCCAATTTGAGAGATGGCCTGGCCACTTCTGGCCAAGCCTAGTCTCTTTTCAGAGTAGGCCAACCGGCCCACCTCCCCAATCGGACCGAACTTGGATCCGATCTCCAATCGGACCCTACCCGTGTTGATCGAGCAGAACCCGGGTCGAGTCTGACCCGACTCGACCCGATTCGTCCCAAAAAAATAATAAAAACATTTTTTTTAAATCTAAAAAATGTATGGTTTGTTTAGGAATTGCTGTGTATTTTTGTTTAGGAATTGCTGTGTATTTACTCGTATATTTATTGCATGTTTAATTTACAAGTTTAACTATGTTTACAATTATTTAGTTGCATGTGTTAATTTTGTTGCAATTAGGATTTTTATTGCAAATTGTTACTTTAATGATTGCGTACCCACATGATCATCTTATATGTTAGTGGTTAAGTATAAAATCAATCTAAACTGCTTGACAAAAATCCTTTATTTTAAAATGAATAAGATTAGGTACCGAAATGGCACTAATTGGTCAATTAGTGTAATCAAATCCCCAACCCTAAATTCTCTAGGTGCGTAGAAAGTGAGGTATACTCCTATACCTCACTTGGTTTCTAGCCAACCCCAATAGACTAGTGGTGACTCCTTTTTACAAAATTCCTAAAAATATTCCAATGTCACGCCCGGTATGGGCTTGGAAGAGCTCATGCCTAATCATGGGCATTAGGTTCGTCTTTTAGGCAATACCCCTAAAGTTGTTCCCTTCCCCCAAGGGGTAGGTCACGACAAAATTTATTTAAAATATTAAAAAAAAAAAAAGAAGGAGAGGGGGGAGTCGAAGGGAGGCGGCTGAAGGCTGAGTCCTCGCCGTGGCTGCCGCCGGGAAGGGTCGACGATGAAGGGGGGAGGGTCAGCCGGGGTCGCCGCCCCCTGGCCAATCGGTGGTGAGGGCCCGTGAGCCCTCACTGGATCTGGGCGAAGGCCACGACCCTCGCCATAGATCTGGGTAAGGGCTCGCTGGCCCTCGTCGGCTCCCCTCCATTGTCGAGAAGGTCGGAGACGGTGGGGGCAGCGTCGACTAAGGTCGTCGAGCCTTGGCCAAGGGTCGGCGTCACCAGCTGACCGACGACGATTTGGGCGAGGGTTGCGGCCCTCACCATCGATCGACCAAGGGCCGGTGACCCTGGCTGAACCTTCCCCTTGCGTCACCATCCCTTCCCGTTGATGGTGGCGGTGAGGGCGGAGGGCTTAGCCCTCAGCCACCTCCTTTCGTGCCCCCTTTTTAAGAAAAGAAAAATTAAGTTTTTAAATTTTATTTTTTCATTTTTTGTAAATATTTTAAATAAATTTAGTTTTAAATTAAATTTAATTAATTTTTATATTAATTATTTACCACGTTGAGACAAAACGACATCGTTTTTGTATTTTTTTAGCCATGTCAACATGCAAAACGACATCGTTTTGCACTCACCTCACCGGAAAATCACCATATCAACAATTTGGCCGGATTTTGGCCAAATTGGCACTTAAGTGATCCATTTTGCTTCGATTTTGGCATTTAAGTGTCACTTTCCAAACCTTTGGCACTTAAGTGTCCCCCGTGCCAAGTTTTGACACTTGGGCTATACTTTTGCCCAAAATAAGTATTAATGGTTCAGTCCACTAATCAATCCCATCAAATCATACATCAATGATCCATCAAGCTTAATGCCCTGTGATAAAGGCGACTAAGGTTCTCTCCTTAGCTAGGTCTCTACTTATATTGCTAGTAGCCAACCCATAAAGATATCCTAAAACTAGTATATACACTTACAAACCCCTCAAATGGGCCCACTGAGACAATAAGCATCACAAAAACTCAACATCATCCTCCAAAATCCACAAAACCAATCCAACCTTTATACCACAAACCAAACTATATAATCTTTCGCAACTCAATTCATGATCAAAATCCCTTTTTATAAAGTATTTCTCTAATATTTTCAAAAGTTATCTCATAAAGTATATTTACAAAATAATATACATGACCTTTCAAGAAAATTTATGAAACCATCTTACAATAACTAAACAATAATAGACACTTGATCTAGTTTTATGCAACAAATATGTTTTTCTTAGTTCAATACATATACATACACACATATATAAAATATCAAATTACTATTACTTTAAGACATGGGTTTTAAAAACTATAAAAGATGTCAGCACCACTCATTTAGGAATGCTCAAAGCCAAAATAATGTAGCTATTTGAGTCTACAATTTAGTAATTCTACCAATTAAACAAGAATTGATGTCAAGACAAAGCAAAACACTACTTTAACTAATGACTCTAAACTAAGCTTGTTCATCAACCAATTGACTCCTACACAACAACGAAAGGCTTGTTGTAGTAGTCATTTAAAACTATCCACTATGCCTAGCTTGCATGTCATAATTTTTTGCACCACAACTCCCTTCATCAAACTATGATTCTAGCAAATCTTCTGTCAAACGAAAGACCTTTTGAGGTAATTAGATTCCCTAAGCTTTGCCGACTCTAGAGATAGCTGAAGATGGGCCATAGTCATTGGTAAACTAGGAATTTTGCTAATGTTACAGAATGTGCGCATAATTGCAAAAATTCGTTTCGAGCAAACTATAAGCTTGAATCGAGTAATGTAAAATCCTATAGTTTTATAATACCCTAAACTATTAATACCCCATAATTTCTCAATTTAACAACTCATAGTACCAGCATAAAATTCACAAGGATCCAAAATTAGGGCTTTATTTAGAAAATTTCTCTAATTAGATTAACTGGCGCTACGAGATAAAGTTAATCTAACTTGACGAGGCGCCGTGACAGTACTTTTTTTTTTCCTTTCCCTTTCTACTTTTTAGCCTTAGTTTCCCTCCTTTTCTCTTTTTTTTTTTTTTTGCTTTATTTGCCTTTTTTGAACGGGTACTCCTTTTAAAAAAAAAAAAGGGTCCACTTTATTTTATTTTATTGTTTTACTTGTCAATATTGACTAAGTCAAAAGCCAGCCACTACAACATACACTAGTGAATTGGTTTTTGTAAATGCTGTAGCCATAGGGTGGGGGCATTGGAATAACACCCAAAGAAGAACATACACGGTGGGATGGAAAAGGAAAGAAAGAAAAAAGAAAATAAATCAAAAAATCTATCAAGTTACTGAAAATGAAGTCCTTTTGAATAAATTTGTCCATGTCAACTCTTTCGCCGTGCCACATATGACGGACAATGATGATTGGCTTGCCACGTTGGCATTTTCAGGTGAAAGTTTTTTAGAAAGATTATACAAAAATTTCACAAAAATGTTTGAGATTGTATTGGTAAAATTGAAAATTTTAGAATTACATTGAAATATGTACAATAAATATAGGATTGAATTGATAATTTTTTTCGAATTTAGTGAAAGACCAAAGTCGTGGCTAAAATATACGCAATTAGTAGAGCCCTTTACCTATCATAAAAAAGTAGCCAATGGGACTCGTAACTCTTTTGGTGTGCTTTTCATGGAAAGTTTCTTTACATAGAAAGGTCAGGTCAGTAGTAAGATTGCCGGGGACTCTTTGGTGTGCTTTTCGTGGAAAGTTTCATTGCGTAGAAAGGTCAAGTCAGTAGTAAGATAACCCGGGACTCTTTGGTGTGCTTTTCATTGAAAGTTTCATTGCGTAGAAAGGTCAAGCCAGTAGTAAGATAGCCCGGGACTCTTTCGTGTGCCTTTCATTGAAAGTTTCATTGCATAGAAAGGTCAGGTCAGTAGAAAGACCGCCGAGGACTCTTTTGGTGTGCTTTTCATGGAAAGTTTCATTGCGTAGAAAGGTTAGGTCAATAGCAAAACCGACGAGTCCATGCAAATAAGGTCCTACATGGCAACTTGCTAATTTTTTTTGTTCTTTTGTTCCTCGTAACAAAAAAACGAATAAAAATCTATTTAGTAACATTTATTAATTTTTTATTCTCTAGAATAGAAAGTAGTTTGGAAATGAATTTAGAATAAAAATAAGAAATAGGAAAAAAAATTCTTGTTCCCATAAACAATTTTTAGAAATAAGTCATTTTCTTTTTTTATATTTCTTCTTGCTTGTCCTTTGCTGTCGGTGACCAGCTAAGGCAGGGAGCAACCACAACTGGTGAAGAGAGGAAAAAAGAGAATCTAAAAATTATTTAAAAATTAAAATAAATTATATGTTACAAAAAAAAATTCTGAAAGAAATTTTTACGTTAAACAAAAAAAATTCTCTCTCCTTGCCACTTTCCTCGTGTTTTCTTGGTTATGTCCTTCCATTTTCCATTTGTCATCTTTCAAGGAGTGAATATGGTGACTCGATGGATCCAAATCCAATCAGATTTACATGTTAGCAGTCTCTTAGGATACAACAAATATCCATAGGAATCTCCCCGAATAGCCTCCCATCAATATGTTGTTAATTAACTTCGAAATCGGCAACTAATAAGGTGAGTTGATAACTTTGAAGGGAAGAATCGGTGATTCCCTAATGGGTAACCTGGTTGATAGTCTCCTAATCAATATCGATAATATCATTCTTGATCCATTGAAGCACATTATGAACGAATTCTGCTTTGACTTGAATGAAAATCGAAGGTGCTGAGTTTGTCGATGGAGTCAAATCAAATGCTTCCATATCATATTTGCAAATTGAAACTCCCTATGTCTATTATTTCTGATTCATAGATAATTAAATTAGAGAATGAATGAAGACACTGACGGTCCGATGGAATGTTCCTCATCAAGCTCTCTTGGGTTGCTAATTCATTGGAGGCTTCCTAGCAACCTGATACTGCACATTTTGCATTGTTGCGGCATTTCCCTGCACCATTTGCTATCTTAAAAGTCTGCCAAGAGTAGTACCTTGTCCAATCCCTCTCACTTAAGTAATACTCTTTGCCCTTGTTGGATTGGGTATGAGCCTATTCCATCCACAAACCGTAGATCTATCAGAAGGAGACATGCTATGATATTATCTATGACGACTTCACTGATACCAGACGTGGGCCAAACCCCAAAATGAGTACTTGAGAAACCAGACAAGGTGAATTTTTTTTTTTGTAAAATGCGTTTGCAGTCGGCCTTCCGGTTGAAAAGCTCTATACATAGTGCTGAGGAGCACGTTGGCATAGTAGCTGGACAATCAGCGTACATGTGTTACATTAATTTTCATTGGCTCACATGGCTCTTATGCAGCTAATATGGTGCCAAATGGGCTGAGAGCCGCGTGCGTGTGCAAGAGAGAGATGGCAACCACCGTGTTGCAGTCGAAGAGAGGCCATCCATCTCCCATCGCGTATCTCTTGTGGTAGTTGCGATCACCTCATAGTGGTCATCCTCTCACATCTAGATGGGAGCCTTTCTCGGTGTAATTTCCATTGGGAAGAAAGCACATAGTTTGGAAAGCTTAATCCAAAGAAACGACTAGTGAACCGAGCACCTCCAAAAAATCATGCCACTGAAAATAGCTGATGTTATGGATTTGATGGATGTCACAGAATTGTGCACGGTGCCATGATCCTAGATATGAGTCTGAAACTGTCTAATTGGTGGAAAAGAAAGTCATGTTCCAAGATGCAACAACGATACAGCACAGAAGCAAATCAGTTGTTGGACTATTGTAAGACATTCTTCGACAATTTTATTTCAATTTGCTCCTTAAATCAATGGAAACTTTTAGAAAGAAATTTGTTATTCATATCTGCAAATTGAAACTTCATAGTTCCATTGGCATTCGCTTTCTTGGACTCATTGGTGACTACATAAGAGGATGATCTGACTCACTGAAGGATCCGATGTGATGTTCCTCGTCAAGCTCTCATGGCTTGCTGATGCATTGGAGGCACCATAACAACTTGATACTACACATTCTGCATGTTTGCCGCATTCCCCTGCCAACCTTGGCAAGCAACAAGAATAAACATCAGCAATTTCTTGCCAAAAACAAAGCTGAAAATGCAGATTTTTCTTTGTTGGTGACAGTAATCAAACCATAATGGCAGTATTGTAGTGCCATATTTGCAATAAGTTGGCTTATTAAGTGCTCGTTTGGAGCTCAAATGGCTATAGTCGACATCAGTTTGCCTATGGAAGGGTCAAGTCCTCTGTTCTTAAGCTCTCTGTATCCCTCAGAAAGAGCACAGCATTCGCAAAAGAACTGAGTGATCCAGTTAGGAGCAGGAGACTCGATGAGGTTGAATTGGTTCCGGAGCTTGGTTCAGCAAGTGCAGGACAACAAGCATGGGCAACCGATGAGAAACTGGATCCCTCCGTACAGTAGCCCGCTCGTTCCACATGCTACAAAGCAAACATGATTCTCAATTTCATTAGTTCAATGAGACCCTTTCTTCTCATTTGCTGAAGTGCATAAAATATCTCATTCCGATTGCTCTCTCCCTCGGAATGTTCAAAGGACATTGAATTTTCCAGTCTCCGTTATCTGCTACACTAGCAGAATCGAGGATCTAAAAGTCAGTAAAAGCATCCTTACTAACATGTGCTCCCTCGGTCAACAATCTCCGCTATCTAGCCGAATGTTACACAGGGTAAGCAACAGGCCACAACCGCTGCAAACACGAAAGAAATACTTGGAGATTCTCCATGTGTTACTCGTCCATTTTAGTATAAACTTGCCCAGGAAAAGCAAAAGGCGATTGTACCAATTAAAGGGTCATCCATGCAGTCAAACAACCCCATTGTCCAAGAAGATGGTGGAGTAGATGGTGGCAATTGAACTATTATCCCTTAAGGAAGCGGAGGCACATTATGTGGATGAAATGGCACTTGAGGATAGTCTAAACCAGCAGTATGAAAGGGTTGAACCGGAGCATTCATCGGCCCTGTTGTAAAGCCTGGGACATGATGCAATGGCTGGAAACCGGCTGGAATCTGAGAGCTCACGGGAATCGGTTGCCCTGAGTACAGAGTCGACTGATTTGGTTCGCTTGTGGAATTTGTCCAGGCCCAACCAGATGCTGTAGATTAGATTGCGGCATCACGTGAAGTGGCATCGTCTACTAATTTTGGGGCTGGAATTGTACAGCCTACATCAGATTAATCGGACTGGTTTGTACATTTTGCTGGAGCCGAAACTGTTGCTGAGTCGAAGGATCGCTCACCTTTTCGGGTTGCATTTGTTGATGGACTGAACTGCAAGGAGCAAATAGTTCGCCCAAGGGACATCCCATCTTTTTTCAATCCTGATGATGCACGGCAAATTCCTTGGATGAGCCAAAGATCAACAAACTTTTCAAATGGTTTTCATACAACTAAGTGAAACCCATCTCCAGTCCTAAAGATCATGACATAAATGGACCTTTCTCCGCTTGGCGTGGCTAGCATAGCCAAGTCTATTAAAATCTGTTTTCACACAAAAGGTGCCAAGTAAGACACTACAAAGGCTTCGTTAACTTCCGAGAAAATGAATGACAATCTGGTGCGTATATATTAAACTATTCTTTGGCTGATTTTTTGCATGATATCGGCCAAGCATGGTGGAAAGGGCATACCAACATTTCGGGTCTTTACAGCATGCCATCTCAAAACCGGAAGAATAAAGGAGCTCTAAAGTTGGGGGCTTTCATAACAATCATTCAAATGGTGTAGTCATGCCGTCAATATGCACATAACGGAGGCTTTCATGTCCCGTCTATTGACAAGGAAGTCTCTTCTCGGTCACAGAAAGAGGAAGCATATGCTCTGTTCTGGCATTGATGTCTACGACACCAGATTACATGCTTCATGTAGTTCAAACCTTTTCTTTTGTGTTTGACGGCCGGATTTATGCATCATGTGTGTGAATTGTAGTTCAAACCATTTTTTTTTGTGTTTTGCCAGACGGATTTATGCATCGTGTGCTGAGTTTTCAAAGAGAACATGCTCAAAATGTTACTCATTACCAGTTTTCTCAGTTACACAAGATGGAAGGGAATTTTGGCTGTGACATTGCCAGGAACAGAAAAGCTTGTTCAAAACCGCAGTAAATCACACTGGGGAGGGCATAACACCCTGTATCGTGCTAAACAAATGTCCGGATTAGGAATGACCAGCGCACCGGCGTGGTCGCAGCAAGGCCTACACGGCCTTTGCCAGGCAGGGCCGAGTCGTTAGCAAAAAGGGACTTGATTGTTTTCTCTATATTAGATTTATTAAGGGCGTGCATGTTTATGTTCTTTTTTCTTGTTTATGAACAAAAATTTTGTTTTTTGTTCCCGGGAACAAAAAAAGAACAGAAACGTGCGTTTGTTTGCGTCTTTGTTCAAAAACTATTTTTTTGTTCCCGTAACAAAATTGAAACGAAAAAAAGAAACAAAAAAAAAAGTTACTTCTTTGTTCTAGAAACACTTCTTGAAGGGCCAAAAAGAGCAAAAACGAAAAGAACTTGTTTCTTTTGTGTTTCTCGTTCGTGCCCTGCATGAGTCTCTCCCTTTTTCGGCGTCTCTCACAGGTTCACCACCATCGGGCGATCTGGCGCCTCCCAACTGGTCATTCTCTCCGGCGCCCCCCCACTCGGCTGACTCTCCAGCGTCGACAGCTGCAGCTCCTTCACCGGCTGAAGCTTCTGATTTGTGGTAAGTTTCTACGCTCACCAGCTATTGCTCCTCCTTCACTGTTTGACAAGGGCTTTGGCGAGAACCACCCCTCGCAGATCTGGGCGACGGCTGCTTAGGGCTTGAGCACGACGGCTGCTCAGGGCTTGAGCGTGACGGCTTGCTCAAGCCAGCGCTTGCCCAAATCTGCGAGATGCTCGCTTGAGCGAGCCCTCGTGCTCAAGCCCCAAGCGAGCGTTGCTCGCCTAGATCTACGGCAAATCTGGGCAACGGCTGCTCGCTCGAGCTACTCTGCCAAGCTCGAGCTGCTCTACTCGCTCGGCAGAGCAACGCAGCTATGCTCGAGCAAGCGTCGCTGCTCTGCTCGCTCGGCAGAGCAACGCAGCTATGCTCGAGCAAGCGTCGCTGCTCTGCTCACTCGAGCGAGCATTGCGAGCAGAGCAGCAACACTCTACTCACTCAAGCGACCTGGCGGTAAATTTCTTTAGACTATGCTGAGAAACTATGAACTCATCCAAAATCACCATGAGAGCTATCTTTTTTATAGAGAGGGACTCTAGTTGAGAAACTTATAGAGGAAACACTGAAGGATTGGAGCCACTTTCAAGAACTTCTTTTTGTGTTTGAAGGTAAGAACCAAGGGTAATGCTGCCTTGTGTTGGATGAATTTCATGGTTGCTTATTATATCTAGCATTACAATGAAATGCTCAGGCTGATCATTTGGATTTCACAGCTCAAAGACAGGTTGGAGAGAGTAGTTGTTTAGGTTCATTTGGAGCAAGATTGAACTTTTCACATTTCCTTTTATTGTAGCGTTTGAAATATGACCTATATTTTGACATGGTAGGTTTCTCACAATGCTCTTTATTTTATTTTGAGCATTTTGTTATATATTGCTAGTCATAGTACTATGTAGTTCTTGTAGCTCAAAATGCAACTTATGAGCTGTTTTATACAAGTTAGTTCAAGAATTGTCAATTTTGTCATTGTAGTCTTCTCCGCTTGCATCTCTTGAGAATGATTTTGTGTAATTCGAGAATTTTGTAGCCATATGGGCTGTTAGCAAAGTATCTAGTCCAAAGTGAACATGAGAGTTTCTTTTGATCCCGTGTCATCTCTAACAGCAAGGATCTTATTAGACGTGGAACGCAAGCATCTGCTAGTCACTAGAGCATTTTTCTGTTTTCATTTGCTCAATTTCCTTCTTTATTTTCCACATCTTGGTTGCTTGTGGTTGCAGTCTTGCTATCAAGGACATCATATTGGGAGGATACAGAGGAAAGTGCTTGGCAAGAGCTTTCAAGACCAGTTGACTTGTCAGTGGGTCGTGTTTTTAACAACCTTGTTGCCTCTTATGGACATTTTAGTGAGACCTGCTAAAAACGTTACCAGTCTATTTGCTTATTGGGCCGAGAACACTGGAATCCTTCATCATATTTAGCTGTCCATATGGATCTGGGTATCCACTCAATGGAAGCTGCTAGGTTCTGGTCACAAGACCAAACCGACCAACGCTCCAGGCCACCACTCTTTTGTAAAAATCTAGTCTCACGCCTAGTCAATGGATCAGTGTAAACTTCTGGAGTCCCCGAGCCTTTTCAGTGTTTCTGTGTTTAGAATTGACACCCCGCTGCACAAATGTTAGTTCAGCCTCATACTTTTCCTTCATAAATGATGTGGTGAAAGTTTTAGCTATTGATCTCTGCTCGCAGAGAGTTTTCATTACAATTTGGACTTTTTGTGCTAGGAATAGGATAGTGTATGCATTTTCACCATGGTTCCTATGAGAGCATGTGCTTGTGTTTCCTGGGATTGTATATGGAAAGGTTATTGTGAAATACAAAATATTAAGTGACAAGCATGAAACATATCGATGCAAGTTGTCAAAAACATAAGAATGTTTGGAGGAAAATTAACTAAGGTATCAGCATTAGAGCATCTCAACTAACGGGAAGCAGCAGCATAGACATACACAAAAGAGAGAAATCCATAAATTAGGGTGGTGAAAGTAGGGAATGGACTCCAAACACTAGGAAGAGAAATCCACCTAGGATCGTCACCTGCATCAACAAGCATAAAGGTGAACGGATTGAGGACCACATGGAAGAAAGAAACGACTGTGTGAGCTGAGCAAAGTAGCAAAGATGAGGGGAACTACCAGCCTCTCTGATATCTTAGAAGCCAGGCTCTTTCCCCCTATAACAGCAGCAACTGTGCACAGCACTTGTGCCCTGAAAAAATGACGAAAAAGTTAAGCAGTGGGATCTGTCCTAGAGTGATGCTTTTATTCTCTGGTGGACTAGATTCGATGTAACCAGTGAAGAGAACAAATTAAGCTGCTCAAACAGCAGTTATGGTGTCAAGATGTGAGTGGCCACTATTAGAATTGCATTGCTTTGCGCCAACATGAAATACTCGATAGTTGCCAGCTTTAATCCATGATTAGGTTAACCTATGTACAATAATACTTACAGTATCCCACCAAGCACTACTCCCAAAGTGTCTTCATCAGCTGCCAAGCCGATTGTTGCTATCTGCAGTATTTTACAGTTGTCAGATTTTTAAGCAAACAGATTGTTAAGCAGAGTGAATACTGTCAAAGTTGTTTCTCTAGTCCAAATTGTTATGCAGATCCCATAAATTCAGAATTAGATGAGCACTACTTAATTTACTCTGGCTGGCACTTCTTTACCTGGCTTTTATTGCCCCATTCGCCGAAGAAGGTGAGCGAGAATGCCTGCAAAGCAGTCACCCTGAGTTAGGCTGGGTCTTAACATGTAGGTTTCATGGAACCCAACTACATAAAGTTGAGTTTATTTTCGCTTAGCAATACCATTTCTGTGGAGAAAGGTGAAGTTATGTTCAGCATGGGAAGGAGGAATCACCTTGAGAAAGACAGGTGAGAAGAAGTGGGTGAGGAATGGCTTCTGTTTCTTCTTCAAGTTGTCATCGGCCTGAGAAAAAACAAAAGACGCACAAAGAGTGTGATGTAGACAATCAGTTGAAACATAGGAAGCAGAAGTATGACAATTTCTACAGTGAATTGGAGCAATGCCTGCACTTAAATGGATGGCTATCAAAGTAGGTTTAAGTCAAAGAATAAGAGCAAAGAGTCCACCTTAGAAGCTGCTTTTGATTTTTCAGAACTTGCTTTCAAATCCTTTTCCTAATAAACGCCAGAAACGTGCGGGTCAATGATGATGCCTTTTTTTGAAAACAGCTTAAGCAGAGAGAGAGAGAGAGAGAGAGAGAGAGAGAGAGAGAGAGAGAGAGAGAGAGGAACACTGACCAATTCCTTTTCTACTTCCTCCAACTCTTCATTGTCACTGCCAAAAGAAAGGTAGTTTGCATAAAAGGAAAAATTTGCATTGATGCTACAACTAAAACCACCAAGCGTTTTGTGATGGGAAGGGAAGAACAATAAAGAGAGAAAAAGGCTTGAAAAGAGAACAAAAAGAGAGGAAAAAAAAGCATTACTCATCATCCTCATTGAATCCTTCCCAGAGAGACCGGAGACCAAACAGGAAAAACAGGAATGTGGTCAAATGATGTGACCATCCCTTCGAGGGCTGCTCAGTCAACGAAGTTAATAGATAACAACCCGTATAATGAACCATGAATCGGTAATAATTGAGAAGTGATTGTAATGCTGACCAGATTTGGAGATCACTGTCGTTGCCTAAATTTCGATTACAATTGCAAACCGTTTACTTTGAAAATGAAATTATAGTGAAGAAATGGAACATAAAATGAGAAGAATGAGAAAGAAAATGCTTACAGTTACTGAAACTAGGCATCCTAGCAAGACACTCTTCCTTGGATATCGCATTGCCAGAATCTTACGAAGGCAGAGAACAAATGGTGTTAGCATCACTAATGAACCATCCATTCAAGCCTGGTCTACTTAGGCCTTGTTTGGTAACCATCCAAACAATGCCCGATTTTGATTTTTTGTTCCGAGAATTAGTTTGGGACGAGAATCGCATTTGGTAAAATTTTTGTTCGGGAACAAATTTATTCTCGAAATTAGTTTGGATTGAGAATCAAGAATAAAAAAAAAAAAGTTTGATTCTTGTTCCAGAAACAAAATTGAGAATCAAAACTCTTCTTCTCCTCTTTTCTTCTTCTTCATTGACTACCATCCTACAATCGCCGCTTGCCACCATCCGCCGCTGCCGCTGCCGCCGCCATCCGCTGCCACCCGCCGCCGATCGACGGCAACCGGTCCAGCAAGGTTGCCAAGCTAGGGCAAGGTCTGGTGAGCTCGCCGGTGGCCAAGTGGGCCTCGCCTAGCTACTGGCGAGGCCGAGCCGACGAGGGCCGGTGACCAGCTTTGAAGAAGAATTAGAATAGGAGAAAAAAAAAAAAAAAAGGAAAAAACTGAAAAAAAAAATGAAAAGAAAAAAATGAAAAAATTATAAAAATTATTTAAAATAAAAATAAATTGATTTGGAAAGCAGAATCAATAAACCCGTATCAAACGCAATTTATTAGAATCAGAAATTTTGTACGATTCCAAAAGTGTTCTTTTACTCAAAATCGTTCGAGAACGTAATAAAAATAATCATTTCGATCAAAATTTATTCTCGAAACGGAATCGTTACCAAACACATCCTAAAAGGATAGAAAATAGAAACTAGACCCAGACATAATTTGCCTCGGCCCAACACAAACCAGGCACGGCCATAGGCAATTCATAGTAGAAATGTTGGGTAAAGTGCATGTTATGGTCCTTAAGTTTCTGCATTTATGCGATTTGATCCTCTAATTTTTATTTCGTTAAATCGAGTCCTCTAACTTTCTACATTTGTGCAATATGGGTCCTTCAAGTTCTATTTTGTACAATCAAATCCTTTAACTTCTTGAATTTGTGCAATCAAATCCTTCAATCAACCACTTCGACTAAACCATCAAATTATTCAATGACGTGACATTGTTTACGTGACAAAAATAATAGGTGATGCTAATTTGCTTCCAAATGAGCAGAAAGCAAACAGGAAAAACAAGTAAAAAGGAAATCATAGTGTGACAGCATTACTTACAACAAGTAAACAATACACCAGATTGCACAAATCAAAAAAGTTAAGAGGACTTAATTGCACAACATAAAAAATAGAAGATCAAATCACACAAATGCCTAAAATTAGAGAACCAAATTTGTACTTAATCCTCCAAATGTTTAGACTCATTTTGCAGATCCCATCCACGTCATTACAATCCAATTTCTTTTCAAAAATTCACTCAACTTTGATAAATATTACTGTTTGAAAACTGCAAGTCCGCCTAAGAATAAGCTGCAGAAGCGTCTTCAGTAGCTTGTAAGAGGGCATTTAATGCCCTCATATACCAAAGTCTGCAATTTGCAAAGGTTTTCAATTTCCAAATAGCCTCAAGATGGATTCATAAAGAGATGAAAGCTGAAACTTTGCACTAAGTTAAAGCTCTTTGATTGCCATTGAATCTAAGATAGTGAAGGATTTGTATCTTCTACTGAATATTAACACAATCATGCAGACTTATCAATGATTATTTAGCCAAAAATCGCTACATAGCCCTACACGGTACGTCATTCAATTTCCAAAGGTTTGTTCTGTTTCTTTCTACTTCATTCTAAGTAGTCAAAATCTGACTGTTCTACTACATTTATCTTGATGACCCATTATATGTTCATTATATTTCTTTCTGCTTCATTTTAGATAATCAGAATCTGGTCATTCTATCATATTTATCTTGATAATTCGTTTTGCTTCTTCTTACTTTGTTCTAGGTAGTTAGAATTTGGTCATTCTGCCATATTTATCTTGATGAGTCATTACATGTCCATTCTGCTTCTTTCTACTACATTTTGGGTAGTTAAAATTTGGTCGTTCTGCCATATTTATCTCGATGACCCATTACACATTCATTCTTCTTCATTTTGTTTCGTTCTGCATAGTCAAAAGCAGTTTGTTATGTTATATTTGTCTTGATAACCTCTTGCATATTCGCTCTATTTTGTTATGTTAGAATTTTACTAGTTAGAATCTATTCATTCTACTTGTTTCTGCTAGAATTTCCTATGACAGAATCTATCCATTTGTGAATCTGCCTTTTGTGAATCTACTTATTTGGTCAAATCTATTCATTTGTGAATCTATTCACCTATTGAATCTGCCAACTTATGAATCTGTTCATTCATAAATATGTTTATTAGTTCAAACAGACTTTAAATGAGTATGAATCTATTCCTTGTTGAATTTGCCAACTTGTGAATATGTTCGTTGATAAATTTGTTTATTAGTTTAGACAGACTTTACTGAGTATGAATCTATTTCTTGTTGAATTTGCCAACATGTGAATTTGTTTGTTAATAAATCTATCCATTGATTAAGACAAACTTTACTAAATATAAATCTATTATTTGTTGATTCTATTCATTTGTAAATCCGTTCGTTACTGAATATGTTCTTTTGTTGTAGAAGCTTCTATTAAGCCAGAATTTACCTTTTTGATTATTCAGACTTTACGACCAGAATGTACTTGTTATTCTAACTTAAAATGTACCCATTTACATGTTCAAACTTTATGTCCAGAATATATTTATTCGTTCGGATCCCGCTAATGTCCAAATTCAAAATGTACCCATTTGGATCTCCAAACTTTAACAAACAGAGTATGACTATATGTTATTTCATATAAGATTATTTGTTTAATGTATTAAATTGAGTTGAGATATGTGTGATGTGCTTGTAAGTGTGTGTGTGTGTGTGTGTGTGTGTGTGTGTGTTATGGCTTTAAATAATATTAATGTGATTCCGTCACTCATATAGTGGTGCGTGACGATGCCCCATGATGGTAGTTTGGGATGTCTAGTTGGGATGTCCCGAAGAGTGTTTCGAGATGTCTCGAGAGTTGAGACGCCCTATGGTGGGGACATTTTGTGGTGGAAGTTTGTAGAATACCTCGAAATTGAGATGCCCTAATAGTTGGGATGCACAGGAAATTCGAGAGGAGGAAATATTAATGAATAAAATGCATTATCATGTGTAGAATCAAATATTATTTATATTTTTTGTTTGTTTATGTGAAACATAGTGTGCATATGCATGAGTCTGAATGGACGTATTGTTGGTTAACAATTTCTATGGTAAATGAAAATGGAAAAGGTAAAGTCCACTTATATTTTTATCACACTTATCGGATGAGTATGCATTCACTTTGTGTATATCTGATGAAGTGGTAAAAGGATTCTTTTAACTTAAAATTAGAAATTTCATTTACTGGATTTTGGCTCATTCCTTTTATTTTTCAAACATGTAGAATGAACACCTTTCAACCTTTACGCTATAAAGTCTCTATGAATTATGAAGGTCTTTTATGAAATGTGTTTGAATTAGAATATGGAATAATATATACCAAGTGTAGTTCTATTATGTGGGTTGATGTAGGAGGTTTCCTAGAGTGAGTTCCTTTTCAGTTCATTTCCTGGTACCAGGACTTGATGATGGAGACACAACAAACAGAGAAGTTATCGACCCGTGACTACGTTTATATAGGCAGACTTTTGGAAGTATAGTATAGTACGAAGATAGGTCTCCCCACCCCTATCCAGTTTTTTGTTTTTTGCTCGTAATATAATAAGATTATGAACTCAAATGTGGAATAACTAAAAGAGGCATCAATATGTTGATTATACTTGTGCGGCCTTTAATTGTTAAAAGAATAATAATAAATGTTTGATTTTGCTTTCGTATGTTAAAAGAAGTAATAATATAAATGTTTAATTATGCTTTCATATGTTAACGCAATGCAAAAAGATTTACTCTCCAAGTTATTTCCTGGGTTACCAAAAATAATAATAATAATAATATAAGAAGCATGTAGTTTTGAGCGTCACACTTGAGCACCTAATATTTTCTCATGGCAACTTCTCTGAGTCATAACTAGTCATAGTCTCATCACAAACATCATTGCTTCTGGCTCTGGTCCACGTTGCAGTTTCCCTACTGCTCTTCCAACCACCATGATCGCTATCGCTAGTGTTGATCGCCTCATCGCCGCCGCTGCCTCTGATAGAAGCTGCGTCATGGTCGCTGTCAACGCTATCATGCACTGACACACCCGCATGATCCTTCACTTCCAGCTCTGTGCTCAATTGTAGCTGCAGTGCGAAATTGAGGCCCCACACAACGTCGTTCATGGATGGCCGCTTGGCCCCCTCGTCCTGCAAGCAGCTCATAGCGATCTCGCAGAACTTGTTGAGGCACTCGAGGGCGATAGACCCCTTCAGGTGCGGGTCCACCGTTTCCTTGACGGACCCGCTCTTACAACAACTCTGGGCCCACCCAGCCAGGCTGATCTGCTCCATCGGGGCCATCCGGCTCACGGCAGGCCTTGCCCACAGCACCCCGAACAGCACCACGCCGAAGGAATAGACGTCGGACTTGTCAGTCAGCCGCTGGCGCCTGTAGTACTCCGGGTCCAGGTACCCGAAGGTGCCCTTCACGGCCGTGCTGACGTGCGTCTTAGACTCGCTCGTGGATCCGACCTTCGAGAGCCCAAAGTCGGACACCTTGGCAACCCACTTCTCGTTGAGCAGGATGTTGGTCGTCTTCACGTCACGATGTATGATGGTGTGCTTGGCACCGCTGTGTAGGTAGTGGAGCCCCCACGTGGCGCCTATGCAGATCTCGAGCCGCTGCTTCCAGGGGAGTGGAGAATTATCGGTGTTGTAGAGATGGCTGCTGAGAGTCCCGCGTCCCATGTAGTCGTACACGAGGATCATCTCTCCCGCGTCCTCGCAGAACTCAATCAGGGAGACCAGGTGGAGGTGCCGGAGCTGCGAGAGCATCTCGATCTCGGTCCTGAACTCATGAAGGCCCTGCTGCGATCCCTGGTTCAGCCGCTTGATCGCCACTTGGGTGGCCCCGCCATCGACGTAGCCCTTGTACACGTTGCCGAACCCGCCCACGCCGATGATAAACACCTTGTCGAAGTTGTTCGTGGCCGCTCTGATCTCCGCCAGCGAGAAGTGGCGGCACAAATCGGACGACAGGGACGACCCCTGGGTCTTCGTTGACTTGGTCATCACGTAGGAGACCAGGCCCCACCATGAGGTTCCGTCGCTCGACGTCGAATCCTTAGCTCTGTTTCGTCGCCGGTAAAGGAAGAAAGCCAGGAGAGAGAGTATGGTGAAGCCCCAAGTTCCACCAGCAACGATGGCAATTTTTACTGCTTTGCTGAGGCTCGACGGTGCCTTGCTTGCCGGTGGAGGTCCTGGCACTTTATTCGGGACCAGATCCGGGTTCAGCCCTACGAGATTCCCGTCTGGATCGCTGATCTTGAAAATCTCGAGGCCATTCAAGATGGCATCAGAGTAAAGAGTAGAACCATCTGGAAGTAAGCCCAACGCGACGGAGAGGTTGGTTCTTTTCTTTTGGCTGTGATCCAGGAGGGCTACTGCAAAATCTCTATAGACGGGCACGCCCTTCCCGCTCCAACTAATGACATCCGCATGGCCCTCGACCAATTGTGAATCTAGAAAAATCTTGAAAGCCCTGTCTGAGGGCTTATTTATCTCTATCTGGAATTCGCAAAAGTGTAACCGGACCAAGTAATAGAAGTTCGTCTCCACCTCGACGGACCACGTGAGGTTGTAGCTCAGATTGATACTTTTGTCCGTTCCCATGGTCCTTGCAGTAGTGTATACGGGATATGGAGCCGTGTAATTTGGCACTTGCTCACCGTAATTGAGTTGGATACTTGTGTTAACTGGCAAAACTCCGATGTACGAGGAAGTCACGTACTCGTCATCTGCTTCCCAGGTCCTGTACATTCCCGTGTCATGAGCTGGACCGACAAACTGTCCTCCCACGTTCAAGCGCTTCACCGCTTCGAGAACTTTAGTGGTATCCAAGGTGCATGGCGCCTGCTGACCTGGCAACTTGATTCCCTCGGTTGAGTCGACGGCGGTGTTGTAGTAGAGACTTTCGGGCATGGAAACGACTTCGATTCCATTCACGAAAGCATACGCGTCCGAATTACCAGGAGTGGGAGTGAATGTTATGATCAATATCTGGTCCTCTCCGACATTTAAGCCGAACTCTTTAGAGAAGAAGCCCGCGGAGGGGGTGGAATCAGCAAAGAGGGAAGCGCTGAAGTTGTGGAGCAGGGTGCAGCCAGCGGCCTCGACTGAGAAGAAGGAATCAACACGGCGGAAGTTGGGGTAATCCGAAGGGACGAAGTGCAGGCGAACGAATATGGGCCCTGCGGTGACGTGGAAGGTGTAGACGAACTCGGAGCGGGAGAGGCGAGCCGGGAGGTATGGGGCGGTGCCAGGGACTCTGGGAGATGAACTGTTTGCCTGTGTAGTGATAGAGGAGTGAGTTTTCCCAATTGGAGAGTAGTCCGAACGGTCGGCGGCGTCTCCAATCCAATTCCGGTTCTCCACAGTGGAGCTGGTGGAGGAGCCGCAGTCGACGGCAATATCATCGGTCGGCCGGTAAGCGTCAACGTTGTTGCCAGTGACTGAGATCGAGAGTGCTTCGAGCGAGACCGAGATGAAGATGAATAGTAGAAGTGGTGGTTTCATGTTCTTCATCCCGCTGCTCGACGACAGAGGGTCGCAGACGAATCGATGAAAAGCACAAGGAGAGCGGGTTCTCGGTGATGAACCAGTTTTGACTAACGGGGAATTAGGAAGAAGAGCGGAAGAAACGCCGGCACAAATGACGAGATTAGGGGCAGACCAAAGTCGTCGCTAAGATATCTGCAAGGGGATAGAGCCCTCGCCTATAACAAGAAAATCAGATCAGCGGACAGGATTTGTGCCCTTCCGGGTGCGCTTTTCGTGTAAGGTTCAATTGCCTTAGGAAGGTCACGTCAGGTCAGCGGTACGACTGCCAGGTCCCATGCAAGAGTGCTCCCTCTCAAGGGACCACCACCAAACCGTGTTTCCTATATCGCGTCCTTCCATTTTCAACTTTTGTCCTTTCAAGGAGGAAAATTATTTATGTTACAGAAATATAATCAAACGCTTTATTGATGTATCGTATATTAGATAAATCCATTGATGCTTAGTCAAAGACTTCTAAGATTTTAATCTTATACCGTTCCCCATAAATGTCAGCCATTAGATTAAGATGGAAGGATCCTAATTGTCGAAAGTTAGATATCCGATACTAGAAAATATACATCCGATGTACTAAAATGAAATTTACAATACTTTAAGCACTAGCAAATGAGTGCTAGACCCATAGAATATTGACATCATGGTACAGTAAAAATCAAATTTAATAAACTTTTATGAGGTTATATTGTTAGTTACATTGATTGTTGCAAACCTTTATAAGCCATGTAGTTTGAAAGGATTTAAATTCACAATGTTAAGTTTTTGGTTACAATGGAATGTTGAGATTTTTTTAAATCATTGTAATTAAAAAAGTTTAAAATGTGCAACATTTTGTTCATGGTTAGTTTCGCAAAGCGTTGTAGTTGAAGGAAAAAAATACAAGATTATGACATTTTATCCTTATTTGGGGCAAACAAACATAACCCTTCGTAAATAATTGTATTTGACATCCTAATTTTGGACGTTTTGCTCTTGTCATGACGTCATTACTCTCTGTAATGAAATTCTCAATTTATGACAATTTCTTCTTTTCCATGACAAATAAAGTGGGTAAATTTAAGACGTTTTGCACTTAGTGACGTCGCAAAATCGTAACACCTTGGAAATAACTTCGATTCCATTCACAAAAGCACACGCGTCTGGGTTACCAGAAGTGGGAGCAAACGTGACATTCAATATCTGGTCAGCTACAATGGTTAAGCAGGACTCTTTGCGGAAGCTCGTGAATCCAGTGTGATCGAAAAAGAGGAAAGCGCTGAAGTTGCGGAGCTGAGTGTAGCCGGCAGCCTTGACCGGGAAGAATGAATCGGCATGGCCAAAGTTGAGGTAACCCGAAGGGAAGAAGTGGAGAAGAACGAATTTTGGCCCCATGGTGACGCTCGTGTGGGATGCGGTTGTGGATGGAGGGAGATGAACGGTTTGCGCTTGCAACGATAGAGGAATGAGTTTCATCGATTGGAAAGTAGGTCGAACCATCCTCGGTGTCCTCGATCCAAGTCCGCTTGGACATGGAGGAGTTGCCGAGGGAGCCGCAATTGATGGTGATATCATTAACCAGCAAGTATGAGCAGGACGGAGATGAGAGGAATAATAAGAGAAGTGGTGGTTTCATGTTCTTCATCTTACCGTTTAATGTCTGAGAAAATCGTAATTGAATCCATGAAAAGAAGTTCACATGGATAGTAGACTCTCGAAGATGAACCTGTTTTAATCATTGGGATTCGAAAGAGCTAGGAAAAAGCAAGAGAAGGAAAGATTAGATAAGATGAGGAAAATTACCAATTTAGTCCTAAATTAACGAATTCCGATATAATCTTAGACTTTTTCAATTCAATTTTTTTAATACTCCAACATATCCTTTTCGGCTAATTTTATCCGAAAATGTTGACATACCAATTCAGTCATCTCTGACCATCTTAAGTAACACGATTGTCCATATATTTGACAAATGAATTGAAATAATGTGATTTTAACTATTTTTGTGAATTTTCCGATTTGTTATGTTCTTTCTTATTTCGCACTTTTGCTCATCCTGAATCTCTCAGGGAAACATGGCAAATCGTTGCAAGAAAGCCGATTTTTCTAAAGTCAAGCTAAAGTACTACCTTCAATCCCAAATCTTTTCGGGAAACAAGATAAATCATTGTAAGAAAACTGATTTTTCTAGAGTTAAAGCTGAGCTGGTGGTGTGGTTGGCGGTGCTCCTCCATGGATTACGGAAAAGCATTCCAGTTCGGTAGATCTAATGGCGGTGTTAAAAAGCGCGTCTCAATAATCAACCCGATAATGCTCAAATTTCCGGTGAATAGTGCCGAAGCTGGCCACAAGCGAACCAGTCTCATAAATTCCCAGTGATCCCGGCCAAGCCCATTTTGCTGCGGCCAACGCCAATGTGCATGGAGGCGCAAGAAATCAAGGCAAATGGTGAAGATTCATCATAATCGAACGAATTCCCACCTGATTTGGCCACGATATTGAGGGAGTTGCTCTTTGTAACAATTGAAGCGGTGCTTGTGGCGCAGAGATAAAGGGAGGCCTCAAGTGAAAATTGAAGCAGCGGCAGAGGCACAATAAAAGGAAAATTCTATACTTCACACAATTAAGATCTAAAATACCGATCTCAACTTATAACATTTGTCACACACCCAGCTCAAGCAAGTATAAGGGATGATACGGCTGTCATTTCATCCAAATAATGTAGCTTCAAACGTAACTATAACTCAACTTGATATCGCAATATATACATCCATATATTTAATAAAGTGTCATTTGTTTACAAGATTAGAGTTTTAATAATCCATAAAAAAAACACATATATATCTCCAACTAACAAATAAACTCATAGTTCAATGTAGACATAAACAACTCATATAAAAAAAATCCCACTATCAAAATATCCTCTTGAAAATGTAAACACTCTTGCCCTATTTATGGCTACCTGAAGAACCTAAAGATAGAAGTAAGATAAATGGAATGGGCAATTATAGGCCAATGAGGAGTACAAATCTCTTCTAAACAAATTGGGGATCCACTATGAATGTTTAGGACACAAAAAGGTAACTTATTTTCACTAAATTCGATATAACAAATCTACAAGATGAAAATGAACTATATTACTTCAACATAACTATATATAAAAAATACCAATTTCATAAATAATATCAAAATAAGTATTAAAGGTTCAATCCACTAATCAATCTCATCAAATCATACATCAATGGTCCATCACACTCAATGCCCTATGATAAAGGCAACTAAGATTCTCTCATTGGCTAGGTCTCTACTTATATTTCTAGTAGCCAACCCACAAAGATATCCTAAAACTAGTATACATACTTACAAACCCCTCAAATGGGCCCCCATAAATAATGAGCATCAACACAAAACTCACAACATTATCCTCGAAAATCCACCAAACTTATCCAACCTCTATATCATAAACCAAAATATATAATCTTTCGGAACTCAATTCATCAATCAAAATCCTTTTTTGTAAAGTATTTCTCTAATCTTTTCAAAATTTATCTCATAAGTATTTTTACGAAATAATACACATGACCTTTCAAGAAAAGTTTATCAGACCATATTACAATAATTAAAAAATAATAAATACTTGATCTAGTTTTATGCAACAATTATGTTCTTCTTAGTTCAATACACACAAACATATATACACAAACACATATATAATATCAAACTACTATTATTTTAATACATGAATTTTTTAATACTATAAAAGAGATCAGCACCACTCAGTTAGGAATTCTCAAAGCCAAATAATGTAGCTATTTGCGTCAATAATATTCTATCAATTAAACGAGAATTGATGTCAAAGGCAAAGCAAAACGCTACTTTAACTAATGATCTAAACTATGCTTGTTCATCAACCAATTGACTCCTACACAACAATGAAAGGCTTGTTGTAGTAGTCATTGAAAACTGTCCGCTATGCCTAGCTTGCATGTTACAATTTTTTTGCATCACAACTCTCTTCATTGAACCATGATTCTAGCAAATCTTTTGTCTAACGAATGACCTTTCGAGATAATTAGATTCCCTAAGTTTTGCCAACTCTAAAAATAGCTTAAGATGGGCCATAATCATTGGTAAACTAGGAAATTCACTAATGTTACGGCAAGCGCGCATAATTTCAAAAATTCATTTCGGACAAACTATAAGCTTGAATCGAGTTATGTAAAATTCTACAATTTTACAATACCCTAAACTATTAATGCCCCATAATTTCTCAGTTTAACAACTCATAGAATTAACCTACTGGCTTAAAATTCACAAGGATCCAAAATTAGGACTTTATTTCGAAAATTTCTCTAATTAGATTAATTGGGCGTTGCGAGATAAAGTTAATCTAACTTGACTAGGCGCCATGGCATGTACTCTTCTTCCTTTTCCTTTCCCTTCCTACTTTTTGCCCTTGTTTCTCTCCTTTCCTCTTTTTTTCTTTATTTGCCTTTGTTGAACGTGTACTCCTTTTCCTGAGTCCACTTTTTTTTTTTTTCTTTACTAGTCAATATTAACTAAGTCAAAAGCCAGCCATTACAACATCAACGACTTTTTATTACTAGCATTGTCAAATCAATCCTCTGTCTTTACCGAAAACGAAGATGAAGAACGGAAAAAACTCCACCCATAGTGGCACAGTGAATTGGCTTTTGTAAATGTTGTAGCCATAGGGTGGGGACATTGGATTAACACCCAAAGAAAAACATGAACGGTAGGACAGAAAAGGAAAGAAAGAAAAAAGAAAGTAAAGAAGAGAATCTATAAAGTTGGAGGCTTCATAGAAATCTGATATTGCACATTCTGCATTGTCACGGCATTTCCCTGCACCATTTGCTATCTTAAAAGTCTGCCAAGAGTAGTACCTTGTCCAATCCCCCTCACTTGAGCAAATACTCCTTGCCCTTGTTGGATTGGGCATGGGCCTACTCCATCCACAAACCGTAGATCTATTGGAAGGAGACATGCTATGATATTATCTATGACGACTTGACCTATTCCAGACGTGGGCCAAACCCCAAAATGAGTACTTGAGAAACCAGACAAGGTGACAATTTTTTTTTGTAAAATGTGTTTGCAGTCGGCCTTCCTATTGAAAAGCTCTATACATAGTGCTGAGGAGCACGTTGGAAGAGTAGCTGGACAATCAGCGTACATGTGTTACATTAATTTTCATTGGCTCACGTGGCTCTTATGCAGCTAATATGGTGCCAAATAGGCTGAGAGCCGTGTGCGCGTGCAAGAGAGAGATGGCAACCACTGTGTTGCAGTCGACGAGAGGCCATCCATCTCACATCGCGTCTCTTGTGGTAGCTCTGATCACTGATCACCTCACAGTGGTCATCCTCTCACATCTAGATGGGAGCCTTCTTTCTCAGTGTAATTTCCATTGGTTGAATTAAGAAAGTACATAGTTTGGAAAGCTTAATCCAAAGAAACAACTAGTGAACCGAGCACCTCCAAAAAATCATGCCACTGAAAACAGCTGATGTTATGGTTTTGATGGATGTCACAGAATTGTGCACAGTGCCATGATCCTAGATACGAGTCTGAAACTGTCTAACTGGTGGAAAAGAAAGTAATGTTTCCAGATGAAACAACGATACTGCACACAAGCAAATCAGTTGTTGGACTACTGTAAGATATTCTTCGACAATTTTATTTCAATTTGTTCCTCAAATCGATGGAAACTTTTAGAAAGAAATTTGTTATTCATATCTGCAAATTGAAACTTCATAGTTCCATTGGCATTCGCTTTCTTGGACTCATAGGTGACTACATAAGAGGATGATCTAAGTCACCGATGGATCCGATGTGATGTTCCTCGTCAAGCTCTCATGGCTTGCTGATGCATTGGAGGCACCATAACAACCTGATACTACACATTCTGCATGTTTGCCGCATTCCCCTGCCAACCTTGGCAAGCAACAAGAATAAACATCAGCAATTTCTTGCCGAAAACAAAGCTGAAAATGCAGATTTTTCTTTGTTGGTGACGGTAATCAAACCATAAGGACAGTATTGTAGTGCCATATTTGCAATAAGTTGGCTTATTAAATGCTCGTTTGGAGCTCAAATGGCTATAGTCGACATCAGTTTTGCCTATGGAAGAGTCAAGTCCTCCGTTCTTAGGCTCTCTGTATCCCTCAGAAAGAGCACAGCATTCGCAAAAGAAGTGAGTGATCCAGTCAGGAGCAGGAGACTCGATGAGGTTGAATTGGTTCCGGAGCTTGGTTCAGCAAGTGCAGGACAACAAGCACGGGCAACCGATGACCACCATACAGTAGCCCGCTCATTCCACATGCTGCAAAGCAAACATCATTCTCAACCGCATTAGTTCAATGAGACCCTTTCTTCTCATATGCTGAAGTGCATAAAATATCTCATTCCGATTGCTCTCTCCCTCAAAACGTTGAAAGGACATTGAATTTTCCAATCTCCATTATCTGCTACACTAGTAGAATCAAGGATTTAAAAGTCAGTAAAAGTATCCTTACTAACATGTGCTCCCTCGGTCAACAATCTCTGCTATCTGGCCGAATGTTACGTAGGGGAAGCAACAGGCCACAACCACTGCAAACACGTAAGAAATACTTGGAGATTCTCCATGTGTTACTGGTCCATTTTAGTATAAACTTGCCCAGGAAAAGCAAAAGGCGACTGTACCAATTAAAGGGTCATCCATGCAGTCAAACAACCCCGTTGTCCAAGGAGATGGTGAAGCAGATGGTGGCAATTGAACTATTATACCTTAAGGCATCGAAGGCACGTTATTTGGATGAAATGGCACTTGAGGATAGTCTAAACCAGCAGTATGAAAGGGTTGAGCCGGAGCTTTCATCGACCTTGTAGTAAAGCCTGGGACAGGATGCAATGGTTGGAAACTGGCTGGAATCTGAGAGCTCACGGGAATCGGTTGCCCTGAGTATAGAGTCGACTGAGCCCCAAAACTTTGGTTCTTTTGTGGAATTTGTCCAGGACCAACCAGATGCTGTGGATTAGATTGCGGCATCACGTGAAGCAGCATTGTCTACTATTTGTGGGGCTGGAATTGTACAGCCTGCATCAGATTAATTGGAATGGTTTGTACATTCTGCTGGCGCCGAAACTGTTGCTGAGTCGAAGGATCGCTCACCTCCTCCGGTTGCATTTGTTAGTAGACTGAATTGCAAGGAGCAAAAAGTTCGGTCAAGAGACGTCCCATCTTTTCTCAATCCTGATGATGCATGGCAAATTCCTTGGATGAGCCAAAGATCAACAAACTTTTCAAATGGTTTTCATACAACTAAGTGAAACCCATCTCCAGTCCTAAAGATTATGACATAAATGGACCTTTCTCCGCTTAGCGTGGCTGGCATAGCCAGAGTCTATTAAAATCTGTTTTCACACAAAAGGTGCCAAGCAGGACACTACAAAGGCTTCGTTAACTTCCAAGAAAATGAATGACAACTTGGCGCGTACATATTAAACTGTTCTTTGGTTGATTTTTTGCATGATATCGGCGAAGCATAGTGGAAAGGGCATACCGACATTTTGGGTCTTTACAGCATGCCGTCTCAAAACCGAAAGAATAAAGTAGCTCTGAAGCTGGGGGCTTTCATAACAATCATTCAAATGGTGTTTTCGTGCCGCCAATATGCACATACCGAAGGCTTTCATGTCCCGTCTATGGACAAGGAAGTCTCTTCTCGGTCACAGAAAGAGGAAGCATATGCTCTGTTCTGGCATTGATGTCTACGACGCTAGATTACATGCTCCATGTAGTTCAAACCTTTTTTTTGTGTTTGACGGCCGGATTTATGCATCGTGTGCCTGAATTGTAGTTCAAACCTTTTTTTTGTTTTTGTAGTTCAAACCTTTTTTTTTTTTTTTTTTTTTTTTTTTGTGATTAGTCAGTTAAGTAATCAAAGTTGGGCCAACTTCTAGTTCGTGGCATAGTATCCTCTCAAAATAGCACAAAGATTCAACCAGGCATGCCAAAAAGATGTTTCACTGGTTTTATTCTCACAACGAAATATCTTTTATCGAGAGTTCTTCTTCAGCTTTATTTGTAAGGGACGAGGGTTCCGTGCTAAATTTGGAGAGAGGATATCAAATGCAGTGCAAATGTTCAACTTCAACTTCAAACACCACTGTAGAATCCTAACTGGAGTCTTGTTAATCCACTGACAGAACCCAAGCTATGCCTGGAATCGAATCAACGGCTTTGTTTGAGGATGATAATAACACAATGCAATCTAATCGATAGCAATGTGCTGAAATAAAAAGTATAATGTCGGAATTTAATCAACAACATTGGACCGGGATATGAGGAACGCCAGAATTTAATTGATGACGGGAACCTAGTAAGTTCAACTAAGAACACTAGAACATGCTAAAAATAACGTAGAGAAATAGCTTTTATTTCTTGTTTTCCCGAGGGCTCTTTGTTTTCTGACCTACAGTATTTATAGAGATACTTTCCAGTAACCGCTCTATGTCATATCCACGTTCCATTCTCTTCATGGGTAATGTGTTTACTTTTTTGTGTGACTGATCCAATCGTGTCTTGGTGCCCCCGTGTCGATCGATAACGGTCTCGTAACTAAGTCTTCAAATATCAACCGCTTCTAATTTCTTGGGACTTCGGGGATATCTTGAACTTCTTTTGCCACCTGCTTAATTTTAGTAACCACCAAGTAACCGCTGTCAAACCTCAACTTTTGAATTCATAGTGGAATCTGTCTTTGCCATCGATTGTTGAATTTTTTTTTTTTTTTTTTTTTTACGGGCTCATCGATCATACAGTAATATCCCCTTGGTAATCAAGTGTGATTTTGCCTAACTTTCCATACCTTTTACCCTCGTGACCAACACGTGATGATAGGGTTGATTTTGGATGTCAACAATCTTCAATGGCTTCTCGTTGCTTCCTCATGCTTCCGGCTTCTTGTTTTCATATTAGGTGTTGACTCCAACATTTTTTGTGAATGCCTAGATGTCCAGCTGAGATTCTTTAGCATAGCCTTTACTTTTCTTTCCGTTCTTCAACTTGTTATCATTGACAATAACAAATGACTGATATTATATGTGGCATTCCCCCATCCCATTTGCTTCTCAATGTAAGTATATCCTAAAGGCAGCAATGTAGATGGTTTCTCTATATCGGGCTTTGTCTTGCTAAATTTTGTTTCATCCAAATTTTTCCTTGTGGAGCTCGATTTATTTTATTGCTCAATTTTGCGTAGATTTTTTATAACAATGTTTCGCATTAGGCCCCTCCTTTTGCTTGCGGTTTCTAGGTAATTTTCTCATCTATAGCTAGATAACTCTTCCTCGAGCGTTAGATGACACAAGAAACACCTACTTAACTACAGTATCAATCATATCATATATGCGTTCTCTACTGAAAAATGAAGCTAAGGGCTTTCGTGGGGATGGGGAGATCCCTCATCCAATGGACAATCCTTTCCGTCTAGTAAAATGGATCTTGAAAAATAGATTCTATCTTGGCTTAGGACGAAATGGGGATCTCATTTTTGCCTATCAAGCAAAACCATCCATTTGGGATGACTCTAAAAGGTTTTTCAACAAATGAAAAGGAATTTTCAGAAATTTATTTGGATTAAGAGTCAAATAGTTCATTAATAATATAACACAAATCTATTCATTTGACTGCATACTAAAGCCACTTATTTTAGACAAAATAATGGATTTGTCTTGACCAATACATGATTTTTGGAGCATAAGTCGGCAATCTTCCTAGAATGCCAAACCCATCAATCTAACATCGATCGAATTTGCATACATTGCGGAGGAACAGATTTCTTTTACAATGTGCCACTCATATGTGTGGGGGCATTTCGCAAGTTACAATTCTTGTCCCAAGGAAAAGAAAAAAAACCCTATTTCATCCTCTATTTTTTTATAGCGAAACCTTGCCATAAGCAACTTCAAGAAAAAAACTAGGAATAGTTGAACTTGAATGTCCTTTACTCCACGAGCTTTGGGAGCGCAAGCAATCATATGTCAATTTTACACAGGTCCTTTCAACATTTGACATGTGTCACTTTGGGCCCACATGTCAAGAACCCTTGCATCCTCTTTCTTCAATTGTATGTTTTTACTTTTTTCTTCTTCGTTTTTTTTTTTTTTTTTTTTTTTTCCTTCTTCTTCCTCTCAAATTGCAAGGGATGATAGCAGATGCCCATCAACTCATAATCGCTTTCAACTTAATCACGTGAATCTCCTTCCACCACGACCTCATCACCTTCTCAGCTCTTTGTCATTGAGCTCAATTGGTGAATTTGAGCCTCTGCTTTTGGATCTAAGCTCGAGTGAGCCCTAGACTTGTGATATAAAGCTCAATTCGGCCTCAAATAAACCTTGATTCAAGGTCAACCAGGGTTGGCCTAGGCAACAAACGAGGCGAAGGTGAAGATATGGTTCGTCAACACGGCTGAGGGCCTTACCTCTTAGCCAATGCAGACCCTGACATATAAGGCACAGGGGGAGTTGGACAGGAGGCAGTGGCACTAAAGGTCGGAAAGGAAGTGGGTGAAGATGGAGGTAGAGATGGAGGTGACGTGCCAAAGGTGGCGAGTCTAAGCTCAAAATGTGACAGGTGGAACCTTGTGAGCAAGAGAGTACTTGACAAAAAAAAAAAAAAAGAGGAGATTGAGCCATTCTTTTTCTTAGAAGAAGCAGAAGAGATAGGAGATAAGAGTGTTGTATAATTGAAGAAAGAGAGGATGCAGGGGTAAGGTGGGCCCAAATGTGACACTTGTCGATCGTTGGATGGATTTGTGTAAAATTGACGTGTCATCACTTGGTGTGACATCCAGAGTTTTCGTAATTGTAATACTATAATATTCGAAAACTCGTATTATGATAATGATACTATAGATTATGAAGCTAAGTATTATTTGCCTTAGTATTCGGACATGAAAACTTTTGTCAAACAGTAAATTTCATGGGACGCGGCGATAATTTCCCTAAACATAAGTCATTCTAAGTCTGACGTGTAAATTGAATTATGTATGTGCTAATAGTAGAATGGTATTAATTAAATTATTGTCGTCTTAATAGTTTATGGGTGTTATAAATTGTGTAGACTTTACTTAATTATTAATAATAGTGGTTAACTTATGCTAATGAATGTTGGAAGAAGACGATTACGTTCCTCTTGTTATATTTACCTTACAAAATTTATTAATTAAAATGATAAGTGCCACATGTCTTTATAAGAACTCTTGCATGGCCATGTGCTTCTTCAAAACAAATATATATATTTTTAACACTAATTTTGACACCTAGAATAAGTGATGCTTACTTCAAATTAAGTCACTTCTTCTTACATTTCCCTCGGCCACGTGCAAGAACTTTGTCTTGCATTTATGCCACATCAAGTTGGTGATTAGCATGCATAGTTACACCTAACAATGAAAAACATCAAATTATCTTAGTTCATTTTGATAAAGCTCCTTTTATCTTGCCGTAGAGCCCCCTTTCACTTCTCTAAAATCCAAACAAAAACATGCATGTGCTATATTTCACTTTTCAATCCAAGAATTTAGAGAATAAAACTTCATATTTAAGAGCTACTAAGGTGGTGAAGGCAATTGATGACTCGCGGTTTACTTTCGTTTGAGGTAAGTAAAGTTTATAGATATTAAGTTGGCCAAATGTCCTTAAAACTTAACTTGGTTAGTTGATCGAAATGGTGAAACTTTGATGTGTATGGATGAGTATGGTAGTTTTTAAATAACATTGATGACATCTTACATGTTCATCCCGTTTCTTTCTACTTCGTTCTGAGAAGTCAGAATGTGGCTGTTCTGCCACACTTAATGACCCATTGAATGTTCGTTCGATTTTTTTCTGCTTCGTTCTAGATAATTAGAATCCGGTCGTTCTGCCATATTCCTCTTGATGACCCATTGCAGGTTCGTTTTGCTTCTTCCTACTTTATTCTAGGTAATCAAATTTTCGTCGTTCTGCTGTATTTATCTCAAATTTTCGTCGTTCTGCCATACATGTTCGTTATGCTTCTTTCTACTTCATTATGGGAAGTTAGAATTTGGTCGTTCTGCCATATTTATTTTGATGACCCATTGCACTTTCATTCTTCTTCATTTTGTTTCATTCTGCATAGTCAAAAGCAGTTCGTTCTGTCATATTTGTTTTGATAATCTATTGCATATTCGCTTTACTTTGTTCTATTAGAATTTTACTAGTCAGAATATGTTAATTTTACTTGTCTCTGCTAGAATTTCCTATGACAAAATCTATCCATTTGTGAATTTGTCTTTTGTGAATCTACTCATTTGGTCGAATCTGTTCACTTGTTAAATCTACCAACTTGTAAATCTGTTTTTTCATAAATCTATGTATTGGTTCAGACAAACTTTACTTATGATTTGTATAAATCTATTCATTGTTGAATCTATTCCTTGTTGCCAACTTGTGAATATGTTTGTTGATAAATTTGTTTATTGGTTTAGATAGATTTTACTTGTATAAATTTGCCAACTTGTGAATCTATTTATTAATAAATTTATCCATGAGTTATAGATGAATTTATTAAATATGAATATATTCCATTATTGAATATGTTCATTTGTAAATCTGTTCATTATTGGATTTGTTCTTTTGTTCTAGAAGCTTTGATTAAGCCAAAATTTACCATTTTGATTGTTTAGACTTTATGACCAGAATGTACTTGTCATTCTAACTCAAAATTTACCAATTTACATGTTCAAACTTTACATCTAGAATATATTTATTCGTTTGGATCCTGCTCAATGTCCAGACTCAAAATGTACTCATTTGGATCTCTAGACTTTAACGACTAGAGTATGACTATATGGTTAATGTATTAAATTGAGTTGAGATATGTGTGATATACTTGTAAGTATACATTTATTATGGCTTTAAATGATATTAATGTGATTAGTCACCCATATAGTAGTGCGTGACGATGCCCCATGGTGGTAGTTTACGAGATGTCCTAGTGGTTGGGATGCTCCAGAGAATGTTTTGGGATGTCTCGGGAGTTGAGATGCCCCTATGGTGGGGATACCTTGTGGTAAAAGTTTTCAGGATGTCTCGAAATTAAGATGGATGCCCAGGAAAGTTCGAGAGGAAATATTAATGAATAAAATGCATTGTCATGTGTATAACCAAACATTATTTATATTATTTGTTTGTTTATGTGAAACATAATGTGTACATGCATGAGTCTAGATGGATGTATTATTGATTAACAATTTCTATGATAAATGAAAATGGGAAACGTAGAGTCTGCTTATGTTTTTATCACACTTATCGGATGATTATGCATTCACTTTGTGTATACCAGATTAAGTGGTAAGAGAATTCTTTTAACTTAAAACTAGAGATTTCATTTATTGGGTTTCGGCTCATTTCTTTTATTTTTCAAATATGTAGAATGTACATGCTTCAACATTTGCACTATAGAGTCCTTATCACTTATGAAGGTCTTTATGAAATATGCTTAAACTAGAATCTGGAATAATATATATCAAGTATAGTTCGTGTGGGTTGATGTAGGAGGTTTCACAGATGGGTTCCTTTTCAGTTCGTTTCCTAGTACCAGGACCTTGAAGGTGAGTTAGTTGATCTATTGAGAGGCTTCGATCTTGATGATGGAGACGTAGCAAACGGAGAAGTTATCAACCCGTAATTTTAGTCTGGACATTTATATAGATAGATTTTTCGAAGTATAGTATAGTATAAAGATAGGTCTCCCCACCCCTACCCAGACTTTTGTTTTTTGCTCGAAAAGTAATAAAATTGTGAAATCAAATGTGGTATAAATAAAAGAGGCATAAGTATGTTGATTATACTTGTAAGGTCTTTAATTGTTAAAGGAATATTAGTAAATGTTTGATTATGCTTTCACATACTAAAAAAGAGTAATAATATAAGAATCACGTATCGTCTGACGTCCGGACCGTTACACTTGAGCACCTAATATATTCTCATGGCAACTTCTCTACGTCGTAACTAGTCATACTCTCATCACAAACATCATTGCTTCTGGCTCTGGTCGACGTTGCAGTTTCCCTACTGCTCTTCCAACCACCACTATTGCTATCACTGGTGTTGGACGCCTCATCGCTGCCGTTGCCTCTGATCGAAGCTGCGTCATGGTCGCTGTCATCGCTATCATGCACTGACACACCCGCATGATCCTTCACCTGTAGCTGCAGTGCGAAATTGAGGCCCCACACAACGTCGTTCATGGATGGCCGCTTGGCCCCCTTGTCCTGCAAGCAGCTCATGGCGATCTCGCAGAACTTGTTGAGGCACTCGGGGGTGATAGACCCCTTCAGGTGCGGGTCCACGATCTCCTCGATGGCCCCACTCTTGCAGCAACTCTGCGCCCACTCAGCCAGGCTGATCTGCTCCATTGGGGCCATCCGGCTCACAGCAGGCCTTGCACACAGCACCTCGAACAGCACCACGCCAAAGGAATAGACGTCGGACTTGTCAGTCAGCCGCTGGTGCCTGTAGTACTCCGGGTCCAGGTACCCGAAGGTGCCCTTCACGGCCGTGCTAACGTGCGTCTTAGATTCGCTCGTGGGTCCGACCTTCGAGAGCCCAAAGTCGGACACCTTGGCAACCCACTTCTCGTTGAGCAGGATGTTGGTCGTCTTCACGTCCCGATGTATGATGGTGTGCTTGGCACCGCTGTGGAGGTAGTGGAGCCCCCACGCGGCGCCTATGCAGATCTCGAGCCGCTGCTTCCAGGGGAGTGGGGGATTATCGGTGTTGTAGAGATGGCTGCTGAGAGTCCCGCGTGCCATGTAGTCGTACACGAGGATCATCTCTCCCGCGTCCTCGCAGAACCCAATCAGGGAGACCAGGTGGAGGTGCCGGAGCTGCGAGAGCATCTCGATCTCGGTCCTGAACTCATGGAGGCCCTGCTGCGATCCCTGGTTGAGCCGCTTGATCGCCACTTGGGTGGCCCCGCCATCGACGTAGCCCTTGTACACGTTGCCGAACCCCCCCACGCCGATAATAAACACCTCATCGAAGTTGTTCGTGGCCGCTCTAATCTCCGTTAGCGAGAAGTGGTGGCACCGATCCGACGGCAGGGACGAACCCTGGGTCTTCGTTGATTTGGTCGTCGCGTAGGAGAACGGGCCCCACCGTGAGGTGCCGTCGCTCGAGGTCGAATCCTTCGCTCTGTTTCGTCGCCGGTAAAGGAAGAAAGCCAGGAGAGAGAGTATGGTGAAGCCCGAAGTTCCACCGGCAACGATGGCAATTTTTACTGCTTTGCTGAGGCTCAACGGTGCCTTGCTTGCCTGTGGAGGTCCCGGCAGTTTATTCGGGACCGGATCCGGATCCGGGTTCAGCCCTGCGAGATTGCCGTCAGGATTGTTGATCTTGAATATCTCGAGGCCGTTCAAGATGGCATCAGAGTAAAGAGTAGAACCATTTGGAAGCGCGCCCAACGCGACGGAGAGGTTGGTTCTTTTCTTTCGGCTGTGATCCAGGAGGGCTACTGCAAAATCTCTATAGACGGGCACGCCCTTCCCGCTCCAAGTAATGACATCCGCATGACCCTCGACCAGTTGTGAATCTATAAAAATCTTGAAAACCCTGTCTAAGGGCTCATTTATCTCTATCTGGAATTCGCAAAAGTGTAACCGGACCAAGTAGTAGAAGTTCACGTCCACCTCGACGGACCACGTGAGGTTGTTGCTCAGATTGATTATTTTGTCTGTTCCCATGGTCCTTGCAGTTGTGTATACACTATCTGGAGCCGTGTAATTTGGCACTTGCTCACTGTAATTGAGTTGGATAGTTGTGTCAACTGGCAAAACTCCCATGTCCGAGGAAGTCATGTACTCGTCATCTGCTTCCCAAGTCCTGTACATTCCCGTGTCATCAGCTGGACCGACAAACTGTCCTCCCACGTTCAAGCGCTTCACCGCTTCGAGAGCATCAGTGGTACGGAAGGTGAATGGCACCACCTGACCTGCCAACTTGATTCCCTCGGTTGAGTCGACGACGGTGTAGTAGAGACTTTCGGGCATGGAAACGACTTCGATTCCATTCACGAAAGCATACGCGTCTGAATTACCAGGAGTGGGAGTGAACGTTATGTTCAATATCTGGTCCTCTCCGACACTTAAGCAGAACTCTTTAGAGAAGAAGCTCGCGGAGCGGGTGTAATCAGAAAACAGCGAGGCGTTGAAGTTGCGGAGCAGGGTGTAGCCAGCGGCCTTGACCGAGAAGAAGGAATCAACACGGCGGAAGTCGAGGTAATCCGAAGGGAAGAGGTGCAGGCGAACGAATTTGGGCCCTGCGGTGACGTGGAAGGTGTAGGCGAACTCGGAGCGGGAGAGGCGAGCCGTGAGGTATGGGACGGCGCCAGGGATGCTGGGAGATGAACTGCTTGCCTCTGCTGTGGTAGAGGAGTGAGTTTTCTCAATTGGAGAGTAGTCCGAACGGTCAGCGGCGTCTCCAATCCAATTCCGTCCACCCACAAGGGAGCTGGTGTTGGAGCCACAGTCAACGGTGATATCATCGATCGGCCGGTAAGCGCCAACGTTGTCGCCAGTGACTGAGATCGGGAGTGCTTCGAGCGAGACGGAGATGAAGATGAATAATAGAAGTGGTGGTTTCATGTTCTTCATCTCGCTGCTCGACGACAGAGGGTCGCAGACGAATCGATGAAAAGCACAAGGAGAGCGGGGTCTCGGAGATGAACCAGTTTTGACTAACGGGGAATTAGGAAGAAGAGCGGAAGAGAAGGCCGGCACTAGTGACGAGATTAGGGGAAGACCAAAGTCGTCGCTAAGATATCTGCAAGGGGATAGAGCCCTCGCCTATCACAAGAAAATCAGCGGACGGGATTTGTGCCCTTCCGGGTGCGCTTTTCGTGGAAGGTTCAATTGCCTTAGGAAGGTCACGTCAGGTCAGCGGTACGACTGCCGGGTCCCATGCAAGAATGCTCTCTCTCAAGGGACCACCACCAAACCGTGTTTTCTATATCGCGTCCTTCCATTTTCAACTTTTGTCCTTTCAAGGAGGAAAATTATTTATGTAACAGAAATATAATCAAACGCTTTATTGATGTATTGTATACCGGATAAATCTATTGATGCTTAGTCAGAGACTTCTAAAATTTTAATCTTATACTGTACCCCATAAATGTCAGACATTAGATTAAGATGGAAAGATCCCAACTGTCGAAAGTTAAATGTTTGATACTAGAAAATGCACATCCAACATATTAAAATGAAATTTACGATGCTTTAAGTACTAGCAAAGAGGCATCAGACTTGTAGAATATTGACATCAAGGCACAATAAAAATCAAATTTAATAAAGTTTTATGAGGTTATATTGTTAGTTACATTGATTGTTGCAAACCTTTATAAGCCATTGTAGTTTGAAAGGATTTTTCACAATGTTAAGTTTTTGGTTACAATAGAATGTTGAAATTTTTAAAAATCATTGTAATTAAAAAAGTTTAAAATTTGCAACATTTTGTTCGTGGTTACTTTTGCAAAGCGTTGTAGTTGAAAAAAAAAAATACAAGATTATGACATTTTATCCTTATTTGGGGCAAACAAACATAACCCTTTGTAAATAATTGTATTTGAAAAAAATCCTAATTTTGGACGTTTTGCTCTTGTCATGACGTCATTACTCTCTGTAAAGAAATTCTCAATTTATGACAATTTCTTCTTTTCCATGACAAACGGTCATAAAAGTTGGTAAATTTAAGACGTTTTGCACTTAGTGACATCGCAAAATCGTAACAATTTGGAAATAACTTCAATTCCATTCACAAAAGCATACACGTCTGGGTTACCAGGAGTGGGAGCAAACGTGACGTTCAATATCTGGTCAGCTACTAGGTTAAGTAGGACTCTTTGCGGAAGCTCGTGAAGCCGGTGTGATCGGAAAAGAGGAAAGCGCTGAAGTTGCGGAGCTGAGTGAAGCCTGCAGCCTTGACCGAGAAGAATGAATCGGCATGGCCAAAGTTGAGGTAACCCGAAGGGAAGAAGTGGAAGCGAACGAATTTGGGCCCCATGGTGACGCGGAAGGTGTAGACGAATTCGGAGCAGGACAGACGAGCAGTGTCGTGTGGGATGCGGTTGTGGACGGAGGGAGATGAACGGTTTGCACTTGCGATGATAGAGGAATGAGTTTGATCAATTGGAAAGTAGGTCGAAACATCCTCGGTGTCCCCGATCCAAGTCCACTTGGACACGGAGGAGTTGCCGAGGGAGCCGCAGTTGACGGCGATATCATTAACCGGCAAGTATGCGCCAACATTGTCGCTGGTGACTGAGACAGTGAGTGCTTCGAGCAGGACGGAGATGAAGAGGAATAATAAGAGAAGTGATGGCTTCATGTTCTTCATCTTACCATTTAAATCCGAGAGGATCGCAATTGAATCCATAAGTTCACATGAATAGTAGACTCTCAAAGATGAACCTGTCTTAATCATTGGGATTTAGGAAAGAGCTAGGAAAATGCGAGGGAAGGAAAGAAGAGATAAGATGGGGAAAATGACCAATTTAGTTCTAAATCAATGAATTCCGATATAATCTTAGACTTTTTCAATTCAATTTCATTTTTTAATACTCCAACATATTCTTTTCGGTTAATTTTATCTGAAAATGTTGACATACTAGTTCAGTCATCTTTGACCATCTTAAATAACACGACTGACCATATGACTTAGACAAACTGAATTGAAATAACATGATTTTAAATATTTTTGTGAATTTTCTGATTTGTTCTTTTCTTTCTTCTTTTGCACTTTTGGTCATCCTAAACCTCTCCGGAAACATGGTAAATCGTTGCAAGAAAGCTGATTTTTCTAAAGTCAAGCTGAAGTACTACTGTTTAAGAAAGTTGACTTTTCTAGAGTTAAAGCGGAGCTGGTGGCGTGGCTGCCGGTGCTCCTCCATGGATTACGGAAAAGCATTCTAGTTCGGTAGATCTAATGGCGGTGCTAAAAAGCGTGTCTCGATAATTAACCTGATAATGCTGAAATTTCCGGTGAATAGTGCCGAAGCTGGCCACAAGCGAACCAGTCTCATAAATTCCCAGTGATCCCGGCCAAGCCCATTTTGCTGCGGCCAAGAAACCCTAGCTGTCCAAAGGCGTTACTTTGGCATGAGGCGCAAGAAACCAAGGCAAATGGTGCAGATTCATCACTGCAGAGAACTGCTGGCCCAAATGCCGAACGTTTCCTTGCGATACGAAGCACGAGAATCCAACCGAGGGGCGGATTGGATTGCCAAGTCTCACAACACTGACTCTCTTCCAAGAAATTGGGTAACCCATCCCCCACAAGAACTTTATCTTATATTATGTTTGGACTTTCGGTCTAGTTGTATTCCGGCATCCCCGTATTAATCAATGAAATGTCTTTCCGACCAAAAAAAAATAAAAAAACGAATTCCCACCCGATTTCGCCACGATTTGGCGTATTAAGGGAGTTGCTCTTTGTAACAATTCAAGCAGTGGTTGTGGCACGGGATAAAGGTAGGCCTCAAGTGAAAATTGAAGCAGCGGCAGAGGCACAATGAAAGGAAAATTCTATACTTCACACAACTAAGGATCTAAAATACCAATCTCAACTTATAACATTTGTCACACACCTGACTCCAACAAGTATAGGGATGACACGGTCATCATTTCATCCAAATAATGAAGCTTCAAAATAACTATAACTCAACTTGATATTGGAATATATACATCCATATATTTGATAAAGTGTCATTTGTTTACAAGATTAAAGTTTTCATAATCCATAAAAAGACACATTTTTATCTCCAACTAACAAATAAACTCATAGTTCAATGCATAAATAAGCAACTCATATAAAAAAATCCCACTATCAAAATATCCTCTTAAAAATGTAAACACTCTTGTCCTATTTACGGCTACATGAAGAACCTAAAAATAGAAGTAAGATAAATGGAATGGGCAATTATAGGCCAATGAGTAGTACCAATCTCCTCTAAACAAATCGGGGATCCACTATTAATGTTTAGGACACAAAAAGGTAACTCATTTACACTAAATCTGATATATAACAAATTTACAAGATGAAAATGAACTATATTACTTCAACATAACTATATTCGTAACAAAAAATACCAATTTCATCAATAATATCAAAATAAGTATTAATGGTTCAATTCACTAATCAATCTCATAAAATCATACATCAATGGTCCATCACGCTTAATACCCTATGATAAAGGTGACTAAGATTCTCTCCTTGGCTAGGTCTCTACTTATACTTCTAGTAGAAAACCCACAAAGATATCCTAAAACTAGCATACATACTTACAAACCCTTCAAATGGGCCCCTAGAGATGATGAGCATCAACATAAACTCACAACATTATCCTCCAAAATCCACCAAACCTATCCAACCTCTATATTATAAATCAAATTATCTAATCTTTCGCAACTCAATTCATCAATCAAAATCCATTTCTATAAAGTATTTCTTTAATCTTTTCAAAATTTATCTCATAAGTATTTTTACGAAATAATACACATGACCTTTATAGAAAAGTTTATCAGACCATCTTACAATAACTAAAAAATAATAAACACTCCATCTAGTTTTATGCAACAATTATGTTCTTCTTAGTTCAATAAACACACACATATATAATATAAAATTACAATTATTTTAAGACATGTATTTTATAGTACTATAAAAGAGATCAACACCACTCAATTAGGAATACTCAAAGCCAAATAATGTAGCTATTTGAGTCGACAATATTCTATCAATTAAACAAGAATTGATGTTAAGACAAAGCAAAACACTACTTTAACTAATGATCTAAATTATGCTTGTTCATCAACCAATTGACTCCTACACAACAATGAAAGGCTTGTTGTAGTAGTCATTCAAAACTGTCCGCTATGCCTAGCTTGCATGTCACAATTTTTTTGCACCACAACTCTCTTCATTGAACTATGATTCTAGCAAAACTTCTGTCTAACGAAAGACCCTTTGAGATAATTAGATTCTCTAAGTTTTGCCAACTCTAAAGATAGCTTAAGATGGGCCATAATCATTGGTAAACTAGGAAATTTGCTAATGTTACGGCATGCACGTATAATTTTGAAAATTCATTTTGACCAAACTATAAACTTGAATCAAGTTATGTAAAATCCTATAGTTTTAAAATATCCTAAACTATTAATGCCCCATAATTTCTCAATTTAACAACCATAGATTTAACCTACTAGCTTAAAATTCACAAGGATCCAAAATTAGGGCTCTATTTCGAAAATTTCTCTCATTAAATTAATTGGGCATTGTGAGATAAAGTTAATCTAACTTGACGAGGCGCCGTGGCATGTACTCTTCTTCCTTTTCCTTTTCATTTCCCTTCGTACTTTTTCACCTTTGTTTCTCTCCTTTTCTCTTCTTTTTCTTTATTTGCCTCTTTTGAACGCGTACTCCTTTTCTTGAGTCCAATTTATTTTTATTTTTTTCCTTTACTAGTCAACATTGACTAAGTCAAAAGCTAGCCATTACAACATCAATGACTTTTTATTAGGGATATGTTCAGTAGAAGTCCTTAAACTTGTTAAGGAAGTGCAATTGAGTCATAAAACTTACAAAAAGTGCAATCAAGTCCTAAAACTTGTCAAGTCAGTTCAATTGAGTCCTAAAGCTAGCACCGTCAAAAAAGTTAACAGAAATTGCTGACGTGGACCGACGTCATATTTTAAATTAATTTTTTATTTTTTATATGGCTTTTTAAAATTATTTTTATTCAAATTTTTAAAAATTAGATTAAAAACTAAAAGGGAAAAGCTAAATTTATTTATAAAAAACAAAACTGTTCAAAAAAAAAAAAAAAGGGTGGAGCTTCCATCGCCGGAGGGGCCGTGATGGTCGCCGACCCTGGGCGGGGTGGCTGGCCCTCGCCCAGGTGAGGCCTCACTGGCCCTCGCCTGGGGTCGGTGATGCTTGCCCAAATCTGGGCGCCGAGTAATCGAACCTCATGGTCCTCCTTCTCCTCGGCCTTGCCATTCTCGTCGATGTCATCGTTGGCGGCGGGCGCAACATCGTCCTCATCAGATCTGGCGGAGCAGGCGACGGCCTTGAGCTCCTCCTTGTCCTCCTCGTTGACCGGCTTGTTGAGCTGCAGCTACTCCTCCCCCTCGGACCCGTCCAACAGGGCCTCCCGACGCCTACTCGCCCAAATCTGGGCGAGCATCGTTAACCCTAGGCGAGGGCCGGCGAGGCCTCGCCTAGGGCGGGCAATGGTCGTCGGCCCCTCCGGCGATGGAAGCTCCAGCCTTTTTTTTTAATATTTTTTAAAATAAATTTAGCTTTTCCTTTTTAGTTTTTAATTTAATTTTTAAATATTTTGAATAAAAATAATTTTAAAAACCATATAAAAATAAAAAAAATCATTTAAAATGTTACGTTAGTACCACGTCAGCGCCACGTCAGCAATTTCCGTTAACTTTCTTGATAGTGTTAGCTTTAGGACTCAATTGAACCAACTTGACAAGTTTTAGGACTTGATTACATTTTTTGTAAGTTTTAGGACTCAATTGCACTTTTTTGACAAATTTTAGGACTTCTGCTGAACATATCCCCTTTTTATTACTAACATTGTCAAATCAATCACCTACTTTTAAAGATGAAGAACAAAAAAAACTCCACCCATAGTGGCATAGTGAATTGGCTTTTGTAAATGCTGTAGCCATGGGCTGGGGACATGGGATTAACACCCATTGAAAAGCATGAACGGTAGGGTGGAAAAGGAAAGAAAGAAAAAAGAAAGTAAATAAGAAAATCTATAAAGTTGGAGGCTTCATCTATGAAGCGCGAACACATTGTCCGTGCTTCTGTGTTGTGTCTGACACGTGTCAGAGCGTGTCGGACATGTCAACACGCTTGGACACGGTCGGACACGCGGTCAACGCGTTTCGATTTTCCGACAAGTGGTCAACCTTTGCTTGACACGCTTAGACACGAGTGTCCAGACGAGCGACAACGAGAGACGGCCAAGCATAGATTGAGGCGAGGGCTGCTACTGTGATGCTGCGATGGATCCGATGAGGTTGCAGCTGCGAGGGAGAAAGGACTAAAGGCGAGAGGAAGAGGAGAGGAAGGTGGTCGTGCGACAAGTGGCGAGGAAGGGGGTTGTGTGTGCAGCGAGGAGCAGTGAGCGGTGAGGAAGGAGAAGGATCGGGAGGAGGAGAAGAGGAAGGGTCGCGAGTGGCGAGGAGGAGGAGTAAAGGAGCTAGGGTTTTGATAAGAAACTCAAAAATAATTTAAAAAAAAAAATGGGAGTCTAATGGGTCATCACATATTTTGGGGGAGGGAAAGTGACAAGGACAGGTGGGGGAAATTGACGGTGGTTGGAGGGAAAGAAAAAAAAAAGTAAATTTGGGGGTGAGGGAATGGACGATGGTGGAGAGGGAAAGGAAAATAAATTTGAGGGTGGGAGGAAATGGATAAAAGAAAAAAAGAGTGGGGTGGACCCTAGTGGGGATAAAAAAAATAAATGAGATTAAAAAATAATTTCAAAAAATAAATATACTGAATTTGAATTAAATTAATTAAAAATAAAAATATTTATTTAATATATAACGTGTTCCAACGTGTCGGAATTCTCTATTTTTAAGAAATAGCGTGTCGACATGTCGTATCGTGTTGTGTCGCGTATCCGTGTCACGTGTCCGTGCTACATAGGGCTTCATAGCAACTTGATACTGCACATTCTGCATTGTTGCGGTATCTTGTCCAATCTCTCTCACTTCAGCAATACTCCTTGCCCTTGTTGGATTAGGCATGAGCCTATTCATCCACAAACCGTAGATCCATCAGAAGGAGACATGCTATGACATTATCTATGACAACTCAACCTAATCCAGACGTGGGTCAAACCCCAAAATGAATACTTGAGAAAGTTCAAATGATGAAATATTAATGAATAAAATGTATTGTCATGTATAGAACCAAACATTATTTATATTGTTTATTTGTTTGTGTGAAACATAATGTGCATATGCATGAGTCTGGATGGACGTATTGTTGGTTAACAATTAATGTGGTAAATGAAAATACGAAAGGTAGAGTCTGCTTATGTTTTTATCACATTTATCGAATGATTATGCTTTTACTTTGTGTATACTACATGAAGTGGTAAAAGAATTCTTGTAACTTAAAACTGGAAATTTCATTTACCGAGTTTCAGCTCATTCCTTTTATTTTTCAAACATATAGATTAGACACCCTTCAACCTTTGCACTATAGAGTCCCTATGAGTTATTAAGGTCTATGAAATGTGTTTAAACCAAAACCTGGAATAATATTTATCAAGTATAGTTCTATTGTGTGGATTGATGTAAGAGGTTTCACAGAGTGGATTCCTTTTCAGTTTGTTTCTTGGTACTAGGACCTTGAAGGTGAGTTAATCGGTCTATTGAGAGTCTTCAATCTTGACGATGGAGACGCAGCAAACGAAGAAGTTATCGACCTGTGACTTCAGTCTGGACATTTATATAGGCAGACTTTTGGAAATGTAATATAGTACGAAGATGGTCTCCCCACCCCTATCCAGACTTTTGTTTTTCGCTTGTAATGTAATAAAATTGTGAACTCAAATGTGGTATAATTAAAAGAGGCATAAGTATGTTGATTATACTTGTAAGGCCTTTAATTGTTAAATGAATATTCGTAAAATATTTGATTATGCTTTCGCATGTTAAAAGAGAGTAACAATATAAGAAATGTGTATCAGGTAACGTTTTGAGCGCCACACTTAGGGCATGTTTAGAACGATTCTGTTCCCAGGAACAGATTATGATTAGAAATGATTCTTTTTTATTCTATTCCTGGGAACAATTTCTAAGCATTTTAAATCATTTGGTAACTGTCCAAAATTTCTCGATTCTAAAATAGAATTACATTTAATACCGCTCATCGATTCCGTTCTAAATCAATTTTTTAAATTTTAAAATAATTTTTTTTACTTTTTCTCCTTTTTTTTTTTTTTTTTTTTTTTTTTTTTTTTTCATTTTTCTCCTATTCTTCTTCTTCTTCTTCTTGTGATTAATCACTGGACTAGCAACCAGCCAGACAAGGGGTTGGCGACCTTACCGAAGCGTCACCAATCCTCGGCGAGGCCAACCTGACCACCAGCAAGGCTGGGCGAGCCTTGCCGATGGCTAGGCTTGCTTTCGGCGAGCTCGCTGGACCTCGCCTTGGTTGAGTTAGCCTCCGACGAGCTCGCCAGACCTCGCATTGGCTGAGTGAGCCTTCGACGAGCTCGCCAGACTAGTTGCTAGCTACCAACTGTGGCGGCGGTTGCAGCGGCGCGATGGAAAACGTACAAGAACTGTGGGATGGCAGTCGACAAAGAAAGAAAGAATAGTTGATTTTGATTCTTAGATTTGTTTCCGGAATAATAATTATTTTTTTTATTCTTGATTTTATTTTAAATTTACTTCTATAAACAAAACAATAGAAATTTGTTCCCGAAAATAAAATTTTTACCAAAAAGTAATTTTGTTCCCAAACTAATTTCGTGAACAAAAAATCAGAATAATGCAATGTTTGAATGATTATCAAACGGTACCTTAAGCACCTAATATTTTCTTAGGGCAACTTCTCCGAGTCGCAACTACTCATACTGTCGTCACAGACATCATTGCTTCTGGCTCTGGTCGACGTGGCAGCTACCCTACTGCTCTTCCAACCACCACTATCGCTATCACTAGTGTTGAACGCCTCATCGCTGCCGTTGCCTCTTATCGAAGCTGCGTCATGGTCGCTGTCATCGCTATCATGCACTGACACGCCCACATGATCCTTCACTTCCAGCTCTGTGCTCACCTGTGGCTGCAGTGCGAAATTGAGGCCCCACACAACGTCGTTCATGGATGGCCGTTTGGCCCCCTTGTCCTGCAAGCAGCTCATGGCGATCTCGCAGAACTTGTTGAGGCACTCGAGCGCGATAGCCCCCTTCAGGTGCGGGCCCAACATTTCCTCGACGGACCCGCTCTTACAACAACTCTGGGCCCACTCAGCCAGGCTAATCTGCTCCATCGGGGCCATCCGGCTCACGGCTGGCCTTGCACACAGCACCTCGAACAGCACCACGCCGAAGGAATAGACGTCGGACTTGTCAGTCAGCCGCTGGTGCCTGTAGTACTCCGGGTCCAGGTACCCGAAGGTGCCCTTCACGGCCGTGCTGACGTGCGTCTTAGACTCGCTCGTGGGTCCGACCTTCGAGAACCCAAAGTCGGACACCTTGGCAACCCACTTCTCGTTGAGCAGGATATTGGTCGTCTTCACGTCACGATGTATGATGGTGTGCTTGGCACCGCTGTGGAGGTAGTGGAGCCCCCACGCGGCGCCTATGCAGATCTCGAGCCGCTGCTTCCAGGGGAGTGGGGGATTATCGGTGTTGTTGAGATGGTCGCTGAGGGTCCCGCGTGCCATGTAGTCGTACACGAGGATCATCTCTCCCGCGTCCTTGCAGAACCCAATCAGGGAGACCAGGTGGAGGTGCCGGAGCTGCGAGAGCATCTCGATCTGGGTCCTGAACTCATGGAGGCCCTGCTGCGATCCCTGGTTCAGCTGCTTGATCGCCACTAAAGTGCCCCCGCCATCGACGTAGCCCTTGTACACGTTGCCGAACCCGCCCACGCCGATAATAAACACCTTGTCGAAGTTGTTCGTGGCCGCTCTGATCTCCGCCAGCGAGAAGTGGCGGCACAGATCCGACGGCAGGGACGACCCCTGGGTCTTCGTTGACTTGGTCGTCGCGTGGGAGACCGGGCCCCACCATGAGGTGCCGTCGCTCGAGGTTCCTTCGCTCTGTTTCTTCGCCGGGAAAGAAAGAAAGCCAGAGAGAGAGCACGGTGAAGTCCGAAGTTCCACCAGCAACGATGGCAATTTTTGCTGCTTTGCTGAGGCTCGACGATGCTTTGCTTGCCGGTGGAGTTGGATCCGGGTTCGGCTCTGCGAGATTCCTGCCTGGATTGCTGATCTTGAAAATCTCGAGGCCATTCAAGATGGCATCAGAGTAAAGAGTAGAACCATTTGGAAGTGCGCCCAACGAGACGGAGAGGTTGGCTCTCTTCTTTCCGCCGTCATACGAGGCTACTGCAAAATCTCTATAGACGGGCACGCCCTTCCCGCTCCAACTAATGACATCCGCATGACCCTCGACCAGTTGTGAATCTATGAAAATCTCGAAAGCCCTATCTAAGCGCTTATTTATCTCCGTCTGGAATTCGCAGAAGCGTAACCGGACCAAGTAGAAGAAGTTCGTATCCACCTCGACGGACCACGTGAGGTTGTAGCTCAGATTGATTCTTTTGTCCGTTCCCATAGTCCTTGCAGTTCTGTATACACTATCTGGAGCCGTGTAATTTGGCACTTGCTCACTGTAATTGAGTTGGATAGTTTCGTTAACCGGCAAAACTCCAATGTCCGAGGAAGTCACGTACTGGTCATCTGCTTCCCAGGTCCTGTACATTCCCGTGTCATCAGCTGGATCGAGAAACGCTCCTCCCACGTTCAAGCGCTTCACCGCTTCCAGAGCATCAGTGGTACCCAAGGTGTATCGCGTCGTCTGACCTGCCAACTTGGTTCCCTCGTTTGAGTTGATGGCGGTGTTGTGGTAGAGATCTTCGGGCACGGAAACGACTTCGATTCCATTCACGAAAGCATACGCGTCTGAATTACCAGGAGTCGGGGCGAATTTTATTTTCAATATCCGGTCGGCTTCGACAGTTAAGCAGAACTCTTTGTGGAAGGTCGGGGAGCTGGTATAATCGGAAAACAGCTAAGCGCTGAAGTTGCGGAGCAGGTTGTAGCCAGCGGCCTCGACCGAGAAGAGGGAATCAACACGGCGGAAGTTGAGGTAATCCGAAGGGAAGAAGTGCAGGCGAACGAATTTGCGCCCTGCGGTGACGTGGAAGGTGTAGGTGAACTCGGAGCGGGAGATGCGAGCCGTGTAGTATGGGACCTGACCGGAGACAGTGGGAGATGAACTGTTGGTGTGTAGTCTGAACGGTTGGCGGCGTCTCCGATCCAATTCCGTACGCCCACAGTGGAGCTGGTGGAGGAGCCACAGTCGACGGTGATATCATCGGTCGGCTGGTAAGCGCCAGCGTTGGCACCGGTGACTGAGACGGAGAGTGCTTCGAGCGAGATGGAGATGAAGATGAATGATAGAAGTGGGGGTTTCATGTTCGTCATCTCGCTGCTCGACGACAGAGGGTCGCAGATGAATCGATGAAAAGAGGTTCACAAGGAGAGCGGGGTCTCGGAAATGAACCAGTTTTGACTAATGGGGAATTAGGAAGAACAGCGGAAGAGAAGGCCGGCACTAGTGACGAGAATAGTGGAAGACCAAAGTCGTCGCTAAGATATCTGCAAGGGGATGGAGCCCTCGCCTATCACAAGAAAATCAGCGGACGGGATTTGTTCCCTTCCGGGTGCGCTTTTCGTAGAAGGTTCAATTGCCTTAGGAAGGTCAGGTCAGGTCAGGGTACGACTGCCAAGTCCCATGCAATAATGCTCTCCCTCAACGTACCACCACCAAACTGCGTTTTCTATATCACGTCATTCCTTTTTCAACTTTTGTCCTTTCAAGGAGGAAAATTATTTATGTAACAGAAATATAATCAAACGCATTGATATATTGGATAAATCCATTGATGCTTAGTCAGAGACTTCTAAGATTTTAATCTTATACCGTACCCCATAAATGTCAACCATTAGATTAAGGTGAAAGGATCTCAACTGTCGAAAGTTAGATGTCCGATACTAGAAAATGCACGCCCGACATACTAAAATGAAATTTTCGATGCTTTAAGCACTAGCAAATGAGTGCCAGTCTACCAGACCCCTAGAATATTGATGTCAAGGCACATTAAAAATCAAATTTAATAAATTTTTATGAGGTTATATTGTTAGTTACAATGATTGTTGGAAACCTTTATAAGCCAACGTAGTTTGAAAGGATTTAAATTCACAATGTTAAGTTTTTGGTTACAATGGAACGTTGAAATTTTTTAAAATCATTGTAATTAAAAAAGTTTAAAATTCGCAACATTTTTTCATGGTTACCTTCGCAAAGCGTTGTAGTTGGAAAAAAAATACAAGATTATGACATTTTATCCTTTTTTAGGGCAAACAAACATAACCCTTCGTAAATAGTTGTATTTGAAAAAACATCCTGATCTTCGACGTTTTGCTCTTATCATGACGTCATTACTCTCTGTAACGAAATTCTCAATTTATGACAATTTCTTCTTTTCCATGACAACTTCAATTCCATTCACGAAAGCATACGTGTTTGGGTTAACAGGAGTGGGAGCAAACGTGACATTCAATATCTGGTCAGCTACGATGGTTAAGCAGGACTCTTTGCAGAAGCTCGTGAAGCCAGTGCGATCGAAAAAGAGGAAAGCGCTGAAGTTGCGGAGCTGAGTGTAGCCGGCAGCCTTGACCGAGAAGAATGAATCGTCACGGCCAAAGTTGAGGTAATCCGAAGGGAAGAAGTGGAGGCGAACGAATTTGGGCCCCAAGGTGACGCGAAAGGTGTAGACGAATTCTGAGCGGGAGAGACGAGCAGTGTCGTGTGGGATGCGGTTGTGGACAGAGGGAGATGAACGGTTTGCACTTGCAACGATAGAGGAATGAGTTTCATCGATTGGAAAGTAGGTGGAACCATCCTTGGTGTCCCCGATCCAAGTCCGCTTGGACACGGAGGAGTTGCCGAGGGAGCCACAGTTGACGGCGATACTATTAACCGGCAAGTATGCACCAACATTGTCGCCGGTGACTGAGACTGTGAGTGCTTCAAGCAGGATGGAGATGAAGAGGAATAATAAGAGAAGTGGTGGTTTCATGTTCTTCATCTTACCGTTTAATGTCTGAGAGGATCGCAATTGAATCCATGAATAGAAGTTCACATGATAGTAGTAGACTCTCAAAGATGAACCTGTTTTAATCATTGGGATTTAGCAAAGAGATAGGAAAAAGCGAGGGAAGGAAAGATTAGATTAGAGGGGAAAATTACCAATTTAGTCCTAAATTAATGAATTCCGATATAATCTTAGACTTTTTCAATTCAACTTTTTTTTTTTAATACTCCAACATATTCTTTTCGGCTAATTTTATCCGAAAATGTTGACATACCAGTCCAGTCATCTCTAATCATCTTTAGTAACACGATCAGTCATATGACTTGGACAAACTGAATTGAAATAACGTGATTTTAAATATTTTTGTGAATTTTCTGATTTGTTCTGTTCTTTCTTCTTTCGCACTTTTGCTCATCCTGAATCTCTCAGGGAAACATGGTAAATCGTTGCAAGAAAGCTGATTTTTCTAAAGTCAAGCTGAAGTACTACTGTTAATCCCGAATCTCTTTGGCAAACATGGTAAATCATCGTAAGAAAGCTGATTTGTCTAGAGTTAAAGCTGAGCTGGTGGCGTGGCTGCCGGTGCTCCTCCATGGATTACGGAAAAGCATTCTCGTTCGGTAGATCTAATGGCGGTGCTAACAAGCGCGTCTCAATAATCAACCCGATAATGCTCAAATTTCCGGTGAATAGTGCCGAAGCTGGCCACAAGCGAACCAGTCTCATAAATTCCCAGTGATCCCGGCCAAGCCCATTTTGCTGCGGCTGGCGCCAATCTGCATGGAGGCGCAAGAAACCAAGGCAAATGGTGAAGATTCATCAGAATCGAACGAATTCCCACCCGATTTTGCCACGATTTGGTATATTAAGGGAGTTGCTCTTCGTAACAATTCAAGCAGGGGTTGTGGTGCAGGATAAAGGGAGGCCTAAGTGAAAATTGAAGCAGCGGCAGAGGCACAATGAATGGAAACTCCTATACTTCACGCAATTAAGATCTAAAATACCGATCTCAACTTATAACATTTGTCACACATCCGACTCCAATAAGTATAAGGGACGACACGGCCGTCATTTCATCCAAATAATGTAGCTTCAAACGTAACTATAACTCAACTTGATATCGCAATATATACATCCATATATTTGATAAAGTGTCATTTGTTTATAAGATTAGAGTTTCTATAATCCAAAAAAAAACACATATACATCTCCAACTAACAAATAAACTCATAGTTCAATGCAAACATAAACAACTCATATAAAAAAAATCCCACTATCAAAATATCCTCCTAAAAATGTAAATACTCTTGTCCTATTAACGACTACCTGAAGAACCTAAAAATAGAAGTAAGATAAATGGAATGGGCAATTATAGGCCAACGAGTAGTACAAATCTCTTCTAAACAAATCGGGCATCCACTATGAATGTTTAGGACACAAAAAGGTCGCTCATTTACACTAAATCCAACATATAACAAATTTACAAGATGAAAATGAACTATATTACTTCAGCATAACTATATTTGTAATAGAGAATACCAATTTCATCAGTAATATCAAAATAAGTATTAATGGTTCAGTCCACTAATCAATCTCATCAAATCATACATCAATGGTCCATCACGCTCAATGCCTTGTGATAAAGGCGGCTAAGATTCTCTCCTTGGCTAGGTCTCTACTTATATTCCTAGTAGCCAACTCACAAAGATATCCTAAAACTAGTATACTTTCAAACCCCTCAGGTGGGCCCCTAGAGACAATGAGCATCAACACAAATTCATAACATAAACCTCCAAAATCCACAAAACCTATCCAACCTCTATATCATAAACCAAAATATATAATCTTTCGCAACTTGTTCGTAAAATTCTAAACGCAAGTGCACGTATCGAACAAGTAATATAATGATGAGATAAAGTATCGTCCCACGGAGATCGATGATTAATAAACCAATTAAATACTAAAATAGACTAATTCTAAAATTTATCTAACAAATCAAAATATAATTAAGAATAAATTAAAAACGAAATTTGTAGACTAAATGCAATAAAATCAATCAGATAAATATGTTAGAGCATCCGATTTCATCATAACCACTATATATGAATTTCAGATTGTTGTGAATACAAGAACGATATCAAACATGTGATAGCGGAATTTCCTAATCTATTTACTATCCTATCTCTAGGTATAGCAAACCTACTCAGCTTATTAATCCACTATATCTCTATGTGAATTAAAATAAACATGAGTGCATTAAAAACTATGAATATTCCCGATTTACAATGAGTCTTTTGGATCACCTTATCACCGAAAGCTACACAAATAACGCGGTATATTTCTATCCACGTTTAATTCATGGTTATATATTATAATGAGCAATTGCATATTATCACCTCTCAGTCTCAAACATGCACATCAGATAATTCAAGTGGTGGCTAGTCACTCAAAAGCAGTAAACGCAATAATATATAACTCACATGAATGAAATCAATTGTAAAACATAAAAATCATGAAATTCATATCATCATGGTTAGGTTACATCGTAGTCCTAACAAAAGAAAATTAGAACATAGTAGAATAAGAAATAAAAATAAAAATATATATCAAACCCAGCATCTTGAATCAAAGGACAAGAATTATGTTACCACTTTTGTCTTCTCTTCAAAATACTTGAAAAACTCTCAGAACAATAAAAAACGATCTAACTAAAAAACCCTAGCTGCTCTCTCTTCATATTTATAGGAAATCTAAAATATCTATCTCTCAATGCTTGCAGATAACATCAGGGAACAAAATCAAGAATTTCCTGATTTGATATCCATCTTCCACTACTGCTTTTATTTGAATTCCTGATAATAACCATTCTTTTCCTTATCTTCTCCATATCTCATTATTCTGCATAAACAATGAAAATTTAAATAATCAGAAGGAAATCCAAATATTTTCTCATAGATAATGCATTAATTGTTGCCTAAAATAGGTAAAATAACTATATTTTTATAGAGTTATCAAACCCCAAACTTAACATTTTGCTAGTCCTCGAGCAAAATCAAGACAGAACACATACTCAAGCTAACAACCTCCTCCATGACATCTTTCCATAATTGCTCAAATTCACAATTCAAAGAAAAACACAAATTTCATCCAAACATTGAAATCGATTTATAAGTTAAGACCAATTCTAACTATATGATCCAAGTGTGTGTGTGAGAGTCCTCATTTTTTTTCGAATTATATGCAATCCAAATAAATTCACATTAACATGCAACCTCTAAAAAATTCTCAATAATTATGACCAAATCTCATAGGTTTGCTTTTCATTTCTCTCTCCACTAATGTAAGCTAATTATCCAATCAAAAATTAATAGGACTTTTCTTCAAGAAATTTAAAAAATTGCACATTAACATTCCTTTTGCAGATGCTTTAGCGCAAATGCCTAGTTATGCAAAATTTTTGAAGGAGATTTTGGCAAACAAAAGGAAACTGGAGGATTATGAAACTGTGAAGTTAAATGAGGAGTGTTCAACCATCCTACAAAACAAATTGCCTCCAAAATTAAAAGATCCAGGGAGTTTTACAATTCCTTGCACTATTGGGGATTCTTACTTTGAAAAAGCATTATGTGATTTAGGTGCAAGTATTAATTTGATGCCTTATTCTGTTTTCAAGAAATTAGGATTGGGCGAGGTAAAAGCAACCACAGTGTCACTTCAACTGGCTGATCGATCAATTAAATATCCGAGAGGTATTGTGGAAGATGTTTTGGTAAAAGTTGACAAATTTATCTTCCCTGCAGATTTTATAGTTCTTGACATGGAGGAAGATTTTGAGGTACCACTTATCTTAGGTCGACCTTTTCTAGCAACAGGAAGAGCTCTTATTGATGTACAACAGGGGAAGTTGATCCTTAGAGTTCAAGATGATCTTGTTTCATTTAATGTTTTTAAAGCAATGAAATATCCATCTAATGATAATTCTTGTTTTAGAGTTGAGACGGTTGACAAGTTGGTGAATAAGGTTTTCCAAGAAAATATTTTTGAAGATCCACGTGAAACATGTCTGATTCAACCAAGGGACAAAGATATTCATAATGAGGAGATAAAGGAGTACGCAAATTTCATGGAGGCAATTCCACCATATTCAAGGCAAAAGGCAATTAAATTTGAAGAGTTTTGACAACACATTACAAAGCCTAAACCATCAATTGAAGAGCCTCCAACTCTTGAACTCAAACCCTTACCTTCTCATTTGAAATATGCTTATTTAGACGGAGTTTCTTCTTTACCAGTAATTATATCTTCTTCTTTGACAGATTTGATGGAGGAGAAATTGCTCAGAGTATTAAGAGAGCATAAATGTGCAATTGGATGGAAAATAGCTGATATCAAGGGAATTAGTCCTTCAATTTGCATGCACAAAATTTTGATGGAGGAGCAATATAAACCCACTATCCAACCTCAGAGGCGTTTGAACCCGAAGATGCAAGAAGTAGTGAAAGCTGAGGTAATTAAGCTACTTGATGCAGGTATCATCTATCCTATCTCTGATAGTTCTTGGGTAAGTCCTGTACAAGCTGTGCCAAAGAAAGGTGGTATGACTGTTCAGAAAAACGACAACAATGAATTGATTCCAACTAGATAAGTTACTGGGTGGCGTGTGTGTATGGATTACAAAAAATTGAATGATGCCACTAGAAAAGATCACTTTCCTTTACCATTTATTGATCAAATGTTAGAAAGACTTGCAGGGCATGAATTTTATTGCTTTTTGGATAGATATTCGGGGTATAATCAGATTCCTATTGCACCAGAAGATCAAAAGAAAACTACTTTCACTTGTCCCTATGGTACTTTTGCTTTTAGAAGAATGCCCTTTGGTCTTTGTAATGCACCAGCTACTTTTCAAAGATGCATAATGGCTATTTTCTCTGATATGGTTGAAAAATATATTGAGATTTTCATGGATGATGTTTCCGTTTTTGGCTTATCATTTGATTCTTGTTTAAATAATTTGGCTTTGGTCTTACAAAGATGTGAGGAGACTAACCTTGTTTTGAATTGGGAGAAGTGTCACTTTATGGTGCAGGAAGGAATAGTGCTCGGGCATAAAATTTCTCAAAACGGAATAGAAGTCGATCGAGCCAAAGTGGAAGTCATTGCAAAATTACCTCCGCCAACATCTGTGAAACTTGTCAGAGGATTTTTGGGGCATGCAGGATTTTACAGGCGATTTATAAAAGATTTTTCAAAAATTGCTAAACCTCTTTCTAATCTTTTGGAAAAAGATGCTCCTTTTAATTTTTCTATTGAATGCATGCAAGCTTTTAACACTTTAAAGGAGAAGTTAATATCAGCACCAATCATGGCAATACCAAATTGGGATTTACCTTTTGAGCTGATGTGTGATGCTAGCGATTCTGCAGTAGGAGCTGTTTTGGGACAAAGGAAGAATAAAATTTTTCAAACCATATACTATGCTAGTCGAACCTTGTCAGGTGCACAATTGAATTATTCAACAACAGAAAAGGAACTTTTGGCAGTAGTATTTGTTTTTGATAAATTCTGTTCTTATTTAATTGGCTCAAAAGTTATAGTTTATTCTGACCACTCTGCTCTTAAGTATCTGCTTGAAAAGAAAGAATCAAAACCCAGGTTGATCAGGTCGATTCTATTGCTGCAAGAATTTGATTTGGAAATCAAAGATAAGAAGGGGACTGAAAATCTAATTGCAGATCACTTATCAAGAATTCCAAATTCAAAGGAAGAGGTAAGACCAATTTTGGAAGAGTTCCTTGATGAGAAAATTTTTTCCATCAAGTCAATTCCTTGGTATGCTGACTTTGTAAATTATTTGGTAAGTAATGTTCTTCCTTTTCAATTATCATATCAACAGAAGAAAAAATTCTTTTCTGATGTTAAAAATTATTTTTGGGAAAAACCTTTCTTGTTTAAAGTATGTGCAGATCAAGTCATAAGGAGATGTGTTCCAGATGAAGAGAAGGCAAACATTCTACATCATTGTCATGATGGAGAGACAGGTGGCCATTTTGGTGCCACAAAAACTGCAGCTAAGATTTTACAATCTGGATTTTATTGGCCTACACTTTTTAAAGATGCATACTCCTATGTAGCTTCATGTGATAGGTGTCAGAGAACTAGAAATATTTCAAGAAAAAATGAGATGCCTTTAAACAACATTATTGTGTGTGAATTATTTGATGTTTGGGGTATTGATTTCATGGGACCCTTTACACCTTCTTATGGAAATTTATACATTTTAGTGGTTGTGGAGTATGTGTCTAAGTGGGTAGAAGTTATTGCATTACCAACAAATAATGCTAAAGTTGTGGTGAAATTTTTGAAAAAAAATATTTTTACCCGATTCGGCACTCCTAAGGCAATCATAAGTGATAGGGGGACACATTTTTACAACAAGCAATTTGAAGCACTTTTGATTAAGTATGGAGTCACCCATAAGGTTGCAACCCCTTATCATCCTCAGACTAGTGGTCAAGTAGAGATTTCAAATAGGGAAATCAAGAGAATTTTAGAAAAAACAGTGAATGCCTTTAGGAAAGATTGGTCAATAAAACTTGATGATGCACTTTGGGCTTATAGGACAGCATTCAAAACTCCAACTGGGATGTCTCCTTTTAGGCTAGTGTTTGGAAAGGCTTGTCACTTACCAGTGGAATTAGAGCATAAAGCATATTAGGCATTGAAATTTCTGAACTTTGATATGCGGTCTGCAGGTGAAGAAAGATTATTACAACTAAATGAATTGGAGGAATTTCGCAATGAGGCCTATGAAAATTCTAAGTTGTACAAGGAGCGTACAAAAAGATGGCATGACAAGCACATATTCAGAAGAGAGTTTAAAATTGGTCAAAAAGTCTTACTCTATAACTCTCGTCTTAAACTTTTTCCAGGAAAGTTGCGGTCTAGATGATCTGGTCCTTTTACAATTACACAGGTATTCCCATATGGAACAGTTGAAGTTGTGCATGACACTGAGGGCGCATTCAAAGTGAACGGTCAACGTTTGAAGCCCTACTTTGAAGGTGGTTACAACAAGCAGAAGACCACCATTGAACTTCATCCTTCAGAATAGCGACAACTGAGATAGTTTGGCTGAAAACTATAAAGCAAGCGCTTCTTGGGAGGCAACCCAAACATTTTAATTATGTTTTTATTTATTTTTAATTTTATGTTTTGCAAAAAAACAAAAACAAAAACAAAAAAAAACAAAAAAAAAAAAGATTAACTTTTCTCTATTTTATTCAGGTTAATTTTTAGGGAGCACATTTCAAGAGTTTAATCATCAAGATCATCTATGGACTTATCCTACAACCAGGGAAGTTTTCTTCTTCCTATTCTATTTTTCGCATTGAGGACACTGCTTCATTCAAGTTTGGGGGGAAGACAAATTTTTAGATAATTTTTTTTTTTATCATGATTGCTTTCCTGGTTGTGAATTTTTGCGATTCTTAAGAAAATTTAAATTTTATTTAAACTTGCAATTGAGGTGTGAGTTAATCTTAATTCGATTATGTTGATCCACTTACGAGCACTAAAAGTCCTTACTTTTTGAATTATATGTAAATCTAGAGAACATTCATGTGAAATATGTGATTTTCTTAGATTTCACCCAAATCTTAGAATTTGTTTGATTTTCTCTTGAGGCGAAATCCTAAGCTAAATCTAATTGAGAAAATGATATAGGCAGTTTTTGGATCGATTGAGCCTTTCAAGCCAACCCTATTTATTTATCCCTAGTCACCCCGTTGAGCCTTAATTATTACCCAATCTTTCATTGGCACCCATATATGTTTAGCCTAGCCATGATCAAATTATATCCTTATCCCATGTCCTATGAACACGTTGATTTTCTTTTGGGATAAAAAAAATATTTGAGCTTGATAGAAATTTGGGAGGAATGATGGAGTAAAAAGAAGAAAAAAAGTGATTGCAGTGGTTGTTTGGGGTGTATTGTCAAAAAAAAAAAAATTGCTCTTATGGTTCCTTATCCAACTTTCAATTAAGTGAGCCTTTTGGATACTCAATGGGTTGGAAATTTTTATGTTATATTTGGAGAGACTTTGGGAGAAACTCCACCATAAAGCAATTCAAAAAAAAAAAAAAAGAATGATGATATATGGCGGCAGAAAAATTATCTTGAAGGAGTGAAATTGGACAGCAACATTAGCTCTAATTAGATCCTCGAAATCAACGTGTTGATGGGTTATTTGAGCTTAAAAATTCCCGTTATCTCACCTTTAGCCCAGCCTTACATTACAACCCGAGAAAAGTCCTATTGATTTTTGATTTGATAATTAGCTTACATTAGTGGAGAGAGAAATGAAAAGAAAACCTATGAGATTTGGTCATAATTATTGAGAATTTTTTAGAGGTTGCATGTTAATGTGAATTCATTTGGATTGCATATAATTCGAAAAAAAATGAGGACTCTCACACACACACTTGGATCATATAGTTAGAATTGGTCTTAACTTATAAATCGATTTCAATGTTTGGATGAAATTTGTGTTTTTCTTTGAATTATGAATTTGAGCAATTATGGAAAGATGTCATGGAGGAGGTTGTTAGCTTGAGTATGTGTTCTGTCTTGATTTTGCTCGAGGACTAGCAAAATGTTAAGTTTGGGGTTTGATAACTCTATAAAAATAGAGTTATTTTACCTATTTTAGGCAACAATTAATGCATTATCTATGAGAAAATATTTGGATTTCCTTCTGATTATTTAAATTTTCCTTGTTTATGCAGAATAATGAGATATGGAGAAGATAAGGAAAAGAATGGCAATTATCGAATTCAAATAAAAAAGATAGTGGAAGATGGATATCAAATCGGAAATTCTTGATTTTGTTCCTGATGTTATATGCAAGCATTGAGAGATAGATATTTTAGATTTCCTATAAATAGGAAGAGAGAGCAGCTAGGGTTTTTTAGTTAGATCGTTTTTTATTGTTCTGAAAGTTTTTCAAGTATTTTGAAGAGAAGACAAAAGTGGTGACAGAATTCTTGTCCTTTGATTCAAGATGCTGGGTTTGATATATATTTTTATTTTTATTTCTTATTCTACTATGTTCTAATTTTCTTTTGTTAGGGCTACGATGTAACCTAACCATGATGATATGAATTTCATAATTTTTATGTTTTACAATTGATTTCATTCATGTGAGTTATATATTATTGCGTTTACTGCTTTTGAGTGACTGGCCACCACTTGAATAATATGATGTGCATGTTTGAGACTGAGAGGTGATAATATGCAATTGCTCATTATAATATATAACCATGAATTAAACGTGGATAGAAATATACCGCATTATTTGTGTAGCTTTCAGTGATAATGTGATCCAAAAGACTCATCGTAAACCGGGAATATTCATAGTTTTTAATGCACTCATGTTTATTTTAATTCACATAAAGATATAGTGGATTAATAAGCTGAGTAGGTTTGCTATACCTAGAGATAGGATAGTAAATAGATTAGGAAATTCTGCTATCACATGTTTGATATCGTTCTTGTATTCACAACAATTTGAATTGCGGCACAAAAACTTGTTCGTAAAATTCTAAACGCAAGTGCACGTATCGAACAAGTAATATAATGATGAGATAAAGTATCGTCCCACAGAGATCGATGATTAATAAACCAATTAAATACTAAAATAGACTAATGCTAAAATTTATCTAACAAATCAAAATATAATTAAGAATGAATTAAAAATGAAATTTGTAGACTAAATGCAGTAAAATCAATCGGATAAATATGTTAGAACATCCGATTTCACCATAACCACTATATATGAATTTTAGATTATTGTGAATACAAGAACAATATCAAACATGTGATAGCGGAATTACCTAATCTATTTACTATCCTATCTCTAGGTATAGCAAACCTACTCAGCTTATTAATCCACTATATCTCTATGTGAATTAAAATAAACATGAGTGCATTAAAAACTCTGAATATTCCCGGTTTACAATGAGTCTTTTGGATCACCTTATCACCGAAAGCTACACAAATAACGCGGTATATTTCTATCCACGTTTAATTCATGGTTATATATTATAATGAGCAATTGCATATTATCACCTCTCAGTCTCAAACATGCACATCAGATCATTCAAGTGGTGGCCGAGTCACTCAAAAGCAGTAAACGTAATAATATATAACTCACATGAATGAAATCAATTGTAAAACATAAAAATCATGAAATTCATATCATCATGGTTAGGTTACATCGTAGCCCTAACAAAAGAAAATTAGAACATAGTAGAATAAGAAATAAAAATAAAAATATATATCAAACTCAGCATCTTGAATCAAAGGACAAGAATTCTGTCACCACTTTTGTCTTCTCTTCAAAATACTTGAAAAACTCTCAGAACAATAAAAAACGATCTAACTAAAAAACCCTAGCTGCTCTCTCTTCCTATTTATAGGAAATCTAAAATATCTATCTCTCAACGATCTCATAGATAACATCGGGAACAAAATCAAGAATTTCCCGATTTGATATCCATCTTCCATCGCCGCTTTTATTTGAATTTCGATAATTGCCATTCTTTTCCTTATCTTCTCCATATCTCATTATTCTGCATAAAGAAGGAAAATTTAAATAATTAGAAGGAAATCCAAATATTTTCTCATAGATAATGCATTAATTGTTGCCTAAAATAGGTAAAATAACTCTATTTTTATAGAGTTATCACAACTCAATTCATCAATCAAAATCCCTTTTTGTAAAGTATTTCTCTAATCTTTTCAAAATTTATCTCATAAGTATATTTACGAAATAATACACATGACCTTTCAAGAAAAGTTTATCAGACCATCTTACAATAACTAAAAAATAATAAACACTTGATCTAGTTTTATGCAACAAATATGTTCTTCTTAGTTTAATGCATACATATATACACACACACACACACACACACAAACACACATATATAATATCAAATTACTATTATTTTAAGACATGGATTTTATAAAACTATAAAAGAGATCAGCACCACTTAGTTAGGGATGCTCAAAGCCAAATAATGTAGCTATTTGAGTCAACAATTTAGTAATTATATCAACTAAATGAGAATTGATGTCAAGACAACGCAAAACACTACTTTAACTAATGACTCTAAACTATGCTTGTTCATCAACCAATCAACCTTTACACAGCAATGAAAGGCTTGTTGTAGTAGTCATTCAAAATTGACCATTATGCCTAGCTTGCGTGTCATAATTTTTTTGCACCACAACTCTCTTCATTGAACCATGATTCTAGCAAATCTTCTGTCAAGTGAAAGACCTTTTGAGATAATTATATTCCCTAAGTTTTGCCAACTCTAAAGATAGCTAAAGATGGGCCATAATCATTGGTAAACTAGGAAAATTGCTAATGTTACAGCTCGCGCGCATAATTTCGAAAATTCATTTCGGGCAAACTATAAACTTGAATTATGTAAAATCCTATAGTTTTACAATACCCTAAACTATTAATGTCCCATAATTTCTCAATTTAACAAATCATAGATTTTACCTACCGGCTTAAAATTCACAAAGATCCAAAATTATGGCTCTATTTCGAAAATTTCTTTAATTAGATTAATTGGGCGTTGTGAGATAAAGTTAATATAATTTGACGAAGCCCCGTGGCATGTACTCTTTTTTCTTTTCCTTTCCCTTCCTACTTTTTCACCTTTGTTTCTCTCCTTTTTCTCTTTTTTTTTTTTCCTTTATTTGCCTCTTTTGAACGGGTACTCCTTTTCTTTAATGGGGGAGCCCACTTTTTTTTTTTTGCTTTACTAGTCAATATTGACTAAGTCAAAAGCCAGCCATTACAACATCAATGACTGTTTATTACTAGTATTGACAAATCAATCATCTATCTTTACTGAAAACGAAGATGAAGAACAGAAAAAACTCCACCGGCTCTTGTAAATGCTGTAGCCATGGGATGGGGGCATTGGATTAGCACCCAAAGAAGAACATGAACGGTAGGATGGAAAAGGAAAGAAAGAAAAAAGAAAGTAAATAAGAAAATCTCTAAAGTTACTCAAAATGAAGTCCTTTTGAATAAATTTGTCCATGTCAACTCTTTGGCCGTGGCACGTAGGACAGATAACGATAATTGGCTTGCTACGTTGGCATTTTCAGGTAAAAATTGGTTAGAAAGATTATACTAAAATTCAATGAAAATATTTGAGATTATTTTGGTAAAATTGAAAATTTTAGAATTTCATTGAAATCCATACAACAAATATAGGATTGAATTGATCATTTTTTTTGGAATTTAGTGAAAGACCAAAATCGTGGCTAAAATATACGCAATTAGTAGAGCCCTTTACCTATCATAAAAAAGCAGCCAATGGGACTTGTACTCTTTTGGTGTGCTTTTCATGGAAAGTTTCATTGCGTAGAAAGGCCAGGTCAATAGTAAGACCGCCGGGGACTCTTTTGGTGTGTTTTTCATGGAAAGTTTCATTGCGTGGAAAGGTTAGGTCAGTAGTGAGACCGTCGGGTCCATGCAAATAAGGTCCTACATGGCAACTTGCTAATTTTTTTGTTCTTTCGTTCTTTTGTTAACCAAAAAAAAAAAAATCCATTTGGTAACGTTAACTAATTTTTTTATTCTCTAGAATAGAAAGTAGCTCGAGAATGAATTTGGAACATAAATAATAAATAAGAAAAAGTAGTTTCTTGTTCCCAAGAAAAATTTCTAGAAATAAGTCATTTTATTTTTATATATTTATTCTTACTTGTCCTTTGCTGCTAGCCGGTGGCAGCCAATGAAGAGAGAAAAAAGAAAATCTAAAAAAAATATTAGAAAATTAAAAGAAATTTTACGTTATAAAAAAAAATTGTGAATTGTATCAATCGAATTTGCATGTTAGTTTTCGCTTAGGATACAATAAATATCCATGGAAATCTCCCCATATAGCCTCCCATCGATATGTTGTTAATTAACTTCGAAATCAGCAACTAATATGGTGAGTCGATAATTTGAAGGGAAGAATCGGTGACTCCCTAATAGGTAACCTAGTTGATAGTCTCCTAATCGATATCGATAACATCATTCTTGACCCATTGAAGCACATTAAGAACAAATTCTGCTTTGACTTGAATTAAAATCAAAGGTGCTGATTTGTCGATGGAGTTAAGTCAAATACTTCCGCATCATATTTGCAAATTGAAACTCCCTTTGTCTATCATTTCTGATTCATTGATAATTAAATTAGAGAATGAATGAAGACACTGATATTCCGATGGAATGTTCCTCATCAAGCTCTCTTCGGTTGCTAATTCATTGGAGGCTTCCTAGCAACCTGATACTGCACATTCTGCATTGTCGTAGCATTTCCCTGCACCATTTGCTATCTTAAAAGTCTGCCAAGAGTAGTACCTTGTCCAATCCCTCTCACTTGAGCAATACTCCTTGCCCTTATTGGATTGGATATGAGCCTATTCCATCCACAAACCATAGATCTATCGGAAGGAGACATGCCATGATATTATCTATGACGACTCGACCTATTCCAGACGTGGGTCAAACCCCAAAATGAGTACTTGAGAAACCAGACAAGGTGACAATTTTTTTTGTAAAATGTGTTTGCAGTCGGCCTTCCGGTTGAAAAGCTCTATACATAGTGCTGAGGAGCACGTTGGAATAGTAGCTGGACAATCAGTGTACATGTGTTACATTAATTTTCATTGGCTCACGTGGCTCTTATGCAGCTAATATGGTGCCAAATAGGCTGAGAGCCGCGTGCGTGTGCAAGAGAGAGAAGGCAACCACCGTGTTGCAGTCGACGTGAGGCCATCCATCTCACATCGCGTATCTCTTGTGGTGGCTGCGATCACCTCACAGTGGTCATCCTCTCACATCTAGATGGGAGCCTTCTTTCTTGGTGTAATTTCCATTGGTTGAATTAAGAAAGCACGTAGTTTGGAAAGCTTAATCCAAAGAAACGACTAGTGAACCGAGCACCTCAAAAAAATCATGCCACTGAAAACAGCTAATGTTATGGATTTGATGGATATCACAGAATTGTTCACATGCCAATATCCTAGATATGAGTCTGAAACTGTCTAATTGGGGGAAAAGAAAGTAATGTTTCAAGATGCAACAACGATACAGCACAGAAGCAAATCGGTTGTTGGACTATTGTAAGATATTCTCTGACAATTTTATTTCAATTTGTTCCTCATATCGATGGAAACTTTTAGAAAGAAATTTGTTATTCATAACTGCAAATTGAAACTTCATACTTCCATCGGCATTCGCTTTCTTGGACTCATTGGTGACTACACAAGAGGATGATCTGAGTCACTGATGGATCCGATGTGATGTTCCTCGTCAAGCTCTCATGGCTTGCTGATGCATTGGAGGCACCATAACAACCTGATACTGCACATTCTGCATGTTTGCTGCATTCCCCTGCTAACCTCGGCAAGCAACAAGAGCAAGCATCAGCAATTTCTTGCCAAAAACAAAGATGCAAATGCAGATTTTTCTTTGTTGGTGAAGGTAATCAAACCATAACGACAGTATTGTAGTGCCATATTTGCAATAAGTTGGCTTATTAAGTGCTCGTTTGGAGCTCAAATGGCTATAGTCGACATCAGTTTTGCCTATGGAAGGGTCAAGTCCTCTATTCTTAAGCTCTCTGTATCCCTCAGAAAGAGCACAGCATTCGCAAAAGAAGTGAGTGATCCAGTCAGGAGCAGGAGACTCGATGAGGTTGAATCGGTTCCGGAGCTTGGTTCAGCAAGTGCAGGACAACAAGCACAGGCAACCGATGAGAAACTGGATCCCACCGTACAGTAGCCCGCTTGTTCCACATGCTGCAAAGCAAACATCATTCTCAACCGCATTAGTTCAATGAGACCCTTTCTTCTCGTATGCTGAAGTGCATAAAATATCTCATTGCGATTGCTCTCTCCCTCAGAATGTCGAAAGGACATTGAATTATCCGATCTCCATTATCTGCTACTCTAGTAGAATCAAGGATTTAAAAGTCAGTAAAAGCATCCTTACTAACACGTGCTCCCTCGGTCAACAATCAACGCTATCTGGCCAAATGTTACATAGGGGAAGCAACAGGCCACAACCGCTGCAAACACGCAAGAAATACGTGGAGATTCTCCATGTGTTACTCGTCCATTAACTTGCCCAGGAAAAGCAAAAGGCGACTGTACCAATTAAAGGATCATCCACGCAATCAAACAACCCCGTTGTCCAAGGAGATGGTGGAGCAGATAGTGGCAATTGAACTATTATCCCTTAAGGCGTTGGAGGCATGTTATTCGGATGAAATGGCACTTGAGGATAGTCTAAACCAGCAGTATGAAAGGGTTGAGCTGGAGCTTTCATCAGCCCTGTAGTAAAGCCTGGGACAAGATGCAATGGCTGGAAACCGGCTGGAATCTGAGAGCTCACGGGAATCGGTTGCCCTGAGTACATAGTCGACTGAGCCCCAAAACTTTGGTTCGCTTGCGGAATTTGTCCAGGACCAACCAGATGCTGTGGATTAGATTGCGGCATCACGTGAAGCGGCCTCGTCTACTAATTGTGGGGCTGGAATTGTACAGCCTACATCAGATTAATCGGACTGGTTTGTACATTCTGCTGGAGCCGAAACTGTTGCTGAGTTGAAGAATCGCTCACCTCCTCCGGTTGTATTTGTTAGTGGACTGAACTGCAAGGAGCAAATAGTTCGGTCAAGGGACGTCCCATCTTTTCTCAATCCTGATGATGCACGGCAAATTCCTTGGATGAGCCAAAGATCAACAAACTTTTCAAATGGTTTTCATACAAATAAGTGAAACCCATCTCCAGTCCTAAAGATTATGACATAAACGGACCTTTCTCCGCTTAGCGTGGCTGGCATAGCCAGAGTCTATTAAAATATGTTTTCACACATAAGGTGCCAAGCAGGACACTACAAAGGCTTCGTTAACTTCCGAGAAAATGAATGACAACCTGGTGCGTATATATTAAACTGTTCTTTGGTTGATTTTTTGCATGATATCAGCCAAGCATAGTGAAGAGGGCATACCGACATTTTGGGTCTTTACAGCATGCGGTCTCAAAACCGGAAGAATAAAGGAGCTCTGAAGCTGGGGGCTTTCATAACAATCATTCAAATGGTGTATTCGTGCCGCCAATATGCACATACCGAAGGCTTTCATGTCCCGTCTATTGAGAAGGAAGTCTCTTCTCGGTCACAGAAAGGGGAAGCATATGCTCTGTTCTGGCATTGTTGTCTACGACCCTAGATTACATGTCCGGATTAGGAATGACCAGTGCACCGGCATGGTCCCAGCAAGGCCTGAAAGGCCTGTCCCGGGCAGGGCCGAGCCGTTAGCGAAAAGGGTCTTGATTGTTGCCTCTATTGAGAAGTTATTAGATTTAATAAAAGAATAGAAAATACAAACCAGACACGGACATAATTTGCCTCAGCCTGACACGGACGAGGCATGGCCACAGGTAATTCATAGAAAAAATGTTGGGTAAAGTGCATATTATGGTCCTTAAGTTCTAGCATTTTTGCGAATTGATCCTCTAATTTTTATTTCATTAAATCAAGTCCTCTAACTTTCTACATTTGTGCAAATTGGGTCCTTCAAATTTTATTTTGTACAATCAAGTCCTTCAACTTTTTAAATTTATGTAATCAAATCCTTCGGTCAACCACTTCAACTAAACCAATGAATTAATCAATGACGTGACATTGTTTATGTGACAAAAATAAAAGGTGATGCTAATTTGCTTCCAAATGAGCAGAAAGCAAACAGGAAAAGCAAGTAAAATGGAAATCATAGTGTGACAGCATTACTTACAACAAGTAAACAATACACTGATCACACAAATCAAAAAAGTTAAGAGGACTTAATTGCACAACCTAAAAAATAGAAGATCAAATCACACAAATGCGTAAACTTAGAGAGCCAAATCTATACTTAATCCTCCAAATGTTTAGAATCATTTTGCAGATCCCATCCACGTCATTACGGTCCAATTTCTTTAAAAAATTCATACAACTTTGAAAAATATTGCTGTTTGAAAACTGCAAGTCCACCTAAGAATAAGCTGCAGAAGTGTCTTCAGTAGCTTGTAAGAGGGCATTTAATGCCCTCATATACCAAAGTCTACAATTTGCAAAGTTTTTCAATTTCCGAATAGCCTCGAGATGGATTCATAAAGAGATGAAAGCTCAAACTCCGCACTAAGTTAAAGCTCTTTGATTGCCATTGAATCTAAGATAGTGAAGGATTTGTACCTTATACCGAATATTAACACAATCATGCAAATTTATCAATGATTATTTAGCCAAAAATCGCTACATAGCCCTACACGGTACATCATTCAGTTTCCAAAGGTTTGTTCTATTTCTTTCTACTTCATTCTAAGTAGTCAAAATATGGCAGTTCTACTACATTTATCTTGATGACCCATTGTATGTCCATTCTGTTTCTTTCTGCTTCATTTTGGATAATCAGAAACTGGTCGTTCTGTCATATTTCTCTTGATGATCCATCACAAGTTTGTTTTGCTTCTTCCTGCTTCATTCTAGGTAGTCAGAATTTGGTCGTTTTGGCATATTTATCTTGATGAGTCACTGCATATTCGTTCTGCTTCTTTCTACTGCATTCTAGGTAGTTAAAATTTGATCGTTCTGCCATATTTATCTTGATGACCCATTACACATTCATTCTTCTTCATTTTGTTTCGTTTTGCATAGTCAAAAGTAGTTCGTTCTGTCATATTTGTCTTGATAACCTCTTGCATATTTGCTCTATTTTGTTCTGCTAAAATTTTACTAGTCAGAATTTGTTCATTTTACTTGTTTCTGCTAGAATTTCCTATGATAGAATCTGTCCATTTGTGAATCTGCCTTTTGTGAATCTACTCATTTGGTCGAATATGTTCATTTGTGAATTTGTTTACTTGTTGAATTTGCCAACTTATGAATCTGTTCATTCATAAATATGTTTATTGGTTCAAACGGACTTTAAATGAGTATGAATCTATTCCTTGTTGAATTTGCCAACTTGTGAATATGTTCGTTGATAAATCTATTTATTGGTTTAGACAGACTTTACTGAGTATGAATCTATTTCTTGTTGAATCTGCTAACTTGTGAATCTGTTTGTTAATAAATCTATCCATTGATTCAGACAGACTTTACTAAATATAAATATATTCCTTGTTGAATCTATTTATTTGTTGATTCTATTCATTTGTAAATCTGTTCATTATTGGATATATTCTTTTGTTCTTGAAGCTTCTATTAAGCCAGAATTTACCTTTTTGATTGTTCAGACTTTACGACTAGAATATACTTGTTATTCTAATTCAAAATGTACCCATTTACATGTTCAAACTTTACGTCCAGAATATATTTATTCGTTCGGATCCTGCTAATGTCCAAATTCAAAATGTACTCATTTGGATCTCCAAACTTTAACGACCAGAGTATGACTATATGTTATTTCATATACGATTATTTGGCTAATGTATTAAATTGAGTTGAGATATGTGTGATATGCTTATAAGTGTGTGTCTGTGTGTGCGTGTGCGTGTGCGCGTGCACGTGCACGTGTGCGTGTCCGCGTGTGCGTGTGCGTGTGCGTGTGTGTGTGTATTATGGCTTTAAATAATATTGATGTGATTCCGTCACTCATATAGTGGTATGTGATACCCCATGATGGTAGTTTGCGGGATGTCCAGTGGTTGGGATGCCCCGAAGAGTATTTCGAGATGTCTTGGGAGTTGAGATGCCCCTGTGGTGGGGATACTCTGTGGTGAAAGTTTGTAGAATACCTCGAAATTGAGATGCCCCAGTAGTTGGGATGCACAAGAAAGTTTGAGATGAGGAAATATTAATGAATAAAATGCATTATCATGTGTAGAACCAATTGTTATTTATATTGTTTGTTTGTTTATGTGAAACATGGTGTGCATGTGCATGAGTCTAGATGGACGTATTGTTGGTTAACAATTTCTATGGTAAATGAAAATGGAAAAGGTAAAGTCTACTTATATTTTTATCACACTTATGGAATGATTATGCATTCACTTTGTGTATACTAGATGAAGTGGTAAGAGAATTCTTTTAACTTAAAACTAGAAATTTCATTTACTGGGTTTTGATTCATTCCTTCTATTTTTCAAACATATAGAATGAACACCTTTCAACCTTTACGCTATAAAGTCCCTATGAATTATGAAGGTCTTTATGAAATGTGTTTGAATTAGAATATGGAATAATATATATCAAGTTTAGTTCTATTGTGTGGGTTGATGTAGGAGGTTTCATAGAGTGAGTTTCTTTTCAATTCATTTCCTGGTACAATGACCTTGAAGATGAGTTAGTCAGTTTGTTGAGAGGCATCAATCTTGACGATGGGGACACAACAAATGGAGAAGTTATCGACCCATGACTACGTTTTTATAGGCAGACTTTTGAAAGTATAATATAGTATGAAGATAGGTCTCCCCACCCCTACCTAGATTTTTGTTTTTTGCTCATAATATAATAAAATTATGAACTCAAATGTGCTATAAATAAAAGAGGCATAAGTATGTTGATTATACTTGTAAGGCCTTTAATTGTTAAAAGAATAACAGTAAATGTTTGATTACACATTTGTATGCTAAAAGAGAGTAATAATATAAGAAACAAGTATCGGGTGACGTTTTGAGCGTGGCACTTGAGCACCTAATATTTTCTCAAGGCAACTTCTCTTAGTCATAAGTACTCATAGTCTCATTACAAACATCATTGCCTCTGGCTCTGGTCGACGTCGCAGCTTCCCTACTGCTCTTCCAACCACCACGATCGCTATTACTAGTGTTGAACGCCTCATCACTGCCGTTGCCTCTGATCGAAGCCGCGTCATGGTCGTTGTCATCGCTATCATGCACTGACACACCCACATGATCCTTCACTTCCAGCTCTTTGCTCACCTGTAGCTGCAGTGCGAAATCGAGGCCCCGCACAATGTCGTTCATGGATGGCCGCTTGGCGCCCTCGTCCTGCAAGCAGCTCATAGCGATCTCGCAGAACTTGTTGAGGCACTCCGGGGCAATAGCCCCCTTCAGGTGCGGGTCCACGATCTCCTCGACAGCCCCGCTCTTGCAGCAACTCTGGGCCCACTTAGCTAGGCTGATCTGCTCCATTGGGGCCATCCGGTTCACAGCAGGCCTTGCACACAACACCTCAAACAACACCACGCCGAAGGAATAGACGTCGGACTTGACAGTGAGCCGCTGGCGCCTGTAGTACTCCGGGTCCAGGTACCCGAAGGTGCCCTTCACGACCGTGCTGACGTGCGTCTTAGACGCGCTAGTGGGTCCGGCATTCGAGAGCCCAAAGTCGGACACCTTGGCAACCCACTTCTCGTTGAGCAGGATGCTGGTCGTCTTCACGTCGCGATGTATGATGGTATGCTTGGCACCGTTGTGGAGGTAGTGGAGCCCCCATGCGGCGCCTATGCAGATCTCGAGCCGCTGCTTCCAGGGGAGTGGGGGATTATCGATGTTGTAGAGATGGCTGCTAAGAGTCCCGTGTGCCATGTAGTCGTACACGAGGATCATCTCTCCTGCGTCCTCGCAGAACCCAATCAGGGAGACTAGGCGGAGGTGCCGGAGCTGTGAGAGCATTGATATAGCTAGTACGAATACCTAGAGGGGGTGAATAGGTATATAAAAGATTATTCGGATGATTGCACAATACTTAGACAGTTGAAGGATTTGCGATAAATAATAATCAACGTAAGACTGAGTAAATGAAAGAGAGAATTGAACACGCGGTTTATAGTGGTTCGGCTCGATTCAAACCTACGTCCACTCTTCTGCACTGACAGCCAATCGGCTGGATTCCACTATGAACAAAGAGATGTTACAGCGTTGATCTTCCTTGATTTCTAGGTGTAGATGATCTACCACACTCACTCAAGATATCACCAAGTATAAACACTTTCTGTGTATACAATTTCGCTCAAACTGTATTGACTAATAATCAAGGTGCTTCAGACTCTGAAATTTCTCTATCGATCACGTTGCATTTACAACTAGAACATCTTCCTTTTTATACTCCTTTATGCCATCATACCGTTGGCACTTACCAAAGGAATTCCTCCAATCTACCCGTTGGACGGAATCAATTAAGGAGATCATTCGAGCTATAAAAGGAACCTGACGATAGCCCATCAATCCTGTTCGCCCATACAATCAGGATCTTGGTTTCCAAGAATAGAACATTCCAAGAATATTCCGTCGACCACCGGATCTTCAATTGATCTAGATACAAATAAAAGAATCCGATATATTTATCCAACCAAGAGATCTTCTCCAGAGGATAGATTAAATCTTTAACCATAAACTTCGGCTATGGATTTCCTTTGTCACTGGATCAGAAAGACTGTTAATGAGAAAAGTCTTGAGTCTTAAGTCTTGAGTCTTGAGTACTGAGTCTGGTGATCAGAAAATCTTCACACTTTAAACTGACGGTCTGCAAATATCCAGACTAGACTGATAGAAACGTTTTGTCAGCTTCAAAATATTCTGGAAAGATTTCTCCAACAATCTCCCCCTTTTTGATGGTGACAAAACTTTCATGTAGATTTGAACAACTTTGACCTGTAAAAACATTTCTCAAGTAATATGGTTATCTCATAAAGATTAATAAAACAACCAGACTCTGCATCCACAGAAAATTGGTTAGTCTTTCATGAGTAATACCATATGACAAAACACTTGATATAAATGCAGATAGTCAAGCATCAAAATCCACAGCCAATTCAGTTCACTCAAGTCAAGTCATACTCAAAAACAAACATAACCACAAAAACAAATTTAAAGTCAAGTTTAAAGTTCGTTCAAATTTGCAATTCTCCCCCTTTTTGTCAACATAAAAAAAAAGGGTGAGAAAATCGTTAGGTCTGCTTGGGAATGCGCACGATCTAGAAATCTCCCATTGACTGGACTATGCCTTCTAGCCTCTTCAAGTCTTCCCTTAGATGAGCTACCTCTTCTCCTTTGGCATTGGCTTGAAGTTGTAGAGCGAGGTCTTTCATTTTGTCCTCTAGGGTAACTAAAGATGCTTGTCCAACATTCTTTATGGCTTGAATTTCACAGTCCAGAGCATAGATTTGGCCACGCATTTCCAGAAGAATATCAAGAATACGACGAAAATCTGCAGAATTGTCCGTCTGTGTACTCGCATTTGCTTTCTCAGATGGGGTGAATGTAGACGATGGCGCTTCTGTATAATCTTGCAGATTTGGAGTTGACGTATCGTGTCCTTCTTCAGGCAATTGAGAAGCCTAAAACTCTTCTGGGTCTGCTGGAGATTGTCTTAGACCTTCACTATTGGCAACATGAGATGTGGACCTTTCTTTCTCGCCAACTCCCCCTGTCTCTAGGACCTTAAAAGGGGAAGAGTGATGATCATGCTTTTCTTGATTATCCTTCTCTCCAGATTACCTGTAGACTTTTCTTTCTCTTCTTCGCCTTCTTCTTCAGCTTCTTTCTCCTTCTCTCTCTCGCTCTCCGCTTCTTCTCCGAGCTTGGCTTGCTCCTCTTCTTCTCTCGTTTCTTCGAAGTTTTGTCGATTGAGGTACAGAACGTCTGGTTCTTATCAAGGCAGTGATTGTGAGATCTTCCTCCTCATCTTCATCCTCCAAGATGAGTGTTTTCTTCTTTTTGGATGGGGCACCAATGGCCTCCTTTCCTTTTCTCTTTGAAGTAGACGGTACTGGAGTCTTCACTCTGAATTTCTCCATTGCCTTGGAAAGTTCTTTCAGACGCATCTTCGTCAACATCTTTAAACCTACCACCATCTTATCGCATGGTCGAACACAAAATGAATGTGGCGGTTCAATATTCATGTGTCTGAAGATCTTGGTCACCAGACCTGGATAAGGCAATTGACCCTTGTCCTTTGACATTGCTCTGTACATGTGAAAGAGAATAGTGTGAGGGAGAGAGAACTTCTTCCCTGAGTTGATTGCGTACATCAGTTTTGCTTCAGAATTAGACACATCAGTCTTTGATGTAGACTTGGGCTTGATGCAATTGATAACAATTTTGTGCAGCACAATATTGATGGCACGCATCCTTGAATAAATGATTCTTCCCTCGATATCTCTATCTTTGACAAGTTCCTTTGAGGCACGAGCAACTGAGACTTTGACTGGTTGATAACGTCCTTGTTCAACTCCAATTATGTCCGCCAACATGTCCACGTCTACCACATAATCCTGGTCTTTAACACTGAATGATATTCTATTCGCATCTATGAAGTTGAGATTCGAATAGAAATACGCAGTCAGTTGTGCATAATCGTCTGTGGTATCAGTGCAAAATTGCTCAAGTTGAAGCAATTTGAATTTCTCCCTTAAGTTCACGTTAACGGCATCCAAGAAATCGAAATCGACACTCCTAGGGTTTATCACCCCTCATTTCAGCAGTCTGAAAAACAAATTCTCATGTTCCTTTGATTTGAATAACTCCATCCTCTTTCCCTTCACCTTTGCAGCAATACCCATTCTAGGTTAAAAATCACTGAACATTTTATCATCGTCGTTTCCTTCAGTCGAATTAGGTCCCGACATACGAGGGTCACTAGGAATATTCGCAAGAGCTTCCTCTGCTTTACCCTTGGGAGCAATTCCCAAATCCTCCATTTTTCTCAGAAAGATATACTCATTCTCATAATGCTTATCTTTGATAAAATCATCCACGTATTTCAACGGAGTCCCAGTACTTTTCAACGCACAGTAAAGTTTGTAAATAAACGAGGGTTTTTGGACTCTTACTGGGTCTGCGTCCTCGATTATCTCTTCCTCCGGTTGTTGACCCGCATCATGTGGGGTAGATGGCGTTGAGTGACGTGGTGGAGAGTGAGTCGGGCTCTGTTGCTGACTCGATAATTCTTCCTCTTCGGTGAGATCGAAATGGGTTGGTCCCTCCTTCATCCTCTGTGGTCCCCTGTTCGTGATTCTTGAAGACTTCCTCGAAGAAGACATCCTTCCTTGTCGCTGAAAGATTCCTTTACTTGCTTTCCCAAGAAAAGATGACAACTTTCTCGAAGATGAACACGAAGTAGAAATCGGATTGGGAGGAGAATGCTTTTTAAGGTTTTGAAGATTGGAAAATGAAAACTGTATATATATAACTCCGTTTTGAAAAGGGAAGTTCAATCGGCACAAGGAAAGTGTACGAATACCTCTTTTCGAAATTAATAACTGCCAAAATTAATCCTTTTGAAAAGACAAGTTTTCGTTTTTCACGGAGACTACAAAATAACTGAACGAAAGATCATACCTTTTCGAGTTTAGATAAAATAGTAATTTACAGTCTATAGCCATCAATGTCTGAGTCTGAGGATTTAGAGTCTGAGAGATTAGAGTCTGATGATCATGAACTTTCTGAGTCTGAGGGTTGGAGAGTCTCTAGACTTTAACTTCTTCGAGCTTCAAAATGTTGAGACTGGAACGGATAAAATCGAATTTATTTTTCTCCAAAGGCTTTGTGAATATATCCGCTAGTTGACTTTTTTAATCAACAAATTGAATCGAGATTTCTCCATTTTGAATATGATCTCTAATGAAGTGATGTCGAATCTCTATATGCTTTGCTCTTGAATGAAGAATTAAATTTTTGGTAAGATTGATTGCGCTAGTGTTGTCACATTTGATTTCTGTACATGAGTCTTCAATCCCAAAGTCTTGTAGCTGTTGTTTTATCCATAGAATTTGTGAATAACAGCTTCCAAGAGCTACATACTCTGCTTCTGTTGTTGAGAGAGCCACAGTGCTTTGTTTCCTTGAAAACCAAGACACCGTTCTACTTCCAAGCAACTGGCAAGTTCCTGAAGTACTCTTTCTATCAACTCTACAGTCGGCCAAATCTGCGTCTGAATATCCCAGAAGATTAAAGTCTCCCTTCTTAGGATACCAAAGACCGATGCTTGAAGATGAAGCAACATATTTAATGATACGTTTTGCAGCACTGAGATGGGATTCTCTAGGATCTGATTGAAACCTAGCACAGATGCAAACACTCAACAAAATGTCAGGTCTAGAAGCAATTAGATAAAGAAGTGAACCGATGATGCTCCTGTACAGCTTTTGATCAACTTTCCTCCCTTCTTCATCTTTGTCTATCTTCAAAGAACTTGACATTGGTATATCAGTATTCTTGCAATTTTCCAATCCAAACCTTTTGACAAGATTATTAGCATATTTTTCTTGGTAAATGAAAGTTCCTTCCTTCAATTGCTTTACTTGAAGACCAAGAAAGAATGTTAATTCTCCCATCACACTCATTTCAAATTCATCCTGCATAGACTTAGAAAATTTCTTGCATAGACTTTCATTAGAGGATCCAAAAATAATATCATCCACATATATTTGAACGAGTAAAAAGCTTTTGTTTTCCTTTTTGATAAATAAGGTAGTATCTACTTTACCTTTGACAAAGCCATTCTTTAATAAGAACTTACTTAGTCTGTCGTACCAAGCTTGAGGTGCTTGCTTTAAACCATACAAGGCCTTTTTCAATCTGAAGACTGAGTCTGGCTTCTTTGGGTCTTCAAACCCAGGTGGTTGTTCCACATATACTTCCTCTTGGATAAATCCATTTAGGAAAGCACTTTTGACGTCCATTTGGAATAACCTGCAATTTTTATAACAAGCAAACGCAAGTAATAGTCGAATAGCTTCTAACCTTGCTACAGGAGCGTAAGTCTCATCATAGTCTATCCCTTCTTCTTGCGTGTATCATTTGGCCACAAGTCTTGCTTTGTTTCGTAATACGACTTTTCCTTTTTCATTCATCTTGTTTACGAACACCCATTTGGCTCCAATAATAGTTTTACCTTTCGGTTTAGATGTCAATTCCCAGACATCATTAATGTTGAACTGTCGAGCTCCTCTTGCATAGCTTTCATCAGATAAATGCTTTTTGGTTCAATTTCAGAAATGAGAGCCACAACACTAGACTCTTCACGTCTTTTGGATCTGGTGCGAATTCCTTCATTAATTTCGCCGATAATGAGATCTTTGGGATGATTTGGACTTATGCTTCCGTTACTAGTTGATTTGTCTGGATGATGATCTCTTTCTTTATTTGAATCTTCATGAACATCTTGATGCTAGTCTTTCAGAGTCTGAGATACTTCTTGAGTTGTAAGCTTTGGAAGGTCTGGAGCAGGTTCAGACTCTTCATACTGAGTCTAACTGGATTCATCTTGTGTAGAGTCTTGAAATTTGACATTCATTGATTCCTCCACAGACTGACTCTTCTTGTTATAAACTCTGTAGGCTTGCTTGATGTAGAATATCCAAGGAAGATGCCTTCATCTGATCTTTCTTCAAACTTACCAACTCGATCTTTTGCATTTTTCAATATAAAGCATTTGCAACCGAACACATGAAAGTATGAAACAATGGGCTTCTTACCTTTGAATAATTCATAAGGGGTTTTCTCTAGAATAGGTCTTAGGAAGACTCTATTGATGATATAGCATCTTTGTTGAAACAGACTTCAACCCAAAATCGTGAAGAAATTTTACTTTCAATTAAAAGAGTTCTAGCCATTTCTTGAAGAGATCTATTCTTTCTTTCCACAACTCCATTTTGCTGAGGAGTGTATGGAGAGGAGAACACATGCTTAAATCCAGATTCATCACACAATTTTGTAAAATCTTGATTTTCAAATTCACCTCCATGATCTGTTCTTATACTAGAAATAACACATCCTTTTTCATTTTGAACCTTTTTAGCAAATTTTTCAAAATACGAAAAGGTTTCTGACTTACTTTCAAGGAAATATACCCATGTATAACGGGAGTAATCGTCCACAATTACTAGGCAGTATTTCTTACCTCCGATACTCTGGGTTCCGGTTGGTCCGAAGAGATCCATATGCAGCAACTGTAGTACATGATTAGTAGAGACATGATTTATTGGCTTAAATGAATTTCTTACCTGCTTTCCCAGAATACATGGTGTGCATGGATCGGATTTTTGGTATGGTAATTTGGGTAGACCTCGAACAAGCTGCTTTGATGAGATTTTGGCTAATTGCTTCATGTTGACATGCCCAAGCTTTCTGTGCCATAAGCTTGCTTCATCTTGAATTGAGATTAGGCATTGCGATTCATTTAGATTCATGTCTAAGAGGTAGATATTTCCATGTCTTCGACCCATGAAAGACTGAGTAGAGTCTTTACTGATTCCAAAACATATTCCTTCTTGAAAGGAGATCTTGAAGCCAGTATCACACAATTGGCTAATGCTGAGAATGTTATAGTTGAGTCCTTCTACTAGAGAAACATTGCTTATTGTGAGATTTCCAATTTTCACAGTTCCAAATCCCACAATACTTCCTTTGCCATTTCCTCCAAATGAAACATTTCCACCATTTACTTGAACAAGCTTTATGAAGCAATTTGAGTCTCCTGTCATGTGTCTTGAACATCCGCTGTCAAGATACCACTTTACCTTTTTCTTGACGGAGACTGCATTTAAAAGAGAGTCTCAAGCTTTTTTTGGTACCCAAATTTTCTTGGGTCCTTTGGTGTTAGTAGGATAAACATTATTAGGCCATACTTTCTTAACAGGCTTCCAAACCATAGGACATTCTTTTTCAAAGTGATCACATGTTACACTTTGAACACCTTAGAGCATTTCGACCTACGAGACTTTACAAAAACTTTCTTGAAATGATTTTTGTAAGCCTCTCTCGACGGTCTTTTCTTAATCCTTTCTTTTACTTTAGGAAAATCAATCAAGGGAATTGTTTTTGCTGTCATACCTAGACCAGACTTATTGAAGTAAGGTCTTTGGACTAAAAGAACTTTTTCAAGTTTTTCAGACCCTATCGAAAATTTCTTTGAAATATTTGATAAGTCAGTTTTTAGAAAATCATTTTCTTTCAAAAGATTATTTTTTTTTCTTTAAGAGTAGAAACATTCAAGTCTAAACTTTTAACTTTTTCTTCTAAAATGATTTCCTTTTGTTTTAGAGCTGAGTTTTCCTTTTTAAGTTCGGAAATTCTTTTGAGAGAAGTCTTAAGACTAAAACACAGTTCATCAATGTATTTAGAGACTTTGACAGGAATTTTAAAATCACTTACCTCGAATTCGCTGTCTGAGTCTGATCAAGAATCTGAGTCTGAGTGTACCATCAAACATATGTTGGCATATTCATTATCACTTTCTTCACACTCTGTATCACTCTAGGTTTCGGCTTTGAGAGCTTTTTGAAATTTTTCAGCTTTTCCTCTTTTCTTCTTCAGAAGAGGATAGTTGGGTCTGATGTGTCCATTTTTCTTGCATTCGAAGCAAACTACATCTTTGTTTGGTTCCTCATCATCAACAGACTTGGTCTGCTGTCTTTGGACACTTTGTTTCTTTGAGTTGAACCTTCTTCATTTTCTATTCAATTTTCTGAATCTTCTTATCATGAGAGCAAGCTCCTCATCGTCCAGATCATCTCCTGAATCTGTATCATTAGAATCATCATTTGATTTTAATGCAATGGATTTCTTACCTCTTGGATCTTCATCTTCATTAATTCGTTCCACTTCATAAGACTAAAGAGTTCCAATCAGCTCGTCGACAGATAGTGGCATAATTCTTTGCGTCTCTCTTATTGAAGTCTTTATATGATTCCAATCCTTGGAGAGTCCACGCAGTAGCTTGTTCACCTTCATGGGATCAGAAATTTTTTGACCTTGATTCTCAAGACCATTGACAATATCTGTAAAATGACTAAACATGTCAGTTATAGATTCTCCTGGTTTCATTTTGAAGGCTTCATATTGACCGAGGAGAATGTTAATTCTTGTCTCTTTCACTCGATCTGTTCCTTCATAGGTGATATGTAATCTGTCCCATACTTCTTTTGCTGTAACACAAGAATATATTTTGTTATATTTAGTTGGTGATAAAGCACAATATAAAGAGTAAATTGCTTTTGCATCGAGTGCTTGTCTCTTGTTTATCTCTTCTTGAGTCATTCCGCTGGTTTCAACTTCTTTCCCTCTTTCAGAGACTGATGCAACAGTTGGAGTGATTCATCTTTCCACAACGTCCCATTCCAGAGGATCCTTTGATCGTAGGAAAGCTTTCATCTTATTCTTCCAGATGTTGTAATCATTTCCATCAAAGTAGGGTGGTCTGGTATTGCTTTGCCCTTCCACCAGCCTTGGTGCCAGCATACTAGCCATGGATCTTTTCCTCTGAAGTAAGATACTTCAAATAAAGTAAGAACACGAGCTCTGATACAAATTGATATAGCTAGTATTAATACCTAGAGGGGGTGAATAGGTATATAAAAGATTTTTCGGATGATTGCACAATACTTAGACAGTTGAAGGATTTGCGATAAATAATAATCAACGTAAGACTGAATAAAGGAAAGAGAGAATTGAACACGCGGTTTATAGTGGTTCAGCTTGATTTAAGCCTACGTCAACTCTTCTGCACTGACAGCCAATCGGCTGGATTCCACTATGAACAAAGAGATGTTACAGCGTTGATCTTCCTTGATTTCTAGGTGTAGATGATCTACCACACTCGCTCAAGGTATCACCAAGTATAAACACTCTCTGTGTATACAATTTCGCTCAAACTGTATCGACTAATAATCAAGGTGCTTCAGACTCTGGAATTTCTCTATCGATCACACTCCCACCACAACCAGAACGTCTTCCTTTTTATACTCCTTTATGCCATCATACCGTTGGCACTTACCAAAGGAATTCCTCCAATCTACCCGTTGGACGGAATCGATTAAGGAGATCATTCGAGCTATAAAAGGAACCTGACGATAGCCCATCAATCCTATTCGCCCATACAATCAGGATCTTGGTTTCCAAGAATAGAACATTCCAAGAATATTTCGTCGACCACCGGATCTTCAATTGATCTAGATAAATAAAAGAATCCGATATATTTATCCAACCAAGAGATCTTCTCCAGAGGATAAGATTAAATCCTTAACCATAAACTTCGGCTCTGGATTTCCTTTGTCACTAGATCAGAAAGACTATCAATGAGAAAAGTCTTGAGTCTTAAGTCTTGAGTCTTGAGTCGAGTGAGTGATCGAAAGTCTTCAGACTTTAAACTGACGGTCTGTAAATATCCAAACTAGACTGATAGAAACGTTTTGTCAGCTTCAAAATATTCTGGAAAGATTTCTCCAAGAAGCATCTCGATCTCGGTCCTGAACTCGTGGAGGCCCTGCTTTGATCCTCGGTTTAGTCGCTTGATCGCCACTTGGGTGGCCCCGCCATCGATGTGGCCCTTGTACACGTTGCCGAACCCACCCACGCTGATAATAAACCCCTTGTCAAAGTTGTTCGTGGCCGCTCTGATCTCCTTTAGTGAGAAGTGACGGCACAGATCTGATGGCCGCGATGACCCCTGGGTCTTCGTTGACTTGGCCGTTGCGTAGGACAATGGGCCCCACCGTGAGGTGCCGTCGCTCGAGGTCGAACCCTTCGCTCTATTTCGTCGCCGGTAAAGGAAGAAAGCGAGGAGAGAGAGTATGGTGAAGCCCGAAGTTCCACCAGCAACGATGGCAATTTTTACTGCTTTGCTAAGGCTCAACAGTGCCTTACTTGCCGGTGGAGGTCCTGGCAGTTTATTCGGGACCTGATCCGGGTTCAGCCGTGCGAGATTCCCGTCAGGATTGTTGATCTTGAATATCTCGAGGCCATTCAAGATGGCATCAGAGTAAAGAGTAAAACCATCTGGAAGCACGGCCAACGCGATGGAGAGGTTGGTTCTTCTCTTTTGGCTGTGATCTAGGAGGGCTACTGCAAAATCTCTATAGACGGGCACGCCCTTCCCGCTCCAATTAATGACATCCGCATGGTCCTCGACCAATTGTGAATCTAGAAAAATCTTGAAAACCCTGTCTAAGGGATCCTTTATCTCTATCTGGAATTCGCAAAAGTGTAACCGGACCAAGTAATAGAAGTTCGTCTCCACCTCGACGGACCACATGAGGTTGTAGCTCAGATTGATTCTTTTGTCCGTTCCCATGGTCCTTGCAGTAGTGTATACGGGATCTGGAGCCGTGTAATTTGGCACTTGCTCACTATAATTGAGTTGGATAGTTATGTTAACTGGCAAAACTCCGATGTCCGAATAAGTCACGTACTCGTCATCTGCTTCCCAGGTCCTGTACATTCCCGTGTCACGAGCTGGACCGACAAACTGTCCTCCCACGTTCAAGCGCTTCACCGCTTCGAGAGCATCAGTAGTACGGAAGGTGAATGGCGTCTGCTGACCTGCCAACTTGATTCCCTCGGTTGAGTCGACGACGGTGTTGTAGTAGAGACTTTCAGGCATGGAAACGACTTTGATTCCATTCACGAAAGCATACGCGTCTGAATTACCAGGAGTGGGAGTGAACGTTATGTTCAATATCTGGTCCTCTCCGACACTTAAGCAAAACTCTTTAGAGAAGAAGCTCACGGAGTGGGTGTAATCAGCAAAGAGGGAAGCGCTGAAGTTGCAGAGCAGGGTGTAGCCAACGGCATCGACTGAGAAGAAGGAATCAACACGGCGGAAGTTGGGGTAATCCGAAGGGAAGAAGTGCAGGCGAACGAATTTGGGCCCTGCGGTGACATAGAAGGTGTAGGCGAACTCGGAGCAGGAGAGGCGAGCCATGAGGTATGGGACAGCGCTAGGGATGCTGGGAGATGAACTGTTTGCCTCTGCTGCGGTAGAGGAGTGAGTTTTCTCAATTGGAGAGTAGTCCGAACGGTCAGCGACGTCTCCAATCCAATTCCGTCTACCCGCAAGAAAGCTGGTGTTGGAGCCACAGTCAACAGCGATATCATCGGTTGGATGGTAAGCGCCAACGTTGTCGCCAGTGACTAAGACCGGGAGTGCTTCGACTGAGACGGAGATGAGGATGAATAATAGAAGTGGTGGTTTCATGTTCGTCATCTCGCTACTCGACGCCAGACGGTCGCAGACGAATCGATGAAAAGCACAGGGAGAGCGGGGTGTCGAAGATGAACCAGTTTTGACTAATGGGGAATTAGGAAGAAGAGCAGAAGAGACAGCCGGCACTAGTGACGAGATCAGTAGAAAACCAAAGTTGTCGCTAAGATATCTGCAAGGGGATAGAGCCCTTGCCTATCACAAGAAAATCAGCGGACGGGATTTGGGACCTTCCGGTGTGCTTTTCGTGGAAGGTTCAATTGCCTTAGGAAGGTCACGTCAGGTCAGCAGTGCGACTGCCGGGTCCCATGCAATAATGCTCTTAGGGACCACCTCCAAACCGTGTTTTCTAGAGGTGGGCGGTTCCAAATTCTTTACAGGTTCCACCTAGAACCTAAAACTTACCATCGGATACAAATTTCTCATTTTTTGTAATTTAAAATCTACCCATCGGGACCTAAAATCTGAAACCTACATTGTAACAAGTTCCAAGATTGGTTCCACAATCAGTTCCAAGGTCCAACGGGGTTTTTCTTTTTTTTTTCATGAAATTGAACGTGATAATAATAAACAAGCTTATCGTTCATCAAAGAGAATATAAAATGAACAAAACTATCAAAGAAAAAAAAAAAGAATTGTTGGCAAGGAATTCAACTAAATAAAAGTAGGGGTGAACGGTTCTAAGTGTCGTACAGGTTCCATCTAAAACTTGGAACCTACCTGTCCGAACAAGTTCCTCATTTTTTTGGAACTTGAAACCTACCTTGCATACTCTAGAATTTGGAACTTATTCTGTCATAGGTTCCAAAGTCTACCTAGATCACACTTATATTATTATTTGAACGTTTACAGTTCACTAATCATAACTTATATTTAAATACATGAAAAATATGAATATTAATAAAGTAAAAAATTTAGCCATAAAATGGAAACTCGAACTAGTGCTTTTAGATTATACACTCATCATCGAATATCATGGAATATCGGAAAATCGCATGAAGACATAAATCAAAAAGAGTATTTAAACTTGTTTTAGGTTCTAGGTTCCAGATTTCGGGTCCTTCCAACTAAGAACTTGAAACCTATAACTAAGAACCCGGAACCTACCCGTTGAAATAAATTTCTCATTTATTTGAACTTAAAACTTATTCTACATACCTTGGAACCTTGAACCTACAAGTTCCTACCGGTCCGATTATCAGATTCTAGGTTCTATCCTGGAACCATACTTACCCCTAGTGTTTTCTATATCGCGTCCTTCCATTTTCAACTTTTGTCCTTTCAAGGAGAAAAATTATTTATGTAACGGAAATATTATCAACATGTTATTGATATACCATATACCGGATACATCCATTGATGCTTAGTTAGAGACTTCTGAGATTTTAATCTTTTACCGTACCCCATAAATGTCAACCATTAGATTAATATGGAAGGATCCCAACTGTCGAAAGTTAGATGTCCGATACTAGAAAATGCATGTCCGACATACTAAAATGAAATTTGTGATGCTTTAAGTACTAGCAAATGGGTGCCAAACCCCCAGAATATTGATGTCATGGCACTATAAAAATCAAATTTAATAAAGTTTTATGAGGTTATATTGTTAGTTACAATGATTGTTGCAATCTTTATAAGCCATCGTAGTTTGAAAGGATTTAAATTCACAATGTTAAGTTTTTGGTTACAATGGAACGTTGAAATTTTTTAAAATCATTGTAATTTTAAAATTTGCAACATTTTGTTCATGGTTACTTTCGCAAAGCGTTGTAGTTGAAAAAAAACAGTACAAGATTATGGCATTTTATCCTTATTTAGGGCAAACAAACATAACCCTTTGTAAATAGTTGTATTTTAAAAAACATCCTAATCTTGGACGTTTTGCTCTTGTCATGACGTCATCACTCTCTGTAAAGAAATCCTCAACTTATGACAATTTCTTCTTTTCCATGACAAACGGTCATAAAAGTTGGTAAATTTAAGATGTTTCGCACATAGTGACGTCGCAAAATCGTAACACTTTGCAAACAACTTCGATTCCATTCACGAAAGCGTAGACGTCTGGGTTATCGGGAGTGGGAGCAAACGTGACGTTCAATATCTGGTCAGCTACGATGGTTAAGCAGGACTCTTTGCAGAAGCTTGTGAAGCCGGTGTGATCGGAAAAGAGGAGAGTGCTGAAGTTGCAGAGCTGAGTGTAGCCAGCAGCCTTGACCGAGAAGAATGAATCGGCATGGCCAAAGTTGAGGTAATCCGAAGGGAAGAAGTGGAGGCGAACGAATTTGGGCCCCATGGTGACGCGGAAGGTGTAGACGAATCCGGAGCGGGAGAGACGAGCAGTGTCGTGTGGGATGCGGTTGTGGACAGGGGGAGATGAACGGTTTGCACTTGCAACGATAGAGGAATGAGTTTCCTCGATTGGAAAGTAGATCGAACCATCCTCGGAGTCCCCGATCCAATTCTGCTTGTGTGGCATCCAAAATTTTAGACAACCCTCGGATAGGTGACAGTCACCGAACTGTGACTTTGTTTTTATTTTATAGGCATTGATTTGTATTTGTTCATTTGGAATAGTATTTCAATTTTATCCTTTTAAACCAAAAGATGGGATTTGGTCTTGCATAAGAATTATACGCACTAAAAAGTAAAGAATTAGAACTTGAGGATATTGAGCGGGCCGCAAGAATTTGGAATATATATGTGTGTGTGTGTATACTTGTATATAAAGAGTAAAGCAATCTGAATTTTTGTTATTAAATTAAATTTGGTAGAGATAAAATACTATATGTATATATTAAAAACAAAAAGGAATTGGGCTTTATTTTAAGGACTCTTGGGCCTAAGATTTCGGGCCCAAGCAGGCCCAAGAAACACCCCAAGGGTGTCGCACGAACCAAAAGGGGAGGGGGGAGAGCATGCCTTTCACCACCAACACCTGTTCTTATTGTACCTACACTTGTCCTTCCTCTTTGACCCCTTGTCCTTTGTTCAATTTCCTACATGCATAATGGAGATAATTAATTAATAAAAGAACAAAAGAAAGAGGGGGAGGGGGGGCATAAAACAACAAAACAAGGGGGGACAGGGGGAGGGGTTTTCGCACGGAAAGGAGGAGAGACTGAGAGAGAGTTTAAGAGGAAACCAAACCAGAGAGAGACAGAGTCAGTGCGGGCAGCAGGGGAAAGGAAGGAAGGGCCGCCTCTCGCTGTGTCCGTGCAGCCGCTGTCGATGCCACCGGACCCCGTCGCCGACCAGCCAAGCCGCGACCCCTGAACCTCCATTTTCGGACAGCCACCGAGTGAGAGAGTTTAAGGCAAGTAGAAGTTCTTCAATCTATATTTTGCTTGCTGTTTTATCTAGCTAAGAGTTGGTGGATGTGAGAAAGGTGAAATTTTAGAGCTGCATGTTAGATTTTGGACATGTAAGATGAAGCCAGATCAAGAAAACTAGGAAAAACAGGGCATGCATTGTGGATTTCGAATTTGAGATGGAACAAGAATTTAAAAATCTGACTATGAAGGATTTTTGGAAGTGATAAGGCTGTGTTATAGTGTAATACACTTGTATCTATTTAATTGTGGATGTTGGAGGTCGAAATTTAAGGAGTAGGAAAAACTCTCATTAGGTTAATGGACTGTTTTGTGGAGAACAGTGTGACCCTCGGTGACCTTTTGATTTTTCTGTAATTATCTGGTCACAATTTGATTTCGAGCTCTTGATGAAAGTTTTAGAGAATATCTTTATGAATAACATATCCAAAATTCAGAGAAAAAAAACAAATTATGACCCTTGAAATAATTTTCCTACAAAAATATGAAATCTGAAATTTTACGGAATGTTGGGTAGGAAGAAAATCGAAGTTTTATCCTCGGTGCCTATGGAATCTGACCTAGTGTCTTTCTTGAGATTTGTTCCTCTAGGTCTTATGGATAACATGTCAAAATTTCGTAATTTTCTGAGCCCGTCTAGTAATTAATTCGGAATTGTTGCTAAAACTGCGCAATTGTAGAAATTAAGTTACTGTTTCGAGATTTCTATAGAATTGTCGTATATGAAGTATAGTTCTCGAATTGCCATGTGACTTGAAGATGCTGATGGTGGGAGATTTGTGACTTGATGATGCTGATGGTGGGATATTGTGATTGATAAAAGGTTCATGAGATACCTTGTTTGACATATGATGATGCATTTGTGAATTAAAATGCGATTTGTTTGATAAAAGGTTCATGAGATATCTTGTTTGATATATGATGATGCATTTGTGAATTAAAATACGGTTTGTTACCAATTGAACCCTCAGGTTAATGATGCCCTAGGAGTCGGGAAGCCCAAAGGATCGAGTGAGTCGATGCCTTGTGGATGCCCAGTGGCCTTAAGTGGCTGAATGTCGGAGGTTTTTCCCCGGGAGTTTCAGGATGCCCGGTGGTATATCAAAACGTAATTCCAGGGGATGCCTGGTGGTATATCGGTACGTAATTCCGAAAGGCAGGAGTAACCATTTTCATGGCGAGCCCCTGGTGATTCCTCGTGATGCCAGGTGGGATGCGAGATGCCTGGAGGTATGTGCCGGAGGACTTCGCGATGTCAGGATTGGGTGTGGAATTCCAGAAGGATGCAAACATTGGTCCTCTGGGGGGGCGATGAAACCTTTTGAATGATAAAACGGATGATTATATTAAGTGGGTGAAATCGTTATTCTTTGGAAAGACTGGATCTAGGAATTTCGGTACTAGGAACAGGGATTTTAACCGTCCATATTTAATTACCTAGGACGAGTCTGACTTTGATGTCTTCATGAAGTATCTACCTTATGGTCTTGGCTATCACATAGTCGAATTTCATAATTTTTTAAGGTCATTTGGGTATTTAATCAGAAATTTTTCTAAAACTGTGCAATCTGATTTGTTCGGACTTTGTAAGTTGCAATGCGTGGACTATATCGTTTTATATGAGGTTCTTTTGGAAACATGTTCTGCATGAAATATCTCTCTTCATGTCTTCCCTACAACATATTCAAATTTCGTAATTTTTTAAGTCCATTTTCCTATTTAACCAAAAATGTTTCAAAAACTGTGCAAGTTGAACTGTTAGAATAGTAGTGCTGTGATGCATGGTCTATACCGAATTATATGGGGATCTTTTGGTGTAGTGTTCTTCATGAAATATCTGACTTTATGTCTTGACTATCACACGTTCGAATTTCATAATTTTTTAAGGTCATTTGGGTATTTAATCGGAAATGTTTCTAAAACTGTGCAAGCTGGATCGTGTGAATTTCAAAGGCTGTAATGCATGGACTATTCTGTTTTGTATGAAATTCTGGTGGTGTTGTGTTCTTCATGAGATACATGCCTCTAGAGCTTGTTTATGATGTATTATATTCTTAGAAATTATTAGGGCCAATCACTAAATTTTAAGAAGTGTAAATTAAAAGAACGCATTCCATCTCTAAAATAATAGCAATAATCCATGAGTTTGCCCCATGAATTATATTGTTTTTAAGTGATTGAATCTTGCTGCACATGTGATGATATTTGGCATTGCATATAAAATCAAAAAGCTGAAATTGACCTTGTTGCCATCACATCATGTGCCATATTGATATTGAGATACAATTGTGAATATGAATTATGATAAATGAGGATACCGTCGAAGGTGTGAGCCGACGATGTCCCAAGAGTGTCGAGATGCCCGAAGGTGAGTGCTGGATACCCAGAGGTGTGTGTCGGATGCCCGGAGGTATGTGCCAGAGGTTACTTGCGATGCCAAGTTGGGTGCGAGCGATAAAATGTGGGATGCAATTACTGGTCCCGGGAAAGAAAAATGCGATGACCCAATTGAAAGATAAAAAGTTGAAATTGAATCATGCATGATATGGTGACATGTATGCATGGCTGTATGATATAATATGTATGAGTGCAGGGTGGTATGTGCACATAAGGTATAGATATGCATGAATGCTTGATGATGAGTGCATGGTGGTATGTGCACATAAGGCATGGATATGCATGAATGCTTGATGATGAGTGCATGGTTGTATATGCACCTATGGCATGATGGTATATGTATAAATGGTTGATGATTAGTGCATGATGGTGCATGCACATATGGCATGATGACATATGCATGGCTACAAGGTAAGTTATGCTTGGATGCATGAATGATATGTGCTTTGTTTATGATGCCTTGATTGTTGTGTTTGATGCATTGAGTAGTTTAATGGATCTTTTACTTGCTGAGTGGTTGTACTCACCCCTTTGGGGACTAACGTTTCAGATTAGAAAGATGCCTCTCCCTCCGGTCATGCGGGGTACCTTTTACGGCCTTCCATCTAACATGGAGGTCCTGGTTTGACGTTCCTACGGGTTCGTGTGCTGGTGATGTATGATGTGGGCTTGGCTAGGGGCTCGGTCATCTAGGAGTTCTTGTCTGTCCACGTCCGCCGTGACGGAGTGATGCGGGGGGTGTTGCCGCCGCCACCGCCCGATGCATCGGGGTGGGTGTGATGGCCCGCGTGAGGATTGGGAGCTAACACTTTTTTATGATAGCCGACACTTGTAGATTGAGGGTTATATGTGATCGATATAGGGGGTCGAGATCTCTCTTTTGAGCTGTGGTCAAGTTTAGCTAAAAGTCTTGGCTTTTTGGTTGTACTGACCCGAGAAGTAAAAATAAATCTGGTGCAGCGCATAGTGAATATAAGGACAAGTCACACCATCCCTCTACTCCCATAATGATGATACAATACACACCAACTACACATCGGAGGAAATCATAAAGCCGAGCCACTTTTTATTTATATTTTCATGATGGACTTCTCGGGTCGGTACAACAAAAAAGCCTAGACTTTTAGCTAAACTTGGCCACAGCTCAAAAGAGAGATCTCGACCCCCTATATCGATCACGTATAACCCTCAATCTACAAGTGTCGGCTATCATAAAAAAGTGTTAGCTCCCAATCCTCACGCGGGCCATCACACCCACCCCGATGCATCGGGCGATGGCGGCGGCAACACCCCCCGCATCACTCCGTCACGGCGGACGTGGATAGACAAGAACTCCTGGATGACCGAGCCCCTAGCTAAGCCCACATCATACATCACCAGCACACGAACCCATAGGAACGATACATCACCAGCACACGAACCCGTATGAACGTCAAACCAGGGATGATGACACAATCAAGCTTCATACACTCGACCTCCACGTCAGATGGAAGGCCATAAAAGGTAACCCGCGTGACCGGAGGGAGAGGCATCTTTCTAATCTGAAACGTTAGTCCCCAAAGTGGTGAGTACAACCACTCAGCAGGTAAAAGATCCATTAAACTACTCAATGCATCAAACAAAACAATCAAAGCATCATAAACAAAGCACATATCATTCATGCATCCAAGCATAACTTACCTTGCAATCATGCATATGTCATCATGCCATATGTGCGTGCACCATCATGCACTCATCATCAAGTATTCATGCATATACCATCATGCCATAGGTGCATATACTACCATGCACTCATCATCAAGCATTCATGCATATCCATGCCTTATGTGCACATACCACCATGCACTCATACATATTATATCATACAGCCATGCATACATGTCACCATACCATGCATGATTCAATTTCAACTTTTTATCTTTCAATTGGGTCACCACAATTTTCTTTCCTGGGACCAGTAATTGCATCCCACATTTTATTGCTCGCACCTAACCTAACATCGCGAGGAACCTCCAACACACACATCCGGGCATCTTGAAACTCCTGAGGACATCCAGCACATACCTCCAGGCATCCGGCACTCACCTCCGGGCATCCCGACACTCCCGGAGCATTGTCGGCTCACACCTCTGACGATATCCTCATTTATCATGATTCATATTCACAATTGTGTCTCAGTATCAACATGGCACATGATGTGACGGCAAGAAGGTCAATTTCAGCTTTTTGATTTTATATGTAATGCCAAATATCATCACATGTGCAAGAAGATTCAATCACTTAAAAACAATATAATTCATGGGGCAAACTCATGGATTATTGCTATTATTTTAGAAACGGAATGCGTTCTTTTAATTTACACTTCTTAAAATTTAGTGATTGGCCCTAATAATTTCTAAGAATTTAATACATCATAAACAAGCTCTAGAGGCATTTATCTCATGAAGAATACAACACCACCAGAATTTCATACAAAACAGAATAGTCCATGCATTACAGCCTTTGAAATTCGCACAATCCAGCTTGCACGGTTTTAGAACCATTTCCGATTAAATAATTATGAAATTTGAACGTGTGATAGTCAAGACATAAAGGTAGATATTTCATAAAGAACACTACACCAAAAGATCCCCATATAATTCGGTATAGACCTAAGATAGCTAGTATAAGCACCTAGAGGGAGGGTGAATAGGTGTAAAAATAATTTCTCGAGATAAGAGAGCAATACTAAGCAGACAATAGAAATGAAGTTCTCCTTTGGTTAATAAAACGAATTATGATCAAAGTAAAGCAGAGAGTAGGGAAGAGAAAATTGAACACAAGCTTTATAGTGGTTTGGCTTATTCTAAGCCTACGTCCACTCTTCCGCACTGACAGTCCACCAGCTAGATCACTATGAACAAAAGAGTTGTTACAGCAAGGCTCTCCCTTGATTCCACAGTGTAGATACTCTACCACACTTCCTCAAGGTTTCTCAGAATATAGACTCTCTTTTGCGTACAAGATTTCGCTTAGTAAATGAATTTGTTAGGGAAATCTCTTATGATGTTTTGAAGCTGACAAAATAAATCAAATGCTACTAACATGTTTGATGGTTAAGTAATAGACCATGCAGATGATAGAACATGTAAAGGATATTGTCAAAGTCTGAAGACTGCCAGACTTTAGTGTCAAAGTCTGTTCTACATCAGAAGTCTGTCAACTCTGACAAATTCCAAACTGAACGTGAATGAAGAACCAGAAGACAAACTCTGTACTGAAGCTGAACTTATTCAGATGGTGTTCAGACCTTAAAGCTAAAACTGTTCAGAAGCAGAATATGTTCAAACTCAGATTGTAAAATCTATTACTTTCAAACTTTACATCCAAATTTGATAGAACGTAACTCAAGCCCAATCATATAACGGCTAGTGATCTGGTTTGGATTCCACATCAAGATTGATTTGATTGACTCAATCTAATTGATTGACAATTGGATATTGAAGACAAGAACTTTCTATACGAAGAAGCTTTACTTATGAAAACCAAGATTCCGTTTGTATGGGTGATCGGAATCAATTTGGGATTCTACCTTTGTCACTCAACGGCTACCAAATCTTCTAGATACAGAGCTGTCCAATGGGTATATTGGAAGACGATCCTCGGAGATACTATCCAATGGGTAGTTTGGAAGTGGAAGAGTATTTAAGGAGATGAAGGATCGATGAGCAAGTAAGAGATATAACGTATAAATTATAATTCCAAAGTCTGAGCGACCTTCAATCATACACTTGTCTTTGGAGAGTTTAAACGTTTGTAATTGTGAGAGAAATATCAAAAGAGTGACTTAGTGAGATAGTGTGATCTACTACTAAGTATTTGTACTCAAAATTGTAATCTCTTGTTGATTGCATAGTGGACTCTAGCCAAGAAGGCTGTTAGCGTGGGAGAGTGGACGTAGGCTTGGATTAAGCCGAACCATTATAAACCTTGTGTTCTTATTCTCTTCCTTAACCCCTTTTATTTTACTCAAAGTTTATTTTATTCCGCATATATTTGACAATGTCTATTTTAAACACCTATTCACCCCCCTCTAGGTGTTCATACTAGCACTCTCAATTGGTATCAGAGCCAAGTGCTCGGTTTATAAAAATGTTTTTACTTTTGAGCTAAATATCTTTTATGGCTAGTATCTTGGCACCAAGACTTATGGAGGGACAAAGCAACACAAGGCCACCATATTTTGATGGAAATGAATACAACGTGTGGAAGAACAAAATGAAAGCATTCCTAAGATCTAGAGATCCCTTGCAATGGGACATTGTTGAAAGAGGAATCAGCCCCATTACCGCGTCCACATCAAATAAGAATGGCAAAGATAAAGAAACCAAACTCCCCGCTCCTATGTCTTGGACGGAGATGTCCAAAAGAGAAGCGCTTGATGCAAAAGCTATTTATTCTTTATATTGCGCCTTGTCTCCTGCTAAATATAATAAAATCTCTTCATATGAAACAACAAAAGAAGTTTGGGATAGACTTCATGTTACATATGAAGGGACCGATCGTGTAAAAGAGACAAAAGTAAACTTTTTGCTCGGTAAGTACGAATCCTTTAAGATGAAGCAAGGAGAGTTGATTTGAGATATGTTCGATCGTTTTACAGAAATTGTAAACGGTTTGGCATATCAAGGTCATCCAATTTTTTCCCCAATGAAGGTCAACAAACTCTTGCGAGATCTCTCAAAAGAATGGAACCATGTCAAGACCTCAATTCGGGAGACTCAGAGGATTATTCCACTTTCCGTTGATGAATTGATTGGCACTCTTCAATCCTATGAAGTGGAGCAACTCAACGATGAAAATCCCGAAGGTAAGAAGTCCACTACTTTAATATTTAATGTTGTTTTTGATGAAACAGACTCAGAAAATGACATGGATGACGAATAACTTGCTTTTATGATTGAGAAATTCAAAAAATTGAGTAGAAAAGGAAGCAAATTCAGTGGAAGAAGAAAATACAAGCAAAATGGCCAGAAAAGAACAATAAAGAAGATGATGAGCAAGGAAATCTATGCTTGATGGCGCATTCAGAATCTGAGTCTGACTTAGACACAGACTTAGAATTAGAGTCTGACTTAGACACAGACTCAGAATTTGATGAGGAAATCGAGGTAAGTCATTCAAAAATTCCTCTCAAAGTTCCAAAGTATATAAAGAAGTTTTGCTCAAATCTCAAATCTTCTCTTAAAAGAATCTCCGAACTTAAAAAGGAGAATTCTTGGCTTAGGCAACAAGATCTTTCTCAAAAAGAAAAGTTTGAAATTTTGGAAAAAGATTTTCTACAAACAAAAGAAAGTTGAGATTTATTTGTCAAAGAAAATGATTCTTTGAAGAAAGAATCTTTAGATATTTCGACAAGATTTTTAAATGGATCAGAAACATTAGAGCATATCCTTTCTATACAAGTACCTTACTATAATAAGTCGGGACTTGATTTCAATAAGGAAAGATATTCTCTAATTGATTTTCCTAAAGTCAAGGAGAGACTTAGACAAAGACCTCCGAAGATATTTTACAAAAATCATTTTCAAAAAAGTATTTGTAAAACCTATTGGTGGAAATAATGTCAAGTGTTTAAATTGTGGAGATTTGGAACACTTTGAGAAAGATTGTCCTAAAGTCTAGAGACCTACCAAGAAAGATTGGATAAAAACAACATATTCTACTAACTCTCATGGACCCAAGAAAAAATGGGTACCAAAGAAAAGATGAATTGTTTTTGCATGATATAAAGAAGAAAGAAGAAAAAGAGTTTGGTAAGAAATGTATATGTTTTTATTCTCAATTTGGTTTGAGTACACAATTTAAAATTTCTCATTATACTTGATATTTGATATATCCTTGGTTGATTGAGATTTTATAATATTCATATTCTCTTATTTGTTTTATTGAAGAAAGAATCGTGTGATTTATTATTCGTGAATTGAGATTTGATATAATACGTGTGATTATTTTTGAGACAAATGAATTTATTCGGTTTGATTTTATACTCGCAGATTTTATCATATTTTTCCAAATAAAAATCTAATTCTACGTGATGTTAATTATGCAAAATATTCCTAGATACTCAAGGATTTCAGTCTTCCTGATTTTATTGTGTTTTGACTAAACGAGAATTTATTTTTTCAAAATATCATTGTGCATAATATTCTTTCTTTGAATACTTTGTTATGATGAATTAAGAAAGAATATTTGATTATGGAGATTTTACATTTTGCTCTAACGTTAAGGAAGGATTCAAATTGATGGATACCAAAAAGGAAATGAGTTTATTACAGGAACTTCAATAAGGCAAGAATGATTGCGAATCTACATAAATTTTGGTGCAATTAGAAAATATCTCCTGCGACAATTGGTAATGATTTTTTTTTTTCAATGGTATATTGCAACTATATACCTTAGGTAAGAAAAAATTTCATCCCGCCTTGCAAATTTCTACGTGCATTTATCCTGATCTTGAACGATTGCTTATCATTTATATTGCAAGTATTTCTTCTTATAAATATAAGGCATTGCAATATTTTTTACTTGATTTGGCATGTGACAAAAATATCTATTTTCCTTTTGCAAAATGCATATCTGAAATTTATGTTCAAGGAAATCTCTTTGATCTCGAAAGATATTACTGCATATTCATTGATATTCTTGCTATATTCTTAGAAGATATATTATATTTAGCAAGTTTGATCCGCAAATCAAAGAAAGATAGTACGTGACGTTTTTGCAAAGACGATTATCTTTTATACAAGATTTTGCAGGTGACAAAAGAATCTTCCATATGAATTCTGGTAAGCTTGATCTGAAAATTACGAATATTCTATACTATCTTCTGGAGGTTCAAAGATTCTATTCCTCATGCAAAATTTTTGCAAATTGTTGAGGAAATCCCTTATGTGTCATACAAAAGGTTGAGTAGTTCTGAATTTTAATGTTATATATGCTATTCAATTTATTTATTTGAAGAAAAGGGTATTATATATTACGTGGATATTATTACAGCTTATTTGTGCAAAAAGTTTGTTAAGTTGATGTATGTTGAATTTGAGACGAGCTTAATTGAAGAAAATAAATTTTTGCCTTAAATTTCAAAATGCAAGTCATCGTTGTGGATTTTGTTGCTACAAAGGAAATACTGTAAATATATCTTGTTCAACGTGCACGAGCAACAATTGTTTCTATTTGCAAATATTGTCATGATGACAGGAGGAGAAAATAAATCCAAGAAAAAGGAACGAATCATGATCATCTCAAAAAGGCAACAAATTCAGGGGGAGCATTGATCAATTATGGAAAAATCTTTTTGTATTGATTGTGATCTTATTATGAATAAAAGGAAAGGTAAATGTGTCAGAATTTGTTCTACAAAATCCGGTTAGTACATCTTTTATTACCTTTTGTCATTAACAAATCTCTTATTGATATTATCATTTTATCATGACAAAAATGGTACGTGCATTTTATGATGCATCCGTGATTTTTATTGGATATTTACTGATATATATGATCGAAGTGAGCTATATTGCATATCTTTAATATTCGATTTACTTTATAAAAGCTGATTTTTGGAAATTGTGATTCATGCAAGATATTTGTTATCATTCTCTACATGATATTTTTTTCATTATTATCGCTTTTTGATTATGACAAAAAATGGGAGAAATATGAATATGTATATGTGTTAATTGGTTGATATTATTTATTGCATAATATTGAGCTACGATTATTTTTTTCTATATATTGTTATACTCAATCTATTTGCTATCTTCTAATATCCTTTAATTTAAATTAATATTTTTTAAAAGCGTGTTTACAAATCTGCATATTCAGAGATTGTTTTGTCATTATCAAAAAGGGGGAGATTGTTAGGGAAATCCCTTATAATGTTTTGAAGATGACAAAATAAATTAAATGCTATTAACATGTTTAATTAACACATGTCTAAAGTATATTATGAAGATTTCTAGAATTCTGTGTCAAAGTCTGAAGACTGCTAGACTTTAGTGTCAAAGTTTGTTCTACATCAGAAGTCTGTCAACTCTAATAAATTCCAAACTGAACGTGAATGAAGAACCAGAAGACAAAATCTATACTGAAGCTGAACTTATTCAAATGGTGTTCAGACCTTAAAGCTAAAACTGTTCAGAAGCAGAATATGTTTAAACTCAGATTGTAAAATCTATTACTTTCAGACTTTACATCCAGATTCGACAGAACGTAACTCAAGTCCAATCATATAACGACTAGTGATCTGGTTTGGATTCCACATCAAGATTGATTTGATTGACTCAATTTAATTGATTGACAATTGGATATTGAAGACAAGAACTTTCTATACGAAGAAGCTTTACTTATGAAAACCAAGATTCCGTTTGTATGGGTGATCGGAATCAATTTGGGATTCTACCTTTGTCACTCAACGGCTACCAAATCTTCTAGATACAGAGCTGTCCAATGGGTATATTGGAAGACGATCCTCGAAGATACTATCTAACGGGTAGTTTGGAAGTGGAGGAGTATTTAAGGAGATGAAGGACCGATTAGCAAATAAGAGATAGAACGTAGAATTTATAATTCCAAAGTCTGAGCGACCTTCGATCATACACTTGTCTTTGAAGAGCTTAAACGTTTGTGATCGTGAGAGAAATACCAAAAGAGTACTTAGTGAGATAATGTGATCAACTACTAAATATTTGCACTCGAAATTGTAATCTCTTGTTGATTGCATAGTGGAATCCAGTCAAGAAGGCTGTTAGCGTGGGAGAGTGGACGTAGGCTTAGATTAAGCCAAACCACTAATCCTTGTGTTCTTATTCTCTTCCTTAACCCCTTTATTTTACTCAAAGTTTATTTTATTCTGCATATATTTGCCAATGTTTATTTTAAACACCTATTCACTCCCTCTAAGTGTTCATACTAGCACTCTCAGAATTGACTAAGAACAAAGAGTTTTAGACTTTGGAATTCTTTTATTGTGCACACACTCGAACAACTGGAACGTCTTCCTTATATACTCCTTTATGCCATCATACCCGTTGGCACTTACCAAAGGAATTCTTCCAACCTTCCCGTTGGACAGAATCAATTAAGAAGATCATTCAAGCTATTTAAGGAACATGCCGATAGCCCATCAATCCTGCTCGCCCAAACAATCAGGATCTCGGTTTCCATAAGTATAACCTTCCAAGTATACTTCGCAAATTATCGGATCCTTAATCAATCTTGATTCGAATAAATGAATCTGTTATGTCATATCTAGCCAAGAGATCTTTTCCAGTCAATAAGGTTAAATCCTTAATGAAACACCCAGTTCTGGATAGCCCTTCTTCGACGGATTAGAAACTGTTAATGAGAATAGACTTTGAGTCTTGAGTCTGGCAGTCCAGAGGTCTTCAGGCTTTAAATAATAGAGTCTGCAAATCTTCAGACTAGACTGATGGAAACGTTTTGTCAGCCTCAAAATACTCCAGGAAGATTTCTCCTACAATCTCCCCCTTTTTGATGGTGACAAAACTTTCCTGCAGATTTGAATAACTTTGACTTGCAAAACATTACTCAAGCAAATATGGATATCTCATAAAGATAAATGGCTTAATGATAACACTAGAATATACAACCACAGAAAATAGGTTAGTCTTGCATGTGAGTAAAGCCATTCATAAGATATCAATAGTACTTAATATAAGCAAATCGAACCCAAATTCCAAATTCAGTCCACTTCTAGACACAAAAGTCAAGTCAAACAAAACAAATATCAAAATAAATCAAAAGTTCAAGTTCAAAGTTTCAAATCTTCCATCTCTCCCCCTTTTTGTCATCATAAAAAAGGTTGAGATGGAAAGAGAATGGATTCAAGAATGCTTGGGTACACGAACAAGCTGGAAATCTTCCATTGACTGGACAATGCCTTCTAGCTTTTTCAACTCTTCCTTCAGTTGAGCCACCTTTTCACCCTTAGCATTTGCTTGAATCTGAAGAGTAAGGGCTTGGATTTGATCATTTAACAAAACTGAAGAAGCTTGACCTGCAGTCTGCAAATTCTTAACTTTGCATCCCAGGGCATATATTTGACCCTGCATTTCCATGAGAACATCAAGAATTCTGCTAAAATTTGTTGAATTATCAATCTGTGTACTGGCTTCTGCACGATCAGATGGAGTAAAGGCAGATGATGGCAAATCAACATAGTCACGCAGATTGGGCGATGAAACATCATGTCCCTCCTCAGGAAATTGAGACGCATAGATGTCCTCTGGATCTGCTGGAGAGCGACTGACTCCCTCACTAGTAGCAGGATATGAGGACATTCCTCTTTTCTCACGGTTTCCCCCCGTTTCCATGCCTTCAAGTGGAGAAGAGAGTTTCTCATGTTCTCCTTCCTCTTGATTTCCTTTTTCCTCTTCTTCTTCTTTTTCAAATCTTTCCTTCTTTACATCTCTTTCTTCAGCTCTCTCTCCTCTATTTCTTTCTCCTCTGCTTCTATCTCTTCTGCTTCCAAATCTTCTCTTTCTCCAGTCCTTTATTTTGAGTCTTTCTCTTGCCATTCCATTGATTCTGGAACAGAACGACTCAGGTTCTTCAATGCCATAGCAGAAATGGTGATGTCTTCCTCATCATCTTCATCCTCAACGATGAGAACTCTTCTTTTCTTGGATGGAGCAACCATGGGCTCCTTCCCTTTTCTTTTTGCTGCCGAAGAGATTTGATGAGTTTTGACAGGGGTTTTCTTCTTGAATATCTCCAACGCCTTGTTGAGTTCCTTCAGATGCATTTTAGCCACCATTTTCAGTCCCACCACCATTTGATCATAAGATTGAACACAGATAATTCATGGAGGCTAAACATTCAAATGTCTGAATAACTTTGTCACAAGAGTTGGATAAGGAAGTTGACCCTTGTCCTTCACCACTGCTCTATACATGTGGAACATAATAGTGTGAGGAAGAGAAAACTTTTTCCCAGCATTGATGGCATACATCAGCTTTGCCTCTGAGTCTGAAACATCAGTCTTTGAAGTAGATTTTGATCTAAGGCAATTAATCACAATTTTGTGAAGCATAATGTTAAATGCACTCATCCTCAAGTAAGAAATATTTTCCTCTGTTCTTCTATCCTTAATAAGTTCCAACGTAGCACGAGCAATAGAGACATTGATAGGTTGATATCTCCCTCTCTCAACCCCAATCACATCAGCCAACATATCTACATTCACCACATAGTCCTGATCTCAGACACTAAAAGAGAATCTATTCGCATCCAAGAAACTAAGATTCAAATATAAATAAGCAGTGAGTTCAGCATAGGCTTCTGTAGAGTCAAAACAAAATTGTTCAAGTTGAAGAAGACTGAATTTTTCCCTCAAATTAACATTCACAGCATCAAGGAAATCAAAATCTACACTTCTAGAGTTTATCACCCCACGCTTCAACAACTTAGAATATAGATGCTTTTGTTCCTTCGATCGAAATAAGTCTATCATTTTTCCCCGAATTTTTGCCGCAACACCCATTCTCGGTTGAAACTGACTGTACAATTTGTCATCATCATTCCCATATAGATTCAACCCTCCAACACGAGAATCGATTGGAATATTTTCCATTGCTTCTTCTGCCGATCCAGCAGGGGCAATTCCCAACCGTTCCATTGTGCGTAAAAAGAAGGTTTCATTTTTGTACATTTTGTCTTTCAGAAATTCGTCAATGTAGTTCAAAGGAGTTCCAACCCTTTTTAAAGCGTGATAAATCTTGTAGGTAAAAGAGGGCTTAAAGACTGTTACATGTTCTGCATCTTCAATTATTTCTTCATCTTCTTGTTGAGCAACCTCCTATTGTCTAGATGGAGAAGATGGACGCTGCTGAGAATGTTGTGGGCTCTGCTGCTGACTAGGAAACTCTTCTTCCTCAGTGAGATCAAAGTGCATAGGCCCCTCACGCATTTGCTGTAGTCTCCTGTTTGCGATCCTCGAAAACTTCTTTTGAGACGACATCTTTCACAGTCTTTGAAAGATTCCCAACTTGACTTTCCTAAGAAAGATGATAACTTTTCTAAGATTAAACAAGAGAAGAAGACAGAAATGAAAGATCGGTGCTCTCTTAGGGTTTTTTTAGAGTAAAGTGAAGAAGAAACAACAGTGTATAAAACAGTCGGAGAGAGACATACAGAATGTCATAAAAGAAAGTAAAAAGATGTCTTTCAAGAAAGAAACTGCCTTTTTTGAAAAATTAGATAATTGTCATTTCAAAAATAACTCTTTTTTCGAAAATGAAACGTTGCAATAATCAGGGTTTAATCAAACACGGTTGATGATCGTACCTTTTTTAGATGAGATTCAAGACATAAGAAACTAAAATAACTTACGAAAGAAAAACTTGATCGTCCGAGTCCGGGAGTCTATAAACTTTAACTTCTTCAAACTTCAACATGTTGAGTCTCGGAATGGATGATTTCAAATTGATTTTTCTCCAAAGGCTTTGTAAATATATTCGTCAGTTGGTTCTTTTAGTCAACAAACTAAATCGAAACTTCTCCATTTTGAACATGATCTCTAATGAAGTGATGTCGAATCTCTATATGCTTTGCTTTTGAGTGAAGAATTGGATTCTTGGTGAAATTAATTGCACTGGTGTTGTCACAGTTAATCTCCGTGCATGAATCTTCAATTACAAAGTCTCTTAACTGTTGTTTTATCCACATAATTTGTGAACAACAAATTCCAAGAGCTACATACTCTGCTTCTGCTGTAGAAAGAGCTACTGTATTTTGCTTCCTTGAAAACCAAGACACTGTCCTACTTCCAACTAGTTGACAGGTACCCGAGGTGCTCTTTCTATCAACTCTGCAATTGACTAGATCTGCGTCTGAGTATCCAAGAAGAGTAAAGTCTCCCTTTTTAGGATACCAAAGACCAATGCTTGAAGTTGATGCAATGTATTTGATAATACGCTTTGCAGCACTTCGATGAGATTCTTTAAGGTCTGCTTGAAATTTAGCACAAATGCAAACACTAAACAAAATGTCAGGTCTAGAAGCAGTAAGATAAAGAAATGAACCAATGATACTCATGTATAGCTTCTGATCAACTTTCTTTCCTCCTTTATGTTTGTCTATTTTCAAAGAGCTTGACATTGGTATATCAATATTTTTGCAATTTTCCAATCCAAACTTTCTGACAATATCATTAGCATATTTTTCTTGATGAATAAAAGTCCCTTCCGTCAATTGTGTCACTTGAAGTCCAAGAAAGAAGGTTAGTTCACCCATCATGCTCATTTCAAATTCATCCTGCATAGATTTAGAGAATTTATTGCATAAACTTTCATTAGAGGATCCAAAAATAATATTATCAATATATATTTGAACAAGCAGAAAACTTTTGTTTTCTCTTTTGATAAACAAAGTAGTGTCTACTTTACCTTTTACAAAGCCATTTTGAATTAAAAACTTACTCAGCCTGTCGTACCAAACTCAAGGTGCTTGCTTTAAACCATACAAGGCATTTTTCAGTCTAAATACTGAGTATGGTTTCCTTGGGTCTTCAAACCCAGGTGGTTGTTCCACATAGACTTCCTCATGGGTAAATCCATTCAGGAAAGCACTTATAACGTCCATTTGGAATAACTTGAAATTCTTATAACAAGTAAAAGCAAGTAATAATCGAATTGCTTCTAACCTTGCTACTGGTGCGTAAGTCTCGTCATAGTCTATCCCTTCTTCTTGCGTATATCCCTTGGCCACGAGTCTTGCTTTGTTTCTTACGACCTTTCCTTTCTCATCCATCTTGTTCCTGAAAACCCATTTAGCTCCAATAATAAATTTACCTTTCAGTTTAGGAGTCAACTCCCAGACATCATTAATGTTGAATTGCTTGAGTTCTTCTTGCATAGCTTCAATCCAGCTTTCATCAGATAAAGCTTCTTCTATACTTTTGGGTTCTATTTCAGAAATAAGAGCCACGGCACTAGACTCTTCGCGCCTTTTGGATCTTGTGCGAATTCCTTCATTAATGTCGCTAATAATGAGATCTTTGGGATGACTGGACTTATGCTTCCAGCTACTAGTTGATTTGTTAAGTTGATGATCACTTCTTTCATTTGAATCTTCAATAATAACTTGTTGCTAATATTTTAAAGTCTAAGCTGCTTCTCGAGATTTAGACTTTGTAGAGTCTGAACCAAATTCAGATTCTTCAAAATGAGTCTGAATAGATTCATTTTGCATAGAATCTTGAAATTTGACATTCATTGTTTCCTCCACAGATTGAGTCTTCTTGTTGTAGACTATGTAGGCTTTGCTTGAGATAGAATATCCAAGGAAGATGCCTTCGTCTGATTTTTCTTCAAACTTGCCAACTCGATCATTTGCATTTTTCAATATAAAGTATTTACATCCAAACATATGAAAGTATGAAACAATAGGTTTCTTTTCTTTGAATAACTCATAGGGGTTTTTTCTAGAATAGGCCTTAGAAAAACTCTATTAATAATATAAGCTGTAGAGACTGCTTCAGCCCAAAATCGCGAAAAGATGTTACTTTCAATTAAAAGAGTTCTAGCCATCTCTTGAAGTGACCTATTCTTTCTTTCCACAACTCCGTTTTGCTCTAGAGTATATGGAGAGGAAAATGCATGCTAAATACCAGATTCATCACAAAATTTTGTAAAATCTTGATTTTCAAATTCATCTCCATGATCTATTCTTATACTTGAAATAGCATACCTTTTTTTTTGTTCATTTTGAACCTTTTTAGCAAACTTTTCAAAGTAAGAGAAGGTTTCAGACTTACTTGCCAGGAAATATACCCAAGTAAATCGTGAGTAGTCATCTACAATTACTAGGCAATATTTCTTACCTTCAATTCTTTGAGTTCTAGTTGGTCCAAAGAGATCCATATGCAGAAGTTGCAGTACACGATTAGTGGAAACTTGATTTATTGGTTTAAATGAATTTCTTACCTACTTTCCCAATATGCATGTACATAGATCAGACTTTTGGTATGATAGATTGGGTAAACCATGAACAAGCTTCTTTATTGAAATTTTGGCTATCTGCTTCATATTAATGTGCCCAAGCTTTCTGTGCCATAAGTTCGCTTCATCTTGAATTGAGATTAGACATTGCAACTCATCTGGTTTCACATCCAAGAGGTAGATATTTCCATGTCTTCGAACCATGAATGACTGAGTAGAATCTTTACTGGTGTGACACCCTGAACCCTTTGCAGGTCGTCACCAGCGCCGATGTTACACTTTATTACCTTTTTCTATCTTGTACTTAAAACAAGCGTCGTTAATCACAGGCATTTTTTTTTTTTATAAACGATCGGTCCCAACGCGAATCATAGCGGAAGCAAATTAAACATCACGTCTCTCCCCCTCTACTAACCATGATACAAATACACACCAGCTAAACATCAGGATTTTATAAACAACTTCGACACTTTGCTTACATATATATATATCTAGCAAGATGGGATTCCCTTCAGGTCGGTACATCAAAAGGAAAAGCTAGGACTCTGCCATGTCCAGCCTAAAACCTCAAAAAGAAACTCTCGACCCTTGACATCATACAGATACGAACCCCCATCAAAAGTGTCGACTATCTACATCAAAAAGAGATCCAACTCCTACTCATCGCGCGCAGGTCTCACACCCAACTCGGTGCATCAGGCGGTGGCGGCGGCAACATCCCTCGCATCGCTCCATCCCGACGAACGTGCACAGAAATGAACTCCTGAATGATAGGGCCCCCAGCCAGGCCTATATCGTATATCACTAGACAGCGCACTCGAATAAAAGTCAGTCCGGGAACAAAGGGACAGTCTATCTCTGCACACTCGACCTCTACATCAGACGGTAGACCATAAAACACCCCCCGCGAGACGGCAGGTAGCGGCATACTTGCTAATCTGAAATGTTATCCCCAAAAGGGGTGAGTACAACCACTCAGCAGATAGAGAAATCCAATAACAACTCAATGCATCATGCAATTTCACATACATTGCAGGCATTGCTTACATTTGATGTCATGCGCATTCATGCATCATCATATCATACATGTCATCATCATGGCATCTCATATGTTATTATCATCACCATGCATTTCATCAAGCATATCATACCATGGATGATCATCATATCACATTACGCATCATTGTCATCATCATCATCACCATGCATATCATCATGCATATCATATATCATCATCATCACATCATCATGCATATTATATATCATATCATAGGTGATCATCATATCACATCACATATCATCATCATCATGCATATCATCATGCATATCATATATCATGGGTGATCATCATATCATATCACATCACATCATCATCATCATCATCATGCATATCATCATGCATATCATATATCATGGGTTCATTTTTCATCTTTTATCTTTAAGTTTGATCACCACATCACCCACTTCTCATATCATCAATATCATCATCCCTTCGGGCAAAGACCTCCGACAGGGTTCCCAGCATTCCAGCCATCCCATGGCCATCGGGCTTCCGACCCCCCACATTTCGGGCATCTCGCATCTCATCTAGCATCACGAGGCATTCCCTTCGGGCAGAAACCTCCGACAGGGCTTCCGGCCTTTACCCTTCTAGCTAGGCAACCCGCACCCACATCCTGGCATCGCGAGGCATTCCCTTCGGGCAGAAACCTCCGACAGAGCTTCCGGCCCCCCACATTCCGGGCATCCTGAATCTCCCAGGGAATTCCGACAATGCATCTCTGTACATTCCGGCCTCATCCTCCACCACAACCTCTTACTCACATATCGTTTTCCACATTCACCATCTTTTTTAATCTTATTATTACATGGCATATGATTCACACATGCATCACAATTTATGATCATACATACACCAATGTCATATAACAATGCATAATAAATTCAATGGAATTCATGGCCAATAAAATAATCTCTTATTATTTTTTTTATTTTTTTATTTTTTTATTATTTTATTATTATATTTATTTATTTCCATAAATAAATATTAAATTTAATATCTATGATTTTCCCAAAATCATGATATTCAAACAATCATTAAAAAACAAATAGAATCACAATTTCATACAAAATTCATGGCCAAATTGAATTTCACATAATTTCACAATTTCCACAAAATAGCACATGATATTTGGATAATGACTAGAATTGCACAGTTTCCAAATAATTTCGATTAAAATACTCATATGGCCTTAAAAAATTATGAAATTTTACAGGGTGATAGCCAACATATTTTCGTGCACTTTTCATGCAGAACTCTACGCCAAATTATTTTTAGATTAATTTATACAACCCCACGAAACTTCTGGAACCACTACCGCGTCATCCAGAACACACATCTCCGAAATTTTTAGATTTCACCCATCTATTCTCTTTAGTTTCCTCTGACATTTGAGTATGTTATGTACCAAGGTGTCCTTTACAATTTTTATGAAGAGATCTAGGTCAAATAACCAAAGTATTGTCACCATTTAAGTCCATGAAGTCTCGGGTGTCTCGGAATACTTCACCAGAACCATCGTTTCCAAGATCTAGCCGATTCACCAAGTTATACTTGTTATTTTTGCTTCAAATTCGAGTATGTTGTAGTTTAAGGTATTACCTACAACTTTCATGAAGACATCGAAGTCAAATCTTCAACAGAAATCAACGTGCAAACAAGAATCTAGCAAGAGGTCAGTGGAAACTTCACAGATCTAGGGTCTCCGTATAATAGAACTTTAACCCCTCATATCTCCATCATTTTCCACTAAATTTCAGTATGTTATAGTACAAGACGTTAGCTACAACTTCCATGAAGACATTGAAGCCAAAATCGGAATCCAAACACCCATGCAAGCTCAAACAAACTACTGACTCCAACAAACCGAACAAGAACAGTCACACGGTTTGAAAATAACCAACTCTTACCTCGGTTTTTCGCACAAATCATACCTAAAATCGAACATGCAACCACCACAACAAACATGCAAGAGAAGTTACGGACTCCACTTGCCTCTAAGATGAGCAAACGACGACGAACGGTGGTGGAATACGGTGATCGGACGGCGAACGAACGGCAGCACCCCTCGGCTCCGCCTCCTTCCCCTCTCGGTCTCTCCCTTTCTCTCGAACTCTCTCTCTCTCTCTCACCCTCTCTCTCAGCCGAATGAACAAAGAACCGGCCACTCTCTCTCTCCTCATCCCTTTTATACTCCCCTAATCCCATGATTAGCAATCATGAGATTGCCTACAAACCCACCAATGCAGGCTCTTGCCATTTGCCACTTGTCTTATTGGGTTTTCTTTTTAAATTTGATTTGGGCTTGGGCTTAGGCCCATCTGGCCACTCCCCTTGGGCTGGTCGAATCCTCTTCTTGGGCTCTAATGGGCCGACTAGCTTGGCCCACCAAGCTTTAGGCCAATGGGTCCAAGGCCCATTTGAATTTTAACCCTCTTTTTCTCTTTTTTTTTTTTTGAAATTCCTTCTATAAATATTTCTAAATTTCAATTTTTAATCTTGGCCAAAGTCTTAGGATATTTTTTCTCATTGAAATTTAAATCATATGGCCAAGCATAGATTTTTAATCTTATTAAATTTAAATTTCTACTATCACAAGCACAAATCATCAAATTAAAAGACTAATGGCTAAAACATAAGCCATGGAAATTCTATCACCTAATTAAAGACTTTAACACACCTTATGGCTCAACTTTGAATTTCTGGGATGCCACAACTGGTTCCTAAACATATTCCCTCTTGAAAGTTGATTTTGAAACCGGTATCACACAACTGACTGATACTAAGCAAATTGTAGTTGAGTCCTTCCATTAAGGGAACATTGCTTATTGTGAGGTTTCCAATCTTTACAGTTCCAAATCCCACAATTCTTCCTTTGTTGTTTCCTCCAAATGAGACTTTTCCACCATTTACTTAAACGAGCTTTATGACACAATTTGAATCTTCTGTCATATGTCTTGAGCATCTACTATCCAGATACCATTTTACATTTTTCTTGATAGTGATCTGCATTTAAAAAAGAGACTCAAACTTTCTTTGGTACCCATATTTTATTGGGTCCATTGGTGTTAGTATGATATGCGATTTTTGCTCATACTTTCTTAACAAGTTTCCAAACCATAGGATATTCTTTTTCAAAATGATCTGCACTATTACACTTTGAACATCTGAGAGCATTGCGATCTACTGGTTTTACAAAGATCTTTTTAAAATGATTTTTGTAAGCATCTCTTGTGGGTCTTTGCTTAATTCTTTCCTTCACTTTAGGAAAATCAATTAAATGAATGGTTTTCGCAGTCATTCCCAAACCAAATTTATTGAAATAAGGTCTTTGAACAGAAAGAATTTTTTCCAGTTTCTCAAATCCTATAGAAAATCTTTTAGAAATATTTGAGATATCATTTTTCAAGAATGCATTTTCTTTTGAAATATTGCATTCATTTTCTTTCAAGGTAGAAATATTTTTGTCTAAAACTTTAACATTTTCTTTCAAAACATTTTCTTGTTGTTTTAGTGCAGAATTTTTTCTTTTGAGTTCAGAAATCCTTTTAATTAAAACTAAAACATAACTTATCAATGTATTTAGAAACTTTAATAGGGATTTAAAGTTACTCACCTCAAATTCACTGTCTAAATCTGAGTCTGTCTCGGAGTTTGAATCTGAATCCGATTGTGCCATCAAACATATATTGGCATAATCATTTCACACTCTGTATCACTCCAGGTTTCTACTTTAAGAGCCTTTCGATACTTTTCAGCTTTTCTTTTCTTCTTCCTCAGAAGATGACAATTGGGTCTGATATGTCCCTTTTTCTTACATTCAAAACAAACTATATCTTTGTTTGATTTATCATCCTCAACAGATTTAGTCTGTTGCTTTTGAAAACTTTGTTTCTTTGGATTAAATCTTCTTCCTTTTCTGTTAAACTTTCTGAATCTTCTTATCATGAGAGCAAGCTCCTCATCATCTATATCGTCTTCAGAATTTGTAACATCAGAATCATCATTGGATTTTAATGTAATGGATTTCTTACCTTTATGATCTTCATCTTCATTGATTCATTCCACTTCATAAGACTGAAGAGTCCCAACCAACTCATCAATAGATAGTGGCATGATTCTTTATGTCTCTCTTATTGAGATCTTTATGTGATTCCAATCCTTGGAGAGTCCACGCAGTAGCTTATTTACCTTCATGAGATCAGAAATTTGTTGACCTTGATTTTCAAGACCATTCACGATTTCTATAAAACAACTAAACATGTCAGTTATAGATTCTCCTGATTTCATTTTGAATGCTTCGTATTTACCGAGGAGAATGTTGATTCTGGTATCTTTCACTCGATCGGTTCCTTCATAGGTAATATGTAATCTATCCCAGACTTATTTCGCCGTAACACAAGAAGATATTATATTATATTCAGTAGGTGACAAAGCACAATATAAAGAATAAATTGCTTTTGCATCAAGAGCTTGTCTCTTGATTGTCTCTTGATTATCTCTTCACTGAGTCATTTCACTAGACTCAACAGCTTCTTTTCCTCTCTCTGAGACAGGTGCAGTTTTAGGAATGATTCATTTTTCTACAACGTCCTATTCTAGAGGATCCTTTGATCTTAGGAATGCCTTCATCTTGTTTTCCATATGTTGTAATCATTTTCATCAAAGTAAGGCGGTCTGATATTGCTTTGCCCTTCTACTAGCCCTGGAGCTAACATACTAGCCATGGATCTTTAACTCTGAAGTAAAACACTTTAAACAAAATGAGTACATAGGCTCTGTTACCAATTGAGATAGCTAGTATAAGCACCTAGAGGGAGATGAATAGGTGTAAAAATAATTTCTCGATATAAGAGAGCAATACTAAGCAGACAATAGAAATGAAGTTCTCCTTTGGTTAACAAAACGAATTATGATCAAAGTAAAGTAGAGAGTAGGGAAGAGAAAGTTGAACACAAGGTTTATAGTGGTTCGGCTTATTCCAAGCCTACGTTCACTCTTCCGCACTGACAGCCCATCGGTTGGATTTCATTATGAACAAAAGAGTTGTTATAGCAAGGCTCTCCTTTGATTCCACAGTGTAGATACTCTACCACACTTCCTCAAGGTTTCTCAGAATATAGACTCTCTTTTGCGTATAAGATTTCGCTCAGTAAATGAATTGACTAAGAACAAAGAGCTTCAGACTTTGGAATTCTTCTATCGTGCACACACTCGAACAACTAGAATGTCTTCCTTATATACTCATTTATGCCATCATACCCGTTGACACTTACCAAAGGAATTCTTCCAACCTTCCCGTTGGACGGAATCAATTAGGAAGATCATTCGAGTTATTTAAGGAACATGTCGATAGCCCATCAATCCTGCTCGCCCATACAATCAGGATCTCGGTTTCCATAAGTAGAACCTTCCAAGTATACTTCACCAATCATCGGATCCTTAATTAATCTTGATTCAAATGAAGGAATCCGTTATGTCATATCTAGCCAAAAGATCTTCTACAGTCGATAAGGTTAAATCCTTAATGAAACACCCAGTTCTGGATAGCCCTTCTTCGATGGATTAGAAACTGTCAATGAGAATAGACTTTGAGTCTTAAGTCTAGCAATCCGGAGGTCTTTAGACTTTAAATAGTAGAGTCTGCAAATCTTCAAACTAGACTGATGGAAACGTTTTGTCAGCTTCAAAATACTCCAGGAAGATTTCTCCAACAAGACCATGCATCACAGCACTACTATTCTAACAGTTCAACTTGCACAACTTTTGAAACATTTTTGGTTAAATAGGCAAATGAACTTCAAAAATTACGAAATTTGAATATGTTGTAGGGAAGACATGAAGAGAGATATTTCATGCAGAACACGTTTCCAAAAGAACCTCATACAAAATGATATAGTCCACGCATTGCAACTTACAAAGTCCAAACACATCAAATTGTACAGTTTTAGAAAAATTTCCGATTAAATACCCAAATGACCTTCAAAAATTATGCAATTCGACTATGTGATAGCCAAGACCATAAAGTAGATACTTCATGAAGACATCAAAGTCAGATTCGTCCTAGGTAATTAAATATGGACTGTTAAAGCCCCTGTTCCTAGTACTGAAATTCCCAGATCCAGTCTTTCCAAAGAATAACGATTTCACCCACTTATACTTGTTTGTTTTGTCCCAAATTTGAGTATGTTATACTCCAAGAAGTCCTTTACCACTTTCATTTACAGATCAAAGCCAAATTCAACCAGAACATCACATGCAAGTCACTAGAACATCCAAGGTCGAGCTGTTTTTCTCAAGAACAGTACACTAGACTAAAGCACCACTCTTATAACTTCAATTTTTCACATTCTATACATCCGAAATTATTACCATTCAATCACACACACTAAGCACAGCATGCAAGAGTAGATCAAGGGATCCCACTTGCCTCCAAACCGAGCAAACGGCGGTAGGACACGACGGCGATCGACAGTGATGCACGGCCCCTCCTCCTTCCTTCTTCCCTTCTTCCTTTCTTCCTTTCTTCCTTCTCTTTCTCTCCTTCCTCTCTCTCAGACGAACCCTCCTCTCTCTCTCCCTCTCTCTCGCTTAAACTGGCCACCCTTTTCCCCCTAATTTCCTTCCCTTCATCATTAGCCATCATCACTTTTTGCATGGGGTGACACTTGGCCATCACCATGGGACAATGGGGGGAGGCATGCAAACCGGACTTCCCCCTCCCCCTTCATGCGACAACAGCCCTTCATGGGCTTATGGGCTGGCCATTAAGGCACATCTTAGGCCCAACACTCTTGGGCCTAGTACCCAAGCTTAAATAAATCCAGAATTGACCCTTTTAAAAACTAACTAAATCCCTATTAAATCAAAGTACTAAATTGCAAATTAAATGGCTATACACTTGCAATCATAAATCCATAAGTTCCAATTTATAATACATATGGCCAAAGATAGAACTTTCTTTCCCAAAATTTATCCATTAAAAGCTTGGCCATAAATCTCATTGCGAATCATGGGTCAAAAGACTACAAAATACAATAACGGTGTTTCCATCGCCTATACATGGCTCATGGCATACTTAGGGATTTTCATGAAATTCTAGATGCCACAATTCTCCTCTCCTTAGAGAATTTCATCCTCAAAATCAGACATCACTCATGCCTCCTGAAACAAGTAGGGGTATTTTTTCTTCATTTGATCTTCACTCTCCCATGTGGCTTCCTCCATATCATGATGTTGCCATAATATCTTAACCAGTGGGATTTTCTATCCAGCACTTGCACAGGCTCTTCGATGTACCTCACTTTCTCATCTACTTTGATGGCTTCATGATTGAGTATCTGACCAGGATCCGGCTAGTACTTTCTTAGTATCGACACATGAAACACATCATGTAAATTTTCCAATTTTGGAGGTAGCGCCAAATGATAAGCTACATCCCCTATTCTTTCAAGTATCTCAAAAGGTCCAACAAATCTAGGGCTTAACTTACCCTTCATTCCAAATCGAGATATTCCTTTCATTGGAGATACTTTAAGGAATACATGATCTCCCACATTAAACTCCAAAGGCCTTCTATGCCTATCTGCGTAGTCTTTCTGTCTACTCTGAGTTGTTTTAAGTCTTTTCCTGATAATTTCGACAGCTTCAGTGGTAACTTGTACCAGTTTAGGTCCTGTCAATTTCTTTTTACCTACTTCATTCCAACAGATAGGAGTCCTACATCTCTTTCAATATAATGCTTCATAGGGAGCCATGCCTATACTTTTCTAAAAACTATTATTATAAGCAAACTCCACCAAATGCAATATTTCATCCCAATTCCCTTTAAAGTCAATCACACAAGCCCTTAACATATCCTCTAATGTCTGGATTACTCTTTCTATTTGTCCATCTGTTTGAGGGTGAAAAGCAGTACTAAATTGGAGTTTAGTTTCTAAGGCAATTTGAAGACTCCGCCAAAAGTTCGAAGTAAATCTCGAGTCCCGATCTGAGGTAATAGTTATCGGAACACCATGTAAGCGTACTACTTGACTTACATATATATCCGCATATTTGTCCATTGGGTAGTCTATGCGAACTGCTAGGAAATGAGCAGACTTAGTCAAATGGTCCATTATTACCTAGATAAAGTCATGACCACTTGATGTCCTGGGCAATCTTTGTACAAAGTTCATTGTTATATGCTCCCATTTCCATTCTGGTATGTCTAACGGTCTCAAGATTCCTGCAAGTTTGCGATGTTCCGCTTTTACTTGTTGGCACGTCAAACATTGAGAAACGTGCTTAGCCGTATCTGCTTTCATACCATTCCACCAAAATTGCTGACGAAAATTCATGTACATCTTTGTACTACCCGGATGAACACTGTAATTACTCCTATGTGCCTCCAACAGAATTTCCTTCTTTACTCCTTCGTTGTCGGGAACACAGAGTCGTCCCTGGCATCTTACCACTCCATCTTCAGAGACTTGAAATTCTGGTCTTTTTCCTAAAGCACTGCATCTTTCACTTTCATAATTTCCGGATCAGACCCTTGCAAGATCTTAACTTTTTAAATAATTTCAAGTTCAATCCTTAATGCACTAAGCATACCGGTAAGACAATCCACTTTTAATTTAAACTCTGAGTTCGTTACGGACTTTAACAAGGTCCATTCCACCATTCTTAAACTGGCCATCTCCATAGCTGACTTACGACTAGGAGCATCTGCTACCTTATTCACCTTCCCTAGATGGTATCGTATCTCACAATCATAAACCTTTAACAACTCCATCCACCTCCTTTGTCTCATGTTCAACTCCTTTTGTAAGAACAGATATTTCAAGCTCTTATGATTTGTATAAATTTCAAACTTTTCCCCATATAAATAATGCCTCCATATCTTCAAAGCAAACACTATAGTTGTTAATTCTAAATCATGCGTTGGGTAGTTTAGTTCATGGGGTTTCAATTGTCTAGATGCATAGGCTATGACCTTGCCATGTTGCATCAAAACACATCCCAATCTTTTGTGAGATGCATCACTATACACCGTAAAACCATCAGATCCAGTTGGTATAGTCAGGATTGGAGCCGATGTCAATTTTTTTTAAGCTCCTAGAAACTCCTTTCGCATTCACTATTCCATTCAAACTTCGCGTTCTTTCGAGTCAATTTTGTTAAAGGACCTGCCAATCGTGAATACCCTTCAATAAACCTTCTATAATAATCAGTCAGTCTTAAGAAACTCGATATTTCAGTAGGTGTTGGGCCAATTTATTACCATCTCAACTTTCGCCGAGGCCACTGCAATTCCTCCTCCTGATACCACATGCCCCAAAAATATTATCCGGTCTAGCCAAAATTCACACTTGCTAAATTTGGCATACAGCTTATGATTTCTTAGAGTTTGCAAAACTATCCTCAAGTGTTGTTCATGCTCTTTAGGCCCTCTCGAATATATCAGGATATCATCAATAAAAACAATCACAAAATTTTAGACAACCCTCGTATAGGTGACAGTCACTGAACTGTGACCTTGTTTTTATTTTACAGGCATTGATTTGTATTTGTTCATTTGGAATAGTATTTCAATTTTATCCTTTTAAACCAAAAGGATGGGAATTGATCTTGCATACGAATTATATGCGCTAAAAACCAAAGAATTAGAACTTGAGGATATTGAGCGGGCCGCAAGAATTTGGAGAATATATATGTGTGTGTGTGTGTGCGCGCGCGCGTGTATATGCTTGCATATAAAGCAATCTGAATTTTGTTATTAAATTAAATTTGGTAGAGATAAAATACTATATGTATATATTTAAAAAAAAAGGAATTGGGCTTTATTTTAAGGAGTCTTGGGCCCAAGATTTTGGGCCCAAGCAGGCCCAAGAAACACCCCAAGGGTGTCGCACAAACCAAAAGGGGAGGGGGGAGAGCGTGCCTTTCACTACCAACACTTGTCCTTCTTGTACCTACACTTGTCCTTCCTCTTTGACCACTTGTCCTTTGTTCAATTTCCTACATGCAAAATGGAGATAATTAATTAATAAAAGAACAAAACAAAGGGGGAGGGGGGGGTTTTCGCACAGAGAGGAGGAGAGACGAAGAGAGAGTTTGAGAAGAAACCAAACTAGAGAGAGAGGGAGTTGTGCGGGCAGCAGGGGAAAGGAAGGAAGGGCCGCCTCTCGCCATGTCCGTGCAGCCGCCGTCGACGCCACCGGACCCCGTCACCGACCGGCCAAGCCGCGACCCCCGAACCTCCATTTTCTGACAGCCACCGAGTGAGAGAGTTTAAGGCAAGTAGAAGTTCTTCAATCTATATTTTGCTTGCTGTTTTATCTAGCTAAGAGTTGGTGGATGTGAGAAAGGTGAAATTTTAGAGCTGCATGTTAGACTTTGGACATGTAAGATGAAGCCAGATCAAGAAAACTAGGAAAAACAGGGCATGCATTGTGGATTTCGAATTTGAGATGGAACAAGAATTTTAAAATCTGACTATGGACGATTTTTGGAAGTGATAAGGCTGTGTTATAGTGTAATACACTTGTATCTATTTGATTGTGGATGTTGGAGGTCGAAATTTAAGGAATAGGAGAAACTCTCATTAGGTTAATGGACTGTTTTGTGGAGAACAGTGTGACCTTCGGTGACCTTTTGATTTTTCTGTAATTATCTGGCCACAATTTGATTTCGAGCCCTTGATGAAAGTTTTAGAGAACATCTTCATGAATAACATATCCAAAATTCAGATAAAACGAACAAAGTATGACCCTCGAAATAATTTTCCTACAAAAATATGAAATCCGGAATTTTACGGAATGTTGGGTAGGAAGAAAATCGAAGTTTTATCCTCGGTGCCTATGGAATCTGACCTAGTGGATTTCTTGAGATTTGTTCCTCTAGGTCTTATGGATAACATTTCAAAATTCTGTAATTTTCTGAGCCCGTCTAGTAATTAATTCGGAATTGTTGCTAAAACTGCGCAGTTGTAGAAATTAAGTTACTGTTTCGAGATTTCTATAGAATTGTCGTATATGAAGTATAGTTCTCGAATTGCCATGTGACTTGAAGATGCTGATGGTGGGAGGTTTGTGACTTGATGATGCTGATGGTGGGATATTGTGATTGATAAAAGGTTCATGAGATACCTTGTTTGACATATGATGATGCATTTGTGAATTAAAATGCGATTTGTTTGATAAAAGGTTCATGAGATATCTTGTTTGATATATGATGATGCATTTGTGAATTAAAATGCGATTTGTTACCAATTGAACCCTCGGGTTAATGATGCCCCGGGAGTCAGGATGCCTAAAGGATGATGCCCCGATGGCCCTAAGTAGCTGAATGCCAGAGGTTTTTCCCTGGGAGTTTCGGGATGCCCGGTGATATATCGGTACGTAATTCCAGGGGATGCCTAGTGGTATGTCGGTACGTAATTCCGGAAGGCAAGGGTAACCATTTTCATGGCGAGCCCCCGGCAATTCCTTGTGATGCCAGATGGGATGCGAGATGCCTGGAGGTGTGTGCCGGATGCTCGGAGGTGTGTGCCGGAGGACTTCGCAACACTAGGATGGGGTGCGGAATCCCAAAAGGATGCAAACATTGGTCCTCTGGGGGGGGTGATGAAACCTGTTGAATGATAAAACGGATGATTATATTAAGTGTGACTGTGGTCTTGTTATGGGACTAAATTGTATGGCGTGAAATGGGACATGTCATTACAGTTTGGCCCTATGATTAGGACTGGTGTAATTGGACATGATGCATCTTATTGGTTGGAAATGCACTGGTCATTGCATTAAAGAGTTATATGGTTTGGATGCATACTCATTCATTGATTGCCTATCTTGTCTACCTTGCACAAATCTAGATATTGATGGTACTGCTTGATATAGCTTGATAAATCTTTTATTGCCAAGTGGTTGTACTCATCCCTTTTCGGGACTAACATTTCAAACTAGATAAGATGTCTCTGCTATCACTGCCACAAGCAAATGGACCGATCTAAATGATATAAACCCCAAAGATTGATAGATCTTCAAGTCAAACAAGATAATGGTAATCGAACTGTGGCGACCCTAACGGTTCAGGAGTCGTCGAGGGGTGCCACAACTTGGACATGGAGGAGTTGCCGAGGGAGCCGCAGTTGACGGTGATATCATTAACCGGCAAGTATGCGCCAACATTGTCACCGATGACTGAGACCGTGAGTGCTTCAAGCAGGACAAAGATGAAAAGGAATGATAAGAGAAGTGGTGGTTTGGCGTTCTTCATCTTACTGTTTAATGTCTGAGAGGATCGCAATTGAATCCATGAATATAAGTTCACATGAATAGTAGACTCTTGTGAGATAGCTAGTATAAGTACCTAGAGGAGGGTGAATAGGTGCACAAACACTTTATCGAGATAAATAAAAGATTCTAGGCAACCGATAGAAAGAAGTTCACAAAATGATTTACGATCAAAGTAAAGAGAGTAAGGGAGAGAAGATTGAACACAGGTTTTATAGTGGTTCGGCTTATTCTAAGCCTACGTCCACTCTTCCGCACTGACAGCCCACCGGTTGGATTTCAGTATGAACAAAAGAGAAGTTATAGCTCAGCTTTTCCTTGATTCCACAGTGTAGATGTTCTATCACACCTCCTCAAGGTTTCTCACAAATATAGACTCTCTTTTGTATACAAGTATTCGCTCAAGAAATTGTCTAAACAACAAGGAGCTTCAGACTTTGAAATTCTTCTATCGCGCACACCTCAACAACGTAGAACGTCTTCCTTATATACTCATTTATGCCATCACACCCGTTGGCACTTACCAAAGGAATTCCTCCAATCTACCTGTTGGACGGAATCAATTAGGAAGATCATTCGGCTATTAAAGGAACGTGTCAATAGCCCATCAATCTTGTTCGCCCATACAATCAGGATCTCGGTTTCCATAAGTAGAACCTTCCAAGAATGTTTAGGCAATCATCGATTCCTTAATCTTCGAGTCAATCTCGATCAATCAAAGAATTCTGTTATGTCTATTCCAGCCACGAGATCTTCTCCAGTTGATAAGGTCAAGCCCTTAACAAAACATCCAGTTCTGGGTTACCTCTCTTCAACGGATTAGAGACTGTCAATGAGGATAGACTTTGAGTCTTGAGTCTGGCTGTCCGGAGGTCTTCAGACTTTAAATGACAGACTCTGTAAACCTTCAGACTAGACTCAGACTAGACTGATGGAAACGTTTTGTCAACTTCAAAATACTTCAAGAGAATTTCTCCAACAATCTCCCCATTTTTTATGGTGACAAAACTTTCCTGCAGATTTGGATAACTTTGACCTGCAAAACATTTCTCAAACACATATATATATTTTATAGAGATAAATGGCTAAATGAATAACACTAGAATCTACAACCACAGAAAATAGGCTAGTCTAATAAGTGATAAAGCTATCCATAAGATACCAATGATAATTAATAAAAGCAGTCAAGTCCAAGTCTAGTTCAGTTCTCATCCAGACACAAAAACAAAGTCAACAATCCACAAAATCAAACAACCAGTCCAACAAACCACACGATTAAAAGTCAAATTGTTCAAATCTCTTGCATCTCTCCCCCTTTTTGTCAGCATTAAAAAGGTTGAGATGAAAGTGGAATAAAGTCAAGATTGCTTGGAAATGCGGACAAGCTGGAAATCTTCCATAGACTGAACGATGCCTTTCAGCCTTTTCAAGTCTTCCTTCAGTTGTGCGATCTCCTCACCCTTGGCATTGGCCTGATTCTGAACAGAGAGGGCTTGGATTTTATCATTCAATGAACATGAAGAAACTTGACCCGCAGCTTGCAAGTTTTGAACCTTGCATCCCAAGGCATAAATTTGACCTCACATCTCCAAGAGAATATCCATGATTCTGCGAAAATCTGCTGCATTATCAGTCTGAGTACTTGCTTCGGCTCAATCTAATGGAGTAAATGCAGACGATGGTAGATCAGCATAATCTCGTAGGTTTGGTGATGAAATTTCATGACCTTCTTCTGGAAATTGAGAGGCATAAACGTCCTCTGGGTCTACAGGTGAGCGACTGACTCCTTCACTTGTGTCAGGATATGAGGACTTCCCTCTTTTCTCTTGATCTCCCCCTGTTTCCATGCCTACAGGTGGAGAAGAGTGTTCGTCTGGTTCTCCTTCTTCTCCTCTTTCTTCTTCTTCTTCTAACTCAACTCTTTCCTTCTCAGCTTCTCTTCCTTCCTCTTCTTTCTCCTCTGCTTCCTTCATCTCTGTTTCTTTCGCCATTTGTTCCGATTCTTTCCCTGGAACAGGACGACTTAAGTTCTTCAAAGCCATTGTAGAGATGGTGAGATTTTCATCTTCATCTTCAACAATAAGAGCTCTTTTTTTTCGGTTTTGAAGCAACCAAGGGCTCCTTTCCTTTCCGCTTTGATGAAGAAGAGGGTTGATGAGTTTTAAGTGGAGTCTTCTCCTTGAATTTCTCCAACGCCTTGTTCAATTCCTTTAGACGCATTTTGGTCACCATTTTCAGTCCTACCACCATATGATCGCACGATCGAACACAAAAGATTTGCGGAGGCTGAATATTCAGATGTCTGAATAACTTTGTCACAAGACTTGGGTAAGGAAGTTGGCCTCTGTCCTTCATCATTGCTCTATACATGTGGAACATAACAGTGTGAGGAAGAGAAAACCTTTTCCCAGTGAGAATGGCATACATCAGTTTTGTCTCTAAACTTGAAACATCAGTTTTGGAAGTTAATTTTGGTCGAAGGCAAATTAATCACAATCTTGTGAAGCAAGATGTTGAATGCACTCATCCTTAAGTAGGAAATCTTTTCCTCTATTCTCCTGTCCTTGACAAGTTCCAATGTAGCACCAGTAATAGAAACTTTGATCGGTTGATATCTTCCCCTTTCGACTCCCAACACATCTGCCAGCATATCCATATCCACAACATAGTCTTGATCTTTGACACTGAAGGAAAATCTATTCGCATCTAAAAAGCTAAGATTTGAATAGAAATATGCGGTTAGTTCAGCATAGGCCTCTGTAGTGTCGAAGCAGAACCTTTCAAATTGAAGATATTCGAACTTTTCCCTCAAGTTCACATTCATAGGGTTTATTACCCCACGCTTCAGTAATTTCGAGTACAAATCCCTTTGTTCCTTCGATCTAAACAAATCTCCTCTTTTTCCTCGACTTTCAACCGCAATACCCATTTTCAGTTGAAACTGATTGTACAATTTGTCATCATCATTTCCATCTACAGAATTCGGTCCCCAATCAAGAGAATCACTCGGGACATTCGCAAGAGTTTCCTCAGCCAACCCTTTACGAGCAATTCCCAAACTTTCCATTCTTCGCAGAAAGATGTATTCATTTCCATACCCCTTTTCTTTAATAAAATCATCGACATATTTCAAGGGAGTACGCGTAGCTTTCAAGGCACAATACAGCTTATAAATAGAAGCGGGCTTTTGAACTCTTACAGGGTCTGCATCCTCGATGATTTCGTCCTCTTGTTGATGATCAACGCCTTGAGGGCTAGATAGAGGAGAGTGACGCTACTGAGAATGTTGTGAGCTCGATTGCTGTTCTTGAGCCACATCTTCTTCAGTGAGATCGAAGTGCGTAGGCCCCTCACTCATTCTTCGTGGTCCCCTGCTTGCGATTCTCGAAGACTTTCTTGAAGACGACATCTTTCTTAGTTTTTGGAAGATTCCTTGCTTGACTTTCCCAAGAAAGATGACAACTTTTTCAAAGATTAAACAAGGGAAGAAAACGGGAATGGAGGATCGATGCTTTCTAGGGTTTTTGAGAGTAAAGTGAAGAGCGATCAACAGTACACGATCGGTTTAAAAAGAAGGATAAAAGAAGCGTCACAAAGGAAAATGAAAAATGCCTTTTTAACAAAACTGTCTTTTTCCGCGAAAATAGTCATTTCAAAAATAACTTCCCTTCCGGAAAATGAAACGAAGCAATAATTTCGTCAATTAAATATAGCAACAATTTAAACACAGTCTGACGATCGTACCTCTTCAAGATAAGATTAGAGAGAGAAAGAAAGACTTACAGTCTGCTGGTCGTACCAAGACTAATTTAAAGTCTTGTATAATTGAGTCTTAACGTCTCTAGACTTTGATTTCCTCATACCTCAAAATGTTGAGTCTAGAACGGATAGACTCAAATTGATTTTTCTCCAAAGGCTTTGTGAATATATCCATCAGTTGATTCTTTGAGTCAACAAATTGAATTGAAACATCTCCATTTTGAACATGGTCTCTTATAAAGTGATGTCGAATCTCTATGTGCTTTGCTCTTGAGTGAAGAATCGGATTTTTGGTGAGATTTATAGCGCTGGTGTTGTCGCAATTAATCTTCGTGCATGAGTCTTCAATTCCAAAGTCTCTTAGTTGTTGTTTTATCCACAGAATTTGTGAACAACAACTTCTGAGAGCTATATACTCTGCTTCTGCTGTAGATAGAGTTACTATACTTTGCTTTCTTGAAAACCAAGACAATGTCCTGCCTCCAAGTAGTTGACAAGTACCCAAGGTGCTCTTTATATCGACTCTACATCCAGCAATGTCTGCGTCTGAATACCCAATAAGAGTAAAGTCTCACTTTTTTGGATACCAAAGACCAAAGCTTGATGTTGATGAAATATACTTGATAATACGCTTCGCAGCATTCAAATGAGATTCTTTTGGGTTTGATTGAAATCTAGCACAAATGCAAACACTAAATAGAATGTCAGGTCTGGAAGCAGTAAGATAAAGAAGTGATCCGATGATACTCCTGTACAGCTTTTAATCGACTTTCTTTCCTTCTTCATCTTTGTCTATCTTCAAGGAACTTGACATTGGTATGTCAGCCTTTTTGCAATTGTCCAGTCCAAACTTTTTGACAAGATCATTTGCATATTTTTCTTGATGAATGAAAGTTCCTTCCTCCAATTGTTTCACTTGGAACCCGAGAAAGAAGGTTAACTCACCCATCATGCTCATTTCAAATTCATCATGCATAGTCTTAGAGAATTTCTTGCACAGAATTTCATTAGAAGATCCAAAGATAATATCATCCACATATATTTGAACAAGTAAAAAGCTTTTGCTTTCTCTTTTAATAAAAAGGGTAGTGTCTACTTTACCTTTAACAAATCCATTTCGAATTAAAAAAACTTACTTAATCTGTTGTACCAAGCCCGAAGTGCTTGCTTTAAGCCATACAATGCCTTTTTGAGTCTGAATACTGAGTCTGGTTTCTTTGGGTCTTCAAACCCCGGTGGTTGTTCCACATAGACTTCCTCACGGATGAAACAGTTTAGGAAAGCACTTTTGACGTCCATTTGAAATAACCTGAAATTTTTGTGACAAGCAAATGTAAGTAATAAACGAATTGCTTCTAACCTTGCTACCGATGCATAAGTCTCGTCATAGTCAATCCCTTCTTCTTATGTGTATCCCTTGGCCACGAGTCTAGCCTTGTTTCTTATGACTTTTCCTTTCTCATCCATCTTGTTCCTGAAAACCCATTTAGTTCCAACAATTGATTTACCTCTTGGTTTAGGAGTTAGCTCCCAGATATCATTAACTCTGAATTGTCTGAGTTCTTCTTGCATAGCTTCAATCCAGCTTTCATCGGATAAAGCTTCTTCAATGCTCCTGGGTTATATTTCAGAAATAAGAGCCACAACACTAGATTCTTCTCGCCTTTTGGATCTTGTGCGGATTCCTTCATTGATGTCGCCAATAATAAGATCTTTGGGATGACTGGACTTATGTTTCCAGTTGCTGGTTAATTTATCAGATTGATAATCACTTCCTTCACCAGAATCTTCAACAGTCACTTGTTGCTGGTCCTTCAAAGTCTAAGCTTCTTCTAGAGAATTAGACTTTGTAGAGTCTTGAGCAAATTTAGTCTCTTCAAAATGAGTCCGAATAGATTCATTTTGTATAGAATCTTGGAATTTTACATTCATTGATTCTTCCACAGTTTGAGACTTTTCGTTGTAGACTCTGTACGCTTTGCTTGTGGTTGAATATCCAAGGAAGATGCCTTCATCTGACTTTTCTTCAAACTTACCAACTCGATCATTTGCATTTTTCAATATGAAACATTTGCATCCAAATACATGAAAATGCGAAACAATGGGCTTCTTTTCTTTGAATAATTCATAGGGGTTTTTTCTAAAATAGGCCTTAGAAAAACTCTATTGATAATATAACATGATGTTGAAACTGCTTCAGCCCAAAACCGTAAAGAAATATTGCTTTCAATTAAGAGAATTCTGGCCATTTCTTGAAGAGATCTATTCTTCCTTTCCACAACTCCATTTTGCTCTGGAGTATATGGAGAAGAGAACAAATGCTGTAAACCAGATTCGTCACAAAATTTAGCAAAATCTTGATTTTCAAATTCACCTTCATAGTCTGTTTTTATGCTTGAAATAACATACCCCTTTTAATTTTGAACCTTCTTAGCAAATTTTTCAAAGTAAGAAAAGGTTTCAGACTTATTTGCCAAGAAATATACCCATGTAAATCGTGAGTAGTCATCCACAATTACTAGGCAATATTTCTTACCTCCAATGCTCTACGTTCTTGTTGGTCCGAAGAGATCCATATGCAAGAGCTGCAGTACACGGTTAGTCGAAACTTGATTTATTGGCTTAAAGGAATTTCTTACATGTTTTCCCAATATACATGGTGTACATAGATCGGACTTTTGGTATGATAAATTAGGTAGACCACGAACAAGCTTCTTTGCTGAGATTTTAGCTATCTGCTTCATGTTGATGTGCCCAAGCTTTTTGTGCCATAAATTCGCTTTGTCTTGGATTGAGATTAGACATTGTGATTCATTTGGTTTTACGTCTAAGAGGTAGATATTTCCATATCTTCGACCCATGAAAGACTGAGTAGAGTCTTTACTGGTTCCTGAACAAATACCCTCTTGAAAGTTGATTTTGAAACCGGCATCACAAAGTACGTCGATGCGAGCGGTGTAATTAAGCCCTTCAACTAAAGAAACATTGCTTATTGTGAGGTTCCCAATCATTACAGTTCCAAATCCCACTATTTTTCCTTTGCTATTTCCTCCAAATGAGACTTTTCCACCATTCACTTGAACAAGCTTTATGAAACAATTTAAATCTCCTGTTATGTGTCTTGAGCATCCACTATCCATGTACCATTTCACATTTTTCTTGATAGTGACCTGCATTAAAAAAGAAACTCAAGTTTTTTTTTGGTATCCATATTTTCTTGGGTCCTTTTGAGTTAGTCTAATATACGGTTTTTGCCCAAACTTTATTGACAGGTCTCCAAGCCATAGGACATTCTTTCTCAAAATGATCTGCACTATTGCATTTTGAACATCTAAAAGCATTGCGACCTACTGGTTTGACAAAGGTCCTTTCAAAATGGTTTTCGTACGCATTCCTTGTTGTTCTTTGTTTAATTCTTTCTTTTACTTTAGGAAAATCGATTAAAGGAATGGTTTCAGCAGTCATTCCTAAACCAGATTTATTGAAATAAGGTCTTTGAGCAGAAAGTATTTTCTCCGGTTTTTCAGATCCTTGAGAAAATCTTTTGGAAATATTTGAAATATCATTTTTCAAAAATGCATTTTCTTTCAAAAGATTATCTTCACTTTCTTTGAGAGAAGAAACATCCGGTCTAAGCATTTCAGTTTTTCTTTTAAAACGTTCTCTTGTTGTTTTAAAACAGAATTTTCCTTTTTGAGTTCAGAAATTCTTTTAAGAGAAGTCTTAAGACTAAAACATAATTCATCGATGTATTTTGAAACTTTAATAGGGATTTTGAAATTACTTACCTCGAATTCACTTTTTGAGTCTAAATCAGTCTCGGAGTTTGATTCTGAGTCTGATTGTGCCATTAGACATATGTTGGTATAATCATCATCACTATCTTCACACTTCGTATCACTCCAGATTTCAGCTTTGAGAGCCTTTCGAAACCTTTCAGTTTTTCCTTTCTTCTTCCTCAGAAGAGGACAGTTGGATCTGATGTGTCCCTTTTTCTTGCATTCAAAGCAGACTATATCTTTGTTTGATTCATCGTCTTCAGCAGACTTGGTCTGTTACTTTTGAAAACTTTGTTTCCTTGAATTGAATCTTCTTCCTTTTTTATTCAGCTTTCTGAATATTCTTATCATGAGAGCAAGTTCTTCATCATCCATGTCGTCTTCAGAATCTGTTACATCAGAATCATCATTAGATTTTAATGCAATTGATTTCTTACCTTTGGGATCTTCGTCTTCATTGATTCGTTCCACTTCATAAGACTGAAGGGTCCCAACCAGCTCATCAACAGACAGTGGCATGATTCTTTGAGTCTCTCTGATTGAGGTCTTAATGTGATTCCAATCCTTAGAGAGTCCACGCAGTAGCTTGTTTACTTTCATGGGATCAGAGATTGGTTGACCTTGATTTTCAAGACCATTCACGATTTCTGTAAAACGACTAAACATGTCAGTTATAGATTCTCCTGGTTTCATTATGAAGGCTTCGTATTGACTGAGAAGAATGTTGATTCTTGTTTCTTTCACTCGATCGGTTCCTTCATAGGTAATGTGTAATCTATCCCAGACTTCTTTGGCTGTATCACAAGAAGATATTCTGTTATATTTAGTAGGTGATAAAGCACAATATAAAGAGTAAATTGCTTTTGCATCAAGAGCTTGTCTCTTGATTATTTCTTCCTAACTCATTTCGCTGGACTCAACAATGTCCTTTCCTCTTTCTGAGACAGATGTAGCTTTAGGAATGATTCTTTTTTCTACAACGTCCCATTACAGAGGATCCTTTGATCTTAAGAATGCCTTCATCTTGTTCTTCCATATGTTGTAGTCCTTTCCGTCAAAGTAAGGCGGTCTGGTGTTGATTTGCCCTTCTACCAGCCTTAGAGCCAACATACTAGCCATGGATCTTTTACTCTGAAGTAAAATACTTCAAACAAAGTGAGTACACAAGCTCCGATACCAATTGAGATAACTAGTATAAGCACCTAGAGGGGGGTGAATAGGTGCACAAACACTTTATCGAGATACGGAAGCGATTCTAGGCAGCCGATAGAAAGGAGTTCACAAAATGATTTACGATCAAAGTAAAGAGAGTAAGGGAAAGAAGATTGAACACAGGTTTTATAGTGGTTCGGCTTATTCTAAGCCTACGTCCACTCTTCCGCACTGACAGCCCACCGGCTGGATTTCACTATGAACAAAAGATAAGTTACAGCTCAGCTTTTCCTTGATTCCACAGTGTAGATGTTCTATCACACCTCCTCAAGGTTTCTCACAAATATAGACTCTCTTTTGTATACAAGTATTCGCTCAAGGAATTGTCTAAACAACAAGGAGCTTCAGACTTTGAAATTCTTCTATCGCGCACACCTCAACAACTTAGAACGTCTTCCTTATATACTCATTTATGCCATCACACCCGTTGGCACTTACCAAAGGAATTCCTCCAATCTACCCGTTAGACGGAATCAATTAGGAAGATCATTTGGCTATTAAAGGAACGTGTCGATAGCCTATCAATCATGTTCGCCCATACAATCAGGATCTCGGTTTCCATAAGTAGAACCTTCCAAGAATGTTTAGGCAATCATCTATTCCTTAATCTTCGTGTCAATCTCGATCAATCAAAGAATTCCGTTGTGTCTATTCCAGCCATGAGATCTTCTCCAGTTAATAAGGTCAAGCCCTTAACAAAACATCCAGTTATGGGTTACCTTTCTTCAACGGATTAGAGATTGTCAATGAGGATAGACTTTGAGTCTTGAGTCTGGCTGTCCGGAGGTCTTCAGACTTTAAATGACAGAGTCTGTAAACCTTCAGACTAGACTAATGGAAACGTTTTGTCAGCTTCAAAATACTTCAAGAGAATTTCTCCAACATCTTGAAGATGAACCTGTCTTAATCATTGGGATTTAGGAAAGAGCTAGGAATATGCGAGGGAATGAAAGATTAGATAAGATGGGGAAAATACCAATTTAGTTTTAAATCAATGAATTCCAATATAATCTTAGACATTTTAAATTCAATTTCTTTTTTTAATACTCCAACATATTCTTTTCAGTTAATTTTATTTGAAAATGTTGACATTCCAGTCCAATCATCTTTGACCATCTTAAGTAACACGACTGGTCATATGACTTGGACAAACTGAATTGAAATAACATGATTTTAAATATTTTTGTGAATTTTCTGATTTGTTCTTTTCTTTCTTCTTTCGCACTTTTGCTCATCCTGAACCTCTCAGGAAACATGGTAAACTGTTGCAAGAAAGCTGATTTTTCTACAGTCAAGCTGAAGTACTACTGTTAATCCTGAATCTCTTTGGGTAACATGGTAAATCATCATAAGAAAGCTGATTTTTCTAGAGTTAAAAGCAGAGCTGGTGGCGTGGCTGGCGGTGCTCCTCCATGGATTACGGAAAAGCATTCCAGTTCGGTAGATCTAATGGCGATGCTAAAAAGCGCGCCTCGATAATCAACCCGATAATGCTTAAATTTCCGGTGAATAGTGCCGAAGCTGGCCCCAAGCGAACCAGTCTCATAAATTCCCAGCGATCCCGGCCAAGCCCATTTTGCTGCGGCCGGCGCCAATCTGCATGGAGGCGCAAGAAATCAAGGCAAATGGTGAAGATTCATCAAAATCGAACGAATTCCCACCTGATTTGGCCACGATTTGGCATATTGAGGGAGTTGCTCTTTGTAACAATTCAAGCTGTGGTTGTGGCGCAAAGATAAAGGGGGGCCTCATGTGAAAATTGAAGCAGGGGCAGAGGCACAATAAAAGGAAAATTCCATACTTCACACAATTAAGATCTAAAATACCAATCTCAACTTATAACATTTGTCACACACCCGACTCCAATAAGTATAGGGGATGACACGGCCATCATTTCATCAAAATAATGTGGCTTCAAATGTAATTATAACTCAACTTGATATCGGAATATATACATCCATATATTTGATAAAGTGTCATTTGGTTACAAGATTAGAATTTCCTTAATCCGTAAAAAAACACATATATATCTCCAACTAACAAAAAAAACTCATGAGTTCAATGCAGACATAAACAGCTCATATAAAAAAAAATCCCACTATCAAAATATCCTCCTGAAAATGTAAACACTCTTGCGCTATTTACGGCTATCTAAAGAACCTAAAAATAGAAGTAACATAAATGGAATAAGCAACTATAGGCCAATGAGTAGTACAAATCTCTTCTAAACAAATGGGGCATCCACTATGAATGTTTAGGACACAAAAAGGTAACTCATTTACACTAAATCCAACATATAATAAATTTACAAGATGAAAGTGAACTATATTACTTCAACATAACTATATTTGTAATAGAGAATACCAATTTCATCAATAATATCAAAATAAGTATTGATGGTTCAGTCCACTAATCAATCTCATCAAATCATATGTTAATGGTCCATCACGCTTAATGCCTTGTGATAAAGGCAACTAATATTCTCTTCTTGGCTAGGTCTCTACTTATATTGCTAATGGCCAACTCACAAAGATATCCTAAAACTAGTATACATACTTACAAACCCCTCAAGTGGGCCCCGAGACAATGAGCATCAACACAAATTCATAACATAAACCTCCAAAATCCACAAAACCTATCCAACCTCTATATCATAAACCAAAATATATAATCTTTCGCAACTCAATTCATCAATCAAAATCCCTTTTTGTAAAGTATTTCTCTAATCTTTTCAAAATTTAAGTATATTTACGAAATAATACACATGACCTTTCAAGAAAAGTTTATCAGACCATCTTACAATAACTAAAAAATAATAAACACTTGATCTAGTTTTATGCAACAAATATGTTCTTCTTAGTTCAATACATACATACATACATACATACATACATACATACATACATACATACATACATACATATATGCACATATATATATGCGCGCCCACACACACACACAAATATATAATATCAAATTACTATTATTTTAAGACATGGATTTTATAAAACTATAAAAGAGATCGGCACCACTTAGTGAGGAATGCTCAAAGCTAAATAATGTAGCTATTTGAGTCAACAATTTAGTAATTATATCAATTAAACGAGAATTGATGTCAAGAAAACGCAAAACACTACTTTAACTAATGACTCTAAACTATGCTTGTTCCTCGACCAATCGACTTTTACACAACAATGAAAGGCTTGTTGTAGTAGTCATTTGTCACGGTCTGTGAATCCTCCCGTACTCGTAACACCTGTGAGTGGCGCTTGGGATTATCTAGTAAAGAGTGTGAGGCAGAAGGGTAGAACACAACTAGTCCGTGGGAATGGCGTTAGGACGGTTGGTGTTAGGAGTTCTAAGATAGAATGATTATATCACTTAGGAGCTCTGAAGACGGGGTAGGGCTCCCGTGCACAAACTGGTCGGGAGCTGATGCCACTCTCCTGACGAGGCCATGGCAAGCCGAAACTAGTTGTTGTGCCTAAAAGAGAACTGCTATCTTACTCGATGGACTAGACGCTCAAGCGAAGCTGGGCATGGTAGGATCTCGTACGAAGAATCATTCATCGTATCGTTTGTGGAACAACTAAAGAAAGGGCTGGCCTGGCGAATTCCGCTCGCTAGGCGCCCGCGGGTCGTTCCGAGGCCAAGGAAATTCTCGGCCCTTGACACATTCAAAACTGTCCACTATGCCTAGCTTGCGTGTCATAATTTTTTTGCACCACAACTCTCTTCATTGAACCATGATTCTAGCAAATCTTCTATCAAGTGAAAGACCTTTTGAGATAATTAGATTTTGTAAGCTTTGCCAACTCTAAAGATAGCGAAAGATGGGCCATAATCATTGGTAAACTAGGAAATTCACTAATGTTACAGCTTGCGCGCATAATTTCAAAATGAAGTCCTTTTGAATAAATTTGTCCATGTCAACTCTTTGGCCGTGGCACGTAGGACAGATAACGATAATTGGCTTGCCACGTTGGCATTTTCAAGTAAAAGTTGGTTAGAAAGATTATACTAAAATTCCATGAAAACGTTTGAGATTATTTTGGTAAAATTTAAAATTGTAGAATTTCATTGAATTCTATACAACAAATATAGGATTGAATTGATAATTTTTTTTTTCGAATTTAGTGAAAGACCAAAGTCGTGGCCAAAATATACGCAATTAGTAGAGCCGTTTACCTTTCATAAAAAAGCAGCCAATGGGACTCGTACTCTTTTGGTGTGCTTTTCATGGAAAGTTTCATTGCATAGAAAGGCCAGGTCAATAGTAAGACCGCCGGGGACACTTTTGGTGTGTTTTCCATGGAAACTTTAATTGCGTGGAAAAATCGGGGACACTTTTGGTGTGTTTTTCATGGAAGGTTTAATTGCGTGGAAAAATCAGGTCAGTAGAAAGTTTAATTGCGAGGAAAAATCAGGTCAGTAGAAAGTTTCATTGCGTAGAAAGGCCAGGTCAGTAGTAAGGCTAGTAAGGCGGCCGAGGACTCTTTTGGTGTGTTTTTCTTGGAAAGTTTTTTTTTTTTTTTTTTCTTTTGGGTCAGAATTTTTCATGGAAAGTTTCATTGCGTGGAAAGGTTAGGTCAGTAGTGAGACCGTCGGGTCCATGCAAATAAGGTCCTACATGGCAGCTTGCTAATTTTTTTTGTTCTTTTGTTCTTTTGTTAACAAAAAAAAAAATAGAAATCCATTTGGTAACGTTAACTAATTTTTTTTATTTTCTAGAATAGAAAGTAGCCGAGAATGAATTTGGAACAAAAATAATAAATAAGAAAAAATAGTTTTTATTCCAGAAAAATTCTAGAAATAAGTCATTTTATTTTTATATATTTCTTCTTACTTGTCCTTTGTTGCCAGTCGGTGGCAGCCAGTGAAGAGAGAAAAAAAAAAAGAAAATCTAAAAAAAAAAAAAGAAAATTAAAAGAAAATTACGTTATAAAAAAAAAATTGTGAGTTGTACCAATCGAATTTGCATGTTAGCAGTCTCTTTGGATACAATAAATATCCATGGAAATCTCCCCATATAGCCTCCCATCGATATGTTAATTAACTTCGAAATCAGCAACTAATATGGTGAGTTGATAATTTGAAGGGAAGAATCGGTGACTCCCTCATAGGTAACCTGGTTGATAGTCTCCTAATCGATATCAATAACATCGTTCTTGACCCATTGAAGCACATTATGAACAAACTCTGCTTTGATTTGAATGAAAATCAAAGGTGCTGATTTGTCGATGGAGTTAAGTCAAATACTTCCGCATCATATTTGCAAATTGAAACTCCCTATGTCTATTATTTCTGATTCATTGGTAATTAAATTAGACAATGAATAAAGACACTGATAGTCCGATGGAATGTTCCTCATCAAGCTCTCTTGGGTTGCTAATTCATTGGAGGCTTCATAGCAACCTGATACTGCACATTCTGCATTGTCGCAGCATTTCCCTGCACCATTTGCTATCTTAAAAGTCTGCCAAGAGCAATACCTTGTCCAATCCCTCACTTGAGCATTACTCCTTGCCCTCGTTGGATTGGGTATGAACCAATTCCATCGGAAGGAGACATACTATGATACTATCTATGATGACTCAACCTATTCCAGACGTAAGCCAAACCCCAAAATGAGTACTTGAGAAACCAGACAAGGTGACAAATTTTTTTGTAAAATGTGTTTGCAGTCAGCCTTCCGGTTGAAAAGCTCTATACATAGTGCTGAGGAGCACGTTGAAATAGTAGCTGGACAATCAGCGTACATGTGTTACATTAATTTCATTGGCTCACGTGGCTCTTATCCAGCTAATATGGTGCCAAATAGGCTGAGAGCCTCGTGCGTGTGCAAGAGAGAGATGGCAACCACCGTGTTGCAGTCGACGAGAGGCCATCCATCTCACATCGCGTATCTCTTGTGGTAGCTGCGATCACCTCACAGTGGTCATCCTCTCACATCTAGATGGGAGCCTTCTTTATCGGTGTAATTTCCATTGGTCGAATTAAGAAAGCACATAGTTTGGAAAGCTTAATCCTGTTATAACTCATAAAAACACCAATCAAAACAGAAAAATTTCTGTTTTTGAGAGAGAGAGAAGATGAAAAACAGAGCACTTCATACGTCTTGTGCTTAAGAAAAAAACTGTCGAGTACAACCCCTAAATACAAAACAAAAACTGCTCACGTACGTGCAACACATAACTGCACAAACGTGCTATTAACTTCCTAGAAAATAACAAAAACACTAAACAAATAACTACATTGAACTTGGCTGTTTTTTAATAAAAAAACAGAGTAAAACAGAGTAAAAACAGCAGAAAACAGAATAAATAAAAGAAAACATAAAACAGCAACGGAGACATTATAATCCAACAAACTCCTCCTTGGATCAGTTGCTGCTGCATACTCCAATTTTCTTTCTTAGTACTTCAAATCTTCCAGCTTGAAGTGGTTTTGTGAACATGTCCGCAAGCTGATCTTCGATCTGCAATAGACCAACTTAACTTCGCCACTTTGTTGCACCTCACGCAGAAAGAAAAATTTGACTTTAAAATGCTTGGTTTTGCCATGAAAAACTGGATTCGAGATATTGCTAACGCCGCCTCGATTATCCACGTTAACTTCAATGCAATCACTAGAATTCAACCACAGATCTTTCATTATCTTTTTCAGCCACAAAGCTTGATTTGCAGCTGCAGTAGCTGCTATAAACTCGGCCTCTGCAGTAGACTGAGCTACAATCTCTTGCTTTTTAGAACACCAGGAGAAACAAGCAGAACCAAAATTGAAACAATACCCAGACGTACTTTTCATGTCATCCACTGAACCAGCCCAGTCACTATCAGAAAATCCTTGCAAATTAAATTTCTGACCTTTCTTAAACTTCACACCAAAGAACAATGTTCCTTTGAGATATCTCAATACCCTTTTTGCTGCAATCAAATGTAACTGACTAGGACTGCTCATAAACCTGGATAAAATACTCACAGCAAATAAAATATCTGGGTCTTCTTTGTAAGATACATGAGACACCCAATCAGACTTCTATACATAGAAGCATCTACCGCATCTGTTCCATCATTCTTCCGCAGCTTTTCTTTAGCAGCCATAGGAGTGCTTACACTTCGACAATCTTCCATCTGAAACTTCTTTAGAATTTCCTTCATGTATTTTTTTGACAGATGAAGATCTCATATGAAGCCCGTTTGACTTCCAAACCCAAAAATAAGACATCTTTCCCAAGTCTGACATCTCAAAAACTGCAAATAAATCTTGCTTCACCTTCTCTATCAATTCCATATCATTCCCCGTCACTAATAGATCATCTACATAAAGTGACAGAATTACAACACTGTGATTCACCTTCTTGACATAAAGAGTGAACTCACTTAAGCTTTTTACGAAGCCAAAATCCTGCAAATATCGATCTATCTTCCCATACCAAGCTCTTGGAGCCTGCTTCAGTCCATATAGAGCTTTCTTCAACCTGTATACACTCTCTTCTTGCCCTTTGTTGTTCAACAAAAATCTCCTCCTCAAGCTCTCCATTCAGAAATGCAGACTTGACATCTAACTGAAATATAGGCCACCCCTTCTCTGCCGCAATAGCTAACGGTAGCCTTATTGTATCAAGTCGTGCAACAGAGCAAATGTTTAGAATAGTCTACTCCCCATATTTGTGCATAGCCTTTCACCACCGCCTAGCCTTGTGTTTATTAACAGAACCATCAGGATTAAGTTTTGTTCTAAACACCCACTTAACCCCAATCACATTCTTATCAGATGGTCTGTCAACGAGCTCCCATGTGTGGTTTTTCTGAATCATTGAAATCTCCTCCTGCATTGCTGCAATCCACCTCTGATCCTCCTTAGCTTCCACAAAGTTAGATGGTTCGAGCATTGCCACATTGCTTCTTTCATAGATTTCAGCAAGTGACCTCGTACCTCTCACTGGTAAATCATCAACACTGTCTTCCAATCCATCTATAACTTCATCAACCTCTAAATCTGTTGCAGGTTGTTTTTTAAACTGTTGCTGTTCTGCACTCTTTCCTTCCATCCAATTCCACTCATCTTCCTCTAGAAAAACAACATCTCTGCTTACAGTCACCTTCCCTGTCATAGGGTGAAAAATTCTGTAAGCCTTTGATTGGAGACTGTATCCGATGAAGATTCCAAGCTCTGCTTTCTTATCCAGCTTGTCCCTCTTGACCTCAGGAACATGAGTGTAACACAAACACCCAAAAACCTTTAAATTCTTCACAGAAGGTTTAACACCATACCAGACTTCAAAAGGTGTTGACCTCTCTAAGGCCTTTGTGGGCAATCTATTCAACAAGAACACTGCAAAGTATTAGCCGCTCACCAGAACTTCTTAGGCAACATCTTCTCCGCATCATACATCTAGCCATCTCCATAATACTTCTGTTTTTCCTCTCCGACCCCATTCCGTTGAGGTGAATAGGGAGCAGTGAACTGCTGCACAATTCCCGCTTGCTCACAATTCAACTTAAACTTATGAGCGGTATACTCGGACCCATTATCGAGACGAGCATTTTAATTTTCTTCCCACTCGATTCTCAACTAAGGCTTTAAACTTCACAAACACATCAGCAACTTCAGACTTGGCTCGCAGAAAATAAATCCAACTCATCCTAGTCATATCATCGCTGAAGGTAATGAAATACCTGCTACCATTGAGAGAAGACTCAGACATAGGTCCACATAAATCTGTGTGGACTAATTGCAGCTTTTCACATGCTCTCCAGCCTCCTCCTTTGAAAGGAAATCTGGCTTGCTTGCCAAGAAGACAAGTTTTGCACTGTGGAAATTCTTCCTCCAAACTTGGCAAGTCATCGCAAGCTATTTCTCCGCATAAACAACATGCTCTTCCGTGAACATGCCCAAGTCTTTTATGCCATATCTCTGCATTTTCTTCTTTGCACTTTAAAGCCATTTGTTGCATCTCTTGTGGCTTGAACATGAAACTCTTGTCCTCCATTGGAATTCTTAGCACTTCTTTGCTATCTCGCATTATTAATAAGACATTCCTTCCCTTCGAACTTCACTTTATAGCCCTTCTCAACTAATTGACCAACACTCAACAGATTATGGTCAATATTTGGCACAAAGAGAACATCACCGATCAGCTTCACCTCCGATTTCCTTCAATAGCCACGTACCCTTCCCTTGCACTTCGATATACTGTCCATTGCCAATTTCGACTCGGACCGGCCGACTGTCTAAAATCCTAAACAGCTTCTGAATTGCCAGTCATATGATTGGTACAGCCACTGTCCACCAGCCATGCATCATTCCCAACACAAGATTTAGAAAAAGAAGCTACAAACAAATGCTCTTCCTCAGTTTCATTCACTGCTACCTGGGCTTTTCCTGCTTGCTGGTAATTTTTTTCTTTGCAGATGGCTTCCATGTGACCCAACTTGTGACATCTTCTGCATCTAGCATCAGGCTTTCTCCAACATCTAAAAAATTGATGATTAGTTCCACCACAGTATTGACAAGGCTTTTTGTTCATCTTCCATTTGCTAGACCCACCAGAATTTCCTTCTTTTGCTACAAACTTGGAGTCACCGGCATTTTCTCTGAACTGAATCCATTTCTTCCCTTTGCCTCCATCATTTGATTTCACTCTAGCTTGCAACGCACCCTCTACAAACTCTTCTTTTCTCATCAGTCTTCTGTGCTCCTGTGCTTGCAAAGCATTCAACAATTCTGCAAGCTTTATATCAGGTAAGTCTCTTGTATTTTCCAGAGACGCTATGGTGGCTTCGAACTTTTCTGGAAGAGACACCAGAATCTTCTGAACAAGCCTTTCATCCTTCAAGTCAGTCCCTAAAACTCTGATTTTTTCAGCTATCCCAACCAACCTATCAGAGTACTCCTTCACTGACTCTGAATCCTTCATCTGCTGTCTCTCAAACTCCCTCAAGAGATTCAGCACCTTCATGCCTCTTATCTTCTCATCTCCCTCGTATTCATCCTTCAAGAAATCCCATATTGCCTTTGCAGAATCACATCTCATGATCCTTGTGAAGATAGTGGGTGAAACAGCAGCGTACAGGCATGACTTTGCCTTGGCCTTCCTTGTGATTCTCTCTTTATGGTACTTTATCTGATTCAAGGTTGGATTGTCTGGAAGTGGAGCAACCTCATAATCATCCTCCACAGCCTCCCATAAATCATGACCCTCCAAGAATGCCGTCATCTTGACAGCCCAAGCCTGATAATTTTCCCCAGTAAATACTGGAGAAGCCATCGCAGAGAAACCACTCGACCCTGTCTCCATCACCCTTTAACTTCTTTACACTTCGATACTTGCTTCACTTCACAGTCCCTCAAGATCAATCACGCTCTGATACCAATGTTATAACTCATAAAAACACCAATCAAAACAGAAAAATTTCTGTTTTTGAGAGAGAGAGAAGATGAAAAACAGAGCACTTCATACGTCTTGTGCTTAAGAAAAAAACTGTCGAGTACAACCCCTAAATACAAAACAAAAACTGCTCACGTACGTGCAACACATAACTGCACACAAACGTGCTATTAACTTCCTAGAAAATAACAAAAACACTAAACAAATAACTACATTGAACTTGGCTGTTTTTTAATAAAAAAACAGAGTAAAACAGAGTAAAAACAGCAGAAAACAGAATAAATAAAAGAAAACATAAAACAGCAACGGAGACATTATAATCCAACAAATCCAAAGAAACGACTAGTGAACCGAGCACCTCCAAAAAATCATGCCGCTGAAAACAGCTGATGTTATGGATTTGATAGATGTCACAGAATTGTGAACAGTGCCATGATCCTAAATATGAGTCTGAAACTAACTGGTGGAAAAGAAAGTAATGTTTCAAGATGCAACAACGATGCGGCACAGAAGCAAATCGTGCTGCATTGTTGTTGGACTATCATAAGATATACTTCGACAATTTTATTTCAATTTGTTCCTCAAATCGATGGAAACTTTTAGAAAAAAATTTGTTATTCATATCTGCAAATTGAAACTTCATAGTTCCATTGGCATTCGCTTTCTTGGACTCATTGGTGACTACATAAGAGGATGATCTGAGTCACTGATGGATGTTCCTCGTCAAGCTCTCATGGCTTGCTGATGCATTGGAGGCACCATAACAACCTGATACTGCACATTCTGCATGTTTGCCGCATTCCCCTGCCAACCTTGGCAAGCAACGAGAATAAACATCAGCAATTTCTTGCCGAAAAAAAGATGAAAATGCAGATTTTTCTTTGTTGGTGACGGTAATCAAACCATAACAACAGTATTGTAGTGCCATATTCGCAATAAGTTGGCTTATTAAGTGCTCGTTTGGAGCTCAAATGGCTATAGTCGACATCAGTGTTGCCTATGGAAGGGTCAAGTCCTCTGTTCTTAAGCTCTCTGTATCCCTCAGAAAGAGAACAGCATTCGCAAAAGAAGTGAGTGATCCAGTCAGGAGTAGGAGACTCGATGAGGTCAAATCAGTTCCAGAGTTTGGTAGATAGTGCAGGACAACAAGCACGGGCAACCGATGAGAAACTGGATCCCACCGTACAGTAGCTCGCTTGTTCCACATGCTGCAAAGCAAACATCATTCTCAACTGCATTAGTTTAATGAGACCCTTTCTTCTCATATGCTGAAGTGCATAAAATATCTCATTCCGATTGCTATCTACCTCAGAATGTTGAAAGGACATTGAATTTTCCAATCTCCGTTATCTGCTACACTAGTAGAATCAAGGATTGAAAAGTCAGCAAAAGCATCCTTACTAACATGTGCTCCCTCGGTCAACAATCTCCACTATCTGGCCGAATGTTACGGAGGGGAAGCAACAGGCCACAACCATTGCAAACACGCAAGAAATACTTGGAGATTCTCCATGTGTTACTCGTCCATTTTAGTATAAACTTGCCCAGGAAAAGCAAAAGGCGACTGTACCAATTAAAGGGTCATCCATGCAATCAAACAACCTCGTTGTCCAAGGAGATGGTGGAGCAGATGGTGGCAATTGAACCATTATCCCTTAAGGCATCGTAGGCACGTTATGCGGATGAAATGGCACTTAAGGATAGTCTAAATCAGCCATATGAAAGGGTTGAGCCGGAACATTCATCAGCCCTGTAGTAAAGCCTGGGACAGGATGCAATGGCTGGAAACTGGCTGGAATCTGAGAGCTCATGGGAATCGGTTGCCCTGAGTACAGAGTCGACTGAACCCCAAAACTTTGGTTCGCTCGGGGAATTTGTCCAGGACCAGCCAGATGCTGTGGATTGGATTGTGGCGTCGCATGAAGTGGCATCGTCTACTAATTTTGGGGCTGGAATTGTACCTGCATCAGATTAATCGGACTGGTTTGTACATTCTGCTGGAGCCGAAACTGTTGCTGAGTCGAAGGATCGCTCACCTCCTCCGGTTGCATTTGTTAGTGGACTGAACTGCAAGGAGCAAATAGTTCGGTCAAGGGACGTCCCATCTTTTCTCGATCCCGATGATGCATGGCAAATTCCTTGGATGAGCCAAAGATCAACAAACTTTTCAAATGGTTTTCATACATGATACAACTAAGTGAAACCCATCTCCAGTCCTAAAGATTATGACATAAATGGACCTTTCTCCGCTTAGCGTGGCTGGCATAGCCAGAGTCTATTAAAATCTGTTTTCACACAAAAGGTGCCAACCAGGACACTACAAAGGCTTCGTTAACTTCCGAGAAAATGAATGACAACCTGGTGCGTATGTATTAAACTGTTCTTTGGTTGATTTTTTGCATGATATCGGCCAAGCATAGTGGAAAGGGCATACCGACATTTCAGGTCTTTACAGCATGTCGTCTCAAAACTCGAAGCATAAAGTAGCTCTGAAGCTGGGGGCTTTCATAACAGAAGCTGGGGGCTTTCATAACAATCATTTAAATGGTGTATTCGTGCCGCCAATATGCATATACCGAAGGCTTTCATATCCCGTCTATGGACAAGGAAGTCTCTTTCTCGGTCACAGAAAGAGGAAGCATATGCTCTGTTCTGGCATTGATGTCTACGACGCTAGATTACATGCTCCATGTAGTTCAAACCTTTTTTTTTGTGTTTGACGGCCGGATTTCTGCATCATGTGCCTGAATCGTAGTTCAAACCTTTTTTTTTGGGTGATTCATCAGTTAAGTAATCGAAGTTGGGCCGACTTCTAGTTTGCGGCATAGTAGCCTCTCAAAATAGCACAAAGATTCGACCAGGCATGCCAAAAAGATGTTTTCTCACAACCAAATATCTTTTATCCAGTGTTCTTCAGCTTTATTTCTAAGGGACGAGGGTTCCGTGCTAAATTTGGAGAGAGGATATCAAATGCAGTGAATGTTCAGCTTCAACTTCAAACACCACTGTAGAATCCTAACTGGAGTCTTGTTAATCCACTGACAGAACCCAAGCTATGCCGGAATCGAATTAACGGCTTTGTTTGAGGATGATAATAACATAATGAAATCTAATCGATAGCAATGTGCTGAAATAAAAAGTATAATGCCGGAATTTAATCAATGACATTGGACCGGGATATGAGGAATGTCAGAATTTAATTGATGACGGGAATCTAGTAACTTCGACTAAGAACACTAGAACATGCTAAAAATAACGTAGAGAAATAGCTTTTATTTCTTGTTTTCCCGAGGGGTCTTTGTTGGCTGACCTACAGTATTTATAGAGATACTTTCCAGTAACCGCTCTAAGTCATATCCACGTTCCATTCTCTTCATGGGTAATGTATTAACCTTTTTGTGTGACTGATCCAATCGTGTCTTGGTGCCCCCTTGTTGATCGATGACGGTCTCGTAACTAAGTCTTCAAATATCAACCGTTTCTCATTTCTTGGGACTTCGGGGATATCTTGAACTTCTTTTGCCACCTGCTTAATTTTAGTAACCACCAAGTAACCGCTGTCAAACCTCAACTTTTGAATTCATAGTGGAATCTGTCTTTGCCATCGATTGTTGAATTTTTTTTTTTTTTTTTTTTTTTTACGAGCTCATCAATCATACAGTAATATCCCCTTGGTAATCCAGTGTGATTTTGCCTAACTTTCCATACCTTTTACCCTCGTGACCAAAACGTGATGTTAGGGTTGATTTTGGATGTCAACAATCTTCAATGGCTTCTCGTTGCTTCCTCATGCTTCCGGCTTCTTGTTTTCATATAAATGTTGACTCCAACATTTTTTGTGAATGCCTAGATGTCCAGCTGAGATTCTTTAGCATAGCCTTTACTTTTCTTTCCGTTCTTCAACTTATTATCATTGACAATAACAAATGACTGATATTATATGTGGCATTCCCCATCCCCTTTGCTTCTCAATGTAAGTATATCCTAAAGGCAGCAATGTAGACGGTTTCTCTATATCAGGCCTTGTCTTGCTAAATTTTGTTTCATCCGTCTTTTCCTCGTGGAGCTTGATTTATTTTATTGCTCAACTTTGCGTAGATTCTTTATAACAATGTTTCTCATTAGTCCCATCCTTTTGCTTGCGGTTTCATACATAAGTTGCCCCATCACGATTTCTAGGAAATTTTGTCATCTATAGCTAGATAACTCTTCCTCGAGTGTTAGATGAGACAAGAAACACCTACTTAACTACAGTATCCAAAACTTGATTGCCCGTCTTTATCATATCATATCTGCGTTCTCTGCTAAAAAAATGAAGCTAAGGGCTTTCGTGGAAGTGGGAAGATCCCTCATCCAATGGACAATCCTTTCCGTCTAGTAAAATGGATCTTGAAAAATAGATTCTATCTTGGCTTAGGACGAAATGTGTCACACCCCAAAACCAACAAGAATGAGGGATGACACGGCCGTCCTTCCACTTAAAGGACACAGCCTTAAAGCTCCCAAAAATCCAACTCTTAAAAGTCCCCACATCCATATCGCTCTCATATCTACTCATCGCTAATCGAGGGACCTAAAAAACATTGTAAAATAAAGGGGTGAGCAACCACGGCTCAGTGAATAGTGCATCTCTTCTAAGTAGATCGAGCACCCACTATGCATATTTATAAAATCAAACCGCAACTCTTTTAACCCAAATATATGATATAACAAACATATAGTAATAAGAATAAATTTCATACGCTTCCACATAGCTATATATATAACAAAAATAATCATTTCATAATAACATCAAAATAAACATCAATGGTCTAATCCACTGATCAATGTCACTAATTTACACGCCAATGGTCCATTCCATTAGTTAATCTCATACCACACCAAACCCAGAAATTTAACAAACCTTCAAAGCCAAAATATAACTTTTCTTACTTTAACACAATATGTTCAAAGCAAAAATATTCAATATAATAATAAGCAAATGCCAATGGTCTAATCCATTGGTTAATCTCATAAAACATGCATCAATGGTCTATTCCATTGATTAATCTCATCAAACCACATATTGATAATCAAATGAAATTACACGTCGATGGTCCATTCCAACGACTAATCTCAAATTACATATCGATGGTCCATTCCATCGACTAATATCAAATTTCACATCGATGGTCCATTCCATCGACTAATCTCAAATTACACGTCAATGGTCCATTCCATCAACCCAACTCATATCACATGTCAATGGTTCACTCCATTGACCAATCCATTGCTCAATATCCAACCATGGTCACGATACAACGCCTAGTGACGAGGCAATCAAGATTCCCCCCTTGGCAAGGTCTCCACCTATTATTAGCCGGTGGCTCGGCCCACAAGGATATCCTAGAATAGTATGCGCATACCCACAAGCCCCTCGCTGGGCTCACAGCGATATTGAGCATCCACATCAATCCAAAACAACACCATCCATAATTCTCAAACAAAATCCATAAATCATTTCATATATCCCCAAAAGATTCGCAAGTCAACTTATCCACCAGAAATACTTTTCATAAAACATTTTCAAATAATTTCAAACCCCGTCTCATGAATCAATTTCAAATCAAATGCATTTCAAGAAAACTTATCACAAATCAATATCTATATAACCTTCCATAAATCATTTCAAAGTCGAGCTTTTCGTGAAATGGCTTCACAAACCCAAAACATGTAATATTTCTCAACTCTGTTCATCAAACATAATATATATTCATAAAAAGTTATCGCACTATTTTCAAATATCAAAACTTAGTAAATGCCCGATCCAACTTTTATGCAATAAACATGCTTATCCATAACTCATCAAATATCAAATCTTTATAATTTTGAAGACATGAGCTTATAAATTCTTAGAAGAGATAGCACCACTCACCTGGGAAAGTCGAAAATCAACTACAACGCTCACTCGAACCAACGCACTCAGATCCCTAACAATTAACGAAAAAACAATATCAAAAAACCGAGTAAAAAGGATATTCGCATAACGACTCGTCTATACTAGGCCTATTTTTCAATAAAACGACACATATGCGCCACGAAAGCTCGCATTTATCGAAAACCCATCGATTTCCCACAAGGCGCAGCCCATGCGCCGACTTTGTCGGGCCATAATTTCCTCCACAAAATTCCGTTTCAAGCCATCTTACAGTCTTTAAAAAGCTCTCTTAAAGTACAACAACAACCCCAACTCAGCCACCTCAAAACAGCACCGAAAACAACAAAAAAACAAGCTCGAAGCTTACTGTTCGCTACAGTACCAGCATGCGCCCCCGACTTCAAAATTCCGTTCCGGACAAACCGCAAGCTCAAATCACGATCCGTAAGATACTATAGCTTCACAACATCCCAAAGTACCATTTTTATAAAAATATACAGCTTAACGACTCAAAAATCATACTTCGCCGCTCGATATTCCCAAAATTCCGAATTTCAAGCCCTAGGTCCAAAATTACTCCAATTGAACAAATTGGCGGCACGAGCGCTTACCGGGTGTTGCATTACATAATTAATGCGGCTTGGCGAGGCTTCCATGACGAGAACGCACGAAGCCCCTCCTTTTCTTTTCTCCTCTTCTTCTTCTTCTTCTTCTTCTTTCTCTCTTTCTTCTTCTCTGCGTTCGAGCTCTCTACGTCCCTCTCTCCCCTTCTTTCCTTCTCTCTCTCCCTTTTATCTCCTCCTTTTTCTTTTCTTTTTCCCCTTTTTTTTTCTGTCTTTTCTTCCTCTCTCTCTCTCTCTCTCTCTCTCTCTCTCTCTCTCTCTCTCTCTCTCTCTCTTCTCTTTTCCCTCTCCCGAAAACTCTCGATTCCTCTCTCTCTGCTGAAACTTCTACCTTTTTCTTTTCTTTTTGACTGGGTAAAAACCCATATTTTACATTCTCCCCTCCTTAAAATATTTCGTCCTCGAAATTTAGACATACATTACTTACCAAACAAATGAGGGTATTTCCGTCTTGTCTCTTCCTCGAACTCCCAAGTGGCCATTTCTCGATATGATTTGCTATTGAATCTTCACATATATTCTTGTTATCTTTTCATTGAGGATGCGTTGCACCACCAACCAGAAATTCATTAGTTACTCTATGCTTCGATTCTGCTACAACTTGGGCCTTTTTCTTTCTTTCTTTTTGTGTTTGTGTTCACTTCATGCTGCTCCATAATTCGTCTAATCTCAAGCACATTATCTTAATTTTCTTTGGAAGCATACATGGTTGATAATAACACGTGGAAACCATCATGGTCTAGCTGAAGCTCACCAAGTTTTCTTCCTATCCTCCCCAATTTTCAATGTCATCGAGCTCTCTCCAAAAAAACCAAGAAGGGTTCATCAAGTAGAAATATTAGGTGCCATAGGTATGCTCTTAAAGGTGCCAGCCAAAGGTAGAGACCACCCAACAGAGAACTTGGTTAGCTCTGGGATCACGATAAAGTCTAGAATTCGTGACAAGTGAAGAAAATTATACATTATACTTCATGAGCCAATCTGACTTCACACTTTTCGCTTCATGAACGTATGGTCCCTTGGTATAAAATAGTTTGTTGTACACTAAAAACTCAAATGCCGAGTTAGAAAAAAAGAGAATCAACGATGTAGAAATATGGTTTCTCTAACCATGCTAGATTGATACCGAATTTCATAAGCTCTTTCATCCCCTTATAAATCCCCATTTCTTTCTTTCTTTCCGTTTTTTTTTTTTTTCCTAGCTTCTGAAAGCTTACCACTTCTTCCAAGCCCACTTAACAAGGCTTTGCAAGGTAGAGTGTTCAGTTTGCAGCTATACCTTTCCATCTACTTAAGCAGCTTTCTAGCTTGATCCATTTTACTTACTCGACAAAACCCACGATAATAATGATATATGTCACATATTTGGGATACAACCCTTCAAGGATAATCTCGTTCATTATTTCCTTTGCCTTGCTAGATTCCCCTCCTTACAAAATGAATGAACTATGGCACTATGTTTCACTTTGCCAATTGGAAACCTCTCCGATTTGCTTCCCTCAAATTCAAGAGCCTCGTCTCCATGATCATGCTTGACAAGCACATTGACCAAACGATCATAAATAATCTTGGTTTGGTAATAATTTACCACCCTTACCATTTTCTGCAGCATCTCCCTCACTTCTTTATTCCTTCTCCTTACATAGAAAATCCATGACAGGGTAGCAACTGACCTTATCTGTAGGCATGCCATTCGCAAATTCTACAGTAGCTTTGATCTCAAGTATGATGCCTCCCTTCCATATACAGTATTGTCATTGATGCTGCACACAAATAACACAGGCTTCTAATTAACAAGCCCGAGTTTGCTCTTGATCCTTTTAAGCTGAAACTCTTTAAAGTTAATACGATTGATAAGTACTTCATTGGCTTGGGGGTCGTAGAATCTCTTTAACAAACTGATCACTATGGACGTCCTACTTCCGCTTTGTCCCACTAGAGTGACAGTTGTACCACTCGGGATACCAAGAGAGAACCCATTGAATGTTTGCTCATTGGGCCTAGTTGCGTAACCGAAACAAACATCCGCCAACTCAATATCTCATTAAATTCATCTAGCTTCTTTCCCTTAGTGTCAAAAGAATCGATCTCGGCTTCCCATGGATGGTCTCGGACATCTTCTATACAGTAGCTCAACCAATAGCAAATGCACTGATGCATGAAGAAGCCTGACTAAGAGACATGGAACCAATCAATGTTACCATGATCACATCAGTCACTGCATTCCTGTTATATCTCTTGTCTAACATCAACTTTGTATTGTACCATATTGCCAAAGCAAAAACACTAAAATGATGAGCATGACTCCTCCAAGATTTAGTAGGCTTCGGTGGACACTTCGTTTGTATGCATTCACAAGGAATTTGTTGAAATTTGCAATTGCTCGTTTCTCCCTGGTAAATGATGTAACCATCTTAGTTGAACCACTTGTTTGTTCAACAAAATTTGCTGCCTTTACATAAGCCCTTGCCCGCGGAATACCATCTTGAGATGACGAGGGACATGACTCTAGTCACAGTATTAGCAGAGGAATCATGAAAAGCATAACCGAGTCAATAGCCATCCCTTGATAAATGCCATCACAAAGCTCCCAACAAATGTCAACCTGAGCTATATGAACTTTCCCATGTTTCCACCCAAGTGTCCTAGATGAGAGTTGTGTTGCCCAACATTCTCCTGGCCAACTCTCTGGTGTTAGTCTATCTGTCAAAGAATGCAACATCTTGTCTCAATATAATTTGCAAATAAAGACCTCTTATTCTTGCAACCGGTTGCTTGCCGGTGACCATCCAGCAAGACACCTAAAGAAATGCTGCCGCACCACACCCAAGCACCAGATAAACTTAAGAGGAATCTGAAGATTTCACAATCTCAACATAAAAACTTCCTTTTTGAGAAATGAGTTTCTCTGTAACAATCCATAAAGTCCATATTTGCAAAGGTTTAACCTTAGACACAAGAGCAACAATATCATTATTAGCCTAGCTTTAGCCGAACGTATTGATCAGTTGTCTGAAAGAGGTGATCATAAGTGGTAGAGAAATGCCATTCCCCACTGCACCTATCAACCCAAACAACTATCAATAGCATATCAGTAAAATCTGCAATTGAGAATAACTTGAGAAATGAAATAGAGTTCCCTTTCTCATCTCTTTTCCTCTTGTTGGAATCTTGTTCATTCTCATTCACAGCAGGGCTCTTTGCCATTGCAGCCGCCACCTCGAGACTCCTTGATATGGCAGTTTCATTGTTTCCTGAATCTTTGGTTGCTTCATTTTCGATAGCCATGCCACTGTACCCGGGACACAAATCTATTATACAACTTCATTATTTGTATATATATAGAATTGCTTGGGGAGTTTCAAAAAGGTTAGCTTGCAAGTGCTGTCTTCAGGGACCCTGATTATATATTATCCTAATTTGAAGTTTTCACCACCAACTCTTCTACTATATACACACTCAAAAATTGATCGTCCAACAAGCAAAGCACGGTACCACGAGTCACTTTCTCTCAATTGAAAACTTGTAGCCCAACATTTCTTATCCTTAAACCCAACACTTCTGCCACGATAACATCCTCATTTATCACACTTGACACATCAAGGCTTTACTCAATCTCTACATTATGACCCTTCAAGTCATAGTGATTTTCGTAGTATCCGCAGGGTGTTCCAACACTTTAAACATTACTGCACGAGTTTCGACCCCAAAAAGAGAAAAGACCTACATCCTAATACATAACAAAGACTAACGCGCTAAAACTAACACACCCTCACAACGTCCCATAAAATTTACATCCCAAAAGATCATAACCTAGGCTCTGATACCACAAGATGTCACACCCCAAAACCAACAAGAATGGGGGATGACACGGCCGTCCTTCCACTTAAAGGACACAGCCTTAAAGCTCCCAAAAATCCAACTCTTAAAAGTCCCCACATCCATATCGCTCTCATATCTACTCATCGCTAATCGAGGGACCTGAAAAACATTGTAAAATAAAGGGGTGAGCAACCACGGCTCGTGAATAGTGCATCTCTTCTAAGTAGATCGAGCACCCACTATGCATATTTATAAAATCAAACCGCAACTCTTTTAACCCAAATATATGATATAACAAACATATAGTAATAAGAATAAATTTCATACGCTTCCACATAGCTATATATATAACAAAAATAATCATTTCATAATAACATCAAAATAAACATCAATGGTCTAATCCATGATCAATGTCACTAATTTACACGCCAATGGTCCATTCCATTAGTTAATCTCATACCACACCAAATCCAGAAATTTAACAAACCTTCAAAGCCAAAATATAACTTTTCTTACTTTAACACAATATGTTCAAAAAAAAATATTCAATATAATAATAAGCAAATGCCAATGGTCTAATCCATTGGTTAATCTCATAAAACATGCATCAATGGTCTATTCCATTGATTAATCTCATCAAACCACATATTGATAATCAAATGAAATTACACGTCGATGGTCCATTCCAACGACTAATCTCAAATTACATATCGATGGTCCATTCCATCGACTAATATCAAATTTCACATCGATGGTCCATTCCATCGACTAATCTCAAATTACACGTCAATGGTCCATTCCATCGACCCAACTCATATCACATGTCAATGGTTCACTCCATTGACCAATCAATTGCTCAATATCCAACCATGGTCACGATACAACGCCTAGTGACGAGGCGATCAAGATTCCCCCCTTGGCAAGGTCTCCACCTATTATTAGCCGGTGGCTCGGCCCACAAGGATATCCTAGAATAGTATGCGCATACCCACAAGCCCCTCGCTGGGCTCACAGCGATATTGAGCATCCACATCAATCCAAAACAACACCATCCATAATTCTCAAACAAAATCCATAAATCATTTCATATATCCCCAAAAGATTCGCAAGTCAACTTATCCACCAGAAATACTTCTCATAAAACATTTTCAAATAATTTCAAACCCCGTCTCATGAATCAATTTCAAATCAAATGCATTTCAAGAAAACTTATCACAAATCAATATCTATATAACCTTCCATAAATCATTTCAAAGTCGAGCTTTTCGTGAAATGGCTTCACAAACCCAAATCATGTAATATTTCTCAACTCTGTTCATCAAACATAATATATATTCATAAAAGTTATCGCACTATTTTCAAATATCAAAACTTAGTAAATGCCCGATCCAACTTTTATGCAATAAACATGCTTATCCATAACTCATCAAATATCAAATCTTTATAATTTTGAAGACATGAGCTTATAAATTCTTAGAAGAGATAGCACCACTCACCTGGGAAAGTCGAAATTCAACTACAACGCTCACTCGAACCAACGCACTCAGATCCCTAACAATTAACGAAAAAACAATATCAAAAAACCGAGTAAAAAGGATATTCGCATAACGACTCGTCTATACTAGGCCTATTTTTCAATAAAACGACACATATGCGCCACGAAAGCTCGCATTTATCGAAAACCCATCGATTTCCCGCAAGGCGCAGCCCATGCGCCGACTTTGTCGCGCCATAATTTCCTCCACAAAATTCCGTTTCAAGCCATCTTACAGTCTTTAAAAAGCTCTCTTAAAGTACAACAACAACCCCAACTCAGCCACCTCAAAACAGCACCGAAAACAACAAAAAAAACAAGCTCGAAGCTTACTGTTCGCTACAGTACCAGCATGCGCCCCCGACTTCAAAATTCCGTTCCGGACAAACCGCAAGCTCAAATCACAATCCGTAAGATACTATAGCTTCACAACATCCCAAAGTACCATTTTTATAAAAATATACAGCTTAACGACTCAAAAATTGTGACGACCCGAGCGGCGGTGCGCGGGGAGGAGGGATGGCGGTGCGTCCGCGCCTCAGTCCCCGGACGTGCGCAAGGAAGGGGTCCTCTCCCTCTTGTCCCACATCGCTTAGGGGGGGAGTCCAGGGCCAATTTATAATGCCTTGGGTCCCTTAATATGTGTGACGCGTTTTAAAACCGTGAGGACTCAGTGTCCAAAGCGGACAATATCACACAGTGGGGCCCGGGATGTTACAATGGTATCAGAGCCGACTCCCGACAGCGTGTGGGGCCACAGCGAGGACGCTGTTCTGCTAAGTGGGGGAGAGTGTGACGACCCGAGCGGCGGTGCGCGGGGAGGAGGGATGGCGGTGCGTCCGCGCCTCGGTCCCCGGACGTGCGCAAGGAAGGGGTCCTCTCCCTCTTGTCCCACATCGCTTAGGGGGGGAGTCCAGGGCCAATTTATAATGCCTTGGGTCCCTTAATATGTGTGACGCGTTTTAAAACCGTGAGGACTCAGTGTCCAAAGCGGACAATATCACACAGTGGGGCCCGGGATGTTACAAAAATCATACTTCGCCGCTCGATATTCCCAAAATTCCGAATTTCAAGCCCTAGGTCCAAAATTACTCCAATTGAACAAATTGGCGGCACAAGCGCTTACCGGGTGTTGCGTTACATAATTAATGCGGCTTGGCGAGGCTTCCATGACGAGAACGCATGAAGCCCCTCCTTTTCTTTTCTCCTCTTCTTCTTCTTCTTCTTCTTCTTTCTCTCTTTCTTCTTCTCTGCGTTCGAGCTCTCTACGTCCCTCTCTCCCCTTCTTTCCTTCTCTCTCTCCTTTTTATCTCCTCAGTTTTCTTTTCCTTTTTCCTTTTTTTCTGTCTTTTCTCTCTCTCTCTCTCTCTCTCTCTCTCTCTCTCTCTCTCTTCTCTTTTTCCCTCTCCCGAAAACTCTCGATTCCTCTCTCTCTGCTGAAACTTCTACCTTTTTCTTTTCTTTTTGACTGGGTCAAAACCCACATTTTACAAAATGGGGATCTCATTTTTGCCTATCAAGCAAAACCATCCATTTGGGATTACTCTAAAAGTTTTTTCAACAAATGAAAAGGAATTTTCAGAAATTTATTTGGATTAAGAGTCAAATAGTTCATTAATAATATAACACAAATCTATTCATTTGACTGCATACTAAAGCCACTTATTTTAGACAAAATAATGGATTTGTCTTGACCAATATATGATTTTTGGAGCATAAGTCGGCAATCTTCCTAGAATGCCAAACCCATCGATCTAACATCGATCGAATTTGCATACATTCCGGAGGAACAGATTTATTTTACAATGCGCCACTCATATGTGTAGGGGCATTTCGCAAGTTATAATTCTTGTCCCAAAGAAAAGAAAAAGCCCTATTTCATCCTCTATTTTTTATAGCGAAACCTTGCCATAAGCAACTTCAAGAAAAAACCAGGAATAGTTGAACTTGAATGTCCTTTACTCCACGAGCTTTGGGAGCACAAGCAATCAAATGTAAATTTTACACAAGTCCATTCAACACTTGACATGTGTCACATTTGGGCCCACATGTCAAGAACCCTTGCATCCTCTTTCTTCAATTGTATGTTTTTACTATTTTCTTCTTCGTATTCTTTTTTCCTTTTTTTTCCCCTTCTTCTTCCTCTCAAATTGCAGGGGATGATAGCAGACGCCCATCAACTCATAATCGCTTTCAACTTAATCATGTGTATCTCCTTCCACCACCACCTCATCACCTTCTCAGTCCTCTTTCATGAAGCTCAACCAATGAATTTGAGCCTCTACTTTTGGATCTAAGCTCGAGCAAACCCTAGACTTGTGATATAGAGGTCAGCTCGACCTCGAATCAACCCTGATTCAAGGTTGACCAAGGTTGGCCTAGGCAATGAATGAGGCGAAGGTGAAGACATGGTTCATCAACACGGCAGAGGGCCTTACCTCTTAGCCAATGCAGACCTTGACATATAAGGCACAGGGGGAGTTGGACAGGAGGTGGTGGCACTGAAGGTTGGAAAGGAAGTGGGTGAAGATGGAGGCAGAGATGGAGGTGATGTCACGCCCCGATCCTCGGGTATGCACACATCCTTCTACATGGTCGATTTTATAATGCGATATCACAGGACTATGTATCACCGACCCTTTCATTTATTAAGCATATGCGGAAGCAGTTATAAATCCCGAGACAATAACACAATGGGATAGAAAAGTAAGGCCATATTTTTTCACATTTAGACAAGATTCACAAAAGAGGATGGATCTCAGTCCTCATCCGGGTCGTACTCAGGATCATCCTAATCCTCTTCTGACTCTTCTTCACTAAGCTCACATCCTTCAAGCTCTTCATCTTTTACTGGCTCATCGTCCTCTTCTGGTTCCTTTTTCACAGGCTCATCTACGGGCCTGAAATGTTGTCCCATAATCGGGATGAGACTACGTCTCAGCAAGTTCGACCCCACTAAGACTCAATTAGGAAACTAATACGCTAACCGGGCTGCCTATACGCGCACGGGTCAAAGGACTTACCTTGGCCTCAGATTCCACCTGCATATTAGCACAATTCAATAGGCACCCAAGCAATCACATCATGGATCGATATCTCGATCAATCGACCTAGTCGATTTCATGTCAATCGGACCATTCACCAGTCATTTACATTCAATCAATCAATTCATAACATCATATCAAAGCAATGATCAATTGACCTAGTCGATTACATACCAACAAGACCACTTCTGGTCATTTCAATTATTCCAACTCAATTCCCAATTATAAATCACGGTCCTTAGGACACAACTTATCTATAGGTGGTAATCACGGCCCCACCAAGCAACTTTCTTAGATTTAGTGGCTTGACGGTCCCACCTGACCCTTTCAAGATCTGATGGCTTTATGGTCCCACCCGACCCTTTAAAGATCTGATGGATTTACGGTCCCACCCGACCCTTTTAAGATCTGATGGCTTTACGGTCCCACCCGACCCTTTCAAGATCTAATGGACTTACGGTTCCACCCGACCCTTTCAAGATCTGATGGCTTTACGGTCCCACCCGACCCTTTTAAGATTTGATGGCTTTACGGTCCCACCCCACCCTTTCAAGAGCCGATGGCTTTACGGTCCCACCCGACCCCTTTCAAGATCTGATGGCTTTACAGTCTCATCCGACCCTTTCAAGATCTGATGGATTTACGGTCCCACCCGACCCTTTTAACTACAGCCAACGATATTGCACCTCGTAATTAAATTCCTCAATTTCATAATATCTCGGCCTAATTTGTTGGTATCAAAGATACTCGATAAAATATCGTGTGGGTACACAATCGGCCTTAGCCAAAATAGAATAGTTTCCTTTTTATAAATCCCACCATTTTATGTAGTCTACCAAAACATTTTTGGCATTGTCAACCGATACCCGGTTATTTTTCAATTAATAACCAAATATTATTCAATTTAGGAATAAATTCTAAAATCACTCATAAATCAATTTAGCAAAAAATAAAGCTCAATTAAATAAATGGACTGCACCACGACAATCAGCACGAAATTACCCCACACGACCATCCCGGTTGAATTTCCGAAAAATAAATAATTAAATAATTAATTTCGAAATTTAATTAATAAATATAAAAAAATCCAATTTTGGCTCGCATTGCCTAATTGAAGCCCAATAAGGGTCGGGAAAAATCCCGAGATGCATTCAATAAATAGTATAGGCAGTTCTCTAGCTAAGTACACAAACCACTTATCTAATATGTAATGCAATTAACTAATAATCACTAATCCATTATAATCTAACCACCTAATTGCACTTAATTACATCTAATCAACCCTTAAGCATCATTAGTCTACTAAGTAAGGATTAGTGAGATTACTCACTTGGCAAAGTGAAGACCGGAACGCCACGACGACGACGTGACGGCAACCGAAATCGGGCTTTCGACGACACCGACGAGCTTGGACCGGGCCCAAAAGCTATACAAGCCCACATAAATTTCTGGGCTTGGGCTAGTCTTCACGAGCTTCACAATGCTGGGCTGGGCTTCAATTGATTTGCTGGAATTGGGCCTCGCTGAACTGGGCTGAAGATTCCATTAATGGGCCGCACTTGTGGACTTGGGCTTTACTGGTTTGAAGATGGGCTGAGCAAATTTGCTGGCCTAGGCTGACGTAGCTGGATTGGGCTGAAGACTGCTGGGCTCACTGGGCTTGGGCCACGAACAAGAAAACGGAAACTGCCGGGCTTTGGCTTCACTGGGAATGTGGACTGAATGGAGCGGCTGACTTGCATGAAGATGCTGGCATGCGGATGAGCTTCGCTGGGTTGCCTGCAGGAAGGAGACGTGGACTGCTGGCAAGGGCGGCTGAATTCGGTCAATAACCGACCGAGGGACAGCAAGATTGACTTGCTTCGTGGAGGCGAGAGGGAGTTCGGTGGGGTAGGAGTTGGCGCGGAGCTGCAGTAGGTGAAGACACGAGCTTGAAGGAGATGGAGAGTTCGTGGAGATGTGGAGTTGAGGGTCTTCGGTTTGCTGCTGGGTTGACTGGCCTGGGCAGCTTCGTTGGCGCCAAATTGGTGGGGGCAGCAAGAGAGAAAGAGAGGCAACGAGGGGCTTGGTAATCGAAGGAAAATAAAGGGAAAATGAATGCAAAGTAGGAGCCAACGGAGAGGGAGAGAGAAACGGTCAAGCAGGAAGAAGATGATGGAGCATTCGGTGGAATGAATTGAAACAAAAGCAAAAGCAGAAGATAGCTGGGTCGGGGGAAGCTACGCACGAAGGAGAGGCAGCCAAGCGTGCTTGAGAAACCAAAACAAAAAGTCCATAAGCCTAATCCCCTCCATTAATTTCATGTCCCCTTAAAGTCTACAACCTTATCTTCTTTGTCCCCATTTCTTTCTTGCAAGGTAATTTCCATAAATAATCCAATTTTAATGTCCAAAAATCCAATCCCCTCCCAAGCTCCGAATTTAATCAAATTAAACTTCAATTTCATCCTCGATTTCTCCAAATCGACGTCCAAAATGGATGAAGAAAAGTCTACCAAATTTCCACACTTTCCTGTCGTCAAGTAGCTTGGTCTGGAAATCCAAATTCCCTTCAATTAAGCCCATCTGAATTTCTGTTATTTTTCCACAACATGCAAATCAATTTTCCGTAAAATCTCGAACTCAATGAAATTTCTCCGAAAGACAAGACGACACCCTATAAATGAACCGCAACATGCTCAAATATCTGATTCCTGAAACCGAATTCAATTTCGTGGTTAAAAATCGATCAAACGCGATTTTAGTCCGATCCGACCTACTGGGTAGCTTTTATGGATTTTATCGCGGTTATATTCCTTAACGGCTTCACCCAATAGATTGGTTAACTCGTGAGTGATCAGCTCAGAGAAAAAGGACCATAGGTGCGCCGGTGAAATGCCCATTTCATATATTCGGGACAATGTTGAAATTCGAGATGTCACAACTCTTCCCCTCTTATAAAAATTTCGTCCTCGAAATTTAAACCTTTACCAATCCTTAAACAAAAAGGTGGGGGTATCGTTGTCTCATCTAGTCTCACTTTCCTCGGTTGCTTCTTCAGTCCCGTGGCGTTGTCAGACCACTTTGACCAAGGGGACTATCTTGGTTCACTGAATCCGATCTCTCTAAACCAACAGCTGAACCAACTTCTCACGTACGACACTCTGTCGTCCACATATAATTCTTCAAGATTTAGCACGTGCGTCGAGTCAGGTTCGTATGTCCTCAACCTCGACACATAAAAGACGTCATGCATTTGTGCCTACTTTGGCGGCAACGCAAGACAATACGTTAGGATCCCGATTCTTTTTAGAATCTCAAAGGAAACTACATACCTCGGTTCCAGATTTCTCCCCTCCTTGCTGAAGCGCAAGGTATCCCTCATTGGTGACACCTCCAAAAAGATGTAATCACCAATTTGGAACCTTCAGGGCCTTCAATGCTCAACAACACAACTTTTCTGGCGGCACTGAGCGGTCTATAATATGATTCTGATCACGATAACTGCAATCACTGACTGCTGAATTGACCCTCGGCCTGTGATCTTTCTTTCTCTGATCTCATCTCAACAAACTAAAGTTCTGTACACTCTGCTCTTGTCGCGACCAAATTTTCGGGTGTGAACCACCTAGGGTTTGGCTAATGGATTCTTAAACCTAAACTTAACTCGAGCTCTCCCAAGCCCATACCAATTCGTGACTTAGGTTTAAATTCTTAACATGCAAATAGATTTTATCTATGAATCGCCACTAATCTATTTTTTGGTGAGTCGATTAAAAACCCAAGTAAAATAACAGGAGAATTATTTTACTCCTACGAACTAGAGACTATGGGTACGGGGACTTGATTACACTAGATTTCTCTAATGCTATTTTGGTACCATTCTTTTATTTTCAAAAATGTTTTTACAGGCAGCTTGAATTGATTTTCCACTTCCCTAACATATGAGGTGATCATGCGGGTGTGCAAACCACCAATTTAACACCCAGATAAACAATGAATAAATTGCAAAACTTACCTCAAAGCAACGGAAACATCTGCAATGTTAAATTAGAATCCACATCAACAACCTTAGATATGATTTCTAATTAACATGCAATTTCTTTTTTTTTTTTTTACTTTTACTTATTTAATGAGGATCATGCAATGTTACTAATCTAACATGCAATGATATGGCATGGCAATATGACCTAAACTATATGAATGAGTAAAACGACTTCCAAAGAAATGCAATAAATATGCAATCTAAATTTATCAAATGACCTAACTCTAATGACGAGGAAGTTCTAATTAAACGAACCTAGCAATCACTAAATGACGTGCACTTTATAAACCTAATTCTATATGACGTGCACATGATTTTTTTTTTTTCTAAAAATGCAATCTATTCTAGAGAATGAAATGAATTTATTCTAAGACAATTTTTTGTACTTTCCATGAAATTCGAAATTAAGAAAAAAGCAAAGATTATCTAGCTAGATTAAGACTCTATCCAGCTTATATTAAGGATCAGGTCAGACTAAATCCTAATTTAAACCATGATATTATCTTAACCTAGCAATCTCTAACCTAAGATGCAATTTATCTAAAAATCAATTTAAACTCAAAATGAGACATGCAATATTGTCCAATATGCAATGACGTACAAATAATATCCTAATTCTACATGACATATACATGATGACCTTTTTTGTGTTTTTGTTTTATTAATTTCGAAATTAAGAATTGTCAAATTATTAAACATGCAACCTAAGTAAAAAAAACTAGCAACCTAAATTGATTGATTTGATTTTTGATTGATTTGATTGATTTGATTGATTTGATTTTTTTTTATTTTTGAAAAGTAAAATCTCTATTCTAAATATGCAAAATAACAAGAAATATTCTAAAACAAAACTAATCCTAACTCAAATATTTTTTTGGATTTTTTATTTTACAAAATAAAATTGATTCAACTAACGTGATGGCAAATTAGATAAGATAGGATCAATATCTACAAATTGGTGAACCATATCTCGCGTATGAGATCGGGTTAGCCAATTTTTAAATAAATCATGAATTGAATCTCGGGGGGGAGATCGAATTGGCGATTTTTACAAGAGATTGTGAGTCGGATTTTGGGTGCGAAAATCGGACTATCAATCCCTAATTTTAGAGGCAATATCATGTCGGAATCTCAATCATACATTAGGAATAATTCTACTAAAAAATCAAAGTAAATAAAAGAAAATAACATAGAATAAAGTAAATAAATAAAAAAAAGTGAAAAAAATACCTAATTGATTTTCTCCTTTTCCTTTTTTTCTTTTCCACACACAGCACATGCACAGCCAAGGGCAACCAAGCTGCCTGTTTTTGGAGTAGGGGGTGATCGTCGGAGCTTTGGCAAAGGGTGGCAACCGGCGTGGCAGCAAAGTGGCGGTGCGAGCTCCAGTGGCGCCATTTGGTTGCTGGGTCGAAAGGGAGCTCGAGCGTGTGCAACGGCGACGGTGGAGGCAAATCGGCGATGGCTTTGTGAACAGGGGTGTCGCAAGGGTGTTGGGTCGGAATGAGCAGTGGTCCGGCTTGGGTCCGGTTGCTGGCTCGAGCAGAGACGCTAGGTGACGAAGGGCTCGAAGGCTCGGAGCACTCGAACGGCGGCGGCGCTCAGGCGGCACGCGCAGCTAGTTGCAGGTCAGGCGGGATAGGGGTGTGGCTTGGTCCAGGCATTGCGGGCGAAAGCACTCTAGGGGCTGCGTTGCAGCCGGGGGAGGAAGCGCAGTTGCGGGTCGGCTCGGGCTTGGCTCTGGCAGCGACAAAGGTGTGGCGAGGGAGGCCCACGGTACGGTGGTGGCGAGCAGCTCGGGTGGTTGCTCGGGCGAGGAAGTGTAGCAACTAGCTTTGAGCTCAAATTGAGGGGCGGAGCAGAGTTGGGCAAAGACGGGCACTGGCGCTTTGGTGTCCGGATCTGGCGTGACAGTAGTGCTGGTGTGGCAACGATGTGAGATCGGGGGGGCAATGGCGAACGGGAACAAGCGGAGCATGGCGATGGGCAGATCTCGGCCTCTGGACAGTAGCTGTAGCACGAGCTTGCGGGTGATGGAGCACGGTGGCAGGGCAGCAAGGGCGTCGTTGCTGCGGCACGAGCAATGGACGGCGGCCGCGATGGGCTTCGGTTCTAGGGGGCATCGGTGTGGCGAGGCAGCGGCGTCCGGTGGGCAGCGAGTGCAGGCAGACAGCAATCGAGCCCACCGGAGAAGAAGAACAGGGTTCTTCTTCCCTCACGTCACTTTCTCTCCCCTATCTTCTTTGCACGCTTCTCTCCTTTTTCTTTCGACTTTTTGTGTTCCTTTTTTGATGAAGAGAAGCCCCCTCTACGTACGTTCATGTGTATCGTGGCCTCCTCGAAAACCTATATGACTAATCTATTTATAAGCCTCAAACTAGGGTTTTAATTTTTCCAAATTGATATCCATGAAGATTCTTTTTTCTTCCAAATGTAATATTCACTTTTCATATCTACCTTATCCAAAAATTCATCATATCTCAGAAAATTTCAAAATTTTATTTTCTCACAAGATAATTTCCGATTACTTTTAAAAAAAGGCTTGGGTCAATTTGCTCGCTTCATGGGCTAGTCCAGTTTGTCAATTTAAAGCTCAGAACTACTAATTCAAATACACCGGTCACCGGTCCAATAAATAATTGCAAAATATGTAAATTAAAACTAAATGCACCTACATTTATATGCTATGCAATTGATATTTTTTTCATAGATAAAATTAACCCCTAATTTTTTAATGTGATAAATGATTAAATAGGTCGCCAAAATTTAGGTGTCAACAGCTGCCCCTCTTTGAAGGTGAGCTCGTAAAGGTTACCTTCAAAGACAAATTGAGACCTAAATTTTGACTATACACGTGCAATGAATGATTTTTTTTTTTAGGAAAATGAATTCTATTTTTAATGCACTTTATATGATGCATGGAAATGCTAATGCAAATGATAAATGAACTTACCTGAAATAATTTACCTTCAAAGACGATAGAGTAGTTCGAGGTAGTTTGTGTTACATGTCCAGGACCCGTACCATTCTACGGTCGCCTGAATGAGGAAATAGGTGTTGTCTAGGACCTGTACCATTCTATGGTCGCCTAAACGGAGATTCACTTTCCAAGACCCATACCGTTCTACGGTCGCCTGAATAAGGAATAGGTGTTGTCGAGGACCCATACCATTCTACGGTCGCCTTAATCAGACTGAATCTAGAGAAAAATCTTTTGGGGACAACTTCGTTGAGTGTCGGTATAAAGGACTCTGGGCTACAAAAGCATGCCAGGTCGATAAAAGAAAACCGGGCTACGAAAGTACACGGTTTTGATAAAAGGGAACCTGGGCTACGAAAGCACGCCAGATTAATATGAACACCGGGCTACGAAAGCACGCCGGGTCGATAAAGAGGGACTCTGGGCTACAAAAGCACGCCAGGTCAGGAACTCCGGGCTACGGAGGCACGCCGGGTCTATTAAAAGGGACGTTGGGCTACGAAAGCACGCCGAATCAATCATGAGGGACATCGGGCTACAAAAGCATGCCAAGGTCAAGAACTCCAGGCTATGGAAGCACACCGGGTCGATAAATGGATATCGGGCTACGGAAGCATGCCGAGTAAATGAAAATGGACACTAGTTTACAAAAGCATGCCGAGTCAAGAACTCCGGGCTACAGATGCACGCCGGGTCTATTAAAGATGACATCGGGCTACGAAAGTACGCTGAATCTATTAAAAGGGACACTGGGCTACGAAAGCACGCCAGGTCAAGAAAGGGACATCGGGCTACGGAAGCACACCGAGTCTATCAAAAGGGACACTAGGCTACGAAAGCACGCCAGGTCAAGAAAGGGACATCGGGCTATGGAAGCACGCCGAGTCGATAAAAATGACTCTGGGCTACGAAAGCACACCAGGTCGATATAACTGGACATCTTGACCAAATCAAGTGTCCATGCACTTGAGAGAGAATACTTGCACAATGACAAGTATTTAGAGTATGGTAGAGATATACTTACCTGGTGATATCTCTAATTCTTGGGGATATGTCTTTTGGAATTTAGATATCTTGTGGAGGTCTTTCACCTCATGGTGGAGGTTTCTCATTTCCTAATATCATGAAACATTCTGAAATGAACTCGAATTACCTGTCAGACATGATTTAGAGCAAAAACTAATATGTATTCACCAAAGAGATAGACAATTTGAGCTACTCTAGAATGCACATTTCAACATTCAGTGAGGTTTTCATCAATTCAATCGAGGTTCATGCATACTGACCTTTGCATCACCCAAATTTCCACTAGAAAGAATCATCGTTCAAGACAATTTTCATGACATGGATTTTCTAAGAGTACTAAATGAGAGACTTTAAGTTAGAAAGGACTTTCACTCCTTCTCATTTCAGAAGGGCTATTTTATGAGAATCGTTCAATCTCACTATCATCATACCAACAAGGGTCCGAGTATTCTCACAAGCAATACAACCTTACCAATTTGAGAGGTCTTTAATAAGGACCGTAATGTGGGCTTGGTCAATGGCTTAACTCTTCGAGTCAAGGCAATTGAAAGAACAATTCTATAATCATCTCCGGGTTTACAAGTCAAGAACCTTGCAAAATGAGAAAGAAATAATCTTGCTCGGACTTCTTCGAGTGATGCTTATAAACATATGAACTCTTATGTTAATTCAAGTGCCCTAATCTGAAGAGATTTTGTGAGGGACGTAACGTAGCCTGGGTTCATGGGTTAAGAAATGAAATGATATTAGGCTCAAAATGTGTGTGAATGGTGAGAGTTAGTGATCATCTTGGCATTGCCACCAGTTTTCTTTTTCACCATCAGGGATTGTCTTGATGAAGTGCCCCGTTGATTGTAAAAACTCAGCATTATTACTCCATTGGGATTCAATTCTTGCAATTGACAGTCACCTATCTTGACTCTCTTTTTCATCTATGGGCATTGGCCTTGCTTTTACCAGGCACACCGCTTTTTTATGCCCCTAGTTTTCATGCATTTTTTCTTAACTTTTTTTTATGGGCATCGGCCTTGCTTTTATTAGGCACACTATTTTTTCACGCCTCTTAGTTCTATTTTGATTTCAATTCTTGCGCATAATGCATGCGTCAAGCAATTACACTTTGAATGACATTCGAACTTTCAAGGGTCTTAATCTACTTTTTGCCTTACCCCAGTGTGGGGGATGATCACCAATTGGATTTAAAGAAATGAGATTGCAGGCTCAAGTGGGCTGTGCAAAGGATATAACTATATAGGATAGATAAAGAAATGCTCTTCGTCATCCTATGGCACTTAAATTAACACATAAATTTAATGTAACAGCATGACCTGAAGATTGATGCAAGTGAGAGCAAGAAAATTTCTTTCCATTTTCCTCATCTCATGATGTCATTTTACCTCCCAATTGCCCCAATGTGGGGTGGTTCTTGACAGGGGTAATTTGAAAGAATTTCCACGAGTGTATGGGCTCAAAAGGGTTAAGCAATTGATCACATATAGTGTTTAGGATAAAGAAATAAATTGCTCCTCATCATTTCAGCTGCTGTACCTTTTGCGAGAGAACTCTTTACCTTGCGGTTATGAACCTTCCTTCACTCACCTCACAAGTGTATAAGTAAGGGACTATGTATAAGATAGGGTTTGCCTTTCATCATCCCAACTCATCTCATTAAGTATGCTCAATTCATTCCACATCATTCATTAAATTAGTCCATCTTGACGTTCTTTAGTGGAATTGGTGGATAAAACATGTAAGAGTCACTATGCAAGATCCTTTTTTTAAAAAAAAAAAAAAATAGCCCAACAACTTTAAGCATGAAAAACTTTCAAATTCCAAACAATTTACCACACTTAAAAAATGGTTTTAAGCACTCATGCAGGGGATTATTCTCCAATGGGATTGCCTCAGTAATGGATGTCCTTGGGCTGTCCTTATCAATCAAGACTAAAAATCTGCTTTTGCCCTAAAATATGTCATGCCCTCAATCTATCACCTAATGCGCTCTTTTCAAATGCTTTCTCATTAGGGCAAGAAAGTAATGCTCTGAAACACGAAGTAAATGAGTCAAAAATTAAATAGGGCTAACCTAATGCATGCTTTTGGAAATGGCTTGAAAAATGATTGTTTTTATTCTCCTTTTTGGGATTTTTTTTTTTGATGAGGAATCATAAAGAAGCCCAGTCCTCAGATTTTTTTTCCATGGATGATATTTTCTTTTCATTGTTGAATATCGTCATCGGGCCGGTTTAGTGTACCCATCATGTCCTCAAAATTGGAAATAAAATTGTAATTTCATTGAATAGAATCAAAGGAATTACATTATTGGAACGGAAAATGCAAACAAGCCAAACCCTAAAACCGAAAGTGATAATTGAAATTTCAAAAAGTAGAAAATCCTAAACAAAACTTGAAGTCCTAGAAGATAAGAACTTCTTCACTCAATGACAGCGTTCACGCCTCCATCATGGTTGGGCAGAGGATTTTTTGATTACTACTAAAGGAAAATGCCTTTGTATCCAAGAGATCTTAAACCTTATTCTTCAAAACATAGCAATCATCAGTGGAGTGACCAACCTCTCCCATGTGATAGTCACACTTTTCGGAGGAATTATATGGAGGATAATGCTCGAGATTTGGTCGCTTCGACTCAGTAGAGATTAATCCCTTATTTTGGAGAATAAGCAAAACTTTGGATAAGGGGTCTAGGAAGAGGTGTAAACTGTCTCCTAACATTACGTCGTTGACTCGAGAACTGATGTCCTCCACCTTGTTGCTCATTAGAAATCTTAATTATTGGAGCATGATTGGATGTATCATGATTCGGTTGAGAGTAGGCCATATTAATCTCAACTTCAGGATCATTCTCCTTCTTGGTAGAAAATCTCTTGTTAGATGGCTTAGTAAACCACCCTTCTCCTATCCCCATCTCGATCTGTTCACCCACCGGGATAAGTTGGTTGAAGTTCTCAACGTACATGCTAGCCATCCGGTTGCGGAACTCAAATGGGAGAGTCTTGACAAATAACTTCATCAACTCCTTATTAGTAGGTTCAGGAGTGATTTGAGCTGCTAGATTTTGCCATCTCACGGCATACTCCTTGAACGACTCGCTTTTCTTCTTTTCCATCCACTCCAGGTCTTCTCGGGAAGGTACAATGTCCATGTTGAACTTGTACTATTTGAGGAATGCGTTAGCCACTTTGTTCCAGGTGTCGAGGAGGTTCACATTTTTCATCACGTACCAGTTTAGTGCGGGTCCAGTCAAACTTGCATGGAACGATTGGATCGTGAGGGGCTCATTTTTGACGTGCTGGGTCATGCACACGTGGTACATCTGCAGATGAGATTTCGGGCAAGATGTACTGCCATATTTCTCAAACTTCGGCATTTTGAACTTGCTCGGCATTTTGACCTTCTCATAAATTGAGAGGTCGAACGGGAGTGAGCTTTGTGACTCCTACAGTTGTCTCACTTTCTCTTCTAGCTTCGCAACATGCTCATCCTGATTTGTCTTGGGAATGCTGTCAAGCTTGGCCTTTCCAACAAGGACCGTGTCATCTTCCAGCCCGGGCATGTCGTTGTCAATCGTCTGAACCTTGTTTGCTTGCTTCGGGATAACTACTTCAGGAAGAGTGGGTGCAGCTGTTGGATTCGCTTGGAGGAATTGGAGTTGATCTGTCACAAGCTGCATAGAGGCAAGTACTGGTTAGAGTTGAGTCTTCACAGCGAACATACGATCATGCATTTCATTTTGGTAAGCCATTTTAGCCCTTGACCGTGTAATAATAGGCGATTGTGGTGGATCCGTTATGACCTAATCCAAATGAATGGAAATATGTAAGCAAAAGGTGTAAATAGAGAGCCAATCCATGACAACAATCTATTTGTTAGTCAAGAAAAGTCCATAAATGAAGTGGATTTCCTAAAAATGGACTAGGAAAACAAAGACATGGGATGCCCCAGTAGGGACGAAATTTCCTAAACATGAACTAGGAAGAGCCAAGACACGAATTGAAAACAAATTTCCAATTTTTTTATTGATTGCAAATGATTCATTGCATGGCAATTTCCTCATTTCATTCCTAATTGACGAATAATTTAGATCAAATGACTAACCTAGATTGTCATGACGGACCAAAATTATGACAAAGTAAGTAAATTGCATAGTATAGGGATGGAAGACTTACTTCATCAAGGGAAATTAATGGCAATCACATAGACATGTGCATGGTAAGTGGCTTGATTTCTAATCTATAAGGCTTATCAAAGTGGAGTCACAAGGATGATCGGACTAGCCATGGGCATGTGGACTATGTTGGGTCCTCATGACTTCGGCTTGGTCAAAGAGCTGACCTAGGTTGCGGGCATGTGAACCAAGGTGGGTACTCTTGACACCAAAAAAAAAACTTAGGGATTGAGATGGGCGACTGTACCGCGGCAAGCGGTCGGAGTGGCATTCATCTTAATACCATCCTAGATGATCCTATGCGGCCCAGGTCCGGCGGCAGGTTGTGTGTGCAAAAGTGTAGTGCTAGATGCAAGGCATGCACAACAGTTTAAATCAAACAACACTTCAATAAAAAATAAACCATACATCCTTAACTCCGACCTACAAAGCAAGGGTTAGCAATCACTTCCCATTATACCTCCCAATTTGCAAGAACATTTAACACCTTAAATGTTAGGGACATATCTAGGATCCTTGCTGCCAAACAAAAACATTTTTTCAAAAAAAGAAAATTGGCCTAAGTCCACTAAGAATTTGAACTCAAGTCCCCAGCGGAGTTACCAAGTTGTGGCGACCAAATTTTTGGATGGGAACCACCTAGGGTTTGGCTAATAATGGATTGTTAAGCCTAAACTTAACTCGGGCTCTTCCAAGCCCATACCAATTCGCGACTTAGGTTTAAATTCTTAACATGCAAATAGATTTTATCTAGGAGTCATCGCTAATCTATTTTTTGGTGGGTTGATTAGAAACTCAAGTAAAATAACGGGAGAATTATTTTACTCCTACGAATCAGAGACTATGGGTACAGGGACTTGGTTACACTAGATTTCTCTAATGCCCTTTCGGTACCATTATTTTATTTTCAAAAATGTTTTTGTAGGCAGCTTGAATTGATTTTCTACTTTCCTAACATATGAGGTGATCATGCGGGTGTGCAAACCACCAATTTAACACCCAGATAAACAATGAATAAATTGCAAAATTTACCTCAAAGCAACGGAAGCATCTGCAATGTTAAATTAGAATCCACATCAACAACCTTATATATAATTTCTAATTAACACGCAATTTCTTTTTTTTACTTTTACTTATTTAATGAGGATCATGCAATGTTACTAATCTAACATGCAATGATATGGCATGGCAATATGACCTAAACTATATGAATGAGTAAAACGACTTCCAAGGAAATGCAATAAATATGCAATCTAAATTTATCAAATGGCCTAACTCTAATGACGAGGAAGTTCTAATTAAACGAACCTAGATATCACTAAATGACGTGCATTTTATAAACCTAATTCTATATGATGTGCACATGATTTTTATTTTTCTAAAAATGCAATCTATTCTAGAGAATGAAATGAATTTATTCTAAGACAATTTTTTTTTTTTGTATTTTTCATGAAATTCGAAATTAAGAAAAATGCAAAAATACCTATCTAGATTAAGACTCTATCCAGCTTATATTAAGGATCAGGTTAGACTAAATCCTAATTTAAATGATGATATTATCTTAACCTAGCAATCTCTAACCTAAGATGCAATTTATCTAAAAATCAATTTAAACTCAAAATGAGACATGCAATATTATCCAATATGCAATGATGTACAAAGAATATCCTAATTCTACATGACATATGCATGATGACCTTTTTTTTGTTTTTGTTTTATTAATTTAGAAATTAAGAATTGTCAAATTATTAAACATGCAACCTAAGTCAAAAAAAAAAAAAAAAAAAAACAAGCAACCTTAAATTGATTTGTTTTGATTTTTTTGATTTTTTTTGATTTTTTTGATTTTTGAAATTTGAAATAAAATTTATATTCTAAATATGCAAGATAACAAGAAATATTCTAAAACAAATCTAATCCTAACTCAAATATTTTTTTGGATTTTTTGTTTAACAAAATAAAATTGATTCAACTAACGTGACGACATATTATATAAGATAGGATCGATATCTACAAATCGGCGAACCATATCTCACACATGAGATCGGGTTAGCCAATTTTTAAATAAATCGCGAATCGAATCTCGGGAGGGAGATCGGATTGGCGATTTTTACAAGAGATTGTAAGTCGGATTTGGGTGCGAAAATCGGACTGTCAATCCCTAATTTCAGAGGCAATCTCATGTCGGAATCTCAATCATACATTGGGACTACTAAAAAAAGACAAAGTAAATAAAAGAAAATAACATAGAATAAAGTAAATAAATTTAAAAAAAAAAAAAAAAAAACTACCTAATTGATTTTCCCCTTTTCCTTTTTTCTTTTCCACACACAGCACGTGCGCAGCCAAGGGCAACCAAGCTGCCTGTGTTCGGAGCAGGGGGTGATCGTCGGAACTCCGGCAAAGGGCGGTAACCGGCGTGGCGGCAGAGCGGCGGTGCGAGCTCCAGTGGCGCCGTTTGGTTGTTAGGTCGAAAGGGAGCTCGAGCTCGTGCAGGGGCGACGGCGAAGGCGAATCGGCGACGGCTTCGTGAACAGGGGTGCTGCAAGGGTGTCGGGTCGGAACGAGCAGCGGTCCAGCTCGGGTCCGGCTGCTGGCTCGAGCAGAGACGCTAGGCGACGAGGGCTCACGGTACGGCGGTGGCGAGCAGCTCGGGTGGTTGCTCGGGTGAGGAAGTGCAGCAATCGGCTTTGAGCTCAAACAAAGGGGCGAAGCAGAGCTGGGCGGAGACGAGGCGCTGGTGCTCGGGCGTCCGGATCTGGTGTGGCAGCAGCGCTGGTGTGGCGGTGACGCAAGATCAGGGCGGTGATGGCGAACGGGAACAAGCGGAGCACGGCGGTGGGCAGTTCTTGGCCTCTGTACAGCAGCTGCAGCACGAGCTTGCGGGCGATGGAGCGATGGTGGCAGGGCAGCAAGGGCGTTGTTGTTGCGGCGGCGAGTAATGGACGGTGGCATCGGTGGGCTTCGGTTCCGGGCGGCATCGATATGGCGAGAAGGCGACGTCCGGCGGGCAGCGAGCGCGGGCAGACAACAGTCGAGCCCACCGGGGAAGTTCTTCTTCCCCTTTTTTTATTTCTTTCTCTCTCTCTCTCCTCCTGTCTCCTCTCACGTCACTTTCTCTCCCCTGTCTTCTCTGCACTCTTCTCTCCTTTTTCTTTCGACTTTTTGTGTTCCTTTTTCGACAAAGAGAAGCCCCCTCTACGTACGGCCGTGTGTATTGATATCTATGGCCCCCCTAAACCCTACGTATTTTTACCTATTTATAGAGCACAGATTAGGTTTTTTAAAATTTTCCAAATCCATATCCACAAAGATTTCTTTTCGAAACGCAATATTTGTTTTTTTTTCCAAACGTAATAGTTGCTTTTGAATTGAAATCTCACAAAGATAAATCAGTAAAATCTCTCCGAGGATACGGGCTTGGGCCGATTTGCTTTCTTCATGGGCTTAGCCTGACTCATCAAATTAAAGTTTATGAACCATCAATTCGAACCCATCCGTCACCGGCCCAATGTAAATGCAAATAAAAAATAGATGCGCCTAAAACTATATGCTATGCGATTAACCATTTTTTCAGGGATAAAATTAACCTCTAATTTTTTAATACGATAAATGACCAAACGGGTCGCCAAAATTTAGGTGTCAAGAGCTCTGTTCTACCTCAAAAGAACTATCTGACTGTTTTGCTAAAACTAGAAATCCTTGATTCTAAATCTGATATAGATCTGCCGCTAGTACTCCACGAAGTCGAACTATCTAACTTTTGTACACTTCTTCACGTTTGATCAAATCAAGATCCCTTCACACAGCAACGACGTGAGTCAGCTTCATCCATCTCCTGACCATTCTCCCAAATGGAAACATTATTCTTTTAACTCCTTGAGTAAATTTATCACATACTGCAATACTACAGTGAATTTCCTAACAAGGTCTTTTCCTCAAGTTCCGTACTATCTGACACCTATCATCACCCGCGATACTTCGACGTTCCATCTTTCGAAATCTGAAAGTCGACTTTTCCCTTACTGATATCCTCTTACAGGATTTTCTGAACATTCTAGTTTGTCAACTAAAGCGTTTGATTCTTGCTTGTATAACTGGTTCAATTTTGAGGGCGGCTGTAAAAATTCAAAAAGGTAGCCCACCTCAAATTTGAAAACCGAGTTTCGAATCATTTTCAAGTAAAGTCTATACTTTAGCCAGCCTATGCACAATTGAAGACTCTCAACTCAACGAATCAGTGACTTCTTTCTTTCCTCCAGGGTGATACCAAGTAGCACCATTCTAGTCCTGCCAATCTTCTGACTCACGACACTGTCTCATATTCAACTCATTAGGTCTCAACTGGCGGGACGCATATGCAATGATCTTATCATATCGCATCAGTACACACCCAGTCGTCTACACAACACCTCATTATAGATCTCGCTTCACTAATAACTGTTTCAGTCTTCATCGGGTCCATGGAAATTCTTTCACCATTCTCAGATGTCCCTTGTGCTCCTTAGCATTCCTCGAATGCACTAGAATGTCATTAAAAGACACGAGCCCAACCGATCTAGATATTCCTTGCACACTCTGTTTGCCAAATCCATGATAGCAGCTGGAGCGTTTACTAGGCCAAACAGTCTTACAATACTCTCGTAAAGATTATATCAAGTACGAACAATTGTCTTCCATATAACCTCTATCCTGGTTCGTAACTGACGACATCTTGTTCTCAAGTTGATCCTTGAAGACATCGACACTCTTTATGTCTGGTCATCCAATTCATCGATCTTTTATAATGGACGCTTGTCCTTGATCGTCACCTAATTGAGTTGACGATGGTCGATGCATACTTGCAACAAACCATCTTTCTTTTTCTCACAAACAAAACTAATGTTTCCCCAAAGTGATGCACTGATATGCATGAATTCCTCATTCATCAATCTTCACATCTGCATCTCCAGTTCTACCAATTCAGACAACAACAACTAGTAAGAAGCCTTCGAGAGTGGCTCTATCCTGGTGCTAGCTCGATCGCAATTTCTATCTCTTTCTCTGACGACGGTCTGACAGTTCTTGTGACAACACATCTCGAAATTCTTAGACCACTGAGATGTCCTCCATCTCTAGTTCTCCGATCTGTCCTATCCAAGACAATCGCCAAGCAACCTTGGCAACCTCCGTCTAACAAACAAGTTGCCTTCAGCCAATGAGATTAATGAAATCGAAGATTCTTTTCGACTCCCAATAACCTCGACACTTTCACATGCTAATGGACTAAACCAGATTACTCCAAGACCATGATTCATTATCACAAGATGCTCCATGAACCCACACTATTCACGTGGCGTCAAACTCACACCTCAGCAACTAGTCAAGCACAACTATTACTAGTGATTCCCCTCTCTTTCACTTTTACTTCAACAATTTAAGTTCTACCAACTCAGCACAAAACTCTGCTGCGCTGCTCTGATAAAATCACCTCCAACACATTCTTTCTTTGTCTATACTACCTTAGACTTCCACTGACAGTCCTTCACCTGATGGCCATGCTGGTCATCATCACAACATGTTCTAGTCACACTCAGACATTGGATTTATCCATGCTTCCTTCTACAATTCCGACACCTATCTGGTGTGTCTTCTATCTCCCATCAGGTGAAAGCATGCACTCTTTTTGGTACCAGAGACCTATTCTAAAACTCCATTGTGCGTTTTATGGCGCATTTCCTCTAATCCGTCCCATCGTCCTTCTAGGACTGTCTCCAGTCAGGTAACTCTGTTGGCTATACTCGAAACAAATTCTTGTCCTAAGAACACATAAGCCTGATCTTTGCCGTCACGCACAGGAATAGTATGTTCCATTTTGACTTAGTGTTGACCTAACTGTCACACCCTTCTTATTGGGTGGAATAGAATACTCTTCTCTCCACATCGGTCTTTTCCTTGACCGATTTCCATCTCTGCTTGAACTGAAGCTGTACTTCAACTCGGATGCAACGGCTCGCTCCCAGATCATATCTTCACACTGGACCTCAGCAGGTGCGGCAACAACGGTGGTAGTGACAGCGACAACAATGGCGGCTCGGTCCTGACCTTGCTGGCTCAACCAATTCCAAGGACACTAGCGCCTGAACGATCCCGTCGAACCTAGGATCTCTCGATGCTGCTACACTAGTACCAACCTGCGGTGGTACTCTTACACTCGAGCTGGCCAAAGCCGACACTCTACCACAACCACCTCGGGTACCGACCTTTGTCGGTGCTTTACCCTGAGTCACAGAGGACATTGTCCTCTTAATAGGAGTTCTCAGCTCCTGCTCGCTCATGGTTCAGTCTTTACACTGAAACCCGTCTTCCAAATCCACACTAGATTATAAGGTGAGCGATCCACACACAACAAACAATTCTAGCATTCAGTTAACACATACATGCACCGGCATGAATTTAAAAGCCTTTCTTACTACTATCCCAAGACTCATCACTCCTTATCACTCCAATCTTGAACTTCGCTCTGATACCACAAAAAAGGGATGTCACGTCCTGATCCTCGGGCACGCACACATCTTTCTACTTGGTCGATTTTATAATGCAATATCCCAGGACTAAATATCGCCGACCCTTTCGTTTATTAAGCACATGTAGAAGCAATTATAAATCCCCAGACCATAACACAATGGGATAGAAAAGCAATGCCATATTTTTTCACATTTAGACAAGATTCACAAAAGAGGATGGATCTTAGTCCTCATCCGGGTCGTACTCAGGATCATCCTGATCTTCTTTTGACTCTTCTTCACTAAGCTCACATCCATCAAGCTCTTCATCTTTTATCGGCTCATTGTCCTCTTCTGGTTCCCTTTTCACAGGCTCATCTACGGGCCTAAAATGTTGTCCCACGACCGGGATGAGACTACGTCTCAACAAGTTCTACCCCACTAAGACTCAATTAGGAAACCAATACGTTAACCGGGCTGCCTATAAACACACGGGTCAGAGGATTTACCTTGGCCTCAGATTCCACCTGCATATTAGCACAATTCAATAGGCACCCAAGCAATCACCTCACAGATCGATATCTCGATCAATCGACCTAGTCGATTTCATGTCAATCGGACCATTTACCAATCATTTACATTCAATCAAACAATTCACAATATCATATCAAAGCAATGATCAATCGACCTAGTCGATTACATATCAACAAGACCACTTCCGATCATTTCAATTATTCCAACTCAATTCCCAATTATAAATCACAGTCCTTAGGACACAACTTATCTATAGGTGGTAATCACGGCCCCACCAAGCAACTTTCTTAGATTTAGTGGCTTTACGGTCCCACATGACCCTTTCAAGATCCAATGGCTTTACGGTCGGTCCCACATGACCCTTTCAAGATCTTATGGATTTACGGTCCCACACGACCCTTTCAAGATCTGATGGCTTTACGGTCCCACCCGACCCTTTCAAGATTTGATGGCTTTACAGTCCCACCCGACCCATTCAAGAGCTGATGGATGTACGGTCTCACCCGACCCCTTTCAAGATCTGATGGCTTTACGGTCCCACTCGACCCTTTCAAGATCTGATGGATTTACGGTCCCACCCGACCCTTTTAACTATGGCCAACGATATTGCACCTCGTAATTAAATTCCTCAATTTCATAATATCTTGGCCTAATTTGTTGGTATCAAAGATACATGATAAAATATCGTGTGTGGGTACATAATCGGCCTTAGCCAAAATAGAATAGTTTCCTTTCTATAAATCCCACCATTTTATGTAGTCTACCAAAACATTTTTGGCATTGTCAACCAATGCCTAGTTATTTTTTAGTTAATAACCAAAGATTAATATAATTTAGGAATAAATCCTAAAATCACTCATAAATCAATTTAGCAAAAATAAAGCTCAATTAAATAAACGGACTGCACCACGACAATCAAGAAATTTAGGTACCTACCATCATCATGGGTTGAATTTCCGGAAAATAAATAATTAAATAATTAATTTCGAAATTTAATTAATAAATATAAAAAAATCCAATTTAGGCTCGATTGTTTAATTGAAGCCCGATAAGGGTCGGAAAAATTCGAGATCATTCAATAAATAGTATAGGCAGTTCTCTAGCTAAGTACACTAACCACTTAACTAATATGTAATGCAATTAACTAATAATCACTAATCCATTATAATCTAACCACATAATTGCACTTATTAAATCTAATCAACCCTTAAGTATCATTAGTCTACTAAGTAAGGATTAGTGAGATTACTCACTTGGCAAAGCAAAGACCGGAACGCCGCGACGACAACGCGACAGCGGCCGAATTCGGGCTTTCGACGACACCGGCGGGCTTGGACCGGGCCCAAAAGCTATACAAGCCCACAGAAATTTCTAGGCTTGGGGTAGTCTTCATGGGCTTCACAATGCTGGGCTGGGCTTCAATTGATTTGCTGGAATTGGGCCTCGCTGAACTGGGCTGAAGACTCCATTAATGGGCTGCACTTGTGGGCTTGGGCTTTACTGGTTTGAAGATGGGCTGAGCAAATTCGCTGGCCTGGGCTGACGTAGCTAGATTGGGCCGAAGACTGCTGGGCTGACTGGGCTTGGGCCACGAACAAGAAAACGGAAACTGCTGGGCTTCGGCTGCGCTGGGAATGTGGACTGAATGGAGCGGCTGACTTGCGTGAAGATGCTGGCGTGCGGATGAGCTTCGCTGGGTTGCTTGGAGGAAGGAGACGTGGACTGCTGGCAAGGGCGGCTGAATTCGGTCAATAACCGACCGAGGGACAGCAAGATTGACTTGCTTCGTGGAGGCGAGAGGGAGTTCGGTGGGGCAGGAGTTGGCGCGGAGCTGCAGTAGGTGAAGACACGAGCTTGAAGGAGATGGAGAGTTCGTGGAGATGTGGAGTTGAGGGTCTTCGGTTTGCTGCTGGGTTGACTGGCCTGGGCAGCTTCGCTGGCGCCAAATCGGTGGGGGCAGCAAGAGAGAAAGAGAGGCAACGAGGGGCTTGGTAATCGAAGGAAAATAAAGGGAAAATGAATGCAAAGTAGGAGCCAACGGAGAGGGAGAGAGAAACGGTCAAGCAGGAAGAAGATGATGGAGCATTCGGTGGAATGAATTGAAACAAAAGCAAAAGCAGAAGATAGCTGGGTCGGGGGAAGCTACGCACGAAGGAGGGGCACCCAAGCGTGCTTGAGAAGCCAAAACAAAAAGTCCAAAAGCCTAATCCCCTCCATTAATTTCATGTCCCCTTAAAGTCCACAACCTTATCTTCTTTGTCCCCATTTCTTTCTTGCAAGGTAATTTCCATAAATAATCCAATTTTAATGTCCAAAATCCAATCCCTCCCAAGCTCCGAATTTAATCAAATTAAACTTCAATTTCATCCTCGATTTCTCTAAATCAACGTCCAAAATGGATGAAGAAAAGGCTACCAAATTTCCACACTTTCCTGTCATCAAGTAGTTTCGATTCGAAATCCAAATTCCCTTCAATTAAGCCCATCTGAATTTCCGTTATTTTTCCACAACGTGCGAATCAATTTTCTGTAAAATCGCACACCCAACGAAATTTCTCTGAAAGACGGCGTCCTATCAATTTCGTGGTTAAAAATCGATCGAACGCGATTTTAGTCCGATCCAACCTACCAGGTAGCTTTTAGGGATTTTACCGCGGTTATATCCTTTAACGGCTTCACCCAATAGATTGGTTAACTCGTGAGTAATCAGCTCAGAGAAAAAGGACCATAGGCGCGCCGGCGAAATGCCCATTTCATTTATTCAGGACAGGGTCGAAATTCAGGATGTCACAGGTGATGTGTCGGAGGCGGCAAGTCTAAGCTTGAAATGCGACAGGTGGAACCGTGTGAGCAAGAGAGTACTTGACTAAAAAAAAAAAAAAAAACAGAGAGATTGAGCTATTCTTTTTCTTAGAAGAAGCAGAAGAGATAGGAGAAAGAGTGTTGCATAATTGAAGAAAGAGGGGATGCCGGGGTCAAGTGGGCCCAAATGTGACACGTACCAATCGTTGAATGGATTTGTGTAAAATTGACATGTCATCACTTGGTGTGACATCCAGAGTTTTCGTAATTGTATGACTATAATATTCAGAAACTTGCATTATGATAATGATACTTATATTATGAAGCTAAGTATTATTTGCCTTAGTATTGAGACGAACACGTGAAAACTTTTGTCGACCCGTAAATTTCATGGGACGCAGCAGATAATTTCCCTAAACATAAGTCATTCTAAGTCCGACGTGTGAATTTGAATTATGTGTGCTCAAATAGTAGAACGGTATTAGTTAAATTATTGCCATCTTAATAGTTTATGGGTGTTATAAATTGTGTAGACTTTACTTAATTATTAATAATAGTGGTTAACTTATGCTAATGAATGTTGGAAGAAGACGATTACGTTCCTCTTGTTATATTTTCCTTACAAAATTTATTAATTAAAATTATAAGTGCCACATGTCTTTATAAGAACTCTTGCATGACCATGTGTCTCTTCAAAACAATATTTTTTTTTAACACTAATTTTGACACCTAGAATAAGTGATGCTTACTTCAAATTGAGTCACTTCTTCTTACATTTCCCTCGGCCACGTGCAAGAACTTTGTCTTGCATTTATGCCACATCAAGTTGGTGATTAGCATGCATAGTTACACCTAACAATGAAAACATCAAATTATCTTAGTTCATTTTGATAAAGCTCCTTTTATCTTGCCGTAGAGCCCCCTTTCACTTCTCTAAAATCCAAACAGAAACATGCATGTGCTATATTTCACTTTTCAATCCAAAAATTTAGAGAATAAAACTTCATATTTAAGAGCTACTAAGGTGGTGAAGGCAATTGATGGCTCGCGGTTTGCATTCGTTCGAGGTAAGTAAAGTTTCTAGATATTAAGTTGGCCAGATGTCCTTAAAACTTAACTTGGTTAGTTGATTGAAATGGTGAAACTTTGATGTGTATGGATGGGTATGGTAGTTGTTAAATAACATTGATGACATCTTACATGTCCATTTTGCTTCTTTCTACTTCGTTTTGAGAAGTCAGAATCTGGCTGTTCTGCCACATTTATCTTAATGACTCATTGCATGTTCGTTCTATTTCTTTCTGCTTCATTCTAGATAATGAGAATCCGGTCGTTCTGCCATATTTCTCTTGATGACCCATTACAGGTTGGTTTTGCTTCTTCCTGCTTTATTCTAGGTAGTCAAATTTTCGCCATTCTGCCATATTTATCTTAATGACCCATTACATATTCATTCTACTTCTTTTTACTTCATTCTGAGAAGTCAGAATTTGATCGTTCTACCATATTTATCTTGATGACCCATTGCACATTCGTTCTTCTTCATTTTGTTTCATTCTGCATAGTCAGAAGTGGTTCGTTCTATCATATTTGTCTTGATAATCTATTGCATATTCGTTTTACTTTTTTCTGCTAGAATTTTATTAGTCAAAATATGTTCGTTTTACTTATTCTGCTAGAATTTCCTATGACAAAATCTGTCCATTTGTGAATCTGTCTTTTGTGAATCTACTCATTTGGTCGAATCTGTTCACTTATTAAATCTACCAACTTGTAAATCTGTTTTTTTCATAAATCTATGTATTGGTTTAGACAAACTTTACTGAATATAAATATATTCATTATTGAATCTGCCAACTTGTGAATATGTTCGTTGATAAATCTACTTATTGGTTTACACAGATTTTACTGAGTAAAAATCTGCCAACTTGTGAATCTGTTTATTAATAAATTTATCCATTGGTTCTGACAGACTTTACTAAATATGAATATATTTCTTGTTGAATCTGTTCATTTGTAAATCTATTCATTATTGGATCTGTTCTTTTGTTCTAGAAGCTTCTATTAAGCCAGAATTTGCCCTTTTGATTGTTCAGACTTTACGACCAGAATGTACTTGTTATTCTAACTCAGAATGTACCAATTTACATGTTCAAACTTTACATCTAGAATATATTTATTCGTTCGGATCTGCTCAATGTCCAGACTCAAAATGTACTCATTTGGATCTCTAGACTTTAACGACTAGAGTAGGACTATATGGTTAATGTATTAAATTGAGTTGAGATATGTGTGATATGCTTGTAAGTATACATATATTATGGCTTTAAATAATATTAATGTGATTTAGTCACCCATATAGTGGTGCGTGACAATGCCCCATGGTGGTAGTTTGTGAGATGTCCTAATGGTTGGGATGCTCCAGAGAATGTTGTGGGATGTCTCGGGAGTTGAGACGCCCTTGTGGTGAGGATACCTTGTGGTAAAAAATTTCAGGATGCCTCGAAATCGAGATGCCCCGGTGGTTGGGATGCCCAAGAAAGTTCAAGAGGAAATATTAATGAATAAAATGCATTGTCATGTGTATAACCAAACATTATTTATATTATTTGTTTGTTTGTGTGAAACATGATGTGTACATGCATGAGTCTGGATGAATGTATTGTTGATTAACAATTTCTATGATAAATGAAAATGGGAAACGTAGAGTCTGCTTATGTTTTTATCACACTTATCGGATGATTATGCATTCACTTTGTATATATCATATTAAGTGGTAAGAGAATTCTTTTAACTTAAAACTAGAGATTTCATTTATTGGGTTTCGGCTCATTCCTTTTATTTTTCAAACATGTAGAATGGACACCCTTCAACATTTGCGCTATAGAGTCCTTATCAGTTATGAAGGTCTTTATGAAATATGCTTAAACCAGAATCTGGAATAATATATATCAAGTATAGTTCTATTGTGTGGGTTGATGTAGGAGGTTTTACAGAGTGGGTTCCTTTTCAGTTCATTTCTTAGTACCAGGACCTTGAAGGTGAGTTAGTCGATTTGTTGAGAGGCTTCGCTCTTGATGATGGAGGCGCAGCAAGCGGAGAAGTTATCAACCCGTGATTTTAGTGTAGACATTTATACATATAGATTTTTCGAAGTAAAGTATAGTATAAAGATAGGTCTCCCCATTCTTTACCAAAAAAAAAAGATAGGTCTCCCCACCCCTACCCAAACTTTTGTTTTTTGCTCATAAAGTAATAAAATTGTGAACTCAAATGTGATATAAATAAAATAGGCATAAGTATGTTGATTATACTTGTAAGGTTTTTAATTGTTAAAGGAATATTAGTAAATGTTTTATTACGCTTTTGCATATTAAAAGAGAGTAATAATATAAGAACCACACCAAAAAAATAATAATAATAATAATATAAGAACCACATATTGGCTTACGCCTTGGGCGTTGCACTTGAGCACCTAATATTTTCTCATAGCAACTTCTCTGCGTCGTAACTAGTCATACTCTCATCACAAACATCATTGCTTCTGGCTCTGGTCGACGTCACAGTTTCCCTACTGCTCTTCCGACCACCACTATCGCTATCACTAGTTTTGGACGCCTCATCGCTGCCGCTGCCTCTGATCGAAGCTGCGTCATGGTCGCTGTCATTGCTATCATGCACTGACACACCCACATGATCCGTCACTTCCAGCTCTGTGCTCACCTGTAGGTGCAGTGCGAAATTGAGGCCCCACACAACGTCTTTCATGGATGGCCGCTTGGCCCCCTTGTCCTGCAAGCAGCTCATGGCGATCTCGCAGAACTTGTTGAGGCACTCGGGGGCGATAGCCCCCTTCAGGTGCGGGTCCACCATTTCCTCGACGGCCCCGCTCTTACAACAACTCTGGGCCCACTCAGCCAGGCTGATCTGCTCCATCGGGGCCATCCGGCTCACGGCAGGCCTTGCACACAGCACCTCGAACAGCACCACGCCGAAGGAATAGACGTCGGACTTGTCAGTCAGCCGCTGGCGCCTGTAGTACTCCGGGTCCAGGTACCCGAAGGTGCCCTTCACGGCCGTGCTGATGTGCGTTTTAGACTCGCTCGTGGGTCCGACCTTCGAGAGCCCAAAGTCGGACACCTTGGCAACCCACTTCTCGTTGAGCAGGATGTTGGTCGTCTTCACGTCGCGATGTATGATGGTGTGCTTGGCACCGCTGTGGAGGTAGTGGAGCCCCCATGCGGCACCTATGCAGATCTCGAGCCGCTGCTTCCAGGGGAGTGGGGGATTATCGGTGTTGTAGAGATGGTTGCTGAGAGTCCCGCGTGCCATGTAGTCGTACACGAGGATCATCTCTCCCGCGTCCTCGCAGAACCCAATCAGGGAGACTAGGTGGAGGTGCCGGAGCTGTGAGAGCATCTCGATCTCGGTCCTGAACTCGTGGAGGCCCTGCTGCGATCCCTGGTTTAGCCGCTTGATCGCCACTTGGGTGGCCCCGCCATCGATGTGGCCCTTGTACACGTTGCCGAACCCACCCACGCCGATAATAAACACCTTGTCGAAGTTGTTCGTGGCCGCTCTGATCTCCGCCAGCGAGAAGTGGCGGCTCAGATCCGACGGCAAGGATGATCCCTGGGTCTTCGTTAACTTGGTCGTCGCGTAGGACAATGGGCCCCACCGTGAGGTGCCGTCGCTCGAGGTCGAATCCTTCGCTCTGTTTCGTCGCCAGTAAAGGAAGAAAGCCAGGAGAGAGAGTATGGTGAAGCCCGAAGTTCCACCAGCAACGATGGCAATTTTTACTGCTTTGCTGAGGCTCGACGGTGCCTTGCTTGCCGGTGGAGGTCCTGGCAGTTTATTCGGGACCAGATCCGGATCCGGGTTCAGCCCTGCGAGATTCCCGTCAGGATTGTTGATCTTGAATATCTCGAGGCCATTCAAGATGGCATCAGAGTTAAGAGTAGAACCATCTGGAAGCGCGCCCAACGCGACAGAGAGGTTGGTTCTTTTCTTTTGGCTGTCATACAGGGCTACTGCAAAATCTCTATAGACGGGCACGCCCTTCCCGCTCCATTCAATGACATCCGCATGACCCTCGACCAGTTGTGAATTTATGAAAATCCTGAAAATCCTATCTGAGGGTTTATTTATCTCTATCTGGAATTCGCAAAAGTGTAACCGGACCAAGTAATAGAAGTTCGTCTCCACCTCGACGGACCACGTGAGGTTGTAGCCCAGATTGATTCTTTTGTGCGTTCCCATGGTCCTTGCAGTTGTGAATACGCGATCTGGAGCCGTGTCATTTGGCACTTGCTCACTGTAATTGAGTTGGATAGTTGTGTTAACCGGCAAAACTCCGATGCCCGAGGAAGTCACGTACTCATCATCTGCTTCCCAGGTTCTGTCCATTCCCGTGTCCTCAGCTGGACTGACAAACTGTCCTCCCACGTTCAAGCGCTTCATCGCTTCGAGAGCATCAGTGGTATCCCAGGTGAATGGCGCCTGCTGACCTGCCAACTTGATTCCCTCGGTTGAGTCGACGACGGTGTTGTAGTAGAGACTTTCGGGCATGGAAGCGACTTCGATTCCATTCACGAAAGCATACGCGTCTGAATTACCAGGAGTGGGAGTGAACGTTATGTTCAATATCTGGTCCTTTCCGACACTTAAGCAAAACTCTTTAGAGAAGAAGCTCACGGAGTGGGGGTAATCAGCAAAGAGGGAAGCGCTGAAGTTGCGGAGCAGGGTGTAGCCAGCGGCCTCGACTGAGAAGAAGGAATCAACACGGCGGAAGTTGGGGTAATCCGAAGGGAAGAAGTGCAGGCGAACGAATTTGGGCCCTGCGGTGACGTAGAAGGTGTAGGCGAACTCGGAGCGGGAGAGGCGAGCCGTGAGGTATGGGACGGCGCTAGGGATGCTGGGAGATGACCTGCTTGCCTCTGCTGTGGTAGAGGAGTGAGTTTTCTCAATTGGAGAGTAGTCCGAACGGTCAGCGGCGTCTCCAATCCAAATCCGTCTACCCACAATACAGCAGGTCTTGTTGGAGCCACAGTCAACGGCGATATCATCGGTGGGATGGTAAGCGCCAACGTTGTCGCCAGTGACTGAGACCGGGAGTGCTTCGAGTGAGACGGAGATGAGGATGAATAATAGAAGTGGTGGTTTCATGTTCGTCATCTCGCTACTCCGACGCCAGAGGGTCGCAGACGAATCGATGAAAAGCACAAGGAGAGCAGGGCGTCGGAGATGAACCAGTTTTGACTAATGGGGAATTAGGAAGAAGAGCAGAAGAGACGGCCAGCACTAGTGACGAGATTAGTAGAAAACCAAAGTCGTCGCTCAGATATCTGCAAGGGGATAGAGCCCTCGCCTATCACAAGAAAATCAGCGGACGGGATTTGGGCCCTTCCGGGTGTGCTTTCGTGGAAGGTTCAATTGTCTTAGGAAGGTCACGTCAGGTCAGCTGTACGACTATCCGGTCCCATGCGATAATGCTCTCTCTCAAGGGACCACCTCCCAACCGTGTTTTCTAGATACGAGCGATTCCAGGTTCCTTATAAATTCCACATAAAACTTAGAATTTATCTTTGAGTACAAATTCCTCTTTTTCTGAAACCTAAAACCTATCTGTTGGAACCTGAAACTTAGAACCTATATTGTCACGAGTTCTAGGGTTGGTTCTAGGGTCTAACGTGTTTTTTTTTTTTGTTTCATTTTTAGTTAAACAAAACGAAAATGAACACAATAATAATAAACAAGCTTGTCATTCATCAAAAAGAATATAAAATGAACAAAACTATCAACAAAAGAGAAGGAATTGTTGGCAAGGAATTCAACTAAATAAAAGTAGGGATAAACGATTCCAAGTTCCGTACAGATTCCATCCGAAACTTAACCTACCCGTTGTAACAAGTTTTTACCATTTTTTGAAACTTGAAAACTTATCTTGCATATCTTAAAACTTGAAACCTATCCTGTCATTGGTTCCAAATTATACCCAGGTTCCACTTATATTATTATTTGAATGATTATAATTCACTAATCATAACTTATATTTAAATACATGAAAAATATGAACATTAATTAAGTAAAAATCTTAGCCATAAAATGAAAAAGCTTAGGATTACACTCATCATCGAACATTATGAAATATTATAAGATTTCACAGAGACATAAATCAAGAAAAATATTTAAACTTGTTCCAAATTCTAGGTTTCAGGTTCCAGGTTCCTCCAACTAAGAACCTGGAACGTACAACTAAGAATCCTAAACCTATCTGTTGAAATAGGTTCATCATTTTTTGGAACTCGAAACCTACCCTGTATATCTTGGAACCTTGAACCTACAGATTCCTACCGGTTTGATTCAAAGGTTCCAAGTTCTACCTTAGAACCATGCTCGCCCCTAGTATTTTCTATATCGCGTCCTTCCATTTTCAACTTTTTTTCCTTTCAAAGAGAAAAATTATTTATGTGACGGAAATATTATCAAAGGCGTTATTGATATATCGTATACCGGATAAATCCATTGATGCTTAGTCAGAGACTTCTAATATTTTAATCTTATACCATACCCCATAAATGTTAGCCATTAGATTAAGATGGAAGGATCCCAACTGTCAAAAGTTAGATGTCCGATACTAGAAAATGCACGTCTAACATACTAAAATGAAATTTGCGATGCTTTAAGCACTAGCAAATGGGTGCTAGACCCCTAGAATATTAACGTCATGGCACAGTAAAAATCAAATTTAATGAAGTTTTATGAGGTTATATTGTTAGTTACAATGATTGTTGCAAACCTTTGTAAGCCATCGTAATTTAAAAGGATTTAAATTCACAATGTTAAGTTTTAGGTTACAATGGAACGTTGAAATTTTTTAAAATCATTGTAATTAAAAAAGTTTAAAATTTGCAACATTTTGTTCATGGTTACCTTCGCAAAGCGTTGTAGTTGAAAAAAAAAAGAAACAAGATTATGGCATTTTATCCTTATTTAGGGCAAACAAACATAACCCTTTGTAAATAGTTGTATTTGAAAAAACATCCTAATCTTGGACGTTTTGCTCTTGTCATGACGTCATCACCCTCTGTAAAGAAATCCTCAATTTATGTCAATTCCTTTTTTTCCATAACAAACGGTCATTAAAGTTGGAAAATTTAAGATGTTTTGCAATTAGTGACGTCGCAAAATCGTAACACTTTGGAACCAACTTCGATTCCATTCACGAAAGCGTACACGTGTGGGTTATCAGGAGTGGGAGCAAACGTGACGTTCAATATCTGGTCAGCTACGATGGTTAAGCAGGACTCTTTGCAGAAACTCGTGAAGCTGGTGTGATCGGAAAAGAGGAGAGTGCTGAAGTTGCGGAGCTGAGTGTAGCCAGCAGCCTTGACCGAGAAGAATGAATTGGCATGGCCAAAGTTGAGGTAATCCGAAGGGAAGAAGTGGAGGCGAACGAATTTGGGCCCCATGGTGACGCGGAAGGTGTAGACGAATTCGGAGCAGGAGAGACGAGCAGTGTCGTGTGGGATGCAGTTGTGAAGAGGGAGATTAACGGTTTGCACTTGCAACGATAGAGGAATGAGTTTCATCGATTAGAAAGTAGGTCGAACCATCCTCGGAGTCCCCGGTCCAAGTCTGCTTGGACACAGAGGAGTTGCCGAGGGAGCTGCAGTTGACGGCGATATCATTAACCGGCAAGTATGCGCCAACATTGTCGCCGGTGACTGAGACCTTGAGTGCTTCAAGCAGGACGGAGATGAAGAGAAATAATAAGAGAAGTGGTGATATCATGTTCTTCATCTTACCGTTTAATGTCTGAGAGGATCGCAATTGAATCAATGAATAGAAGTTCACATGGATAGTAGACTCTCAAAGATGAACCTATTTTAATCATTGGGATTTAGGAAAGAGCCAGGAAAAAGTGAGGGAAGGAAAGATTAGAACAGAGGGGGAAAATTACCAATTTAGTCCTAAATTAACAAATTTCGATATAATCTTAGACTTTTTCAATTCAATTTTTTTTTTTATACTCCAACATATTCTTTTCGGCTAATTTTATTTGAAAATGTTGATGTGGCACCCCCGACTCGCCTGAGGTCGCCACAGCTGATCTTTCTTAATTACTCAATCTCATATAACTTCACTTATCGAAACCCTTTGACTAGGGATTTTTTTTTTTAAAGCAGTCCCATCGCAACTTATTAGCGGAAGCATAAACAAGTCTCACCATCTCTCCCTCCAATAACCATAATGCAATACACACCAACTACGCACCATAAGAAAAGATAATGCCGATTCACTCTTATTTATATTTTCATGATGGACATCAAGGTCGATACAACAAAAAGGCCAAGGTTTTAACTATACTTGGCTACCACCCCAAAAAGGACTCGATTCTACATCGATCATGTACCACCCTCCATTTACAAGCGTCGGCTATCTCCAAAAAGTGTCAGCTCTCATCAGCTATATGCGCCATCATACCCAATCTAGTGCATCGGGTGGCGGCGGCGGTAACATCCCTAACATAGCTCCATCGCGTCGGACATGGACAGATATAAACTCCTGGATGACCGGGCCATCAGCTCGACCCACGTCGTACATCACCAACACTCGGACTTGAACAAAAACTAAACCAGGAGCACCGACACAGACATGCTCAGTACACTCCACATCCACATTAGTAGGTATGCCATAGTAAGTACCGTGTGCAACCGACAGCAAAGGCATCTTTCTAATCTGAAATGTTAATCCCCAAAAGGGGTGAATACAACCACTCAGCAGCAAAGATCCACCACACTACTCAATGCGTCAAACAGAACAATCAAGAATAAAACACATATCATTCATGCATTCAAGCATACCTTACCTTACAGCCATACGTATATCACCATGCCATATGTGCATATATCACCATGCACTCATCATCAAGCATTCATGCATATATCCATGCCATATGTGCATATACCACCATGCACTCATCATCAAGCATTTATGCATATATCCATGCCATATGTGCATATACCACCATGCACTCATCATCAAGCATTCATGCATATATCCATGCCATATGTGCATATACCACCATGCACTCATCATCAAGCATTTATGCATATACCCATGCCATATGATATGATCTCAATTTTTGTCTTTCCAGGGATCAGTGTTTTCATCCCACAATTTATAGCTCGTATCCAACTTGGTATCACGAGGAACCTCCGGCACACACCTCCGGGCATCCTGCACCCCCACATTCCGGGCATCTCGTATCCCAACTAGCATCATGACGTATCCCCCCGGCACACACCTCCGGGCTTCCGCACCCCCACATTTCGGGCATCTCGAAACTCCCGAGGACATCTGGCATACACACTCCGGGCATCCGGCACCCCCCATCCCGGGCATCTCGAAACTCCCGAGGCATCGTCGGCTCACACCTCCGATGGTCTTGTCATCATCTCAATTTATATTCACACATATGTCTCAATCTTAACATGGCATTTGATGCAATAATATCAAGGGTCTCAACCAACATTTCATGCCATATAACATGCCATATATCATCACATATGCAGCAAAATCAACCACTCAAAGTATTACATCACATGGATAAATTCATTTATTTTTCAAAACACATCAATTTTTCGGATAAATCAGAATGCATTCCTCTAGTTAAAACTCTAAGAAAATTAGTAAATGGTATTAATAAATTCTGAAAACTTGACACATTATAGACGAGACCTAAAGGCAGATATCTCATGAATAACTCCATACCAAAAGAATCTCACACAAAATAGTATGGTCCATACATCATAGAATTCAAAACTTCAATATTTAAGCTTGCACAATTTCGGGAGTAATTTAAATTAAATATTCTTAATTTTTGACATGTTATAGACAAGCCCTAGAGGTAAATATCTCATGAAGAAATTGAAACCCAAATCGTTCTAGGTTAATAGATATAGACAGTTATTTCCCCTGCTCTCGGTGTCATCTTTTCCAGATTATCATCTTTCAAAAGAAACTCATTTCACCGACCTAAATATGTTCATTTCTTCTAAATGTTTTGTATGTTATTCCTCAGAATATTATACACAACTTTCGTTAAGGACACATGAACAAATTTTAACTGTATGATTTTATAAAAATCACGAAATCATGCTGGATCGAAGTAACGTTTTTCCCAGATCCAGTTTCTTCAAAAGACGACGATTTCACCGACCTATCTTTGTTCATTTCCTCTTAAATTTTGATATGTTCTACCTTAAGAAGTATAATACAACTTTCATTTAGAAGTCAAAGCGATATTTTCACAAGAAAGTTACTCTACAGACCACGAAATCTCTAAAGGTCATCACAACGAATTCCAGATCTAAGTCCTCCAAAGAAAAATCATTTCACTAACCAATACTTTTTCGTTTTGCCTCAAATTTTAGTATGGTTTTCTTCAAGGTGTTCTCTACAACTTTCATGAAGAGATTGAAGCGAAATTCCAAATAAAAAGTCACATGCAACACGCAATCTCATGAACGGTTGGACTGGTCTTTCCAGAAACAGCATGCATGACCAACAAATCTCTCTTCAAAGCTCCGAAATCTCATCCCATCTACCACAACCAACACTTACCATCTACTACACATACGCACAGCAATGCAAGGGGTAGATTTAGGACTTCACTTGCCTTAACTTAAGCACAAACAGCAACAAGAACGGCGGCAAAGCGGCAAACGGACGGCGGACGATCCTCCTCCTTCCTCTCGCACGCACGGCTTCTCTCTTTCCCTCTTCCTCTCTCTCGGTTCCCTCTCTCTCTCAGACGGTACTCTCTCTCCCTCTCTCAGTCGATTCCCCTTCATCCGCCTCTCTCCCTTTTCTTTTCTTCCCCCATAATCATTTGCAATCATTTGATTGCATGAAGCCGCCGAAGGAAGCCAATGGGGGCAGCCACACTTGGCTCCTCCTCCATGCCACTTGGCAGCTCACATGCAAGGTTGATGGGCTTCAAGGCTAGGCCGGCCTTGGGCCCTCATGGGCCGGTCGACCAAGGGGCTGGCGTGGGCTGGTTGGACGGTCTTTGGGCCTAAAGATCAGCCCACCCTCTCCTATTCCTATCCCATTTAATCTTTATTTAAACAAACACCTAATTTCAACTTATAAATCCACAAAACTTTGTAATTTAAATCAATAAAATTCTACTCATAAAGTGCACCACCAAGAATAAGATTTCTATGCCAATTTGCACCTAAATAAAATCCTTGGTTCACTTGAAGACACATCTCCATCCAAACAATCATCCATTACAATGCTCGGCCTTAAATTAATTGAAATTCATTAATTCAATGGCTAATACAAAATCAAACGGCACTTCCATTACCTAATCATGGTTCATGGTACTCTAGAGGTTGTCACTAGATTTTAGGATGCCACAAGTTGACATACCAATCTAGTCATTTCTAATCATCTTTAGTAACACGATCGGTCATATGACTTGGACAAATTGAATTGACGTGATTTTAAATATTTTTGTGAATTTTATGATTTGTTCTATTCTTTCTTCTTTCTCACTTTTGCTCATCCTGAATCTCTCAAGGAAACATGGTAAATCAGTCCAAGAAAGCTGATTTTTCTAAAGTCAAGCTGAAGTACTACTGTTGATCCCGAATCACTTTGGGAAACATGGTAAATCATCGTAAGAAAGCTGATTTGTCTAGAGTTAAAGGTGAGATGGTGGCGTGGCTGCCGATGCTCCTCCATGGATTACGGATGTATGTTTTTACTTTTTTCTTCTTCGTATTCTTTTTTCCTTTTTTTTTTTCCTTCTTCTTCCTCTCAAATTGCAGGGGATGATAGCAGACGCCCATCAACTCATAATCACTTTCAACTTAATCATGTGAATCTCCTTCCACCACCACCTCATCACCTTCTCAATCCTCTTTCATCAAGCTCGACCAGTGAATTTGAGCCTCTACTTTTGGATCTAAGCTCGAGGAAGCCCTAGACTTGTGATATAGAGGTCAGCTCGACCTCGAATCAACCCTGATTTAAGGTTGACCAAGGTTGGCCTAGGCAATGAACGAGGCAAAGGCGAAGACATGGTTCATCAACATGGCAGAGGGCCTTACCTCTTAGCCAATGCAGACCCTGACATATAAGGCACATGGGGAGTTAGATAGGAGGCGGTGACACTGAAGGTTGGAAAGGAAGTGGGTGAAGATGGAGACAGAGATGGAAGTGACGTGTCGGAGGCGGCGAGTCTAAGCTCGAAATGCGACAGGTGGAACCTTGTGAGCAAGAGAGTACTTGACAAAAAAAAAAAAAAAAAAAGAGATTGAGCTATTCTTTTTCTTAGAAGAAGCAGAAGAGATAGGAGATAGAGTGTTGTATAATTGAAGAAAGAGAGGATGCCGGGGTCATGTGGGCCCAAATGTGACACGTGCCAATCGTTGAATGGATTTGTGTAAAATTGACATGTCATCACTTGGTGTGACATCCAGAGTTTTCGTAATTGTATGACTATAATATTCAGAAACTTGCATTATGATAATGATACTTATATTATGAAGCTAAGTATTATTTGCCTTAGTATTGAGACGAACACGTGAAAACTTTTGTCGACCCGTAAATTTCATGGGGACGCAGCAGATAATTTCCCTAAACATAAGTCATTCTAAGTCCGACGTGTGAATTTGAATTATGTGTGCTCAAATAGTAGAACGGTATTAGTTAAATTATTGCCATCTTAATAGTTTATGGGTTTTATAAATTGTGTAGACTTTACTTAATTATTAATAATAGTGGTTAACTTATGCTAATGAATGTTGGAAGAAGTCAATTACGTTCCTCTTGTTATATTTTCCTTACAAAATTTATTAATTAAAATTATAAGTGCCACATGTCTTTATAAGAACTCTTGCATGACCATGTGTCTCTTCAAAACAATATTTTTTTTAACACTAATTTTGACACCTAGAATAAGTGATGCTTACGTCAAATTGAGTCACTTCTTCTTACATTTCCCTCGGCCACGTGCAAGAACTTTGTCTTGCATTTATGCCACATCAAGTTGGTGATTAGCATGCATAGTTACACCTAACAATGAAAACATCAAATTATCTTAGTTCATTTTGATAAAGCTCCTTTTATCTTGCCGTAGAGCCCCCTTTCACTTCTCTAAAATCCAAACAGAAACATGCATGTGCTATATTTCACTTTTCAATCCAAAAATTTAGAGAATAAAACTTCATATTTAAGAGCTACTAAGGTGGTGAAGGCAATTGATGGGTCGCGGTTTGCATCCGTTCGAGGTAAGTAAAGTTTCTAGATATTAAGTTGGCCAGATGTCCTTAAAACTTAACTTGGTTAGTTGATTGAAATGGTGAAACTTTGATGTGTAGGATGGGTATGGTAGTTGTTAAATAACATTGATGACATCTTACATGTCCATTTTGTTTCTTTCTACTTCGTTTTGAGAAGTCAGAGTCTGGCTGTTCTGCCACATTTATCTTAATGACCCATTGCATGTTCGTTCTATTTCTTTCTGCTTCATTCTAGATAATGAGAATCCGGTCGTTCTGCCATATTTCTCTTGATGACCCATTACAGGTTGGTTTTGCTTCTTCCTGCTTTATTCTAGGTAGTCAAATTTTCGCCATTCTGCCATATTTATCTTGATGACCCATTACATATTCATTCTGCTTCTTTTTACTTCATTCTGAGAAGTCAGAATTTGATCGTTCTACCATATTTATCTTGATGACCCATTGCACATTCGTTCTTCTTCATTTTGTTTCATTCTGCATAGTCAGAAGTGGTTCGTTCGGTCATATTTGTCTTGATAATCTATTGCATATTCGTTTTACTTTTTTCTGCTAGAATTTTATTAGTCAAAATATGTTCGTTTTACTTATTCTGCTAGAATTTCCTATGACAAAATCTGTCCATTTGTGAATTTGTCTTTTGTGAATCTACTCATTTGGTCGAATCTGTTCACTTATTGAATCTACCAACTTGTAAATATGTTTTTTCATAAATCTGTTTATTGGTTCAAACAAACTTTACTGAGTACAAATATATTCATTATTGAATCTGCCAACTTGTGAATATGTTCGTTGATAAATCTATTTATTGGTTTAGATAGATTTTACTGAGAGAAGAGACTTCCTTGTCAATAGACGGGACATGAAAGCCTCCGGTATGTGCACATTGGCGGCACAAATACACCATTTGAATGATTGTTATGAAAGCCCCCAGCTTCAGAGCTACTTTATTCTTCGGGTTTTGAGACAGCATGCTGTAAAGACCCGAAATGTCGGTTTGCCCTTTCCACTATGCTTGGCCGATATCATGAAAAAAATCAACCAAATAACAGTTTAATAAATACGCACCAGGTTGTCATTCATTTTCTCGGAAGTTAACGAAGCCTTTGTAGTGTACTACTTGGCACCTTTTGTGTGGAAACAGATTTTAATAGACTCTGGCTATGCCAGCCACGCTAAACGGAGAAAGGTCCATTTATGTCATAATCTTCAGGACTGGAGATGGGTTTCGCTTAGTTGTATGAAAACCATTTGAAAAGTTTGTTGATCTTTGGCTCATCCAACGAATTCGCCGTGCATCATCAGGATTGAGAAAAGATGGGACGTCCCTTGACCGAACTATTTGCTCCTTGCAGTTAGGTCCATCAACACATGCAACCAGAGGAGGTGAGCAATCCTTCGCCTCAGCAACAGTTTTGGCTCTAGCAGAATGTACAAACCAGTCTGATTAATCTGATGCAGGATGTACAATTCCAGCCCCAAAATTAGTAGATGATGCCACTTCACGTGATGCCACGATCTAATCCACAGCTGCTGGTTGGTCCTAGACAAATTCCACAAGCGAACCAAAGTTTTGGGGCTCAGTCGACTCTGTACTCAAGGCAACCGATTCCCGTCAGCTCTCAGATTCCATCCGGTTTCCAGCCATTGCATCCTGTCCCAGGCTTTACTATAGGGCCGATGAATGCTCTGGTTCAACCCTTTCATACTGCTGGTTTAGACTATCCTCAAGTGCCATTTCATCCGGCTCAACCCTTTCATCCGGCTCAACCATTTCATCCGCATAACATGCCTCCGATGCCTTAAGGGCTAATAGTTCAATTGCCACCATCTGCTCCACCATCTCCTTGGACAATGGGGTTGTTTGACTACATGGATGACCCTTTAATTGGTACAATTGCCTTTTGCTTTTCCTAGGCAAGTTTATACTAAAATGGACGAGTAACACATGGAGAATCTCCAAGTATTTCTTGCGTGTTTGCAGCAATTGTGGCCTGTTGCTTCCCCTATGTAACATTCGGCCAGATAGCGGAGATTGTTGACTGAGGGAGCACATGTTAGTAAGGATGCTTTTACTGACTTTTAAATCCTTGATTCTACTAGTGTAGCAGATAACGGAGATTGGAAAATTCAATGTCCTTTCAACATTCTGAGGTAGATAGCAATCGGAATGAGATATTTTATGCACTTCAGCATATGAGAAGAAAGGGTCTCATTGAACTAATGCGGTTGAGAATGATGTTTGCTTTGCAGCATGTGGAACGAGCGAGCTACTGTACGGTGGGATCCAGTTTCTCATCGGTTGCCTGTGCTTGTTGTCCTGCACTATCTACCAAGCTCTGGAACTGATTTGACCTCATCGAGTCTCCTGCTCCTGACTGGATCACTCGCTTCTTTTGCGAATGCTGTTCTCTTTGCCGAAGAGAACAGTCCAGCACACATAAACGGTTTCCTTTGAAAAGAAAACCATCACATACAGTAAAATCAGCAAGCTTCTTTTCGTGTGCATCGGGAATGATCTTGGAAAAGTTATGACTGTTCTCTTGAGCTTGCGCAGTGCTGAAATTTCTGTTCGCCCTATTTCCCATGTGCGAGTCACTAGTAAAAGCAGAGCGTTGAACCTAGGAAAATAGTAAATAGCATAGAAACTAGAAACTAGTAAAAGTGTCTTCATGGCTCCCAAGGTGTCTTTCAAACTTCCGGGATGGACTCAAGATATCAATACGGCTTCTCGGTTTCGTCGAGCTTGAATGCGGGCCGATCTTCTTGGTCGAGAGAGCTAGTCTTCAATGCAGGCTGCATTAGTACTACTCTCGGCAGACTTTTAAGATGGTAAATGGTGCAGGGAAATGCCGCGACAATGCAGAATGTGCAGTATCAGGTTGCTAGGAAGCCTCCAATGAATAAGCAACCCAAGAGAGCTTGATGAGGAACATTCCATCGGAATATCAGTGTCTTCATTCATTCTCTAATTTAATTATCAATGAATCAGAAATAATAGACAAAGGGAGTTTCAATTTGCAAATATGATACGGAAGCATTTGATTTGACTCCATCAACAAACTCAGCACCTTCGATTTTCATTCAAGTCAAAGCAGAATTTGTTCATAATGTACTTCAATGGATCAAGAATGATGTTATCGATATCGATTAGGAGACTATCAACTCGGTTACCCATTAGGGAGTCACCGATTCTTCCCTTCAAAGTTATCGACTCACCATATTAGTTGCCGATTTCGAAGTTAATTAACAACATATCGATGGGAGGCTATTCCGGGAGATTCCTATGGATATTTGTTGTATCCTAAGAGACTGCTAACATGCAAGTCCAATTGGATTTGGATCCATCGAGTCGCCATATTCGCTCCTTGAAAGATGACAAATGGAAAATGGAAGGACATACCCAAGAAAACACAAGGAAAGTGGCAAGGGAGAGAATTAGGGCGTGTTTGGTAATGTTTATTTTTGGAAACGATTTCTTTTTAGAATATTCTTTTTCTTATTTCTACTATTTGAAACAATTTTAAGTAAAAGAACACATTTCAGAACTATACAAAATTTTATTCTCAGATGAAAAAAGAATAAGAATGCGTTTAGACGACTCACATTTTTTTTTTTTTTGGTAATATAGAATTTCTTTTAATTTTTAAATAATTTTTAGATTATCTTTTTTCCTCTCTTCACCAATTGTCGTTGCTCCCTGCCTCAGCTGGTCACCGGCAGCAAAGGACAAGCAAGAAGAAATATAAAAAAAGAAAATGACTTATTTTAAAAATTGTTCAAGAGCAAGAAACTATTTTTTTCTACTTTATTTTTTTTTAAATCCATTTCCGAATTTCTGCTTATCTATTCCAGAGAATAGAAAAATTAGTTAACGTTACTAAACATTTTTATTCTTTTTTTTTTTTTTTGTTATGAGGAACAAAAGAACAAAGAAACAAAAAAAATTAGCAAGTTGCCATGTAGGACCTTATTTGCATGGACCTGTTGGTTTTACTATTGACCTGACCTTTCTACGTGATGAAACTTTCCATGAAAAGGACCTTTCTACGCAATGAAACTTTCAATGAAAAGCACACCAAAGAGTCCTCGGCCATCTTACTTCTAACCTAACCTTTCTTGAAATGAAACTTTCTATGAAAAAGCACACCAAAGCGTCCCCGGCGATCTTACTACTGACCTTACCTTTCTATGCAATGAAACTTTCCATGAAATGTCACGCCCCGATCCTCGGACGCGCGCACATCCTTCTACTTGGTCGATTTTAGAATGCGATATCCCGCGACTATGTATCGCCGACCCTTTCTTTTTATTAAGACACGCGGGCCAGCTTATAAATCCCTTGACAATAAAATGGGATAGGAAAAGAGGCCATATTTTTCATATTGAAATTCATAACCACACTTTCATTAACAGCACAACTCATAGTATATTTACAATACTATTTACAGCATAAAAGTCTCACACCTATCTACACTAAGACAGGGCTCACAAAAGGGATGGGATCTCAATCCACATCTGAGTTGTACTCAAGATCCCTCTCTGGATCATCTTTTACTTCAAAATACTTTCTCCCCTTCAGGTTCTTCTTCCTCAGCTTTTCCTCGGGATCGAAATGGTTATTCAATAACCAATGAGACACGTCTCCGAGTCCCTACCCCTAAGACTCGATTAATAAACTAATACGCCATACGGTTGCCAAGACAACACGAGTCGGAGTGACTTACTTGGCCTCGGTTCAACCCGCAATTCAAGGTTAAGCACGAGATATTCAAACAATTCACGACATCCGATCAAGACGCCAATCGACATTCAAGTCGACATACGTCATCAAACCTCTCGGTCATTCCCACTCATACCACGATTTCCTCGTGGTGTACTCATTCACCAAATCACATGTGTTTTCGGGCGTCGTTTTCGCCAATGACATACCGATCACCGACACCGCGTTCTTTTAAGCGCCGTTTTCACTAAAGGTGATATCCGATCACCGAACCACGTGTCCTTTCTAGGGCGCCGTTTTTCGCCAAGGTGACATCGGCTATAGACAACATCGTGAGTTCTTTAAGCGTCGTTTTCACCAGTGATATTTCCATAATCACCTGGAAACCACGTTTTGTCTATAAGTCATTTACGATGCGTTCTTTTTTTAATTTTTGGCCAAATGATACTTCCAATCACCGAACCACGATGTCCAATAACATCGCATTGACGGCTCTACCAATAACATTCTCGTTACTCACCGTTCTCCCTACTATATAGCCCATCAACGTCTGGCGCTTATATACCCATGCTTGGCCATTACCAATCAAATATTCAATAACAAACAATTTAGGACAATTCCTAAAATTCCATAATAAATTCAATTCACACAACGTGAAGAGCTCAAATAAATAAATGGGAAACGCACCACGACAATCAAGACGAAATTAGGTCACCTAATATCCCGGTTGAATTTCCGGAAAAATAATTAATTAAATAAATAAATTTCGAAAATAAATAAATAAACATTAAAAATCCAATTTAGGCCCATATCGCTTTATTTGAAAGCATTTTAGGAAAAATCCAGAGATGCATTCAATAAATAACCTAACCTTTCTACTTGCTAATAACTAAGTCTAACCACCTAACATGATCATTAAGTCACTAAATTAATTGTTCTAACCTAATCTAACCACCTAAGTCATGTAATTAAATCTAACCAACCCTAAGCGATAATAATAGAAGCGTTAGATTGAGTAGAAACTCACTTGATTAAAAACGGGGATTGAATCACCGCAACGGCAACGCGACGGCGGCCGAAATCGGGCTCGCGACGACTCCCACGGGCTTGGACCGGGCCCTGAATTAAGCAAAAACAAATCTCAGTCCAACTGAGATTTGTTCTTGCACTGGACTGGGCTTCCTTTGGACTAAACTGAACTCAATTGGGCTTGCATCTTGCTGGACTTGAAATTAAACTGAAAATGGGCTGCTCTCTTTGGGCTGAAATAAGCCAAATTTGCTGGGCTTTAATCGAGTTTGAGTGAGCTGGGCCGGCAAGAGAAGCAGCCAAGGCTGCTGTTGAGCTGTAATCCACGAAGGGAAAATAGCGTGGGCTGCTTCGGTCTTCGCTGGAAGGTGCTACGGCTTCGATTGACGATGGAGAAAATTCTCGGACAGCTTGCTGGCTTCTGTGGCCGACCAACCTCAGTGGAGAAGGGGCATCCGCCGGCAGCTTCAGTCAACGGAAGAGAAGAAGCTGCTGGTTCCATTGACTCCGTTGAAGACAAGCCGAAGTGGGGCTGCAGCGTCGACGTGGAGTTGCTGCTGGGGAATTGGTGACTTCGGTTGAGACAACTTCGGCCCAGCAGAGAGGAGCTCAGCTCGGTGGGCGTGTGAGGGAGGCACCGACCGAAGGCCTCACGGCCAAATGGCAGCTGAACAAAGCTGCTCGGTCAACCACTGAATTTCGGTGGGCTTGCTGCGGTTGACCGAAGGAGCTCCGGTTGAGGACGCGTGGAGGCGCTGGCTGAAGCTAAGGTCTTCGATGGTGGAGACGTGCGGCCGTTCTTGCTTCTGCAGATTTCCTTACTTCGGTGGTGTGCGAGATGGGGTAGCTTCGGTTGCTGCCTCGGCGTCTTCAACTCGATTGCCAACTGGTACAGCGAAGTGGAAGATGGACGCGTGGAGTTGAGGGCTTTGGTGGGATCTTGGCGTCGAAGCCAGTCAATTCTTTTTGTTGAAATGGACTGTTCGTGTGGCAGAGGGATGAACGAAAATGGAGAAACACTTTGGTGGAATTCGTACGCTTCCTCGGTGAGAGAGAGAGAGACTTCACGAATATGGATAGGAACGGAGAAGGCAGAAGCGGTGATGATGAAGACAGCAACGGGAGGGACCCAAAATCAACAAACCTAAGCCATTCCCTTAATTGCTTGTCCCCCTCATTTTTCTTTATCCTTATCTTGGTTGGTCTCTAATACTTTCTTGTAAAAATCTTTATAAACCAATCAAATTTGAAGCCTAAAATTGCTGCCACTTTACAATCCGAATTTCACATTTTGATCTTTAACTTCATCACTCAATTTCCCAAATTCAACGTCAAATTTTGGTGTAGAAAAATCCCAAATGATTTTCTATAAATCCCTGACATCAATTATTTCGGTCGGAAGTCCAATTTTCTATCAATTTAAGAATCCGAACTTCTGCCAAATTTCCGCGACGTCCAAACAGGTTTTCAGTAAAAATTCCGAATCTCCGAAAAATCTTGAGATTTGAGTTGATGCTCCTAAAATTTATTGTGACGTATGGCCAAAACTTCAATTTTAAAATCGGACTCGAATTGGCGGTTAATTTTTTCATTCGACGCGTTTTTAGCGTGACCGCTACTTGGGTAACTTTCAGAAATTTTTAAATGCAAATGACTCGTGGTCGATTTTCTTGAGCCACTATGAACCCATTCGATTTCATTGGCGACTCTTCGATTGTCGTGAAAATCTCAAGGATCCAAATACGGACATTGGGTCCCAAAACAATAAGAAAATCAGTCTACGGTCGACGAGAATTTTCCAATTTAGTGGTGTCACCCACGATTAGCCACACATCTCAGTCGAACCAGCCTATCTACGATTTCGAATCGATTTTATATTGTCGTAAATCTTGGCCTCTAAAGATAAAACGTGGTGTTCGAGGTCTGCCGAATTCTCAAGTCTATTCGCTTTTAAAATCCTTAATGGCTTTCCCGAGGTAGTCTAGTTATCTCGAGAGTGATCGGCCGAGAATAACCCTATAGACGCGCGTCAATGAAATGCCCGATTTATTGAAGAAGGCAGTGTGTTGAAAAATCTGGATGTCGCATGAAAAGACACCAAAGCGTCTCTGACGATCTTACTACTGACTTGACCTTACTATGCAATAAAACTTTCCATGAAAAGCACACCAAAAGAGTTACGAGTCCCATTGGCTGCTTTTTTATGATAGGTAAAGGGCTATACTAATTGCGTATATTTTAGCCACGACTTTGGTCTTTCACTATATTCGAAAAAAATTATCAATTCAATCTTATATTTTTGTGCGGACTTCAATATAATTCTAAAATTTGCAATTTTACCAATATAATCTCAAACATTTTCATGGAATTTTAGTATAATCTTTCTAATCAACTTTCCCCTGAAAATGCCGATGTGGCGGGCCAATCATCATTGTCTATCATACGTGGCACGGCCAAAGAGTTGACATGGACAAATTTATTCAAAAGGACTTCGTTTTCAGTAACTTTATAGATTTTTTGATTTATTTTCTTTTTTCCTTTCCCTTTTCCGCCCTACCATGTATGTTCTTCTTTGGGTGTTATTCCAATGCCCCCACCCTATGGCTACATCATTTACAAAAGCCAATTCATTGTGCCATTGTGGGTCGAGTTTTTTCTGTTATTCATCTTCGTTTTCAGTAAAGACAGAGGATTGATTTGACAATACTAGTGTATGTTGTAATGGCTGGCTTTTGACTTAGTCAATATTGACAAGTAAAACAAAAAATAAATAAATAAAGCGGATTCTATTTATAAAAAAAAAAGGAGTACCCGTTCAAAAAAGGCAAATATAGAAAAAAAAAAAAAAAAAAGAGAAAAGGAGGGAAAAAAAGGCGAAAAAGTAGAAAGGGAAAGGAAAAAGAAAAAGAGTACATGCCATGGCACCTCATCAAGTTAGATTAACTTTATCTCACAGTGCCCAATTAATCTAATTAGAGAAATTTTAGAAATAAAGCCTTAATTTTGGATCCTTGTGAATTTTAAGCCGGTAGGTTAAATCTATGAGTTGTTAAACTGAGAAATTATGGGGCATTAATAGTTTAGGGTATTATAAAACTATAGGATTTTACATAACTCAATTCAAGCTTATAGTTTGCTCAAAACGAATTTTTGAAATTATGCGTACTGCTGTAACATTAGTGAATTTCCTAGTTTACCAATGATTATGGCCCATCTTCAGCTATCTTTAGAGTCGGCAAAGCTTAGGGAATCTAATTACCTTGAAAGGTCTTTCGTTTGATAGAAGATTTGCTAGAATCATAGTTCAATGAAGAGAGTTGTGGTGCAAAAAATTATGACACGCAAGCTAGGCATAGCGGATAGTTTTGAATGACTACTACAACAAGCCTTTCGTTGTTGTGTAGGAGTCAATTGGTCGACGAACAAGCATAGTTTAGAGTCATTAGTTAAAGTAGTGTTTTGCTTTGTCTTGACATCAATTCTTGTTTAATTGATAGAATTACTAAATTGTAGACTCGAATAGCTACATTATTTTGGCTTTGAGCATTCCTAAATGAGTGTTGCTGATTTCTTTTATAGTTTTATAAAACCCATGTCTTAAAGTAATAGTAATTTGAGATTTTATATATGCATGTGTGTATATGTATTGAACTAAGAAGAACGTATTTGTTGCATAAAACTAGATCGAGTGTTTATTATTGTTTAGTTATTGTAAGATGGTTTGATGAACTTTTCTTGAAAGGTCATGTATGTTATTTTGTAAATATACTTTATGAGATAACTTTTGAAAAGATGAGGCATCCCAAAATTTCATGGCAATTTCTGGAGGCATTACAACCTATGGAAAGGTGATGGAAGTGTCATTGATTCATGTTGTGATCATTAGACCAAAGAATTGTAATAGATTAAGACTGAGTACTTTAATGGAAATGTATCTTGTGTTCATGGGTAAATCAAGGTTGGTGCTATAGGACAATTTGATAAGGAGGATTTTGTTCTTGACTATGCACCTTATAGATTTGATTCTTATGATTTAATGTTACAAAGTCTTTTGGCCATTTTATTTTGCAATTAGGTATTTATTTAAGTGGGGATTAAGATGGATTATTAAAAGTAAACATGGGCCATTTAAGTTTGGACTTTAGGCCCAAGAGTGTTGAGCCTAAAGTGGGCCAAAAGGCCCGGCCCATGAAGCCCATTGGGCTGTCGACCGCATGGAAGGGGGAAGGAGCCGGATGGCCTCCTCCATGTGTCTTCAACAAGAAGACACTTGTCTCCTTCTTAGGGACAAGTGTCCCTCCATGCAAAAAATTTGGAGACAAGTGTTCCTCCATGCAAAAGTGGAAGCATGCAAGGGTTTTATTCAACCAAAAGGAAAAAGGGAAGGGGGTGGTTGGAGCTAGGTGCCGAGAGAGAGAGTGAGAGAGAGAGAGGTTGACGCCGAGAGAGGAAGAAGAAGGCTTGCCCTGCCGTGCGTCTGCCTAGCCGCCGCCGTCAAGCCTGCCTTGCCCCGCCGTTGTCTTGCTGTGTTTTCTTTGAATTAGAGGCAAGTAGAGTCCTAAAACCTACCCTTTGCTTGCTGTGATTTGTGTGTAGAAGATGGTGAATTTCAGTTGTGGTGGATGTGATGAAAGGTCGAAGCTTTGGGGAGAAATTCGTTGGCCTAGCATGCTGTTTTCTGGAAAAACCAATCCGACCCTTCACGAGTTTGTGAGCTGCATGCGACTTTTTAGTTGGAATATCGCTTTGATCTCTTCATGAAAGTTGTATAGAACATCTTGAGGGATAACATAGTAAAATTTGAGACAAAACGGACAAGGATTTCCTGGTGAAACGATTTTCCTTTGGAGAGATTAGATCTGGAATTTGCTGTGCTGATCTTTAGTGATTTTGTGGACTGTAAAGTAGCTTTCTTGCGAAAATCTCACTTTGAGTTCTTAATGAAAGTTGTATTTTACTTCTTGAGGTAAAACATATCAAAAATTTAGAGGAAATGAACAAAAATAGGTCGGTAAAATCGTTGTCCTTTGAAGAAACTGGATCTGGGAAAATGCTACCTCGACCTAGTATGATTCTGTGATTTTTATAAAATCATACAGTTAAAATTTGATCTTGTGTACTTAATTAAAGTTGTAGGTAATATTCCAAGGTATAACATACTGAAAATTTAGAAGAAACGGACATATGTAGATCGGTGAAATGAGTTTCCTTTGAAAGAAGATAATCTGGAAAAATGACACCGAGAACAGGGGGAATAAATCGTCTAAATCTGTTAATCTAGAACGATTTGGGTTTTGATTTCTTCACGAGATATTTAACCTTAGGACTTTTCTATAACATATCAAAATTTCATAATTTTTGGAACTGATTTAGGATTTTTACCGTATTCGTGAATGAAACTGTGTATGGCAATATTCCGAAATTTTAAGGACTGTGATGCGTGGGTTGTATTGATTTGTGTGATGCTCTTTTGATTTAATGTTCTTCACGAAATATTTTCCTCTAGATCTTGTATATAACATGTTAAATTTTTAGAATTTAATAAGGCTGTTTACAAATTTTTCAAGAATTATGACTAAAGGAGTGCAATCTGTTTTTTTATCCGAAAATTGCTGCACTTTCAAAAATAAGTGAATTTGCTCCATGTGATATAATGTCTTGAGTGGTTGATTTTGCTGCATATGTGGTGACATATGGCATGTTATATGACATCAAAAGCTGGTTGAGACCTTTGATATTGTTGTATCAAACACCATGTTGAAAATAAGACATATATGTGAATATACATTGAGATAAGGATGATATCGTTGGAGGTGTAAGCCGACGATGCCCCGGGAGTCGGGATGCCCAAAGGTTCAAATGAGTTGATGCCTTTTAGATGCCTGGTTGTATTATGAATAAATGCCTAGAGGTTTTCCCCGGGAGTGTCGGGATGCCCGGTTGTATTATGATACATGCCTGGAGGGTGAGGAGTTGTATTATGATGCATGCCCAGAGGGTAGGTGTAACCATTTTCATGGCAAGCCTCAAAGATTCCTCGTGATGCCAGGTGGGATGCAAGATGCCCGAAGGTGTGTGCTGGATGCCCGGAGGTGTGTGCCGGAGGCTCCTCGCGATGCTAGGTTGGATGCGAGCGATAAATTGTGCGATGCAAACATTGGTCCCTAGAAGAAAAATGACGAGATCCTTGTGAAAGATTAAATGTTTAAATTGAATCATGTGCATGGGTGTATGCATATGGCATGATGCATGATCTGCTTATGAAAATAAATTGATGCTATTTGACATTGAGAATGTGATCATGAAGGCTTGAATGGATCTCATGGTGATGTGTGCTTGATAGCATGGATGATACGAATCATGGTGATATATGCACGATGGCATGGCGAGATATGCATGACTACATGGTAATATATGCACGACTGCATGATGATGTATGCTTGATAGCATGAATGATATGAGTGCATGGTGGTATATGCACGTTGCATGGTGATATATGCATGGCTGCTTGATAATATAAATACAAGTGCATGGTGGTTTATGCACGTTGTATGGTGATATATGTATGGCTGCTTGATGATATGAGTACAAGTGCATGGTGGTATATGCATGTTGTATGGTGATATATGCATGGCTGTAAGGTGAGGTATGCTTGAATGCATGAAAGATATGTATTTTATTCTTGATTGTTCTGTTTGACGCATTGTGTAGTTTAGTGGATCTTTACTGCTAAGTGGTTGTACTTACCCCTTTTGGGGACTAACATTTCAGACTAGATAAGATACCTCTGTTGCCACTGCCACCGGTAGATGGATCAAGTGGTTGGATATGACCGCGAGGAGAAGAATAGCAAAGGAAGGAACTTTTGGACGCCGACACTGATCGATGGACTTTAAGTATACGACTGTTGGATGAGATATCGGTCATCTTTTGAAGTATAGCCGAGTATAGAAGACTACGGCATTTTGATGTATCGATGAATGATGTCCATCTAGTTTAAGTAAATAAAAGTGTTCGGCTTTTACCTATAAATGTTTAGTGGGCGTGCATCATTTTCTGAATATAGAGAAGGGAGTTGATGGATGTGCTTCCGCCATATAAATTGCGCAGAGATCGATCTAAAAGATGTAAACCCCGAGATTTATAAATTATGATAAAATTTCTTGGTATCAGAGTATTATGTTATCAGGTCAAGTGAAAGGTAAGCGGACTGTGGCGACCCTAACGGTTTGGGGGCCATCGAGGGGTGCCACAAAAGATTAGAGAAATACTTTACAAAAAGGGATTCTGGTCAATGAATTGAGTTGCAAAAGATTATATATTTTGGTTTGTGATATAAAGGTTAGATTGGTTTTGTGGATTTTGGAGGATGATGTAGTGAGTTTTTGTTGATGCTCATTATCTTAGTGGGCCCATTTCAGGGGTTTGTAAGTATGTATACTAGTTTAGGATATCTCTGTGGGTTGGCTACTAGCAATATAAGTAGAGACCTAGCTAGTGAGATAATGTTAGTTGCCTTTATCACAGGGCACCAAAAGCCTGATGGACCATTGACATATGATTTGATGGGATTGATTAGTGGATTGAACCATTAATACTCATTTTGATATTGGTACTTTAAGCTATGAATATAGTTATGTTGAAGTAATATAGTTCATTTCATCTTGTAAATTTGTTATATATTGGATTTAGTGTAAATGAGTTACATTTTCGCGTCCTAAACATCTATAGTGGATGCCTGATTTGTTTATAAGAGATTTGTACTACTCATTGGCCTATTGTTGCTTGTTCCATTCATCTTATTTCTTTTTTAAGGTTCTTTAGCTAGGCGTAAATAGGACGAGAGTGTTTACATTTTCCGGAGGATATTTTGATGGTGGGATTTTTTTTTTTTTTTTAAATGAGTTGTTTATGTCTGTACACGACACTTTATCAAATATATGGATGTATACATTCCAATATCAAGTTGAGTTATAATTACGTTTGAAGCTACATTATTTGGATGAAATGACGGTTGTATCATCTCTTATACTTGTTGGAGTCGGGTGTGTGACAAATGTTATAAGTTGAGATCGGTATTTTGGATCTTAATCGTGTGAATTATGGAATTTTCCTTTCATTTTTGCCTCTGCCACTGCTTCAATTTTCACTTGAGGCCTCCGTTTATCTCTGCGCCACAACCACTGCTTGAATTGTTACAAAGAGCAACTCCCTCAATATGCCAAATCGTGGCCAAATCAGGTGGGAATTCATTCGATTATGATGAATCTTCACCATTTGCCTTGATTTCTTGCGCCTCCATGCAGATTGGCGCCGGCCGCGGCAAAATGGGCTTGGCCGGGATCACTGGGAATTTATGAGACTGGTTCGCTTGTGGCCAGCTTCGGCAGTATTCACCGGAAATTTGAGCATTATCGGGTTCATTATCTAGACGCGCTTTTTAGCACCGCCATTAGATCTACCGAACTGGAATGCTTTTCCGTAATCCATGGAGGAGCACCGCCAGCCACGCCGCCAGCTCAGCTTTAACTCTACAAAAATCAGCCTTCTTACAATGATTTACCATGTTTCCCGAAGAGATTCAGGATTAACAGTAGTACTTCAGCTTGACTTTAGAAAAATCAGCTTTCTTGCACCGATTTACCATATTTCCCTGAGAGATTAAGGATGAGCAAAAGTGCGAAAGAAGAAAGAACAGAACAAATCAGAAAATTCACAAAAATAGTTAAAACCACATTATTTCAATTCGGTTTGTCCAAGTCATATGGCCAGTCGTGTTACTTAAGATGGTTAGAGATGACTGGATTGGTATGTCAACATTTTTGGATAAAATTAGCTGAAAAGAATATGTTGGAGTATAAAAAAAATGAATTGAAAAAGTTTAAGATTATATCGGAATTCGTTAATTTAGGACTAAACTGGTAATTTTCCCCATCTTGTCTAATCTTTCATTCTCTCGCTTTTTCCTAGCTCTTTCCTAAATCCCAATGATTAAAACAGGTTCATATTCGAGAGTCTACTATCCATGTGAACTTCTATTCATGGATTCAATTGCGATCCTCTCAAACATTAAACGGTAAGATGAAGAACATGAAACCACCACTTCTCTTATTATTCCTCTTCATCTCCATCCTGCTCGAAGCACTCAGAGTCTCAGTCATCGGCGATAATGTTGGCACATACTTGCCGGTTAATGATATCGCCGTCAACTGCGGCTCCCTCGGCAACTCCTCCGTGTCCAAGCGGAATTGGATCGGGGACTCCGAGGATCGTTCGACCTACTTTCCAATCGTTGAAACTCATTCCTCTATCGTTGCAAGCGCAAACCGTTCATCTCCCTCCATTCACAACCGCATCCCACACGAGCGTCACCATGGGGCCAAAATTCGTTCTTCTCCACTCCTTCCCTTCGGATTACCTCAACTTTGGCCATGACGATTCGTTCTTCTCGGTCAAGGCTGCCGGCTACACTCAGCTCCGCAACTTCAGCGCTTTCCTCTTTTTCGATCACACTAGCTTCACGAGCTTCCGCAAAGAGTCCTGCTTAACCATCGTAGCTGACCAGATATTGAACGTCACGTTTGCTCCCACTCCAGATATTGAACGTCGCGTTTGCTTTTGTGAATAAAATCGAAGTTATTTCCAAAGCGTTACGATTTTGCGACGTCACTAAGCGCAAAACGTCTTAAATTTACCCACTTTTATGACCGTTTGTCATGGAAAAGAAGAAATTGTCATAAATTGAGAATTTCTTTACAGAGAGTAATGACGTCATGACAAGAGCAAAACGTCCAAAACTAGGATTTTCTTCAAATACAATTATTTACAAAGGGTTATGTTTGTTTTTCCCAAATAAGGATAAAGGCCGCGTTTGGGAACTGCTTTCCAAGGGGCTTTGGCGGGCTAAAGGCCTTTAGGCCAAAATGAAGGTATTTGGGAACTACTTTCCAAGGGGCAATGAGGCAAAGCTCGCATTTGCAAAGCTGAAAGCCCAAGGCAGGTCCTAGGCTGCCTTGGGCTTTTAGCATTCTCGGAATGCTTCTGTCACTGTTCATGTCTACTGTTCATTTTCTTCTCCAGCGGCGTGGTTGATCAGAGACGAGCTTGAGAGGCCGGCGAGGTCACGGCTGAGGTCGGCAAGGTCGCGGCAACCGTCACCGGCCAGTCGCGTGACCCCGGCGAGTCGCCGCGACCGCTCGTGAGTCCCGGCGACCGCCCGCGAGTCGCGTCACCGCAACCCAGCTCAAGGTCGCGCGACCTCAGGCGCGACCCAGATTTGGTCGCCGCGAGGTCGCGTGACCTCCGACGACCCGGATTTGGGTCGCCGCGAGGTCTTGTGACCTTCGTGAAGGGCTGCCTTGGGTCGCCCGACCCCAGGCGACCCTCGCCGGAGATCGCCCAACCTTAGGCGGCCCTCGCTGGTCATCTCCAGGGGCTACCTAAGGCCGCCAACGGCCACCTGCCTCGCCGACGAACTATTTTATTTTATTTTTGATAATTTTTTTCCTTTTTTTTATTAATCACCAAAGTCATTCGTAAATGTAGTCTCTCCAAACACTATTTTACTCAAAGTCACTTCACAATGGACTTTCAAACTACAATTTACCAAACACAGTTTGCATTTTGGAAAACCCCTTTAACTTAAAGTCCTTTGCATTTCCCCAAAGGCTTTTCCCAAAAGTTCAACCAAATGCACCCAAAATGTCATAATCTTGTATTTTTTTTTTCAACTACAACGCTTTGCGAAAGTAACCATGAACAAAATGTTGCAAATTTTAAACTTTTTTTATTACAATCATTTTAAAAAATTTCAACGTTCCATTGTAATAAAAAAACTCAACATTGTGAATTTTAAATCCTTTCAAACTGCAGTGGCTTATAAAGGTTTGCAACAATCAATGTAACTAACAATATAACCTCATAAAACTTTATTAAATTTGATTATTACTGTGCCATGACGTCAATATTCTACGGGTCTGGCACCCATTTGCTAGTGCTTAAAGCATCGTAAATTTCATTTTAATATGTCGGATGTGCATTTTCTTGTGTCAGACGTGCATTTTCTAGTATTGGACATCTAACTTTCGACAGTTGGGATCCTTCCATCTTAATCTAATGGCTGACATTTATGGGGTACGGTATAAGATTAAAATCTTAGAAGTCTCTGACTAAGCATCAATGGATTTATCCGGTATACGATACATCAATAAAGCGTTTGATTATATTTCTGTTACATAAATAATTTTCCTCCTTGAAAGGACAAAAATTGAAAATGGAAGGACGCGATATAGAAAACACGGATTGGTGGTGGTCCCTTGAGAGAGAGCATTCTTGCATGGGACCTGGCAGTTGTACCGCTGACCTGTCGTGACCTTCCTAAGGCAATTGAACCTTCCACGAAAAGCGCACCCCGGAAGGGCACAAATCCCGTCCGCTGATTTTCTTGCGATAGGCGAGGGCTCTATCCCCTTGCAGATATCTTAGCGACGACTTTGGTCTTCCCTTAATATCGTCACTAGTGCCGGCCTTCTCTTCCGCTCTTCTTCCTAATTCCCCGTTAGTCAAAACTGGTTCATCTCCTCTCCTTGTGCTTTTCATCGATTCGTCTGCGACCCTCTGTCGTCGAGCAGCGAGATGACGAACATGAAACCACCACTTCTATTATTCATCCTCATCTCCGTCTCGCTCGAAGCACTCCCGGTCTCAGTCACTGGCGACAACGTTGACGCTTACCGGCCGACCGATGATATTGCCGTCGACTGCGGCTCCTCCACCAGCTCCACTGTGGAGAACCGGAATTGGATTGGAGACACCGCCGACCGTTCGAACTACTCTATAACTGGGAAAACTCACTCCTCTATCACTACACAGGCAAACAGTTCATCTCCTAGAGTCCCTGGCACCGCCCCATACCTCACGGCTCGCCTCTCCCGCTCCGAGTTCGCCTACAATTTCCACGTCACCGCAGGGCCCAAATTCGTTCGCCTGCACTTCTTCCCTTCGGATTACCCCAACTTCCGCCGTGTTGATTCCTTCTTCTCAGTCGAGGCCGCTGGCTACACCCTGCTCCGCAACTTCAGCGCTTCCCTCTTTGCTGATTACCCCCGCTCCGTGAGCTTCTTCTCTAAAGAGTTTTGCTTAAGTGTCGGGGCGGAGCAGAGACTGTCCATAACGTTCACTCCCACTCCTGGTAATTCAGACGCGTATGCTTTCGTGAATGGAATCGAAGTCGTTTCCATGCCCGAAAGTCTCTACTACAACACCGTCGTCGACTCAACCGAGGGAATCAAGTTGGTAGGTCAGCTAGCGCCATTCACCTTCCGTACCACTGATGCTCTCGAAGCGGTGAAGCGCTTGAACGTGGGATACCAGTTTGTCGGTCCAGCTAATGACACGGGAATGTACAGGACCTGGGAAGCAGATTACGAGTACGTGACTTCCTCGCACATCGGAGTTTTGCCAGTTAACACAACTATCCAACTCAATTACAGTGAGCAAGTGCCAAATTACACGGCTCCAGATCCCGTATACACTACTGCAAGGACCATGGGAATGAACAAAGGAATCAATCTGAGATACAACCTCACGTGGTCCGTCGAGGTGGAGACGAACTTCTATTACTTGGTCCGGTTACACTTTTGCGAATTCCAGATAGAGATAAACGAGCCCTTAGACAGGGTTTTCAAGATTTTTATAGATTCACAATTGGTCGAGCACCATGCGGATGTCATTAGTTGGAGCGGGAAGGGCGTGCCCGTCTATAGAGATTTTGCAGTAGCCCTCCTGGATCACAGCCAAAAGAAAAGAACCAACCTCTCCGTCGCGTTGGGCGCGCTTCCAGATGGTTTTACTCTTTACTCTGATGCCATCTTGAATGGCCTCGAGATTTTCAAGATCAGCAATCCAGACGGGAATCTCGCAGGGCCGAACCCGGATCCAAACTTGGATTCGGTCCCGGATAAACCGCCAGGGCCGAACCCGGATCCGAACCTGGATAAACCGCCAGGGCCTCTACCGGTAAGCAAAGCACCGTTGAGCCTTAGCAAAGCAGCAAAATTTGCCATCGTTGCTGGTGGAACTTCGGGCTTCGCTGTGCTCTCTCTCCTGGCTTTCTTCCTTTACCGGCGACAAGACAGAACGAAGGATTCGACCTCAAACGATGGCCCGTCAAGGTGGGGCCCGGTCTCCTACACGACGACCAAGTTAACGAAGACCCAGGGATCATCGTTGCCGTCGGATCTGTGCCGCCACTTCTCGCTGGCGGAGATCAGAGTGGCCACGAACAACTTCGACAAGGTGTTTATTATCGGCGTGGGTGGGTTCGGCAACGTGTACAAGGGCCACATCGATGGCGGGGCCACCCAAGTGGCGATCAAGCGGCTAAACCAGGGATCGCAGCAGGGCCTCCACGAGTTCAGGACCGAGATCGAGATGCTCTCACAGCTCCGGCACCTCCACCTAGTCTCCCTGATTGGGTTCTGCGAGGACGCGGGAGAGATGATCCTCGTGTACGACTACATGGCACGCGGGACTCTCAGCAACCATCTCTACAACACCGATAATCACCCACTCCCCTGGAAGCAGCGGCTCGAGATCTGCATCGGCGCCGCGTGGGGGCTCCACTACCTCCACAGCGGTGCCAAGCACACCATCATACATCGTGACGTGAAGACGACCAACATCCTGCTCAACGAGAAGTGGGTTGCCAAGGTGTCCGACTTTGGGCTCTCGAAGGTCGGACCCACGAGCGAGTCTAAGACGCACGTCAGCACGGCCGTGAAGGGCACCTTCGGGTACCTGGACCCGGAGTACTACAGGCGCCAGCGGCTGACTGACAAGTCCGACGTCTATTCCTTCGGCGTGGTGCTGTTCGAGGTGCTGTGTGCAAGGCCTGCCGTGAGCCGGATGGCCCCGATGGAGCAGATCAGCCTGGCTGAGTGGGCCCAGAGTTGTTGTAAGAGCGGGGCCGTCGAGGAAATGGTGGACCCGCACCTGAAGGGGGCTATCGCCCCGGAGTGCCTCAACAAGTTCTGCGAGATCGCTATGAGCTGCTTGCAGGACGAGGGGGCCAAGCGGCCATCCATGAACGACGTTGTGTGCGGCCTCAATTTCGCACTGCAGCTACAGATGAGCACAGAGCTGGAAGTGAAGGATCATGCGGGTGTGTCAGTGCATGAAAGTGATGACAGCGACCGTGACGCAGCTTCGATCAGAGGCAGCGGCAGCGATGAGGCGATCAACACTAGTGATAGCGATAGTGGTGGTTGGAAGAGCAGTAGGGAAACTGCGACGTCGACCAGAGCCAGAAGCAATGATGTTTGTGATGAGAGTACGACTAGTCACGACGCAGAGAAGTTGCCATGAGAAAATATTAGGTGCTTAAGTGTAATGCTCCGTTAATTGATACGTGTTTTTCATATTATTATTCTCTTTTAGCATGCAGAAGCGTAATCAAACATTTATTAATATTCCTTTCAACAATTAAAAGCCTTACAAGTATAATCATCATATTTATGCCTATTTTATTTATACAACATTTGAGTTCACAATTTTATTACTTTACGAGCAAAAAAACAAAAGTTTGGGTAGGGGTGGGGAGACCTATCTTTTTTTTTTTTTTAAGCAACCTGGGAACCACCGTACGGCCGGTGATGTAATAACGTGACAAGGAGGGGAATCGAACCTTGGTCGTTTGTGTGGTCAGTGTGCGCCCTAACCAACTCGCCCACCACGGGGTGGGTGTGGGGAGACCTATCTTTGTACTATACTATACTTCCAAAAATCTGTCTAAAATCACGGGTTGATAACTTCTCCGCTTGCTGTGTCTCTATCATCAAGATCGAAGTCTCTCAACGGATCGACTAACTCACCTTCAAGGTCCTGGTACTAGGAAACAAACTGAAAGGAACCCACTCCGTGAAACCTCCTACATCAACCCACATAATAGAACTATACTTGATATATATTATTCCAGATTCTAGCCGAAGCATATTTCAAAAAGACCTTCATAACTTATAAGGACTCTATAGTGCAAAGGTTGAAGGGTGTCCATTCTACATGTTTGAAAAATAAAAGAAATGAGCCGAAACTCAGTAAATGAAATCTCTAGTTTTAAGTTAAAAGAATTCTTTTATCACTTCATTTGGCATACACAAAATGAATGCATAATCATCCGATAAGTGTGATAAAAACATAAACGGACTCTACTTTTCCCATTTTCATTTATCATAGAAATTGTTAATCAATAATACGTCCATCCAGACTCATGCATGTGCACATCATGTTTCACACAAATAAACACATGACGATACATTTTATTCATTAATATTTCCTCTCAAACTATCCTAGGCATCCCAACCACTGGGGCATTTCAATTTCGAGGCATCTTGAAAACTTTCACCACAAGGTATCCCCATCATAGGGGTGTCTCAACTCCCGAGACATCCCAAAACATTCTCTGGATAGGACATCTCGCAAACTACCACCATGGGGTATCGTTACGCACTGCTATATGGGTGGCGAAATCACATTAATATAATTTAAAGCCATAATATATGTATACTTAGAAGCATATCACACATATCTCAACTCAATTTAATACATTAACCAAATAATCACATATGAAATAACATATAGTCATACTTTAGTCTTTGAAGTCTAGAGATCCAAATGAGTACATTATGAGTATGGACATTCAACATGATCCGAATGAATAAATATATTCTAGATGTAAAGTTTGAACATGTAAATGGGTACATTTTGAGTTAGAACAACAAGTACATTTCGATCGTAAAATCTGAACATTCAAAATGGCAAATTCTAGCTTAATAGAAGCTTCTAGAACAAAAGAACAAATCCAATAATGAATAGATTTACAAATGAACAGATTCAATAATGGACATAATCAACAAATAAACAGATTCAACAAGAAATATATTAATATTTGTAAAGTCTATCCGAACCAACGGACAGATTTATTAACAAACATATTCACAAGTTGGCAGATTCAACAAGAAATAGATTCATACTCAGTAAAATCCGTCTAAACCAATAAATAGATTTATCAACAAACATATTCACAAGTTGGCAAATTCAACAAGAAATAGATTCATACTCAGTAAAATCCGTCTAAACCAATAAATAGATTTATCAACAAACATATTCACAAGTTGGCAAATTCAACAATGAATGGATTTATACTTAGTAAAGTCTGTCCGAACCAATACACAGATTTATGAAAATACATATTTACAAGTTGGTAGATTCAACAAGTGAACATATTCAACCAAATGAGTAGATTCACAAAAGGCAGATTCACAAATAAACAGATTTTGTCATAGGAAATTATAGTAGAATAAGTAAAACGAACAGATTCTAACTAGTAAAATTTTAGTAGAACAAAGTAGATCGAATACGTTATCAAGACAAATATGACAGAATGAACCGCTTCTGATTATGCAGAATGAAACAAAGCGAAGAAGAATGAATGGGCAATGAGTCATTAAGATAAATATGGCATAACGACCAAATTCTAATTTCCAAGAATGAAGTAGAAGGAAGCAGGATGAACATGTAATGAGTCATCAAGATAAATATGGCAGAACAATGAAATTTTGACTACCTAGAACGAAGTAGGAAAAAGCAAAATGAACTTGCAATGGGTCATCAAGAGGAATATGGCAAAACGATCGGGTTGTAATTATCTATAATGAAGCATAAAGAAACAGAACAAACATATAATGGGTCATCAAGATAAATGTGGCAGAACAGCTAGATTCCGACTTCTTAGAACGAAGTAGAAAGAAACAGAATGGACATGTAAGATGTCATCAATGTTATTTAACAACTACCATACCCATCCACACACATCAAAGTTTCACTATTTCAATCAACTAACCAAGTTAAGTTTTAAGGACATTTAAGCAACTTAATATCTAGAAACTTTACTTACCTCGAACGAACACAAACCGTGAGCCATCAATTGCCTTCACCACCATAGTAGCTCTTAAATATGAAGTTTTATCCTCTAAATTCTTGGATTGAAAAGTGAAATATAGCACATGCAAGTTTCTATTTGGATTTTAGAGAAGTGAAAGGGGGCTCTACGGCAAGATAAAAGGAGCTTAATCAAAATGAACTAAGATAATTTGATGTTTTTCATTGTTAGGTGTAACTATGCATGCTAATCACCAACTTGATGCGCCATAAACGCAAGACAAAGTTCTTGCACGTGGCCGAGAGAAATGTAAGAAGAAGTGACTCAATTTGAAGTAAGCATCACTTATTCTTGGTGTCAAAATTAGTGTTAAAAAAAATATTGTTTTGAAGCAACACATGGCCATGCAAGAGTTCTTATAAAGACATGTGGCACTTATAATTTTAATTAATAAATTTTGTAAGGTAAATATAACAAGAGGAACGTAATCGTCTTCTTCCAACATTCATTAGCATAAGTTAACCACTATTATTAATAATTAAGTAAAGTCTACACAATTCATAACACCCATCAACTATTAAGACGACAATATTTTAATTAATACCGTTCTACTATTAGAGCACACATAATTCAATTCACACGTCGGACTTAGAATGACTTATGTTTAGGGAAATTATCTACTGCGTCCAATGAAATTTACAATCCGATGAATTTTTCGGGATCGCTTAGCAAGGTTTGGTTTGATGGTGGTGGTTTTATGTATTAGGAATGATAATGAATTTGGCCCATTTACTATTTAATACTCGAGCATGTTCAACTACTCTGGATATACTGGTTATTAACACTATCCCCTTTGGATATTTTACGATTTGGTTGTGTTAAACTGGAAATGTGGTTGGAATAAGATGATCTTAGGCATATCATGTAGTCACTGCTTTCGTTTGATGCGAGGGGTTTGGAATCATATAATTTGTCTGTGATATGCTGTTTAAACATGGATTTCATTTGTTTGGAATGTGGCATTGTGAGGTACTGGTCCTTTCTATCCTATAGATGCAATGATGGTATGAAAGGGAGTAAAGTGGTTGTACTAATATGATTCCCCCGAAAAGTGCTCTTCTCTAGAGTCTTATCTTATGTGGTAGAGTTGTGGCATGCAGTATGCATAATGCATAGGTGAAGAGGCATCTCGCATGCTGGAGAAAGCTTTCTTCCTAATGCAATGTGGGATGTCAATTAGAAATATGCTCATATACATCAATGCAAGATAAGTTTCCAAGGTTTTAATTTACTATTCTAGATACTGAAACTTACTTTGGAACATTACATGAGATCTACATCATTAGGTCAATGTAGAGTTTAATGAAGCTGAGTCAATTGGAGTGACATCGCTTATTTTCCTTAAAGTGCTGAGAAGTCAGGAGAACTTGATGTTGAGTTCATTGAAAATAGTACGAAAGTAACAGCATGAAATGAACTTAGAGCTGGAAGATAAGATTGAGAAGTTTCATTTCAGGGCTAATCAATATTAGATGAGGACACAAGACTGCCACAGAGAGAATTCTTCTAGCAGTTGCTGTCCACTGAATTTCCAGGAAACATCTTTAATGGCTTAATCTGTGCAGGAATACACGTTAATGTTAAAAATGGAGATTCCCCCAATATCTGACACTTCTCTGTGGGTTCTTTGGCAGCACAAATGATGCTGTCTTGGAAGAGATGAAAAGAGAGTATGCACTAAACCAAGAAGGGAAAGGCCCAGCCAAGCCTTAAGTGACACACAGATCTCGCCTTCGGTCTGCTCGTGTATATGGGAATCAAGCAGTTGTATACTCATGCCATCTTCAGATGAACTTTTGGGTTTCCATGGGAAGATTTTTCACAGGCACATGTCCAGATTTTGGCGCATTAGAGCATCCTGTTGCAGCTTACCTGACCTATGGAACTGAGAGAGTGTGTCCAAACCAGTTTTAGCCACACTCTTTAATCAGGTGAAACCTGAAATTAATTATTGCCCTCGATCGTACTCTGTATCACGAGGACTTGTGTTTTCTTTTGTTCTTCCCTGCTTCGCTTCTATTACCTTTGAGGCTGAGTTGCTGCTGCACAGAACAGGATCTACCATTCACTGAGTGATGTACTGCGTAGGGCTATGTACCGATTTTTGGCTAAATAATCATTGATAAATCTGCATGATTGTGTTAATATTCGGTAGAAGGTACAAATCCTTCACTGTCTTACATTCAATGTTAAACAAAGAGCTTTAACTTAGTGCAGAGTTTGAGCTTTCATCTCTTTATGAATCCATCTCGAGGCTATTTGGAAACTGAAAACCTTTGCAAATTCCAAACTTTGGTATATGAGGGCATTAAACGTCCTCTTGCAAGCCAATGAAGACCCTTCTGCAGCTGATTCTTAGGCGGACTTGCAGTTTTCAAACAGTAATATTCATCAAAGATGTTTGAATTTTTGAAAATAATTGGACCGTAATGACATCGATGGGATCTGCAAAATGAGTCTAAACATTTGGAGGATTAAGTACAGATTTAGCTCTCTAAGTTTAGGCATTTGTCCGATTTAATCTTCTATTTTTAATGTTGAGCAATTAAGTCCTCTTAACTTTTTTGATTTGTGCGATCAAGTGTATTGTTTACTTGTTGTAAGTAATGCTTTCACATTACGATTTCCTTTTCTCTTGTTTTTCCTATTTGCTTTCTGCTCATTTGGAAGCAGATTAGCATCACCTGTTATTTTTGTCGCATAAACAATGTCACGTCATGGATTAATTTGATGGTTTAGTTGAAGTGGTTGACTGAACGATTTGATTGCACTAATTCAAAAAGTTAAAAGGATTTGATTGTACAAAATAGAACTTGAAGGACCCATATTGCACAAATGTAGAAGGTTAGAGGACTTGATTTAACGAAATAAAAATTAGAGGATCAAATCACATAAATACTGAAACTTAAGGACCATAATATGCACTTTACCCAACATTTCTACTATGAATTGCCTATGGCCGTGCCTGGTCCGTGTTGGGCCGAGGCAAACTTTGTCCGGGTCTGGTTTCTATTTTCTATTCTTTTATTAAATCTAATATAGAGGAAACGATCAAGTCCCTTTTTGCTAACGGCTCGGCCCTCACCGGCAAAGGCCGTGTAGGCCTTGCTGGGACCATGCCGGGGCGCTGGTCATTCCTAATCCGGACATTTGTTTAGCACGATACAAGGTGTTATGCCCTCCCCAGTGTGATTTACTGCGGTTCTGAACAAGCTTTTCTGTTCCTGGCAATGTCACAGCCAAAATTCTTTTCTATCTTGTGTAACTGAGAAAACTGGTAATTAGTAACATCTTCAGCATGTTCTCTTTGAAAACTCAGGCACACGATGCATAAATCCGGCTGTCATACAAAAAAGAAGAAGGTTCGAACCACATTGAGCATGTAATCTGGTGCCGCAGACATCAATGCCAGAACAGAGCATATGCTTCCTCTTTCTGTGACCGAGAAGAGACTTCCTTGTCAATAGACGGAACATGAAAGCCTCCGGTATGTGCATATTGGCGGCACGAATACACCATTTGAATGATTGTTATGAAAGCCCCCAACTTCAGAGCTACTTTATTCTTCCGGTTTTGAGACGGCATGCTGTAAAGACCCGAAATGTCGGTATGCCCTTTCCACTATGGTTGGCCGATATCATGCAAAAAATCAACCAGAGAACAGTTTAATACATACGCACCAGGTTGTCATTCATTTTCTCGAAAGTTAACGAAGCCTTTGTAGTGTCCTGCTTGGCACCTTTTGTGTGAAAACAGATTTTAATAGACTCTGGCTATGCCAGCCACGCTAAGCGAAGAAAGGTCCATTTTATGTCATAATCTTTAGGACCGGAGTGGGTTTCACTTAGTTGTATGAAAACCATTTGAAAAGTTTGTTGATCTTCGGCTCATCCAAGGAATTTGCCGTGCATCATCAGGATTGAGAAAAGATGGGATGTCCCTTGACCAAACTATTTGCTCCTTGCAGTTCAGTCCATCAACAAATGCAACCGGAGGAGGTGAGCGATCCTTCGACTCAGCAACAGTTTCGGCTCCAGCAGAATGTACAAACCAGTCCAATTAATCTGATGCAGGCTGTACAATTCCAGCCCCAAAATTAGTAGACGATGCCACTTCACTCGATGCCGCAATCTAATCCACAGCATCTGGTTGGTGCTGGACAAATTCCACAAGCAAACCAAATCAGTCGACTCTGTACTCTGGGCAACCAATTCCCGTGAGCTCTCAGATTCCAGCCGGTTTCCAGCCATTGCATCCTGTCCCAGGCTTTACTACAGGGCCGATGAATGCTCCAGCTCAACCCTTTCATACTGCTGGTTTAGACTATCCTCAAGTGCCATTTCATCCACATAACGTGCCTCCGATGCCTTAAGGGATAATAGTTCAATTGCCACCATCTACTCCACCATCTCCTTGGACAATGGGGTTGTTTGACTGCATGGATGACCCTTTAATTGGTACAGTCGCCTTTTGCTTTTCCTGGGCAAGTTTATACTAAAATAGACAAGTAACACATGGAGAATCTCCAAGTATTTCTTGAGTATTTGCAGCGGTCGTGGCCTGTTGCTTCCCCTGTGTAACATTCGGCCAGATAGCGGAGATTGTTAACCGAGGGAGCACATGTTAGTAAGGATGCTTTTACTGACTTTTAAATCCTTGATTCTACTAGTGTAGCAGATAACAGAGACTGGAAAATTCAATGTCCTTTCAACATTCCGAGGGAGAGAGCAATCGGAATGAGATATTTTATGCACTTCAGCAAATGAGAAGAAAGGGTCTCATTGAACTAATGCGGTTGAGAATGATGTTTGCTTTGCAGCATGTGGAACGAGCGAGCTACTGTACGGTGGGATCCAGTTTCTCATCGGTTGCCCGTGCTTGTTGTCCTGCACTATCTACCAAGCTCTGGAACTGATTTGACCTCATCGAGTCTCCTGCTCCTGATTGGATCACTCACTTCTTTTGCGAATGCTGTTCTCTCTCTGAGGGATACAGAGAGCTTAAGAACAGAGGACTTGACCCTTCCATAGGCAACACTGATGTCGACTATAGCCATTTGAGCTCCAAACGAGCACTTAATAAGCCAACTTATTGCAAATATGGCACTACAATACTGTTGTTATGGTTTGATTACCGTCACCAACAAAGAAAAATCTGCATTTTCATCTTTTTTTCGGCAAGAAATTGCTGATGTTTATTCTTGTTGCTTGCCAAGGTTGCCAGGGGAATGCGGCAAAGATGCAGAATGTGCAGTATCAGGTTGTTATGGTGCCTCCGATGCATCAGCAAGCCATGAGAGCTTGACGAGGAACATCACATCGGATCCATCAGTGACTCAGATCATCCTCTTATGTAGTCACCAATGAGTACAAGAAAGCGAATGCCAAATGGAACTATGAAGTTTCAATTTGCAGATATGAATAACAAATTTCTTTCTAAAAGTTTCCATCGATTTCAGGAACAAATTGAAATAAAATTGTCGAAGAATGTCTTACAATAGTCCAATAACTGATTTGCTTCTGTGCTGTATCGTTGTTGCATCTTGGAACATTACTTTCTTTTCCACCCGTTAGTTTCAGACTCGTATCTAGGATCATGCCACTGTTCACAATTCTGTGACATCCATCAAATCCATAACATCAGCTGTTTTCAGTGGCATGATTTTTTGGAGGTGCTCGGTTCACTAGTCGTTTCTTTGGATTAAGCTTTCCAAACTATGTGCTTTCTTAATTCAACCAATGGAAATTACACTGAGAAAGAAGGCTCCCATCTAGATGTGAGAGGATGACCACTGTGAGGTGATCGCAGCTACCACAAGAGATGCGCGATGTGAGATGGATGGCCTCTCGTCGACTGCAACACGGTGGTCGCCATCTCTCTCTTCCACACACACGCGACTCTCAGCCTATTTGGCACCATATTAGCTGCATAAGAGCCACGTGAGCCAATGAAAATTCATGAAACACATGTACGCTGATTGTCCAGCTACTGTTCCAACGTGCTCCTCAGCACTATGTATAGAGCTTTTCAACCGGAAGGCCGACTGCAAACACATATCCAAAAAAATTTGTCACCTTGTCTGGTTTCTCAAGTACTCATTTTGGGGTTTGGCCCACGTCTGGAATAGGTCGAGTTGTAATAGATATTATCATAGCATGTCTCCTTCCGATAGATCTATGGTTTGTGGATGAAATAGGCTCATACCCAATCCAACAAGGGCAATGAGTATTGCTCAAGTGAGAGGGATTGGACAAGGTATTTGATGCAAGCCAAGGTTAGGCGTTCTCAAACAGTAGGATCGAGAGAGTGACTCACACACGGGAAACAGGACGAACAGAAATTTCAGCACTGCGCAAGCTCAAGAGAACAGTTGTATCTTTGTCGATAGAGATCGGATCGACCTGATTCCAAAGCCAAATGAACAAAGACTTCTGGATCTACAATTTCTCTGTTTTGGGTTTTCTGAAATAAGCACCGTAGAATGGTCGAATTTGGGTTGGAAATAACGAACAGAATAGGAAAAGATAGAAACTTCGTTGGTTGCTCTTCTAGGCCTCTAAGGAAGTTGAAAGGGTACCGATTCTTCTAGATCGATGACTGCAACTCTTCAAGGATGCAGATTTCAAAAAGCTCCGACTCTTCAAGGACGGAGTGAAAACTCTTCTAGGTTTTCAAGGGTATGAACTCTGCAAGGTTCACGATACTTGCTTGAAAGCAAAGTTTTCATTTATCAAAAGTTGTCTCTTTTTTTCTATAAGAAATTGGATGGCTTATATCGTCAAAGAAATAAAGATAGAGCATTGAAACTAGGAAAGAGCATTGAAACTTGAAAGCATTAAAGAGCTTAGGAGCTAGAAACTAGTAAAAGCGTCTTCAAGGCTCTCAAGGTGTCTTTCGAGCTTCCGGGATGGACTCAAGATGTCGATACAGCTTCTCGGTTTCATCGAGCTTGAATGCGGGCCGATCTTCTTGGTCGAGAGAGCTGGTCTTCAGTGCGGGCTGCATCATCCTCCCCATCTTTAAAAGAATTTGTTCTCGAATTCTCTCCATCATCATCAGAAGAATCTCCCATTTAAGGTATTAAATGTCGAATGTTGAAGACGTCGTGAATCTTCAAATGAGAAGGAAGAGATCGATACACATTAGGATTGATGCGCTCAAGAACTTCGAGAGGTCCAAGCTTTCGATCACTAAGCTTGTTATAACTTCTGACGGGATGCCGTTCCGGTGGCAAATAAGCCCAAACAAAATCTCCAGGTTCAAAGATAACTTTACGCCGCCGCTTGTCGATGTCCGTTTTATAGGATTCAGTTTTGCTCTCAGTCTTTGGTGCACATCTTCATGAATTGTCCTCATTTGAGAAACAATATCATTGACTTTGCTACTCGACTTCTCAGCAAAAGGAATTGGTGCAAGATCAAGAGAAGTGTTCGGTTGTCGACCATATACGATCATAAATGGACTATATCCAGTGCTACGGTTCTCAGCACAATTATATGCAAATTCTCCAAGTGACAACCGCATCTCCCAAGAACTGGGATTATTATCGATCAAAGTCCTTAATAGATTTCCCAATGTTCGATTGACGACCTCAGTTTGTCCATCCGTTTGGGGATGAAACACAATACTATATTGCAGTTTAGTAGCGACATTCTTCCACAGTTGTCGCCAAAAGTGACTAAGAAATTTTGTATCCCGATCCAAAGTAATGGTCTTCGGAATGCCATGCAACTTATAGACTTCCTTGAAAAGTAAGTTGGCAATACGCGAAGCATCCATAGTTTTTCGACATGGAATAAAATGTGCCATTTTTGAAAATCAATTGACAACAACAAAGATCGAATCCATACCTCTGTTTGTGCATGGTAGTCTAAGGACAAAGTCCATAGAGATATCCTCCCATGGGGCATGTGGAATCGGCAAGGGCAAATAAAGGCCAGCGTTAGTAGCTTGTCCCTTTCCAATTTGGCAACGTCGACACCTCATCACATGTTGAGGCCAAAAGTATTTGGCTGAGACGAGTTGTATAGTTTTGTCACGCCCAAGATGTCCTTCACGGTGAACTTCATCGATCGCCCTTTGCCGAAGAGAACAGTCCGGCACACACAAACGGTTTCCTTTGAAAAGAAAACCATCACATATAGTACAATCAGCAAGCTTCTTTTCATGTGCATCGGGAATGATCTTGGAAAAGTTACGACTGTTCTCTTGAGCTTGCGAAGTGCTGAAATTTCTGTTCGTCCTGTTTCCCATGTGCGAGTCACTAGTGAAAGCATAGCGTTGAAACTAGGAAAATAGTAAATAGCATAGAAACTAGAAACTAGTAAAAGTGTCTTCATGGCTCCCAAGGTGTCTTTCAAACTTCCGGGATGGACTCAAGATATCGATACGGCTTCTTGGTTTTGTCGAGCTTGAATGAGGGCCGATCTTCTTGGTCAAGAGAGCCGGTCTTCAATGCGGGCTGCATTAGTACTACTCTTGGCAGACTTTTAAGATAGTAAATGGTGCAGGGATGCAGAATGTGCAGTATCAGGTTGCTAGGAAGCCTCCAATGAATTAGCAACCCAAGAGAGCTTGATGAGGAACATTCCATCGGAATATCAGTGTCTTCATTCATTCTCTAATTTAATTATCAATGAATCAGAAATAATAGACAAAGGGAGTTTCAATTTGCAAATATTATACGGAAGCATTTGATTTGACTCCATCAACAAACTTAGCACCTTCGATTTTCATTCAAGTCAAAGCAGAATTTGTTCATAATGTGGTTCAATGGATCAAGAATGATGTTATCGATATCGATTAGGAGACTATCAACTAGGTTACCCATTAGGGAGTCACCGATTCTTCCCTTCAAAGTTATCGACTCACCATATTAGTTGCCGATTTCGAAGTTAATTAACAACATATCGATGGGAGGCTATTCCGGGAGATTCCTATGGATATTTGTTGTATCCTAAGAGACTGCTAACTTGCAAGTCCGATTGGTTTTGGATCCACTGAGTCACCATATTTGCTCCTTGAAAGATGACAAATGGAAAATGGAAGGACATAACCAAGAAAACACAAGGAAAGTGGCAAGGGAGAGAATTAGGGCGTGTTTGGTAATGTTTCTATTTTGGGAAACAATTTCTTTTTAGAATATTTTTTTTTCTTATTTCTACTATTTGAAACAACTTTAAGTAAAAGAACACGTTTAGTAACCATACAAAATTTCTATTCTCGAGATAGAAAAAGAATAAGAATGCGTTTAGTACGACTCACAATTTTTTTTTTTTTTGGTAATGTAGAATTTCTTTTAATTTTTAAATAATTTTTAGATTATCTTTTTTCCTCTCTTCACCAATTGTCGTTGCTCCCTGCCTCAGCCGGTCATCGGCAGCAAAGGACAAGCAAGAAGAGATATAAAAAAAGAAAATGACTTATTTCTAAAAATTGTTCTCAGGAACAAGAAACTATTTTTTCCTACTTCTTATTTCTTTTTTAAATCCATTCCCGAGTTGCTTATCTATTCCAGAGAATAGAAAAATTAGTTAACGTTACTAAACGGATTTTTATTCTTTTTTTGTTATGAGGACAAAAGAACAAAATAATAAAAAAATTAGCAATTTGCCATGTAGGACCTTATTTGCATGGACCTGTTGGTTTTACTATTGACCTGACCTTTCTACGCAACGAAACTTTCCATGAAAAGGACCTTTCTACGCAATGAAACTTTCAATGAAAAGCACACCAAAGAGTCCCCGGCTATCTTACTTCTAACCTGACCTTTCTATGCAATGAAACTTTCTATGAAAAGCACACCAAAGCGTCCCTAGCAATCTTACTACTGACCTGACCTTTCTATGCAATGAAACTTTCCATGAAAAGCACACCAAAGTGTCCCGGGCGATCTTACTACTGACTAGACCTTACTATGCAATAAAACTTTCCATGAAAAGCACACCAAAAGAGTTACGAGTCCCATTGGCTGCTTTTTTATGATAGGTAAAGGGCTCTACTAAATGCGTATATTTTAGCCACGACTTTGGTCTTTCACTATATTCGAAAAAAATTATCAATTCAATCTTATATTTGTTGCGCGGATTTCAATATAATTCTAAAATTTTCAATTTCACCAATATAATCTCAAACATTTTCATGAAATTTTAGTATAATCTTTCTAATCAACTTTCCCCCGAAAATGCCGATGTGGCAATCATCATTGTCTATCATACGTGGCACGGCCAAAGAGTTGACATGGACAAATTTATTCAAAAGGACTTCGTTTTCAGTAACTTCATAGATTTTTTGATTTATTTTCTTTTTCCTTTCCCTTTTCCGTCCTACCGTGTATGTTCTTCTTTGGGTGTTATTCCAATGCCCCCACCCTATGGCTACAGCATTTACAAAAGCCAATTCATTGTGCCATTGTGGGTCGACTGTTCTTCATCTTCGTTTTCAGTGAAGACAGAGGATTGATTTGACAATACTAGTGTATGTTGTAATGGCTGGCTTTTGACTTAGTCAATATTGACAAGTAAAATAAAATAATAAAATAAAGTGGATTCTATTTATAAAAAATAAAAATAAATAAAAAGGAGGAGTACCCGTTCAAAAAAGGCAAATAAAGAAAAAAAAAAGAGAAAAGGAGGGAAACAAAGGCGAAAAAGTAGAAAGGGAAAGGAAAAGGTAAAAGAGTACACGCCACGGCACCTCGTCAAGTTAGATTAACTTTATCTCACAGTGTCCAATTAATCTAATTAGAGAAATTTTCGAAATAAAGCCTTAATTTTGGATCCTTGTGAATTTTAAGCCGGTAGGTTAAATTTATGAGTTGTTAAACTGAGAAATTATGGGGCATTAATAGTTTAGGGTATTATAAAACTATAGGATTTTACATAACTCGATTCAAGCTTATAGTTTGCTCAAAACGAATTTTTGAAATTATGCGCGCATGCTGTAACATTAGCGAATTTCCTAGTTTACCAATGATTATGGCCCATCTTCAACTATCTTTAGAGTCGGCAAAGCTTAGGGAATCTAATTACCTCGAAAGGTCTTTCGTTTGATAGAAGATTTGCTAGAATCATAGTTCAATGAAGAGAGTTGTGGTGCAAAAAATTATGACACGCAAGCTAGGCATAGCGGATAGTTTTGAATGACTACTACAACAAGCCTTTCGTTGTTGTGTAGGAGTCAATTGGTCGACGAACAAGCGTAGTTTAGAGTCATTAGTTAAAGTAGTGTTTTGCTTTGTCTTGACATCAATTCTCGTTTAATTGATAGAATTACTAAATTGTAGACTCAAATAGCTACTTTTGAAAAGATTAGAGAAATACTTTACAAAAAGGGATTTTGATCAATGAATTGAGTTGCGAAAGATTATATATTTTGGTTTGTGATATAAAGGTTGGATTGGTTTTGTGGATTTTGGAGGATGATGTTGTGAGTTTTTGTTGATGTTCATTGTCTCGGTGGGCCCATTTGAGGGGTTTGTAAGTATATATACTAGTTTTAGGATATCTTTGTGGGTTGGCTACTAGCAATATAAGTAGAGACCTAGCCAATGAGAGAATGTTAATTGCCTTTATCACAGGGCACTAAAAGCCTGACGGACCATTGATGTATGATTTGATGGGATTGAGTAGTGGATTGAACCACTAATACTCATTTTGATATTGATTGATACTTTCTACTATGAATATAGTTATGTTGAAGTAATATAGTTCATTTTCATCATGTAAATTTGTTATATATTGGATTTAGCGTAAATGAGTTACATTTTCATGTCCTAAACATTTATAATGGATGTCCGATTTGTTTAGAAGAGATTTGTACTACTCATTGGCCTATTGTGCTCATTCCATTCATCTTACTTCTTTTTTAAGGTTCTTTAGGTAGGTGTAAATAGGACGAGAGTGTTTACATTTTCCGGAGGATATTTTGATAGTGGGATCTTTTTTTTATATGAGTTGTTTATGTCTGCAAATGACACTTTATCAAATATATGGATGTATACATTCCGATATCAAGTTGAGTTATAGTTACATTTGAAGCTACATTATTTGGATGAAATGACGGCCGTATCATCTCTTATACTTGTTGGAGTCGGGTGTGTGACAGATGTTATGAGTTGAGATCGGTATTTTAGATCTTAATCGTGTGAAGTATGGAATTTTCCTTTCATTTTTTCCTCTGCCACTGCTTCAATTTTCACTTGAGGCCTCCCTTTATCTCCGCGCCACAACCACTGCTTGAATTGTTACAAAGAGCAACTCCCTCAATATGCCAAATCGTGGCCAAATCAGGTGGGAATTCGTTCGATTCTGATGAATCTTCACCATTTGCCTTGATTTCTTGCGCCTCCATGCAGATTGGCACCGGCCGCAGCAAAATGAGCTTGGCCGTGATCACTGGGAATGTATGAGACTGGTTCGCTTGTGGCCAGCTTCGGCACTATTCACCGGAAATTTGAGCATCATTAGGTTGATTATCGAGACGTGCTTGTTAGCACCGCCATTAGATCTACCGAATTGGAATGCTTTTCCGTAATCCATGGAAGAGCACCGCCAGCCACGCCGCCAGCTCAGCTTTAACTCAAGAAAAATCAGCTTTCTTACAATGATTTACCATGTTTCCCGAAGAGATTCGGGATTAACAGTAGTACTTCAGCTTGACTTTAGAAAAATCAGCTTTCTTGCAACGATTTACCATGTTTCCCGGAGAGATTCAGGATGAAAGAAGGAGCAGAACAAATCAGAAAATTCACAAAAATAGTTAAAATCACATTATTTCAATTCGGTTTGTCCAAGTCATATTGCTAGTCGTGTTACTTAAGATGGTTAGAGATGACTAGACTGGTATGTCAATATTTTCGGATAAAATTAGCCGAAAAGAATATGTTGGAGTATAAAAAAAATTGAATTGAAAAAGTCTAAGATTATATCGGAATTCATTAATTTAGGACTAAATTGGTAATTTTCCCCATCTAATCTAATCTTTCCTTCTCTCGCTTTTTCCTAGCTCTTTCCTATATCCCAATGATTAAAACAAGTTCATCTTCGAGAGTCTACTATCCATGTGAAATTCTATTCATGGATTCATTTGCGATCCTCTCAAACATTAAGCGGTAAGATGAAGAACATGAAACCACTACTTCTTTTATTATTCATCTTCATCTCCATCCTGCTCGAAGCACTCACGGTCTTAGTCACCAGCGACAATGTTGGCACATACTTGCCGGTTAATGATATTGCCGCCAACTGCAGCTCCCTCGGCAACTCCTCTGTGTCCAAGCAGACTTGGATCGGGGACACCGAGGATAGTTCGACCTACTTTCCAATCGATGAAACTCAGTCCTCTATCGTTGCAAGTGCAAACCGTTCATCTCCCCCTGTCCACAACCGCATCTCACACGACACTGCTCGTCTCTCCCGCTCCGGATTCGTCTACACCTTCCGCGTCACCATGGGGCCCAGATTCGTTCGCCTCCACTTCTTCCCTTTGGATTACCTCAACTTTGGCCATGCCAATTCATTCTTCTCGGTCAAGGCTGCTGGCTACACTCAGCTCCGCAACTTCAGCGCTTTCCTCTTTTCCGATCACACCGGCTTCACGATCTTCCGCAAAGAGTCCTACTTAACCTCGTAGCTGACCAGATATTGAACGTCACGTTTGCTCCCACTCCTGGTAACCCAGACGCGTGTGCTTTTGTGAATGGAATCGAAGTTATTTCCTAAGTGTTACGATTTTGCGACGTCACTAGGCGCAAAACGTGTTAAATTTATCAACTTTTATGACCGTTTGTCATGGAAAAGAAGAAATTGTCATAAATTGAGAATTTCTTTACAGAGAGTAATGACGTCATGACAAGAGCAAAACGTCCAAACTTAGGATTTTTTTCAAATACAATTATTTACAAAGGGTTATGTCTATTTTTCCCAAATAAGGATAAAATGTCATAATCTTGTATTTTTTTTTTCAACTACAACGCTTTGCGAAAGTAACCATGAACAAAATGTTGCAAATTTTACACTTTTTTTATTACAATGATTTTAAAAAATTTCAACATTCCATTGTAACCAAAAACTTAACATTGTGAATTTAAATCCTTTCAAACTACGATGACTTATAAAGGTTTGCAACAATCATTGTAACTAACAATATAACCTCAAATTTGATTTTTATTGTGCCATGACGTCAATATTCTAAGGGTCTAGCACCCATTTGCTAGTGCTTAAAGCATCACAAATTTAATTTTAGTATGTTGGATGTGCATTTTCTAGTATCAGACATTTAACTTTTGACAGTTGGGATCCTTCCATCTTAATCTAATGGCTAACATTTATGGGGTACGATATAAGATCAAAATCTTAGAAGTCTCTAACTAAGCATCAATGGATTTATCTGGTATACGGTATATCAATAACGCGTTTGATAATATTTCCGTTATATAAATAATTTTCCTCCTTGAAAGGACAAAAGTTGAATATGGAAGGACGCGGTATAGAAAATACTAGGGGTGAGCATGGTTCTAGGGTAGAACTTAGAACCTGAGAACCAGACCGGTAGGAATCTGTAGGTTTAAGGTTCCAAGGTATACATGTTAAGTTTCAAGTTTCAAAAAATGATGAACCTATTTCAACAGATAGGTTTTGGGTTCTTAGTTGTAGGTTCCAGGTTCTTAGTTGGAGGAACCTGGAACCTAAAACCTATAATCCATAACAAGTTAAAATATTTTTCTTGATCTATGTCTCCGTGTGATCTTCCGATATTTCATGATGTTCAATGATGAGTGTATAACCTGGAAGCACTAGTCCGAGTTTTCATTTTATGGCCAAGATTTTTACTTAATTAATGTTCATCTTTTTCATGTATTTAAACATAAGTTATGTGTTGCGACCAAATTTTCGGGTGCACCACCTAGAATTTGGCTAATGGATTACTAAGCTTAAACTTAGCTCGAGCTCTCTCAAGCCCATACTAATTCACGACTTAGGTTTAACATGCAAATGGATTTTATCTAGGAGTCGCCACTAATCAGTTCATGGTAGGTCAATTAGACATCTAAGTAAAATAACGGGAGAATTATTTTACTCTTACGAACCAGAAACTTTGGGTACGGGGACTTGGTTACATTAGAATTCTCTAATGCCCTTTCGGTACCATTTCTTTTTATTTTCAAAAATGTTGTTGCAAGCAGTTTGGATTGATTTTGAATCTATTTCCCTAACATGTGAGGTGATCATACGGGTGCGCAAACCAACAATTTTTTTTTTGGTAACGGTAAGAATATATTGAAGAGCTTTGGACAAATGTACAAAAAATGGCACCAAAAACTTACACTCTAATTGTAGGAAACAAGAAGAGTGGAAGGGAGCCGCGCAAAAGCCACCAAGGGCAATACAAGGAACAAAGCTAACAACAAAGCACAGAGCCAGTACAAAACACCAACGACCGAACCTCCAAGCACGCTTAGAGAAGACCGCTGAAGAGGAGGCAACTGAGAGAGAAGCTCACGACGGCCATACCACCGGAAGACTACGTGAAGACAAACGGGTCAAATCCCCATCCCCTTTGGAGTCGACGATTCCTTAGAGTAGAGGGAACATTCCCGTAGGTTATCACTTTGGGCCCGTTTGGTTTAGCTTTGGGGAATGCCATTGGGAGAATGCAAATACCTTTGAGATAAAGGGGTTTTCCGAAATGCTAGATTGTTTGGTAAACTAAAACTGAAAAATGCTTTAGGGAAATGCAAAACTGTTTGGTAAACTTGTATTTGAAAAGCCATTTAGTGTGACCAAATTAAGTGTTTTAGTTTTAGTATTTTTAAAATTGCAAAAAAGAAACAATGAGTATATAACATTTTACATTTTCATGTTGAGAGTAATATAAAAGATACATATTAATAAATTTATTTAAAAATTATATTAAAAGAATTTGATTATAGATTAAATGCAAAGCTTAACTTTTAGCCTAAGGTTCTTTTAGGTTTGTTTTTAACTTTGAATATTTTTTTAATTATTGCAGTATTAATCATCTTCGTTAATTAATGATCATTCTAGTGTATTGATAAAAATTTAGGCTATTGATTGTCAAAAGATAAAAATGATATAAAAAAAAAAGTGAACTTGTTCGGTGGATGGTAAAGCGACCGATTGTAGATGCTAATTTTTTTGAGTAAGCACTGCATATAAAAAAGAAGGTCCTAATTAAGAGAAATAAAACCAAGTTCCTCTCATACAAATTTGACTAGAAATAGTCATTTCATGATAGTAAACATGGTCATATATGTCCGGAAAAAAAGAAATACATTATACTTAGTATTACAAACCTCAATGACTTTGTAAACTTATGGCTATTTCATCACGTAAAAAAGCTATGTCCGGAGATGCATACGAATTTGAAGCACCCACCCCTTCATTTGCATCATCATGGTCAACTAAATATCTATAATCGGGATCCAATTCTGCTTGTTCAAAATCTGTATCAGTCACATTATTTCTCTGTATATAATTATGCAAAGTCATTGCCGCTACCACAATTTGCACTTGCTTCTCATATGGATAACTTGGCATATGAGTTAAAATTCTCCACTTTTGTTTTAATACACCAATGGCTCGCTCAATTGTCAAGCGTAGCGAGGAATTGGCACGGTTGAACACTTTTTGATATCCCTTAGGTAAAGGACCTTCTTGAAACTCTGGCAAATGATATCTAATTTCTTTATATGGCCTCAAATAACCAGTAGGATTTGGATATCCGGCATCTACTAAGTAATATTTACCTACATATATATATATTGTAAATTTAATCAACATATGCAATTAGATATATGGATGTATCTAAACCATTGACTAACATACCTGGAGGAGGATGGGGAAAATTTGCGTCACGTCTTCCAATAGCTTCATAAAAGATATGGGTATCATGAGCTTGTCCCTCCCAACCGGCCTAAACATAGACAAATTCCATATTAAAATTACATATGGCTAACACATTTTGAGTTGTTGTTCCTTTTCGACTAATAAAACGAATTTGATCATACTTAGGTACAACCGCCGGAATATGTGTACCGTCCATAACTCCAATGCAATCCTTAAAATATGGATAAAATCGTCGATCTTTTTTTATCTTCTCTGGAACTTTTCTATATTGTGGATCAATTGGTTGGATCAAATCTTTTCCCATATCACATACTTTATCTAAAACTAAGTTGAAGTGCCTACTTATGGTTTCCCCGGAGCGTTGAAAACGCTTTTGTACTAATCTATTACCTATACCATGTCCTAGAATATGAAGAAACATACCAACCATTTCTCTAATATCAGTATTCCTAAATCCTTGAAGGCCATAACGTGTTACTAAATTATGCGTTAAATTGTCAAATACAATCTTATACATTCTAAACATATTGTAGCACCTTATCGGATTGGCATCTTTGCCAATCAACTCTTTTAACCATACATAACCTGTATATGTTGAGGTCATGCAAGGTTGTTTGCAAAGATTGGTCGCTTGATAAAGAATTGCAGCTTGAGTGACTGAGATAAGATCCCATAATTCATTTTCCTCTTGCTCATGATTTTTCCTTGTATGTGAATCATCCATAACTGCTTCAAGTAACAAAATATAAAAAGCAACAGTATATTAACCATCGCATAAATCATCCATAACTGTTTCAAGTAACAAAATATAAAGAGAAACAATATATTAACAATCGCATATATGCAAACTATCACATTAAGAGAACACAAAATGAAAACAATTCTAACATCAAACATTAATTGAAATTAGGTTCACAAAGGCTGCAAATAAAGATCCATAGATGGAAACAAAGTGGAATGACTAAGCTTCAAACATGAAAACAATAAGATGCTAACATCCTCCTATCTACGAAGACTTGATTCTTTTATCATCTCATATTTGAGATACTTTACTTTCTTAGCATCATCCTTTAAGCTCATGAAAACTTGCCTATTGTCTATCTTTTCCTTTAAATGAGAAATTGAAAAAAAGTACAAGTCTTTGTCTTCCACAATCTCAGGTATGGAATCAAATATCTCTATGAGGTCCTCATAAGGACTGACTAAACTGGTTGCGTTGGATGCAGCACTGGTAGTGCTCCTACTCTCAACAACTGTAAGCAGCCTGTTAATTTGTGTTCCAAGCTCCTCTCTTGTGCTCAATTTCTTATCTTTCTTTCCTCGCGCTTGCATCTTTGAAGTCTGTGTGGCTCTCTTACGAGTTTGAGTTCAAGTTGGTTCATCCACATGATCCTCCAAGTTTTCATCAGTAGACCCTACAACATCATCGATACCAGGTTGTGTGGTCTCCACATCATTATTAACACATAAACCTTGTCTAGGATTCAATGTGATTCCTTTAGTAGCAACTGTATCTCTGAACATCATATCTAACTTTACTTCAAGATCAGGATGTATGCCTTTCATCCTAAAAGCCTTAAACTTTGGATTAGCCTGTTATAATGAAGCATTTGCATAAGTTGTAGACTTTAGAGGTGAGCTTAATATGAAAGTAAAAAAAGAAGTGAGGAAAACCTAAATTTTACGCTCCCAACATTCGTCACTCGCATCAATGGTTTTCTTCCTTGAATCTCATCCTAATCCAGTTTCCTTGTAAAGCAATGACTTCCATCTTTTCCATTCTTCCTTGAGGTTATCCCACTTACTCTTCATTTTTTGTTTATCATACTTTTTGCCCGTTAGCTCCTCAAACTTACTAATTATGACTGTCCATCCATCTCTTTTGTTGTTTGCAGGACGACTGCCTTTTTCAATTTGTTCAATGCACAAATTACAAAAGATTTCTACATCTTTCGAGCTCCAAAATGCATTTTCTTTTGATGAACTCATCTACTAGTAAAGTGACATGAACAAATTTAAGAAACATAAACAAACAAGATCAACCACTCAGGCCCTCTCTTATTAAAAAACTAGAAAATATTCACTTAAAGAAAAGAAAACTAACATTGAGAAAAAATAAGGACACGCAAAAACATTATACTTGCATAAAAAATCCTTGATTATACTAGGTCATCCAAAACCTAGAACAACAGTGAATGTGCAAACTAAACATATCCATCATCGTGCAAAGATAGGCTTAAACTCCGTATGAGATGATTACATGATGAACATGGCTCATCATTAAAAAGGTAAACTCATGCCACCTTCACAATGATGAGTATTTCTTAATAACCAGAATCGCGCAACATATATTCACAATAGCAGGCGAACAGGATGGAAGAAAAGTGATGTCAAATTATTACAACAGCAGGACAATCAATTTCAAAAGCCATAAGTGCTGGTCATGCATGAAAAAAGAAAGGCAGAAACTTGAAAGGTTCCCATTCTTGATCTAAGAATGTGCAAAGTGTAGTCCTTGCAATGTCAGGAGGCCATATAGCTCATGGTTTATCGAGATAACAGGTAACCCAGAAAAGCATTCTAGATTCGGAGATGTTTAACGTTTAAATGAAAATGGAGACAGGGCAAACCGCATCTTCTGATCTAAGTGTGAATCTTCCATGAGTCCCATCACAAATAGGCTAAGCATGCATCCGCTTTAAGGAGTTTGGCTGCTTTAAGAGAATTTATCAACCTAGTTCTATGACATAATCATCATGACATAATCAGAGTTCGTAAGCTGTTACCAAATTCCCTGTTATTTCTTCCTTGGATCTTATGTGTCAATTCAACTAAAGAACGTCCAAGATGAACCTAACTTGCTTCACCACCTGAGAGTTCTGTTTACGTCCTGATGAAGACAACGGGAGACCCAATCAATGGCTTAAATGGAGACAACCCATTCGTTGGTTTGTACTCCACAACTAATTAGTCTAAACATAACTTGCCATCCCCAACATCCGCCATACTTCTCTGCGATAAGAATGGGCTAGTTCTACTTTGACAGCTCTAGACCAAGAGGTAGCAAATAAAGGCCAAAAAAACAAATGCGAATATCACAACCATGATAATCTGTTCCCAACATGTCCAAAGCAATGGTTAAAGTGGCTGTTTGCAATTGGAAGCATTTACATGAAAAGGTTAATCACAGCACTCATTATTTTGGAATTGTGTTAACAGATTCATGAGCTTCACCTTGCTGAGTGAAGAAACTAAATTCCTAGTTTCCACTGCTTCATCCACCATGTTAAGTAAAATAAAGAACGTATAACAATGCCACAACACGTGGAAAATACAATCTTTGCAGGTAAATGGCTAATTTTGTATTGAGGTGGACAAAGGCATGACAGAGAATGTTTTAACAATGAAGTCAATCTGAATGCACAACAACATTTATTGAGGAAACAAGCCGTATCCTCTTGGATGACTTAAAAGCAAACAGGCAGAAATGCACAGATTACCCTTATCTCTGCTTGAAAGATTCAAGCAACATCAGCTAAAGCACGAAATCACCAATAGCTAGTGAGTTAGGACACTATTCACTTATTGCTATTATCCGTGAGTAAGATCTACAAAACAATTTATCAACGTGAAGCAAATGATGGCACACTCCAAACTCCAACCTCTGACCCATCTTCAAGACAACAAAAATTAATTGATCCCTGAGATTTTCAAGACACCTGTGAACAAGATGAAAACGTGGGCATCCTCCAGCTTGTGTGGAATTCCAGCAGAAACAATTGCCTAATGAAAAGTACATAACCAAACTATCCAGGAATTACAATCACATTATATGATCCTACTTTTCATTCTTTTCCAACTCCCCCACATTGTTTCATGCCAAAAACAGCATAACTGGGCGATTGTATAAGCATTTTGCAATCATGGTCAATGCCTACAAGGGAATTTTCGAAGTCCCTCTCATCACAGCACAGACAATCCAGTTTTCCAAGCTAATCATACTTTTCCCTCCATGAGTACACCAAATAGAGGATCCAGGAAACTGCTAACGCAATATCGCTGACGACCTTCCTCGGCCACTCGTCGGCAAGTTCATCCACCTTCCTCTCAAAGTAAAACCTCCAAACAGCGGTCATAACATGGAGGAGCACACAATTTTCCTTAAGTGAGAAAGGTACCTAGAAAGTGACATTAAAAGCCTCTAACAACTTATGCATTCATCTATGCAACAGGAAGGGATCAAAACCCCTCCTGCTCTACAACACAGGACATCGAACTATCACTCATTCAATTCTACTCTGCTGTCTTCTAGCTATAACAATTTACCGCTACCATGATGAAAGGTGGTGAAACCGCACCCACCATTCGACGGGGCACGAAAATCCATAACAATGCATCAATCAAAGCAAGCAAGATCGTAGACCAACCTGTTACAGGGTGTGTCGGGGGTCGGAATGTGAATGAGATCGGAGCACAGGGAGGCCAAGTGATCGCACCACGTTCGAGCTTCGACCCACCCGGACTCGGCGCCACACAGCAACTCGTCCTCGCCTTCTTCGGTCGAGCGTTCAGGAGAGAAACGAGTTGGCACATAACAGAACGAAAGAGCCCGAAATTCAGCAAGCAAACTCCACCAAGCACACACCCATCGCACACCGAACCCTGTGCGAAATTCAAGAACCGAAAAACCGCAACGCTCCTAGATCAATCGAATTCCAAACGCACCGACAACGCCGGTCCGACCCCAATCACGCGGTTCCGGCGCAGACCCAAGAAAAACATAATCATACCCACGAATCGAAATTGAACAAACACCCGAACGGATGAACAAGAACAGGAGAGAAAAGAGAGAGAGGGATCGGGTGTGCGCGCGAGAGAGAGAAAGAGAGGGAACAAACCGAGAAGACCGATAATAGGCAGATTTGTTTACCATCCGGCGACGAAAAGGAAGTAAAGAGGGAGAGGGGGAGAGAGAGAGAGAGAGAGAGAGAGAGAGAGAGAGAGAGAGAGAGAGAGAGAGAGAGAGAGAGAGGCGTACCAGGTAGAAGAGAGGAGAGAAAAAGAGGAGGCGAGAGTGGATGCGATGCTGTGAGAATCGGCAAGAGCAGATGCTGCGAGAATCAACGAAAAGAAAAGAGCCTTCGCGTGATGGACTGTAGAACAGAGGAGAGGAAGGAGCGTCAAGAAAGGTAGGGTTTTGTTTTGGGGTAGGGTAAAATTGGACTTTTTAATAAAATTTTGAGAGTAAAATGGACAATCAACAAAAATTCATTGATCCTCCCACTAGCATGCCGAGAATGCTGAAATGCCCAAAGCAGGTCTACTGCTTTGGGCTTTCAGCAGACCTACTTTGGGCATTTCAGCATTCCAAAGGCAAGCATTTTGCCAAGTAGCCTTCAAAAGCCGAACCAAACACCCTTAAATTTTTCCCAAGGGGCTTTGGGGGCTCAAAGCCCCTTAGGAAAGCTGAACCAAACACCCCCTTTATCTTTGACCACCTTCATCAAGTGATTTTTTAGGGTGGGCACAGCTAGTGATTCGCCTCGAAAGATCATGGCATTTCTTTTTCTTCCAAATTAAGAAACATAAAGCTCCAAAAGAAAACCGAGCCATACTATGGAAAAAATCCTTACCCATAAGGAATTTCAACGCCCAAGAAAGGTTGTCCATCCAAGTACCATTCCGCCATGGTAGATTACACCTAGACGCCCAGAAGTATACCAATGTAGCAAATGTGTTGCACTCAAAGAAAAGATGGTTAATTGAGTCTAGCTGAGCATTACAAAAAACACACACCGAGTGATCAATCCTTCTATAGGACTGGAGGAGCACTTGTGTTGGTAGGCGGTTCTTGGTGATGAGCCACAATAGAAATTGGAAACAAGGTGCAAAAGCACCATCCCATATAAAAGGAGCCCACAATACTCGATTCTCCTTGTGTCTGATGAGGTTCCAAGCAGAGGAAACCAAAAAAGATCCCGAAGAACCCCTTCTCCAAATAAATCGGTCCTTTGCGGAGGAGAGACTCGGAAAGGACAGCCCCCACTCCTCCAGCCTTAACTTGATGGATCTCCCTACATGAGAATAGAGGGTAGCTACAACCGCATGCAAAGGAAGGTCCAGGTCAATCAAAAAAGAAGCAGGAAGCAATGAATGTAGAGGACCGCAGGGCAACCAGTTGTCGAACCAAAAGGAAATTGAATGTCCATTCCCAATTTCCCAACCAAAAGATTGCTTGAAATAGCTCCGAAGTTGAAGGATCTTTTTCCATCCCCAAGAACAGATTGAAGGCCGAGGGGATACCCAAAAGTTATGCTTCTTTAAAAAATTAGAATGAACCCAACGGCACCACAAAGACTCCTTGTCCGTAAAGAGAAACCAAATATACTTCAACATTGAGGCTGTATTACAGTCCTTGACCGATCGAATTCCTAAGCCCCCTTCAACCTTAGGCAAGCAAACATCCACCCAAGACACTTTAGCACCCCCCCTCTCCCAAAGGACGTGCCTTTCCACAAGAACCGCCTAAGGATACTTTCAATACCTAAGATAACCGAGGAGGGCAAGGTGAAAACACTGGTCCAAAAGGCTTGAACAGAATAGAGAACTGACCTGATTAGTTGAAGTCTCTCAGCAAAAGACAGAAATCTATGAGCCCAAGATTGGACTCTAGAAGTTAGGCGATCAATAAGTTGAAGACAATCAGCCTTCCCCAGCCTTGATGATATAGGGCGCGCATGATAAAATTTCTGTTTCTCGATTTCTCTGTTTCTCTGTTCCCCGGAACAGGTTTGAAACAGAAATCCGTTTGGTAACGCAATTTGATTTCTCTATTTTAAAATGATTTCTATTCCGTAAATAGAGAAATTGAAGAAATCAAAAGCTAGAATTTTTAGCTTCTCGTTTCGAAATAAAAATTAGAAACTGAAATCAAACCATATAAAATAACATTGCATTTTCTTGCTAACTTAATTTACTCATAACCACAACTTCACAAATTATTGCTAATTTTCTTTTTCTTATTTTGCTCGTGTTTTTTTTTTTTTTTTGCAATTTTTTTTCAATTTTTTTTATAACTTCCTCTTTAGGATGAAAGGCGATTGAATGGGTCCCCAATTTTCAAAAATGACCAAAGTTCTTAAATGCTTACTTAAAAATAATGGGGCTCTTTCCTCCTAGACAAGGCACACGGATGGCCAATTGAAGAAAAAGTTCTTATGTAATAGATAAATAAAAAATGTGCCTAGAAATTTAATCTTATTTTTTACGGATTCAAAATTCTTGCAAAATCAAAATAATTAGATTGTTACACAATCTTGAATTTTAATTAAGGCGAGAGATTCAGAGAATCTCTCTTTGCTATGCAAGGGCCATTAAAGGTTCATTAAGCAACAATAAAGAAATTAGGGATGAGCAACTAGAGGCGATTCAATTCGAGAATCAAAATAAACCGACCTTCCCTCGATTGGTTCCTAACCATAAACGTTACTTTAAGGTAGAATTCTCATATATTCATTTACACCATTAATTTTATTTTGTTGATAATCTTGTATAATACTAGTTTTTGATAAAATGACAAGGTTGTATAAGCGCCATTGATGGCACCTATATTCATGCTTCCGTAGTACTTATCCGAACCTATGCAGGATGAACTTATAAACGATATATTAACCGAGGAGGGAAACCAAATAAATACGCTTAGGAAAACAATTGCTAATAAAATGGCAAGGGAAAATAATATGCCGGAAATTCTATGAAATTGTATTTTCAACTTTTCTAATGAATTAATATTATTTCGATTATTATTTTGTATTTGAGGATTTTCTATGTTGTTTTAGTATTATTTCGATTATTATTTTGTATTTGAGAATTTCTTATGTTGTTATTTAATCAATTTCTATTCCTAGAAATAGAAATTTTGTTCGTTATCAAACGGATTTTATTTCGAAATAGAAATTTCGAGTCGTTATCAAACGGGTTTCTTTGCTCAGAAACTTATCCAGGGAATAGAAATTAAGAAATTGATTTCTGGTCAGAAATCAATTTCTGTTTCAGAAATTTTGTCATGCGCAGCCATAATCGGCACCCCCAGATAACAGACCGGGAACTTTCCTTCTTGAAACCCGAAAGCCAAGAGGATGCTGTTGCGAAGTGATGGAAGGCCACCCGAGAGGAAGATATCACTCTTGCTTATTGGGAATCAGGCCACTCCACAAGGAGAAAATGTCGAGGCTCCTTTTGAGAATCACTACCCAATTCCAATCCGCTTGGCAGAAAAGGAAAACATCGTCAGCAAAAAACAAATGGGAAAGCTTGGGCACTTTACACCTCCAATAGTATTTGAACTCCTTAATAGAAGTCCTGCGATTTAAAATTCCAGAGAAAATTTCCATAACAAGAGTGAACAAATAAGGTGACATCGGGTCTCCCTGACGAAGGCCTCTACCACCAGAGAAAAAACTGTGGAGCTCACCATTGATGGAGATAAAGAACCAAGGAGTTTGAACACAGACCATAACCAAATGAATAATCCATTGAGGAAACTGGTATGTTGAGAGAGTGAGTTCTAAGAAATCCCAATCAACTGTGTCATAGGCTTTACGAAAATCCACTTTAACTGCACATTTTGGGATATATGGGTCTAGGTGGAATCCAGCAAATAGCTCTTGCGCAAGCAAAATGTTATCTCTTATCCTCCTTCCCTTTACAAAAGCATTTTGGGATGGGCTGACTAGATCCTTAAGCACTAGTGCAATACGGTTCGCTAGAATCTTCGTGATAATTTTATAAACAGTATTGCAGCACGCAATCGATCTGAAATCATTGACCTCGCAGGCATTAGGCACTTTAGGGACAAGAGCCAAAATAGTTGCATTCACCTTCTTGAGGAGACAACCCGAAGAAAAGAAGTCTTTAACAGCTTCAAGAACTGAAGAGCCAACTATGTTGCAATTATTTTTGAAAAATTCAACTGTGAACCCATCTGGGCCAGGTGCTTTTCCCTTAGCTAGCGAAAACAAGGTATTCTTAATTTCCATATCAGAGACTGGCAAAGCAAGGGAACTTACCTGGTCATCCGAGAGAGACTTCCAAATGAGCGATGTTAGCTCGTGCAACGTAGGCTTTGTCAGTCCCGAATGCGGCGCAAGGAGATCGGAGAAGAAAGAAATAAACACTTGCGGCACCAGGCTAGGATCTGAAACTACCGAACTTGAACTATCCATGATAGAGAGAATCCGGTTATTGAGGTGTCTGGCTTTGACATAGTTGTGGAAAAATTTAGTATTGTGATCACCCTCTTTTAACCACCTAACTCTGGACTTATGTTTATAAAAAGATTCATCCTGGCCACGAAGATGTACAAAAGTCCGATGTTGGCTTACCTCCAACTCAGCCAAGGCGGTATTGTTGGGATCTGAATGGAGAAGTAGCTGGGTAGATCGAAGGGCCTCCCTCGCTTCCAGCGTTCTTAAGGATATGTCTCGAGTAGGCTTCCTAGTTTAGGGCTTTGAGGCGACTCTTCAGAATTTTAAGCTTTGAGACCAGCCTATACATGGGGACTCCCCGAACCTGGCTATTCCACGCTTGGTGAACAATCGCACGAAAGTCAGGGTGTTCCTCCCAAAAATCAAAGTATTTAAAGGGCTTTCTCCTCAAACAGGGTTCAACAACCCTAACAACCATAAGGGTATGATCCGAGATTCCCACATTAAGAAAAGAAGCCTTCGAGAAGGAGAAATCCATCCTCCACTTAGAATTGACCAACACACGATCAATCTTTTGCATCTTCCTGGTTGCGCCTGAAGAGGTAGACTAGGTAAATCGCAGTCCCGTGTATCTGAGATCCCCAAGTTCTGTTTGCTCAAGACAGAGCCTAAAATCATCGAAGCAAGGAATCCAAGAATTAGAGCCACCAAAGCGATCGGAAGGATCCTTAATAACGTTGAAATCAGCCGCAACGAGCCAGACAGAGTCTTGGAATAGATCATCACTACAGAAGAGGTCTGGCCACAAAGGTCTTCGGCGCACAAAAGAATGTTCGCCATACACAGCAAAGATGCAGCAAGTGAAGTTAGAAGAAATCCCATTCAAACACCCATGGATGGCTTGGTCATTCAGAGAAATCAACTCAAAATTAACAGAAGCCGAGTTCCATCAAATCCAGATTCTGCCATATGGAGCATACTCATAATTTGCAAGCCAATTCCAGCCTTTAAGGAGGGTGGAAGAGATGGACTCAAAAAATGGCTCCGGGACTTTAGTCTCAATAAGGCCAATAAGGCTTAATTTATTAGAAGCAACAAACTTCCTGACTTCCGCCCTTCTAATAGGGTCCATAATCCCCTTGATATTCCAAAATCCAAAAAACATAGACAAAGGAGGGGAGAGGAACTACCTCCACTTGGAGGCCTTGCGACTAGCCTTAGTCGCCTTCGAGGCAACTGGTCGTGCCGGTTCGGGTGGATCAGGGCAAAGCTGGATAAGTTGGTCCTGAATTGAACCCGGCCTAGTATCAACCGTAAGAGCTTTGGGGGAGAGGGGTCTATCCGGGAGGCCTTCGTCTTCACTAGACGAAGCAAAACTCCTAATGTCATCCTCCGGATTAACAATCGGTGCGACAAAGGCCAAATCCGAAACCTCAACAGCCTGGGAGGATTGAGCAGAGATACTCTTCACAGAGGACTTCAAAGGACCTTTAGGGGGCTTCTGTGCCTGGATAGACTTTGAAGGCCCAGGAGGGGTTAGCTCGAATGAGGCCGCACCAACCGAAGTCTGCTGCTTCTTCTTTTTCTTTTTGATTTGCTTCCACCCCGAATCACTCAGACCAAGAGAAGGTTGAGAGGATGAGGAGAAAGGACCGACCAGGGGGGCCTCCACTATCGCAGCATCCTGGGACGAGGCAACAACAAGGGAGGCATCCTTAGTGGATGGCTCTGCAGAATTCTTAGGCTCCAACACAATATGCTGTATCACAGCAGGTTCCAGGTCTTGAGTAGTTTCCTTTCGGGGCACGACCCTATTCTCCGAAGGAGGGCCAGTTGGAACAACCACCGAAGGGGCTGGATCCAGCCTGTTTTGTTGAGAAGGGGCACCTTCATTGGCAAGAGCTTGAGGTATAGCCTCTACATTGGGACTAACTGCAGTAGCAGGCTCTTTGGGGGTTCTACCAGATACAACAGAACATTTATGGCCGAAAATTCCACACCCAACACAAGCAATGGGCCTCCATTCAAATTCCACCACTATCTCACATTTCTAGCCATTATGAATTGTCTCTATCACTTCGCAAGCTGGCTAGTTTGCCGTGATCTCAACACACACCCGAGCAAAAGATAAGCTCTTCAACTGTTTAGTACGTTGGTCTATGTACAAAGGTTTCCCAACTGCACTAGCTACCAATGAATTGGGCAGACCAGCAGGAAAAAGGTAAGTTGGACAACCTGACCCACACCAGGACCAAGAAATGGTGCTGCTTACTCAGCTCAAGACCTGGTGTCCATTGCTGGAGGATAAGTGGAACACTGGCGACTGAGATTCGTCTACCCTCCAGAACATTCCTACGGAACTCCCTATCTGGGATATGGAACATGAATAAGCCTTTGCTGTTTGACATAACTTCAAATAAATTTGGACCCTAGGCTTTCTTCAAAGCTTCCTCAACAACCTTGAAGGGCATCCGACGGCCAAGGAAGTAACCCATTAAGCATTCATGCATCTTTGGATCCGCTGCTTCCAGATCCTGGTCTATAATCTCAATGATAGATTTGTTGTTCACCATGGTTGACAGTGTGTACACAAGGTCATAACCTTTTGCCACCGTTTTTGCAACAACCACCCACGTTTTCCCAGAGGGATTCTTTGAGTTGTCTCTGCCTTGCGGCCGCTTCGACCGCGACCTTCCCCTCCCACCAGAACGCACACCAGCTGACACTCGAGGAAGTCACGAGTCCTCCATTCCAGACGGAACATTGCTTAGGTTATGATTATCCGGCAACAAGGCCATAGATGAAGCTCCTTCGTTCAAAACAGGAGATTTATCGCGGGACCTAGTCCCCTCATCCACAAAATGGGTCATATCCCCCATCTGATCCATCCCAACAGAAGAAACGCAGCAGCAACCCAGGTGGGTAGAAACCCTAACCTAAAAGAGCCATGCGAATCTAGGGGAAGGGCCGTACGAGGAGCAGCTTCGGGGGGTTTTGAAGAGGGGTGGGAGGCGCCACTTCCCACCAAGAACGAGCCTCAACCGACAGTCAACGACTTCGAAATCGACCGCCCGAGAAACAGCAGAAACAGTGCACCTATCGCTTGAAGAGAGAGCCCAGTGAACAGTAAACTGAGAATGTGCAAATAGCCAAAGCTGCAAACCAACAATTTAACACCTAAGAAAGCAATGAATAAATTGCAGGACTTACCTCATAGCAGCAAAAACATTTACATTGTTAAATCAGAATTCACATCAACAGTTCTATATATGATTTCTAATTAACACGCGATTTCTTTTTTGTTTTCACTTTTTAATGAGAGTCATGCAATGCAATGCAATCTGACCTTATAACAGGGATTTTCTAGCTAAATGGACCTAACCACAATTGCTAAGTAACATGAAGCTAATTCTATATGATATGCACATGACATTTTTATTTTCTTAAAAAAACATGCAATCTATCCTAGAGATTGAAACTAATTTATCCTAAGACATTTTTTGTATTTTTCATTAAATTCGAAATTAAAAAAAATGTGAAAATTAACTAGCTAGATTAAGATTCTATCCAACTTATATTAAGGATTAGGTTAGGCTAAACCCTAATTTAAACTAAGATATTATCTTAACTTAGCAATCTCTAACCTAAGATGCAATCTATCTAAAAAATCAATCTAAACTTAAAATGAAACATGCAATTTTATCCTAATATGCAATGATGTACAAAAGATGCCATAATTCTACATGACATATGCATGATGATTTTTGTTTTTGTTTTTATTAATTTCGAAATTAAAAATTGTCAGATAATTAAACATGCAACCTTTTTTTTTTTTTTTTTTTTCAACCAAAAGAAAAAACCTAAGTTTTTTTAAAAAAAAAACAACCTAAATTGATTAATTTTTTATTTTATTTTTATTTTTTAAATTCGAAATAAAATTCATATTCTAAATATGCAAACCCTAAAACAAGAAATAAACCTAATTCTAACCTACATTTTTTTGTTTTTTTTTAACGAAAACAAAATTAACTTAAACGGCACGATAGCAAATCAGAATAAGATTGATATCCAAATTGACATACCATTTCTCGCGCATAAGATCGGGTTGACCAATTTTAAATAAATTGCAAATCGAATCTCGGGCGTGAGATCGGATTGACGATTTTTCAAGCAATTGCGAGTCGGATTTCGAGCGCAAAAATCAGACTGCCAATCACAAATTTCATAGGCTATTTCTTGTCGAACATGTCATCCTTACACTAAGGAATAATTATACTAAAAAAGAAAAAATAAAGTAAGATAACAAAAATAATAAAAATAAAATAAGATAAAAAAAACTAACTAAATTGATTTTTTTTCTTTTTGTTTTTTTTTCCCAAGCAAAGCAGCAACGTGGTGGTCGCTCCGGTGAGGGGAGTCGCCGACAAGGAGCTCCGGCGAGACAGGGCAGGCGTGCGGCGAGGAGCTCCAGCGGCGAGGCAGTGTGCGGCTGTGGATGGCGAAGCAGCGAGGGGCGATGCGAGCATCGGCGGGCTTCGGCGACGGGGCTGGGCGCGAGCTACTGCTGGTGCGAGACCGGCTCAGGCAAGCAGGGGGCGCCGGGCAGCAGGGACCGGCAGAGACGGGGCGTCATGGGCGAAGCACAGGGGTTGCTACTTCAAGGCTCCTGGCGCTACAGATCGGCGATGGCAGAGGTGGAGTAGTGGCGTCAGGTCGCGGCTGCTGCAAGGGAGCTCAGATCTGCCGGCGTCGGACACCCGAGCAGCAAGATCGGGATAGCGGCGATCGTCGAGCAGGGCTGTAGAGACCGGCAAGGGGATTCGACAGGCAGATCGGGGACGGCGTGGCGAAACCGGTGGGTGACGAGCGGAGCGTCAAGGAGAACTGTAGGCGTCGGTGAGGGCTGAGGCGCGAGCTGCAGGGGTCTCGGTGGCGCGGCGAGGGTCGACGGCTCAGGGGTCGGGTCGTCGCAGGCGGAGGCCTCAGAGGTGGCTGGCGACGGCGAGGGGACCGCTGGTGGAGGCCGGCCGAGGCTGGTGGAGGCGGTGCCGGCGCGGTGGCCGATGCGAGCGCGACGTCGGTGCGGGCAAGGGCTACCCCGTGAAGAAGACGAACAGTGCCGCTAAGCTTTCTCTCACGTCACTCACTGCCACATGATGTGACTTTTTCCCTTTCCCAGAAAAAAAAAATTGATTTTTTTTTTAGAAAACCCTAGGAAAAGCCCCAAAACTTCCACACGTATTTTTTTTTTATGACCCGGGAACCCCCGTACAGTCGGCAGCTTGCGAGGTAAACCCGGGGTGACGCTAGCGGAGGACCCACCACCCCGACGTCACACTTAAGACACCAGATGGCCTGCCAGCCTCCCTTCAACTTGCGTTGAAGAGACTTCGAACTCTGGACCTCCCGTTTGGAGGTCTGGAGCCTACCCAACAAAGCCACCACGGCCGATGGTATTCCACACGTATTTTGCTCTCCAAAATTTCAAAAATTCTTTCCCGGTGTCCGTACACGAACAACACCTTTTACAGGAGAAAAATTTAGACCTTTATCACATATTTTATTTCCAATTTTACCTGTGTATAATCCCTTGAATATATCGTTGCACCCGCGCGATATTCTCTTTTGTATTTTCCAAATAATCCGTCCAAAAAATTTCCTTTCTACTCAAAATACGTCCCCCCAATATATATTACCCGAATATGTGAAAATCCCAGCGGAATATGTGAAAAATTTCACGCTCACCGTCGGTCTAATAAGATAAATGTTCCTAAACTATATACCGTGCAATTATTATTATTATTATTTTGGGGTAAAAGTTAACCCATTTTTTTATGCAAAATTTAGGTGTCAACATTATGATTAGCGATTTTACCAAAAAAAAACATTATGATTAGTGAATTATAATCGTTCAAATGATAATATAAGTGAGACCTAGGTATACTTTGAAACCAATGACAGGATAGGTTCCAAGTTTTAGGATATGCAAGATAGATTTCAGGTTCCAAAAAAATGAGTTACTTGTTCCAACGGGTAAGTTTTAAGTTTCAGATGAACCTGTATGGAACTTGGAATCGTTCACCCTTACTTTTATTTAGTTGAATTCCTTGCCAACGATTCATTTTCTTGTGTTTTGATGAATGACAAGTAGGGGTGTCAATGGGTCGGGTCAGGTCGGGTTTTGTTGTTATTCGACCCGACTCGAACCACAATGGTCGCACACTGTGACTCGACCCGACCCGAAACAGATTAGACCATCTAATGTGTTTCGGGTTGGTTTGGGTTGGGTCGGGTTGCTGGGTTTCCCTTTTTTTTTTTTTTCTAGGGTTGGTTAAATCCTTTTAAAAGCTCGAGAATTTGAGGCTGCAGTTCTTCATCACGAAGCTTCTCAATCTTTTTAGATGAAGTATAGTGTTAAACCTGAGGCAAGCATATGTAATGGAGACATGAAGAAAAGTCCCCATATTTCTGTTTAGCTTGACTAATCGATTTAAAGCAGCTTTCTTCTGGGTGCTTGGAACCAATGCTTCTGTCAAGGACTGTGCTGCTTTGTTAAATTCAACCTGCATAAACACATTGAAGCCTTTAGCACAACCATCTATTGTATTGATATTCCCACCATAAACCTGCAAACAATGGACATATAAATAAATAAAATGACGTGAAACCTAAGACAACATAAAAGGAGAAGTCCATGAATAACCTCGATCGTTTTTTTCTTGTATAAAGCTTCATAACCATGTTTGTCTAATTCAGGGGCGAAAAACTCCTCGAAATGATCACTTTGAACCTGGAAAAGAAAACATATCTGTTTTCAATGTACCAAACATGCCAAAAAGGGAGGACAAAACTAATAGTCGATCTCCATCGACGCATGAGGAGGAGGCCTAGTTAACATTCTGTTCTTCCAAACAAAGTAAATCTGATCAACATACATCCTCTTACTATAAACTTGGATGAACGATGGACCAAACTAATTGACTCCTAATGCAATGGACTCCTACCTCGTAAAAACAGGGATGATAAACTATGAAACCCTTGGGAACACAGAGCAAACAACAATCCCTCTAAACTAAAGCAGAAACTGAAAGTCCTGGTTCAGAAAATTCTTGTGGATGGATAAACGCTCTTCGATTGGTTTTACAGAGTTCAACACACGCATTGTCTCTTTAAACTTGGATGAACAGAACAAAGCACCAGGCAATTTAAAACTAAACTACGCACCTCACAATGTAATGAGAAATGCCCTTGTTTATATTGAAACAACAAGTAGTGTACATCAAGATGAAATATAAGATACAGAAGCCCGCGTGAGAGAACATGGAGAGCAGACGACGATGCGCCTAATTTTTCTCATACGCACATTAGTTCGAAAGCCCTATCGTTCATCCAAGTTCAGCTTGACTTCTGAGAGAGAAAAGATGCTCTCTCAGAAGTCAAGCTGCCGAATCTCTTCTTTCTTGGCAAACACCAATTACACAAATCGGACGGCAACTCTCCAATTCTTGTTCAGCTTCCTAAATCCAACTCCACCAAATGACTCACCGCATTTCCCGAAATCATCCAAAGCTAAAGAAGACGACGTAGAGAGACCCATCAATCATTTTAGCTATAAATTTCGGTAGAACAAGAACTGCCACACTCGCTCGACATGAAAACCAGACAACTCGCAGGAAACAAAACAAAAACGAAAACCCAGGAAATCAAGAAGCAGCGGATCAAACCTATATAGAGCGTAATCGAGGACTACAGGGAGAAGCGAACCTTGAAATTCCACTGGAAAGTGTATCGAAGCTCGGGCGACGCGTCACCGGCAACGATCGACAGATTTTGTAAGGACCCGGTTGGGTCACCCGCCCTGGCGCGGACGAACCGCCATCCTAGCTACAGTCTTTTCCCTGACGGTTTTAAAACGCGTTACACATATTAAGGGACCCAAGTCTTATAAAGGCTCCTAAGACTCCCCCCCTAAGTGATGTGGGACAGGAGAAATGCCCTTAGCTCACCCACGTACTGCCGAGGCGATCTTAGTCCGTCCCTCCGTACCGTCCCGGGTCTGGGTCTCACATTCTCCCCCCCTTAAGAAACAGCCCTCTCGCTGTGGCCCCACACGCTGCGGGAGTCAGCTCTGATACCATTTGTAAGGACCGAGACCCACTGTGTGATATTGTCCGCTTTGGGTCACTCGTCCTGGAGCGGACGAACCGCCATCCCAGCCACAGTCTTTTCTCTCACGGTTTTAAAACGCGTCACACATATTAAGGGACCCAAGCCTTATAAAGGCTCCTAGGACTCCCCCCCTAAGCAATGTGAGACAGGAGAAATGCCCTTAGCCTCGCCCGCGTACTGCCGAGGCGATTTTAGTCTGTCCCTCCGTACTGTCCTGGGTCTGGGTCATCACAGATTCGGCGGTGGCTAGGGTTCCGGCATTGAGACGAGGGGTGGCAAAGGCGACGGCGAGGCGGAGGCGCGTCGACGGACGGCAACAATTGATTGATACGGCGGCGGCTAGGGTTCTGGTAGTCGTGAGCGACGTCGAAGAAGAAGGCTGAGTCGAGAAAGATACGTGTTTACTGTTTAGTGTTTATGTTTGTTTGCTTATTTGGATTTGGGGGTTATTGTGTTTCGGGTCAAAACAATGTTCCAACCCTACCCGACCCTAAACACATATTGTTTGCTTGTTTTATATTTGTCTCTTAAACAATATCAAGACCCGAAACAAGTATAATACTTGTTTCGTGTTCGGGTTGTGTTCGGGTTGGGTTGGGTCAGGTCGGGTTTTTTTGACACTCCTAATGACAAGCTTATTTATTATTATTGCATTCATTTTTGTTTTGTTTAACCAAAAATGAAAAAAAAAATATGTTAAATCCTAGAATCAATCTTGGAACTTGTAACAATGTAAATTTCAAGTTTCAGGTTCCAATGGATAGATTTCAAGTTTAAAAAAATAAGGAACTTATACCTGATCGTAAATTCTAAATTTTAGTCGAGAGCATTATTGCATGGGTCTCGGTAGTCGTACAGCTGACCTGACGTGGCCTTCCTAAAACAATTGAACCTTCCACGAAAAGCACACCCGGAAGGGCCCAAATCCCGTCCGCTGATTTTCTTGTGATAGGCAAGGGCTCTATCCCCTTGCAGATATCTGAGCGACGACTTTGGTTTTCTACTAATCTCGTCACTAGTGCCGGCCGTCTCTTTTGCTCTTCTTCCTAATTCCCTATTAGTCAAAACTGGTTCATCTCCGACACCCCACTCTCCTTGTGCTTTTCATCGATTCGTCTACGACCCTCTGGCGTCGGAGTAGCGAGATGACGAACATGAAACCACCACTTCTATTATTCATCCTCATCTCCGTCTCACTTGAAGCACTCCCGGTCTCAGTCACTGGCGACAACGTTGGCGCTTACCATCTAACTGATGATATCGCCGTTGACTGTGGCTCCAACAAGACCTACTGTATTGTGGGTAGACGGATTTGGATTGGAGACGCCGCTGACCGTTTGGACTACTCTCCAATTGAGAAAACTCACTCCTCTACCACAGTAGAGGCAAGCAGTTCATCTCCCAGAGTCCCTGGCGCCGTCCCATACCTCACGGCTCGCCTCTCCCACTCCGAGTTCGCCTACACCTTCTACGTCACCGCAGGGCCCAAATTCGTTCGCCTGCACTTCTTCCCTTCGGATTACCCCAACTTCCGCCGTGTTGATTCCTTCTTCTCAGTCGAGGCCGCTGGCTACACCCTGCTCCGCAACTTCAGCGCTTCCCTCTTTGCTGATTACCCTCGCTACGTGAGCTTCTTCTCTAAAGAGTTTTGCTTAAGTGTCGGAGAGGACCAGATATTGAACATAACGTTCACTCCCACTCCTGGTAATTCAGACGCGTATGCTTTCGTGAATGGAATCGAAGTCGTTTCCATCCCCCACTCCCCTGGAAGCAGCGGCTCGAGATCTGCATAGGCGCCGCGTGGGGGCTCCACTACCTCCACAACGGTGCCAAGCACACCATCATACATCACGACGTGAAGACGACCAACATCCTGCTCAACGAGAAGTGGGTTGCCAAGGTGTCCGACTTTGGGCTCTCGAAGGTCGGATCCACGAGCGAGTCTAAGACGCACGTTAGCATGGCCGTGAAGGGCACCTTCGGAGAGAAAATATTGGGTGGGTCTTACCCTCCACGTAGGCGTAGGGTAAGACCACTTAGCGATCGACACGTGGTTCCACGTAGGCGACGGCGTCAGACGTTCAAAATTCGTACGGGCCTCCCCTGGGGCCCACCACTCTGACGCTCTCTCTTCTCTGCGAGAAAATATTGGGTGGATTTTACACGTAGGCGAAATGTAAAACCATTCAAAATTCGACACGTGGAGCCACGTGTAAATGGTGTCAGCGGTTCGAAATTTGCTCTTCTCACTCCTCTACTCTCTCTCCTCTCTCTCTTGTAGACCTGACCCACCTATCTGCAGACACGCTATGACGCTCTCTCTCCTCTGCGGACCGTCTCCCTCCTCTCTCTGTCCTCTCCCTCTCTCTCCCCGACGGTACTTTCCCTCTGCAGATCTCTCCTTTCTTCACGCCTCTCCTCTCCCTTCCTTCCGTAAATTCAAAATTTCAGCTTCCCTCGTCTTCGCTCACTCCGGCGCTCGTGCTCGTGCTCGTGCTATATTTAGGCCGACGTCGCTGGCCAGGCTCCTGCTCCCGTCGACGTCCTCCGCAAGCTCGCTCGACCTCACCTCCATCTTCACCGTCACTCTCGGCCACTCCCTCCTTCGATCTTCCCCCGTCCCGCGCTGCCGTTTCGTTTGAGAACTCGAACCCCCGACGTTGTGTTCCGGAGGACGGCCTCCCCAACCGGCGACGCGGTCGAGGGAGCTGAGAAGGAGGCCGCGTTGGAGTAGTCGAGGGACTTGACGTCGATGCGGCGAAGCTTGAGCTCGGGGCTCTTGACGCGGACGGTGAGGGCGAGAACCCGAGGAAGGCGGCGCGGAGGATGACAATCGGGGCGAGGGCGTAGACGAAGCACTTGCTGCTGCTGTGCTTCTGGTTACGGCGAGGCGGCGGCTTGGCGAAGTGGGCGAGCTCCACTTCGTCGCTCCGGAGGCTGGGTCCTGAAACTCTGGACCATCCCGCTAACCGGGTCAAGAGTGATCGGAGCGCCCGAGTATTGCCACGCCAACTTCACCAAGTACTTCACCGACGAGTTCTGGTCGGACACCGAGCTTCCCAAGGTCTTTGCAGGGAAAAGGCCGTGCTATTTCAACACGGGGGTGATGGTGATGGATTTGGTGAGGTGGAGAGAGGGCGATTACAGGAGATTCAGAGGGAGAGGCGGATCTACGAGCTGGGCTCGCTGCCGCCGTTCTTGCTCGTGTTCGGCGGCGACATTGAGCCGATAGGAGGTGGAATCAACACGGATTGGGTGGAGACAATGTGGTGAACAGCTGCAGGGCACTCCATCCTGGCCCTGTGAGCCTACTGCACTGGAGTGGTAAAGGGAAGCCCTGGACGAGGCTTGATTTGAAGATGCCCTGTCCTGTGGACTCCCTATGGATGCCTTATGATTTTCACAGTTCGAAGGATAGTCCTCGCGGCACGGCGATTGTCATGAACATAGACTCTTGGGTTTGCTATGTTCGGCTTGAGATTGATTGCTGAGATTCTTTCATTTTTATGTATAGACAGGGATGTTGTAAAACTCAAGTCGAGTAGGAAATATACACAGAAGAGGTTGTGTCCGGTTACAGATGGGGATAACATTTTTTGTATCGCAAGATCTGGTCATCCTTTTTTCTTTCTTTCCCTATCCTTTTACATTTTGATGATTCTTTCGTTTTCAAAATGTCCCATACTCTGGAAATGTTTATATTCTTTGATTCATTGATAGACATTCTCAGATGGCCTAGTTCGTGAATTTCGACAGACTTGTTTGATAGGACTGCTTTGTTCGCATTCACAGGCAATAACCCTACACAAAATTTTTGCTTCTATAATTGCAGATGGAGGGAAGGAAACTTCCGCACAAAATTTAAAGTTTGAAATCGTCCACATTGGGCAGCCGGGACGAATTTTACCATCTAGTGTCAATGGTAAACATCCCAAGCTCTGGAAGAAAAATGTTAACTGCTGATCTAGATTCTGACTTTTCCAACAATACATCATTTAGGTGCTGACCAAAATCGAGGAGAACAGTCTTTTGTGAATTCAATGAGCCTTGGTGAAAATTGATCAATAAGATTGAATCGAGAACAAAGTACGGCTATAAAATTGATCAATTCATTCAGTAACTGCACACTGGCATTTGTTCATTCAATCGTTGGGGCAATTATCCAGTCATGGATCTGGACAATGCATCAGCATCCTACTGTTGATCTGGATGTTACATAGATACATCCCAAATTAGATTTAAAGGGTTAGAAACAGCATATTTTTTACTATACAGTTGGAACATCGAGAACGTGATCCAACAAGAAGCCACATACGTTATCCTCTTCTAAGGGAGCGGTATCAAAGAGCCGAAACTAAAAACAAATCCCCGGACAAATGGTTGAACATCTGTATTCCTCTGTACTAGATCAACTTGTAAGGAACCAAGTGATCAGGACACTTGTGGTATCTTTATGTTCCCAGCAACTTCAGTGTATCATGACTTCCATGCCTCCATGTAATGTGCAAAGAGGTCCCTCAAAGCTGCAACAGCATCAATAAGAGCCATCAGGCATGTAGTGCTGTTAGCTTATGTGTAAATGAGAAACTATAATAGGCTCGGCCACCCTGTGAAGTATGAACCAAGCATTATGAAAATCCAGAACCTCGAGGTGAAACAGTTAGATACCTTGATTATGGTACTGAGGGCGAAGAGTAGATGCAAGTGTTTCCCAGTCATAATCCAGCAAATGGGCCATATACGTAACCCCTCGAGCCATTGTCTGATTGGCACTCTTGTTCACACCTGTCGTAGTTGTTTTCTAGATCTTGTTTGACAAGAAACACCTTTTTTACTGGGTCACATGATTTTGTATTGTTTGAAGAATCCACCTTACTTCTCTTTAAAGGTTGATTTGTGATCTCAGTGCCAAACAGTCTCTTCCTAGTATCAGGGTGAGGTGTCTGCAGGTTAGCCATTAACCAAGCAACTGGTAAGTCAAAGAGCGCAGAGAAAAAAACATCAACTTGAATTTCCTCTCACAGAGGCTAAAGAAGATCCGACCAGCCCAATCGCGCCCTCCGGACTCCGCCTCCGGAGCAACGAAGTGGAGCTCGCCCACTTCGCCAAGCCGTCGCCTCGCCACAACCAAAGGCGCAGCAGCAGCAAGTGCTTCGTCTACGCCCTCGCCCTGATCGTCATCCTCCGCGTCGCCTTCCTCGGGTTCGCCCTCACCGTCCGCGTCAAGAGCCCCGAGCTCAAGCTTCGCCGCATCGACGTCAAGTCCCTCGACTACTCCACCACGGCCTCCTTCTCAGCTCCCTCGACCGCGTCGCCGGTTGCGGAGACCGTCCTCCGGAACACCAACTTCGGGGGTTCGAGTTCTCGAACGGAACGGCACCGCGGGGCGGGGGAGATCGAAGGAGGGAGAGGGCGAGAGTGACGGTGAAGATGGAGGTGAGTTCGAGCGAGCTTGCGGGAGCCTGGCCAGCGTCAGCCCAAATATAGCACGAGCACGAGCGCCGGAGAGAGCGAAGACGAGGGAAGCTGAAATTTTGAATTTACGGAAGGAAGGGAGAGGAGAGGCGTGAAGAAAGGAGAGGTCTGCAGAGGGAAAGTACCGTCGGGGAGAGAGAGGGAGAGGAGAGAGAGAGGAGGGAGACGGTCTGCAGAGGAGAGCAGAAGAGAGAGAGCGTCAGAGCGTGTCTGCAGATAGGTGGGCCAGGTCTACAGTAGAGAGAGCATAGGAGTGAGAAGAGCAAATTTCGAACTGCTGACACCATTTACACATGGCTTCACGTGTCGAGTTTTGAATGGTTTTACATTTCGCCTACGTGAAGTTTAAAACCCACCCAATATTTTCTTGAATGGAGCAGATCAGCCTGGCTGAGTGGGCCCAGAGTTGTTGTAAGAGCGGGGCCGTCGAGGAAATGGTGGACCCGCACCTGAAGGGGGCTATCGCCCCCGAGTGCCTCAACAAGTTCTGCGAGACCGTCATGAGCTGCTTGTAGGACAAGGGGGCCTAGCGGCCATCCATGAACGACGTTGTGTGGGGCCTCAATTTCGCACTGCACCTACAGGTGAGCACAGAGCTGGAAGTGACGGATCATGTGGGTGTGTCAGTGCATGATAGCGATGACAGCGACCATGACGCAGCTTCGATCAGAGGCAGCGGCAGCGATGAGGCGTCGAACACTAGTGATAGCAATAGTGGTGGTCGGAAGAGCAGTAGGGAAACTGCGACGTCGACTAGAGCCAGAAGCAATGATGTTTGTGACGAGAGTATATGACTAGTTACGACGCAGAGAAGTTGCCATGAGAAAATTTTAGGTGCTATAGTGCAACGCTCAAGACGTCAGCTGATATGTGATTCTTATATTATTACTCTCTTTTAATATGCAAAAGCATAATAAAACATTTACTAATATTCCTTTAACAATTAAAAACCTTACAAATATAATCAACATACTTATGCCTATTTTATTTATATCACATTTGAGTTCACAATTTTATTACTTTACGAGCAAAAAACAAAAGTCTGGGTATGGGTGGGGAGACCTATCTTTTTTTTAGGTAAAGAATGGGGAGACCTATCTTTATACTATACTTTACTTCGAAAAATCTATATGTATAAATGTCTAGACTAAAATCACGGGTTGATAACTTCTCCGCTTGCTGCGTCTCCATCATCAAGATCGAAGCTTCTCAACAAATCGACTAACTCACCTTCAAGGTCCTGGTACTAAGAAATGAACTGAAACGGAGCCCACTTTGTAAAACCTCCTACATCAACCCACACAATAGAACTATACTTGATATATATTATTCCAGATTCTGGTTTAAGCATATTTCATAAAGACCTTCATAACTGATAAGGACTCTATAGCGCAAATGTTGAAGGGTGTCCATTCTACATGTTTGAAAAATAAAAGGAATGAGCTGAAACCCAATAAATGAAATCTCTAGTTTTAAGTTAAAAGAATTCTCTTACCACTTAATTTGATATACACAAAGTGAATGCATAATCATCCGATAAGTGTGATAAAAACATAAGTAGACTCTATGTTTCCCATTTTCATTTATCATAGAAATTGTTAATCAACAATACATTCATCCAGACTCATGCATGTACACATCATGTTTCACACAAACAAACAAATAATATAAATAATGTTTGGTTATACACATGACAATGCATTTTATTCATTAATATTTCCTCTTGAACTTTCTTGGGCATCCCAACCACCGGGGCATCTCGATTTCAAGGCATCTTGAAAACTTTTACCACAAGGTATCCCCACCACAAGGGTGTCTCAACTCTCGAGACATCCCAAAACATTCTCTGGAGCATCCCAACCATTAGGACATCTCACAAACTACCACCATGGGGCATTGTCACGCACCACTATATGGGTGACTGAATCACATTAATATTATTTAAAGCCATAATATATTTATACTTACAAGCATATCACACATATCTCAACTCAATTTAATACATTAACCATATAGTCATACTCTAGTCATTAAAGTCTAGAGATCCAAATGAGTACATTTTGAGTCTGGACATTGAGCATGATCCGAACGAATAAATATATTCTAGATGTAAAGTTTGAACATGTAAATTGGTACATTCTGAGTTAGAATAACAAGTACATTTTGGTCATAAAGTATGAACAATCAAAAGGGCAAATTCTGGCTTAATAGAAGCTTCTAGAACAAAAGAACAGATCCAATAATGAATAGATTTACAAATGAACAGATTCAACAAGGAATATATTCATATTTAGTAAAGTCTGTCAGAACCAATGGATAAATTTATTAATAAACAGATTCACAAGTTGGCAGATCAGAAAGAGGAAGCATATGCTCTGTTCCGGCATTGATGTCTACGACACCAGATTACATGCTCCATGTAGTTCAAATCTTTTTCTTTTTTTGTGTTTGACGGCCGGATTTATGCATCTTGGGCCCGAATTGTAGTTCAAACCTTTTTTTGGTGTTTGACAGCCGGATTTATGCATCGTGTGCCTAAGTTTTCAAAGAGAACATGCTCAAGATGTTACTCATTACCAGTTTTCTCAGTTACACAAGATGGAAGGGAATTTTGGCTGTGACATTGCCAGGAACAGAAAAGCTTGTTCAGAACAGCAGTAAATCACACTGGGGAGGGCATAACACCCTGTATCGTGCTAAACAAATGTCCGGATTAGGAATGACCAGCGCACCGGCATGGTCCCAGCAAGGCCTACACGGCCTTTGCCGGGCAGGGCCGAGCCGTTAGCAAAAAGGGACTTGATTGTTTCCTCTATATTAGATTTAATAAAATAATAGAAAATAGAAACCAGACCCGGACATAATTTGCCTCGGCCCAACACGGACCAGGCACGGCCATAGGCAATTCATAGTAGAAATGTTGGGCAAAGTGCATATTATGGTCCTTAAGTTTCAGCATTTATGCGATTTGATCCTCTAATTTTTATTTTGTTAAATCAAGTCCTCTAACTTTCTACATTTGTGCAATATGGGTCCTTCAAGTTCCATTTTGTACAATCAAATCCTTTAACTTTTTGAATTTGTGCAATCAAATCCTTTGGTCAACCACTTCGACTAAACCATCAAATTAATCAATGATGTGACATTGTTTATGCGACAAAAATAATAGGTGATGCTAATCTGCTTCCAAATGAGCAGAAAGCAAATAGGAAAAACAAGAGAAAAGGAAATCGTAATGTAAAGCATTACTTACAACAAGTACAAATCAAAAAAGTTAAAGAGGACTTAATTGCACAACATTAAAAATAGAAGATCAAATCGCACAAATGCCTAAACTTAGAGAGCTAAATCTGTAATTAATCCTCCAAATGTTTAGACTCATTTTGCAGATCCCATCGATGTCATTACAGTCCAATTTCTTTCAAAAATTCACACATCTTTGATGAATATTACTGTTTGAAAACTGCAAGTCTGCCTAAGAATCAGCTGCAGATGCGTCTTCATTAGCTTGTAAGAGGACGCTTAATGCCCTCATATACCAAAGTTTGGATTTTGCAAAGGTTTTCAGTTATGGATTCATAAAGAGATGAAATCTCAAACTCTGCACTAAGTTAAAGCTCTTTGTTTGACATTGAATCTAAGACAGTGAAGATTTGTACCTTCCTCTGAATATTAACACAATCATGCAGATTTATCAATGATTATTTAGCCAAAAATCGGTACATAGCCCTACGCAGTACATCACTCAGTGAATGGTAGATCCTGTTCTGTGCACCAGCAACTCAGCCTCAAAGGTAATAGAAGCGAAGCAGGGAAAAACAAAAGAAAACACAAGTCCTCATGATACAAAGTACGATCGAGGGCAATAATTATTTTCAGGTTTCACCTGATTAAAGAGTGAGGCTAAAACTGGTTTGGACACACTCTCTCAGTTCCATAGGTCAGGTAAGCTGCAACAGGATGCTCTAATGCGCCAAAATCTGGACAACATGTGCCTGTGAAAAATCTTCCAATGGAAACCCAAAAGTTCATCTGAAGATGGCATGAGTATACAACTGCTTGATTCCCATTTACATGAGCAGGACTGAAGGCGAGATCTGTGTGTCACTTAAGGCTTGGCTGGGCCTTTCCCTTCTTGGTTTAGTGCATACTCTCTTTTCATCTCTTCCAAGACAGCATCATTTGTGCTGCCAAAGAACCCACAGAGAAGTGTCAGATATTGGGGGAATCTCCATTATTAACATTAACATGTATTCCTGCACAGATTAAGCCATTAAAGATGTTTCCTTGAAATTCAGCGGACAGCAACTGCTAGAAGAATTCTCTCTGTGCCAGTCTTGTGTCCTCATCTAATATTGAAAAGCCCTGAAATGAAACTTCTCAATCTTATCTTCCAGCTCTAAGTTCATTTCATGCTGTTGCTTTTGTACTATTGTCAATGAACTCAACATCAAGTTCTCCTGACTTCTCAGCACTTTAAGGAAAATAAGCGATGTCACTCCAATTGACTCAGCTTCATTAAACTCTACCTTGACCTGATGATGTAGATCTCATGTAATGTTCCAATAAGTTTCACTATCTAGAATAGTAAAATCAAACCTTGGAAATTTATCTTGCATTGATGTAAATGAGCATATTTCTAATTGACATCCCACATTGCATTAGGAAGAAAGCTTTCCCCAGCACGCCAGATGGCTCTTCGCCTATGCATCATGCACACTGCATCCCACAACTCTTACCACATAAGATAAGACTAGAGAAGGGCATTTTTTGGGGGAATCATATTAGTATAACCACTTTCCTCCCATTCATACCATCACTGCCACTATAGGATAGAAAGGACCAGGACCTCACAATGCCACATTCCAAGCAAATGAAATCCATACTTCCACCAGTGTTTAAACAACATATCACAAACAAATTATATGATTCCAAACCCTTCGCATCAAACGAAAGCAGTGACTCCATGATATGCCCAAGATCATCTTATTCCAACCACATTTCCAGTTTAACATAAACAAATCGTAAAATATCCAAAGGGGGTAATGTTAATAACCAGTATATCCAGAGTAGTTGAACATGCTCAAGTATTAAATAGTAAATGGGCCAAATTCATTATCATTCCTGATACATTAAACCACCACCATCAAACCAAACCTTGCTAAGCGATCCCGAAAAATTCACGCGAACAACGTTCGGTACAAAGTCCCACAGCAAAACAGAAAAGAGTTTACTGAAGAGAACTTACTAGTGATGAAGGCAATCGTTCAATTCTTTCGCTTGCTTGCGGCACTGCCAGACCACAGAAAAGGTTCTTCCCACGGCGCATTCCGCATACTTCGAAGCATAATAATCGCACTCTTTCAGAGCCTTCTGCTTCATCTTGCTGCGTAAAGCTGGACGCAAAAGAGGAACGCCACGACGCGCTTTAGCCAGCCAAAGAAATTCGAAAAAAATGCAAACAACATAACACACATGTAGAACTTAATTGTCTACAGAGAACCTGAAAATCTCCCTCTCTTCCCCATTGATCGATTACATAAAAAAGAAAACTGAAAGAAAATAAAAGCATTAATCAGACTAATCTAAGGCTACAGCACACCCGAAAGAACGGCGAAGCCGCCTGCGCATTACCCAAAACCGCGCTTTGGTTTAGCTATCAGAAGCGATCACCGGTGACCCGATTGAGTTCAAATCATCGCCATCAAAATCCCAACCTTCCTTATCATAAAGAGAATTTAAAACAAATGAGGGGGTGGAATCAAAGGGGAGAACCTTCCTCGACTTTCTTCTTGACGTGGTTCTCGCGCGCCTCCTGAACGTAACCCATCGAGAGACGAGAAGGGTCTTCTTCTTGACAATCGAAGGAGGAGCAACGTCTGTCTGCTTCAAAACTTCGCCGTAGGGAAAGGTGCGTGGAGGTAGAAGAAGCGAGACTGCGAGGGCCTGGGGTTTTGCATTCCTTCGATTTTAACCAAACAGGCCTCCTTTCCTACTCTCCGTCTACGCCGTCGTTTCTTGTGTTAGCTTTAACATTGGAACGTTAGTTAACATTATTAATAACGGTTAATACCAGGAAAAACCAAAAATTAATACACTTATGACAAAGTCACTTGAAACTAATTTTTTTTACCGTATAAAACCTTGGATCGATATATTCACAGTAAATTTAATCATTGTTAATTTCCATTTAATTGAATTAATATTACAAAAAATCACAAAAAGAGTAAAATTTTAATTTAGTATACACTTAACGATAAAAATTAATGAAAATTAATGGGAGATAAATTTGTGATGAGTGTACCAATTTAGTATTTTTTTTTATAGTAAAAAAATCAGTTTTGAGTAAATTCATCACAATTATACTAATTTAAATTTTTTCATAGTATTAATCCTATTAATAATTAAATTCTCAAAGATTTGATTGCATTGGAAATTTTAAGTTATCTTTAGTTCTTTATTTTGTGAAAAGTTAATGATTTGAAATATTTTTTCTAAAGGATCATCATTTACATCACTTAAAAATTTAATCAATAGAAAATATTCTCATTATTGCTAATAATTTTATCCAATCATTCATTTATTTTTGTAAAAGATATAAATGATCATTTTTATGTAAATATTTTTCAAATCACTCTGAAATAAAATAGCGAATTTATAATTAAGACATAATTAAAGATCTTTCAAAATTAACATTTACCCCATAAATTAAGGCACGAATTGAGATCCTGGTACATCAAATGCAGAATTCCATATAGATATGTTTCACGAGATGTTGAATTAGTTCCCCTAATGAAACCAAGGCTTTGTTTTTTCAACAATTTTAAAAACTATTTCTCTAAAACGATTGCTCATATCTCTTAAAATAATTAATCAATAAAATATATTTTCTTTATTAACGGTAATTTATACTTAGATATTTTTATTTTTTTTTGTTTATCTATTTTTTAGCAAAAATAATTTTTTAGGATTATGTTTTCCAAATCATTTTTATAAGTAATAAATATTAAAATGCTTTAATGAAAAGCGGCTGAGTCAACACGGTCGAAGCATTGTTAGCTCGAAGTTTTCTGACCTAATCATGCGCCCGGCGGCCCTCGGAGTTACTTGGGCTCTCGCCGGCTCAAGCCCAATTGGCCCAAAGGGCACTGTTGGGCTAGCTTCGATAAGGCCATACGTTAGGAGGTCTAATGGGCTTACCGAAATTGGTAAGATGGGTTGAACCAGGCCCAATCTTAGAGCCCCGACCCACTCAATTCGATCACGTCTAATATCAAAACACGCCCAAGCGCCACTCGAAAAGGAATTGTAGCTCTCTTCAAGCTCGGAAATAAATCATTTCAAATTTGAGCAATTTTACATGAAAAAAAATATATTTGATGAGCAAATTCATCATACCAAACGAAAATAAAAATTTTCCTTTTTCCCAACTTTTGGCATTATAGATTTAAATGACATTCGATGGGAACGGAACTTTCTCAATCAACATTGATTTATAGACATTTGACGGTTCAAAAACACAAGTACATCATTGGTCCCCCTTGTACTAATATCCTTTTCTTATAGTGGTTTTGATTGGTGAATTATTCAACACGCAATTGGAGCTATGACGCGCATCTTGCAACACGGTTTCTCATTGATTTTATATATACTTAGGATACATTTGATAACCTTTTTCATTTTTAAAAATAATTTTTATTAAAAAAATTTTTTATTTTTATTCCTAAAAATAAAAATAAACTTTTTAACTTTTTGTTTCCGTTCAAATTTTATTCCTTCCTTGGCCACTATATATTACTAAACGTCAAGTTGAGAATTCGATTGCACAATTGAAAGCAATCTGACGAATTTAACAGCACAAAAAAAAAAAAAAAAGGAATTAGAGGGCCAAGTTTTTCCATAATGGTCGAGTCAAGTCCGAGGGTCAAAGCCTCAAAGCCCAGCGGAGCGAGTTGTAGCGGCTACGACCTCCCACACAACCGTAGGTCTGCCGCCCACCACGCGTCGCCCCCCTATTGGACTTTCCGCCTCCCACATTTTTTCATATTTTTTTTTCCTTCCCCACTATAAAAAGCCCCTCCTCCGCTTTCCGACCCTCCTCATTTCTGCTTCGTCTCTCGCTCACCTCCGAACGAGAGAGTCTCAATCATTCGCAGCTTCGCAGGTACTTTCTCTCTCTCTCTCTCTCTATCTGCCTTTCTTCCTCTGCCTCGGATCGAGCTGTTCGATGTCGGTTCTGAGCTCCGGGTCCTTCCTTTTTTTGTGGGGGGAAAGAGCTGCGATTGAGATCTGTCGTTGTCGCGCGTTCGCGATCGGTCGATTTGTTGATGCCTTTTCGCGGGCTCCTGTTTGATTCGATCGGGCCGCAACTTCTCGGCCTTAGCGGCGGCGCGTACGGGTCTCGGCGGGGTTCGAATTGAAAGGGATTCTCGTTCTGATCTGTTAACTCCCCCCCTCCCCCAAAGGAAGCCCTAGCTGGTGCTCCTGTCGATTGGGATCTGTTCAAAATCTGGTTTTGATGGCGATTGATGGGTTTGGACCCCGGGGGACGACTTTGTCGGGGCCGCGAAAAGGGCGTCGGGAAATGAATCTGCAGGAGGTGGAGAGCGTCTGGAGTGCGAATTAGTGTAGTCGGGTTTTGCTTCCTTTTTCTATTTCTTGAACAAGTCGAGCGCGGATTCGATCTATTTGCTTGGTAGGATGATCTTGGGCAAGAAAATGATTTTTTTTTTTTTTTTTTGAAAAAGCAGAACATGGGTTTGTATAGCTTAGGATTTAAATGAGATATTCCTGATACCTAGCTGATGAATGCATACGAGGGGGAGAGAAGAGTGCTTCTAGCTAGGGAGTGGTGCTTCTAGCATTATGTAGCCGGATGATTGGTGATTGATATATCGAGTATATGCTATTTTATTAATCTTGGGTCATCGTATTTTCTTGACACATCCCATATTAAGTTTTTTTTTTTTCGATGCCTAATACGTTCAGTAACTCCTTCTTTACACCATCCGTTGGTCTCATTGCGGTTGTGTTTGCTGATAAAATTGGTATAAATGATCCTTTGCTGTGTTTGGTTAGAGAAGTAACCCCTGAATCACTGGATGGTCTCTTTGTGGCCCTCAGTTAACTTTTACATCTTATTAGCGCTCTCAGAGATGGTGTTTGCTTATTCCACGTTGCAGCTTTTGTAATTTGATCAGCACGTTGAAGATGGCAGCAGCTGATTCTTCACGTGAGGAAAATGTGTACATGGCCAAGTTGGCTGAACAGGCCGAGCGTTACGAGGAAATGGTGGACTTTATGGAGAAAGTGGCCAAGACGGTTGATGTCGAGGAGCTTACTGTTGAGGAACGTAACCTCCTCTCCGTGGCATACAAGAATGTGATTGGTGCCAGGAGGGCTTCATGGAGGATCATCTCTTCCATTGAGCAGAAGGAAGAGAGCAGGGGAAATGAGGACCATGTTGTGATTATCAAGGAGTATAGGGGGAAGATTGAGACTGAGCTCAGCAAGATCTGTGATGGCATTCTCAATCTCCTTGAGTCGCATCTCGTTCCATCGGCCTCATCTGCTGAGTCAAAGGTGTTCTATCTGAAGATGAAGGGTGATTACCACAGGTACTTGGCTGAGTTTAAGGCGGGAACTGAGAGGAAGGAGGCTGCTGAGAGCACCTTGTTGGCTTATAAATCTGCTCAGGTGGGTTTTTATTTTCTGCTTGCCTCATTAAATCATAATTGCTTTTTATTTGCTTCCATCTCCCATTGGCATTTGGTTGTGTTTAATACTCACATAATAATAAGAAATCTGATTGTCATTTGTTTGATGTAGGATATTGCTTTGGCTGAGCTGGCTCCCACTCACCCTATTAGGCTTGGACTTGCTCTTAACTTCTCTGTGTTCTATTATGAAATTCTCAACTCACCTGATCGTGCCTGCAGTCTGGCTAAACAGGTAATTTTTGTTGAACCTTTTGAACCAGATTGGAATGAGATATAGGCAGCATTATGAGATAGAGTTAATGTCACACCAGAAATATTTCTCCTCATTTAAAGTATTAGTTGGTATTTGATGTTTAATCCGCTTCCATTTGGACCTCGATCCTTCCATTTCAATTGCCATCCTTTCCATTTCTCAAAATGCATTAATTGTTTGGCAGGCATTCGATGAGGCTATCTCCGAGCTAGATACATTGGGTGAGGAATCATACAAGGACAGCACATTGATTATGCAACTTCTCCGAGATAACCTAACACTCTGGACTTCTGATGTCACGGTCTGAGTCTCTCTCTCTCTCTCTCTCTCTCTCTCTCTCTCTCTCTCTCTCTCTCTCTCTCTCACATGGATATGTGTTCACATATCCATCATTCACACTTCCATAGTACTTGTCCATTCACAGTGCACTATCTCATATGTTACATGGAACTACATGATGTTGTTTCTCAGGTGAGGCATTTTTCACCCACACACACACACACACACACTGGCTGCTTTTTGCATGGTGCTCTGGTTGGGTCAAGTTCACTAATTTGGCACAATAGCAATTAATCTACTGTCTCAATTAGTGTAGTAATTTCTGATTAATTTGCTGCTGAATTACTGTTCACCAATGGTTCTTGATTGCACTTAATCCTAGTTATATTGCCTATTTTAGTGCCATGCCAGATTATATGAGAGAATTGAAATTTTGAGGTCGATCATACTAAATAACACCCGACCCATTCTTTGAGTGATAAAGCGTATCAGTGTAGCCTGACAATGATTCGTTATGTTTCACTATTTTAACTATTATGTCCATGGTTTCAGGATGAAGCTGGAGATGAGATCAAGGAATCTTCAAAAAGGGAGTCTGGTGAGGGGCAGCCACCACAGTGATGAGCTCCATTTGAAGATGGCTTCTCTGTACTTTAAGATTGTGAACTCTTATGTAGGCAGCGCTTTGTTATAACATCATTTGGTCAGCACCATGATCTTAGTACTTGCACTGCTTTTGGGTGAAAGTATTATGGGACTGTGTACTTTTCTCTGGTTAGTTATGGGAAGAGATTGACTTGATGCAGTGCTCTGTTTTGTCTCGTGGTAGTGATGTCAGTGGTTTTCTTATTGTGAAGTGAATAATTCTATAGACTCACACTACCAATGGTTCACAAAGTGATTGTGGTAGACATATGTCGAGTGCTTTAATTGGTTCGCTGGTTTATGTCAAATGCTATCACCTTTTGCCACAGCACTCTGTGAATCTTCTTGCTTTGGTAGAGTTAGTGTCTCTAGTATAACTCTTCAGTGAAAGTTCATACATCTATTGCTTGCTTGCAATCATGAACAATTGTCACCCAAAAACAAAACAAAAAAGAAAAGAAAAATTCAAGTGTAACATTTAATTTTCCCTTTATTTTGTGCCTGTCGCTGCTGGTGCTTCTGGTATTCTTTTAAAGTCTCAGCGTTGGAAGAGGGCATCTTGGGTTGGCATCTAGGGCAAATTGTCCCTAGTGGGTCGTGCGGAATTTTATACCATTCTCTCTCCATTTGAAATCCCTTTTTGACTTCATAAAAGAAATTAAAGTCTCGATAATCAAGGTTCTTGTTGAATATTGTTATTTGGATTTGTTCAATTTTCAAGACATTAATTGTGTATAGCGCGAGAGCAATCAATATGTTGGAGCCGTAAAAGTTCTCTTAATTCGATGTTTGATTGGAGAATTTAGTGTTTGCCCTAGTCATCCTTCCACCATCCGTTGCCACTAGTCAGTACGAGTACCAGGATCAGATTCGCTGGAGAGGACAGCTAACAAAGTGGAAAAGAGTGATATATCAATCGATGCGTCTAGAAGTGCTTCTTTGTTTTCTATTTATTTTCCCTATAACTATTATAAAGGCTAGCACACTTGTCATCGCGCTTTTCCATTTGTAAAACTACCCATCGCATTTTTATCAAGAATTTTGGTGTGAAACTATATTCGCGAAATGACATCTCTCTTAGACAGTAAGTTTAAAACATAAAAGTAACCTTAATGCTGACAATTTTATGGATAGAACATTACTTCCCAACGAAACTAAAGCAAAAAATCGGTGGCATGTAATTTTGCATGTAATAAGCTTTTAACGCATATGATAAAGACGATCGTCTTTCCAAAAATCAGTGGCAAAGTAAACACTGCACTAAAACTGAAAATTACTCGCAGTTTTGTTAAAACTAGTGTTGTCAAAATTGTATTGAAAATCGAACTGGATCATCAAATGGCACTTGACTGAAATGACCAAGGCCTGATTGAAGTTAGATCGACTGAAACTCTTCTCCAAAGCCGGACTCGGTTGAGTGGGCCTGCATGCTTTCGAAAGCACCGTTTCAAACGAAGAATAACATCACGCCCCTTGGGTTTTTAGATTACTAGAATTTGACTCCTGCAATGGACACCTCCTTATGTTGTATTCTTAACATTTCAACTTTTTCTATTTGCTAATTAATTTATTTCGATTATACATTTTTTGTTGAAAGGACAATGCACCAATTTTTTTTTTTTTTTAATATCAAGAGGCACATTACAAAAACTTTGAAAACCTTGGAGGCACATTACAAAATGTTTAAAACCTCAGGGGGTTAAATTTTGATGAGTTGAAAAATCTAGGTGGTCCATCCCCGATGGACACCGCAGTCATGTAACAGCGTGACAATTTAAGACTAGAATTTTGGCTGAAGTCAACGTTAAATAACACATTAAAATAGATTTTGAAGTGTTAGGATGGCCATTGCAAAAAATTGAAAAAATAACGACCAAACTACCATAATCCAAACATCTATACAACATGTTGTAATTCGGTTGTGATTTGGCCATGAATAAGTCGTTGACGTCGTCGTATGCAAATCAACCACTTTTCAAAGGAAGACAAGTGGTCATAACTCACATCTAATATTGTACAAGCGAAAAACAGATTGGGATGCTCATTAGTTTTTTAATAATCGTACATAATTGGATGACTTAATCGGTTCAACGGTACCTGACCATCCTGATATGATGACTATACAACTAGGCACGGTTCTAGTTTTTTGTGCAATCTTTTGATCATTTTTCTTTTGTGTGCTCAATTAAAATGATTGGCAACCCAATTCATTTTCCAGTAATTCATTTAAAAACGTGGACGTTCCAAAATGTAGAAGGAAAAATTATTACACAAATACAATATATGTACTATCAAATTTAGCGGGCGGGAATTCGCATGATATTCATAATTTTGATTATATGAATTCATTTATATATATATATGTATGTATGTATGTATGTAAGTATGTATGTATGTAAGTATATGTGTGTGTGTGTTTAAATCATTAGATAATTACTCAAGCAGAGAGTTTACCGTCTCATTGCTTGTTGGTTATGGAGTTGAAGCCCCCACAAAAGTTTTCTCAACCTATTTGTTTGATATACATGGATATAAGTTTTATTAAAGTGTTTTTTATTTTAACGTGTCAGTGCTTGCACGCCTTATGCTTTCACTTAGTAATACATTTTTTCTTTATTTTACAGTGATTGAGATTTGGATGAGAACTCAGATGAAGTCTTTTAAAGACTTGATTCAATCCGATTCCCTTAATAAATTAGTCACGGAGAGGACTCATGGTCCGAATCCAGTCTTTTAATCCCCGTTACGGAACCTTTAGCAGAATTTTGTGGCCACGGTGGGGGAGGACATAAAGCCTCAAGAAAAGCAAACAAATTCCACTACGAGAAGATTTCATTATAAAATCCCGGACGCCACGCTCGCTGCCGCGACACCATCTTCACGCCTACACTCCCGAGCCTCCTCCTTTTCTTGCTGTCTTCTTCCACACAACCCCTCCTCGGCTCTCCCCTCTAAAACCCATTTGCTCGCCGCTCATGTCTACCCTCAGTGCCGTCATCGCTTGGTCCGCCATCGTCAACCCTTTTCTTGAATCCCTTCTTCTTCCTCTTCGTGTTGGAAAGTAACTGTTTTTCCTTTCTGGGTCGTCAAGAAATGAGTGTTTGAACTTTGGTTTCTTTCAGGGGCTCAGGCGAAGATGGGCAGCTTGGGCTGGGAGACAACGAGGAGAAAGAGTGGGTCTGCGACATCAGCGCTCTCTACCCTTACAAAGTTCGCTCCGTCGTCGCCGGGAGCCGAAACTCTCTCGCCATTTGCGAGGATGGCCAGGTCTTTCTTAATATTCTTTTTATTTGTATATCGTCGAAATCTGCTCGCGATTAGTTTCTTGTTCTTTAGCTCCTGTCTTTATTCTCAGTTGACGACCTATGACCCACGACACCTTGACGTGACTTTACTTCGGGAAAACGGGAAAAACGTGATTACTTGATGGGAGATGATTAGCTTTGGCACGATTTCATCGTTTTGGCTTCTCCCGTTTATCATTTCAATTATTGATTTGGGTTTAGTTATTTGTTGAGCGGTTCTTGTTTAGCCAAGATTTTGAAGTATGATAGCCTGATGAGTCCTTGTTTTTCTTTTCCCCGTGTTTTTTTGGATGTCAGTTGTTTACATGGGGTTGGAACCAGAGAGGGACTCTTGGGCATCCACCAGAAACCAAGACTGAGAATACCCCAAGCCAGGTTAAAGCTCTTGCCAATGTCAAGATCGTTCAGGTATTGAACAGTGTCTACCATGAAAGCCGGCTTGGCCAATTTGATTCACATGAAATTGTTTTCCGGGTGGTTAACGTTGCTCTTCTGGTTCCGATTTTTAGGCTGCTATTGGGGGTTGGCATTGTCTTGCTGTTGATGATCAAGGTCATGCTTACGCATGGGGTACGTTACTTGCCTCTATGTTCTTAAGCTCTTCATTTGTACCATGCACAAAATGCGGTCGTTTGACCAGTGGGATGCAGCCAATCAAAATATGAACCATAGAAACTGTGAATGTTGGTATTTTGAACTTCAATCAATGGAAGGCTATGTTTTGTAGGTGGGAATGAGTATGGACAGTGTGGTGAAGAACCTGGGAAGAAAGATGACACTGGGAAGCCCTTGAAAAGGGATATTGCGATTCCCCAACGCTGTGCTTCCCAACTCGTAGTTCGCCAGGTGATTCATGGAACCTTGCAATCATGTTATGGTGGAATCCCCAAATTGCTAATACTTGTCTATAGTAGCTAGGGGTTTTATAGTTGTCGACTTTGTGCATTTAGTTTGTTGCAATTTCTTGCTATTGTGAATATCTGGGGTTATAAGAAGTTTGAACCCATATTTTGAATAAGCTAATGATATGTAAGAGCTTAGAAGAACCATCCACAGTTCGGTTTCTTGACCATTCTGTCTGACAGAACTTTTACAGTTAGGATATATCCTCTAAGTTAGTCTCAACTTTCACTAATGCGAAAGATTAGACACTGAATTCAACATTCAGAGCTGATGAAGTACACTCAATGCACAGATTTGATTAGACAACCCAGTGATGATGGATTATGGCAAGATGGAGCCCCCCTTTTCTTTTGTGTCTACTTGAGCAGTGATGTATGACTATGACCCTCGAATACTACATGTCATCCTTTAGGAAGTGAAAGAAATCTTTCTTAACAACTTTCCTAGGGCCTTAATTCTTGATTTTCTCTTGAGCTTCTGAGCCATTTCTACATGTGCCAGTCACAAGGTATGTGACTGTTTTCAAGTGCTTCTTTTCTAGGTGGCCGCTGGAGGTACCCACTCTGTGGTACTTACACGCGATGGACAAGTATGGACATGGGGTCAACCATGGCCACCAGGAGACATGTATGGTTTGCATTGGCCTAATTACTTAGACATTTCAATAGTTCTTTCAGTTAATTGTTTTTCAGGTGTGGTAGCTTCCTTCTCAGATTCATCTGATAATTACTTGTCTTCACAGAAAACAGATTTCTGTTCCAGTGCGAGTACAAGGTCTTGAAAAGGTAAGGCTTATTTCAGTTGGTGCATTTCACAATATGGCCCTTCAAGAAGATGGAACTTTGTTGGCATGGGGTAATAACGAGTATGGACAACTTGGCACTGGTGACACTCAACCAAGATCTCAGCCTGTCATTGTTCATGGGCTCGCTGGTCTTACTCTGGTTTGTACTAAATGATATTTTTGCCATTTTGTATTTGCTTTCACTGTTTTCTGCTAAGCTTACCAATGAATGCCATCTTGTATCATCTTTCACTTGCTAAACTGAGGGTCCATCTTGTTGCCATTGTGGAAGAACAGGACACTGATTTGGCAGTGTTTTAGACATGAAAACTACTGTAAATGGTTTTACCATTTGAAGACAATATGAATCCTAAAAGCTTTATGAACTTTTTGTGTGTAACCGCTTTATGTACTCTGGAATTATAACATCTTGTCGATGTTCCAATAAATTACTAGTCTAGGTAACTCGTCATTTTTAATGTCCTCATTTTTCAGTTTACTGGATGAACAGTACATTTGTGTGCATAAACTGTTACCAGTTGTCATTATAAGCCGCTGTTTGGAATGAAATAGTGACTTTCTGTACTGCTGCTGCTTAGGTTGATATTGCTGCTGGAGGATGGCATTCTACAGCGTTGACAGATGATGGAGAGGTAATAATCTGCAGTGATGAATTTCTTGGCATGGCTCTGTTATCCGCTCTGTATTTCTACTGTTTTTTTTTTTTAATGACCTTTAGGTGCTAATAGCATTTGTTTTGGCAATAGTTGAGGTGCCATATGAAGTATTGCCTAAAATGAGTTCTAATTCCAAATGAGGGTTTAACCATTTAGTACTTTGCCATATAATTATCTCTAGATAGAGGAGCTCTGTCTAGCGCACATGAATAGCAAATGTATGCTTACACATATCAGAATCTGGCTTCAACTTATGCTGCAAAATTTCCTGTAATGTCCATGTGCTTGTCTGTGATTGTAAAGTCTTATAGGGACACTTTGATCTTTTGATACTTGCTCCTGGGCTGGTAAAATTGATGGTGTTTTTGGTGCACATGTCCTTGCAGGTATATGGATGGGGAAGAGGTGAACACGGGAGGCTTGGTTTTGGAGATAATGATAAGAGCAGTAAGATGGTACCCCAGAAGGTCCATCTCTTGACTGGGGAAAACATTATTCAGGTAATATTCCATATGCATCCTGTTGTGTTAAAGCATCTGATCTGTACCTACCTGTCATACATTTCTTTTGTAGCTGTGCCATGAGTTTAGAACTATTGATTGAGAGCATACATGAAATCATATTTTGGTGCAACCTGCCCGGTTAAGTTAATGCTTAGACCCTTTCCATCCAAAAAGTAGTTAATTCAACTGGCATATCTCTAGACAACTTAATCCCTGAATATTCCTCGTAGTAATTAAAGTAGACAGTAATCCAAAAGCACCATAAAACCAATGCATCGGTCAATGACCTCATATTCGGCGTTTGAATTTATGGTGATGTGACCAAACCCAGTGGAAATGGCAGAAGAAGAGATGTGGGTGCAAACAGAAAATTTGCAATCTTTTGGGAAAACCCTGCCGGTGTCTGAGAAAACCTGCCTGCTAAAACCTGAACTCCCTTTTCTGTAGGGAAATAAAGTGGGAGATGGACAGTCTATTTAAATGAACTATTCTTAATTTGCATTCATTGTGCATAAGGGCCAAGTACTTGCTGGCATGATTTGTTGCTTGCAAGCCCAAGAGATCGTGCTTGCTTATTAAATTTTCTTGGATATTTCACTTTCTCGCTGTCACTCTCATCGTTCGAGATATACTTGCTATACAAGCACGACAGTTTTTTTTTTGGGCCATAACCTAGACATTGTTTTATTTATCTATGATTTAGGTGTCTTGTGGGGGCACACATTCAGTCGCATTAACACGTGATGGGCGTATGTTTTCGGTAAGTTTCTTTGCACTTGATTTATCATAGTGTGAGAATGTTGCGGAATGATAATGTAATCTTTAACATCCTTGGACTCCTGATCTTTTTTTTTTTTTTTTCTTTTCCGAGGCTTTCGTCTTGCGTGGCATGCACGTGATGATGATTATGAAACTTCCTTAATATGACGATCGATTTCATGAATGTAGTTTGGTCGAGGTGACCATGGGCGCCTTGGGTATGGAAGGAAAGTGACGACAGGACAGCCAGGGGAGGTGCCGATAAATCTGCCCCCTCCGGGAAATCTCAGTGGGGCTGAAGCTGAAGGGAGTTGGGTTGCCAAGCTTGTTGCTTGCGGAGGACGGCATACCCTGGCGATTGTGGAGTGGCAGACTCACGAAACCAAGTAATATGCATATTCCAGGGTTACCTAGTCATCTGTAGAAATCGGGAAACAAAGATGATTCCCAGATTAATACTGAAAATGCCGACGTGTAAGATACACAAAACATGATTCCTCCCCAGTCTTGATATCAAGGATATTAAGGATGTGATTTTCAAATAATATGTCGCGGTGGCGGTGGTGATGGTGCTCTAGGCGTGTTTTTTCTCTGAATGATTTGAATTTATCCACTAGTTTTGTTCATGATGAAGTGATCGTATTCTAGTTACCACAATATGCTCAACCGAGGCCGCCTCTGGTATATTATATCAATGATGCATAATGCGGAAGAGTCCAAATGATCGAAACCTTTCAATTAGGATCTTTCTGTCAGATTATGTAGCAATAAATCTTGAATAATATGGAATGTGAAGTCACAAAATATCATACTTTGAGCAGGATGCCTTAACTTGCTGGAACACCCGGTTAGAACTTACCAGCTAAGAGTTGTTGAGCTCCAGCCGCAAATTCAATCTGATCAGCTCAAGAATCGGGCCATGTCTGAGGATTAATCACGGCTCGGAATCAACGATGACCATAGCATAGTACCCATTAATTGATCGTGAAAGCGGGAGCTCCATCTCAGCCACCCTAATCGATCGAAGCAAGATGAATGGAATCTGTCGACTAGCGTGCGCGCCCGTGTCAGGTACGAGGAATTTAAAAAAAAAGTACCGAGGAATTAAAGTCGCTGGTAAATTAATTAAGCTCGACGTGGGGGGCCTAATTTCTCTATATTAATTAGGATTTAATTAGGATTTTTGGGAGGAGACAAACATGTGTTGGGGCTGTTAAAACAAATGCCTTCCTCACATGACGAGGTCCTCACAGCTTATTCCATCACTCCCATGATCTCTCGTAGGCTTCTACTAAACACCTCCCTCACATGACAACGTCCTCGCTTATCTTCATGATCTGTCGTACTTAGCTACCATATTCAACTCATCAAAATTTTATATGCATCTCTCTGTATAACACCTGAAGAAGCCAGTCAATCGCAAGAAAAGAAAGAAAGAAATAAGCAAGCCAGCCAAAGCTACAACTTTTACTTTATATTACAAGGTCGGCTCAGCTCTTCCGGGGAAAAGCTTTACGTTGACATAAGAAATGTGGAATCTTTAACATCTTCACTAGATGTCAAACATAACTCATAGTACTTGCAGCTCATTTCTCGTCAAAGCTCTCTCTCCCTCTCTCCCCCTTTGCCGCTAAGAGCTCTCTTTCCCTGTTGCCGAGACAAAAATGAACTCTGTAGTAGTACAGGTTCTATCAAACTCTCTGGATTCATATCGTGTGTTTGGAGTTTCTTTTCGTTTGGTTCTTGGCATGCGATGTGGCTCATGTTCTGCTTTCTGCTGTCTGAATTCAGGGTTTCACCAAGTCCCTCACCATGACTATGCTCTCCGAGGTTGGCGACCGGACGTTCTGCGTTGCCGCCGTAAGCCCTTGTGCCCCTTTTTGTTTTCTTGTTCCAATATCCGGAACTTATTCTTTCATGAAATAGGAGAATCTACAAATGTTCTCTTGATCTCAATCAAGATCTACGATGGCATTTCCCGCTATGGCACGCTGACATTGCAGATAGTTCAATAGAAAAGGTTATATCCAGCAAATGCTAGGCAGTTCACGTATAAAGAAGACCGAACCATGAATATGCCAAAAAAAGATATCTACATTAGCACTCAACCCATGTTGACCAAATCATGCATCGACACAGATATTTTTCGTGTCGACTACATGCTATCTCAGTAAAACTCAGCCAGGCATCACAAATAGTCTTTGACGATTCACAATGGCAGCTGCAGTCCAGTCATAAAAATGAACAGAATTGAAGCTACTCTGTCTCAGAAATTTGGTTAATATCTGTGCTATAGACTCTGGATCGATGCTATTACAAACTGAATCATAAGTAGACCAGGCTTGAATGGACGGTTCATTAGTGATGCTAACACCATTTGTTCTCTGCCTTCGTAAGATTCTGGCAATGCGTTATCCAAGGAAGAGTGTCTTGCTAGGATGCCTAGTTTCAGTAACTGTAAGCATTTTCTTTCTCATTCTTCTCACTTTATGTTCCATTTCTTCACTATAATTTCATTTTTAAAGCAAACGGTTTGCAATTGTAATCGAAATTTAGGCAACGACAGTGATCTCGGCTTTGCTTGGCTGGGCTGCTCCAAATCTGGTCAGCATTACAATCACTTCTCAATTCTTACCGATTCATGGTTCATTATACGGGTTGGTATCTATTGACTTCGTTGACTGAGCAGCTCTCGAAGGGATGGTCACATCATTTGACCACATTCCTGTTTTTCCTGTTTGGTCTCCGGTCTCTCTGGGAAGGATTCAATGAGGATGATGAGTAATGCTTTTTTTTTTCCTCTCTTTTTGTTCTCTTTTCAAGCCTTTTTCTCTCTTTATTGTTCTTCCCTTCCCATCACAAAATGCTTGGTGGTTTTAGTTGTAGCATCAATGCAAATTTTTCCTTTTATGCAAACTACCTTTCTTTTGGCAGTGACAATGAAGAGTTGGAGGAAGTAGAAAAGGAATTGGTCAGTGTTCCTCTCTCTCCCTCTCTCTCTCTCTCTCTCTCTGTGTTTAAGCTGTTTTCGAAAAAAGGCATCATCATTGACCCGCACGTTTCTGGCGTTTATTAGGAAAAGGATTTGAAAGCAAGTTCTGAAAAATCAAAAGCAGCTTCTAAGGTGGACTCCTTGCTCTTATTCTTTGACATAAACCTACTTTGATAGCCATCCATTTAAGTGCAGGCATTGCTCCAATTCACTTTAGAAATTGTCATACTTCTGCTTCCTATGTTTCAACTGATCGTCTACATCACACTCTTTGTGCGTCTTTTATTTTTTCTCAGGCTGATGACAACTTGAAGAAGAAACAGAAGCCATTCCTCACCCACTTCTTCTCACCTGTCTTTCTCAAGGTGATTCCTCCTTCCCATGCTGAATATAACTTCACCTTTCTCCACAGAAATGGTATTGCTAAGCGAAAATAAACTCAACTTTATGTAGTTGGGTTCCATGAAACCTACATGTTAAGACCCAGCCTAACTCAGGGTGACTGCTTTGCAGGCATTCTCGCTCACCTTCTTCGGTGAATGGGGTGATAAAAGCCAGGTAAAGAAGTGCCAGCCAGAGTAAATTAAGTAGTGCTCATCTAATTCTGAATTTGTGGGATCTGCATAACAATTTGGACTAGAGAAACAACTTTGAGAGTATTCACTCTGCTTAACAATCTGACAACTCTAAAATACTGCAGATAGCAACAATTGGCTTGGCAGCTGATGAAGACACTTTGGGAGTAGTGCTTGGTGGAATACTGTAAGTATTATTGTACATAGGTTAACCTAATCATGGATTCAAGCTGGCAACTATCGAGTATTTCATGTTGGCGCAAAGCAATGCAATTCTAATAGTGGCCACTCACATCTTGACACCATAACTGCTGTTTGAGCAGCTTAATTTGTTCTCTTCACTGGTTACATTGAATCTAGTCCACCAGAGAATAAAAGCATCACTCTAGGACAGATCCCACTGCTTAACTTTTTTGTCATTTTTTCAGGGCACAAGTGCTGTGCACAGTTGCTGCTGTTATAGGGGGAAAGAGCCTGGCTTCTAAGATATCAGAGAGGCTGGTAGTTCCCCTCATCTTTGCTACTTTGCTCAGCTCACACAGTCGTTTCTTTCTTCCATGTGGTCCTCAATCCGTTCACCTTTATGCTTGTTGATGCAGGTGACGATCCTAGGTGGATTTCTCTTCCTAGTGTTTGGAGTCCATTCCCTACTTTCACCACCCTAATTTATGGATTTCTCTCTCTTTTGTATGTCTATGCTGCTGCTTCCCGTTAGTTGAGATGCTCTAATGCTGATACCTTAGTTAATTTTCCTCCAAACATTCTTATGTTTTTGACAACTTGCATCGATATGTTTCATGCTTGTCACTTAATATTTTGTATTTCACAATAACCTTTCCATATACAATCCCAGGAAACACAAGCACATGCTCTTATAGGAACCATGGTGAAAATGCATACACTATCCTATTCCTAGCACAAAAAGTCCAAATTGTAATGAAAACTCTCTGTGAGCAGAGATCAATGGCTAAAACTTTCACCACATCATTTATGAAGGAAAAGTATGAGGCTGAACTAACATTTGTGCAGCGGGATGTCAATTCTAAACACAGAAACACTGAAAAGGCTCGGGGACTCCAGAAGTTTACACTGATCCATTGACTAGGCGTGAGACTAGATTTTTACAAAAGAGCGGTGGCCTGGAGCGTTGGTCGGTTTGGTCTTGTGACCAGAACCTAGCAGCTTCCATTGAGTGGATACCCAGATCCATATGGACAGCTAAATATGATGAAGGATTCCAGTGTTCTCGGCCCAATAGGCAAATAGACTGGTAACGTTTTTAGCAGGTCTCACTAAATGTCCATAAGAGGCAACAAGGTTGTTAAAAACACGACCCCACTGACAAGTCAACTGGTCTTGAAAGCTCTTGCCAAGCACTTTCCTCTGTATCCTCCCAATATGATGTCCTTGATAGCAAGACTGCAACCACAAGCAACCAAGATGTGGAAAATAAAAATGGAAATTGAGCAAATGGAAACAGAAAATGCTCTAGCGACTAGCAGATGCTTGCGTTCCACGTCTAATAAGATCCTTTCTGTTAGAGATGACACGGGATCAAAAGAAACTCTCATGTTCACTTTGGACAAGATACTTTGCTAACAGCCCGTACGGCTAAAAAAATTCTCGAATTACACTGAATTGTCTGAATATTTATGATGACTATGATTGCGCGTGACGTGCAGGTGACATACACTACATCAACCTAGTTTTGATGTCCTACCAAGTTAACTGCAGCAGTCAAATCAGCATAAACCTTTTTTTACTTCCCTAGATTTCAAGGGTTCAAAGCACTATAAACTAATTCACGGATCAAGACTGTCGGCCTTGCCAATCAAGCTGGCCTATATGCTAAAAGACAAGAACATAATGAACTTGAGCGGTAAAACTAAAAAAACTAACAGAAACAGAGGAAGCAAATAATGTCCGTGGTCCTTTCTGATGATGATAGTAATATGCAATGGGAAAAAGGTATGGTGCTCCTGGATTTTTCACTTCTGGTAATTCCAAGAGCGATCAGAACCGTCCATTTCAATTTCTTCTTTGGCAAAGTCACATGCCCAAATGCCAGAGCTGTGATCGCCGACGTGACGATAGCCACAGAAGCCGCGTTTGCCAGACTCTCATTCTGCCACGTACGAAGATGGGCGAAGCCAGATAGCACTGACCAGACACCCAATACTCGCGATAAGAGAGAACATCAACACGAAGTTGGTCGATGTGTTTCCACCTAAGTCTGTAAAATGAACACTTGTTACACAAGATGACAAAGCCAAAACGGCACAAAAAGAACTGAAAGAACAGCAACATTAGATGAAGAGGGAGGGAGGTTTACGAGGATGGTTCTGTTCACCGTCGATGTACTTGTCGAGAGACTAACAAGTGAGTCTGAGAATGATGAGAAATGCAACCAGATTCACCACCAAAAGAGGGCTCATCAGGCCTCTTCCTTTGGCCATTTTTGAAGCTCAAGCTCAGCTACGAGACAGAGAAATTGGAGCTGATCAATGGACGTTTTGATTTTCCCCGTCCTCGTTTTGGTTCTTCGGTCCAAAAGAGAAAAAAAGACTACTCAGTAGCAAGTAGCAGACGAGAAAGCTGACCACTCCAAGTACTCAGTCGAGTCCTCACTCCCTGAACTTGAATTGGCAGTGGCACTGCTGACTCTGTGCAATGTAACGGGTCTTGTCCCCGCTCATGGATGGTATGCTAACAGATTCAAGTGTGCGACGTTCCAAAACCAAGGAGCTCGCTCCATTTGCACGTGGCGAAACTACTTCACAAGGAAGCAACGATCCTCATGTATTCAATGAAAAGCAACAGCGCAATCAAAAGGATTGGGACAACGGACGAGGAAGATTTTGGGCCTTGAACTCCCTAAAGAGTTTTCTAACCAATTCCTCATCCAGCAGGGGACATAGGATACCTCACCTATGCTTGAAGTAACACAAAGCCAAAGTTAAAGAAGTTAACACGAATATCCTACATTAAGGTTCCGTTCGTTTCACAAAAAATTTCCAGAAAAATATTTTCCGAATTTTTCGGTGTTTATTTTATGAAAAATAATTTAGTCAATGATAATGTTTTCCACTATTTGGAAAAACATCTTCAAAAGTGGAAAATATTTTCCATAACTTCTTACACCTTGCTTGCTTTCACCAAACACATTTTCATTTTATTTTTATGTTTTATGTTTTATTTTTTTATTATTTAAAAAATTGAGTTTTTATTTTTTCTTTTTCTTCTTCTTCCTTGGCCTTGGCCGGCAACCGGCCATAGGCCTAGCGAAGCTCGAGCTTGCTAGATTTTGGCAAGGTTGAGCCTCTCATGATCTGGTGAGGCCAAGCTCCCTCGAGACGGGCGAGCCTAGGTCTCACCAAACTAGCGAGCTCGGCAAGGCTTGAACCTCGCACAAGGTTGCCAAAGATCAACGAGGTTTGATCTCGCTAGCCTCGAGCAAGCTTGACCTTGTCGACATGGGGCGAGCTTGGCTTTGCTAGATCAAGCGAGGCTTGACTTTGCTAGAATTTGGCAAGTTCGAGCCTCACTGGCCTATGGTGAGGCCAAAACTTGCCAATAGCTGGTCATTGGTCATTGCCAAAGTTAGGACTGGCTAAGGCCAAGGAAGAAGAAGATAAAAAGAAAAGGAAAGGAAAAAAAATTAAAAAATAAAAAATAAAAATCGATTTTTAAAAATAAATAATAAATAAATTTATTGAAAATGAGTGCATAAGGGAAAAGATTCTTCTTACTAAAAGGCAGAAAATATTTTCTGGTTTATTTTCAAATTTCAGTCAAATATTGGAAAATATGATTATTTTCCTAGAATGCCATATTCTTGGAAAAGAATTTATGCAAATGTCATATCTTTTGCGAAACAAACGGAGCATAGTAAAAGGGATAATTACCCATTTAGTGCTAAATTTATTGTGCATATGTCAATTCAGTTATGAAATTTTCAATTATGCCAATATAGTTTTAAACTTTTTGCATTGAATTCCAATGTAGTCCTTATGGTCAATTGCCACCATATATTGTTAATGTGATATCTACTCACCACCTGCCATCCTATGTGGCACCCTAACGTGGATAACTTGTGGATTACCACATCACATCAGCATTTCCTAATGGCAATTGGCTAGATAGACTATATTAAAATTTCGTCCAAATGTTTAAGATTATACTGTCCAAATTGGAAAATTTAAAATTGCTTTGTTGGTATAATGGGTTTAGGATTGATTGGGTAATTTTCCTCTAATTTGACGAGTATAATTGGATAAGTGTTTAATCTATGTTTTTGAGAGTTATCTATTTTTTTTTTTTTTTAAATCTTTGTCAATCTCTGTTCTTTACTTATGCAACAATTGATTCCGTCAAATGGCTTGATGATTGACTCCGACCTCAAGTCGTGAGGACGCCGACCTAACCGTGGGGATACCGACTTTTGACACCACCCTTGTAGAGGAGCTAGAACTAACTCTTTACCCCTTTTGGATGTAATCAAAATGGTCCCACTAAGCAAGCTTGTAAATGCAACCTTCCAATCCTAATGAAGCATAACATAAGTAGTGTATTTGTATATGTTTTTTTCTCACTATTCGTTTATTGTGTGTTGATTGAGTGTTATAGTTGTACACTTCTGCATGTGCTTAATTGAAAGATAAAAGTATTGAGATTGTGACGTCTCCTAAGGTGTCGCAAATTAATCCCGTGAATGTCACGTTCCTATGGTGAGGGAAGGACCAAGGTGTGACAATCCCAAGGCAAAGGCGAGCATTGGCTGTCCAAGCACAGCCAGGCGAGGCCTCCTTGCCAGATCTGGCTATTGATTGTCGCCCAAGCGAGGGCGAGGCTGGCTAGGCCTCGCCTTCACCCAAGTAAGCTCTAGTGAAGCCAACCCTCGCTTAGGCGAGGCACGGCAAGGCCACCTTGGCCTAGGCGATGGTCAGCCTTGCCACATTTGGTGAGGGGGCCTCATTTGATCGCACTTAGACAACTGATGCTTGCCTTCACCCAAGGTTAGCCTGGTGAAGCCAACCATTGCCTACGGTCGGTGAGGCCAACCCTCGCCAACCATGGCTGTGGCCGATGATCGGCGATGAGCCACTGGCAAAAAGAAAATCAAAGAAGAGGGAGAGGGAAAAAAATTATTTGAAAAATTAAAAAAAAAGTAAAATTTTAAAATAATATTTAAAATGTCCACATCAACATTGGTTATACCACATAGGATGGCCATCATCCACATCAATAATTTTCAGCCTAAATTGGTTAGACAGATTAAATTAGTTCAATTAAAATGTTTAGAACTGAATTCTTACAAATATAATAAGTTTATGACTTTTTTACTACTTTTCCCAATCAACTATGTCTCATAGCAGTATGAGAGGTTAGTGTTGATTTGATTCTAGCCAAAATAGGAAGCTTTAGAAGTTTTTTTTATCATTCAACTGGTTGAACCTTTCTATATGCTTTTCTCAGTTCTACATGTACTAACATTGTTGGATTTGGTGAGGATTTGTCGAGGTCGTTAGGTGATTCGTCATACTTTTGGAGGGGTCCAACATAATCCCCATCGTACCAGACATACTAAGCCTCGAACCGGTGAGGAACCAAATGCCCTACACTATCGTCCACCCACACCATGGTGGTACATCTCCTATACATGACGTCGTTCCTACCATTTACAATGCTCAACAAGTTCACTTTCATTTCCACGGGTTCACCAAAGTGAACAGGTGGGGTAACCATACCCATGGGCTTGAAATAGAGGGAAACAATAACAAATGAGTTGAAAACTCAATAAGTAAATTACCTAAAACTCATATAGGCGGATACCTCACATCAGAACCATATGAATACTTGATGCCAATCTGTCGATGACAAATCAATAGGAAAGGCCTTACTTTGCCTTAACTATGTAAGTGGAATGGGGCTTTCAATACCTAAAATACTCCGCATGATCATGGACCCACAAAATGTTCCATAATCATAAAAATTATATACATGCCAAATAATAACTTCTATAATATGCACATGCTTCTTAAGTCTTAATTAATAACACATAAAATGCACACGTGCCTCTCAAGTCATAATTAATGGCATATAAAATTTGCACTTGCCAAATAATAACTTCTACAATATTTACGTGCCTCTCAAGTCTCCAATAATAACATTTAAAATATTCATGTGCCTCTCAAGTCACAAATAATGACATATAAATTATGAACGTGCCAAATAATGGTTTCTAAAAAGTGTACATGATTCTCAAAGGCCTCAAATGCAATCTCGATTAACAATCACATAATATTACATAATATATGTACACGAGAATCCACAATATATCTTACGACATCCATTTATTACACACATAACCAAAATCCATCGGTTTTTCTTAAATCCACCAGGTATCGTCCCGCCCCATTGGGCATGGCAGTTCTTCAAATCCATTAGGCTTCATTCTGAAATCCATTTGCAAATAGCATTCGAAATCCATCGAGCATCATCTCACCTCATCAAGCATGACAATATTGTGAAATCCATTAGTGACAGCATTCAAAATCCATCGAGCTTCGTTTCGAAATCCATCCATGAACGGCACCTGAAATCCATTAGGCATCATCTTGAAATCCATCGGTGATGGCATCATTCCAAATTCCATTGGTGAGGGAAACTACATGTGCAAATAAGCACACAAACGGTTCTTTTCTTACTTTAATCTGATGCAAGAGTGCCTCAAGGAGTGCCAAGTGAAGTGTGTGTCATGACTTACCAAAATCGCATCATTAAAACATACAAAGTATGAAATGAGAATCGTGGCTTGACCCATTACGTTCAAGTACTGACCTAAGTCAAACCTGATTCGGAAACAATATGCCTCAAAATTGCCAAACCAAGAGAGTGACCTGGCTCATGCACTTCCATGTACGTCTAAGACCAACATAAATTTCTTTTCGGAGGCTCATGGTGTGCTTTCAAGCATTGACAATACCGTATAAACAAACTACATCCACTAAACAACAATAAATTCATGCAACCAAGTATAAACCATAGGCAATCCACTAACAACAACAATTCCTTACAACCAAGCCTAGATAATAATGTATGGACAAACCGCATCCAATGACAATACCAAGCATAGACAATAACATGTAAACAAATTGCGCCACTAACCACAACAAACCTTGTAACCTCAACAATCGCATAACAAATTCTCACCTATTTTTGAACCTCATAACTCAAGTAAATCATGAGAAAACCATACAAAATTCGGCGCCTACAAGTGCTGACCAACTTGTTTTGTACGAGCATGCATGCACATGGCCATGTGCATGCATTTAATGACGTAGAAGAAATTGGACGATCAACCCTCCAGCCTTATTTCATGCTGACAAAGAAGAATCCCATGGATTGTAGCCTTCATTTCCAACGTGCATCGCAGATCGAGGGCGGGATTCCTTCGGCTCGTACCCTGCACCATTTTTTATCAAATGCTCCGGCACATTCTTTCTTATTTCGGCTTGAAAATGTTTTGTACGTTCGTTGTTTGATCCCATCGGAGTGGCGATTGTCACTCATTAAGCCGTGATCTTGCTCACCACTTTTTTTTTTTTTTTTTTGGTTATATCATTCCAAGTCATGGGAAAGAGGAATTGGCAAACGAGGACATGCTCTAGAGCATTATAGGGGACATATTACAATATCTATCTTATTTGAATAAATTCTATTAAATTGAGATTTGTGAAATTTTCTTGGACGATTGTTTGCATTTTTTTCAATTTTGCAAATACAAGTTTGGGATAATTAACATGTGAGGCTTTTGTTAAAAAATTGCCGAGCCAAAGGATATTTGCTTCTAACCAACAAAAAAAAATGATATTAGCTGAGGTAGCTTACTCAATAAAAATAATTTCAACTCAATATCAAAAGAACTAAAAAATTATTTCCTTTTTTTTTTTTTTTTTTCTTCCTAGCTATAGTATGTTGTCATGTTGATGATGTCGCGGCAAAAGTATACCCCAAGTGCCAAAACTTGACACGATGAGGCACTTAAATACCACTTTTTTGGAAAAATGGGATACTTGAATGCCACCTCTAGCAAACCTCAAAGGAAATCTTATGTGACAATTTTTTTATTAATTTTGCTCATCCACATAACTCATAGAGAGTTGACTTAGCAAAGAAATGCAAAACCGACGTTACTTTGGTGTGGATCTGAATTTTAATCTAAAAAATTAATGAAATTAAATTATAAAAAAAAAAAATTAATTAATTATTATTATTTTTTAAATGGAAGAGGAAGAAAGAAGATGATCAGTTGTAGGCGGCTGAGGGCTCAGACTTCTCCGCTGCAGCCTTGCCACCCTCACTAAGAAGGGCCAGCAATTATGGGAGGAGGGTTGGCCGAGGTCACTAGGCCCTAACTAGGACTGCAACCCTAATTGATCGGAGGCGAGAGTCCTGTGAGCCCTCACCTAGATTTGGGGCGAGGTTAGCGATCCTCACTCAACTGGGCCAAGGGCCATCTAGATGGGGTCGATCCAAGTGAGGGCTCGTGGGCCTTCCTTTCAATTGGCCAGGGTCGCCAACCTTGGCCAAGGCCCGGCGACCTTGGTCGATTCTCCACCCACCTTCATCAGCCCTTCCCAATGACGGTGGGGAGGCAACAACAAGGGTTGAGCCCTTGCCGCTTGCAATCTCTCTCTCTCTCTCTCTCTCTCTCTTTTTTTTTTTTTTTTAAATAAATTTAGTTTTTAATTTAATTTAATTTAATTTATTTTTATATTAATTATTTACCCACATCGTAAGCAAAACGACGTCGTTTTTGCACTTGTCTCATTTTGGCTAGATTTTCTCGCTATTGGCATTTAAGTGAGCTATTTTGCTCTATTTTGACACTTACGTGTTATTTTCCTAACTTTTGACACTTAAGTGACACTTAAGTGTTCCTCCGTGCCAAGTTTTGGCATTTCAAGTGTCCGACACTCTAATGTTGTTTGTTGTTTCACTCGCCACTTCAATTGTCACCTCAATCCACCGTCCACCAACTGTGCCGCCCTACCGCTTCACATGTTTTGTTGCCATCACACCTAGCGTGGTGTGTTTCCCTATGACCTGACCTCTTTGCCACCTTGGACCGAGCTTGCATTTCACCTCCACCTATGAACGAGAAAATATTTGGTGCATCTTATCCGTCAACATGGCAAATATCTCAAGAACGCGACATGTGCCGATATGGGACCCATTTTGCAAACTCTTATGTGCTCTCTTCTCGCTGCACACTCTTTCTTCTACGTTCCCGGCACAATCTCTCTCTCCTCTCTCTTCTCCTACAGTTGAGGCTGTATGTACGCCTCCCTCTCTCCCCCAAAAAGAACTCCTCTATCCCCAACAAACAAGAAGAGTTGCACAAAAACAATCGTTTAGAGTATTTTTATATTCATATTTGAAAGTCGATTGAGTTCTCGTTTCGATTCTGATGGCCCTTTTTTTATTTGTGGGTTTCCATATGTTTTCGATCTGAGCCATTTTAGGTAGCTTCTGCCTTCATTGGCGTTGGGAGCCGGGGCTTCTTGGAGGGTGTGGGCTCTCCACCTCATCGTCCGCACTACCGAGACCGCAAAACCTAGGAAGAACTGAGGGAGCCCTAGGAGTTCATATCGACCTCATGGTGCCCCTAGCTCTAGGTGTGCGTGGACCCCACACCCTTCGAGATGCTCACCCCATTGGCAGCCGGAGCGGCGGCAGGGTGAAGGAGTTTGGAGTAGGGGCCTCGTAGTGGCACCACTTGTGCCCTCCGAGAGCCTGGCCGATGGGAAGCTCTTGTGGCAGATCAAGCACTCATGCGCCTTTCTAGACACGTCAAAGGAGGTGGTGGCCGCGGAGGTCGAGGTGGTCCACTATTTGTCCGCTCTAGTGAAGAGAGAGTGTGCTAGAGAGGAGAGAGAGAGAGAGGGCTTGTAAGGGAGGTTGAAGAGAGAGAGAGAGCATGCAGCGAGAAGAGAAGAATTTTCAAAGTGGGTCCCACATGCGACTGTGTGTTGCATTTTCGAGGGTTCTTTTATTTACCATGCTGGCACACAAGATGCATCCAATATTTTATCTCTAGGAACATTCGATATAAATCATGACAGCCGAGGCAACGGTGTTCCATGTGCATTTTTTCTTTGAATGATTTGGATTTGTAAATTAGTTTTTTTCAAGGTAGTTTAGTTATCGTAATGTGCTCAACTGAGACTGCCCTATGGTTTATTATTTTGATATCATACCACGTAAAAGAGTCGAATCAATCGAAGCCCTTAAAGTCAAAAATATCAGTATGCCCTAACTTCTATAAACACCTTGTTAAGTTGAAGGGGATATCTAGTCACATAATATCGCAGCAATCGGGCCATTTCTAACGATCTATCACGACACGGAATCAATATAATAACCAGAGCTAAAATGGTATTTAAAGTCAGTAAATTAATCTCGAAAGGTGGAACCTCATTTTCGGGAGGAGCACAAGCAATTAAAGATGCAGCACGTGGGGCATGATGGTTTGACAAAGGAAATGCGTTTTTTATTTGGGAGACGTAAACAAGTTAATCCATCGCCAAAGGAAAAAAAAAAAGAGAGAAATTAATAAAAGAGGAGGAGATAATAAGCAAGGCCACCAAAGCTGATGATGCAATTTTTTTAATCAAAAAAATGAATAATTCAAAACATATTTTCAAAAAGTAATTGCTTGAATTACTTATAAAATTAGATGAACGAAAATTTTTTTTCATTACCAATTTTTTTAAATATATAAATTCTTATTGATAATAAAAAATATTATTCATTAGATAATTAATTTATTCTATACAAATCAATCGGACTATTTATTTTCATTGAGACAAATGGAGCCTAAAACTTGTGTCTTTTTTTTTTTAATGTTTGGCAACTTTCAACTTAAGATAATGGCCCTCAATCGACTTCCAAAAAATTCAAAAAAAAAACTTAAGATAATGGCCCTCAATCGACTTCTAAAAAATTAATTGGCTTACATCTATATCTTGGGTAATATTACTAGTCAGGAAAAAGCTTTATGTTGACTTATAATATACGAAGCTTTCAATTCAATATGAATATATTAGAGTAAATAACAACAACGGTTGACAAACTTTAGCTTAACGTGCAATGTGATCTCTAAATTTTAGCCTAATATGCAATATATTCGATGAATTTTTAATTTGTTTTGGTACATGTTCAATTTAAGACTTTATAAAAATATTCAATGTTATTTTCCATTAATTCAAATATAAGGATGATATTAAAAATTTTCATATTGCAGAGAAATTAAATTGAACCAAACTTCAAATACTACATTGAATAAATTTAAATATATGATCCATATTACACGTTAAGCTAAAGTTCTACGACCTTTTGTATACTCATCCCATTGGTCCCGGAACCTTCATCGAGGTTGGATTCCAGTGGGGTTTTACCCCCACAAGGGACTTGCCTCTCCAGCCAGGGGGCGAGGTACCCGCAATGGGTCCTTGGCGGGCCCCCCATGGGGAGGAAATCTTTTTCCAGCTCCCTTCCTGACTGTACTCGGACTTTCCCGACTGTACCTGGACTTTTCCGTTGGTCAAACGTTTTAAAGATGCTCAGGTCCAATCATTCCATTATAGTACTTGCATCTCATTTCTGTTGAAACCCCTCCCTCCCTCTTCAACACCCCCCCCCCCCTCTCTCTATCTCTCCGTGCCTGTGTGTGTGTGGGTGAGATCCCGTCTGTGGTTATTTTTGCGGCTAAGAGCTCTCTCTGTTGCTGAGGCAAAAAATGAACGCTCTAGTAATACAGGTTTTATCAAACTCTCTGGGTTCATATCGTGTGATTTCAGTTCCTTTTTGTTTGGTTATTGGCAAGTGATGTGGCTTATGTTGTGCTTTCTGCCGTCCGAATTCAGGGTTTCACCAAGTCGCTTGCCACGACTATGCTCTCAGAGGTTGGCGGCCGGACGTTCTGCGTTGCCGCCGTAAGCCCTCACATCCCTTTTCGTCTTCTTGTCCCATGCCCAGAACCTTATTTCATGAAATAGTAGAATTTCCAAGTGTTCTCGCAATCTCGATCCAGTTCTATGATGGCATTTCCGGCATAATGGCACGCTGATATTGCGCACAGTTTGCAGCAGAGAAGGTTATATCCAGTAAATGCAACGTGGTTCACATAAAGAGACCGAACAATGAATACGCCAAATGATACCTGCACTAGCACTTAATCCATGTTGACCAAATCAATACATGATAGATCCACACTGGTGTTTTTCATGTTGACGAATCCCGGTAATGCGTCACAGTACGATCATTGACGATTCACTTTGGCGGCTACAGTAGTCATTTGAATGAATAGAGATGAAGCTACTTTGTCACTGAAATTTGGTTAATTTCTCTGCCATAGACTCTGCTTCTATGCTACTGCAAGCTAAATCAGAAATAGACCAGACATGAATGGACGGTCAATTTGTAAGGCTAAAATCGTGTTTTTTTTTTTTTTTTGTTGGTAAAAGTAAGGCTAAAATCGTTCGTTCTCTGCCTTCTTAAGTTTCTGGCAATGCAATATCCGAGGAAGAGTGTCTTGCTAGGATGCCTGGTTTCAGTAACTGTAAGCATTTTCTTTCTCATTCTTCTCATTTTATGTTCCAATTCTTCTCTATAATTTCATTTACAGGATAAACGGTTGAACTTTCCTTTTGTGATTGTGATCAAAATTTAGGCAAAGACCGTGATCTCTGCTATGGTTGGCTGGGCTGCTCTAAGTCTGGTCTGCATTACAATCACTTCTTAGTGCTCACTGATTCATAGTTCGTTAGATGTTTGGGTATCTATTAACTTGATTTACTGAGCAGCTCTCGAAGAATTGGTCACATCATGTGACCACATTCATGTTTTTCCTGTTGGGTCTACGGTCCCTCTGGGAAGGGTTGACTAAGGATGATGAGTAATTCTTCCTTTCTCTCCTTTTTTTCCACTCTTTTTTAGCCTTTTTTCTCTTCATTATTCTTCCTTTCCCATCACAAAATGCTTTGTGTGTACAGGAGTTGAAGCATCAATGGAATTTTTTTTTTTTTTTTTTTTTTTGGTGATGCAAACTACTTTTTCTTTTGGCAGTGACAATGAAGAGTTGGAAGTAGAAAAGGGATGGTCAGTGTTCCTCTCTCTCTCTCTCTCTCTCTCAGACATTGCTCCAATTCACTGTAGAAATGATCATACTTCTGCATCCTATGTTTCAACTGATCATCTGAATCTCATTTCTGTGTGTGTGGGTATGTGTTTTTTTCTCAGGTTGATGATGATTTGTAGACGCAACAGAATCCAATCACTTACTTCTCACCAGTCTTTCTCGAGGTGATTCCTCCATCTAATGGTAAAAATAGGTTCACCTTTCTCCAGAGAAATGTAGAGAAATGAAAACAAATTCAACTGTATGTGGTCGGTTTCCATGAAACCTATATGTTTTGACCGTTCCTAACTCAGGATGGCTGCTTCACAAGTGTTCTCACTCACCTTCTTCCGTAATTGGCGCAACAAAAGCCAGGTAGAAAAGTTCCGGTTAGAGTACATTGTGCAAATTAGTGCTCATTTAATTCTAAACATATTGGATCTGCATAACAATTTGGAAAAGGAAGAAGTGAAATTTGCAATCAAGCAAGAACTTTGAGAGTATTCACTCTGCTTAGCATTCTGAAAGCTGTAAAACATTGCAGCTAGCAACGATTGGCTTGGCAGCTGATGAGAACATCTTAGCAGTGGTGCTTGGCGGAATAGCGTAAGTATATGCCTAATCATGCACTCCAGCCAACAACTATGGGGTATTTCGTGTCATTGCAGAGCAATGCAGTTCTAATAGTAGTTGCTCATATCATATCATCATGACCGCTATTCGAGCAGCTTTATTTGTTCTCTTCACAGCCTGCATTGAATCTATTCCACCAGTGAATGCAAGCATAACTCCAGGACTAATCCTTCTAATTAAATTTTCATTATTTTTTCAGTGGACAAGTGTTGTGTACAGTTGCTGCTGTTACAGGGGGAGAGAGCCTGGCTTCTAAGATATCAGGGAGGCTGGTAATCCCCTCTTCTTTGCTACTTAGCTCAGCTCACACATTCGTTTCTTTCCTCTATGTGGTCTTCAATCCATTCACCTTTGTGCTTGTTGGTGCAGGTGACCCTCCTAGGTGGATTTCTCTTCCTAGTGTTTGGGGTCCAATCCCTACTTTCACCATCCTAATTATGGATTTTTCTTTTGTTTGTATGTCTATGCTGCTGCTTCCTGTTAGTTGAGAGTGCTCTACCGCAGATACCTTGGTTATTTTTCTTTGAGCATTCAGATGTTTTTGACTACTTGCATCGATATGTTTTGTGCTTGTCACTTAATAATTTTATTTCACAATGACCATTTTATATACAATCCCAAGAAACGCAAGCACTTGCCCTCACAGGAATCACAGTGAAAATGCATACACTATCCTACTTTCCTCAACAGCATGCACTTTCTTCTTTCATCACTGTCATGACATCCTGAGAGATATTCAACATTCCATCATCAAGTGTGCTTACACATGATGTCATCAAGTCTCCATAGAGAAATAAGGTTCTTCTTGAGTTTTGATGCATGCCTCTTGGCGATCAATGTACACACCACCCTATCATGCATCCAAATCCGAGCTGTCCCTATTCCCATAACCTTCCAGGTTGTGTTATTCCTCATTAGAACTCAACCACCATCTACAATTTGGTAAGTTGTGAACAGTTTCTATAAGACACCACATGATAAGAACACCTAGAATCTAGTAGTTATAGCTAGTAGTTACACAAAACAACTTACTCTATTGACAATGTTTAGTGTGGCATTATGCCCATTACCTCTATTTCTTACCTTTGAACAATCTCTCCTAATGTGCTTCTCTTCATGGCACTCAAAACACTTCACATGTCCCTTGAAGTTTTTATGGTGTGACTTTGACTTGCTTTTACGTTTGTCATTGTTGGACCACTAATGTTGATCTACACTTGAATCAATAGTCATCGTGCTATAACCTATACTAGATTGTCATCTTACAACTTTTTTTTACCACTCCTTAAAGAATAAAGCGGATTTTACCTCTTCTAAGATAATCATAGTATGTGCTTCCATAACTAAATAATATCATGTTCTTCCTCATCAAGGATCTTATCAACGTTCTTTAAATATATCATGAGCTTATTAAATCCATTTAGGTGGGATCTAATAGACATATCTTCAATGTATCTAAACTAAAATATTCTCTTCAACATGTACAAGCAACTATTCAAACCCTCATTATATAACATTGTGGCATACTTCTTGTCAACCACCTCTATTAACACCTCATCCAAGAGGTTCAATTGGATTATACTCATTGCCTTCCTCATTAACATGTCATTTTCGGCATCTTTCATTGTTTTAGGCAACTTGGCCTTGCCTTCCAATGCTTCAGCCAAACATTGAGTTGTCAATAGTGCCTCCATCTTGACGCTTCATAACCCAAAGTTGTTCCTTACATTGAACTTTTCATTTTCAACTTTCGCTCCATACTTAATTGTAACAATGGAATTTCTAGATAATAATCAGATAAGTAAACACCCCAAATCAAAATCTAGAAAAACCTATCCTCAAGCTCTAATACCAATTATTGTAAAATCAATGCAGAATTTAATGAGGAATGATAAGGACATTAGATAGTTTGAGTGCCGATAGCTACTTTACAAGGAGAGTTGATGGTAAATAATCCACAATAATCAAATAATAGAGTAGCAATTGTTCATATGCTCAAGTATTCCCATAATGAAGCTCAAACCCACTATGTTTATAAATAAATAAATAAATAAATAAATAAATAAAAACTCAATTTGAATGTAAAACTCACGGCACAAAGTCCATGTGTTTAGAGCTCCCTCTCCATATAACCCACATGAAACCCTCCTTGTACGGCTTTAGGATTTTCTTGTGTGTGGCATCCAAAGGAAGAGAGCTATAGTGACGGCCAAAAAGAAAGGAAGGATATATTTTAATTGGGTTAATATCTTGAAAAATTCCAAATTGGTATATTTATGACAAATTTATCCAATGATTAAGTTTTTGATCACTAAAGACCCCAAACTTATACATCTTTGATAAATTTACCCCAAATTGATACACTTGTGATAAATTTAATCTATGAGTTTCCGTTAACTTTTATTATCAAATTACTAAGTTGGATAACATGTGATAATTGATTGATATATATTGGTTTGAAATTTTACTTTTCATTTGTCATAATTATATAATTTTTGTGAATTTTTGTGATATTAATTTAATTTAACGGAAGATATATTTGTTAGAAATTTATCAATTTGAGAATTTTTAGCAATCCAACTTATTATATTATGATGAATTTGTCATAAATATATCGGTTTGAGTTTTTTGTGGTCATTTGGAGTAAATTTATCACAAATATAATAATTTGAAGTTTTTTTTTATGATAAAATTAATTTTAGTTAAATTTATTATAAATATATCAGTTTGAAAATTTTCAAAGTATTAATCCATTTTAATTTAGGTCTCTTTTCCGGTCAAACTCTTGCTGACCGACCACTATCAAAGAAAGGGGTGGCGTCCACTTTTTTCCTTCCTCTTGGACAAGGACTTCTTTTCTACTCCCATGTTATTTTATCGAATAAGTGAGACCCTTATTTTGTCCTTTAGTTGCAGAAGAGCTTCCTTCTTTCTTGGGTAGATATAATTATAAGCCCTTCTTGATGAGATATCTTCCTTTTAACTGAACTGATCTATTGAGTCGGATTCAGTTTATAAGCTCAAATTTGATACATAATTTAATAAAAACAATAAGATTTCATGCAAGACCAAGCATATATCTTCGAAATATCGCCGTAGGCGAAGTTGTTGTTGAGTACGTGGTGACCGAATTGATGTTGGCCGATTCTCTTACTAGTAGACCACCTGCGAAAAGCAATCAAAAGCTTTGACAGAGATGTAGCCTACTCCATTTTTGTTACTCCATCTTGGAATGTGTATTGTTTTGTTCTTAAGAAAGTAAGGTTTGAACTTAATTGCTCTTATCAAAACCGTAGCACAAGTAGAACAACACGGTAGCCACGAACACTCTTAATAGGATTCACATTTTTGATCGCGGAACAGTCATGGTCGCTTCCTATGAGTCGCAGTATCGCTCCAAAGCTCTTTGCCAAGCCGAGATGTAAGCACACGACTCATGACGTGCTGCCTTAAAAGAACCGATAAGTCTTGTGCAACGAGAGCAAATTCAAATCAACAGTCCGAGACCAGGTTCATATCTTCTTAACTGTTGAATTTTGTTTCGCCATAGGTTCAAGGCTTGAATCGTGTTCATCCTTGGTTTGTATGCATTTTAAATGAGGAGGGCTAAAGTCTGGGCATTATAATCCCAGGGACAGAAATTCCATCGAAACCGGATTCAATCACGAACCCTATTGGGGAAATCACAACTTTAAGACGTTATTATTGTCATTATCGATACGTCTCGCCCAGATACTTCATTTCTTTTCTTTAATGCGTGTGGTGTTTTCCTACCTTCGCTCAGGCCGATCATCACCTTCAAATGAAAGTCTCTTGTCTGCCGCTGTGTGTAGATAGCAAAGCAATGTTTTTCGAGGGCATTGCTAAAGATTGATAAATGTCCATCACCAGACATTCGGCCCTCCCCGGGACGTTACACAACACTAGAAGTCATTCATTACAGAATATGTTTCTTTCAAAAGTTTCAGCTACCTTTCGTAAAATCATCTAACACGGTCCTGTATCTATCATCACAATACTTCCACGTTTATTCTAGGTTTTCGGTCACAAGAGTGCCTAGAGGAGGCTCAATAGCGAAAACTAGAGAGCCCAACACAAGGGTTAAGAGAGCAAAGACGAGCAGTGATTTGCAAGAATCCGCAGGTTGCCCAACGAGAGTGATTCCCTCTTCCTGTCCAGAGGTCGAAGATGCATCGTCCATTTGTAAGGTCGGGCATGTAAAATAGCCGTACACTATGCCCGTGACGGCTGCTCCCAAATGCGTCCTGCAACACCGAAGCAATGGTCATGGGCTTTCAGACTTGAAGAATCACGTGGCTAGCAAATGAGAGAGGATGCGCATGTTCTTAACTGGCTGGAGATCATCTTACCAGTCATCTATTGGACCAAAGTTGCTCAACAGGAAGCTGAGAGCTGTCACGAGTATTGCCTTCTGGAACATACTCTCTGATATGTCTTTCGAAATCATGTCCTTGTTTTGGATTTGATAGATGAGCCACGCACCTATCATGGCAAATATCGGTCCCTGCAGCAAGATATCATATCAAAATCAACTGTCGCCCCAATAAGTTGAAAAATGCAGATGGTTCCACAGACAGCAATTCAGCACAACCATACAAGACTGATGGATTATATATGCTGAATCTGAGCTTGGCTTCTCAGTTACATAAATGTGGAGACAGAGAAAGGGGTGTAATGGTGCTTACCGTGCCACCAACAGTCGGGTCTGGCGTGTGTAGAAAGCTTGTCAAGTTGCCAGATATTCCTCCAAGTAAGTATATCAGGAAGAATGTGAATGAACCATAGCCTTTGCAAACCTTAGGCCCGAATGTGAGAAGCGCCCAACAACCAAGAGCCATATGGAAAACTCCAGAGTGCTGCATTCATAAAGTCATCTTGACAAAAATCTTCTAGATGGAATATCGAGCTCCGCACAGAATATTGAGAAATGTTCATGCAAATTCATTGTGACAAACTTTTTTTTATGACACTAGAAAGAAGAGTACTGCAAGAGCAATTATGCTCCTGATTATTAGCATCTATTCATGACTGTTTAATTCCTACTCAGAACTAATTACGTCTTTGGTTCGTATCTTGTGGAATAAAAGCAACATGTGTGGACACAATCATCTGTCGTTGCTGCATGTACAACAACTAGGAAATATGGCTACTGAATCGGTAGAAGAAAGGAAAATGAAACCAACCCTCAATCTTGTACCAGAAACATTGGTGTGACAAGCCTCCACCATTCTCCTGTCAGGATGAGGTGATTGATTTTTGCTCCATACAGCAGTGGAAGAGAGAATAGATCCATATCTGAGTTCCGCACAGGGCTTGCTATCTCGAACAGAAACACAGCAATGTTTATGGAAGCTATGATGCTTCTGCAGCCAAAGCACAAAAAAGGGTTTTGTTAGAAGTCTTACTCCCTGCTGAATAACACTACATATTGGACAATGAACTTTGGAGAGACCGTGTATTACATTAAGTAAAGATCTGAAGTGTCATCGAAGTTTTGTAAAACTTGAGAATTCTGCCCTTTTTCATCTCTTATTTGCCTTAGTTCATTGCGAACTCTCATTTTCCTCCAATAACCTATTTTAGATTCTTCTTTGAGAGGCAACAGAGTTTCCATAACATCACTTTTGGTAGTGATCTCGTCCTGAGGACTTGATGCACAGTCTCCGGAGTTGGTATCTGAACATGCGTAGATGTTAGATTATCGTCCTTTTTACATTAAAATAATTTGTTGAAAAAAAGAAAAACTCTGGCAATATGAATAAGAAAAATAAATTGCAGTCATCAAACAAATGTGGACATATATGAGAATTTCTGCTTACCCAACTTCTGCAATGAGTAAAAACCGAAACATCTACCAGTTTCTTCCATTTAAGTTTGGCCAACAAATTTCATCACCAGATCGTCGGAATAAAAAATAAACAATCACACATACCTGACATGCTGTTTCCTTCCTTGAGTTTGCCAAGATAAGCATCCTGCAGGTCCAGCCCCCTTTGGGACTTGAAAACATCACTTTTGGCAAGCGCTTCTATCTTTACATTAGAATCGTCCAAGAAGGTCTTGTCAACATCACCAAGTTTGCCAAAATAAGAATCAAGTGCCCGCAATTGGCTCTCACTACTATCCTTGGAAGCATGACATATGACCTGTGCGCTTTTCCTGTGCGTGGCATTCTTCAGAAGGCCTTTTAGGTGGCCTTCTGCCCAATAATCCTGCTGTAAAAAGGATGCTCCGTTCATTTTCTCGTTTTGCAGAGACCTGCAAGGCTAATGCATTAGTGTACTTCGGTCTCTTTCTTGTTTCTTGTTGTCTCTATATACTAATCAGTGGATACAAAGACTTACCATCCTCTGCTGATATCAATAGAACCAGAACAGAACCATCTCAGACCATCTCTCGTGGAACCGTGGTCACACACGAACAGCCCATGACACTGTCTTGCGATATTCCGGGTCAATGGAGGCCGACAAATATACGGTATTTTGTAACGTATTGGTGTCGCAGCCATGTTAACCTGATCGAATTAATTGAAATCGTAGTTTTCAGTAACAAAATAGAACATGACAACTACTGTTTGGCTTTGTGCAGCAGAAAAGAACATTTCTAGCTCGGGGGAAGGCGCATGAAACAACACCTTCAGCACGAAGAACGAGGAGGAAAGCCACTCGATGTGACGAATAGCAGCTCAACCAAAGGCTAATTTTAAACAATCCTGAGGACAGTTATTGTCATGTGAAAATTCTTCATGTGGAATGATAAAACTTGCTAAGTGAAATATATAAAAAGACTACTAACATCGGTGGATCCTCGTTTTAGAAGGTTATGCTTCTAGATATAGTCCTTAAAACCGACAGCCATATTTCAAGCTTTTGGACGACTGATTCTCCATAAACACGCCGTATGTGGTCAGAGAACCATTTACCACAGAAATCTTTCTTTGCTGAATTGCTGTGAAAAGTTCCTTTTCCGCTCATTGAAGCCGATAAATTTCTGGGCAGCCCATGCATGTGAAAACAAATGCTATTTCAGTCACAACAAAGAACACATTCTGTTTCTGTTTGCTCATTTCAGTAAAGTAATCCCAGCCCGTCAAACCAAATGCAAACTTGATATTATCCCACCGTTCAACGAAGCAGACAAAAAGGAAGCAGAACTCTAACACAGACAAAAGAACTAAACAGGATGGAAGATGAAGCACTTGTACACAAACAAGTGAAGAAAAGGAAAGAGAAAGGACAAGAAAATGGAACCCAAAACTCACGAACCGAGCATCATCAAGAAGAGGAAACTACTGCCATGTTTACCATATCAGGAGGGTCTCGCTTCAGAGCTGGCGGGGAGACATTTTAGCAACACAACCCAACAACCTGTGACAATGTCTTGTACTTGCGATCCCTTAATGGAAGTCTTGTAATGTTTCTGAAAGCGCCAAACGATAAAAAATGAAACAAACGACACAATGCCAAGGACCAACGTGGGGACTGAAGTCCGAAAGGAACAGCAATGACAAGAGAGTCGAGATGGGGAGTTTCTGTTTACGGTTTGTGATCCCGCCTTATCTCCGTTGGACCATTGGGATGTTGCCACATCTCGGCCACAATCTCAAGCTCTCACCCAAGCCTGGGAAGCCCATCAGCACTTGACCCCACCAAGGATTTCATTTCGGGATCCTCCACCCGAAACGTGCACGACACTTTCATCTGAAGCACTTGCGCTTCCGGAAAAATTCAGTGAATTTGCCTTTCTGCCTGATTGTGCGGACCGCAGAGAGAGCCGGCTAGGACAGTGCCAACATTGATTGTGACACGAGCCGAATACGGAATGATTCCTTGTGAATTTCTTCGTGTTCGGGCGTGTGTCGGGTCCTCTCAATTGGATTGGACAGACGGACTAAACGTTGAGCATGAATGCTAGACATGAGGTTTCGCCCGATTGCAACACTTGGGAAAAAAAATTATGTGAAGTTCATCTACTTTAGTGCGTGACTAATCGTACATTTTTATTACGGCGCCTGAGTCCAGGAGGTTGATGCAGGTTGACAAGCAGAAGTTCCCTAAGATGTAAGAAGAATATCCACATATAAGATTGTACTTGCAACCTCGATTCCATCCCCCATAGTGGGCTGCATGACTATGGTCATATCTAGTACAAACAATGGGAAAAATTACTAAAAAAAAAAAAAAAAACCTAAATCTATTTATAGATATCAATTCAATCATAAACCTTTTAGTTTTATAATTTAACTATAAAAATTTTTTAATAATTTATTAATGTAGTTCTTCTTGTCAAATTTGACCAACAATTGTCGATGTAGACGTTGGTATCGTACATAACATAACTAATGTTAAATTGGATAATTTTTTGCATTTTTATTATTTTTTTTAATCTTTCATAAATTTTTTGAATTAGTTTTCCTCTTTTTCTTTTCTTTTTGGCAAAGGAAGAAGGAAAAAGAAGGCATAAAAGAAAAAAGGGAAACTTAAAAAAAAAAAAAGAAAAATTAAAGCAAATGCAAAAAATCAACTTCACCAGCGTGACCATACTAGAAGACCAACATTTATGTCGACAACTGCTAGCTAATTTAGAATGACTATATTGATAAATCGTCAAAAAATTTAGTACCACATAGGCCTAATTTAAGGTTACATGTGATAGTCAAGATAAAATTTAGGATACATTTAATGTTTGCTCAAGGCAGGATAAAGTTGGGTACAAGAAGGATATAGGCCAAATAAAATTATTCTACAATGAATGTGGGTTAAATATGAGCAAGATTTCTAATATTCATAATAGGAAAATTATTTTTCTCGAATAAAAATTTCTTAAATTAATAAAATTAAAAATTTATTCAATTTAAATAATATTTGAATTATAATATGAGAAATTCAAAATAACAAAAATTAACAATTTATTTTTAACTTTAATCTTATTTTTTTTATACATTCGAATTTAATTCTATCTTATAGTATACATTCAATATATACATATTAATATATTTATTACATATTTTAGGTATTTTAGTGTTTTAGTTATATTAATACAATTTACTAATTAATAATTTTTTTATTAAAGAATGATGGAAGTGGAAAAAATAAAATAATAAAATAATTACAAAAAGAGGAAAAATATAATAAAAAATAAAATAAAAATAACGTAGGCAAGAGTATCGCGAGAGATTTTTAACACTTCCATTTGTGAACTTTTACATTTATTTATACTGATATGTTGTTTATACCAAATAATGTACATCATATAATGTGAATATATCCAACTTTATTATTATTATTATTATTATTATTATTATTATTATTATTATTATTATTATTATTATTATTATTTTATTTTTTTGGTTCTGGAGGAGCAGGGCACTGCGGCCGAGTGAACGGTAGTAAACCCTGGTGACACGTAGCGGGAGGACCCACCACCCCCCTAATCACACTTCATACACCTATGCACTGCCCCGGATTTCGAACCCTTCACCTCCGAGGCGAGAATCGGTTTCTTATCCAAATAGCATTGCCCACCAAGGTGGTATCCAACTTTATTATTGCGATTCACTAAAGAGTGAATAGGTTATAATAAAATCCTCATATTTCATATTATATCTTATTAGAAATTCAAACCACCAAACGTAACTCAAAGGTTTGAGACTAATTGACATCCGTATAATAAATTTAAGGACTTTTTGGATAATTATCCCCCAAAGATTTGATCTTATAGCCACAAGTACAAAGAATTCAGCTCTCAATATCCGCTGAATTTAGTTTGAGAGCTTAACCATTTAATTAAGTCATCACCATTTTGAACTGAATATAATCACTTTATCCCACACCTTTGAATTCTTTTACCAAAGACGGGCTTTAATATCTAGAAAAAAATTACTATAAAATTTGGGATGAGTTTAATTTTTTTTTTTATACCCAGGGAACCCCGTACAGCCGGTAACCGGTGGATAAACCCTAGGGCGACCCTAGCGGAGGACCCACCACCCCGACGTCGCGTTTAAGATCCCGTGCGTCCTGCGGGATTTGAACCCCTCCGTCCTAGGTAGACTTCATGAGGGCTCTTTTCCAGTTAGGCCACTGCAGGCCATGGTTGAGTTTAATTTTTTTAATATAGCACATAACCTATAAATAGACATTGGCTGCATTTGGTTTGATTTTTGGAGAAAGCCTTTGGAGAAATGCAAAAGCCTTTAGTTTAAAGGAATTTGATGAAAAAGGAAAAGATTATTTGGTAAACTATAATTGAAATGTGCCTCGGGAAGCAACTTTGGGAAAATGATGTTTGGTAAACATATATTTGGAAGGTTCTTTGGTGTGATTAATTTAAGTTTTTTAACTTTAATTTGTTTAAATTTGGGGGAAAAACAATGATTGTAACTTTAATATTTTCGCACTAGGAGGTGTTTACAAATTAGTGAGAATCTTTCATTTTTTATTTTATTTTATATAAAAACACCAAATGCTCACTCGATTTATAAGCATGCGAGGAATAGGCATAGGCAAGGTTAAACACTTCTCAATGACCCATAGGGAAATCTTAATCAAGTGATAATACAAATAAGTATATTTTAACCAAAAGTTAGAGTAGAGTTTATCAAGACAAGCACAAATAAAGATTGCGCATGTAATTCTACTAGAAGCTAAGGGTGTAGTTTACATAAAAATCGCGGTTGGACACTTATAATCATTGGTCAGATCACCAACTTATCACAAATCAAAAGTAGATCAACAAAAGAGCCCCAGACACCCCCAAGTACCATAACTTGGCACGAGAGGATACTAAAGTGCCAAAAGTTCATAAAAATACATTTAAGTACCAAAATCGGAACAAAATGAATCAGTTAAGTGTCAATAATAAGAAATTCCTACCAAATGCTAACTAACATTAAGGTGACCTGATAAGCTAAAAGCAATGTTGTTTTGCACGCAAGCATGGTAGAAAAAGACATCGTTTTGTTTCATATTTGAATTTTAATATAAATATTAATTAAATTAAATTTAAAACTTTAAAAAAAAAAAAAAAAGGATTGTAAATGCATTCAGCGAGGGCAATGCAACCCCTCATTGTCGCCAGCCCTCGATGATGGTGAGGGGAGGGCAACCTTGGCTAACCGATGGTGAAGACTTGCAAGACCTTGCGCAAATCTAGGGTGAGGGTTGCAACCCTCTCCCAGATTCGGCGAGGGTTGTTGGCCCTCATGTAGCCTAGCCAAGGGCCATCGCCTGTTGGGGCAACCCCCCAGTTAGCAGCAGCCCTTGGCCCGACTAGGTGAGGGTTAGCAACCCTCGTTGGATCTAGGAGAAGGCCACAACCCTTGCCCCAAATCTAGGCAAAGGCTTGCAAGCCCTCACCGCTTGGTCACCCTAATCAACTACCCCCCTACCATCATTGAACGCCTTCTGGAATCTTCTTCTTCTTTCAATCTTTAAATTTAATTTAGTTAATATTTATATTAAAATTCAAATAAAAGGAAAAACGGGGTCATTTTGGCTCTTCTTTGCTGACTAAACTTTTCAGCAAGCCACGTAGGCCACTTATATTATTAAAAATAAGCCACCTCAAATTTCTAACACCCTTCGTTGGAATTGGCACTTAAATGCCACTTTCTACTTTTCAGAACTTTTGGTATTCAAGTGTCTCCTTGTATCAAGTTTTGACACTTGCATTATACTTCTACTTTAACAAAAGTGAAGAACAAGTTTCTATAGATACCCAATCTAGCATAAATGTCCTGGTGACCATTTCATGACTTAGGGTATAAGCAAGCAAATTCCAATAGTTCTTGGTCATGACCTAGTAGTACCGGTCCTCTTCGTTCAATGTTAGCTTCGCGTCCATTCCATGATCATCTCTAGCATCTGTGAGGACCTTAGCGTTCATCAACCTCTCTGCATTTATTAGGTTCAGCCATTTTGGCTTCCCCTGCCCAATATCAGCCTCATATCATTGAAGCATGCACCAAATTGGAGCCCTTGTAGAGTTCCTCCTGTCATCTATAAGCTTAGAATTGGCCTATTATAATAGAACATTTTTATGAGCTGTATCATAAAAGATGAACTTATAAGAAAAAGTAACTGAGCAAGAGATAAACAATTGAATTTTAAGTAGAAATAGGTCATTAGAATACAGTAATTACAAAAGACTATTAATCTAGGATCACTTGAAAAATTAAAACTTGGAAACTATTAACAGCTACTCAAAATTACAAAGAATGCCTTGACAACTATTGCTAACTCTAAATTTGGGGTAAGTACACTATTAGTGCCAAAACTTGTGTATGGCGCTCACTTTGGTACTAAAACTTTATTTTTGATCACTTAAGTGCCAAATCGGAGGAAAAACGATCACTTTGGTGCCACCGGCGAGAGATTCTGGCCAAAATTATTATGTGGTTTTTATATTTAAAAAAAAAAAATCGACATGGCTTTTAAACAATGTTGTTTTCCGTCGTCCTTAAGAAAACGACGTCGTTTTGCCATCCTAAGTAGATGGCCTCACAAAAATGATGCCGCACATCTCATTTAGGGATTTTTTTTTTTTTTTGGGATTGAAATTAGGGCTTTTTTGTTCGATCCTCGCCCAACGCCGACCGAGCTCGCTTGGCCGCCATCGCTTGGCCTCCATGGTAATAGCATCGTGTCCCAATCTCCGTAACATTTCACCAACTTCAACGTCATAAATTCTTCAAGTCGATGATCAACGAACCGAAGCACTATCTATTGTAGAGCTCCTTCAAGCAAATTGTTTTGAGGGAGGCGGAAGTCGCACCAAGCCAATCGGCTCCACCGTAGCACCTTCAATGGGACTTTGGAGCCGCTTCATAGATAACTCTTCAAGGGAGGCGCAGTGATCAATCATGGCGTTCATCCCCTTGGCTTCAAACGAACAAGATCCGCACGAGAGCTTCCTCAGCCCTCAGCAATTGCTCATGAAGATTGTGATCCCTGTGTCCATGAGCGCACGGCAGCCACGCAGCTTGAGGCACGTGAGGTTCCTACACTTGAGCGAGATCAACACGAGCGCGACATTGCCAATGCTCAAACCACTTGTGGCCGCACTTGAGCACAAGCTTCGTGACCGACTTGAACCGCGTGAACAGCACCGGGACCATGTCCAGCAACTCTGAGTGGGCGTGGAGGGGCAAGACTCTGGCAACTCTGGCCTTCGATCACGAGCCAGCGGTGGCACACGAGTGAGCACCAGCCCTGGTCGCCGAAGCCTAGGTACTAGAAGATGCAAGCCAAGCATTCGTTGGGAAGATTGGAGATGGAAAGGGAGAGATCCAGGTAGTCCTCCCTGTTGAGACTAGCACTGGTACTGGCATATTCTCCAGTGGTACTGGAACTACACTCGAACTGGCTGGCCATCGAAGGTAAAAGGAAATGGCTGGAACAGAACTTGGCTGGCGGCACACTCGTCGGCGGCCTCTTGAGCACTGGCCAGATCACGGCCTTCGACTTGGCCGCCAAGTGGTCGTTATTGAGGTCGGGGTTAGGGTCAAAGCCGCAGCCGCCAAGTGTGGGGGCCGTTGAGGACGGCGACTGAACCATCGCTGACGGAGGTGGAGGCGAGGGATGTGGGCGGTTGAAGGGGGAGGAGGAGGGAAGATTCAGGCGGCTTATCTTCTCTCTCTCTCTCAATTTGGGGATTGAGGGTTTTGAATTGGGGGAGAGACACCAAACGACGTCACTTTGTTGTTTAAATGCTGACTGTACTCTCTCGCGAGTCACATCAGCTTCAAAAATTAATAAAAAAAAAGTGTCACATTGGATTTCTGGCCAATTAGATCGGTGTTGGCACTGAAATGATCATTTTTCAAAAGTTTTGACACTTAAGTGATCAAAAATAAAGTTTTGGCACTAATTGTGTACTTACCCCCTCTAAATTCCAATTTGTAATTAAAGGAAGCCATTCCTAACAAACTATCTAACCTAATAGAGTTCCAAATGGACTTAGCAAGTTTCTCTTTGCTAGATTATCATTTGTGCTGTTCAACCTTGAAAAAAGGTTTTGGTCCAACTCAAACGTATGACAAGAGTTTTGATCAATTAAAGTAAGAAAATTTTCATCAATTTAGAGTCGACACACCGAAGCTCCATTGTTCATGAACTTGAACGCAATGCTCTAAGAATAGCTTCTAACAAAACCTGTCTTAAATCCACCAAAGTTCATTGGACATGCCATCTACATAGGTTTGCTTTAGGAGCTAGGGATAAAAATCATTTTTACTGGAAAAGCTAATAAGCGCGAAAGTTGTGGATTCTCTTAGTCAACGTATCTCGTGGAACTACCATCTTTCAGTACCAAATTTTGATATTTTACCAAAAATTTAATCAAACAATATAAGAACCAAAAGATCGGACCTCGAGCACTTCAACAAACAAGACAACAAGGGAGTTTTCTATTGAATACAGCTCGTGCTCATGACATGAACAAAAAAACCTGGATTAGGATGTAATCAAAGTCAGAGAATGAGAAAATCCAAGCATGCATAGATTCCCAATCTACTTCTAATACCTTGCACTCTTGCATTTCCATCAAAAGATTTGTATTTCTTGAGTAGTAATATCCTCAATCAAGCACAATATTGAAAGTACCATTCATGAAATCACCATGCACTTAAGAATCACAACTAGAAAAGGCACAACGAGAAGGGATCAAAGGGAAAAAGCTTGGGTTTGGGGTGAGACAAGCACGAGAGTAGCAACCAAGAGAGAGACAAGCACGAGAGAAGCAAGTGATTGTTGAGTGCTAAGAGAGGCAATCAAAGAGGCGTTGGGAGAGGCGAGGTTCGAAGAGGAGCAAAACCAAAGAGGCCCAACCTTGAAGAGAAGTGAGATCAGAGAGGCAAGCAACGATGAATAAATCTAGAGTTTTAAAAAGGGTCAAAGTTGGAATTTAATAAATTTGTGAGGGCAACAAAGGCAAAACAAATTGTTTCATTGATGAACCCATAGGTATGCCAAGAATGCTGAAATGCCTAAGGTAACCTCCTACTTGCCTTCAGTTTTCAGCCTTTCAAAGCCAACTTTGCCTAAATGGGATTTCTAATATTTTGCCCAAACACCTATGTTTGGCCCAAGGGCCACTTGGAAAAACCCCTCCAAAACGCACCCACTGAGGATAAAAATAACCTAATGTTGACGTTGACTAATTTCAGAACTTCATTGAGTCATAAACTATGTCACGAGAAGGGGGAACTCCAATGTGGGACAAGTTTCTTTGTTTTGTTTTGTTTTTTTTTTTTTTTTTTCAGTAAACAAATGTGGGAAACGTGAATATTTGCATTTGGTTAAGCCTCCGGGGTCATCATTTCATTTAAACAATGCCGCTCTTCCAAGGTTTATTAAAGGAAAAGGAACAAGGTAAAATTTAAAAGCTGAAACTGAACTGGAGAGAGCTACGCTGGCTGTCAAGCCTTTTCACAGTCAATAAAATCTTTGGGTTTTACCTTGGCACTTGAATTACTTCATCGGGAATGGCCACAAGATACCAAGTGAAAAGTGCAGCAAAAACCCAAATTACCCACCATATCCTTAATTGCACCCATAAATTTCGGACCTTGATTGCATATTCCTGAAAATTTTACAACTTAATCAAATGCGGAAGGTTTCTAGAACTTCATTGCACTTGATTGAATAAATTGACAGGGCTATAGCTGGATCGCATTCTGTACATACGATTTAGCACTTGTGATGCAATTTTCTGAGACTCCACGGTTCCTATTAACAAAATTTTAGGGTTCGGATAGATCCGTTCAATCAAAAATTTATCAGAAAATTCATATACTGGCGAAACGCTCTGCCATAAATCTGAGCAAGTAGAACAAGGTGACCCCAAATTAACTGCAACTTTCTTTGAGAAGAACTTCCGCATTATGTTCTTAACTTGGCCAAGCTCAGGTTAATTTGACCACTCAAAAACATTAAATGGCTTGAATATGTGATGACGTCGACTCCTGTTTACATAACAAACTTAAGATGGTCCTGTTTCAACAGAAGAGCACGTGATTCTTGTAAAGGAGAAAGACCAATACGAGTCGAAGGTGGATAAGCCTTAAAGCCTCTGAATACAGAAGAAGGGATATAGAATTGGACCCTCATCCTGTTTTTGACATAATAGTGACTAGAGGGGCCTCTAGTCTACCTGACCTCACGTCGATTGCAGACCTTCATCTGATGGAAAGGCATATAGATTCTGCAAATGCTACCTCCGCAGTGAAGAGACGCAAGTGCAGCCTCTGCAAGTGCCCATAAACATGGATAGCAAAGTGGTAGATTCTGCAGCCAGGAGCACACAGAAGCATGGCATGCCACATTGGTGCTTTCAATCGTCAGAGATCCAAATTTTGAAATCCTTTATGGGCAATTAACCAGTCCATGCACCTGTACTTTCACGAAGGAAAGTGGCAGTGACAATAGTACCTGTTATAAGGAATTATAAGCCAAGAAGTAGTTCAGTATGATCACAGTTATACAAGTCCTTCAATCTCATCCAGAGTTCTCACAAAACGAATGGTTCAACTGAGATTACATAAACAGAAGCTCACATCACGAGGTCTCAAAATTTCTCTACGTCCTTGTTTAGTGTGCAGCACACTATATTACTACTAAAATACATATCCCTTTCTACTCTCTCCCCTCTTGATTTAATTCAAAAGAGGAACCAATTTCCACAAGCACATTCCGTTAAATTGCATATGGTTTAATCCTATAATGTTTTTTGACTACATAATCCCCTTTCTGAGTTATGAAACTGGTGGTCACTCAACCAAATTCTAAAGCTCTGTTATTAAAGGAAAACATTGCATGTCAACTACCTAAAGGAGGAAAGGACTTTCTAAGGGGAAAAATTTGATCTTTTGTGTAACTTCTAACAAAACATCTCTTCAAGGAGGCACAACCTATGTAAATGAGCATAAGGTGATTGTTCAACTGTAAAGTAGAGAAAAAAAAAAGTTCTCCCTATTTTCAAGATTTTGCTAATACATTTTATCCCAAGCACCCTAAGGCCACAAATTATTCCAAAACAATGTCCAGCTAAAGGTCACATTCAGAGTCCTCAGTCCACTGAGTATACTCAAAATTGTACGTACCTCCAAGAGCTCAGTCTTCTCGAGGTCCTCAAAATATTTAGATGCAAGAGAATGCTGCAGCTCCCAATTTTGACAACCAGACATCTAAGCCCAGCAAACAGCAGATATAGGACCATGACCAACTGAAATTGGAGCGAATCCACTTAATTTCATCACACACTGCTAAAATGCAGCAGTTTTATCATCTCAGATCACATACCATATGTAATTCAAACCAAACAAAAAAAGACAGAAGGTCACGCAATTTAAAACCACTTACATTTTAAACTTCAGTTCAGGAACAATTCAGAACCTCAAAACATGCAAGTACCCAGGGACCTGAAAATTAATAGGCGTAACTATGGCAGCAAGGTGAAAACAAGAGAATCCAGAATATGTGAGTGGCTCACCAGGTAAAATGTACTCATGAGCGACTTAGGAAACGGCATATGCATACAGGTTTCCTGTTCAACAGAAATAATGGACCATATGAAATGACGGGCTAGAGAACAGATCCATCAAATGGTTAAAGCTTAACTTGACTAACTAATCCAATTGTCTCTGAGAGCTTCCTTGAATTCCTTGTAAAATGTACATCTAGCTCTCTCTCTCTCTTCCAACTGTCATCAGTTAGAATGAAGAAGGCTGTCCGAACTTTTTATTTGCTACATTATCCTCCATGTTGATGAACAGAATTTTTTTTTTTTGTTTTTTGGGGGGGGGGGTGGGGTGTTTGCATTACTCTTGCAGTAAATATATGGAAGATCAAGATTACCTTGTCCAAGAATCAAAATAGCATTTGATGCCAGCGAAATGACACTTTGAATCTTTTCGCTCGTAAAAATTGCTTGGGCAACTAGCAAAAGAAAACAATACATGTAACTGTCCAACCCCTCCATTGGTATCAATAAAAGAATAAATAGGAAATGGACACAAATAAAAGGCATTGCTGGAATGGGGGAATCAAATGACTATCATTAGTTAAGAAAAAGCAAGCAGTAAGTGCCAAACAAAGTGCTACACTATATAGCTTAAAGGAATTAACATAACGAGAGGCGTGCATCATACTCATCAAATGTAAAAGCCTGTCTTCTTTGGGTAATGCAAAGTAGAAGCAGCGTCACCAAAAATCTATTTGCAGATAATCTAAAATTTGTATGTAATGAAAACCTGAAATCTGCATCAGCCTTTCACGACTCTGATTTCCATCATTTGCATCATTAGCAGCCTCCGTGTCAAATCCAACCATCATGTGCACAGTATTAGATCCATCGTCTATCCAAATAGTTCCCGAACCTACAGAAATCATTGTTGATGCAATTTTTACAAGAAAGATACAGCGTAATGACAAATTAATCAAGGACACTACTTTCCAAGAACCTGACACCTACACCATCTTACTACCTTGGGTCTATGAGAAACCAGGCAAAAGTCACAATGCAGTTCCCAACATTTCAAATCTAAAACATCATAATAATGAGAGAGCACCATACTCATTGCAATATCAGGAAAAGCAGTCAAGTGGTGCACTTTCATGACATGAGGCATACGCTTCAAATGGAAATTAACATCAGAAGCAGTGGGTGCCTTGGACTTTGGCAGGCATACAAGGTGTAAATCTCCAACTGAATCCAAAACAATGAAGGATCTTGGGGACAAAGGCTGGATGTAAAGCGCTTTGAGTGACATCACTGGTGTGGACATAGAAGTCGAGTCTGCACTATCCTCGCTCTTCAATGTCACGAAACAAGAACTCCCATCATTGGCCTCTTGCTTTAACTTGACTGTTGACTGTTTCACTGCAAGGAATAATACATGTTCGCCACTGATTAGGTAGACCACAGCGAATATAAAACATGACAAATAACAAAACCAATCATAATCTAACAGTCCATGCATCAGGTCTTTCTTCAAAAAGAGGAACGAAAAGGAGAAAAAGAAAGGCAGCACACTCAACAACGCACAAGCAGAGATCTGGAATGAGATGAAAAGAACCATTTGAGGAAATCAATTATATGAGTCTCATTCCATAAGCCAGTTATACACCAACAAAACCAGTGCAAAACAATAGTAGATAAGCTAAGGATAAGAGCTTGTTCTTGGTTTATTATTCCAACCTAGCCCTAACCTAGCCTATCTTCTAAAATTTATGACAAGATGCAAATACTTCAGTAAGAACTGCAAATCTGGCATCTGATAGTCTACAATTACTAATTAACACCAAATGGCTGTTTATCTTTCACTATTCATGCTACTTGCATGTCCAAATGATTATTATTTCTAGTAACAGAAGCCATGACAGAATTAAAAATCCAGCCATTGGAGCAAATAATCAATCTTAAGAGAAGATGCAAATAATTATCAAGAATAAGATGATAGAAGTTCGTTTAAAATGGTTTATTTAGTTTGAACATAGTCCTTTGGATGCTTCAGTGGAGATATATACTAATCTAAAAGGGAGGACAAGGAGACGTACAAAGGCATGGAAATAAGGGAATATATGAAATATTAAACATTTCAAACTTAAAGAAACCTTGATACTAAATTGAGTGCAATGACCAAGAATGATTCATATTGTTGACCTTACTTAGTGAGTTAAGGCTTAATTTTGTCGTTTTGATGGTTCACTGGCTGGATCAACATTATTGAGATAAGATCAACCAAATTAAACTCAAAGGCCCATGCTTCCAACAACCACACATCCATGCATATGACTGGATGCCTGGATATGGTTGACCAAGGAGCTTTCTAATGGAAATAGAAAGAACTAGAAAACAAAAATCTCTATCCTTTTGATAAAAATTAACTGTCGAGCTACAGTTGAAACAGAGACCAGAAAACAGGCCTCTTATGATTGTCTCTCTTGATAGGTGACTCAGGCTTTTTATTGTATTATCTTGCCCAAAGGTTTAATACTCACTCTGGCATGGACCCAAGAAGAAAACAAAGTTTGACATAATCGCAGTATCTAATGGCAGTTAGAAATGCAAGTAAGCTGAATATGATGACAGGGACCACACAAAATAGAACAGGTTTACACCTGTAAAACAACTTTGACGAGGAATCATGCTAAAAAAATGCACCCCTGAGTGCTCATATTACATATTCACAGCAGAGGATGGAACTAGTTTTATTTTGCAGTGCAAAGAAAGAGTAGCCTTACATGGTCATCACCTCAAAAAGTACCACAGAACCAACTATTAAACAATCAAAGACAACAATCACAGCAAGAGAGGCGAGATAATCTTACCTGTGATGGAAAGAGAAAAAATGTTTAGCATAGTCTAGGAATTGGTAGTTAAGGTCAGACTGGTCTTTTTTTTACATGCAGCACATTATAACAGTATCACACAGTTGACTGAAAGGGAATCCAAATTCATAGTTATTTTCATACATATGAATGTACAATTTCACCAGCATCACAAACTTAATGCCCAGTTATCAAGCAAAAGCATGTTCTCCTGAAGACTTAGGTTTTGCAGTATAATTACTAGACACTCACTCCATCGCATATTTCGTGCCAACTCAAAGAAAACTCAAAGAGAACTAGCTCGCAAGTTTCTTCCTTCATATAGAACACTTTACAAATAGAGAATTTAACATACATAAAGGCACATCCATATAAACAGGAACTTCAAAATAGGGGGTCTAATAGGGAAATTACAGCTTGTCTTATAAGACAATATGAAGCCTTGGAATGATAGGTGAGATGACATGTAAAATCTCATTGTTTTTTCCCATACAATAGATGACAGGCAACAAGTTTAGATTAAAGTGATCAATGCACTATGAAGAGGAAACCTGAATGTTTGCAACTGCTGGGATTAATCAGCCATCAAGATAAACGTTGCCAGGAACTAAGGCATGTCGTCTTTTCTATCAGAGTTCACCATACAGCAACATTCTAGAAAGTGAAGAAAATTTTAGTATCAGTAGGACTGATGCATGGCAGAACTGAAGCAACCGATCAAGATTGAGGATGAAGCAGCTTAAGTTTAGATTTAGGAAGAGACGTGGTTATGTTACTTGTAGAAAAAGATGTGCATTTTGCATTTGTTAAGTTGAGATGAGTTGTCCTTTTATTCTCCAAAGGCAAAACAGGAAACTAGTCAGTTAGTAATCGTAGTGTAATCAAGTATAAACGAGGAAGTGTTGCAAACCGAATCTCAAACATCAGAATAAGATATTTAGTCTCTTGATCCAGTTCTTCCTCATCTCATTTTTCTTCTCTTGCTTGTCCCTCATTCTCCATTTTTGTCATTTATTTTATTCTGAATCTTCCCAAAATTTATATACGTATCAAATAATATAAGAGTACTTTCCAGGCTGCTGAAGGTATTGAAGCAACTAATTTAAAATTTCAAATAACTGAAGAATTGTCAAAAGGTCTGCTTCAAAAGCGAGATGATTTTATATACATGTTACAAAAAACCTCAGAGAAATAATTAGATTAATTAGTAGAGATCAATCTCACATGCTTTACAACTTACTATAGGAACTAAAAAAGGGCATCCTGAACAATTTCAATGATTGGGCTCCTTGATATTCCTAGTATAGTAGATGCTATCACATACAATCATACTTAATTAGATATCATTGTTTGATCTTAAAGGGGATCTTCTATAATTTCACAGTGAGTTGTTTTCTCTTGGTTTCGTCCAGTCATTAGTAATGCGATTAGTTTTAATAATAGTGGATAGAAATAACACTCGTAAAGAGTGCACTGAAACCAAGAAGTATAAACCTGCCTGCCCATCCACACCAAACTAGATGGAGTTCTCCAAAAGAGACTGTTAGTGGAAGAAGCCCTTCTAAGAATAAGAAACACAGGGCTAGACCTGCATAATCTAGAATTTATCAATTGTGGTGCAACCTGTAGTTTATTATCTAATGAATTTTTCTGTTCTGATACTCCACTCAAGAGTTAATAGTATTCATCAAATCACCTACTATCTCATGGACATTTTTGAGAAAAAGATGGATTAACAGAAAAAAGGTTTTGCATAAAATGTGACCATGAGATAGGGAATAAGTGGAACAAAATGGACTGGGTGGTAGAGTTGTAGAAACACCTTTCCTTCCCTATTTTGGACCTTAGTTCCATGGAACAATATGCTATTAACACTAAGTGTGGATGGTATGAACTGCCTAAACAAGGATTTTCAACAGCAAATAACAAGAGCTATTACTTGCTACATCAAAAAATTTGCATTAATGAATGATGTAAATCCATTGTTAAATCAAAACTACACATGTAAGATGAAATGGTTGCTGCTATCTGCTCAAATAATGGTTAAAAGTTCTAACTGAATAATTAAATAAACTAGATAGACCTTTCTCCTCATCTTAGGTTGATGGATCATATCAACTGGAAGATGCCCTTCATGTATAATGCACATTCCTAGTTGACTGAGCCTAATTCTAATTGTTTTGTTCCGAAGCAAAGATATCCATAGAGCAATTCGTACTATTTAGACATTCACGATGAAGACACTTATTGCGCCATCATTGCCACTTCTTTCATTAGTATAACCAGAAAGGTCTATGCATAGCAAAGTCAAGTCGCAACCTCTAACTTAAGCTGAAAAAGTGAAAGATCCTCCAGATTGGAGAAGACCCACTTCAAGGGTGAGCTCTGGTAAGCTCTCAATAACCAGGAAAAAATCGTCATATAAACTATGAATTTTAAGTAAATGAGGTATTTAAAGGAGGCAGGGGATTAACACTTAAAAGATACTCCAAAATAAATGAGGAGAATTTCGGTCCATTTGTAGAGGACAAGGTCTTTCTTGAGAACACAATCAATTTATGAAGGTAAAAGAAGATAATCAGCAGTTGTTGAAATCTCCAAAGGCAATGATCATCTTGGTGTTCACTTTTCTTTTGATCATCCATTCCCAAGACATAACCACAATTCAAATTCGACAGTAGTTTTCATGATGAAGATTCATGACTAGATGAGTAAACTTCCGAAAGAAAATAAGGAGAAATACCATAAGAAAGACACCTTCTATATTGTTAACTAACACAACAACTTAAAGAATTACTGAAAATTAAGCGCAAAGAGCAAGTTAGCAGATGCCATATGGCAGCAATTAAGAAACTGATAAAGATTGATGATGAAGCAGCTTGAGTTAGGAATGCCAGTTGCTTGGGGGAAAAACATGCATAGAACATTAGTTAAGTTTCTGTAAGCAGTTATTCATAATTCGTTACTGAATCGATTAGCAGTTTGTTGTTCCATAATTCAGTATGTGACAGGAGCAAGTGTTGCAAACAGAAATCAAAATTATTTAATTGGCGGAGATTTCCTCTCAGCATCTTGTAATCCTCCTCTGAGTTTTCTCTCACTCCTCTCATTTCCCATTCTTATCCACTATTTCAGTCTCTAGTTATCATGGACTAAGACCTCTTCAATGTCTAAAAGACATTATAACAAAGGTCAAGTTGACTTATTAAGTTAAGCTAACCTTATGAAGTTCTCTGATTAAATTTTATTTTGGAGCACATACCAAATCATAGCTGCTAAGTAAACCACATTTTGAAACAGATATTGTGCAATCATAAACATACTAACACCCACAATGAGTAGAAAGGACCTAAAATACAATGAACATGGATCTAAGCAACACCTTTCAAGCCAAAAAAAAAAAAAAAAAAACAGCAAAAGAAATTACAACAGAACAGAAAAAGCCACTCACCAGATGCAGGGTGCTTATCATTCTTCCTCCCAAACTAACATTGCGAGCATGCTCCAAATTTCCCCCAATCCCATTTCCAGTCACTCCATTAGGCAAGCGGCGATTACCAAGCTTCCCATTTGAATTCAAATTCCTGACTCTCTTGCTTCCTCCCTTAACAAGAGCCATCAGATTGAAAACCCGAACCCCATTCTCCTCCCCCAAGACCATCAACCCGAAAGAAAAACTAATCGACCAAACCGGCTTGCAACACTCAATTACCGCACACCGCATCAACTCCAAATCACCCCCACCACCAGCACCCCCATCTCCCAAGGCCTTCACCGCGAAAACCCAAATCTTGCCGCTCGAAATCGAGTACATGGCGAAGAAATTCGTCGACCCAGAAATCTTAATCGAAACCCCATGACGATTATCGAACACAACCCCCAAGCCGGGATCAAAGGTGAGGCCTTTCTGCTTGCAAACGACCCGAGCCCTAGCGAACCTGTCGCCGCCGCCGCCGCCGCTGCTCTGGAGGACGTAGAAGCGGAGCAGGATCTGGGACCCGCCCCGGTGCGGGCCGGAGACGAGGAAGACGACCCGCGAGGATGAGCCCTCGCCGTCGCCCTCGCCGCCGCCGCCGCCGTCCGGCCGGCGGAGGAGGAGGAGGAAGGCGGAGGAGGAGGAAGGGGCGGGGACGAGGGTCTGGGGAGGGGGAGGGAGGAGGAGGAAGGAAGGGAGAGAGGGGAGAGGCGGGGGTAGAGGGAGACGGAGGAGTCGGCGTGCATGAGGGCGAGGGAGAGGGAGTGGGGGTCATAGAGGACGGCGGTGATGGCCGGGGACGGGGAGAGGGAGAGGTTGGTGGGGATGGTCAGCTTGGAGGCTTGCACCACCACCATGAGAGAGCTCAGACGGCGGCCGGTGGTGACGATGATGATGGTGGTGGTGATGGAGCTCTAGCCGTCGCTGGTGGTGGAACTTTCAGGTGCGAGATCGGGAGGAAGAGAGGTAGAGAGAGGGCGGACATGGTTTTGGTCTTGAGTAAGGGGAAGAATGGTGGGGAGATCCAAGGTCGTCGTTAATTATTATTTTAATTGGGTTAAGCATGGTGATTGGAGTTTGTCGTGCTCATTAGTGATTTCTAATCCGAAAATTAGGAGGCTTCGAAATGGGATGAGATAAAGCTTTTGCTTGGAGATTTTTTCTTCCACGGGGAAGAGCTTTTGTTTTTCTCAATCAAATTTTCTAGCACTTAATTTCCGATCATAGTTCAGCACCAATCATTTAAGCTCTTGGTTTCATAAAATAATGGGACGCACGAGAAATTGTAAAACTTGTCATGAAGTAGAGTTGAGTATTAAAATTTATAAAAAAGTGCAATCGATTCCTATATATTATTAAATTAATGCAATCGAGTCTTTCTATTAATTCCATCCAACTTAGCTAATGAAAAAAATGTTGACACGACTTATTTTTATAATGTTTTCTTTCACCAACGTAATGATGATATCACTAAAACATGAAACATAAAGCTTAAACATCGTCATTTTGATCCAAACATAATTGTTAATACACATTTTATTTAATTTTTTTATTAAAAAAATTAAATTGGAAGGGTCGACGAGGGTGGGGATGGCTGGCGAAGGTCGTAAGGCCCTTGTCAATGGCGAGTGACCGCACCGACTATAGGCAAAGGGCTTATCAAGGATGGTGGGACAGCAGTGATGAGGGCTTACAGTTCACTATCTCAACCCTTTTTTTTTTTCTTTTAATTTAGTATTTTATTTAAATTTAAATAAAATATGTAATAAAAATCATATTTAGACCAAAAAGATGTCATTTTAGCCACACTATCATCACATAGGATGGAGAAAAAATAATAAATAAATAAATAAGACACATTAACATTTGTCATTGGCCAAGTTAGACGAAATTAACAAAATAACACAATTACACAAATTTGACAAATTTTAGGATTTATTTTACACTTTTTGTAAGTTTTAGGATTCAATTGTATTTTTATAATAAAGTTTTGGGACTTCTATACACTTATCTCTAATAAAATTGAAACAAAAAGCAATGCATAATAAGGCTAAACATGGTTCTAAGGTATAACCTGGAACCTATTGGTTCGAGGTTCCAAGTATGCAGGGTTAGTTTTAGATTCGAAACTTGTTTCGATGGATAGATTCCAGTTTTCAAGTTTTAGGTTGATGGAACTTGTAACTTAAAACCTAGAATAAGTTTTTGTCTTTAAAAAAAAAAAAAAAATTATATCTCCGTACCATCTTATGGTATTTCATAACATTCGATGATGAGTGTAAAATTTGGAATCACTAAACTGAGCTTCCATTTATGATTGAGACTTTTATTTTGCTAATTTTTTATATGTTATGGTTAGTGAACTTTAGCAGCAAATAGTAGTCGGTAATAAGTCACTACGATCATTCAATTAATAATATAGGTAGAATATAGATAGGCCTTATGGTTAACTCTAGAATATGTGATGGGGTAGGTTCTAAGTTTCAAGGTATGCATGGTAAATTTTAAGTCCCAAAAAATGAGAAATATGTTCTACTTGGTTCCATATTTTAGTTAGAACTTGTATGAAATTTGGAACCATTCACCCTTAATGCATAGGAATAATTAAAGATCTAAAATAGTGCAGATGATATGATCTATATATGTTGCATCAACATAAACCAAGCTCATTCAAAAAATAAACTAATCGCACAAGGAAAATCACATATTGCTTTTAACGTAAGCTCTGCAATTCGACTTAAAACTTTAGTATTTAAATTCCCACACATGTACACATACAATAACATAATAATTTTACTAATTCTACACATATATGCTCATAAATCAAACTTTCAAACAAGGATATTAGTGTCACCGAGTTTACTTCATTTCGAATTTAAAGTTTGCATTTGAGTCATTTAAGCATTATTATTTTCACAATGAATCCCGGGCTTATTTGAGGGGAATATCCATCATAAATTTAATATACGTTAACAAAATAGATTGTGCTCACAAAGTCTATTATTATTTAATTATGCATTTCTGTGTTTTGTCAAAATGCCAAAATTACCGGCAAATCTATTAAATGGATAGACTTACTTAAAAATAACTCCTCTAAACGGGCTCCCACAACAAATTGCTTTAATAGAAATGCTTTTTATTGAATTTTAGAGGGATAACTTACAAAAGGGGTAAAATAAGGGCCTGCATGTTTGTGTTTTCTTTTGTTGTTCATGAACAGATTTTTTATTTTTTTTGTTAGTAACAAAAAAAACAGTAAATACATTTTGTTTGCTTGTTTTTGTCAAAATCTGTTTTTTTGTTAGGAACAAAATTAAACGTAAATAAATAAACCAAAAAAAATATTTTTAATCTAGAAACACTTTTGGAAGAATAGAAAGAATAAAAAGTTGTTTTTTTTTCTTATTTTTTCTTCTTCTTTTCTTCTTTTTTCTTTGGCCGGCGACCTCGCCGGAGGGTCGCCGGCCCTCGACGAGGCTGAGCTCAGCCTCACCCAGATCCGACAAGCCCAAGCCCCGCCGGTGGCTAGGCGAGCTCGGCCTCGCCGAGGGCAGGTGAGCCTCGCCGTGGCTGGGTAAGGCCGCTGGCCCTCATCGGTCGGTCGCCGGCCATGGCCGAGATCGCGACCGGCCAAAAGAAGAAAAATAAAATAAAAAAGAAAGAAAAATAAAATAAAAATATTTAAAAATTAAAAGAAACAAAAAAAATATAAATTTACCAAACGTATTTCTATTCATTTTTTATTAGGAATAAGTTTATCAAACACGTCTTTCGATAAAAAAATTGTTCTCGGAATGAAATAGTTTTTTCTATTTTTATTCCCTAACACTTTTGAAGTAAACATAAATAAACACGCCTAAGCCGATGGTTAATGCTAGCTTTCCATTTGAAAATAAACAATGTACATATGTATAATTATAATTAGAAAACGAAAGATATATTTTTAATATTCATTCATCTATAATTAAAAAAAAAATATTGGACAATTATTTTCTCGATTTTTCATTAATGAAATTAAAATTCATTTATATGATTTCCAAATCTTTTAAAAATATCTCCACAGAAAGAAGGTAGTTTGCTACCACATAGAAAATAACTAGATAAATTCACCGAGGGAAAGAAAATAAAAATTAAAAAGAGGAACACTTTGTAATGAGAGTATAGAAATAGAAAAAAAATTAATAAATTTATTTTCTTATGTGTTCATTTTACAAAAAAAAAAATGAATAATTTAAAAAATTCTTAAAAAACCACTTAGATCACTTGAAATAATTAATAATGAGAGATGTTTTTACTATCAATTACAATTTATGTCTAAATATTTCCATGGATGATGAAAATATTTTTTTTCATTTATTTTTCTAAGCGATACAATCATTTATTTTTAGGAAAATATTTTCCAAATTTTTCTTTTTTCAAAAAACAAACGGAGCTTTAAAAAGGAAAAAAAAAAATGTAATGCCTTGTTGTTATGTTGGCTAGTTCATAAGTCATTGTATAAAAAAGATCATGTTCAAGAGTTGTAAGGTGTTTCATCGTTAATAAGACCAAATGACCAAGGTCTTTCACATAAGTCTCGAACATGTTAATCAAAGACTCACGATTGTTCCTAACTTCGTTTTATTTTCCAAATGACTCTGCGATCTTCCAATATAGCATTCATGCATTGTCACTTCACGTACCGTTATTTGTATATCACTTTTAATTATTTGACATTGTATTTACCACGTTAAATTTTCTGCCTCTTTGATCTTTATTTATCATATCACCGTGCCACATCATTTGAACGACATTTTCTGCTTTAATTATCACATTCCCCAACTCCATTGCATATTTCCAAAGTGCACAATGACTTATGCATGTGTGGTTATCATTCTAGTATGCAAACTGACACAATTTATTTCGCTTGATTGGGGATTAAGAAGTTGGACATTTCCAAAGTACACTGTGATTTCGCACACATATATGAACTTTCACCTTCTTTCTTTTTGTTCCACTCAAGTACCTAAACGTTTTTCCAGTTCAGTTAAGTAGCCGAACTAGTTTTGATAAAACATTAATGGTGTTAGCTGACATGATTGATTTTTACATCAACTCCGCTAGTTGTACACTTAATGAGAATGCTAATGTGACCAGGTTAGTTAGTACACTAAGATTGGTGAAATGCTTCCATGTCATCTTTCTTCATCATACGCATCAAACAACCAGGTTGGCATAATTTTTGCAGCCACATACAATAATTACAGATGATTGTTGTTGGAATGTGAGACACATCATTAAAAAGCATGCAATATGACAATTTATTTAATATAAATACTAAATAAGCCAATTTTAAAGACCTTAGATATTTGATTAAACATAAAAAAATTTAGGTACTCAATTTAAAAATGAGAGAAAGTTTAGGTACTAAATTTATCATTGTTGATGGTAATTATTATGATGACATATTTACTCAAAGAAAAAAAAAATCCTTGATACTAAAAACCCTAGGCTATGCCCACTGTAATAGATCTATCTCAAACTTCTACTTGTAAAACACATTTACCCTCGATTATATTTCTGTCAAAAGTCACCATTAAAAGTCTTACGTGGTTGTTGACATGGACGATGGACTTCAAACGGCGTCAACGTGAATTAAGTGATGGAAAATAAAGCTTTTTTTTTTTTTTTTTTTTTCACTTGGGCTCTTTGCCTTTCTCATTTGCTCCTTATTCATAACTCTCCATGCTTACAATGGAAATTGGTAACATCTTTCATATGCATCATTTTAAAAATAGTTATCAACATAATGATTAATCTCATACTTTATGTAATCAATGCATAAAATAGCATAGCAATAGGCTATTCCTAAGATATCCCACTGCCTACAAGCACATGTCCACCCTCTAAGATCTATCACAAACCTATCATCACCCACTTCAACTTTAAAATGTTCCCCAATACATGATTTTACAACAAAAAACCTAGACTTCATCTTTGCTTCCACTACCTTTACCCTAATTCTAGGACGTAATTTATCTCTAGAATCTACCATTAATTGAATTTTCTCAAACATTCTTATCATCAATGTTGTTCTCGCCCCCTCTAGCCTATCGACAATTGGCATTTCTATTTGCTTGCGGATATACACATTATAAGTCTTGCTTATATTGTTCCCGATGGCATTACATTTTTTGCCAGCCTTAATGATACTTTGCAGAAATGCTTTGGACCTTATCTCATGAAGTCTTCATAGGCATCAACAAACTCCCTCTTCACTCCTTTAAATGCCAATTGAAATCAACCTTTGTGAGTAGCATATGCAGCTTTCCAAAAGTAATTTCGAAACATTTCTTCAATGCAATTTTTTCTAATTTGTTTGCCTTAAACAATTTCTATGTTCTATACAAAGAGACAATGAAGAAACTACATCAACAAGGCCCTGCAAGACATAATTAAAATGCATTGATAAGGCCTTACAAGATATAATTCAACTACTATTCGGAAGAAACTAATAAAGATGGAGACTAGTTCTACCTTTAATTGATCACTTATAAAGGTCCAATCATTACCTTTGCCTACTTGAAAGTCTATAAATAGCAACCTAAGGAACCATGTCCAATTATCTTCTATTTATGCTTTAACAACAACTCATGCAATTGGAAAAATCTAATTGTTTCTATCTCTTACAATAGCACAATTAACATTTGCTTTACTATAGTCTTAATAAAATAACAATTTAGTCCTATTACTTTTCTACAACTTTCTAAACAATCATCTTTCAGCCCTTTGAAACCCACATAGAATCTATTGAACATATTGTGCGGGTATCTAAGGACAAGATTAAATGTGTTGTTCTTACTAGATTGCTTTAATTGAGCTTTATAAGATATCATTAACTTATATTGCTCGGTAAATGGACCCTTGATGGTCTTAAGAGCTCTAGTAATTCTAGCAATTGCTTCGTAATAAATTATTTTGTTAGTATTAGGAAGCATGAACACTCTTTGAGGGCCTTCATGTCAATATTGGACACGTGTTGGTGTCTGACATGTGGTCAACAAACGATAAAAATCTGATATGTGGTTAATGCTTCGAACATGCTAGCGGTAGTTGAGTCTAACATCCTTATTGCCAATCCAACACACACGGGTTTTATTTTAAACATTTTCAATATAATAGAGGTCAAAATGTAAATCTTTCAAAAAAGAAAAAGAAATTGTGGATATTCATACAATAACTTATTGTTATATTTGACGGTAAAATGTGGATCTTTTTTACTTATTGTTAAATGTTAAATTTAATAGTGGAATATATGTTACTTGTTTTTCTTTTTCTCCAAGTTTTATGGATTATTGAAATGGAATGTAGTTGAATTTGTCAATTCAAAACAATGAATGATATTAATAAATTGTGGATTAATATTTTTAGTATAAATTCATTCTATACTGTTTTTTATTATTTATTTATTTATGGGTTTCAATCAAATTAATTTATAAAAAATATACATTTAATATATAATATGTCATAATGTGTCGAAATTCTCTTTTTTTGAGAAAAGATGTGACATCATGTTATGTTGTGTCTTGTCACGTATCACATATTGGTGTCAGTGTTACTTAGATTGAGTGTGAGTCCTCACATCTCCATTACATTTGTTTGCGATTGTGTTGCTATATATTTCATATTAACTTTGATTTTAAGTAAGAACTATTTGGCAATCCATCCATAAGATGCTTATTTGTTTCTCATGCTTCTAGGGCAAGTATGTTCTTCTCCAACCGTCTTAATAAAAAAAAAAGTTTTCTCTTTCTTTAACCAACTATTGTAAATGGACAATTGACGTTCGGACACACACTTCATATACATCTTTGTAAATTCACTCTTTTTTCCAATCAATAGTGTTGCCATTAATGATTGTATATGTTTGCACCACTCCCTTAAACTAAGTACAAGACTCAAATTTCATGCCTAACTAAAACTGTAAATTTATATGGTCACAATTAGGTTCTTATCTGATAGTCAAAGATCTTGTTTTGTTCACATAATTCATCATCTCTAGTGTTAGAAGGACTGGGATCTTCATATGCTTTGATGTCCTCATCATCTTCACCCTCGAATATGTCTTCTTCTACTATATCAATAGCCAATGTTGTTGCCTCCCTTACCATACTCACCTTCAGTCTCATTTCCTTTACTTGAAGGGAAAATGTCACAAATAGTCCTTAAACTTTTATAAAATGTTTAATTTCGTCCCTGAGTTTTTTATTTGCTCAATTTGATCCTTGAACTATTGATAAATGTTCTATCTAGTCCTTCCGGTTGTTCAAACCGTTAAGTGATGACATGGAGCATTAATTGATGACATGGAGCTGAGTTGGATTATTAAAATTATGAGTCAATATATACTTTAAAAAAGGAAAAGAAATTAGGGCTTCAAAAGCCCTCTTTTTCAAAGGGACTAGATTTGAGTATAATCACAAAAGCTTTTAGTGTTGGAACCCAGCGACACCGAATAAATGGAAGAAGAGAGAAAGCAAACCTGTACAATGGAAACCATTGAAGAATGGCTTAGTGAAGCTCAATATCGACGGATTCATCCTTGAGGGAGAATCGGAAGGAAACACCGCCGACATATATCGTGATTCTATAGGGGAATATAGCCGTTAGGTTTGCAAAATCAATCAGCACGTCCTCGGCCGAGTGCATCAAAGCCTTAGCCCTAAAAGAAGTCTTCTCTCTCATGGCAACACAATTGGATTGGAAGAGATGAACTGATTCAAGGTGGGAAGTAGAAAGCATAGCTTATTCATTTTTTATTTAATTTATTTTGGTCGGAATAGCTTATCCGTTTGCGATACTCTTTTTCACATCAACAATTCTTCTTCTTTCTCAACATCAAACTTCTAAAAATGCTTGGATTGAAAGTAGAGCGAAGATGGTTGGGTTGAGGTTGATGCTAGTGACAATTCGGATCTTGGGGTCTTGGTGGGCGTGCCACCACTCATGCAGGTGAAACTTCAAATTTGCTCAATCATATTTCAAAAAGAGAGGAATAAGTGAAGAGTTATGTGAGCATCGCAACTGAAAACTTTGAAGAGCTCGTGTTTCATCTACCTTAAACGTGGATGACCCAAGATAAATTTGCGCGATGCGCTCTCCACCTTCTCCACATTGACCACATCGTGGTCGGTATTTCTTAGTATAGAAATGGATTGACTACCTTCTAGTTCAAGCTATTAAGAAGATCAACTTTCAATTTAAAATGACAATTATAATTATTTGAGCACATAATCACTTACTTAAAAGTAAGGTCAAGAGTACCTTTTGAGTGGTGGCATTGTTATGATACATTTTTATAACAAGTGGGTTGACTTTTCTCTATCCTACTATTTCTTCATCATGTCCATTAAGAAAATGAAGTAAAAAAATATTGACACAAACAGAGACTAAAGACATAGCGTGAATAAACCTCACCTTTTCCTTTTGTTTCAATGGATAAGTTCTTGAGTTGTGGTCTCGTTTGAAGCACAAATGGTATGTGATTTTTTTTGTCTTACCTTGACACTTTGAACCCATTTCTAGATTCTCCTTCCTCTTTTATCATTTTCCGTTTAGGCCTACCAGGCATAACTTGAGGCATTGGTGCCACCAAAGGTTCTCTATCACTAGAAGGTCAAAGGTTATCACCATTCATTACTTTCAAGTAGTGACTATATATCTTTAAATAGCTATCCTTCTTGTACTAGTGGGCGACAAAATTTCTATCTCCTCCCCTTTGAATAGAATGACATAGATTGCATGAGGGCATTGAATCCCACTCAAGTCCCACACCTTGCAAGAACATGAATTATTTTTTATGTCCACTACAAATTTGTCATTCCTATGGTGCACTTCAAATCCATCTTCTCCATTTCAAAGCACATGACAAAATGCACTTTCATTTTTATTGCCTTCTATTTTCTCTAATGTCCTAGGCGTAATGTCTCTTTTCCATCTTTGACATGCACCTCTTTTCTCATGCATTATTGTCACAATCTTTTCTCTAATATCCTCAAGCATGGATATGATAGACATGTGTCTAGCTTCCAACATCGATCAACTAAATGCCTCTGACATGTTATTGTCCACAATATATGACTTGCACATAATTTTAAAGAAAGCATTGCACTAATATTTTGGAGCAATCCTTATCAAGTTAGCTTTTACTATCTTACTCATCTTATCCAATTCTTCAAGATGCTTTTCAAAATGAGGGATTATAGTTGTTGCACACATCCAAAATTGCTTGTGACAATCGTTACCCCCATTCTTCTTATGCCAATTCACATAAATATGTCTTGCACATTGTCGATGCTCGGTCGATGACATCTCCTCCTCGAGTACTTGCACAAACCCTTACAACGAATCCATGATATTATCATTTATATAATGAGATTAAATATGTCACGTATGAAAACTACAAAATGAAGGAAGAGTAATAACATTACCTTCTGTTGATATGAGATCAATGTGTATACAACACCATACTTTATGTCAAGGTCATACTTCAAGGCCTCTAAAAACTACCCCTGTGAATTATTATTCTCGACCTCCACAATAACCTATGCGATTAGGTATATTTGATTATTCGCATCCCTCCTAGAAGCAGTTAATAACTTACCCTTCAACATTTCTTTTAGAAACATCCATCCAACCCTATCAAAGGTTTGAAACCTTTGAGGAATCCATTTCTCATGACATCAAAACAAACATAAATTCGTTAGAAGATAGGTCTTGAATTTGGGGATTCTCTTAGAAACTTTACCTTCATGTTAGTTTGAGGATTTCTATGAATAAATTCTTCATAATAACTTCACAATCTACTAAAATCATAGGAATACATCACATTTAGTCTTTCAATTACTTTTTCCTTAGTCATTCTACATGGCTAATAGTAACATCTAAGCCCATTTGCTCTCGCACAATTCTCTTGAATTCCTGCAATTTCATTGAAGGAGCTGCCTTCCACAAACTTAGATAATGCCTTGCCATGTATGTAGATGCGAACCTTCTCATTTGGAAAGACTAGGAGCACTTGTGTTTATTCTTGAAAGTTTTCACTAGAAAAATGCACGTCTTGTTATCTCTAGCTATATAAATTAACCAATCATAATTTTTAAACTTTCATTTTGCCTTTACTCGTACCTTGTTATTCTTGATAAAATCAATATTAACTATTTTGGTAGATGCATATTTATTGATAGCTTCCTTAAATTGTTTAGGGCCATCAAATACCATATTTAGTGCATAGTGAAGTATTTTTGTGGTTTCATCATATTGCACATGTGTGCTCTTCCTTCTAGCAGTCTCTTCTACCTCTAGTTCTTCCTCATCTCTTGTGACAAAGCTCCAATTAGAGTAACTTGAGTCAAAGTATTCAGTCTCAAGCTCAATGTTATCTTTACAATGGGTTGTTATAGCCTTTATCCTCCTCTTTTTTTGTTCTACTTCTACATTTATTTCACTAGGTATCTCTAGCAACCTAACAACACCATATGCATTATCTCCCTTAAAAGTTCCAACTTTTCCCTAGCTGCTAGAAGTTCTTCTTCTTCATTATTAGATAACCATGGCACCTCAACAAGCTCATCATCTTCAAAAAGCATTATAACTCCTTCATCTTCTTCTACATTTATTAATCTCTTAGCTAACCCATCACTAATGCCAACACTCATGTCTTTGCTATGTTCAATAAATATCTCACATGTACCGACAAAATTTGCCTAAAATCCTATCATTTCCTATACCGAAGTGTCATATTCAATTAATTTTAAACTATTCTCAAAATTTTTTACCAACATTAAGTTGTGTAATTTCTCATTATTAGAGTACACATATCTTGGACCAAGTGCAAAATTTTAAAGTAACTTAATTTATCTGGATCATAAAGCCATTCACTCTTATGACCATCAATATACTCTATTATTCTATCACGAATAAACCTACCCCCAACCCATAGAGTAAATCAGAACGTCTCATCAGCCATGTAAATATGCAAAAGATTATGCATAAAAATCATCTAACTAAAAAAGAAAAATGACACCAATCAAAATATTTTTATTGTTTATACAATAAGAGCAAACAAACATTGAAAGTACAATATAAAGACAACAAAACAAAGACAAATGGGGGCCACGTCTAAAAATCCATGAAAAAAGCTACAACCTAAAACTGTGGTAAGTTGGGACCACTTCAAATTAATAAAGCAAAACTTGTCATGCATTCAATATTTTTTAAATACTTTTTTAGGGCATTGCATAACACAACATGCTCAAATAAACTATTCACACTTTACGTCATATCACGCATTGATCAAGTCAAATAAAACATGCATTATCATCTTAGAGAAAGCCTCAATTAAACCATCTTTGAAAAAAGCCGTAATTAACCCTAAATAACAGGCGTAGAGGAGCCACCAGGACACATCATCCTTGTAGAACCCCCTCACCTATAGACCCGAGTCTTCATTGGAAGCATTATGCTCGAGACAACACTCCGGGCACAAAGTAACTTCTCTTGTGCAACAAGATAGAGTCGCCAATCAATGCAAGCTCAAGTTTTGAACCCTAAACCTACATGTATGCCCTAAAAAAAAATCATGATACGTAATTCTTATGGACTATAACCCTTACATCCTCCTCCTCCTCCTCCTCCTCCTCCTCCTCCTCCTTTGTGTCTTGATCTTCTTCTTCGCTTATTGATACAAGTTTTGAGACCAAGTTGGAGATGAGAGCACCAATCACAAAAGCAGAGAGAAGAAGTGCTTCTGTTTTTATTTTTTTGAAGGTGGTTTGACTTTGTTTTAATGGTAATTTCCATGTAGATTTTCCACATGTCCTTTTTATTCTATACTTAAGAGACTAAAAGCCACGTAAGCCAATTTTGTTAACTTTAACTAACGGAAGGATAAAATTGGTCAATTTCCAAATAATTTAGAGACTATATTAGACATTTGTTAATAGTTTAGGGACTAAATGAAGCATATCGAAAGTCCATGGACGATATTGAACAATAAATAAAAGTTCATGGACTATTTGTAACATTTTCCCTTACTTGAAAGTAATCCCTGTCATCAGATAGGACATGATCATCATCACTTCTAACTAATGCATCAATTTTATCAACATCACTCTGACCAATATTACTCTCAAAGTAAAAGCTATCATCACTCTCATTATCTTCACCCCGGCTAACACTCCATTATTTTAGCTCAATCATAACCATAACCCCAATTTCATCTCCTACTTCACCCAAGTTAGCAATACTAGCCCTAGCCTAACCCTAACTTCAAATAACCTCAAATCAACTTTCTTTATCAACCTAAAAATAACAATGTATGTTTTTTAGCAGCTATGCATGTGATAAAAAAAGTTATCTATTATAAGGAATAAACCTTGTAGAATTTAATTTTCAACAAAAAAGAAAGAAAAACCTTGTAGAATTTAAATCCCCTATATGAAAAAACCTTAAATCGTAAGTCAAGCTTCTTTGTATAGACTAGCATGAGACCTTAAAAATTAAATCCCCTAGATATGAAACACTAAAAGTGACATTTAAAACGTTAACCATGACATAATATCCTTTTGTTTTAGCATGCGGAAGCGCAATCAAACATTTTCCAAATTCATTTACAAAGAAAGTTGTGCAAGCATATATAACATGCTTATACTTATTTTATTTATACCATATTTAAATTCACAACTTTACTACATTACGAGCAAATTATAAAAGTCTAGGTAAGGGTTGGAGAGATCTATTTTCATACTACACCAAAAATTTGCCTATACAAATGTCTAGACCGAAGTCATGGATTGATAGTTTTAGCATATTTTCATAAAGATCTTCAAAATGCATAAGAACTCTATAGTGCAAAGGTTGTAGGGGTGTCCAACGTATATATTTGAAAAGATAAATGAATGACCCGAAACCCAGTAAATAAAATTTTTAGTTTTAAATTAGAATAATCCTCTTACCACTTCACCTGACACGAGTAAAGTGAATGCATAATAATTCAGTAAGTATGATAAAAGCATAAGTAGAATTTTATCTTTCCCATTTTTATTTATCACATAAATCGTCATCCAACAATATATATATTTAGACTCATGCATATGGCATACCATGTTTCACACAAAATAATTAATATTTACAATATTTGATTTTAACCATAATAATATATTTTATTCATTAATATTTGTTAATCTTAACCCATGAGCATCTAAACTTTGTTGTAAACTTTCACCATAGGGCATTCTCACCACAACGGTATCTTGACTCTCAAGGTATCTGAAACACTTCTTAAGGCATCCCAATCACTAGGACATCTTGCAAACTTTCATCGCTAGGCATTGTCATGCATTATTATATAGATGACATAATCATATTAATCTTATTCAAGCCATACTATATACATACTTATAAGCATAAAACACATTTATCAACTTAATTTAATACATCAATTAGGTAAGCAAGTATGAAATAACCTTTAGTCATATTTTGATTGTCAAAATTTGAACAGTCAAAAGGTAAAATCTGAACAGTGAGTTTGAACAAATAGATATATTTAGACTTTATATATATATAATAATATATATATATATAAAAGAGGAGTTTCAACAAATAAGTAGATTTTGACTTAATAAAATTTAATAAAATGAAATAACGGATTTTGACTTGAAACCTTGATGGAATGAACAAATAGATTTTGACTCCAAATTCTAATATGATGAGATAGAATAAGCAAATTCTAACTACTCATAATAAAACAAAACGAAGTAAAATGAACATAGAAGAGATCATTAATACATATATTGTAGGATGAACATATTTTGATTATTCAAAATGAAAGAGAATGAAGCAAAATGAACATATTTTGACTAGCAAAATAAACATGTAAGGAGTCATTAAGACAAATATGACAAAACAAACATATTCTAACTATTAAGAATTAAACTAAATGAACATGAATGAACATGCAATAAGTCATCAAGATAAATATAGTAGAATGAACAAATTCTAACTATTTAAAATGAAACCAAACGAAGCAAAACAAATAAATTTGACTAGTAGAATGAACATATAATAAGTCATCAAAACAAATATAATAGAAGGAATAAACTATGACTATTTAGAATGAATTAGAACGATAACAAATATGGTAGAACGAACATATAAAAGGTCATTAAAACAAATATGACAAAACATATAAATTCAAACTTAATTAATTTTGGTAGAATGAATGAACACGATGTGAATAATATCAATGGTCCCAAAAAATCACAATTTCAAGAACAATTTCATTAATTTCAAGCAGATAAAATATGTGTATAATTAACAACAAATTGGTTTAAAACTAGTAATATAACGTTGTCAAAACTTATTCCATTATTACAATTATGCTACACTATAAGTAAATCGATCACACATTTTAAACATATATAAGATCACTAAGACAATTTAATAATCACCATATTCACGATATTATTACACATCTCAAATATCCAGTAAAATAGAAGTGCTAAGAAGATTGACCTAACTTAATATCTAGAAACTTCACTTACCTTGAACAAGCATGACCCACCAATTTACCATCATCACCTTGTAGCTTCCAAATAAGAAAATTCAGCTTTTCACTTCTAAGATTAAAACGTGAGAAGAATATATGCAAGTGTACTAGAGAATTTAGAAATGTGAAAGAGGATTTACGGCCAAAGTAAAGAAGTTTTGTTAAAAATTAGTTAAAAAAGAATGTTGTCTTCAATTTTAGGTGAAGTTATCTATGTTAATTATCAACATAATATGGTAAAATTTTAAGGCAAAGTGTTATAAGTGAAAGAAAATGCAATGAGTGATTCAATTTGAAGTAATCATGACTTCTAGGTATCAAGATTAGCCATAATACTTTATCTTTGAGAGGACACTTGGCCTTGTATGAGTTCTTACAAAGACAAGTGGCACTTATAAGATTTAATTAAAAATTTTATGAACAAATATTTTAAGAAAACATAATTATCTTCTTCCAACATCATCAATATAAGTTAATCACCATTATTATTAATTTATTAAAGTTAACACAATTAATGACAATCATCAACTACTAAAATGACAATATATTGAGGGAAAATTTTATATAAGGCTATGAAGTATCCTCATTTTCTAAAAAAAAAAAAGAGCCAAAAGTGGAAATTATTTCAAATAAGGGCTTGAAGTGCTCAATTTTATTTCAAATGAGGGCTTAAGCTCGCTGAGCGGTCAAATGTTTGTCGGCTGGTGAGCATATGATATTTCCGATGATCAGTATAAGGGCATTTTTTGTCCAAAAAAAATTAAATGAGAAAGGGCCCAGCTCTAAAATTAAAAATCCCAAAACCCACGTTCTCTTGTTTTCTTTTCCAACCCTTGTTCATTAACTGATAGGGAGTTAGCGACATACGACTTGGTGGTAGCATGCAATTGAGTGGCAATGATGTTGGGAGTGTGTGATTGAGCGATGATAACGCTTAGAGTATGCGATCGAGCGGTGGCAACTATAACAACGATAGCAACAACACTGGGGGTGTGCAATAAGACGACAGTGGCAACAACAGCAATGATGGCAACCTTCAAACATGAATGATTTTGCAAGAAACTAAAAGATTTCACCTCTTAGGATCATGCAAAGCCTTTGTCCCAAATTTTAAAATTGTTTCGTTTGTGTCTTCCATGATTCAATAAAGATTTAGTAGCACTAGTGACATGCGATCAAATGGCATATTTTTAGATTAACTTTGGATCAATAACTTCATATCCTCTTTGAGTCTTTCAAAATAGGTATTCTAATGATGAGTTAATTGTATTTATAAGGCAAATTTTCATATTAACTTCCTGAAAGGATTTTGGATAACTTGAACTATATAAGGATTGCAAGTGATACAATATATAGTATTCATATTGATGAATGGTTTTTTTTTTTATTGTCACTTATACTTAGAAAATTTGTTTTCATATTTATATGTTACGTGAATTGATTCAAATGTCAATGTGACTCTTGCTTTTGCAACTAAATTGTTGAATGCATGTTATCTGCATCTAAATAGTTTTGGAAAATGAAGAGTCTTTGTTTGTGCCATTAGAATTCTTTTCCACTATAAATGTGGCTTGATCCATGATTTGTCTTTGCAAGTTTATCTGCATCACATGATTCGTGATGCACACAACCGAAAGATATTAAAGAGTCTTCAAGAAATGTCATTGATCTACTCGAAGTAATGAATGGCATAAACCTGAAGGTCTTCATAAGAAAATGGAGGAGGGTAATTTAGACCAAAATGAATTGGCAGTTGCAAAAAGTAGGACAGGTCAAAGACTTCCCCAATGATATTGCTAAATGTGGTGCAAATGTTTTTCGATTAGCACTCGTCTTTTATATGACTTAGGTTTATGCTTCTCCATAAGTATATTTGCTAATCCATGAGTTACTGAGTATTCCTAAATAGCAATCACCTTAAAAAACAAGACAAGTCAAAGACTTTCCTAATGGTATTACTAAATGTGGTGTAGATGCTTTCCGATTTGCACTTATCTCTTACACGACTCGGGTTTATGCTTCTTCATATATGTCTATTGAGGATTTCTAAAAAACAATCACCTCTCGCTCAGTTTGGATATGTTGGAAGACTTTTTAATGGATTTTGTGTGGTGCATTTTGCTCATGATCTATTTTTTTTTCTTTCATCGCTTTAAATTATGACTTGCTCTTTTGGTTCAGCTGCTGAAGTTTATTATCCATCTTCTTATGAATACGTTGATGCTTGCAGTTAAACCTCTAAACCTTAGAAAACTTCAAATAGTTAGAACTAGCTTCAATAGCCGATCATGTCCGTGTGTAATAATATGATTTCAAATAGTGGAAGTAGTATGCTGCTTTTATATTTGAAAGCTACTAAAGGTGGTGCTGGAGGCAATGCAAGTAAAATTTTGCTTATAACACGGGCTTAATGGTCTCTAGCACCAATTAGCGAATCATGGTGTGATGAAGTTCGTCAAGGGAATGCTAGAATTAGTTTGCCTCGTTGTCCCTTACAACACAAACCCAATGGCCGATTGTTGATAAGCAATTGTGTTGCACATCCCTTGACAGCTATGGCAAAAGGGGAAAAGATTTTATTAGGTATTTTGATAATATATTAGCCTTAGCAAGATGTGAGAGAGCTATGATTAGTTGTTATTTGCAGGTTTCTATTGGAGCTTTAGAATGGCTGTGTTAGAATGAGCTATGACTAGTGGAGCTTTCGATTGAGTGTTGTGCAAGCACACATATTAAAGTTGAAAACTATGTTGTCTCTTTTTGTAATGCAAATATTACAATAAATTGAAATGTTTATAGATGTGTTGTTAATGATAATTGATGATTATTGCCTAATAATGCTTATTATGTCGAACTTGATAATTAATTATGGATCTACCGTTGATAACAAAAAGCGAGCATTTTGCTAAGAGATCATTCTCAGCAAAATAATTAAAATTATATTAACTCAAATTAATTCACATCGTATAATGGAAAAGAGGAACCTCCCAATACAAGAAATCTTCTCAATACAATAGGCTTGTACACACTTAATGGATGTTGGGCCATTATAATGTTGGGTCACGTTTTGTGATCCAAAAATCGATGCAAGCAATCCAGTGTCTCATGTTATGATGTTGGGCCATGTTTTGTGAGCATGAGGTAGATGTAAAAGCTATTACAGTTGATGATATTATCGTCATCGCTATTGTTGATGCTACTAATGGATTTTTGCAATAATACTTATTACGGCCTAAACCACCACATTTTTCACAAGTGATTGTAGTACTTTGTCACTTCACTTTGGTTCCCACAGGCTCTTGCACAAATTTCTTCTTCTTTATCTTTCAATTATTATTAGCTATTTCATTCACTCATTTTTTTCTTTATTTCTTCTTTCTACCTTGGAATCTACAGCACTACAACATGTTTATAAGTCTACTTTAATGTTTCCATACTAAAGCATGTGTGACCCTATTTTTTAGGTTGACCCTTAGGTATACAAGAGCCACCATAGCATGACAATTGAGGATTCCACTAATGTCTTATCTTCTACAATTATAAGTGTTGTGTCTTATATTAACTACTCTCTTGTCTCCATATGGCCCACTCAATTCAAACTCATCTTCCCATTTCCATGCAGGAATCCATTATGCTAAAAATATTTTGTGGAGATCCAATATCTCTTGGATCTTAGGACAAATCACATCATTATAGTTAGCTAACCCATCTTTTTGCTTATGAATCATTTTCATGAGTTACACCCTTATAACTTCAAGCAAAGTAAAGATAGGCTTGTCTCTGGTGTCAATGATGCTCTTATTAAAGCTTTTACACCAATTGTTCGAGGAAACGTCACATTTTGAACTTATTCTGAAGTGAAAATTGCTTGACTGCACTGAAGGCCTTTAAGATAACCAATCATAAGCTTTTTTATTAACTATCTTAAGCTCTTCCAATGCCAAGTCGAAATCATATTCCGTTACCATGGTAGCCTTTCAACCCAATTTAAGTTCCAATCCTTTGTGATGTAGCCTAAAATTCTCATAAAGATGTCTCAATCAAAATCTATGTTCTACTTCAAGCATCAAATTTCATAGTGCTTGCACCAATCCCCTTTACTTATTACACTAGAAAGTCCAATACTTTGAATTTGTAGGGTCAGTAATCCCTAAATCTTCATCCCTAAATCTTCAACGATCATACTAATAAACCAGTGCCATGTCTCTTATGTTTCTTGTCTCACGATTGTCCATGCAAATGGATACATTTGATTGTTTCCATCTAAGCCCACAATTGCTACAAGTGTACCCGAGAAATATACCCTTGTAACCTGATAACAAATAACAACCATCAAAACCCACAAAAGTGCCTACATCCTTCTAGTATACCCCTCCTTAGTGCATTTAAACATATGTAGATTCCTTTAAACTTGAATTGATCTTGACATTGTTTACTATTGATTACATAAGTGGATCCTAGGTTGGAATCAAGAAATATTTAACAATAACTTCTAAGCATTTGAAATTGCTCATCCTCATTCCTTGTAATCATACTTAGTGTTGTAACCCTGGCTTTATAGACCATTGTCTTGAATAGTTTCAAAACATTCTCGAACTCCATTGTTTTCTTCATTGAAGCACTTGGCCATGTTAGATTATTTCTCAACCAATTATAATACTTGTTTGTCAACCATTTAGAGCTTACTTGAGGAACATGTAGAGCTCTATTACATGTATGCACGGGGTTGAAGGTTTTGACTTGCAAAGTATGCTCCCTCTGTACTTTGGAAGCATATATGAGCTAATCACAACCATTAAAACTCACTGCCCTCAACCTATTTGGTGCATTCTTAACGAACCTCATTAGTCTCCCATATTTTATGGCATTTTTCCTAACTGCTTCTCTAAATTCCTTAGCATTATTAAAACACTTCCCCAACTTGAAAGTAGGATTCTCCATGTCCACCTCAAAGCATTGAATTCAGGATGTGTATACTCAAATTGCCTATCCATATTCAAGAAATCCGCATTATCAAATAATGGACATGCGGACCCTTGGGTGTCATAACTTAACACAAAAGGACACTTAAGTGCCATAACTTACTAAAGCGACACTTAAATCCCAAAATCGGAGTAAAATTGATCATTTAAGTGCCAATTCGGTCAAAATGTAGCTAAAATGTTGACGTGGTGACTTTCCGATGTAAATGCAAAACGGCATCGTTTTGGTGCGACGTGATAAAAAAATAATATAAAAATTAATTAAATTAAATTTATTTAAAATATTTTAAAATAAAAATTATATTAAATTTTTTATAAAAAAATTAAAATATTTTAAGAAAATGGGGGAGGCGGTTGAGGGCTAATCTAGGTAAGGGCTCATGAGCCCTCACCACCGGTTGGCCGGGGTCGCCGATCCTTGGCTAAGGCCCAACGACCCCGCCGACCCTCCCCTTCCGTCACCGGCCCTTCCGGTGGCTTGAGGGCTCACTCGTCAACCACCTCTCCCATTTTCTTTTCTTTTTTTTTTTAAAAAAAAAAATTAATTTTTTTTTATTTTTTAATATTAATTTTTTTAAAAAATATTTAAATAAACTTAATTTTAAATTTAATTTAATTAATTTTTATATTATTTTTTTCCACATCAGCACCAAAATTACGTCGTTTTTGCATTATTTGGCCATGTCAGCGTGCAAAATGGCATTGTTTTGCACTTACTTCACCGGAAATTGCGCACATCAGCATTTTGGAGATTTTAGTTGGAGTGGCATTTAAGTGATCAATTTCGCTTCGACTATGACACTTATGTGTCACTTTCATAAGTTATGACACTTAAGAACGCGTATGGTTGTTTCTTTTGTTCTGTTTATGAACATAAATTTTGTTTTTTTTTGTTCGGAAACAAAAAAATAACAAAAACGTGTTTATTTGCGTTTTTGTTCAAAAATCCGCTTTTTGTTTTTGGAACAAAATTGTAACGGAAATAAGAAACAAAAAAAAAGTTATTTTTTTGTTCCGGAAACACTTTTGAAGAATAAATTTTTCTCTCATTTCTTTTCTTATCTTTTTCTTCTTCTTCTTTCTTCTTCTTTTTACTTTGGCTGGTCGCCCGCCCATGGCCGACGACCTCACCGTAGCGTCGCCAGTCGGCCCGATGAGGCCGAGCGTTGCCGACCCCTAGTGAGGCTCGACTCGCCGGATCCGTGCGAGCTCGCCGAATTTGGGCGAGGCCAAGCTCGCCCAGCCACTAGCGAGGCCGAGCTCGCCTAGCCAAGGCGAGGCTGCAGTCAGCCAGCGTGTCACCGCCGCCGGCATGGCTAGCGACCGACTAAAAGAAGAAAAAAGAAAAAAGAAAAAAGGAAAATTAAAAATTAAAAAAATTAAAAGAAAAAAAAGAATATAAATTTACCAAATGTGTTTCTATTCATTTTTTATTCCTAGAACAAATTTACTAAACGCTGCCTTTCTAGTAAAAAATTGTTCCCCGAATGTAAATGTTCCCCCGAAACAGTTTTTGAACAGAAACACAAACAAACGCACCCAGATTTTAGCCGGAAATTGCGCACATCAGCATTTTGGAGATTTTAGTTGGAGTGGCATTTAAGTGATTAATTTCTCTTCGAATGTGGCACTTAAGTGTCACTTTCATAAGTTATGACACTTAAGTGTCCCTTTGTGCCAAGTTATGGCACTTGAAGCGATCTTTTGCCTCAAATAATGTATCTGCATATAAACTAATGTCTTCAATCCTTGTGTCACTTTGTATTGAACTACCTTCCATATATTGTACATTTCTACTATATAACTCATCAAGATCAATAATGGCAAATATATCCTCTTCAACACCCTCAGCACATCTACTATGAAATGTGGCACAATTCACTCCTTTACAACCATCACCTAGTGCAAATTGAAGCAAAAAAAAAAAAAAGTCAATATTTTTTTAGAGGTTATATAAATTTTAAAAAATCACACCAACTTAAATATTTACACAGATAAACACAAGCTGCTATTACAATAGAATATTTGAACCATGAACAACTATTAGAGAAGCATGGACCATGAATGCAAAAAGCAAAATGAAAACAGTAAATGATGGATCACAAACAAGAATTTGCATATGTTAACAACAAAACATATGCAAAAAATATATGAAAACAATAACTGATTGAGAAACATGAACCACGAATGACATGTAAGGACCACGACTACAAATACAATTAAAAAATGCACAATGAATACAACTTGTTGTTAGAAACAGAAACTTGCTGCGATCATTGCTGCCATCGATGTTGGATTCCACCACATGCCCATGACTTATTGACATGTTACTTTAACCAGTGTAATCGCTTTGTCTTAGACGAATGAAGTAGCTTAGGAAACGAATCTTCACATAAACAAAGAAATTAGAGGATTTAGGAAAATTAGGGTTTCGATTCATAGCTCCACTTTAGAAAACTAACCTTGACCAAATTACGGAAGTATAATGAAAGACTTAATCAAAATGGTTTTGCATTAGGAGGGCGAAGGCTTTGGGTGAACGCTAGGAAGGGGAGTTTTCTTCTTTTTCTTTCTTTCAAAATCCGTCACCCTTCGATCATCATCGTCATCACCATTGCTCGATTCATGCCACCACCTAGTTGCCCACCGCCGACGCCTGCCAATGCTTGCTCTAGCAACACTTCCTCGTTTTTCCTTTCTTTTAGTTTTGTTGATGAACGTGGGACCAAGAAGTAAAGAACTTGGAAAATAGACGAAAGGAATGGAGTTTTGGGATTTTTAATTTCGGAGTTTGGCTTTTTTTTATATTGAAATTTTTTGGACAAAAATGCTCTTATTTCAATCGCTAGAAATATCAAATGCTCGCCGGTCGATGAACATTTGACCGGCTGTGAGCTTAGGCCGTCATTTGAAACAAGGTCCATTTTAGGCCTTTTTAGAGAAAATGAGGGCACACCGCGCCCTTATTTGGAATTTTCTCATAAATTAATTAATACCACCATACTATTAGTACATACATAATTCAATTCATACATCGAACTCAGGACACTTTACATTTATGGGATAAGTGTTGCAGAAATCCTAAAACTTGTTACGAAAATGCAATTGAGTTCTAAAACTTGTAAAAAAGTGCAATTAAGTCATAAAACTTGTCAAAATGTTTAAATCAAGTCCTAAAATTGAGGCCATCTAATTTCCTAATGGAAAAAGCTGACGTGGCGTAAGTTGACGGAGGAGAGAGAAACGATTAAAAAAAGCCATGCTAACGCCACGTTAGCTTTTTTCATTAGGAAATTAGATGGCGCGATTTTATGACTTAATTGAAACATTTTGATAAATTTTAGGACTTAATTGCACTTTTTGCAAGTTTTAGGACTCAATTGCATTTTCGTGACAGGTTTTAGAACTTTTGCAGCACTTTTCCTTACATTATTGAAAAATTATCCACCGCATCTCACAAAATTTACGATTCAAGTAAAATTTCTATGTATTGTCTGAATATTAAGGTAAAGAATGCTTAACTTATAATTAAGTATCATTATCACACACAGGAATTTATGAATGTTACATAATTATTGATATGGAAATTCCAAATGTCACACTAAAGGCCCAAATCGATTTCAATGAAGCAACTATGAGAGAGAAAGACATGCAAAGGGCATTCCTTTGCATGGACAAATGTAGCTTTAGGTGGAGGAAACTCGAGCATGGAGCAGTGGAGCTTTGAACGAGGACCAAGTGAGAGAAACACAACATGGAGCTTCAGTAAAGAGAATTCAAGCATTGAGAAAACGGGGGCTAGTGAGAAAGAGAAGGAGCCCAAGTGACCCATGTTCTTTAATTTAGCTGAGTGAATGAAAAATAGCTTTGTTTTCCATCACTTAATCCACATTGGTGCCACGTCAGCACCATTCAAAGTCCATCATCCACATCAACTGCCACATAGGACTTTTAACGATGATTTTTTACGAAAATATAATTGAGGCTAAAATTGTCACAAATAAACATTTGTGGTTTTTAGTGACACAAAAAAGAGTATGGGATAAATCTATTATAATAGGCATTGTTTGGGGATTTCAATGTTACAAAAAAAAGTTTATGGTAAATCCATCACGGTAGGTATAGTTTAGGATTTTTTGTGTCATAAAAAAAATGGATAAAACTATCCCAACGGGTATAATTTGGAGTTTTGTGGCATTTTTCCTAATTATTAAGGAAAATCTAAGACTCCAAGGTGCCATAAACTGGGGATATTAGGATTGAAAATTTTGAGGTGATACAAGTAGATTTTGTAATATCCAAATCTTTTTGAAATGGTGGGACCCACTTTTGTTTAAAAAAGAAAAGAAAGAAGGTTGAAAAGTTAAATGAAAGGAGGAAAATAAGTGTAGGGAATGCTCGCTCATTTTAAGCCCGAACTAGTTCGGGAAGAGAGAGAGAGGAAAAAAGAAAGAAGAAGAAGAAAGAAGAGGAAGAGGAAGGGGGTTTTACATATGTAAGCCTTTGGGACCTCGGCAAGCCGGCTCAACTACGTAACATGACACCGAGTAAGTGTTCATGCCCCTCATTCATCCAATCGAAGTACTTTGAGGGTTTAGGGATGAAATTCAGAATTTTGGGAAATTTGAAATGTGTTATCCAATTTTTGAGTTGTGGAGTTTCGAGGTTTCTTGGAGATAGGGGTTCATCGTGTTGTAGAGCCATGAGTTTTGATGGAATTCATTTTGGTTCAACGATTTGGGCGGAACGAAATTTTAGGGTTTCAAGACCGAGTTTTTGCATTATGTTTAGGTTTGAATAATCGCTTCGAAGGAGCAATTTATTAGTGTGTAAGCATCGCTTTGATTGATTTAACATGTTGTTTAGTCATTTTGTAGTTGAGGTTGAATTTTATTTGATTTTAACATTATTCTTCACTTAATTGATAGGACTACGAGTTCGACGATTCAAGTACCGTTTATTGTTCGGTCATAAGTGACAAAGTGAGTGGTATTGATATCTTCTTTGGTTTTGTAAAAACCCATGTATTGAGGTAAGGGTAACAACCACTGATGTTTGCTCCAGTGGCTGCCCTTCCCACATTAAAAGGGGGAGATGGAGGGTTCGCTTCCCTACCTTCTCAAGAGGTTGGGTGGGGACGATTTAATTTTAGGTGTGCGTCAAAAGTCTGAGAGTATAAGAGTAGGAATAGAGTAGGACCAACAAAAGAAAAAAGGTAAGGGTAACTGGACACACACACACACACACACATATATGTATGTATGTATGTATATGGAAGTGAGAAGGCATTTGTTGTATAAAACTAGATAGACTGTTGAATACTTTTGAGTTACCGTGGGATGGTTCGATAGACCTTTCTTGATTTTGGTATGAGATAATTATTAAAAGATGATATGTTTTGTGTTGAGAAAACCAATTATGATTTGAATTGGTAAAGAGCTAAGTATTACATGATAATGAGAATTTGTGTAAACCACCTCCAGGGTCTTGTAGTCAATGACTAGTAACTTGAGTCACCTAGGAGCCATCTTTAAGGCCTTGCACTATTGACATGCGCAATAAAGGGTTAAGTGCTGCACAAGTTATCTCTAGACCTTGTACTATTGCTATATGTTGGGCAAAGACTAAGTGCTATATGACAATGTAAATTCATGGAAGCCACCTTTAGAGCCTTGAGTTGGATATTGAGCTTAAAATGAACCATTGATATGAGATATGATGAGTTCAATTATTGAACCAAACCAATTATGCTTGTTTTGATATTATGGATGAACATGAAATTCTACTATTTGATATAGCCAAGTTGAAGTAATACATAACGCAATTTATTCTTTTAAGTTGTAATATTTGGTTTGGCATTAATGAGTCATGTCTTTGAGTTCCAAATGTTTAATGTGGAAGCTTGATATGTTTATATGGTATGTACTATACACTAAGATATGATTGCTTACTCCATTTATCTTTCATCTTTTTAGGTTCTAGGGTTAGTGACAAGTAAGATAAGAGCACTAATAGGAAACTTTTAGAAGTTCTATTTTTAGGTATGGCTTAAGGAGTTGTTTATATAGTGGTTGTAAACTTGTTGAGTTGGTTGAGTTATGATTGTACATATTCTTTTTTATGGATTATAGAAACTCTTATATTGTAGCCAATTTATTAGTTTATCTTTTATTATATGTATATATAGTTGGAGATATACATTTTAATATTAGATTGTTGGTTATGTTTGAGATTGCGTCTTTCATGTCAAAAGACGGCCTTGTCATTCCCTTTTCTTGTAGTTTCGGGCCATGACATCTTTTGGGTATACAACAAATAGCCTTTTCCTCACTTTGCACCTATCAAACGGTTCTGACTCGGTTTTTCAGCAATCTGACCTAACTCTCTTGCGATCATCTTATGTTGTAGCTTTCATTGGTGGCTGCTTCCATTTCCACCGTCTTTATGGACAACTATCCATGATCATGAAGAATATTGTATTGACTATAGTTCGCGTGAAACCCAAAACATCTTAATCATTGTTGATATGGATCTCACCGTTGACTTCAATGATTAATAATCCCGATGAGTTTGATCGGCGTGATATATTTTAAATTTCTAGGTATTTCGTGCATCCCTTTGCTTCTGAACGAAATTGTTCTGCCAAGTTGGCTTGCCTTCTGCAGATTTCGGTGGCGTTCTACAGATTCAGGGTCTTCCTGGTGCCAAGGAAGATGCTGAGCATTTTCAAAACAGGAAGGCCTATATGGAAGTAACCATGCAGCTTTCAGATTCAGAAGATAATATTTGGTGCGTTAACACCGATTATTATTCGATCTTTGTTACACAAATGTAATATAGTTGTCGTGTCAACAATCAAAGCGCGCCCCATTTTGCGACAACTTAGCGAGCAGTGCCTTTAATCCTCTTCCTGAGTCCCCATTCGCTCCGAGGGCCGTCCTCGCGGCTTCTTTCATTCTCGCTGCTCGTGCTTTCAGTGACTCGTCCCTCGTCATCTCCTCAACCCGGTCCGCTATTTCCTCTCCCTTCACCACATCCTTCTCACCCCTCCCCCAGCTCTCCTCCCAAATCCCGATCCCCGCCCTCTTCACCAGGCTTGCGTTGATCATCTGGTCTCCGTGCTGGGGCCATGCCAGCATCGGCACGCCGTGCCACACAGCCTCCATGACCGAATTCCACCCGCAGTGGCTCAGAAACCCGCCTATTGCCGGGTGGCCTAGTACCTCGCTCTGGTTCAACCAGCACTTCACGACTAGGCCGTTCACTGCACCCGAGGTTGCCATCATCAGATTCTGCCCGATCACATCTTCTAGGCCCTCCGTGTCTTCTTCATCCACTTTCTTGCTCTTCACTATCCATACGAACCTCACGCCGCTCCGTACCAAGCCATCTCCTAGCTCTCTTATCTGGTCCCTTGACATGGCTGTTCTACTGCCGAAGCTCACGAAAACAACAGATCCTATTGGTTGATCGCCCAGCCAAGCCAATGGATGAGAATGAGGCTCTTCGAAGTTAGCTGGTGGAAGCGGCCCAATAGCGATCGCAGGTGGCAATCCGCTCGTTATATTGACGTCGTTTAGCGCTCTTAATGTATCCTGCTCGAAGCCATGGAACGTGTTGATCAAAATCCCATCTGCGTCGCTCATACTCTTGCCGTTCTGAATGAGAGAACTTTTGAGGAAGTTGTCCTCTTCTTCCAATAGGGGCGGCGGAAACCATGAGACGGGTATCGGTTCAAGATTCGGTATCTTGATGACATCTTCGTTATCCCCAGAACCAGGCATGGCTTTCCTGACGGATATCTTATGGAAAGACATGAAGAGCGTCATCATTTTGGCGGACGACGTGAAGAAAACATAATTTGGAAGGCCAACGGCTCGAGAAACAGGAAGGACTGCGGAGATCAAGCTCATGTCCGTGATGAGAGCAGAAAGAGGCGGGGATATCGACGAGAGGAGGGGAGGGAGGAGGCGGCACGACCTACAGATGACTTCGTAATGGCGATAAAAGGGATCGTCGGTGCTGCTGGAAGACTCGTCGATGGGAAGAAGACACAGTTGCTTGGGACTAACTTGAGGGAAGCTGGCAAAGAAACTGGAGAGGGCACGCGACTCGGCGAGCGAGACCGTCGGGTGCGCGGCAATGAAGGTGACTCGGACATCGCTGGCGACGAGTGAGGTGGCCAAGCGGAGGAACGGCGTCAGATGGCCCATCCCGGAGGTCGGAAATAGAGCCACGTGGATGGTGCTCTTCTGCTCACTAATCTGTGACATCTCGAGAGGACGAAAAGGGCTATCTCGTTGAAGGTTTGTTGGGTTTGGGTCTTGCTAGTTTCAGCGACCGATGGGGCACACAAGCTGCGTTGGAATCTGTCTTAATAGGGAGATGGAGTCAAGGAAAGCTGCTGAAGAAAAGAAAGCGAATTTTGTCACTTTCGATGGCAATGGCGAGAAGCCATTTCGATTGGGTTGCTTTTGCTTCACGCTCAAGAATGTAAGGAAGACGAAATTTTCTCCTGCCCCATTTGATTCTAATTTTTGGGATTGAAAAAGACACGCTCCGAACGAACTTTGTCGAAGAATGCAAATTTGATTTTGCTAGTGTTTTCTTTGGTTGATGCAGGAGTATGCTTAGAAATTTTAAAGAAGTGAACTCTCTTTGACCCTTGCCTCATAATTAGTTCTCTTGCCATTACTCGATGGATCGGCTTTCAAGAGGAAAAATGTCATAATTTTCAATCAATCACTCAAGTGTCATAATTTATAAAAATAAACGCCACCACAAGTGTCATAACTTTTACTGTCCACATTTCAAGTCACTTAGGTGAATTTTGTTAAAACAATGTTTCCCGCAATATGTTGTTACAAGGAGTTTGAGGGGGCAGAACTTCAATAGATAATATCTTATCACTCAAGTAACATTTTCGACCTATCTTTCTTTTTTATTCAATACAAAATTTTGACAAAAATCTCTTAGAAAATACAAAACTACTATAAAATAAAGTTATTATACTCAAGTGATCGATCAAAAAATAATGACATTCGATCGTATAAAAGTTTTGTCATAATTTCTGCAAAAAATGATTTCTCAATTTCTATTTCAAAAATTGAAGGCTTCTGATTTCTTTCTTCAAATCTATTTCTGGAATAAATCTGTTCCATAAATAGAAAAATCCGTCTACCAAAAAGTTGTCACTTGTAGTGTTAAGAATAAATAATAATATCTCTAAGGACATCATGTTATGTGTATCTCGAACAAATCATTTTGGCCATAGAAAATCTTTCAACACATGGGCTGCCTATGTAAATTATTAAGTTTGAGAAAGAAGGCCTTTGGGAAGCGCATAAATGTTATGACCACACCCGTTTGTGGCAACATTTGCTAATAAAAATACTAAGCTAAATCAAACTTTATAATGTGTTTTATCATAAATGTTGGGTATCGCAGTAATTTCATTAGAAAGCAAACTAATCTACCATTCACCAAATGAGGAAAAATAAGCTCGATGCACTAAGGGCGCGCATGACAAAATTTCTGTTCTAGAAATTGATTTCTCAATTTCTATTCCCCGAACAAGTTTCGAACAATGTTAAACCCATTTGATAACGACTCAAAATTTTTATTTCTAACAAAAATCCGTTTGATAACAAAATAAAATTTCTATTTCTAGGAATAGAAATTGATTAGATAACAATATAGGAAATCATCAAATACAAAATAATAGTCGAAATAATACTAATACATTACAAAAGGTGAACCAAACCCGTGTTCCAGTAAGCCAAAATAGGGGGTTCTACAAACAAATCACGCTCCAAACCCATATAAATTGAGTACAAAATCAACTCAACCTTCCCCAATCCCAACCCCCCAGGGTATTTTTCACAGCTTAAGCAATCTGAGGCGGATGCAAAGCTCCTCATTTGCCAGGAAAGGAAATATCGAACACAAGAACACAATTACTCAAAACACTAATAGAAATGGTCGTGCTTGAACCAAAGCGTCCCCATCAAAACCAATTCACTAACCACGCCAAGACATGCCGAACCCCTTGGGCGACACAACCACAACCCAATCCAGTCCAAGCCAAGCCATTGGGTTTTCACAATCTGAGGATCCCTTCGTGATCGCCTTAAACTGGGGCGCAAGAACGGCCAAGAACAGCAAAACCCCAACCAAGGAAAATAGAACAAACAATGCGCAACCTGGAAACACCAAATAGCAGCATAGCACACATCAATCGAGCTCAACGCAAGAACGGCCAAGAACAGCGAAACCCCAACCAAGGAAAACAAAACAAACAAATCGCCGCACAAAGAGAGAGAGAGAGAGAGAGAGAGAGAGAGAGAAGACCTTGAATCGGAGGAAGGAAGGCGCAATCCAAATCCGAACGGGGACGCAGAAGGAGGAGGCGAGTCCGACGAGACGACCGGAGCAAATTGGACGGTCTGAGGACGGCGACAACGAGATGAGCGACGATCTAACCGGCAAGAGGACGGCGATGGCGTCGGAGTCAACAATGGAAAGAAGGATGGATTCGGAGCCGACGGCGAGGATGGACGGGTTGTTCGGAGTCGATGGCGCTAGGGTTTAGTTGAAGCGAGAGGAGAAGGAGAAACAACGCCCAAATAGAAAAGCCCGTGAACGAAGAAGGATGTCCAAATGGAGAAAAGAAAAAAATAATTTCTATTTTTACCTTACCAAAAAAAAATTCTATTTCTATTTCGTAAACCGAGAAGTTAAAAATTTCAGTTTCGATTTTTTTTTCGATTTCTCTATTTCTCGAATAGAAATCTATTTCAGAAATAGAGAAATCAAATTACATCACCAAATGAATTTCTATTTCAAACTTATTCTAGGGAATAGAGAAACAAAGAAATCAAAAAACAGAAATTTTATCATGCGCGCCCCAAAAGACTCGAGGAGGTGATAAAGTTTCCATGGTGGTAAACTGTCTATAAATAAAAACAAGAATATAACAATAGATATTAGTACCTTTGTTGTATAATCTACATATACTCACGCCATCTTTTTAACTGCAGGACCCAATAAATGAAATGTACATTATTGTAGCTAAATTTTGTGCACTGTGATTGTTACTATAAAGATGTTAAAATGAGTTATAAATGCATCTTTGGACCCATAATTTAGATTGGATAATCGGGAACGGTCTAGCGTCGCATCATTGGTATGCGACCAACCAGATTTTCCCAACAATGACTACATGTTCTTCTTGCTTTGCTTCTTGATCGTAGGGTATAAGCCAATTTCTAGGTTGAATCAAGAACTGAACCAGGTGTGAAGAAGGGACATTAAAGGTGTTTGATTGTGTGTTGGAGATCTGTTTGTGTACCTTTCGAGCATTTGCATAATAGAGACAATGGATAAATATACTAAAAACCTAAAACTTATCTTGGAAGTGCAATTAAGTTTTGGAACTTTAACAAAGTGCAATCAAGTTCTAAAATTTGTTGAGTTTGTGCAATCAAGTATTTCCATTAACTCTATCCAACTTGACAAACGGAAAATGCTAACAAGTTTTAGAACTTGATTGTACCGTGGACTAATAAGGGTTTTAATTTGTGATCTTACAAGCGTTGTCATTCAAACACTTTGATCTAAGAGCTACCAGAAATCAATGGAAATACAAATTCAGACTGGTTCTCGCATTAAAAGTTTGCAAATGATATCTAGTGCTCGTTTTGATAGAAAATTGTATTAAGACTTGGAGACCTTTTAAAGAGGAAACCATAGAGTTCCCGCAAAAAAGAGGAAACTACAACTATATAGTCCATTCAAGAACGAAAATTACATTAAGACTCAGCTAGGAAAGGCTAGAACAAGTACAATATATTCATATGTAGGATTATTTTCTTGCACTTTGTGGGAACTTAATGTGGTCAATTGATGCCAGTGAACCAATTCATGAGAGATAAGAAATTGCTTGTCACCTTAGACAAAATTCACCATCATTCACCTCACTACCAACTATACTCCCCGGTCTGTAACCTAACCAATGTACCCAAGCTCCCTCACCAACTTGGCAAGCCAATTCATGGAGCTATCCATTTTTCAGAGGCAACAATTTAAGAAGCAAAAGTGCTAAGAATTAGAGTCCAAGTCAAGTCAAATATGGGTCATGTACAAGTTTAGCAGGTGTGGATTGCTAAATTTGCATGACATGTAAGGTTATGTTTGATAACATTTATATTCTGGGAACAGTTTCTTTTTAAAAACCCAATGTCATGGTCTAGTTTGTTTGGCACATTGGGTTTTGCTACCTTTGACCGTTTATACCCATAGACTCGTTAAATGGATGAGTTAGGTCAAGTTGAGTCGAGTCATAAATTATCAATAGACTCATTTAACCTATTTTGATTTATTTCCACGCAATGCAAATTTAGTGAGTATGCTCATACCTAACGCAATTCATATTATAGAAACACTTTCTATTTTAACTCACCTATGGAAACTCTTAGGGCATGCATGTTTTCACTCTTTTTTTTTTTGTTTATAAACAAAAATTCTGTTTTTTGTTCCTTTAACAAAAAAAACGTAAACGCGTTTGGTTGCGTTTCGTTTCTTTTTTTTGTTTTTTTGTTCCCCGAACTCAAAAAAAAAGAAACGAGAAAACAAAAAAATTGTTTCTCGCTCCGTAAACAATTTTGAAGAAACAATTTCTTGTTTCTTGTTTCTTCTTCTCTCTCTTCTCTTTTCTTCCTCTTTTCTTCTTCTTTTCTCTTTGGCCAGTCGCCGGCCTCGGCCATGGCCGGCAACCAGCCGTCGAGGGCCCGTGACGCCGTCGAGGGTCGGCGACCTCGCCGGAGTGTCGCCGGCCCCCGGTGAGGCCGAGTGTCGCTGTGGCTGGGCGAGGCTGCCGGCCCCATCGGCCGGTCGCCGGAGGCCAACGACCGATCGAAAGAAGAAAAATAAAAAATAAAGGAAAAAAGGAAAAATAAAATAAAAATATTAAAAAATTAAAAGAAACAAAAAAAGAACAAAAATTTACCAAACGCGTTTCTATTCATTTTTTATTCCCTAACAAGTTTACCAAACGCATCTTTTTGTTCAAAAAATTGTTCTAACGTAAACACTTTTTTCTATTTCTGTTCCCTGGAACAGTTTTTGAACAGAAACGTTACTAAACGCGCCCTTAGTCAACTGAACGTGTAGTCAATGAGCACAAGATCGACTAAATGTGAGAAAAAGTGAAGAGAGTGTCATAGAAATATATGAGGTTTAAGTAAATTGTAAACATATTTATGACTTATTTAACACTTATATTGTGTTAAATCCATTTATGACTCATTAATTCAAAATAACTAATTCATTTAACAGCCATATGGATTAAAAAAAATAGATTTATGGTTCATTTTGATGGATCCAATATTCGGGCTGTTTGGACTCCAAAATTCGCGAGGGCCACGTCCGGTGATGGATGTATGGTGAGTCCATATTTAGGCTTTGTGCGCTGGATTTGGTTTTCTGAATAGACTTGGACCCTTGACGCGTGTCGTGTCGGATGTACCATCACGTGGTTCTGGACTAGGCCCATATCATTTGCCCTTGAGATTCTGGACTTGGCCCGTAGATTTTGATATGCTTTAAGTTTAGATTGCTTCCTAAGGTCTTGTTTCCTTTAATCCTTCCGTTTTTACCTTAAGAGTCATTTTCCTTCTCTTAAGTTTTTAGGTTCTTTCTTCAAAATGCTGAAGGATGGCTCAGGCTCATAATTCCTCTGCTTCTGAATTTTTCAGCACTCTTTCTGGGCATCATCTATCTCATTTCTTTAAGGAATGTATGCAGGATCCCTAATTGAGTTTCCGTTTAGACTACCTTCTCCAGAAAATCAAAGTATTGAGTTTGTATGACCTCCCCTTCTCTATTCCACTTTTACTGATGTATGAGGCCCGTGAGTCGGCCATTCTACTGAGTGGCGGAGTTGGTGGGCTATCCCTTCCAGAGAAGACTTCGAAAGTCGACTTCTGAACTTTATGGACCTCCCTAATTCCATGGAGGAGTGGAAGAAAATGTTATCTTTGTCAACCTCGCCGGGGTCGCCCGTTCGAATCTTTTGAAGCGACCTGCCCCCGATTCAACTTAAACGTCTCAGTCTTGCTAGGCATGAGCACGATCTCCTCTCGTCCATAGACAAAATATGACTCATGACCCTTGAAATTCTTATTTTTGGTGAAATTCTTGCTTCTGCTCGTGTTGCTTCTCCCACTCCTGGTGGGGGGTTCAGCTTACTCCATTTTCCTTCAAACCTTTTGGCGCCAACTTATCTTTGGTCTCACAGCTATGTCCGGCATTACCGGCGAAGAGGTTCGTTCGACAACTCTTCGATTTGCTGAAAACTTGGTTTGCGATAGAGACAACGGATTGGAGGTGGGGAAGAAGAAAATTGAGCTATGCTGAAGAAGGGGGTCCTCCGGTTGCCAACGAATTTACCAAGAAAAGGAAATAGGGGACTTGGAAATGCTTAGGGTGTATTTAGGGCCTGTTTGGTAATATTTTTGTTTGAGGAAATAATTTCCTTTTTTTTTTTCTATTTCTATTCCCTGGAAATTTTTTTGAGTAAAACAATGTGTTTGGTAACTATGCAAAATTTCTATTCCAAGAATAGAAAAAAAAGAACATGAATACATTTGGTACAACCCATATATATATATATATTTTGTGCCATTGACTTTTATTAATTTTTTTAATAATTTTTTAAAAATATTTTTTCTATTTTTCCTCTCTTTTTTCTCCTCCCCTGGCCGTCGGTGGGAGCCAGCGATTGGCGGCGGCAATGACAGCAATGGCAACCAGTGACACAATGGCAGTCGGCAAGTAGCAATAGTAGGGGCGACAAGCCATAAGGAAGAAAAAGAAAAGAAAAAAATGACTTATTTCTAAAATTTGTTCTCGAGAATAAGAAGCTATTTTTTTTTTTTTTTACTTCTTGTTTTTATTTCAAATCCATTCCCCTGCTACTTTTCTATTCTAAGGAATAGAAACATTAATTGACATTACCAAATATATCTTTGTTATTTTTCTAATTCAAAGAGCAAAAGAATACGAGCATTACCATGCGTACTCTTTTTTTTTTTTTTTTATGGTAATGGTAAGAATATATAAGTAGCTGAGGTCAACTTTACAAAAATGGCACCAAACAACCTTACACTCTAAATGCTACAAGCATAAAGAGTGAAAGGGAGCCAAAGAAGAGCCACAAGGCAACAGCAAGAAGACAACCAAGCTAACAACAGTCCAAAGGGCACATTGCAAAAGGCACAACTGCTAAAACAGCCCGGCAAACCTTGACCAGCATCCAAAGGAAGGGACAAAGAACGAAGAGCGTAAGTAGAGATAAGCTAAAGCTTGAAGCAGACAGCAGTGATGCGCAACATTAGGAAGACGTATGATGCTCGAAGATTAAGGGGACGAAGCCCCAACCTCTCCAAAGTCTCCTGTTCCTTGAAGTAACCGAGACATTGGTAAAAGTAAGAGCTTTGTCTTTTACAACCTTAATAAGATGATTTTTCATCGCCGAAACCACAGAGGCTTCCCCCGAAAAATGATATTATCTCTTCTTCCAAATAAGGTGACACAAAGCACCAAACGAGAAGCGGGCATTACAATGGTAAAAGTCCTTACCAGTTAGGAATTTCAAAGCCCATAAGAGAATGTCTAACCAAGATCTATTACGCTAAGGAATATTGCACCTGGCAGCCCAAAAATAAGCAAGTGTTGCTGAAGTATGATAATCAAAGAACAAATGGTCGATAGAATCTGGCACGACCCTGCAAAAGGCGCAATCAACATGGTCGATTCTGCCATGCGTACTCTTAGTAACCATTATTCTAAAACAATTTTTACTCAAAAATAATTTTTTTCTAACTATGTTCCCTAGATAAGTTTCTAAGTATTTGAAGGTGTTTGATAACTATACAAATTTTACATTTCCATAATAAAAATGCATTTGGTACGATCCTCACATTTTTTTTATGACTTAAAATTTCTTTTTTTTTTAATTTTTTAAATAATTTTTTTTTTTTCCTTTTATTCTTCTTCTTCCTCTCATTAGTCGCCGGCCTTGGGAGAGCCTCACCAACCCCTGGTGAGGCCGAGTCTCATCAGCCCAAAGCCTTACCTAGCCATCACAAGGTTGGCCTCACCATGGTTGGGCAATGCCAACCTTGAAGGCTAGGTGAGGTCAAGCCTCATTGATGGCTGGGCGAGGAAAGAGGTCGAGTGTCATTGGTGGCTATGCGAGTGGCAAGGCCAAGCTTGCTAGGCCAAGCCTTGCCCAACCATGGTAAGGCTTGGGTCAATGAAGCTCGACTTTGCCGAGGGCTGGTGAGGTCGCTAGCCATGGCCAAGGTCAACGACTAACTAGAGAAGAAGAAGAAGAAAAAGAAAAAGTTGATTCTAGAATTGTTCATAAAAACAAAGAAGCTACGTTTTTTTAAAAAAAAAAAAAAAAAAATCTTAATTATGTTCCAAATATATTCCTAAAAATAAATTTATTCTTGAAAACAAATATGTTATCAAATGAAATTATGTTCTATTTTTTGTTCCAATAAACAAAAAATAGAAATATGCATTATTTAATACATTACCAATTATGCCGTTACTAACCTTGTCTATCATCTAAAATTTCTTTCATGCTGATGCTAAGTAATATCCAGCTCCACTAAATATACATGAGATCTCAAAATGACAATCCTCCAATTTTATTTTATTTTTCCCTAAAAAGGAGTATAATGGTATGTACCATCTTCGAGACGCCATGAGAAGTGTTGGGCTCAGAACTGTGGGATGCGGGAGAGAGAGGACTTGGTCAAAATTGGTTGCTTTTTTATGATACAGTTATACCAGATTGATCGTGACATATGTCCAAAATGGGTCTTAGACCTATTCTTTAACTCATATATGATGTATGACCAAAAAAAAAAAATTATATATGATGACGGTAATGGTATATGAGTTTTCTTTTTCTTTTTTTGGCCAGGATGGTATATGAGTTAATTATATAAAATAAATGGACAATAAATTAGTAAATGTAATATGGATGTTAAATGGATCATAAATGGATTTACAACTTATTTAAACTCAACCGATTTTTATGAATCTTCCCATTCTCTATTATCATCGCTTGGTTTTGAGCTTACTCACTTTGCACTTCACCTTAGTTTGGGTTTGAGTTTTTTGCAAATTTGGTTGAATATGGAAGCAATACGGGTCAAGTATATGTCACTAGATTAATGGGTCAAAACGGGTTTAATTGGTTTATTGAGTTATACCATATTTGACCCAAACACAAACCTAACCAGACCTACTTGTTTGATAATCTAATCGTGCATAATTTGCATTACAATCAAATAGGTCAAAATGGATTAAATTGATCTATTGGGCCAGACCATATTCGAACTCAAACCCAACTACCCATCTGATGAGTCTAATTGCACGTGATGTTGAATGCACTAACATAAATATTTTCCACGCTCTCAATATTAAGTTGCCTAGGGGCCCTAAGAACATGAACATGGGGTATTCCGTTGGTGTGAATACTGAATCATATAAAATGTACAGAGATAGACAAAATTTAAGGGGTCCATGTACATTTGATTTGGGTCAAGATCTAATGTGACTAAAGATAATTGTACACTTCCAATAAATGTAGATAAAAGGTTCCGTTATATGTAAATAATATTTTAGAAGTTGATTTATATTAGGGATAAGTGCACGAGATGTCTTAAAATTTGTCCAAAAAATGCAATCGAATCCTAAAATTTTCGAAAAGTATAATTAAATACAAAAAATTACTAAATTGATCGATTATGTATCTTTATTGACTCCATCCAATTTAAGCAACGGACAATTGCCGACATGATATTTTTCTAATATAATTTAGAGACATGTGGCGCCTCATCAGAAAATAGGCAGACTTTTTCCAGAAAACCAAAAAAAAAAAAAAAAAAACCTTGAAAAAAAAATTGAAAAAAAGGGAAAGTAAAAGGCGCATGAAGAACAGGGATGGCCGCGAGGCCAAAGCGAATTGGATATCCGAACATTTGTGTTCTGAACATCCGACTCATTTTTCACCGATAACGCACTCCTTTGTGTCCGGACGTCCGACTTCGCCAATGCTCGAAAATTAGTCAGAGTGTGACTAACGGTTAGCCCTATTTGGATTTTGTGTAAATAAGACCTCTTGGGTCTTTGATGGATTAGATTACACGTTGTACTACAGATCCAAGTGTGAGACATCTCTCATACATAAATTTGTTATTGAGAATCTCTAGCAAGGTGAGACACATACTTATGTGTAAAACCTTTTGTAATAGGAAAAATTATCCAAAAAAATCATAAATCTAGTAGGCTTTTTTGTTAATATAGTCCTAAATATTTTAATTTGCTAATTAAATCATAAAACTTTTCACGTTTTGTCAATTTAGTACACCAACAATTTTAGCCAAAATCTGGCATGAATATTGGACATTGATGAAATTAATTGCCATTGATGTAATTAATTTCCAATCGAATTATTTATTTATTTCCGTTTTTATTTCTTCTCTTTTCCTTTTTTTTTTTCTTTTCCATGTTCCTTTTTTTTTTTCTCTCGCCCTTGCTAGCTCAGGGCCGCCCTTTAATCTTAAAGGTCAACAATGTTCTACCTTGGATTAGATGTTGAAGGTCTCGATCCAGCCGGAGGTTCATCACCCCACTATTGGAGGAAGATTGTCAAAAAAGTCCTAAATCTATTATATGTTAGCAAATTCAGTCATGAACTTTATAATTTAACCAATTTAGCTTTAAATCTCTTGATGATTTTTTTAATATGGTCTTCCGTGCTACATAGGTCAATTAGTATCCATATGAATAATTTTCGGTCAAAATTGACCGAAATGATTATATTAACAAATTTTTAAAATATTTGATTTAAATTGATCTAACTGAAAAATTTAGGACTAAATAAATGACTACCGTACAATAAATTTATGATTTTTTAGTCAATTATCCTCGTTATTGGGGAACTTTTGTCACCACGGCAACCCCTAGGCGGCTCCTCTCTCTCTCTCTCTCAACCCCGCTTGCCATGGATTGACGGTTGATGACCTCAGATTTTATGGTCCTCCACCGTGGCCGACCTCTAATCTCAAAGGTCAACAAACTTCTCCATTGGATTCGATGTTGAAGTTGCCGATCCGAGCTAGAGGTCTCAAATCGAAGGCCCTCGACTGGAGGTCTCAAATCGAAGGCCTTCGACCCTTAGCGAAGCTTTTGTTGAAGGTGGAGAGAGAGAGAGAGAGAGAGAGTGGTGATGTTAGCTTAGGATTATAGCGGAAAGTGAAAGAAAAATGGGGAGAAAAATGAAATTAAAAAAAGAAAGAAAATAATCTCAGACCTTCAATCATGAAGATGGATTAATTTAAGATGTCAATTAACTCTCTAAATTTAGAGGATCTCCAAGCAAAATTATGCATTTCTTCTCTAGCAATATGTATGCATTCTGATCCCACAACCAAATAAGTGTCCACTAATATTAATCACCGATCAATAAAAAATCACATCATTCTATTTATCAACATGTTATTTCAAATTAGGCATATGCGATGGTTTCAACTTAAACTACACACAAATAAGCGCTTTAAGAAACTAAAGCAACATATAAAGATCCATTTGTTTGACGAATTTTTTTTTTTTTTTTTGGAAAAAGTGCTTTCAAACTTTCCAACATTTGATTGACGGAAAATTACTTGAGCAATAGAAACATTTTTCATGTACTAAAAATAAATGGTCAATAAAAAATCACATCATTATCATTTGTCTGTTAACCTAATTCTTTTTAAGAATTGAGATAGTAGAGTGGTTTATTTGCACATGTTTTCTTGTAATTACTTGGATTTTTTTTAAGAAAACATATAGTGGTGTCGAGACTCAAGAAATGATGACTCAAATTAAATATACTAAAAAAATTATTGGTACAAATAAATATATTTTGAAGAAGAATGGAAAATTACACCCCTCAACAAATGCGGCCGGCATTCGCAAATAAAAGCGCTAAGGCTACAGCCAATCCATAAATTGTTAACGCTTCCATAAAAGCTAGACTAAGCAATAAAGTACCTCATATTTTTCTCTCCGCCTCGGGCTGTCTTGATTGGGTTTATATAGTCTATCTCGATATTAAAGTCAAGTTGTGCCCCAATTTATTTCATGTATGTAGCCCCATTCTCATCAAGTTCCACATATTATTTCTAATCCGGCTTGCACATAAGAGGGGATATTAGAGTATCATACATTGTTTGTCTACTAGATTTTCATACTCTTTAGATAAATGGTCTCTTCTTCACCTATTAACTTTGAGTTGGGCTTTTAATTATGGTATCAGAGCCAAGTTCTATCTCAGTTTATTTCGTTTATTCAAATCCCACTTGTCGAATTGCATGCATTATTCCTAATATCTTATATTACTTATTTGTGGAATTCATATACTACGATAACGTGTTAGAATATCTAACCTAAAAACTTAAGGTGTTTGAATCGGAAGTTGGGACGTTTTCTACTTTCAATATCAACTTTCATTCCAAATGTCTCTTGCATATAATAATTCCCATGACAAAACAGAAGTAGATTTCTCTGGATATCACCTGCTCCCATGATTTCGAATCCCAGTATCTATTGTTGCGCAAAGAAGCTTCTCCCCACTTTCCGAGAACAAAAGACGAAACCGAGCACACAGCACTGAACCCAAAGCACTTCCCATTCACTGAACTCAATCAACTCTCGAGGGTCAAGGTGCCCACAAAAATCTTTCTAAGAATCACCAACCGAAGATTAAACAAAAATATCTCCATCGATCTCCTCACCTCCAGTGACCAGATTTTTCGACGCCCATGTCGTGTTGGCGAGCAAAAGGGTGCTTGACGAGGCATCATGTCGACAAGCAGTCGGTAGTGAAGAGCATCAGAACAAAAATCTGGGATGCTCACCGGGGTTGGGGCAGCGACCATGTCCCTCACGAGCTCGTCACGTGCTGACATGCCCTCCTTGTACGGTACAGCCTTGTCCTCTCCCTAATCCGAAATTCATTTTCCCATGTACAAGATGAGGAACATAACACTCGGGGACAAGCAACAGCACTGTTCCCTCTTTTGTCATAGAAGTCAACATTTTTTTTTTGAGTAAGATTAATGGCTTTGTCTGCTTTCGCAGAATCTCTCTCTCTCTCTTATTGGGTGCCTATTTCTTGCTTATTTTTTAAATGGGTTATACTTATTTATTTTAATTTTTAGTTGGGGGGACCCCACCTAACATGATTGATCTGAGTCATTTTTCGCATGGAATTCAATGCAGTCTTAGACAAGTAAGGCCCATCTCCAGCTTTTGCTAATCTCCATTTTATGTTCTGCCCATTTTGATTCTCTTCTTCTTTTTTTTTTTTTTTTTGTGGCACTTTTTTCCCCTTTAGAAAACCTAAAAATAATGCCACTTTGATCATAAAAACAAATAAGAAAAAGAAATCTTGTCCCTTTGAGTCAAGCCCATGCATCAAATGGGGCCTAGGATATGTATAATTAAATTATCTATGGCCCGGTTGAATTTGCATTACAGGTAATAAGAATTTGTCATTGTCTCTCCCCCTGGGAGATTTTTAGGGGATCCACATTGAGCACCATCATATGATTGTTCAACTGAGAGAAAGGGGGCCGTCTGTTAGTTGGCTCTTGTGTTGTCATGGTCACTGATTTAGGGGCAAAAGGAAACAATAGTACTCCAACCAGAGAAAGTATTTTCATTTTCTAGGCGTGCCAAATCACTTTAATTTGAATTGAAAGAACTGTGGGTCTAGTCATTTTGTACTTTGTGCTGACTCTATTTGAAATCCTATTTACGTCGAGTAATGGGTAGTGCATCTGAAAAGGTCTTGAGACTTATTGAATCGTGTATGGTATGGATGTCCGAGGCTTCTCAGTTTTTGATTCTTTTCATCTTCTTCTAAGTTAATGAGGTCAGTAGAGCGTACAGAACCAGATATTTGGACCTCTGACAAGATAAATTATAGGTTTATATCTCATGCTAAGAAGAAAAAAAGAAGAAAGTGACGGGGGACTTGCAGGGGCTCTAAGCTGCTTTAAGCCCCTTCTCAGTCAGTCCTATTTAGCTTGGTGAGGCAGCAATGATGGAAATCAAAAAGTTGACTTGGACTTTGACTCGTAGATCGGAGGGAAAAAGCCTCAATTATTTATGAAACCTCAGTCAAGGTGAATAGTGTAGAATTTATGCCGCAGTTTATCTGACTGGAGTGTTGGGAGAAAGGAGACGTAATGCACACCTGTCCAGAGAAGACATCCCAGAAACTTCATATCTCTTTCGGTCGCACAACAAAAAATATATAAAAAGGCAAAAAAGTGGAATTCTTTCGTGCCTACGATTATGAAGGATTAGGTTAGTACTCATTTTTATAATTGGGTTTTTATAATTTTACCCTTTTTTCTATCCTGAATTTCTTTACATCGTATGTAGCATATATGGGCTCAAAATTATGTTTCTCTTAACATTTATAAAAATTTCTCAAAGCCGCATTCATATATCTTGTGAAAATTAAGACACGTGATAAAGAAATTTTATATGCATTTGCAGCCAGCCGAGGGTAATTAATGATCATAGCTTCACTAACAAAGGATCCTTAGAAAGACCCGAGATTACTGTCGCGTCGTGATGCTGGAAAAAAAGATAGAAAAAGAAGAAAAAAAGGAACACAAACACATAAATGCACACAAAGAAGATACTCTCTTCGTACGGCGTGATACGAAAGGAAGCAGCAGTTGAAAAAAACTCAAGTCTTGTGGAGCACGAGATTAGACGTGTGGGATTATGACTTCCCTATGCTAAACACACTTTGATTAAATAATATTTGAGTTTGTTTAGGTTCCAAGTCGCTGTGCAGACGAACCTTGTAATTTAATCAGTCCGTCGGGCTTCGAGCTTCGAGCCCTATAATTATACTGATCTTCTTCAGTACCTAAGTACCCCCTCATTATCATTGCATTAAGAGCTCTACAGTTCAACAACTATAGCAGCAGAGGACGAAGCAATCCGTGGCTTAATCAGAAGAAAGGGTCTTCCTGGTGCCACGAGCACAACCAAGAAAACAGCTAAGAAATGCGTATTCCGATTGGCCTGACAGAGAATTCGAGTTCGGATTTTACTCTCGTACGTACGCGGGAATCACATGACACCAACTTTGACCGGTCTTGTTTTAACGAAGGCGCACCATGTTTTGTGGTCGACGTAAAGACACCTGTGAGAATTGTGGATGAATATGATCAGGGGGTTTTTGCCTGTAGCTATGTTTGTACTGTGTGGTCCATAAATTGAATTGCACGAGCTCCAGCTCGTTCTTCTGCAATTCTTAGTGGAGACGATGTCGTCGCTGACATGTTACAGATGGTTGCATAATTGGTGTATCATGACCTATTAAAGAAACAGAGGAACAGAAGAGACAGATATAATTGCCCATTGACTTGGTTCATGAGCAAGCAATTTGATTCACATAAGCAATGTGCATAACAAGAAAGTTTGACGAAATTATTGGGGATCATTGAGTCATAATGCATGTAAATCTTATCTATATGTTCATGTTTTATTCTTTGGAAAATTGTTCATTTTTATAACTTAGGGGCACAACTGTAGTTGATTGGTTATCTAGAAGAAAATTAAAATGATAACTTACCGTTATAACCTCCCATTTAAATTCGAGTCTCCATAGCAAGAATCAAAATCCATTATGGTCAATTTTGAGCCGAAAGCATGAGAATGTCTTCGGCACTAGGTTAATTCCAAAGTGGGTTTTTGAAGGATCGTTAAGCAAGTAGAAAAATAAATAGCTATAAGAAGAAGAGGAAGAAGAGGAAGAAGCAGTAAAGGAGATATATGGTAAGGTTACCCATTCATAGCACAACACCTGTTTTTTTTTTTTTTTGCCAAGGTGAATTTGTATATATGAGACCCACTTCACATGCTTGTGACTTTCGTTTCACTAGAGGGTGATAGGGAAAGAATCGGATGCATGCATTTAACATTCCAAATGGATGTAAAATTCGTTAGCTAAAAGACACACATGTCCTAACCCCCATATATATATATATATAATGACACAATTGTCACATAAGCAAGTACTTCTACGGAGCTACTTTCTTTCGTAAATATAAATGCTGAACTATGATAGACTTAAATTAAGTGTTGAATAATTATCCACTTTTTCACATCATTTATTGCATAAGATGTATCATGCATTTAGTTACACTTTACTTCCTTAGGATGACTGGCGTTCTAGTCCACTCGTCATAAATTTGATTGCATAAATTAAGAATTTCATTTTATGTATAAGAAGAAAAGATCATCATTATATCTTTAATAGAAAACAAACACATTTTCCAAAAACGAAAAAAAAAAAATCGTCTCTCTCCGGTATTCTATACCTTTCTTTTAAGCTTTAAGAATCAAGGGACCACGAATACCCCCACAAGCTTCCAGTATAAGAACCCCTTCCCCCCATGCCACCTTCGCAGTCCAAGCAGAGGAAAATAATTTGCAGTAGCAACTCCTTCAAGAGGTGTGCGTTTGTGCTTGTGCTTCTGATACAAATCTCTCTCTCTCTCTCTCTCTCTCTCTCTCTCTGTGGGAAATACCAGCAAAGTTCAGAAGTGGGTCTCTACGCGCGCGGACAAAACAAAACATGAAGATGATGATGAACAGCACGTCTTCGTCAGCAACAGTAGGAGACTCCAAGAGATCGAAAGCATCTTGCCGGAGACTCGGAGGGTACTTGAAAGAACAAAAGAGCAGGATCTACATCATCCGAAGATGCGTCGTCATGCTCCTCTGTTGGCACGACTAAACTCAAACCCCCCCCCCCCCCCCTCTCTCTCTCTCTCTCTCTCTCTCTCTCTCTCTCTCTCCATCATTCGAGGTTTCTTTATCGGAGCCAAATTAGCCCATCTTAGCCAAGCTCCGATCTGGTTCTTGCAAATTGTAAATAGCGAGAAATGTTAAGACTGCTGTTGCTTTTTGTTAGGTTTTGTTATCTGATGGGAAATTCTTTGTACCAAGAGCTTTACATTCGTAGGTTTCACAGTAACTCAGAAGAGAGTAGAGAATGAAACAGCCCCTGAATCATACAATCTGTTTCTCCGTTCTTTCATGCCTTTCTGTATTACATTTTGACACTGCTGCTTGGCTTTGCAACTTAATCCGGTAGCTGATCTCACTTCATCTAGTTCCTTTATTCAAAAAATGATGTTACCTAATCTCAAACCAAGGAGATTCATGCCAAAGCTAGGCGCTTTCGACTTAGGTAAGTACCAAGTACCGGGTAAGCAGTTATTAGGAAGAAAGAGCGACCCTTTAATAGCTTTGTGTCATTTTCTTGCTTTTGGTAGGCTCTTCGTTTTGCTTTTGTTTTGTATTGTCAAGTCAAGCTATGATATATCAGATCTTTGAAGCTGAAAGCAACTTATGCTGATCACATGAGTGCTGTACCAGATTATGACACCTTTACGTCTCCATAAAATGAATGAACGCCCCGGGGGGGGTGGGCTTTCGATCTGGGACAATCTCAAAAGCTTGTCTCAAATTGTGAACGGAAATGCAAAACTTTTTATGTTTTGATTCTTCGTTTTTTCCAAATGCCTCCTGCTTTTCTCCAAGGACTTATGCAGACTCTCAGGTCATTCCTTTGCTATCTTATTATATTTACAAAGATGTATATCAAGTGAAGCATATGCTTCCATAAAGAGCGGGATTTGCTTTGATTGGCTCTAGTTCGTTGAATCAAGATTCTTATCACAACATTGCTTATACCCAAAGACTTATGCGTTGTGTATAAGTTAGTTTGTCTCGATTATGTGTTTGCTTACACTTGAACATGTCGTAGTTTGCTGATGTGGTTAAATTTGGCTTAAATTTCTTCATGAACCAAGCAAATTTAATCCAAGTAATAACCATTAGCGCTTGCAGCTTAACTCACGATTACGTAATTATTCCTGAAAAAAAAAACTAGGGTTTTTTCTTATTGCGATGCAATTAGGATCCTCCATTAGAAGGAGTGAAAAAATTGTCAATGAAATCTTCAGAAGAATGTAGAATTCATTCTAATGCTTATGTAGAGGTAAAAATATTTAGAGTGTTCCCAAAAATTTATGTGAGGTTAGGTTCTTTCAAGTGCATATCATACTTATATCATCATCTCTCAAAATAAATACTTATTGGAATGCAGTTATTAAGTACATTTTAAGACCTTTGATGTCTTTTTGTACCTTTTTCTATATGTACTTTTTATTTTTTTTGGGGGATGCGATTTTACCTTTAGCATGAGAAAGGGGGTCCTTTCATGTCAAACAAAAAGATGGGGCCATGAATACATTGGAATCTAAGTGGTTTCGCTCGTGCAACGCGTGTTGGGTGCTCAGAGATAAGTCAGAATCCAACACAGTAGTCGGTATTCCTACTGTTTTGCATTTTGGTCCCCGAAATTGAGTGAAACGGAGGGGAAAAAGTGGGCTTGCTTTTTCCCTCGTGGGGCCCAAGATAGTAACATTGTCGACCCACCGAAAAAACGAATAAAAAAGAAAATTAAATTATTATAATAAACGTCACTTGTTATATCATGCCATAGATATATTAGGTGAGGTGATGCATTAGAATCAAGTATTGCAATAAGGATGATTATTTGAGCACACAAGATACATAATTTTTTTTTCAATCGCTTCACATCTATCATTGTTGATATGTGGATAATTAGTAAAAAATTTACACATTTAATTTGCCGATGGTACTAGATACAAGATGCATAGTAAGAGCTTTCATGTGATCTTTGTCAATTATTATAAACTTTTTAAGCCGATAAATGGAGGCGTAGTTTGATATATTAATATTTTAACACTTGGCCAATTGGGCAGGAAGCATAGAAATACATAATGGGGAAGACAAATATTTGCTAGAAAAATTTAAACTCAGTGCCTCCGATTTTGATATCATATCTTGTAATTGAAATGTGATTTAATAATAAAATATTCACTATGCTCAATGTTAATCCTTCAAAATTAACGGGTGCTGGAAAGTCAATTCGGAACTTTACTACTTTGATGGTTTTTAGGTGATTTTTAGGGTTTCTTAAACTTTTTTTGAGGGAGATGAATGGAAGTGATGTGTGAATTCGTGGGGAGTGGGGTCGCGGGGTGGGGGCCGGCGAGGAATTGCCAAGACGATTCGGGGGTGGCAGTAGATCCGACAAGGGTTTGATTGGTCAAAGGCAGCTTTAACCACGCCCACGTGCGCATCCTAATCGTGAAGCCCCACACCCTAAAACTCTCTTTGCGACCGCTGCATGCATCGTCCGCGCTAGCACCACCCTCTTTCCCTCATCTGATTCTCTTCCAATCAATCGAAAATCAATATGAGCGAGAGACAGAGAGAGAGAGAGAGAGAGGAGGGAGACCCACCAGCTTATCTGTTCCTCACCATGCACGCATGAATGCCTTCCCTCGACCATTATTGTGACATTTTGTATAGGGTCCTTTCCTAGTACACAAAAAGAAATGGAAAAAAAAATTTGGAAATTTACAATTTCCTCCGGAGAAAATTATTCAAAATATCATCAATTTATTACATTATACCAATTCAATTCTAAACATTTTAATTTTATTAATTAAGTCATAAACATTTTTACATTTTGACAATTGAGTCCATTTAGCTAATTTTTGATTGGAAATTATTGGTGTTTACGTAGCGTAGCCAATGCTAATTTGTAGTGGTGAGCATGGTTGCAGGGTAGAGTGATCGGTTCCACGTTCTAAAATATTCAAAACAGTTTTCAAATTTAAAAAAAATGGGGATCTTGTTTTGAATGATAGATTCTAAGTGAAATCAAGAGTTTCATTTGAAACCTCAAATCTGAAATAAGCTTTTGTATTTTTCTTATCTATGTTTTCATGCCATCGTACGGCATTCTATGACAATAATATGAAACCACTAATTTGAGCTTTTATTTTCGGCAATATCCATGACTAAGACTTTTCCTTTATTAATATTTCATAATTTTCATGTATCTAATTATGAGTTGTGATAAGTGGATTGTAGCAAAAATGGTAGTCATTAGAAAAATCGTTCAATTAAGAGTACAATTGAAATGTGGATACATTTTGGAACTGGCCCTAACCTATGATAGAATAAATTCTACATTCCTAGTATGTAGGGTCATGTTATATGTTCCAAAAATTAGGAAACCTATAGGAATAATTAGGTTTCAGGTTCTCTTTAGAACCCGCACGAAACTTGGAACCAACAAGGATAATTTTTAATAACATTTTATTAATTTTTCAGATTATTTTTCTTTTTTCTTTTCTTCTCTTTGTCTATTTTTTACAGCTTTGGCTGCGTGACCTCACTAGCTAAGGTGTTGCAACCCTTGTTGATGGCTAGCAATGGTTGGTTGGGGACCTTGCTAACCAAAATTATAAAAAGAAAATAAAAAAAAAAAAATATTTTGGAAAAATAATATAAAAATTAGTTAATAAGCGTTAATTTATTCCACATAGGATGATTGATATCCATGTCAGCAATTTTTAATTAAAATTGGCCAAATTGACTCAATTGATAAAATATGAATATGTTTAGAGCTTAATTGACATAATTAAAGAGGTTTATGATTGAATTGATAAAAATATAACGGGTTAGAACTTTTTAGACAATTTTCCACAGTGTCTGATATTGGCATCAATTTGAATGATTTCTATGTGAAACTCATGGCAAAAATATGCATCTATCGTTTCAGAGTGTGCTGTTGATTTCGTTACTGTTTGCTGGAGTGTCTATTTCAAAGAACTATTGATCGTTTCATAAAATACAGGTCACATGTTTTCTTCTCCTAGCTACGATGGCGGAATGGTATGTTGAAATCCTAGGAAAGGAAAAAGAAAATCCCTCTTCGAATGATTCGATCTTTAGATTTCAACATCATAAACACCGTAGTCACTATCTTCGACGATTGAGTTAGAGAAAAAATCACAAAATTTTTTGGGGGAATCTATAGATCTGCGTTGCCAAGGATGTGACCGAAAAGCGAGTCCGACGATGTCATGGCGAAGGTGGGGCGGGGGCCCCGCTCCATTCGAGGCCAAAAACCCTCGTGGACATCCTTATTCTCCGTGCTCCTTTATCGTGCTCTTCTTTCAGATTTTTTTGTTTCTCTTTTTTAAGTTTCTGGTTTCTTTTTCAGTTTTTCTATATAAAAATTTGGCTCTCTCTCTCTCTCTCTCACTCATAGGTTCAGTCGACAAAGACTTCGTCGTTTCTTTTTATTTTTTCTTCGGAGGTTATTAGAAAGATTCTCTTTTTTCCAAAAGGTAAAAGGGTGGGGAGAGGCCATCAACGCCAGGGTTCCCTATCGGACGTCCCCACACAAGTTACCGAATCTCTGAATTCAAACATAGCTACTCCAAAATATTGAGGTTTGCGAACCCCTCGTCGCATTTCCATCAGTAATTGCGAACCGAGAATTTCACATTGGGGGGCTGGACAATGAATTTTAACTAATATGGAAGTAGAATATCTTTTACAATTTCTTCCCTTTGATTTTAATGGAAATTTAGGGACCCAAGGAGCGAGGACTACCATTAGCATTTCTAGTTTCACCAATACCTATTGAAATACTTTGACAATTAGGAAGTCTCTAGATATGTTGCAACTAGGTAATGTAGCACAACTCTTGCCACATATTGATTACGACGTTTATCAAGTTTCTAATAACATGAAAGATAGGTGAACCTCCGTTGATAGGCCAACCACATTCAATGGTTATTATAGAGATTCTCGACTCTATTGAAATAATTGATAATGGAAAAAAATATTTTCACACGAAAATTAACATTGAGGCATCGTTTCCATAAATAGGGCTTCAGACTTAAGTCTCTTAGTATAATATTGTACATGGAAAATGTCTTTATTTGATTTTGGTGATTTGTGACACTATTGTTAATATGGTCAGGTCTGTTGTTAGGATTAGAGTTGAAAACTATTAACGTTGGTTAAGAAAGGTATAAACTAATGTACTTAGGTGATCATACAATTATACGATTGGTTGATTGGGGTAACACTTATCATAAACTCTTTTTTTCTTTTTCTTGATTGAACAAGAAATTTCTTGATTTTTCTTTAATTTAAATTCTAAGGGAAGAGCATCCACTAATTATTAAGGTTGCGTTTGGCAGGTAGGATAACTTTCAGGATTGCTTTTGATACTTGCTTAAGATAGGATAAAGTTGTATATAAAAGGGGATATGATTGAATTAATTTATTCTATAGGGGAGGTGGGATAAAGATGGATAGGATTTATACTATCCATAATAGGAAAATTATTTTTCTCAAACAAAAGCTTCTTAAATTAATAAAATATATTTCATTATAAATTATATTTTTATTTTAATATAAGAAATTCAATTAATCTTATTTTTATTTATATATTCAAATTTAATTCTATCTTATAATATAAATTCAATATATATTTATATTTATTAAATATTTTAGGTATATTAGTACAATTTATTATTTAATAGAATTTTATTAGAGAATGATGAAGGGGCAAAAAAGAAATAGAAAGGAAAATAATCAAAGAAAGAGAGGGAAAAAAAGACAAAAAAATAAAAATAAAGTAGGCACGAGTGCCTTGAGAGATTTTTATCAACTTTGTTTGTGAACTTTTATATTCATTTACACTAATGTACCATTATACCAAATAAGGTAAATATATACGACTTTAAATCCGCAATTTATCAAACAATTGATAGGATATGAAGAAATCAAGGGATTTCTTATCCTACATCTTTAGAAATCCGAATAACCAAATGTAGTCTAAGCCTTATAAAAAATAGTTCACCCTAGGCCAACCTTCCTTTTTTTTTTTTTTTTTTTTTTTTGTCAAAGCTTTATATCCTATTACATTTCAATCCATCTTGTTATGGTTAGAGAAAGCTAGCCACTATTTTTCATCAACTTAACTTATGCAAAGAGATGCTTGCTAAAAAAAGTCTTTTAAAAAAAAAAAATTGAGCTTAAATGATTATCGTGTGAAAGAAACTTCAATTTAAAATTGAAATCAGATATTGGGATATGTTAATAGTAGTTGTGATTATTGAGAGGGTTTTATCCCCCTCCCCCCCCCCCCCCACACACACACCCAACAAAAAAAAAATTAGAGATTCCATATTCGATTTTTTAAGGATGGGATTATTGAGTATCCATCCCAAGCAAAAAACAAAAAATTAAAAGCGAATACCAAGATAAATGGGAGTTAGGGAACTTAATAAATTGAATACATATGTAAAATATAGCATGTGCTTTGTTAGATATTAGATTTATTAGGCTATGTATTGATTTTTGTGTCAATTTGTTTTAGCAAATAGTTGTTGACATTTGCAAACAAATATATAGTTGTTGATATTTTCGAAAAAAAGAAAAAGACGAGGGAATACTAAAGGGTATATCTCTTCCTTTTATGTGACAGATAACACTAATATCTAATGGATAGGAGAAGAGGGAAACTATCTGATCAGTTCTAAATTTATAGTACGGATGCCAACTAACTCAATCCTAAGTTTTGTAAAATTACCGATTAAGTCTTAAATTTTTCGGGAAATTCCAATTTAATCATTTTGATCAAACTTCGCCGGAAATCATTGATGTGGCGGCATGTCATATAGTAGAAGTAACCTCGAAAAATAGTAATCTTAGTGGGCTATAATGTGATGCCCATCTTATGGGGAGAGTGATTAGCCAACTAATGGCAAACAAGATGAATCCCTATTAGAGCATACTCAGTGGGCTATTATGTGAAATTTGGGCATTTAAGAGTTGATTAAACTCTAATGGTCCATATATATGTATCTATAAGTCCAATGTATGTGATGATATTAGGAATTTGCTATAGCTTCAATAATTCTAGCTAGTTGTCGATGGGTCTTTTATCAGTTAGATTGTGGCCCATATTATATAATAATAGGAAGGGATGCTCCTATTTTTTACGGAATCTTTCTTCATTTGTTCTGATAATACCCTCAAATCATTCTTAAAAGAATCATAATTAAGGAAATTTGCAAATTTTACATCTTACACTTTGCACATAACTTTTACTTCCGCTGTATTTTCATACTTTTGGTCTTTTGAAATTTTTTGAATTTTGTGATAATCTCATCATCTAGTAATAAAAGAAATGCCTTACATATTCAATTTATAAAGAAATTTTGATATACAATATACTTAGTTTTAAGTTTACGAATACGCGCAATTCTGCACCTGTATCAATTCTATTTTGTAATAATTTAAATATGGAGATGTAAATTTAAAAACATTTAGTTTGGATGTGTATATGATAGAGCTTCCCTTAACTAAGCACCTAACACGGATGTACCCACTTTATGTTCAGACAAAGAAGAAGTCCAGGACATATGGAGTGCCAAAACTTGACACGGGAGGACACTTAAATATCAAAAGTTAGGAAAATAATACTTAAATGTCAAAATCGGAGCAAAATGAATCAGTTAAGTACCAATGGCGAGAAAATCCGGCCAAAATGCTAACGTTGTGATATTCCGGTGAGTCAAGTGCAAAATAATGTCGTTTTGCGCGCTGACATAGGTAAATAATTAATATAAAAATTAATTAAATTAAAAAAACGGAATGAAGAAGATGAATAACAACCAACAATTGAGGGCTTAGTTCTCGCTGCTGCTGCCGCCAGCTCCCTACTGTTGCCGAGAAGGTGGGGGGAAGGGTCAGCTGGGGTTGCGAAGCCTTGGCTGGGGGCCCGCGACCCCAGCCGACCAGCAACGACAACCTGTGAGCCCTCGCCCAGATCTAGGGTGAGGGTTGAGGCCCTCACTTGGCTGGGCTAAAGGTTGCTGCCCACCTCCAAATATGGGTGAGGGCTCGCAAACCCTCACCGCCGGTTGGCTAGGGTCACCGACCCCTAGATAGAGCTCAACGATCGCGGCCGACCCTCCCGCCACCATCCTGGTGATGGCGGAGCAGTAGTGGTGGCGAGCCCTTAGCCGCCGGCTGCTGTTCATCTCTCTCTCTTAAATTTGGTTTTTAATTTAATTAATTTTTATATTAAAATTCGTTAAGTGCCAAAATGACATTATTTTTGTATTTCTTTGCTGAGTCAGCTTTCTAACGAGCCATGTAAACGAACAAAATTAATAAAAAAAAATGTCACATAGGATTTCCGGCGGAATTTGCCAAACGTAATACTCAAATGTCCCATTTAAAAAAAAAAAAGTAGTGCTTAAGTGTCATTTTCCTAATTTTTTACACTTAAGTGTTTCATTGTATTAAGGTTTTGGCACTTTGGCCGTTATTTTATCCCAAAATTTCGGGTCCTTTGGAAATTTAGCTTGCGGATAAAGCCTCTTTTACCCATCTTCAAAAGTCGCGGTTTAATTTCTTTCTCTTGCATTGCATTTTGTGGTTAAAATTCATTATTAGAGTTATTATGAAAATAGATCACATTTCATACATAAAGGTAAGTTTTGGGGACATTTCTGTCATTTTCAGGTTGAATTGGTCATCTTACAATGATTGTCGGCCCTTCCCATCTCTCTTCACTTTATCTGGATATTTTATGTCACTTTGCAGGAAATCAGTCCAGAGAAGAGACCAAATTTCATTTGCTTTGCTCTCAATGAATTTTTAATTTCCGCTTTTCTATTGAACCACGTGAACCTTGAAAATTTTAACGATGAAGATGCAGTCATCCTCAAAAGTCCAGTATCAAAAAGGTTGAACACAGCTTGTTCTGAACGAAGAACATCGTTCCCAGATCAATTCAAGAACTAATGAATGTTTCATGTAGAAGCTCGCCCTTTGTTCATCTCATAGTCGATTTCCGTTTGTTCTGTTTTATTCATAAATCTTGACATTCATTACGCATTATTGACCGTCTTGTTTGAGTATTCTAGGCCTTGTAATTTCATATTTAGTTAATATATATGTTTCGATTAATTGGAAACTTCATAGACTTTTGCATCATTTTGCGTACAGGAATTTCCATATCGTATTTTTATGTTTAAAATTTTGCATAATTTTTGCGTTATATGATATGATTTCATTTTACCTGCATTGTGATTGACATGATGGTAAAATTTGATCTCTCATAATTTTATCCGTAACATATTAGAATAGTATGTTACCTATATAGTGAATTTCCACATTTGCATATTTCTTGCAATGGTTGCAAATATTTCCATTTTTACATGCCATTAATGATGATATATATGTTAGAAAAAACTTGTTATATCTTGAAGATGATAAAACTATCTGGTTTTATCAATTGTTGGATAAATGCAAATGTTGTCTTGTCGCTGGATTGTACGGATATAAGGAAAATTCCATCACCACAAATAGTTACTGAAGTATGGAATGAAAAGCTCAAGATGACTAAAATAACCTTGATGAATGTTAACAAGTCGAGGAAAGTTCATGAGGACTTGAAAGTATTGTGACGGTGAAAAATTCATACGGTTGTATTTTGTACACAGGAAAATAAAGTGGATGGCAACAGGCAAGTTGACTAATGGCAAGAAGTCTTGATAGACTTACAAGTTGCTAATATAAGTGATATTTTATATTACCTGAGAAGGACGTGCATATTGATATACACCATCTTGTGAACGCCCAGATATTTCTTTTGCCAATAAGTCAAAATCTTAAGGAATATTAATTATTAATTTCGGCCTAGACTTTCAAAGATGTACATACAGAGTGAAATTTAATCAGTTGTCAATCAATTTGCTAATAAGGATTACTTCCTATTATGAGTAGGATTATTCGTGAAGACCACACTGTCACCAGGAAATTTAATTTTATGGGTAACCCAGTCTCTTGGTGATGTTGGGACTTACCTTCAATAGCTAATTGATCATCTTGTAAATTTTCCGACTGTTAATATGGATCTTGAATACTCAACATGCAATGAAGGAGATACCAATCACGAAGAACATCTTACAGTTTGAGTCTCATTCTCATACTCTTCTTAAGCAAATTATTCACTATTACTGTGATGACTTACCGTTGAGAATTGTACAAGTGTTTAGTATTTTATGAAAATTAGTAGTGTGATCTACTAGCTTTGGGTGGAAGCAGCACGAGCTACATTGTAACCTCTCATAGGATTGCTAGTGGAAATTAGCTTGTTGGTGTCCATCAGTTTCTAAGAGTGGACTAGGCTTGATTTCCATATTTGATCGATAGAAGCATATTGTACTTGATATCATTGTATTACTCTAGCATATATTAAATTGTTCCTACATAATCATACTTGATCTTAATAATTCTGTTAAATTTATGAAGTTTCATTTTATAACCTATTTTATAACTATTCACCCCCTCCAGGTTATATCATTAGCCATAACAATATTTTAAAATGATGGTCTTAATTATGAAATATGAAATAAAATTGAGTATTGATCTTCAATTTGACAAAATATAACTTGTCTATGGAAATAACATACACAAATATAAGGGCACGATATTACTTTGTTCATATTCTTCTGTCCACCTACTTCAATAATGTCAATTGTGTATGAAAACTTGAACTCTATTAGCCCTCGAGGAGACATTGAGGAAGGTACTATAGTGCGTTTATAGTCTTATAGTATGAAGGGTCAACGTCATACTTCAGCAAAATATATATATATATTAATTTGATAGCTATACAAGAAAAAGTATGGTAACCTGCAAGTCTTGGTTCTTGTATCAGCTGTTACCATAATAAAATTTTGTATTATACACTTACCGCAATTAAATAAAAAAGTTCACACCGACGGATAATGGTTGACCCTCCACTATTTGTAGTCCTTTTTGGCCCCATTCGCTATTATTTTAGATCCGTCGCGACATCCTTTTGTATTTCAAATGATGTATTTCTGATTCATAAAATTAGTGAGATATTTTAAAGTTCATAATATATGCTACTAAAGAAAGCCTTCTTGTAAAATCCAAGTTTGATACAATCACATGCTGTGGTGACAAATCATTAACATAGAATCAACGAATGAATGCGACATGATGTTTTGTACATAGGTGGTTCTATAAAGCATAAACGCTTCTTGAAGGCTGTAGGCTGAATTTCTCCCCCTTTCAAATATTGATCATCACAATTCCTCAGAAAGGGGCCGAGAGAAGGTACACATGACACTTGCCTCCTCCATATTGTACCTGCTGGAGTCCAGCGACATTAGTATATCAAAAGAACCTGACAAATATATATATAGATAATTCTTAACCATAATTATGTTGAAATTTTCTCGAATCATGTTATTAGTTAATTCTACAATGTTTTCTTTCATATTGTTGAAAATCTACATTATTATGAAATCTTTTTAGTTTCACAAATTTTGTTTTGATCCTTAAATTGCGAGGTGATAGCTTAAGAATAAATTGATGAAGGTACCTTGAACACAAAGCTCCACGCACTCTATGTCCAGAAGGATCTGTGAATCCCTCCTACCCATACGAAACCTTTCCAAGGCTCACCTCATGGCATCCAAGTTGAGAGAGATAAATTGAACAAGTATGGTTGTTCCCTATTAGGATGTACCATTAAACCTAAATTGGTTTGCAAGGTGAAAATTTGAGAATAAACTGATGAAGGTACCTAGAACCCAATTATTGGCAATTCAATCCTCTAAAAGTCAGTCATTTCATATACAATCCTCTTTCCAAGAAACCTATTTCTATGAGATAATGATCTGAGATGTTTTATTCTTAGTTAGTTACTTCTGAGTAAATGATATGACAAGATAGAGTATTTGAGTCATTTCTATCGTATGACAATTTCCTTAAATGGTTAATGTCATGCGTAGTCCCGAAACTTTTGTTCAATATTTAATGTAGTTCCAAATTTTTTTCTTGTTTAATTTATCCTTGAACAATTTGAATTGCGTTGATGTCATCCTTCTGTTAGGAAGACTAACAAAATCGCTGATGTGGCGCCTCATACCATCAGATGTTCAAGCTGGCAATTGACTTGTCCATCTGACATTGAACATTGTGAAAAATTTAGGAACTGCCCATGACATTATTCCTTTCCTTGAGAATCGATATCACATATATTAAATTAGATCTTATCAGTATAACAACTCCAAAACACCATTCTATTGAGTATTCTTATTACTTTCGTACACAAGTTTCCAATTTTAGAGTAAATCAATTACCAACATTATGTGAACCTAAGAATAACTTCAAGTGTTCTTGTTGCCAAAGTTTTTCATACTGCACAACAATATTTTTCTTATGGTCGAATCACATTATGAGAATACCAATTTATTCGGTTTAAGAAATGTTTCTTCAAGAAAAGAGATAAAAATAAAAAATAAAAAGGAAGAATAGTGTATAAGTAGCAAAGTAAACAAGGCAAAAAGTAAGTAAATCAGAAGCGTAGTACTAGGTATCAGTAAAAAGCCAACAAATCACACAGGTTGAACTGAAAGTTATTTGTATATATGCATGAGAACCTAATATTTTGACTCGGATGTCCAGTCACATCTGAGGGAGAATTAGCATTCTCACGACACATTTTCGGTACTACAACTTTTTTTACTGGTTGACATCTAATTTGATTGTTAATGACTGACGCTATCTGCACAAATCTAAGATGGCAATCCACTTACTTTCTAAAATTTATAAAGGTAATCCATATAATATCGTCCTTTTATTATGAAACTCAGAATAAGGGTACGTTCATTTTACTGGAAATTTCATGATAAATGAAAACATTTCCTTGAAAGTTATTTTCAAGAAAAAATGGTTAGCTTTCATTTGTTTGGTGGTTTACATAATATTAATTTCCTTTTTATCAGGAGGGAAAGCCATTTCCCCTCAATCTAAGCTTATTATTTTTTATCCATAGATAAAATTTTCTATAAACCAATTAGTTTTTTTTATCATCCAAACATGAGAAAGTCAGAAAAAAATTTCTCAGTAAATATTTTTCTTCAAACAAACCATCTTAAAACTTAATGAGAAGCGAGACTTGGTTTCTGGACTTCAGAGACAAAGGCATTGGGTCTACAGCGGCCCAGAGCACACCAAAAGAGGAAGTTTAGGCAGTCTCTTCTTTCACCAGAATCACGAGGACAAGCAACGCTCTCTGTTGATGTACTCTATCCTAAGGATAGAGCTTCGTGCGCCAAGGACAACCACCGATGAACAATTCGTGACTAGTCGGCACTCACCCTTATCGCGATTTGAATTTTACAGCATCTAGACAAAAGCCATCCAACATGACATCACAGCTGATGCTACGGAAAGCCTATATTTGTGGTTGGACATTACTAAATTTCAACAAAATCCAAGCAACTAATGAACACCCACCAAAAAGTAAATGTCTCGGAGATGGTCGAAGACAGAAGTGAAATGACACCAGTTTTGTCGGCACAACGTCAGTATACCTGATCGATAGGAAAGTCCTGTGTGGCTCAAATGGGTATAGTCGTCCCTAGAAATTTTTATCAACTCACCAGGACAATAAAATGTATATGTTTCTCTAGAAAGATTATATAAATTTAAGAAATGATTTGGTGACGGTCTTTAATCTATTATGAAAATAACAATCTGTTTTAAATCACAAAAAACCAAATAACAAATAATTATAAATTTTTATAAGGTTTACTTCTTTAAGAATTTGTGGTTCATTACAAATTATTATTTTCATAGTAGTCCAAAAATGTTATACTAGTAAAGTCCGAAAAAAGATTTCTAATCAAATCCTTCTACTCACATAATTAATCAAATAAAATTCCCCCGACACAAAATCCAATAGAGTCTGATTAAAACAACCATTAGATGATGCTAGAGTGTGGTATATTACCTCCATGGATACCTATAGAAGCAACCTAAAGCAAAAACCGGTCAAATAAGTTATGGCATCTCCCAGAACCTTGCCTATTTACTACCTATGGTGATCCGTGGGTGTTGACGTGTACAATATTTAATATAGTCACATTATGGTGTTTTCCAGATGTCAAGTTGATCGGATTTGGCAAGACTTGGTAGCAAAGGTACTTGATCAGACAATTTGCATAAGTAGAAGGACTTATTTAAGAAATTAAAAAAACACAGGGGACTTGATTAAGAAAGTAACGAAAGTAGAAAGACTGAAAGATAAATTTCTTCTTCAGAAAGATCATAGGGCCTAGTTGAAGGACGAAAGATAAATTTCTTCTTTAGAAAGATCATAGGGCAGATATAATTGGGTAGAACGTGGAATAAATATGTCAACATCATGATCATTGATCACCTCGCAACATTTGAAGCTATTATGATGTCCTATAGAGAACCGCACTAGGGAACAGACCGGCTGAATTTCAGGTCGATTACCTAAAGTTTTAGGCTTTTCATGTGATGATGGAACAAGATGGGATGGCTCTCGAGATGACCTTTTTAAGATGACGACGACTTGGAAACGCGGCCATGGACATCTGCCAAGTGCAAGAATCTTTTCCAGTTTGCAATGAACAGTACATCAATTGTTCTCTTGTTCGCGTTCTAAAGAACAAAATGGGGATCTTAATTTGAGTGAGGAGAGATAGGACTCGTTGCCCAATAATTGCCCATCGAATAGTTTCAAAAGATGGAGACTAGTCAGTCACCTACTAAGCGGGCAAGGGAGAGTTACTTATTATCCTTTTAAGGAAAGTTAGGGTCTGTTTGTTTTCATTCTTTTTTTTTTTGAACAAAATTTCTAATTTTTTATTCCAGAGAACAAAAAAAGAATAGAAATACGTTTATTTGCGTTTTTGTTCCAAATCTATTTTTTTGTTTCTATGAACATATTTGGAATAGAAACAAGAAATAAGAAAAACGTGTTTCTTATTTCGGAATAATTTTTAAGAATAAATTTTCTCTCTCCTCTTTTTTCTTTCTCTTTTTTTTTTTTCTTTTTCTTTTTTCTTTGGCCAATCGCTGGCCTCAGTCATGGCCGGTGACCGATCGTCGAGAGCCGGCGACCTCGCCGGAGCATCGCCGGCCCCTAGCGAGCCCGAGCTTGCCTAGCCACTGGCAAGGCTCGCCGGCCTAGTGGTGGCCCGGCGAGGCCGAGCCTCGCCGGTGGCTAGGCAAGCTTGGGCTCACCGAATCTGGGCAAGTCTGAGCTCGCCCAACCAAGGCAAGGCCGAGCCTCACCGGCGCGGGGCAAGGCTGGGCAAGCTTGGGCTCGCCGGATCTAGGCGAGCCTGAGCTTGCCCAGCCAAGGTGAGGTCGAGCCTCGCCCAACCACAATGAGGCTCAGCCTCGCCGGGGGCTAGCGAGCCTCGCTGTGGCTAGGCGAGGTAGCCAACCCTCGTCGACCGGTTGCCGGCCATGGCCGAGGCCAGCGACTGGCCAAAAAAAAAAAAAAAGAAAAATAAAATAAAAATATTAAAATATTAAAAGAAACAAAAAAATAACATAAATTTACCAAAAGTGTTTTTTTTCATTTTTATTTATTTTTGAAACAAATTTACTAAACGCGTTTTTTTATTCTAAAATTGTTCCTCGGAACAAAAACACTTTTTTTATATTTCTGTTTTCTGGAACAATTTTTAAACAGAAATGCTACTAAACGCGTCCTTACTAACCATGAGATGGTTGTGATTTTACAATCACGCAAGGAAAATTGTTCATCGCTAGGTTCCTTGTACTTACAAATAGCGAGGGGGCATGGGATCACTAAAGTAAGTTTACATGGATCAGGAAAAAATGCATTTGCGATAGTTTGAGGTAGTTTACAATTTATGATAATGAGTTACGAATCATTGGACCTTCAAACTAAGAAGTTGAGATGAAGCACTATGTCTTAAAGGCGGAAATTACTAAAAAAGGTATTAAACATTTTGCATTTGTATCGATTCAATGCTAAATTTTTTAATTGTATCAATTTAGTTTTAAATGTTTTTACATTTTGCCAATTGAATTTATCCGATTCATTTTGACCAGAAATAACTAAGGTAAACGACAAACCGTTTACGTAACATAATCATTATTGATGTAGACAATTTTAATAATTTATTAAATTTTTTATTTTTATTTATCTTTTCTTTGTTTATTTATTATTATTATTATTTATTATTATTATTATTTTTTTTTTAAGGATAGAAGGGCCAATGATCAACCCTCACCAACCACATGCAAGCGTGTCCAGGTGCTTGCTTGGCCCATATTTAGCGAGGGTGTTGTGGCCCCTAATATAGGCGAGGGGCTACATGCCATTGCTTTGGCCAGCAAGGGCTGCGGCCCTAGCCCAAGCCCTCACCTATCATATTGAGGGCCCCCAAGCCCTCACCTAGCAACCAGGGATGGTCGTCGGCTCTAAGTTGAACAAACTAAAGAAAAGAAAAAAAAGTTATAACGAATCTAAGATATTATTAAAAATATTCACGTTAGTGCCGGTTATACCATATAAGACACCTGGTGATCATGTCAATGATATCCAATAAAAATTGACTAGATAAACTCAATCAACGAAATATAAAAATGTTTAAGACTTAATTGACGCAATTAAAAAGTTTATAACTAAATTAACATACGTGTAATATGTTTAGGAATTGTTTATAATTGTCCCTTTAAAAGGAGGTTACTTACGATCACTTGCACGGTGTTACGGATAATTATTATTGTTGATGACGGTCATAAGTTAAGATACTGTTAGTTAACAACTAAGCGCTGGCATTCTCGTGTTACATATTTCTAGTCAAATTATTATTCTCGAAAGGAAATTTATAAGTAGATGCAGACAACTTGTCTGAGGCAAGTTTACAACAATTTCATCTCACCCATAATCGATGGAGCTACAATTACCAAAAACGGGAACTAAAATTGTTATCTACTAGCGGAAAAATACAATATTATTGTATAATTACTAGATGATACAATTATAGAGTTTACAAATCGACTTTCATAATTGAATGTTACAAACATAAGAGTAGCCGAGTTATGAGGATTTCAATAAATTTACCATAATTTGAAGTTTTCTTTTGGGTCAAAATAAATGAAGTTATTAACAAAGTATAGTTACTATCATTTATGATAATTCAAGGTAATTAACTACACCATTGGTAATTCCTAAGTATTATCATTCTTATATTATGAATTCCGTAGAGGAATTATTACCTACAAATTTAAGTTACTATTAGTAGTTGCATTTGAGATTACGCAATGATGAGGTAATTACAATCGTTCAATGTAGTGAAACTCCAAGGCCCTGTGTGAGGATAAAATATATGTGTTGAAAATTAAATAATCCAGCAGTTAATGAGATTAAGATTTTTCGATAATTATAATTAACTTTGAGTTAAAATACTCAATCAAATACAAATATTACTACCGACCAAAAAAAAAGTACAAATATTACTTAATAGGGTAATTAAGGAAGGGGTGACGTAATTCGTTAAGCAGAAAATGTAATTGATGGCAACTAAATCTTGCCAATTATATTGCTCAAGCTTGAAAAAAAAAATGATCACAATTTCATTTAGGGTGAGAAATTAATAGTATTCTGTGATCACTGTTCGATTACTACCAAACAACTTTTTATGTCTATATTCAATACTTGAAGTTAGGTGCTTAAATTTTTAGCATTTTTATTTTAGCTTTCTTATATGATTCCTTAGTCGTGACCAATTAAGGGGAATTCAGTTTTGATGTTTATTTGCAAAGTGATATGATCCTCATGGAACTAAATTACTTTGTCGTAAATGACGTTACCTATATTTTGTAATTAATTTCAACGCCAATAAATGATAGGTAGTAACTTATCTGATTGTATCTCGAAGGTTGAATGTCCTAATGTCCATGACTTACCAATGCAGCTTGTCCATGTATGTCGTATTGTTCCTTAATCAATTTTGAGGTTTCTAAACATGATGTGCCTAATGGTCACTAACTTTCCTTAAATATCAGTAAACTGAGTGAGGGCTACATCTTGATGACCATGATTTTCTTTTTCGTTAGTCAATTTCAAATAAAATCTCATCCTAGCAATTTGCCTTATTATATTGTAAACGTGAAAACAAATGGTAATCTTTTGAGGAAAAAATACAATGTAGGACATGAATTGCCTTTCAGGTTTTTATCTTCTAAAAATGAATATAAAGTTTTTTTTTTTTTGGTTCATTGTCAAATTTTAACTAAATTTCTTGTCTTTCCTTTTGCGACATTTGAAATTATGTTAAAAAAAATGGATCGAAATTATTGGGTATTATATTTAATTCTTAAGGGCTAATATCATAGAAACACCTAAAAAGTCGTAATAGGTTAGCACATTCACTACAAACTAAGATCTGCACTGTAGAAACCCCAACGTGATCCCACTATCTCAAACTTGCCATCCATTTACTAGTTCAATTTCACTGTTGAAATACTTGATTTTTTTTTTTTATCTTTATGACATTTTAAATAAGCTAACTACTTTTGATGGTAACATATTTCATTAGGTTGTAAATGTCAAAATAATTTGATTGTCAATATTTCTTAGCGTTTTTCAATGGCTTTTAACTTTTTCATCGTAACTAGTACAAAACTTCGAAGAATTTAAATATTCTAATTTCTAATAATTAACAATGTTTTCAAATCTTTACAAAAGTTCCTTGTAGTGAAATAAACTGCACCGTAAAGTATATTATATTTTATACTTTACAACGTTTTACAAACGCTTCTAACGTTTCATCATTACATATTTCCTGAAGGTTGTATTTTTAAATATCTTAATTCTTATAGCTTAAAAAGTTTTGCAATGGCTTATGATACTTTTTCATAAAAGTTACGGAAAATATCGTAGATAATCAAATAGCCTAACATATATATATATATATCTCCGTGTTTTATTTTACAAATGCTCATGGCATTCCGTTGTAACGTAGACCATTCCGGATTTTTCAAAAATTTGCTATTTTCACGAAACTAAAACCTTTTTTCCTAAGCTAATGCAAAATGTCGTGTATCTTTAAATATATATTTTAAAAATATTTTATGATGTCCTATGAAGTTATAACATTGGCTCTTAAAAAGTAAAAAGTGCCATAAGTAATATAACTATAATTATTGTTTTACGTTCCTGACCAAAAAATAAATTATTATTTTTACGATGTTATGCCTAACGTAGCTTAAAAAGTCTTATTTTATTATTCCAATTTTTTAAAATTTGAAATGATTTTTAAAAAAATAAAATATATTTTTTCTGTAACACCGTGCAACATGTCGCGATTATTTAAATATCTATTTTTAAAATGCTTTATGATGTTTTGCGAAGTTGTGACATCGGCTCTCAAACGGTACAAAATGCCATAAATGTTTTAGCATTTATTATCGTTTTACGATGTTGGACATGCACATAAGACAGTTTCTAAATTAATTTTTGGGTGGGTGTTCACAAGTCATCATGGATATTGTTGATGTTTTCGTTTTTAATAGGTTTTTTCTTTGTCAGAACGTTTTTAATAGTCTACACACACCAATCTTGTATTCTTTTTAAACGTGAGTGTTTTCTTACATCTATGATGTTTTCACAAGTAAATCAAAGCCATTTACTAATGTAATATTGTCAAAATAGTATTAACTTTTTTCTTCATATATTAAATTCAGAAATTGTTCATTCGGATGTACTAATGAAAATTGCCGCCACAAACAAATGAAAACAGTTGAAAAAGGCGATTTTCAATTGTGGGTGAAGGAGAGCTAGAGTATCAGCATACTCATAATCTTGTGGGGTGCATGATAAAAATCATTTCTGTTCCAGAAATGATTTTTCTGTTCCAAACCAATTTCTGGAATAGAAACTTGTTTGATAACACTTATCAAATTTTCTATTTCTAGAATAGATTTCTATTCCAGAAATAGAAATGAAGGAGAAATCAGAAGTATAAATTTTCTACTTTTGATTTCTCCAGAAATCAATTTCTGATTTCTCCTAACCTAATTTCACTCTTCTCCCTCGTACGCCTCTTCTCTCTGCCTCCTCCTCCGCCTCTTCTCTACCTCCTCCTCCTCCTCCGCCTCTCCGCTCTCCTCCGCCTCTACACCGACGCCCTCCGCCTCTTCTCTGCACCCCCGGCGCTCGTTCCCCTGCGAAGCCGAAGCCCTCTGCAACAGATCGGAGCACCGACGCCCTCCACCTCTTCTCTACACCCCCGCCGCTCGTTCCCTGCGGCCGGGAAGCCCTCGAGATCCGAGCACCGACACCCTCCGCCTCTTCTCTGCACCCACGCCGCTCGTTCCCCTGCGGCCCGGGCCCTCCGCACGCAGCACCGACGCCCTCCGCCTCTTCTTTGCACCCCCGTCGCTCGTTCCCCTGCGAAGCCAGAAGCCCTCAACAGATCCGAGCACCGACACCCTCCGCCTCTTCTGTGCACCCATGCCGCTCGTTCCGCTGCGAAGCCGAAGCCCTCTACAACAGAGCACCAACGCCCTCCGCCTCTTCTGTGCACCCACGCCATTCGTTCCCCTGCGAAGTCGAAGCCCTCTGCAACAGAGCACCGACGCCCTCCGCCTCTTCTCTGCACCCCCGCCGCTCGTTCCCCTGCGAAGCCGAAGCCCTCTGCAACAGATTCGAGCACCAACGCCCCAAGCCGCTCCTGCTCTGCTCCATCTCACCAAAAGCCACCATCGCCTTGCGACCTCAGCCGCGCGCCCTTCTCCTCCCTTCTCTGGTTCGTGCCGATTCCTCTTCTTTTTTCTCTCTCTGTTGAGTGCTCTGCAGCATTGCGCTTTGGTCGCGTCGAGTTTGAGGCGGGAGCGATGGGCCGAGACGCGATTCTTCTTTTTCTCTCTCTGTTGTGTGCTCTGCTGCATTGCGCTTTGGTCGCGTCGAGTTTGAGGCGGGAGCAATGCTGCATTGCAGTTCATAATCGATTTGTCGATCCCTATTGTTTGTGCATTGTAATTGATCGTTTTGATGGCTCTGACAGTTTTGCGGTGAGTGTTGATTTCATAGCGCATGTTGTTCGTGTCCTCCTCTGCAACTATTTTCTTAGCATTACTTGGATCGAGCAATTGGACGTGTGCTCTGTAGTTTATGTAGATGCAGCCTATCGGCTATTTTCATCGGATGAGGAGCAGTTTATTTTTTGCTTGTGGTAGAGCTAGATGAGAATTGGACACTGTTGAGATGTTCTCAACATTCGATCTGCAAAGCCATCCTGATTTTTCTATGCTCCTGCTTCAGGTCAGGAGTATTTGTAAGAGGCTGTTGATTGCAATACTGAAGTTGCTGTAATTTAACTTCCAGGAAAGGACGGTGGATTTGCCTTAAGAGGTAATGCCAGCTTGGACTTGTAAAACAATTTACCAACTTGTAAAAGTCAGTGCATGATCGCTGCGAAATGTTCATGGCCTGAAATTGGTAGCAATTTGTGTGCAGTTCAAGAAATAACAACTTTCTTTTGGATTTTTTTTTTTTAATTCCTTTCGCCCTTTGTTTCTACTATGAGGTGCAAAAACGTGGTAGCAATGGTCACAACCATTATTATTAAAAGAATTGGTAGCAAATTCACTTGAAAAGATACATGTGGGCATCTTTGTGGAGATTCATGCATAGAAAATATATGTCACATCTATGTAATTAGCTAGTTACCATATTATTAAAAGAATTGCTCATACAATAGATCAGATTTTCATCTGTGATTTTGATGTCAGGTCAAGAGAGTGGGAATGGTTTTTTTGCTTATAATATATGGTTGCTTGTAAAATTTTATATGAGGATTATTCTCTTTTTGCTTGATGTGATATCGATATCAAAGTCTACGTGCTTGAACTGGTACACCAATTGATATGGCTCATTTGATGCTCAAGTAGTTAAGGTTAAATGGCTTCCGACAAAGAGGTTTGTATGGCAAAGTGGACTGAGCCTTTGACCAATGAGCTTGTAAGCTTGTTGGTAACAGAGGTAACAAAAGGAAATCGCACCACTTCTACCTTCAACAAAACAGGATGGAATAACATACATGCCGAATTCAATAGCCGGATGGGACTCAACTTTAGTGTAATTCAGTTGAAGAACAAGGTCAACAAACTGAAGAAACATTATAGTAGTTTCAATAAACTTTTGTCACAATCTGGATTTGAATGGGATAATATAAACAATAAGGTTGTTGTGGATGATCAAAGTGTGTGGGAGTCTCACATCAAGGTATCAATTTACCAATGTCATTTTGTTCATATTGTATTGCAAGCTTTGATTATATTACTAACATTTGTCATTATTGTATAAATTACAGAATAATAACGAATGGGCTAAATTCATAAATGAAGGGTTTCCTCAGTATCATGATTTATGTATCGTGTTTGGTGATACATATGCTACTGGGAACTATGCATCAGGAAATGCAGAAGAAGTGGTAGGATATGCTGAAGAAGTAGTAGTGTCCTCTGAGAGAGATGACAATGGTGGTGACAATGGTGATGGTGGTAATGGTTATGCAGTAGGTGATCCAGAGGAATTTGATGAACAGCGTATTGATGATGAGGCCTTCATACCTGATACGACTACTACCTCAAATCTTAAGAAACACAAGCATGATAGGACTCCAAATTCTAAGAGGAGGAGGAAGAGTACCAGATATGATGTTAGTGACATCTGCAAAGCCATTCAAGAAATGATTAAAATCAGGACGGCTCAATCAACAAGTGGCTCGTGACCTCGAGATGCCCCATCAACTGTAGACCCCTACTCCACAGCAGCCGTGGTTGCCGTCTTAAATAGCATGCCTGATTTGGAGCAGAATATTTACAACAAAGCTGTGAACCAATCATGTCTTCATGCCAGTTGGAGAGAGGCTTTTATCACAATGCTACCTGAAAGGAGACGTGGATTTCTTGAATCTCTTTAAACAGATCTTGAGTAGTATGCTATGGATTTATATATTTTGTTTTATTTCACTCTATGACTTATGTATTTGAGATACTTTGGTCTTTTTATGATGCAATTATGAAAACTTTGTGACTATTGTTGATTATTATTAGATTCCTTACTTACATATTGTGTTTATCCTTTCTTTCTTTCTTTTTTTTTGCATGTGAAGGCATAGGTAATATGGAGGGGGGTGAAAGTAGCATGTGTAGTGATCAAGTAGCAACAGGTGAATCGGTTGAAGTAATCTTTAATGATTTTGATATCGATATTATGATAGCATGGTTGAGCATGTTTGCGGTGGATATGTCTTTGCATTCGAGAGAACCTATTAGGGATAGCATATTGTCAAGACCCGAATGGATGATGGAGGTTCTTCAAGGACATTCAGATAGAATATATGAATCTTTTAGAATAGAGAGACACGTTTTTCTCAATCTTTGTGGTTTGATGAAGGCAAGAGGTTGGCTGAAAGATAGTCGATATATAAAGGTAGATGAACAAATTGGGATATTCTTATTTATGATTCGTCACAAGAACTCAAATAGAACTTTATGCGAGAGATTCCAACGTTCGGGACAAACTATTAGCAAATACTTCACTATAGTGTTGCTAGCAGTTCTCAAACTTGCAAAAGAGATTATCGTACCGCCTTCCTTTGATGTGGTCCCAAATGAGATTCTTATGGATCCCAACCATAAACTTTATTTCAAGGTAAGATTTTCATACATTCATTTACAATATCGGTTTCATTTTGTTGCTAATCTTATATAACACTAGTCTTTGATAAAACGACAGGATTGTGTGGGCGCTATTGATGGTACTCATGTTCATGCTTCTATACCTTTGTCGAAGCAAATCCCATTTAGAGGCAGAAAAGGAGGTACCACTCAAAATGTGATGTGTGTATGTTCGTTTGATATGAAATTCACTTTTGTGTATGCTGGTTGGGAAGGATCTGCCAACGATTGGAGGTGTTATCAGCAGCACTCGAGACTCCTCGCTTGGAATTTCCTCGACCTCCACTAGGTATTTTTACTTGTTCTAGAATTATCAATTTTTTTTAAGATTGTATTGTATTTACAAATCACTACTACTATATGAATATTTTGTTATAGGCAAATACTATGTTGTAGATTCTGGTTATGCATCAATTCCGGGATTCTTAACTTCTTTTAGACGCGAACGGTATCATCTAAATGATTATAGGGGTAGAGCAAGACGACCAAGAACAGCAAGAGAGTTGTTCAACTATAGGCATTCTTCACTAAGGAATGCCATTGAGAGATCATTTGCGGCATTAAAGAATCGTTTTTTTATTTTGAAACACATGCCTGCATTTGCAATTCGAAAGCAAGCACATGTTGTAATTGCATGTTGTGCTATCCATAACTACATCCGTGATCAAGACAGGAGAGATAGAAACTTTTCCTTATATGGAGATCCAGAGTACTCATGTGAACCTGTACAAGATGAGGTTGTAGGTGATACATCGACCGAGGAGGAAATTGAGATGAATATGCTTAGAAATAATATTGCCAATAAGATGGCAAGGGATCATAATATGCCGGAGATTCCATGAAATTGTGTATTTAATTTTTGTAATGTATTTCTATTATTTTGTATTTGGGGATTTACAATCTTTGCTTTTGTATTGTGATAATGTATTTGATGATTCCTATCTCAATTATTGTAATGTGATGTTTTACTTGATGATTTCCCTTATTTGTAATGGTCCTTGTTACACTTCGTAAAATTCGCCGATTTTGTAAAATTTGCCGCAAATTACCCAATACAATTACCCAATACACTTGTTAGTGTTTCTTTCTAAAACGATTGCTCGATATCGTAAACCGTGACGGCGATCAACGTGACACACTAGCATGAAGGGGATTAGAATATGGTTGCCCGCCTTCATTCTACTATAATTTTGGGAACCTTCTATCATGCTCAAGAGTAATGCATATTGATCTCTTTTTTCTATTGTATGGAGACTATTGATAAGTATATATTGTTTGACCGTAATTACCTATCTACGTGGATGCTAAAGAATTTTCTGTGAAAATTTAGAAAATTTGATATAACATCTCTTACTTTGTATTTTTTTTTTTTTTTTTGCAAAAAATGGAGACTTGACTTTAAAAACAAAAAAAGTGAATACTTTGTATTTGGGTCAATGATTTCATAAGCATATGAAATTTGTAAGAATGTACATTTCATTTGCTCCAAAAAAGAAAAATTTGTTTTAAGAAATAGAAATTTTATTCGGTTATCAAACGAATTTCTATTTCGAAATGTAAATTTTGTATCGTTATCAAAATGATTTTTTTCCTCGAAAACCCGTCCAGAAATAGAAATAGAAAAATTCATTTCTGTTTAAACTATTTCTGGAACAGAAATGTTGTCATGCGCCCTTATAGTGCGTCCTGTTTCTTGGTAAATGCATAATTTGGGAAATATATTTATAAAAATGATCATTTGTGTAGTTTACAAAAAATGAATGAATAAAAAATATTTCATCATTTGAGAAAATATTTAGACAAATTCTCATAAAAAATGTAAATATTTTCATTATAAAATATTTCAAGACATACAAGTAATCATTCTTTAGAAAATATTTTCATAATTATTCATTTCTCACAAACAAAATAATTTTTATTGTGCACTCCCTAAATATTAGTTGGTAAAATATATACTTGAGTTATTTGTGTAATGACATCTATACAAAAAAAAAAAAAAAGGAGCTTAGGTAAAGCTAAATTAGTTATGATCGGATTAAATTATACCCATTTATCCAGAAATGTTCATCCAAAGACGACATTTCGCTTGGGCTCGGTCTTAGGCTTGGGCTCGGGCTCGAAGTGGACTCCGGATTTTACGGGGTTGAGTGTTGGAAAAGTTTTCCAGTCATCCCAAGGCAGGAAAAGTTTTCCAGCCATTCCCGCCATTTAGAGACGTAATTGTCGGTCATGACATGACAAGTGAGGAACAGAAAAGTGTGTTGACTAAGCCCGTGCACGTGCCTCTGCTGTGAAGTGTGCAATTAGTTCGGAAGTCCGAAGTGCTATAAAGCGAGCAAGAGACCTGTAGAAAGAAGGCAAGAAATTGAGAAGGCCCGAACCTATCCGAAGACAGGTAGAAATCTCGTTCTCTCATCAAAAAATTGAGTATCCAATCATCCACTAATGAACATGACGACGCTAGAACATTTTCAAGCCACAATATAATTTCACGACGCAAACATCTCTCTCTCTCTCTCTCTCTCTCTCTCTATAATATCCATTCATCATTGTCCTCTTCATCGCCCTCTTCTTAGTGGAGTCCAAAGACTTTCACCGCCTCTGTATCTTTCTAGTGCAGCCTCTTCTGCGCACGCGCCCTCATCTTTTGCTAAGTATCATCCGTCACCCTGCGTGGCGAATAAGCCTCCAAGATTGCCTCGCTGGGCCTGATGCTTCTGAGAGCAGCACAATTTCTCTCTCCTCTGATAGACCTCTCTCTCGCTCTAAAGGTCCCTCTCTGATCACCGTTGACTTGACGGTTCCCACCCCGGCTAGATCTCGTCAACTACGGCGAGCCAGGTATGGTCCTGCACTACCGACGAGGCCCCCAGAGTTCAACTTAGATAGCGAAAGTAACATAGAGCACTGGATTGAGCATCGTGCCGGTTGCAGGGGTACGATATTTTTTATCGTGTTGGTTCCAAAGTGCCGAAGGTGCCAGGTATCTGCAACTAGTGGTGCCGCTGTGCTAGGACGGGCGTCGTAACAAGGGGAAGAGAACGGGCCACGCATGGTGTAATGCTTTTCTTCTTGCTGCGCACAACTGTTTGACTAGACATGCACGGTGGTGAAAAATTAGACAGAAGGCCTACCTAGTGTTGGATTGCCTACGAACCGGTACCGCTTAGGTTCCTCCTCCATCACACTTTCATGATATTGCGATCAGGTGGGTGTGTCCGTATCAATTTCGTACACTCCGACTGGTCCCCTTGATTCCCAGGCAAGAAAATCTATAGTGAACTGTGCGAGTCTCGTCAAAGGAAAGGATTGATTTTTTTTTTCTATAATGAGTGGAAAACTAATGAAGTTCAGTGTTCCAAGAACCAATTAATCTTTTAAGTATCGTAGGGTTGAAGGATCGTCAACCAATTACTATAGAGATTTATGGTCCCTTAACAAATGTGAGACCAATGGGGAAATTTCACGATAATTTTCTAAAAAGATCTTAAACCTATTATATAATGGCTAATTGGTCCTCAATATTTTAATTGTATCAATTTAATCCTAAATCTTTTAATAATTTGTCAAATTAGTTACATTTCAATTATGCCAATTTATCCTAAACATTTTGAAAATTTATCAATTTAAGTATAAACCTTTTGACGATTTGTCCAACTAGTTTTGAAAGGAAATCATTGTTTGTGGACATCAGATTGTGGCTAGCTATCATCATGGCGACTTAACTAGCACTAACTTAAACACTTTTATATATATATATTTTAAAACTTTCCTTTTTTTTTTTTAGTCAAAAGGAAAAAAAGAAGGGAAAAAATTGGAGAAATTTTAATAAAATATAAGATTTGGGCACCTCAACGTTAGGCTGACTAGTGTCTTCGAATGGCAATTTCTATCCAAATTTGATTGGAAAGACTACATTACCAAATCGTTAAAATTATTAAGACTAAAGTGACATAATTAAAATGTTTACGATTAAATTGGTGGACGTATAATAAGTTTAGGAATTTTTGAACACTTATCCCCAAGAATACAGATACTCAGTGTTACTTCCCAATTTAAAAAACAATAACAACAAAAAATTCTTCTCCATGAAAGTTCCCATCATTGACAGCAATCAACATACTCATTTAAAATTAAAGTGCTTTTCCATATGGTTAATGATGCTTCTCACCCAAAAAACCAAAAACACCATGGCTGAAAAGCAATTAGGTTCGTGAGAGAAAAATGATTTCGCCAACTATTAAATGTGTCAAATTATGTCTCATTGCAACAATTTATTTGTCCATGGCTATTGTATGAATGACAAATATAAATTTGCAATATATTTATTTAATTTTCATGGGAGAAGTATGTATGATCATTTTTTTTAAACTGATGAAATTTTGTCATTATCATGATAAATTTTTTAAAAATATTGCTGTCATGGTTTATGTTAATTACATTATAAATGAGTAAAATCTAAAAGAAAAAAAAATATTGTTGTCATGGTTTTACATTAATTATGTTATAAATGAATAAAATTTGCTAAATAATATAATTGTTCTAATTGCAATTTTCTCGAGTAATGTTATTAATTATTTGTGATATCCATTGATGAATCAAAAGAAAATTATATATATTTATGTGAATGTGACATTGTATAATCATATATTAGGTGTATAATGGTAATTGACATGTTACATCATTAATAAACAAGAGAAAATGCATAAAAGAGCATATATTTTGTACGTGTATAATACGCTTTAGTCTTAAGAAAGCAAATAATTATCGTAAATTAAGCAAACATGCGGGAGACAGGTTTTCTTTTAACAATCACATTGGTACATGTATTTTAATGCACAAGTACGAGCATTTTACTAATAAGAAGCACTTATACCTACTTTATACCATTTTAGCAAAGAACAATATAATTTAGGAAAAAGACTACCAAGAACCCTAAACTTTACCCAAAGTGATAAATTTATCCAAATTTTTTTTTTGTGACATGAAATACTCTAAACTTTGCCAATTGTGATACATTTATCCTATACTTTTTTTGTGACATAAAAACCTTGAATTTGTATTTGTGACACATTTACCATAAATTATATGGCATTTTCTTATTTTACTTTTTAAATTCTTTTACTTTTACTTTTACTTTCTTTTTTTCTTTTTTCCTTCTTCTTCTCTCTTCCCTCCGTCGGCCATGGTGGAGAGAGAAGCGAGGGTCCCTCGCTAGCGTCGAGCAAGGGTCGCCCTCGCCTAAATCCGACTTCTCTCCGCCATGGTTGGCGGAGGGAAGAGAGAAGAAGAAAAAATGAAAAAAAAAAAAAAGAAAAAGAAAAAGGAAAAAAAAAACAAAAAAAAAAAGAGATGAAAATGCCTTTAATGGGGTAAATATGTCACGGTTAGCAAAGTTTGGAGTTTTTCATGTTTAAAAAAAAAAAGTTTGGGGCAAATTTGTCATTTTAGGTAAAGATTGAGGTCCAAAAGTTTGAGATTTTTTGTGGTCTTTTCCTTATACATAATTGACCACGCACATTTTAGCAAAGCAATGAATATTATGTATGTTATGAACCACGGATATTGTTCTATCTCAACTATGACCGGATTCACACGCACATATATATCATCAAATGAAAGAAATTAAACATAGAAAAGCTTAGATAACAAAAAGCTAAAGTCACGATGAACTTTATACTTAACAATCATATATTAGCATAATGTAGGATGGCCATCCATGCGATCGACTCCAAATACATCCGTTCCTCACTCCACAACCACCATTGCAAAAAGGCTGAAGAATTAGTATATCAACCCCTACGATTTCTATACTTCCCATTAATAACTTTCCCACGTCATATTCCAAACAAAAGAGACACACATAACATCTCCCAAAAAACAGTGAAAATACATTATACTCAAATTGAGGCTCAAACCTAGGCAACTCCTAACTTTTTATGTTCCACGAAATTAGTTTGTATGAAAGAAGTGAGTGGGCAAACCATTTCAAAATGACGGACTCTCATGTGGTGGAAAAACATGTTGAGTATTTGTTTCATGAGCGTAAGGACAAATTGAAGTGACGGAAGTTGCTCTATGCTTATATGTGGCCATACCATTATAGCAAATCTAGTCATCTTAGTGTGTGAAAACGTTTATTTCACTGCGGCAAGAAACAAAGTGGAAGAAAATGACATGGAAGAATTGTGGCATCCATTGCTTTCTAGGCTTTACCAGCATAAATTTCACATGGATATTTAGATGATACGTGCAACTAACCTAGTCACAAATATGGACGAATAGTTTTATCCTATCCAAAGTGCCATAAATGTAAACCATATTCACTTTCCTATGAAAACTCAGACCAAGGATCCAGAGATCAACTGCACTCAATTAATCAATTATCTATTTTATAATAAATCATGCCAAATAAATATCGAAAAAATAAAATAACACACTACATGTAAATCCGAAATTAATTACATCAATCGCACTGACATCACATTACTGAATTTTACTGACTGCTTTTTGACCAGCGGCCGTAATAGTCATTTGTAACCACAAATTAGCCACTAAAAGATTTTTCTTTTCTATTCAGATTTTGTTCTTTTAAATGGAATTGGTAATTATAGACAGAAGCACGTCTACTCACGGCCGTGCTTTCCTCTACTTGCGTGGCCTACACACACGCACACATATAAGATGAAAATAAAAAAGAGAAAAGATGATTTTCAACAAGAAGAAGGCCTTCGAATTTAATGAAATTGAATTTTTTTCTGAAACGACAAATGAAGAAAACCGTTTCGATAAGTTAACAAGAGAAGAATTCCTTTTAAATACTGCCTAATAAGATACCAGATGCAGAGGCAAAAAAAGACCATCTTGATAGATTTTAGTCCTCAATGAATATATATATATATATATAATAAAGAGAAAAATAGCTCCTGCCCTTTGAAGAGCTCAAAATCCCATCACTGTTCTCTTGGCTTCCTTGCTTGTCCTAGCTTTGCACATGCAAGCTTCAGCATCGATATTCTGTCATAGATCTGATTTGATTAAGCTGATTAATCTTTGTTTGTTTGCGTGGTACCCATAAAAACCCTAGCTCTACAGTCACTTCGACAGCTTTCTCTTTTGATTTAACAGGCTTAAAAGTTAATAGGCTTGTCATAGATCCCTATGGCGGAATGTTACTTGGGTTTTGCCCCCACCCTCCATTTGGTGGCGAAAGAGACTTTATCTTTTCCATATCTAGTTGTGTGTATACCAACCATCTCTCTGGACCACACCACATCGAATCTGAATTTATCCTTAATAGTTTAATCTTTTTTAATTAAAATTATATGCAGATTTGTTTCGCCATTAACGTAATATGATTTGTCTCTTGAAATGTACCGACTTGAATCAATTAGGATTGGTCCAAGGTTCTTTTTGCTAATTATATCAAGGGCTGAAAATCAAATTATTCAGCATTGAAAATTATTAAGCACGTATGTTAATATTATATAGCTTTGACTTAAAGATTACAGTCATGTGAAAATACACTTAATAGAGAGTGAGAAATGAGCTACTTCATTCCCTATGTAGAAATTTGGATATTAGCAATTATATAGTTGCAATTGCAACTACATGTAACATCTATATTTTTCTATTTGAGGAAATTAATAATGCTTAACTTGCAGACATTTTACATGACGATTCGTTTTTATGTCTCATGAGTTCGTCCCCATTTCAAATCTAGTGTTTAAATTCTCAGCAAAGCCCTCAGTAAAGCTTTTGTCGGGTTATCTGAACGACAAAGCACTCCGATCGGGTCCAAAGCACTCCGATCGGGTCCAGTCACCCACCACTAAACAAGCCGTACATCTTCATCACAAGAGTGTGCAATCATCTGCTCTCTCTCTTCTCTCTCTCTCTCTCTCTCTCTCTCTCTCTCTCATGTGCACCGAAGAGAGAACAGTCCAGATGAGTGTCGCTCTCAGCCATTCCTTCTCTCTGCACACCCAGGTGAACCTGAAAGAGGATAAAAACGGGTTCTGAGAGGTCACTCTTTCAAGACCGACTGAATCTCTGTATCTTTCTTCGACAAAATCTATGGTTCTTTGGTCGCTTTGCGTTCAAAAAGTTCTCCAAAGGCCCAAAAATACAGACGCGCGCACTCACAGACACATTATGTTCCCATCTATGATGACCAACAACAATTCCAACCCTGCTCACCATCTTCTCTCTCCATCACTCCCCAATACCTCATCTTCTCCCACAAACCAAGAATTAATCAACCAAACCATCCTCTTCCACCACCAAATGCCGTTCACAGATCACCACTTTTTCTTCCCCAACAACCACATTTATCCCGTAATTACTGAAGCTCCAATCGACATTAGGAGTCCCAAAAATGGTGCGAAAGTGAGCTCATCATACCCAGCCAACAAACCCATGAAGAAGGACAGGCACAGAAAGATATGCACCGCGCAGGGCCTCCGGGACCGGAGGGTGAGGCTCTCGATCGAGATCTCGCGCAGGTTCTTCGACCTCCAGGACATGCTAGGGTTCGACAAGGCGAGCAAAACCCTAGAGTGGCTCCTTACGAAGTCGAGGAAGGCCATCAAGGATCTGGCCAAGGGCAAGCGCAAGGACTTGGTCCTCAGGCCGGTGGAGGATGAGAAGGGCTGGTCGTGTTCTAGTTCCGAGTGCGATCAGGCTGTGTCAACAGGGGTTGTGATCGCTGGAAATGGTATAGTTCCGGTGGATGACAAGAGGTCAGTGCCAGTGGGAGACAATGACTACCAAGGGATGTTCAAGATGGGGTCATCAAATCGAGATGGTGAGCTTCATGTTTTGGCTAAAGAGTCTAGGGCAAAGGCAAGGGCTAGGGCAAGGGCTAGGACCAGAGCAAAAATGAGCAATGACAACCCAAAGCTTGATCACCATGACCAGTTCAAGAAACTGTGCCCTGATTCGCAGGCTTCTAGTGAAGAGAAAAAATCAAATCATTATGTTCAAGCACAAGCTGATCACCAGGCATTCAGTGAACATCAGGAGGAGGTCGATATTGAGCAATCTGTTCTGATCAATAGGAAGCTGAAGCAAAGTTCGGTCATTATTAACAATTACCAGAAAAACCTAGACAATGACAACAATAGCCAATTTTACTACCCCGATGTAGCTCATCAAAACTGGGACATCAACCCCGCAATTGGTCAATCGACCTTTTCTTCATTCACCAACATGAACTTTTCATCAGGTAATTAACTTTTTTTTTTCCAAGAACAGAACATTCCCCTCACTAAGTTTAAATTGTGTGCATTAAATTCGGTCAGATTTTTATGCGGGCTTCGTTTTTTATTTTGTTAAAATAAAATTACAGGGGTTCTGGTATGTGGAAAGCAATGGGATTCTCAAAACAGCCATAGTCTACTATCATAAAGGGCAATACCTGATCCGTGTAAGTTGTGGAAAGTTCTGATCCTTTCTTTTTCTTTTTTTGTTCCCCTTTTTTTGCCCCATTAGCTCCCTTTGCTTCGTTATCTTTTCTCCTACCATCAAGTTGCTCAATGAAAGTTATATGCGGAATTATGTCTACCTGATAAGGGGTTATTCTGAATCCAAATCTGTCACATTCTCTATATCGTATAACATGGTAAAGCTGGTTTAGATTCTTGTTTCAACCATCAATATTTTGCAGAGAGACATAAAAATATACATCTCCATCATCTTGAAGGAACAAATTAAGGTTGAATTCCTTCTTCCAACTGACTCTGTGAAAAGATTACACCATCTAAAGAATTTAGATTTACCCATCTTTTGTGACTCCAATACGTTGCATGTTGTATAGATTATTATTAACCGTGCACTTCTGGAGTTTGGAGTGATCTAATCCATCTTACTCCAGTAATGATACCCTTGGCTTCTAAAACTGTATCTAGGATATAGTTTACTCTTAAGTGTTTCCACGTCAGAGTAATTAAACTGAGCCTTGCATGCCACCATCTAGTGGAGCCTTACTTGAAGCATGTAATGGGATGATTTGCAAATAAATTTAGGGATTAATCATGCTGAAAGTCTCACATACCCCATGTTGCCAAAAGAAAAACGCGTTTATATGATCTTTCAACCAGGGAACAAAGACAGACAATGAAGAAATTCTGCTAACTAATCACAAGCCTGATGACAGAAATAAAATGTGTGCACCTTTTGATGTTCACAACCGAGATTCTATGAAAAGATCTGTGTTTTAGGCAATAGTAACTTTGGAATCCGACATAGAATGTCATTATACAGTTTCAATGCTTTATTCACTCTGAGGACATCACATTGTTGAAGGGCACATTTCATGTTTCACTTACTTTCTATATTTGATTTTGAATGTTATCTTACTGTTTCTTCTTCACAGCCATCTTGCCCTGTCATTCAGAAAATAATTGACAAATTTGAAATTTCCTACACCTGATTAGAAGGAAACACCACAAAATGTGACCTACTTTCGTTTTTATTTTTGGGCCATCAATGGCCTAGAATTGTTGATTGTAAGTTATGAGCACCAAATTTATGAACTTTAGATCACCGTAAGAACTTATAATCAAGTACATAAGTAAATAAATAAATAAATAAAAACCCTCTGTGCTCTTCAATACTAGGGTGTGATGAAATTGAGTCTGAATCTACATGGTATAATATAGTCAAATTCAATAGGATGATGCACATCTCGATTACTTGACTCAAACATAATCAAGCTCCACTTCTCATACTCAATAAGCTACAGCCTGTCATGACATGACTTGACTAAAGGATAACCTTTACTCCAAGCTTGAGTCTTGATTCAATTTCTTAGAACATGTTTTACAAAGTAATACCATTAAGTTCTTTCAAATACATCAATTGTTTAAATGCAATTAGACTATGGAAAAGTTCAACTACTTAGTTGGGTTCGAGATCTTTTTTATTGGGTATTTTCGTATTGAAGCTCAACACTCTCAACTACTCAAGTTAACTACTCTAACTCAAGAAAATTAAAAGTCGAGATCCATGAGTGAAGTTTAGGGAAACTGACAAATAGCTTAACTTGATTAGACCACTACTCCACATAGTCCAAAAGTGAAAAAAAAATGCATAAAAAATCCTAAAACTTGTGTAGGAATGCAATTGAGTCCTAGGACTTCTTAATTTTGATTCAATTAAGTTCAAAGTGCAATCAAATTCTTTTGATAAATAGTTTCTAAGATTACCTATATGTCACTTTAAAAAAATGTTTAGTTGGGCATCCTTAAATTAGACTTTTAACAAAGGTTATAGGACTTAATTGTAACCATTAGTAATGGTTTAGAACTCAATCAAAGCACAATTAAAAGATTCAGGATTCGATTACACTTTTTAGTAAAAGTTTATGACTTGAGAGAATCAATTGAAAGATTTAGGACTCCATGCAATCCGTAGATAAATTTAGGACTTGTGCAATTTTTTCCACCACAAATATTGTACCTACAAAATAATCATTTTTCTAAGAGAAAAAGTTGTGTGTAAGAAAAGCAAACCTCCTGCGTACGTAATACACAAATGAAAAAAAAAAATGTGAACTATGTTTGGTGACACGTTTTAAAATCTAATTTTTCTTGGGATAAACATATTCCTACATTGGAATCTAATCTAATTGATGCTGATCAAAGATAAGTATAACAAAACTTATGTGCTTACTTGCATCTAGACCTAACCAATGGAGGATTGCGCGTAGGACCGGCTTCAAAATCCTTTGCTAGACTCGTCCATGTTTTAAACTTATTCTGTCTTAATTGGGCCAAGGATGTCGGAGGGCCGAGCCCAAGAAGGAAATTGTTTGCTCAAGCCCCTCATCTTTTGGACTGACTAATCATAGGCGACCTTGTTCACTTGTTGATCATGTGGCATTTACTATGTCACGGACTGATTCATTTTTTCGTATGTTTGTCCTTAGATCACGTTATTAAATACATTAGAGTCATCATTATTGCTTTGCACATTACTCTTTACACAAATTTTAATAGAAAGGTGTTATGATCTTGATTGCAGGGAATGAGATTTTGATCGATGAGACGGTATGGGTCTCCAAATGGGTCGTATCTATGGTCTTTGGCACTCTCACCTCAATAGCTAGACGTTGGGATTTCACCTAAGTACTGCAGTCTTCAGAATGTGCATTGTTGCTTTATTAAATGTTTGGATATCTATAACAATCGGATGTATTCATTTAGATGTTGAATATATATCTGGGTCAATCTACCCTTTGAAATCATTGGCTCAAAATTATCATTTTTAGTCCCTATTAATCTAGATCTACCTATACAATATTTCGTATATTTCATAATTCGTTGATATTTCACAAATTTGTCTGTGTATGTCTTAGCAAGGTCTAGTATAGGTCTAATCAATCATTGATATTTGATAGTCTAAGTTAGTTTAGATATTAACTTTTCCTTCCAAACTATTTTCTTCAATTTCAAGTGATCTTTTATTGGCTAAATTTCACTGACATGGCGTTGAACTTTGATGAACATTGCTGCACCTTGCACATTTGATAATTACATAGACACCCCTTAGAAGGATGTGAATTGAAAAACAATTGACAATTAAACAAAAAACAAAAAATTGAAGTGGAAAGATAAGGCACTTATGTGAATGTAATCGATTGACCCAATAAACAAAAGGTCCTTCGTCATAGCCCAAGAATGAAATAAAACCCAACCGGCTTCAATTTTTATATTCCCCCATCAACTCAATTTGACACTAACCATCATAGACCTCTTAAATCATGAATGATTTGTATATTGTCGACATTTAATTCAGATCTATCCAATGGTTTGTCGGACTAAATTGTTACTGGGTATTTTGAATATGGTCGTTTATTTGAATGCTCACTTATGTTTTGCCATATTACTTAATATATCAATTTTACAATACCAAGCACTGCTCTAGTTTAGAAGATTAGTTGAGTATACTAAGACCAATTCACAAAATTGATATATTGAGTGATGTAACAGACTGTTATTGGTTATTGAATATAGCTCTCTTATTTATATCTCCACTTATAATCAGCCATATTGCCAAATTTCGTACTTGTGTAAACCAATTCTCTAATATACCAAGCGTTGCTCTCTTCCTAAACTCAACAGTGTCACGTAAATTATTTAGCTCTCACATTTATTACTAATGATTAGCAAGATACTTTCATTTGCTTGTATTCGCACATCTTTTATGTTTGCTCTAATCCGTTTACTTTCGGATCTTTTTTTATCTATCTTAGCAGCCCATCTTCAAGTCCTCTTAAAACTGTTCCTAGCAGAAGAATTAGTATGAGGATCCTAGCCTAGCAAGATTTTGTTTTCCTATGTTATATGTTTAAGACAAAACATATAGTTATCTTGCTTCGTCTTGAACTTGAAGTTTGAAGAACTCAAATATTGTGTTTTTCAGAAATTTAGATTAAACTTAACATAATCAATGTAACTAGGACATATGTCAACATCTTAACTTTATCATTTTCAATTAGGAGTTTGAGGAATTTTCACTCAATCACCTTACCGCAATGTTCACTAAATTCCAGTAGCAACGAACAGAACTTTCCCCCAATTGACTTTAGACCAAAAAACACTTTCGAGATTCTTGTATGCAACACCACAGAGGACAAATTGTTGATAAGCATATTGCAAGACGAGTGAGCAAGGTACATCCACTCTCTATGGGAGGACCCGCAAGCAATTGTCCAAAAAGAAAAAAAGAAAACCTAGCAACGGATATGTGATAAGAAGATCAAGCTTTATACAAAAGGTGTCGAAGAAAAGAGGTGAGCAATTTCTAAACTTCTTTTTAACTTTTTGGCCCTTAGTTTAACAAAGCCTACTATTTGTGTGGGATGTTATTATTATTTTTTTTTATCAAAAAGCAATAAATGTATAATTATAGAATAAAATTATGCAGGTTTGAAGACTATTATTCTTTTTTAGTCAGAAGGTTTAAAGACAATTATAGCTAGTGGAGTTTAACAGAGAAAACTTATTTTACATAAAGAAAACTACAGCCCATAAATTATTCACATATAGGTAGTAGAGTTTTCACTATGCTTGCTGTCATTAAAAGCATGGGATAATGACACCAAAAGTTCTAAAATTTATGTTGATCCGACATTTTAATCCTAATATTACCAATGAATTGCATTAAGTCCTAATATTTTCATATGTTATCCACATTCGTTACGGCTGGGAACTGAGTCTCCCTAGGATGGCATGGCCTGAGCACAGTTGGCTCGAGCCTGGTTATTTTACAAAAAGAATTTAACGTAAATTTTTTCAAATGAAAACTTTTCAAAATTTTCAAAATAATTATTATATCAAAAGTTGAAAAGGATAGTAACATTACTTGAGGCAAATTAACAAAAAATCCGTTCCATTAAACCATATTGAAATATAAGTTCATCTTTAGATAATTTGGGAAAAAAAAAAAGTTACACTAAGTGATGGGCTCTTACTTTATATATTTGTTTGTCGTTTTGATTGAATATTCCATTTTAAAATTAATATTCTTTTTCGAATACTAATTAAGATAGTATTACGTTAATTTTATGGTTACTTGTTTTCTAGTCTCAAATCGTAATATATCCAAATATCAAAACTCAATAAAATACTAGAATAAACAATGAGAGCTTTCAAGTGGTTAAGCCAAGACACTGTGCATATGTAGATGTAAATATAGATACATGTTGAGATGTCAAAAGTTTACCTTCCCTTCTATAAGTTTAGCTGGCCCCCGCGTGCCCATTTATTAGTATAGCCATCTGCATAGAAATGGAAAAACTAAACATTAGTAGAATTACAAGTTACATTCTTGTAGAACACGATGTTTATTTGGAAATAAAAATGTATATATTAAATGCATTTATGAGGTGTATTTGACCACATGTTTGAATCAAAACTTATGCAAATTTTGTCCACTACAAACATCCATTAGCGTAGCACTACAAGAATCTGATACAATGACAAAAGAATGCTCGATATATTAGTGAGTTTTCTTTTATAACAAGGAAGCTTAGATTAGATAGTTATATTCGAAACTCATGAAATTCAATACTGGTCCCAATTTGCATGAATTGGATAAGACACGACCTAAAGTCTATATGAGTGACCCAAATATGCAATTCTTTGGTTATTTTTTTACTCTTGATATGATTAAAGAGAGAGATAATCAATTTAGCAACAATCTATCTTTAATTTAATTTTCTAATTTTTTTCACTCTAATATCTTGTTTGAGATTTTGTGCAAGTGGTCCGCAAAATCTCACATAATATCAAAGCTGAAGGTAGTTTGAATCTTTTTAGGACCCATTTAGCCTCTATTTGCTTCCCCGATCAAATTTTCAGGCTTAGTACTAGGCAAAAGATGACCAAATTAAGCTTAAACAGAAGTGTTAATTAATTTAAATAATAAATCACGCATTTATTTAATAACTTAAACTTTTAGAATAATTGGTAATGGTCCCACGAAATTTTACATCTTATATATTGTAGGTGATTACTTAACATAGTTGGAGACACACGTCTTCATAAGAAAAACACTTGCTGTGAAGAAAAAAATTGCACCCACAATACTTATCATGCAAAATTCTCGTGTAATTACCTGTATACAAAAAGATAATAATCGAATGTAATTGTTTCGTCTAGAGTTGCGTAGTACAATTTATGAAACTGATGGAATTAATGAAATCAGCATAATTGGATAGGTTTCAAGGCAAGTACTAAGATTAAAATCCTAATATAGATTACTGGTTCCAAAAGTTTGGAACCATTAAACACACGATAGGTGTTCAACATAGAGGGTCATATCTACTCATACATGGTAAGGATGAGCATGGTTTCAAGGTAAAACTTGAAATCTAAGAATCGGACTTGTTGGAACCTGTCCGATTATAGGTTCCAAGATATGTAGGGTAGGTTCCAAATTCCAAAAATTGAGGAACCTATTTCAACAGGTAAGTCTAGCTTCTAGGTAGAATCCATGCAGGACTTGGAACCACTCACTTATAGTACATAATACCCTTTACCTTGTGCAAGATACCGTGCACAAAAATATAGCGTATCCAACAATATATGAAAATTATATATTGTTTAGTTTTCTTTCCAAGTTTTGCTATAAGCCATGAAGTCATGCTATAAGATGAAAAACACTATTGTCTATACTTCAGTTCAACAATAGTATGTATAACAACCATTCTTAACATAAATGCATTTCGCTCTGTAGTTTACTTATTTTTCATTTTAAATGCGTTAGCAATTGACATATATGTGACTAATTCTGTCTATCTATAAATATTAAAGCATGCAAGAATATTAAAACTTGTCAGATTGATGGATCTCAAATTTGAAGTTGGCTTTAAGAATTTATAACTTACATTTCAGATATCAAGAACTCCAGAGGGTCCAAAGGCTTAGATTTTACGGTAAGGCAAATTTCCTAGCCACTCGCCGTAATATCTAGGCACCCCTAGTTTACCCGCTGACTCATTTACACATTAGTCTAAGTTATTGCACTAGACTACTAAATGTTTAAGGCAGATTTACTTTTGAGAGGTGCCAGTTTCTGTAATTAGTATCTATGAGTTGTTCTTTATCACCGAGGCTGGGGTTGGAATTAGAAAGGCAACTAATGAAGCAACTGTATCGTTTGGTATGCTTCTTCAAACACAAATAAATTGAAACCAATCACAATAATTTTGGTTATTAACACACATAGATCAGTAAGAAATATGCTTCTGTAAACCACTTTACATTACAGTTAGGAGTCCACTAATATGGCCTGGATTATTGAAGAAATATCAGTCTACATACGAAAGAACAGTAGAAATTCTTTTGTGCTTTCTGGGTCTCATCTTCAGATTAGGAGAATAGCAGTAAATTTAAGGGTAAAAAATAGCTCTCTTTTAAAGGCAAAAAGATGTGCATTGCTTTCAAATGTCATTAACGGGGAAGAGGAAAACAAGAAATAGCTTCTCTTGTCTGATGGTCTTTGCCCCTCCCCCAGTTTGGAAACGAAACTGACATCAATATACGTTCAATATTTCTTGATCAAAGTCTTTGCATCCTTCATACATCATCTCTAGTAAAACTCCATATATGTCAATTCAATTTGGCAGCAGGACACAGTACTCCACTGTATCAATGGAAAGCCATCTTCAAGGACAGAGACTATAAGATGAAACTGTTACAACGGAATGGAAATGACCTTTATCACACATATACACACAAAAACCCAACATCCCCCCCCTAAAAAAAAAAAAAAAAAACACACACACACACACACAGAGATGTACCTGTAAGGAGCCCTTTTTTGAGAGCATCTGAACAGGGAAGAACAGTAATCTTTTCTTGAGAACATCTGAAAAGGGAAGAACAGTGACTCGGCCAGACTAAGAGAAGAGCAGCGAAGTGAGTGTTGTTGTGGAGAGCTTGTTGTGAACTGTCTGAAATAAAGACTACTGCTTCTTGCTTCGCCTAAATTGGGAATTAAATGGGTTATAAAAAGGACGAAGAAGAAGGAGAACAACAACAACAACAACAGCTCCGTTTGATTTGTTTGATTTTTGTCTCTTTTTCTCTTTAGTGTTGGGTTCATCTTTGTAAATGTAGGAGTGGGATTGGACAGATGGGTAGGGTTTGGACTTGAGGTGGGATATGATTTGACCAAAATTCAATGGGGTTGCGTGATAGGCTGGATTCAGTTGAGTTTCTTGATTCTCTTGGACTGAATATCTAATATTTAATAGTACATGTTGTAGATATCCCGCTATATTATAGGCAAATTGACCACCTTTTTTCGCTCGTACGTGCTGCTGTATCCTCTCTCTCTCTCTCTCTCTCTCTCTCTCTCTCCCCGAGTGTGACTGAGAAGTCCTGGATCGTCTCTCTGCATGACAACCGAGAAACCTATGCATAAGCATGCAGACACATAGGTTATCTTGATACATAGGTTATGTTGACAACCGATACGCACTTGTGTGTTCTCCATTTTCCTCTCCACCCGCACGCTCGCTAGCACATGAACGAACATCTCCTCCTGAGTGCCTCTTCCACGCTTTCTTTTTTATTCACGCTCGTACCCATACCACTCCATCAATCTCGGCTCCATCATGCCAATCTCTCTCTCATCTTTCCCCTCTTGAGAGGTGGCCAAGATTGGATCCCCCTCAATCTATGCTGATCCTCTCGTTTTTTTGCCTTGCTCAAAGTGGTCTAATTGGCAATAAACCATGTCATACTCGGCATGATTTAATGCCATTTCGGTCAAAGAAATGGAGAGAGAAACCACCGGGGTTACTCTATGGCGACCATTTCCACTTGGGAAGAGGAAGGTGAGTAATTCGGTTCCCCAACTTCTTTGGGGACTGAGGTGGGGAAGTATGAGTGAAGGAGCAGGATTTTGCAATTTATGCACAGCACATAGTGGCATATAAAATAGAAATATGGTAGGATAGAAACAAACCCAAAAAAAAAAAAAAGATTAGTAGAGAGAGAAAGGGAGAGCGGTCGGGTTCGTAAGAGGCTCACAGGCTTGTCCCTTGGAGTGAGAATGGGTCAAAAGACTCAAAACCTTGTGGGCTTAAAGTTCTTGCATAAAATTTCAAGTGAGATCACATATCATCCCGGTTCACAAAATTCTGTAGTCTTTGTCCCTAAATTCTAAATGCAGAAGAATACAATAAAGAATGAGAATGAAAGATTAGAAGGGTCCATAATTTCTAATTCCCAGTACCCAGTACCCTGTACCCTTTATTCTATGCAAGGTACCCTGTGAAAAATATAGGGTACCTAGCAAAAGCGTTCACACGTACTAAACAGATGTAAGAATATTAATAATATGTACCCCGTTTCATTTTCTTTAGAAGTTTTGATATAAAACATCAAGTTATACTATAAGATGAAAAATACTATTTTCAAAACTTTTGTTTATCGGTATACCTGTAACAGTTGACTATATTATTGTGGACATGTATGCGATCTAGTTATTTTTCATGTTAAATGATGTTAGTAATTGACAAAAACTTGACTACTTTTGTCCAATAATATATTTAGATTATTTAACATATTCTACAACTTGTGAAATCAATATATCTCAAATTTTGAATATGATTCACATATCTTTGCCATTAAAAGAGAAATTTTTTACCCTTATATTTATTGCCACTCTTTCAATTTCAAGATAGACGAGAAAGCTTAAAACAATTTCTACTATTCTTTTCTTAATTGTACAGGTAGTGTTTGCACAACAGTGCATAAGTAAATTTTATTTTACCACATAAGTTCATGTCGTATGTAGATTTGACATTTCTTCAATAATCCATAACGTGTTAGTCGATTATCAATGGTAATAAAGATTATAATGGTTTAAAGAAGCAAATTTTACTGATTTATTTGTTTCTATGACTACAATTATTGTGTGTGATTTTAATTTATTTGGATGTGATTTTGAAGCCAGCGCATAGCATATACCATGCAATAGACAGTCAATTTTTTGTTCTAGTCTTTGCCTCCTTCATACATCATCTCTATGAAAACTTCATATACGTCAATTCGACTGAACACTAGGACATACTATTCTACGGTCACTGAAAAGCCATCTTCAAGGACAGAATGTTAATTATAACCACACAAAAAAAAAAAAGGACAGAATGTTAATGATACTGTTTCAACGAAATGGAAATGACCTTTTACATGCACACATGTATACAAACAGAGAGAGAAGAGATAGAGAGAGAGATAAACATGTACGTTTTTCTTTTTTTTCACTGTTCTTCTCAGTTCAGATAAACAGTTCAGATAAACATGTACGTTAACGTGCACTTTTTTGGTCTTAAATATGTACTTGTAAGAGGCCTTTTCCTGAGGACATCTGAACAGGGAAGAACAGTGACTTCGCCAGACTGAAGAGGAGCAGAGAAGTGAGGGTTGTGGAGAGCTTGTCGTGAACTGTGTGAAATAAAAACTGCTGCTTCCTGGTTTGCCTAAACTGGGAATTCAATGGGGGCAATGAAGAAGAAGAAGAAGAAGAAGAGCTCCGTTGCATTTATTTGCCTTTTAAAATATTTCTTTAATGTTTAGGTCATCTTTCTGAATGTAGGGTGGGATTGGACAGATGGATAGGATTTGGACTTGATGAGTGTAATGGTCTGACGAAAGTTAGTGGGATTGCGTGATAGGCCGGATTCAGTTGAGTTTCTTGATTCTCTTGGACTGAATATCTAATATTTAATAGCAAGCACTGTACCCGATATCCCACTATAATATTGGCAAATCGACCTTTTTCGCCCGTATGTTCTGCTGAATCCTCTCTCTCTCTCTCTCTCTCTCTCTCTCTCTCAGTGAGTGTGACTGAGATGTACCAGATCGATCGAGCCCTCTCTGCACGACAACTAAGAACCCTATGTATCAAGCATGCAGATCTCTAGTATATAGAAGCGGCGTTGTGATGTTGATATGTGTTTTTTATTCTACAATATCAACCTTTTCTTATCGTACATGCTAACTCAATTCCGTTTCTGTTTCATGCTGAGTGTGACTGAGAAAGGAACACCAACCCAAACTATATTGGTCTGGTTGGATTATACCTTCCTTACGTATGGCGCGCCTGTATGCGCTTCGGTATACTCCTCATATTTCGTGCATTCCCTAATTTAAACGGTCCATAAATTTGTCGTAATTAATCTTTGATTGTTTACGTCGTTTTCTATTCTGTTGAATTGCATGTTCCCTTCGTTAAGATAACACTAGTTATCCTGAAATATTAACTCACTCATTTCCCTGTAACATGCGCTATGTTCATAGTTTTGACTTGGTACACGACAGACAAATGTTGTTGTCTAGGAAGAATTATGATTACTTGCCACAACCCTCCTGAGATGAATCTTCAGGGGGTTTAACGAATTGCTAAATGGGTTGCATAACCCTCTCGCAAAGTGTGCTTACACTTAGCATGGGCTCTTTCAAATTCTATCAACCGCAACTTGGTTAGTCGTTTATTTATCAATCGGATAAGATGAGAGCCGCCACTAATGTATTCTAAGCTGGTTTGTGACAAGATAAGGCAGCAAGGGCAACTTTACTCCTATGAGCCACATACTTCGAGCTAGGAATTTGGTTGCATTAGATTTATCTAATGCACATACATATTCTCTTTAAGTAATATGTTATTTTAGGCAATCATTTCCAATTTTTATTTCTAAACATACGAATCTATTACGGCCGTGCATGAGCTTGCAAACAATAAAACGGAACGATCAGGTATAAAAATAAATAAATGAAGATAAAAAGAAGAAAACAACACAAATTGTATCCGGCAAAATTAAAACAAGGGCTTGTTATAATGCCCCAGAGAGGAACCTAATGAGCTATGCATGAAAAGTAACTATGCCTAAAATTCAACAAGAAAGTATTACAAGTTACTCAAAGAACTCTAAATGATAAAATAGAGAAACTAAACTAGAATAAGCCTATCATGGAACGCCAGAAAAGCTTAAATGTATACAAATGGTTCTCTTTGGAAACAAACTATCTTAATGTGAAAGCCTTAAATCTAAATGCTGAAAAAATAAGGAAAATGTAATAAAATATGAAAATGTCTAAATTCCATGCGCTAAAACGGCATCGGTGGAACCTACCCGTTCAATCTTTTCCAATCTCATGTCCTGCGAAAAAGAAGTCATAGACGGCCAATCTTTCGCGAACCCAAGTGAATGAGTCGAACCTTGGATAAAGTTTTGACATTTCATATCATTTCAATGCTAAAATCTCATGAAAACGGAAGTCCTGTATGAGTGACTATGGGCCATGCGATGTTGAAACGGATCAATAAAGAAAGGGGCCATCGAGGACCGACTCGTACGACCTAAGCTAAATCAGTTGTCAGATCAAGCAGCCCGGACAGTAAGCCTTCAGCCCACTGCCATGCCTTGGAGTGTTCCCAGGTCGTGCTTCGGCGACTCTAGAACGGCCCCGCGCCAACCACTAATTGGATAACCAAAAGCACGGATGGATGACCGACTCATGATGATATGAACGAATGAATCGAAGCAAGTATGATTGCGAAACTTTAATTCCCCCAGAAAGTACAAATTATTAATTTAACGGCTATAACATATTTTTCATAAGTTACTAATTATATTGAAAATATGTATCGAATTTATACTCGTTGAATGAAATTGGACTGATGAGAATATATGAACTCGGCCACATACGAATCAAATAGCATATGTGAATTGATTAGCCAAAATTGTCGGAAGAAGAAGATTGCATGTGGATTTTATTTATGAGCCGCGTGAAGAGGTTTTTTAGTTGTCTTCAACTCATCTCTGCAGCCATGTGAACGTGACAATGAAGATGGTAGAAGAATAGAAAGTCAAAAAGGAGGGAAGACCATAATGGGGAGAGAGAGAGAGAGAGAGAGAGAGAGAGAGGGGATTTGTCAAACTAAAAATTGTGGGCTTTGTTCGTCCTCTTTCAATAACTTCTTTTGTTTCTTTCCTTCCCTCACGTGCTGCATTTAATGAAGAGCTCTTGGAAAAGAAAGCACGAGAAAGTTGCAACGACATGGGACTTGGATCAATGGAGCTCTTAAAAGCGAGAAAGGCAGAGCTTTCCTAAAGCAAAACGTAGGAGCTCTCGGCATAGGGAGAAATTTTCTCATTATAATTACACCCAAGGTAGAATTTATTTAATTTCTTGAGTAAGGTTTCACAAGAAATTATGAAAGGCTAATTATTGTATAAGTTATTGAATGTAATTGGAGTTAGAAAATACTTAATAAGTGCTTGAGTGCTCGAATGATTATAATTTCTAATATATCGCTTAATTTCTATAGTGGAATTTCATATTGTTCTCCCCCCTCATGAGTGCATATTCCAATATTTAGATCTAATCATATAAATTTGATATCCGATTCCCTTTCCTTCCTTCCAACTAATTTTATTCAACTCACTTGTCCATATTCTCAACAAATTATTTATAGTTAGATTTTGCATTTGTGATCATTATTAGATCATAATATTCTTTTTAAATTTCTCTATAATGTTCCTTGACTATGGTGTGGTTATCCAGCCATTTTGTTGTGAATATATCTTCTATTTAGCTGGAAAGGACAGAAGTTTTTTAGCTCAAAATCAGAATAATATTCATTTCTTGAATTAATTCTTTTAAATATTCATCAAAGAGGATTTCGAGTTCGGTCAATTCAACTTAGATATCTTCCTACGACCAAAAAAAAAAACTTAGATATCTTCCTTTCTTTACGCATCATTCAATTGAGATACGTGGAAATAAGTTTTTTTTTCTTTATTTGAGTTGGACTTTTAGCGTGTATTTATTTTGTGAAAAATGAATAATTTAGAAAATATTTTCCTAAAGATTGTCGCATGCATCTCTTACAAAAAGAATCAACAAAAAATGTTTTTATTGTTCATGAAAATGTTTAGACATAAATTGTCATCAATAATTAAAAAAATATATCATTAATTAATTATTTTATATGATATAAGCGATCATTTTTTGAAAAATATTTTTCAGAGTATTTATTTTATGCGAGACAAATAAAGTCTTATTTCATTTCGCTTTTACGATAGATACACAATTTTGACTTATCGCTGTCACTTGACATCTTAAGTATTACAAATTAATTGGTGGGTCTACCCTACAAAAAAAGAATTGGTTTAGCTTGATACCAAAACATCTATAGAAACACTAATGTAACATACTAAAAGAGAAACAACTGAGCATCCACCGTTATGCACCACGTATCTCTCCTAGCAGGAGCTGGACAACTATTTTCATTTGGAGCTTGGTGGTAGGGTCAATTCGCACTTTCCTACAAGTCCTTTCTTTTTAGTAATGCTTGGACAGGAAAATATCGTGTACGCTAGATTTGCATACTCGACGTTGAAACACTTCACTCAGAAGAAAAAAGGGAAAAGTGCCAAAAAAGTCCTAAACCTTTTGCCTTTATGCAGATTTAGTCCTAAACCTTTTTTTGTGCCAATTAAGTCTTAAATCTTTTTAAGTTGTGCCAATTCAATCCTTTCTGTCCAATTTTGGTTGGATTTTGTTAACTAAACGTTTGTCTGCGGCGACGTGCTGACGATCGACATGGACAACTTTTAATAATATTTTAATATTTTTATTTTTATTTTTATTTTTTTGTCTTTTTCCTCCAGCCGGTCGCCAAAGTTCGATGATCGGCCAGAGGCGACTGCTAGTGAGGGCGAGGCCAACCTCGCCGGATCTAGCGAGGCAAGCCTCGCCCATGGCCGGCGGGTGAGGCCCGACCTTCCCAAATCCGGCAAGGGTGAGCCTTGCCCATGGCTGCCTTGCCAAATCAGGCCATGAGCGAGCCTTGCCCACACCGGCGGTCGCCTTTGGCCAGTCGCCGAACCTTGGAGACCAGCTGGAGGAAAAATACAAAAAAATTATAATTATAATTATAAAATATTAAAAATAAAATATTAAAATATTAAAATATTATTAAAAATTGTTCACGTCGGCGTCGATTAGGCCACGTCGCCAACACGTCCAGTCAACAAAATTTGGCAAAAATTGATTGGAAATGACTAAATTCGCACAACTTAAAAAGGTTTAGGACTGAATTGGCACAAAAAAAAGATTAGGATTAAATCGGTATAAAGACAAAAGGTTTAGGACTTTTTTTGGCACTTTTCCCGAAGAAAAAATATATGTAATGGTGTCATGCGGGGTAAGTATAATACAAAGGTAAACAAGATTCTTTTGCATTTAGTGGAGATGGTGTTCTTTACAACTTGGTATTGTTTATAAATTAGGCGGCTATTGCCAAGGCACTTAACCTAGGTTACCTCATATTAAAATAGAGATGTGGGGTTGTGAGCACTTTTAATGGTGTTCTTTTGAGTGTGCTTAATTATCATATCATGCATGTTTTGTATTTAAATATTCTAAAGCCAATTTTGAACAAACAAAAACGTATTCTAAGTAGCGGATTAATCAATTTAGGTGCAAATTTTCAATACCTAATTCTGAATAACCAAAGGAAGCCACTAGAACATCCATTCATTGTGATTTTTGCTCCATTGAACTTGGGTTTTGCCGAAATTATTGTTATTTCTCCATTTTAAAGTCATTGCATTTGTTAATTTGCACGTGTAAAGTTATCATATAGCGGACTTAGAGGTAATTCTTCATTTATATTGTGTGAAACATTTTTTGCTTTCTTACTTAACTGATAAGATGTTATTTTGCTTGTAAAATGCATAAAGACACTAGAAGTGCTAAACGTTTTGTATGATGCTTACTTTAGTAGCAATTCTTTTTTTAGGAGTGCCAATTTTGATTTGGATCGTTAGAAAATCGACGTGGCATGTATACACCAAAACGACATTGTCTACATGTTTTGCCCTAAATATAACCTAATTCGATTTTCCCTTAGATTTGAAGCACCAGTTTAGATCCAAAATATCATAGTCACATAAGAATATTTTTAGATTACTATTTGATACTTAATCAGAATCAATTTTCACACAAAATTCAACCACAACTCTCGGACCTAAGCTCACCAAAAGAGAGCAAGGAGGTGTGGGCATTGAATTGGTACTCAAACCAAAGAGCAAGGATCCTAGAAGCATCTTCATTGGTGTGAGCTTGAAATACTTCAAGCGTCCCGACCAAGAAACAAAACAAAAGGGGATATGCGACACGGCTTGGAAAAGATGAATGGCAATGGCAATGACGATTAATTGCAAGGCCTCCTCTTCCTCTTCCAAGTTCAAAAAATAGGTCCACTCTTCCCCCATGCTTCAGATTTCACTATCCCGAGTTACGACAAATGAGAATCAAAGTATCACAAAGGTGAACCCCAAATTTGAGACAGAGCTCTATGTCTCCATCTGAAAATAGAGTTTCATTCCTTCAGATTCATAGAGAGATGGAGGTTTTCTCTACTAAAAAAATTATGCCATTTTTTTTTTGTCACCGTGGACAAAAAATTTTCCACATTGGATTTCATTTTCATATAAAAAAATCCACATTAGAGTACATATTAATTTGAAAAGCCATCTAGGATTTTTTGCAAGAATTTGTCACCGAAGACACTTAAGTGATCATTTTTTCTTCGATTGGCACTTGAGTGAACTTGTAAAAACTTTGGGCGCTAAATTGATTGTCATATGAAACTTTTGGCACTTTTGATATCCATATACCACTTGTGAAAGCACTAGCTAATTATTATTTTTTCTTTTGGTTGCAGCATGAAACTTCCCATCTTGTATATGTAATGCGTGATATGGAAAATGATTTTTAATTTGTAGTAAAAATAGATTTTTTTTAAATGAACTTAAATCATATCATAAGTATGTGGCCTATGCAATAGGAAAAGGATTTGGAATGAAGAAAGCTAACATGGTTAGAAATGGTAAAGGAGAAATAACCCAACAAACTTTTGTGTGCAATTGTAAGAGGCATCCTATTAGCTCATTTAATCAAGAAAATAAATATGAGAAGTTTGAAATTATATGTGCCTATCTTGCTTGTGTCAAATTTAATATTGACAATGGTGTCTATGAAGTCATAGAATATGTTTCCGAACTTAATCATGCATTTATACTAAAAAATCAAAAGCATTTGATAAAATGTAGAAGAATGATATATGATATTTGCAATGATGTTTTAGTTGACATGATGAAATATGGTATTGGAAGAATTACAACATATAATCTCTTCGCAAATGAAATAAGATGAAGCAAAAACTTGAGTTTCATTCAGCATGCTTGTCAAATTTTTTGTAAATGAAAAGATCCATTAGTATAAGTGGAGGAGATTGTTAATGTCATCATAATCATTTACATTTCATGCAAATGCAAAACCCAATGTTCTTCTATGCTATACTAGTAGATCAAGATGGCAGATCAACAAATTTATTTTGGGGAAATAGCTTGTCCAAATTTGATTACGACAAATATTGGTGATGTGTTGATGTTTGATATCACATGTTGTACCAACAAGTTTAAAATAATATGTGCATATTTTATGAGGGTTAATCACCATTAGAAGAATGCTCTGTTTGGTTGCATTTTTGTCGGACGAAACTGCAAATTAATTTATTTGGTTATTTGAGACGTTTTTGAAGTTTATGGAAAATAAGATTTTGAAAACCATATTTATTAATCAAGATCAAGCCATAATAAAAGCAATTAAAATTGTGTTTTAGAATATTCATCATTTGTGTACTTGGGACATTGGAAAAAATACCAATTAAAACACTTCACATGTTTATCATAAGCCGATTTTGAGGATAAACATTTATTAGTACTTATGTATAGATGCAGATCAAAGGACAAATCTTAATCTACTTGAAGAGAAATGAAAGATGAATGAGATACTAAAAATAATAATCGGCTTAAGAGATTATACAATCTTAGACATAATTGGAATTCAACATTTGGTCATCATACTTTTACATGTAATATAAGATCAAGCCAAATGAGTAAAAGCATTAATAATGTCTTCTAACATATGTCAATGAAAATATTAACCCATGTAAAATTTGTTCATCACTATAAAGAACAACTAAAACATATGAGAGAAATTGAAAGTCAATATAATTATAGCTCTCGCGGGTAACCCAAATTTCATGTTTTGAATAATAGGATCTTGATATGTGCTACTTCATTGTGCTACTTCATTGTATACTTGTACCATTTTTAAAAGGTTTCAAGTTTTTACAAGGTTTCTCCAAACAGATTTCAAGTACTACATTGATAGATTGGTTTATGTATATAATCTTAAGTGTAAAGGGATTTAGTGTGAACATGTTGTTAAAAGTGACACCGTAGACTTTTCAATTTCTTGTGAATACATATTATTTGAATCAAATGGGTGATTGTATCAGAATGTCTTGCACGTGTTGACAAGGAACATATCAGTTAAGGGCATTCTATCTTTCTATATTTTGAAATGATAGATTAAGTGTGTCAAACAAGGAATTATAAATGATGAATCTCCTCAAATGTCACCGGGTCAATATGAATTTAATCAATTTTCCATGTTATTACAACAATCTTTTAAGGTGATGAGTTTGGGATGGGAATACTATGAAAATAACAATAAAAAAATGGAGAAAATAAAGGCTAAAATTTTATTATACAAATCAAGTTTGGTTGTGATTGATTATACTAGAGATGGCGATGATAATAAGGTTTCTTTGTATGAGATTTTGGTATTAGATCTCTTTAAGAGGAAAAGAAAGGGAACAAATTATAGAAGGCTTAAAAGGTTGAGAAAAAAAGGGAAAATCTAAGAAAGGAATGCCCCAGATAAAAAGTCAAGGTAAGTGACATATTATTTAGTTAACAAGATTAGTTAATTATTTTACTTATGCTTCATAATTTTAATTGGCATATTTATTACTTTGTAATGAAGGGAAGGCTGCCAAGCAAAGTATGATGAACTCATTTCCCAAATTATTCAAGAAATTCAAATTAGAATTAACAGTGCTATAATAAATATAAATTGTTATGATAAGGTATGTTGCTCTTAATTTTCCATTTATATTTATATTTTACTAATTTGGTTGTTTTTTATTATATAAAAGCAACCACCATATATTATGCCTCAAGGGATTACTTAATGAATTTTACCCATTCCACATTTTGGAATCTAATAGTTTAGTGTATTAACTTATATTTTCTCCACATTGCTTCTACTAATGAGATCATTTATTTTATGTAGATACGATTATTATACATCATGCCGCTAGGGTTATGAATGGATTTTGCCCATTCACTAGCAAGGTGTTCATTATGAAAATCATTTTAAATCCCAATGTTGTTTATTAACCAATTTCATCAAACAATGAATGGATGTTATAGTGGCTTCCTTTGGTTGTTTAGAATTGGCTATTGAAAATTTGCATGCAAATTGATTAATCCCTCAACCCTACTACGTTTTGGTTTTCAAAATTGGCTTTAAAATTGAATGCAAAACAATTAAAGTATAATATTTAAGCACACTCAAAGAACACAATTAAAATTGTTCACAATGCCACATCTCTATTCAAATACAAGGTAGTCCAACTTAAGTGCTTTGACAATAACTGCTTGATTTATGACCTAACTACACCATTTCCACCAAATGCAAAAGAACTTATGTTCACTTTTATTATATTTGTCTCACATGACACTTAACATATGTTCTTCCTTTTAAGAATGACAAAGATGCGTGGACCTCTGGAGTGCTATAACTTGGCACAAAGGGACACGTAAGTGCCATAACTTATGAAAGTGGCACTTAAGTGCCAAAGTCGGAGCAAAATTGATCACTTAAGTGCTAATTCGGCCAAAATCCGGCCAAAACGCTGACGTGTCAATTTTCCGGTAAAACAAGTGCAAAATGGCATCATTTTGGTGCTGACATGGTAAAATATTAATATAAAAAATAAATAATTTAAATTTAAATTTAAATTTATTTAAAGCATTTATAAAAAAGTATACAAATATTAAAAATATTAAATAAATTAAATAAAAAAAAAAAGGGAGGCAACCGAGGGTTGACCCCTTAGCCACCGCCATTGGCAAGGGCCGGCGACGAAGAGGGGAGGGTCGACTCGGGTCATCAGGCCTTGGCCAGGGGTCGGTGACCTCGGCCGATAGGCGGCGAGGGCTCGCATGCCCTCGCCCCAATTAGGGCGAGGGTCGCAGCCCTCACTCAAATCCGACGAGGGTCGACGGCCCTCGCTCGGCCAGGCCAAGAGCCACTAACCCTCGCCCAAATCGACGAGGGGGGAAGAGGAGGAGGGGAGGCAGCCGACAGTTGAGGAGGAGGAAGGAGGAGGAGGAGGAAGCCATCGCCGTCACCAGGGAGGTGGCAGCTGCGAGGGCTGAGCCCTCAGCCACCGGCTGCCTCCCTCCTCCTCCTCCTCGTCCATTTTTTTTAAAAATAAATAAATAAATAAATATAAATTATTATTTTTTAAAATTTTCATTTAATTAATTTTTATATTATATTAAAATTCAAATAATGCCAAAATGACGTCGTTTTGGCTGATTTAAGGTCACTATTTTTACCAACTATAGAAACAGCGTCGTTTTTTTGGTGAATTAGAGCCGAGTTAGCTCTTTGGCAAGCCACCTCGGCGAAAAATATTAATATGTAATTGCCACGTATGATTTCCAGCCGATTTTGCTGGAGGTGGAACTCAAGTGTCCCACTTTTATTAAAATATGGCATTTAAGTGCCACTTTTATAAGTTATGGTACTTAAGTATCCATTTGTGTCAAGTTATGGCACTTGAAGCGATGTTTTGCCGAAGAACAAGTCATTTAGCCTCATATATTATTTTGTTTTTGTCCGTCTTTCACCTCTTTTATACCAACTTTTGTGACTGTCACACCCCGATCCTCTACCGCGTGCCCATCCCTCGGTAGTCAATAAAATTTGCGACATCCCAAGATGCGTTGCCAACCCATTCATTTTATTGCACATGCAAAAGCAAATTAAAAACCCTAACAACAAACAGCGTGGGATAGGAAAGTAGGACAATAACCTCAAACCAAACACCTTTATACGCAAACTGAGTTTAAACAAAGGTCTACAAAATATTGGCTTCTAAAAAGAAATTGTCTTATGACCTACTAGTCGACACGTTCACCGATCCTTCGGACTCCATCGTCTTCGAGAGCATCGGGTCCTCCACAGCTCCATCAAAAGGGTTAGCTACACCCTTGCCAAAAGTGGTATTGACAACCACTGCGGGGATCTCAAAACCCTGGAGAGGACCCACCCGGTATCCATTGAGTCCATGGCGGAATCATGCCCTGAATTGATGAGATACCTTCTCAGGTATGCCCTCACCGACCTAGATGGTGGTCACAATCAACTCATAAACCCAATGACTACCAAGGATCCGAACATCTATCCCCTACTCAAGAATAGCTCGCAGCTATCCAAAATGTTCCAGCAGAACTGCCATCTAAGGACCCGAAAATATTGAGCCTACAATGAGGTGAGATAATGTTTCAGCAAGTTTACCCGCTAAACTCCAAATACGAAGGAAATACGCCTAAGGGCGTGTCCTAACCACACAACCACAATCAATGAGACTCACCTTCACCTCAATTCCTTCATGCACATTAATATAGTTCATATTACTCGACCATATGCAGTAATAATACTAAGTCAATTGGAATGCTACAACTTTCATCTCAATAAGCATAAGGGTCCTGATTATAAAGCCAAATTGTTATGACATGTCCAATTCCGTGTCACACAATTTCGTCCCATAATCCGGCGCATCAATTTCACTCAACATGCGTTCCAATTGTTAATCATGGTCACACATGGGCACGACTTACTCATAGTTCGGTAGTCTTCTGGCGTAGTCATGCATCGCCTCACCCCACTGAGTGTGGCAACGTCACTACGTCGACGGCATTCTCGAAAAATTTCAGTTTGGCCTCTACTGCGATCCGACATCCATTGGTAGGGCATCCCATATAAGGACAACGTCCAACTCAATAGTTCAGGATGGGTTCTCATACCATTTATGCACCCATCCAATTCTCATCCAAGATATCGTGCTTTGCACACAAATGTCCCAATTAAAATAATGTACTTGGCTCATTTTATTTGTATTAAAAATACACGATAAAAATAAGCATGTGTGAGTACAAGATCAATTTGAATCAGAAAAATTGATATCCCTTATTTTCAAATCCCATTATTTGATATAGTATTTAAAACTATTTTCGATGTCAAAACCCGACATCTTGTAATTTCACTATTTTGAAATAATAAATCAAAAATCAAAATCACCACTCAATTGCATAAATTAGTCACACCATTGCAATCAACATGAAAATCCGATTATCGTCTATCTTGGTATAATTTCCGAAAAATATTAAATAATTAAATAAATTTCAAAATTAATTAAATAATGCAAATGAAATACCATAAATACTCACTTAGGCCGGAAATGCTAATCTAACCACCTAAACGGGACTAGAAAATTTCCGAACCTATCTAGATAAATAGTGCAATCTATTTAGTCCCTAATTAATCTAATATAATCACCTAACATGCAAAATTGAATAATCAAATCATTAATCTAATCTAACTAATCACCTAAACCTTAATTAGCATAAACTAATCATCCCTTAAGCATCATTAACTCCTTAAGCAGAGTTTAGTAAGTAAACTCACCGGTTTAGCATTCCAATGAGTTCACGGTGACGGCAACGCAAGGGTGAGCGAAACGCAAGCCCATGACAACACCAAAGGAGGCCGAGAAAGGCCCGGAAAAGCCTCACGACACCTCACAGCTAGATTAGGCTTCTGGTTCTACTTGCTAGCCAAATAAGTTGAACCAAGCGACTCGGTTAGCTAGAAAAGGCCAAGCGAGCGGAGGACGACAATGGTAGACCATGCAGAGGCGATGGCTGGCTAGACAGCGACGATGGCGCGACTTCCAGGCTGGCTCGATGGCTGGACAACATCATACGAGACGCACGAGCGAAGGAGGACATGTGAACTAGACTCGAGTGAGCGACCGATGGTGTGCAGCTGTTGCGGCCTCGGCGGGCATGAGTGGGCGACGGTGGGGCTTGGCTAATCTTCAGCTGGCTTTCTCTGGTTCTCTAAGCTTCTAAACCTCAACAACAATGAAGAAAGAAGGGAAGAAGAGGAAGAAGAAGCTACTAAAGAGAGGGGGCCCCAAGTAGCTTCCAAGCCTTCAACACTTGTCCAATTCACTCAAGTGGCTGCCCCCACCATGCTCAACCATCCACAACAGCCCTTAGGCCTCCAAAGCTTCCCCAACAAGCTTGCTAAATGGTCCAAAATGTTGTCTCCCCCATAGCCTACGAATTTTGTACAATTGCTCTTTAATTTCATTCAATTCTTACTTAATTGGGCTCAAATCAAAGCCTATAAATTCAGCCAATGTGCCCACATCACAATCCACATTTTTCCTCATCAATTGAACTAACTTGAATTCTAAAAACTAGACAAAAAATGGCCTTCTAATTTTCCCGATCTAAAATAACCTTATTTTGAATTTTTGCCAAAATTCTCGATTTACAGAAAAATCTTTGGAGAATGAGTCGACGGTCCTAAAATAAATTGTGATTTTACAAAACTTTCAATCTCTGAAATCGAGTTTAACTTCACGGTTAATTTCAATTTAGAGCGATTTTAGCGTGACCTAACCTACCAAGTATCTTTTGGGAATTTTTGATACAATTGACTCATGCTTGATTATTTTTCAATTTATAATGTACATCTTCGACTCATTGACGACCCTCAATTGTTATGAAAATCTTGAGATTTCAAATAGGGACACGGGGTACAAAAATGACAAAAAAATCAGTCTAGTGCCATTTGACAAGAATTTTGTAATTATGTAGAATCACCCACACATTAATCATATACTTCTGTCGAACTGATCTATCTCCGGTCTCTGGTCGATTTTGACAGTGCCATATTGACCCTTGCAGATTAGCACAGTCGAGTAGTTAACTTCTAATTGACTTATCAAGTTTGTTGCGTTTAAAATCCCTTAACGGCTTCACATGCTCGACTAGTTATCTCATGAGTGATCAACTTAGAGCAAAGAACTATAGACGCGTTGATGAAAAGCCCAACTCATTCAATTGAAAACATAATTAGAAATTTGGGATGTCTTGTTTGAATAGTCCTTTTACTCTCTGCGATCTTGATTTACAATTTCTACCAACAACTCATCCATTATATGTATTCCCAAATTACTTGTCCAGCAAGCAGAGCATGCACTTGGGTCACTGTTTCTTAATCAAAGACTCATAACCCAATATTTCTTATCACACCCCAACCCTCGGACGCAGGGCATCCCTTGTTCACTTCAGTCATTCAATTGCAATGTCCTAAGGGTGTTGCCGACCCATTCGTTTTATCTTTCGATTATACGTAAGTGGAAGTAAAAATGAAATCACACAACCATTCATAACAAAAGGGATAACATAAAATACTCATATACATAACAAACATACTTTTATATATACATTACATTAGCTATTACACACTACCTTTTTACATAAAAAAGACTTGGCCACACACACATGTTCACCAGGTGAGTTTCTTCATCCACATTCAAAAGGGGTCGGATTGGCCTAGCTCTTCTACTATAATGAAGGGGACTTCAAAAAGTGATACATGCGACATGTACCTAATACCTTATCGACTCTATATGCCATGGCTCAAGGTCAAGGTCCTAATCGGGGTCAATCTCCGAATTGATCACAACTCCGTTAGGGACGTCGAGATCCATTGGATCCCAACTAAGGTTCCCAAGTCCTGCACCTGAAGGCCTATCAAAGCCTCGAAGGGGGCCATACAAGTCTTCTTCAACCTAAACATACTAGGCCATAAAGCGGTGGGGTACTAAGTTCGTTAACTCTTCATCTACCTATATAGTGGCGACGTAGCATTCATAGCGGGTGTCAATCCCCACAAATGGATATTATGTCACCTCAGAACTCTGGTTCATATGGACCTTGAATTGAAAGTGGCTGAATGGCTCAAACATGATTAGGGCATGAAATATTTAAACAACAACATGAGATAAAATTCAATACGTAAGCTTCCTAATTCTTGCGAAGGGAGGTAATTCACCTTGAAGTCGTTGTAAAATTGCAACGTATCTATCAATGATAGATCAATAGCAAAGCTTTTACTTTGCATTATCTATTAGGCAAGGAATAAGCCACTTAACATGCATTATCCTACCACATGTGCAATTATAGCATAAATAATCTATACGAAAGTGCACAATTTCATTAAGTATACAATGATCAAAATTTAAAAATCTAAACATTAATAACAATAATTCCATGCGCAATGCATCACATGAATCCAAATTATTACAACTACCCTTGGCCATAATTGACACTCACGTCGATGGTCTTTCGGCTTAATTAGGCATTGTCCCACCCCATCAAACACAACAACACCTCGACCTCACTTGAAGACGGCATTCTAATCAAGGAACTTCTTTTCAAAATCCATTTGCAAACAGCATTCTGTTGACGTGGGGGTATCCTAAATCCATCAGTTATTGTCCATTGTAATCGTACGAGTACTGAGTCCGTTATGTGATCACACAAGCATATCACCACTCAAGCTATTTATTATCTTCCTCATTAGCCAATACAAGAGTGTGTAATACTCGTACCTCATACAATAGTATTAATCACATACAATTATATCATGCTATCATACCACGTGATTACACCTCAATTAATCATTTGTCAAAGTAATCATGGATCATTCTCATAATATATCACACCATGATTTCATTTAAACAATTCAACAATTTATCTTTCAAGATAGCCTTTTATAAGTACTTATTACTTATGATTAAAAATGCCAAGAATATTTACCCTTTTCAAATGAGGGATTACATAAACAAATACTAACTTTAAAACTAGCATTCAACAAGTACTAACCACTTTAGAATTTATAATATAATGAGCACTTATCACAATTAAGATAAAATATCGCGTCTAACGATAACTTATAACGATAGCTATCACATTACATTATAGCTTATTGCGATAGCTTATCGCACTTAAGTACAACCTATCATGATTGCTTATCGCATTCCATAATAACCTATCATGATAGCTTCTCACATTTAATTGTAACTTATCACGCTAACATATTATGTCTAATTATCACTTATCGCCTCTACTTATCACCTATTATGATAGCCCATTACCACTACTTATCACTTATCATTATAGTCCATCACCACTATTTATCACCTATTATGATAACCTATCACCTTAATCCACTTATCATTTAAACTATTTACCATTAGTCCTTAGTCCAATAATAATCATAGTCCTAAATGTAATCACAACCTTAAGCATGGATTAGAAAGCCACTCACTTTTCGAATCTAAGGTACGATGAACAATGGCGAAGGTGATAAGGGCTCATGGTGGTGTTGGCTCACGGTAAGGGGACAATGAAGCATGATAGTGGCTGGACGGCAAGGACGGTGGTGATGGATAGTGGACAGCTTGGTGAGGCTCATGGCCAAGATGGCGTGAAGGCAAGTTGGAAAGTAGCGAATCATGGCCAAGGAATATGGCACGACAGTGATTGGAGGGTGACACACAGATGGCAATGGACGGTGGATGGCAATGTAAGATATAAGAGAAAATGAGAGAAAAAGGGGTATGGGATGGGAGAGAAATGGTTTTGGGGGTTGCTTGACCGAGAGAGAGAGAGAGAGAGAGAGAGAGAGAGAGAGAGAGAGAGAGAGAGAGAGAGAGAGAGAGAGAGAGAGAGATCTTCTTCTAGCTTGGATGCCAACCCCATCCTTTATGCCCATCATTTTTGTTTTATTTGTTTTAAGCTTCTAGAAGAGGCAATTTGGTATATGCACTTGTCTATCTTACTATTCATGCACATAGGTTCAATAATAGGCAAACTTACAAAGACCAAAGTGGGCTTGGGTGGGCTATGGACCTCCTTGGGCCGCCCATGCTTGGGCCCTCTTCAGCCGCTAGTGAATGGGCCCACTTGGGCTGCCCATAGTGGGCGTGAGGCCCATTAGGCCCTTCCTTAGGCTTAGGCCCACTTGGCTCCTCGTTCGCAACCCATTTCTACTTTTCCGAAATTTTGTAGTCCACCGATGAAAAATTGAGTTTTCTTTCCAAGGTGGCCTTTTTAGCTTTTTTTGTAATTTGTCGATCCCCCTCATAATCCCGTCCCATAGATTGATCATCATCGCAATCTCATTTTGTAGATTGGGATTGGATTGAGGATGTCACATTTCTTGTCAAACCCAACTTACTATTCTTTCATTTTTTTTTTCAATGTTTTACTTATCTTTCCTTACTTTTCAAATTTGGTTTGTCTTGTTTAATGCATCTTTCTAATGAGAAAGTAAAAGCTAGGAAAAACAAGTCACGAATGATTATGCTTTCACAACTATACTAAAAGCCACTCACAACAAGAGGGGAAAAATCCTAATTTGAGCTTGTTAGATGCAGACGACGAATTCGAGCCGTCAATGGGACTTTTAGACGTAGAGGAGACAAAGGCAATGGCGAAGGTGGAAGCGGAGTTCATCAAATGAACCGGTTCCGGTTCCTTTCCTTTGAAATTCTTCACAAAACTTAGAGAGAGAGAGAGAGAGAGAGAGAGAGAGAGAGAGTCTCTATAATCTGCAAAGCAAAGCACGGCAGGAAAGAGAGCCCGGGATGGACATCAGTAACGGAGGGAGGAATGTCATCAATAATGGAGCGAGAAAAGAGGGACTTCCAAAAATTTCTGATAAGCGGCCCCGCTTAACAAGCGTCACCCTTTGAGTAGAGTGTTTCAATGCCGAGTTGGCAAATGTAGTATAAACAATATTTTCTCAGGTTGGGACCATTGATAGTTTGCTAAAACATGGATACCAACATGAGGCGACGGCTAAGGTGGCTAGTGCCATATCATGTAATCGATGCACAATCAGCCAAAGAAAGAAAAAATAAATTAAATCGGCAGTGGTTATGTTCAATCTTCTGCTACAAACATCAATGCGGAGGTACTTTAAGATCCTTCATGTGTTCTATTCTCTTCTTTATTGCCTTCCCGAATTTGCAAAACCACAAATGCCAAAGACCTGAAGGAAAAACAAGATAAGAAGTGGGGATTTAAGAGGCATCTACAAAGCTTACCGTCATTTTCTCAACTTTTTAGCCACTTTACCTTGTACAAGGTTATGGAAAACAAAATTGTAAATTGTTTTTCTTAGATTCTTTTTAAGGCAAAAATCACTAAAAGCCTAAACTATGCCTATTGTGACACATTTACCCTTCGTAAAATTTTTGTCAAAGAGAACTATTAAAATCTACCTACATTGATGCTAGAAAACAAATGATGTCGATATGGTGCTCACATGGCTTAACTAAAAAAAAAACGATGTTTTTATTGAAAAATCATCTAATGAAACCTTGATAGAGGAGGGTGAATGAGTTGTATAGGTACAAATTTAGCGTTTTTTTATGTTGCAAGAAAAAGTTCAAGTAAATGTCGCAGTAGGTATAATTTGATTTTTTTTTTTGTGGCTTTTCCCCATCTTCTTATAAATAAAAGTTGACATTAACTGTGTGCTATAGGTGATTTTGATTCTTTTGAATGATAGTTGCTCGTGGAATGAAGTGGTTTGTGTCGAGCAATTTGCTCATGTTTATAAAGTTGTTCATAGTGTCGGATGAATTTAATTGTTGACCCATAAATCTTAAAAAATGTCTTTCTTGCATTTGAAAAAAAAGGATAGGGAAAATAGAGATTTACTCCAAAAATATTTCTTTTATGTGTATTGGATTCCTGCATGTAATGTTATGGTGTTGTTTAAGGTTACCAAATAAATCTTAAAAAATGTCTTTCTTGCATTTAAAAAAAAAGGATAGGGAAAATAGAGATTTACTCCAAAAATATTTCTTTTATGTGTATTGCATTCCTGCATGTAATGTTATGGTGTTGTTTAAGGTTACCAAGCATAATATATATATATAATATATATATATATATAATTGAGTTTATATATATATATTATATAATTGAGTTTACGGATTTTCCAACACATTATCCATTTCATTCATTGATTTTCACATTTAATCTTATTAATTGATTTTGGGCCATCCTGCATATGCAATAGGGGTTGAGGATACCTTCAGCGAATTTTGTGCAAAAAAGAAAAATAAATGAGTGGAGAGACCGAGCGAGGTCACTAGGTGATTTATTAGTTTCACTTTACTTTTAGTCTAGAAAAAATAACATTTGCAAGTTTACTGGGTAAAAGATTTATGACATTAAAAAATCATCGATCCAATTTCACATTTAGTAAAGATTAAAGATACATGTATAAACGTGGTTGAGAGGTCCATGGGCCATCTAAGCTTTATAATTTGAAGGACGAAATGGGCTAGTCTAGGCAAGCAATCCCTTTTTTGGACCCAACCCAAGTTTCTTATCCAACTAAGCTTGATCAATTTTATATAAAAAGAAGTTTATTATTTTGTGATCATGGACAGCTTGGGCAAGGATAGGTGTAAGCCTCACAAACCCACCTATTGAATAGATTTATTCAGTACTTTAATAATTAAGAAGTCTCTTTGTACAACTGGAATCATAAAGCAATTACCAAGCTCCCGATATACAAAATATTTGATTATGGGATCTCGGCTCTCAACATCCAAATTGTATATAACGTGGCTATTGAGAAATCACTTTATAACTCTTTATCCTAGATAGATCATTTATTAAGAAATACCAAGCAATGAAGCTATGCATCAGAATATTAGTGAAAAAATCTTACTTTTGAAAGCATCGAGTACTAAGATAATTTGCATGCTAATTGTTGGTAATATAGAGTTAGAGAGAAAATAATGACAAAGTGTTTATGATGGTCCAGTCCTAATTAGGGTTGTACAATATGTATCTATATGAGTGATTAATTACAATTAGGGTATAGATAGAAACATAATTATACAAAAACCCCATACTACATATAAGTAACACATTAATACACCCTCAATCGGAAGTAGGTGTAACAACTCAGAGATTGATTCTTGATAACGCATGACGCGAATTAAGTAGTCTCTTGGTGAAAATGTTTGCCAACTAATTCGTTGTAGAAATGCAATGGGCAGTGGACACGTAGATCGTTGGAAACAACTCACTCTCAAACAAAGTAAAAATCCAATTCAATGTGATTAGTTCGAGCATGAAACATAGGATTAGAAGCAAGATAGGTGGCAAATATGTTGTCACAATTAATGGTGAGAAGATTAACAAGGAAGACTCCAAGCTCACAAGTAAATGACAAATTCAAATAGTCTTAGCAATATAGTGAGTGACAGCACGATAGTTAGCCATACTACTAGGACAAGCTATGATGTGTTGTTTTTTGGCAATCCATGAAATAAGATTGGCGCCTTAAAAGAAACAAAAATTTGAGGTGGATTGTCAAGTATCAAAGCATTTAGCCGAGTCTGCATTCGCATAAGTAGTCAATGAAATCGGAGAACATCATTCACTAAGCAATCCATGGGTGGATGTGCCTGCTAAATACTAGTATATATGTTTGATTGCTTGGAGATGAGATGATCTAGGTTGATGCATGAATTGACTAGCCAAGTTCACATCAAAACTAATATTAGGTCTAGTCATGGACACATATCATAGAGCACCAATTATTTGTTGTACAGCATTAGAGAAGTGAGAAGCTTACCATTGTTAGCAGATAATAGTCTTGAAGCTAGAGGAGGAGTAAATTCAAGTTTGACCTTAACCTCAATAAGGTCAAACTTGTGCAAAAGGCTATCAAAATACTTGGCATGAGATAAAAGCTTATTATTATAGCCGCAATGCTAAGAAAATAGTGAAGTGGTCTAAGATCTTTCATAGCAAATTCATGTGAGAGTCAACATACAACCTTAAGAAGAAACATAGATGAATAACAAAGGATCGGCCTTACTTGCCATGCTACCCAAAGATAATAAAAGGTTGTAGATGCAATGAAGCGTGCACATGGAGCTTGTTCTAAACCATATATGGCTTTCTAAAGATGGAGCGTGTGATTCAAGAACTTTGGATGAGAGAAACTAGGCTAAATGTAATGGTTTTAAAGACTAGGCTAAATGTCTCATCATATTTGAATCTGACTTACTACTTAAATCCTTGAGCAACAAGGCAGGTTTGGAAGCATTTGATAGTTCCATCGAATTATTCATTGACCTTAAGAACCCATTTACGACCAATTAAATTCTTAGAATGATCAAGTGGTACTAGATCACACGTACGATTATTGACCGAGGTATGAAATTCATTTACCACGGCCTCTTTCCAACATGAGTCAAGAGTAGCCTTACAGTAGTAAGTTGGTGCCTCTTCATGAAAAGAGGGAGAGAGATTAAAAAAAAAAGATGGGTTTAGAAACTCTAGATTTAGTATAAGTTTGCATAAGATGAATAAGAAGCAAAAAAACAAAAGTGAAAGAGTTGAATAGAGATGTAGACAGGATTTGTGGATCTGTTGTGGGAGGAATTTGGTCGAGAGAGGAGTCGGGTTGGGACATGGTGAGTGGGTTTGAAGAGAGGGGCGGTGGATGCAAAAAGGAATTGGAAGTAGGCTAGGGTCGAGAGGAGAGAGGTGAGTTAGGAGGTCGACCAAGAAAAAAGGAGAGAGGCTAATGAGGAGCTTGAAGACCAAAAGAGGTAGAAAGAAAAATAAATTGATGGAGGAAACAAAAAATGAATAGGTTAATCTTGAACAATTGGTTAAGTAACTAAGAGTCGAAGGATTTTGTAAAAAGAGAAAATTATCCTCATCAAATCCAACATAACAACGGATAAAAATACCACCACTTGACCAACAAGGCAATGATTAAGAAATACACATGGAAAAAAAATGAGGTGTAAACTTATGAGAGACACGGGGCAAAAGAAAAGGATAACAAACCCACCAAAAAAACATGAAAGAATGAGTAATCAAACTAAAATCCAAATAAATAGTGGGAAGGAGAAATATCATATATGACAAGAGTGAGAAGTCAATTAATAGCATAAATAGAGACGAGAAGAGCATCAACTCAATATAAAGGAGGTATATGAGCATGGATTGATAAGGTTCTGGACATTTCAATTAAGTGTTTGATTTTACGTTTTGACTAATCATTTTGAGATGGGGTGTTTATATAAGAAAATCGTTAAATAATACCATTTTCATATAACTATGTTTGGAACAAATTACTAGTATATTCAGATCCCCCATTAGATTGTACAAATTTAAATTTGACATTGTAGAAATTTTTGATAAAACAACAAAAACAATGAAAATGTGTAGGTTACATAGATGAACAATGGAAGCAATGAAAATGTGTAGGCAATTCAAATTTATTTTTCATGTAAAAGACCTAAGTAAAACGAGACTCGTCATCTATGAATAATATGAAATATTTGAAACCAAAATTAGATAAAAGTAGACTCATTCATACATTTGAATGAATTATAGCTAAAGGAAAAGATACATGATGACTAGCAGACTTAAAAGGTAATAAGTGAGATTTGTCCTCAAGACAAGATTAGAAAGATATCGACTTAGAACTAGAATTACAAATGAGACTCAAAATTTGTTTTTTAGGATGGCCAAGACAAGCATACCGGCGTGTGAGTGTAGCAGAGGAAGTCACGATACAATGCAAGCAACATGACACCAATAAGTTGGAAATCGAATAATGACATAAGAAGAATCAGGTTGAAGGAAAACTTTCCCAATTCATTAATCCTTCAAAGAAAAGGATAAGCCATTAAAATCAATGGAACAACAATTTTTATGGCAAAGTTGAGCAATCGAGAGGAGATGGCAAGCAAGATTAAGAACATGATAGATAAGAGATAACAACAAAGATCGAGAAAAGGTATGTAAAAAGGCTTTATCGATTTGCTTAGTAAGCAATAAGTGATCATCACCAACCGATCAACGCATGATGAATATTAGATGAACATGAGGCAATCAATTTCTGAGAAATCATTCTTCTTGGATGAGGAGGCATGATTGTAGAGCACCAAAGGAAATGACTGTAGAGCCATTGGTGACCATGGTGACAAAGGTGTCATACTCATATAAAGCCCGTTGAGGGCTTGAATTGCGAAGTCCTATTAGAGACGAAGCAATTGATTGTGGTGAGAGTCCGCAATTGACTTAAGATGTCGCAAATAGTCCAACATTGCCTAATCTTTTTAATGATGTTCTGAAAATCAAGTTCCAGTCCAATTTCCTTGGCTGCTTTACGATTAGGAAAACATCATCTTGAAGGAAGCCAAATCTCTAGAGATACTCAAAAGTTATGAACTTCATGAAAAATTTCTATCATGAGAGTCAAGTTGATCAAACTACAAACGCATCGATCTATCTTGATTTGAGTGGAATCAGAGGTATTGATCATCACAATGCCATTTTGATAATTAATAAACTTTGATGGACACAAAAAAAAAAAAAAAAAAACTCATCCACATAGCCTAGCAGATTGTTACAAATAAATATAGGTTCAAATTGAGATTTCCATGGATGATAATTGTCTGCATCAAAATTAATGGAGACGAGATTTGTGATGTTTTGCTAAACCCATCCACACATTACTCCAATCATTGCCTATCAGGTATTTCATATCATTCTAGTTTGTCTCATGCAGTTTTTAAGCAGGAGCTAACGAAACTAATATAATGGATTTATCAATTTGAAACCTTCATGTTAATAGTCGATTAAATAATTGTGGTCAATCAAATATCAAGTTGGACTCTTATAGTCAGAGAGGGCGCTCCAAGATATTAGAGTTAATGAAGCCTAAATAATAGGATCGTTAATCTCCAACCTTTATGTTTATAGTCAATTGAGCCACTGTGGTCAATCAAACGTCGGGTTGGACTCTTATAGTCATGCCTGAGAGGGACCCTCGAAGATATTAGAGCTAAGGAGACTGAAAAAATAGCATTCTCAATCTCAAACCTTCATGTTTATAGTTGATTGAGTAACTATGGTAAATTAAACATCGGGTTAGACTCTTATAGCCATGCCTAGAGAGGGACCCTCCAAGATATTAGGGCTCAAATTTCAAAAATTACTCGAAACACGCCCAAAAAATGGCCTCAAATGCCTTCTAGTGAGCTTTCGAGATTCTACTTATGGTTTATACCATGTTGAAGCCCATCCAAATCGAAGTTTATACCATGTCGAAGCTAAGGTGCAAGAATTCTGATCTCTATTGATGAAACTCCGTAAATTTTTTTTAATGTAATTCACGTGAACTATTTGATAATGGCAAGCTCTAGAGTCCCAAAAATTCATAATAAAAAATTTCCCCAATTAAACTTACATTAACTATACAAAAATGAGACCCACCCTATTTGTGGGTGTCCTAGCTTGGGCCTTTCCCTCTCTAATTACGGAAGGAGGGAGGTTCGAGTCTCGGCATGCGCATTGCGTGCCTTACCTGCAATGTTGTGGGAGGTGAGTCCCTACGCGCCGTCTCAGTTTTACGTTCGCTGGCTGCCGGCTGTACCGTGATTTTCGAGTCAAAAAAAAATATATATATACAAAAACGAGAGATTTGAGGAGAGGCTGTGGGCCGGGCCTTGCTTGCTTGCTTGCATAGAAAGTCAGTGTCAGCCTTATTTCTCTCCTCCTTTCTGCGGAAGCCGAAGAAGAAGCAGAAGCCAAAACTCGCAGAGAGATTGAAAGGGAGGAGACGGGATCAGCAACAAGCGATCGGAGAGCAGACGAAAATGGAGGCGCCGAAGACCATCGCCCACGAAATCGGAGGCGTCCGGGCCGACGCCCTGCGGTTCGGCCTCCAAGGCGTCAAGAGCGAGATCGTCGGATCTCACCCTCTCGAATCCGCCTACCAATCGGTAAGCCCCCCTTTTTTTTTCTCCCTTTCCGTTTGCGGTTCTGCTGTTTTGGATCAACATGTTGTTGTCTGCGAATTGGTTGGTTAAAGAGAGAAACTTGGGGTTGGTCGGGTTCTTATAGGCATGGGAAGTGAAATTGGTGAACCGGGCTCGGTGCTCGTTGGAATTGAACTTGCCCAATCAGTCGGTTGATGTTCTGCTTTGTTTGGAATGTGAACTTTTTGGGACTTGTTCTGGGTTTGATGCTGGAGTGTTGGGTTTTCCATGGTGAAGCGTGTGAGTTTTAGGGTTTTGCCTCCCTGTTTGTCTGTCTGGAGTACAAGTACCTCGGCCTTTGTGTCAAATTGTTTGCTTTATTGAACGTTTGTTTTCTCCGTGAACCGATGGGTACAGTTAAAGGATAATCAAGAGGACATGAAAAGGAGAATGCTTGCCAACACTTATGGGTCGGCCTTCCCCCTGAAGATGGAGCTGGATAGGCAAATCCTTTCCCGGTATGACCCTTCATTTGTCCCATTATTTCTTGAAGAGGATACTTGATTCCGTGAAGTTAGATCTTTAACCTTTGTAGTGGAAACTCTGAGTGATTATCTCTTGCAATCTGAACCTAAATGAGTGTCTGTTGAATTTCTGATTCTGTCAGAGCCGCAGTAATTGGGGAAGCATACATAGTCCTTTGAATTTCGGGATAGTTTGCGGATGTCTGTTGTCTAGCTAGCCACAGTCAAATATTTGACAATGAGATTGGTGGGAGCCTCTTTGTTTTGCTATATTGCGAGTGGAATAGATCATAGTCTTTTCTTTGCCTGTGGCTGTCATCCACTGAGTACAAAACTTGTGGGTGCTCCTCAAAACAAGTTGACCTTGAACAGCAGTTTCTTTTGTCTTAGTCCTTTCCACGGGAAATTGTTACATGAGTAGGTATCCTTTGGTATGGTTTGACAGGGATCCTATGTTAAAAGGTAAGAAATAAAAGATGGCGGTGAGATCTAGTCTGGCCCAAGTTTGGGGATACTTTTAAACTGGCAAAGTCATGCATCAGACTGCTGTGATTATCATTGTGATTGTTGTAGATAATACTAAGGGGTTTGATAGGAACTAGTTGAGTGTTAATAGGGAGTAGCTTCTCTTTCTCTTAACTTTGGAGAATCCGTATGTATGAAGAGGGAAAAAAAAGGAAAAAAGAAAGAACTAATGACCAAACTTCATTTTAATATAAATGAGCTCTCTCGATTATCGTGTCTATGTTTGACTACTTAAAGTAATTGCAAGTTATGACTCCTCATTTCTTTATAGTAAATTTATTAAGTCATTGCGACTGTGGTGCCTCACTTTCTTGAAAATCAAGAGCTGATGTCAGCTGTATAATCCCTTGCCCTGAATGAACAGCAACCCTGGATTTAAATATCTGAGGCTTGCATTGAACAATCCCATCTTATCCATTTCAGTGTCTTTTATGTAACTGGCCTAGTAAGTCTGTCAGATGCTGATTATAAAGTTTTCCTTTCCATTGTACTTTGCCAACAAACTTTTTGGTTAGAGAGCTCTTCAATCCTATATGTTCATAAATTGGCTAATTAAGTGGCTCAGCTATGCTGATCTGAACTCCCTGTGAGTAATCCCTTGTTTTCTCACTGCCTATGAGTACGGCATTCTATAATCATTGAATCCTAGACGTTAAATTATGACCTGGTTCTCTTCTTCCCCTTCTTGTTTACGGAATTATTCTCTCCCACCTAGTAAAATGTGGGCTTTTATGACTTCAAGCTATTATTTATATTTTGTTTAGGTGTGGAACCATTGCATTTATGAGTGGAATATATTCCACTTAAAGTGAGTTGAAAAACTCTATCTCTAACCTTATGTTGGTGAGGAAAGGAGAATAGATCTTGTAGAATTTCCGAGAAATTCTCAAATGAAAGCTCCTAGATGTTGAAATTTCGTCTTACATTACAAAGAACAGAGATATCCTATCCAGAAACCTTGAGGTGTGTGGGGGACTAATATTATTCATTGGACATCTCATGGAAAACCTTTTTTGCTCTGCTTAACGCTGTTCCTCTTTTGTAAGGCCTCATTGTATTAGATGACCTCCTTGCATCATATCACGGCAACTACAGCAACATCATCTAAACATTGTATTTTGTCAGGTTGAAGATTTTGCATGCTTATGCATTTGCCATCTTTCTCACTATTGCAGAAGATATTTGACATAATATATATATATATATATATCTGTTGCTTTGTCAGTTATTCCTGTCATAGTTGCATGGCTGTTACGCAATTTGGAACTCATATGTGCAGTTATCTGCTTTTTATAGTTTTCTTTCATAAAGTTTGCATGTGGTGCCTCACCATGTGTAGAATGTAGGTAGTCTTCACTTGCTCTTTTGACTACGGTATTCTGTAGGCAGATTCTACCATGAAGTAGGTTTTCTTTTTGAACTGAACTTAGATATTTTTGCAGATTCCAAAGGCCCCCAGGGCCAATCCCATCTTCAATGCTTGGTTTGGAGGCTCTCAATGGGAGCTTGGATGACTTTGGCTTTGAGGATTGCTTGAACGGTAAAGAATTGTACTATGATTACTTCACTGTCCGGACTGTCTACATGTGTCTCTTTGCTAGCATCTTTCTTGCTCTCTTCATCTCACGGCGTAGCTGCAAGTTGCAAGAGCTGGCATGTTAATCATGATTTTGGTGTCTGGTTGAGCATGTTAGTCATTATATATTGTTTCAAATTCTGGTGAATGTGTTAACATGGGGTATTGGACTATGTATGGTATAATTTGATAAGAACTAGTCGGCAATGTGATTTGCGTATTGTTCTGAATGTAGATCCCAGTTTAATAATTTAAGCTGCTTATAATGGTCTTTTTCACTGCGAATCACTTAATGATGGCTATATATTCTTTTGTTGGTGTTTTCTGCAGACCCTCGTGACTCTGAATCTTTCCGGCCATTGGACATGCATCATGGGACGGAAGTCCGCCTTGGTCTTTCCAAAGGTCCAGCTTGCCCCAGTTTCATGTAATTTCAGTCTCTTCTTAATCAAGAAATCGGAGTCCTGTTCTCTGGAGGAAGCTATGTGGATTAAGTTTCAATTAGAACTGTATGCGAAAGCTAAATTATCATGCATTCGAAATTTGAGAGGAAACAGGATGTATGTGTCAGTTGATGTCTAGTGATTCCGAATGATGTGGTGCACACGGAGTTTGCTTTCTTGGATGCTGTAGAAAGCGGTTCTCTGAAGAGTGTTGAATCTGTTTGCCGAAGTTTATTAGCCGAGCAGGAGATTTATTCCGCCATTACGGTGCAAGCATGACTTCCTTATCACGCCTTAGAGCTGGAAATGGTTTGGGTTGGGTTTGGATATTGATCTGTATTCAAACTAAACCACCAATACGCATGTTCACCCATTCAATCCACTTCAATTGCATACCAGGAAAACGAACAACCAACAGAAAAAACTATGAGAAAACTGAAAAAAAGGTGATGTCAGCGTTACAAGCAAATCTGCAATGACTCTCAAAGCGATTAGAGAGAGATCATTGATGTTGTAGTTGTCGTGGCCGAGTCATTGCCCCCAGTCATCGTCTTGTACTCGAGCTCGGTGCTTGAACACGAGCTTGGTTCTCGAGCAGGACGTTGGCATGAGGTCGCGACTAAGGCCGAGAATGAGAAGTGTGTCAAATGGATCAGAAGTATGAAGAGAGAGGGAGACGGCAAGATCGCGAAGAAAGAGGGGCAGCGATCTCCAATGTCGGACATTGCAAAGCGAGACCACCGCTGCTACTTTCTACGCTGCTATGCTGGTGAGATTCACCGCCGTGGGCATGGGACAATGACATGCCCGGTGAAGCACCACTAGAGGAGGCCCACCCTACTTCCACCCTCCAAACGCAATTTCTCTGAGAAGTATTCTGATATATTCTCTGTTTCTACTTTTTATACTTCCTTTTCTTTTTCCGAATAATGTCAATTTTAAGCCTAATGAAATGGTTTGAAAATGGATGTGTTTCAAAACCCATAAAGATCCACACATGTTGGGTTTTGATTTTCTCCACAGAAAAGTATTAAAAACCGTTCTTACTTTTCATTCCCACAAAGGGAAGAGAGGCGAGCGGCATGGAGAGCGGGCTTGAGGGAAGAGAGGCAAAGTGGCAAGCGGCGTCAAGAGAGGGTGTGAGGGAAGAGATGCAAGTGGCATCGAGAACGAAGAGGCCAAGTGAGAGCGGCGTTGAGCGAAGAGGCGAAGAAGTGAGAGTGGCATCGTGAGAAGGGCAAGCAGGGGTTTGTTTTAAAAGTGGTAAAAATGGAAGCAAACTTGAGATATGAGTGCAAAATGGGAAGTTTTGACATTTTCATCAAACGTGGGCTCAGTATTCCGAAAATACAACTTCTCAAGGCATCTCCAACCTTACATAGAGCCAAAGTCCTTTAGATAGCCTTGGAGATGCAATTGCATTTTATGTGAGTCAAAAAAGTAGTCAAATGTCATTTGCATTTAGCCAAAAGATTTTAGAATCTCAAAGCCCATTTCAAATGCTAAACCGGTTGCTCCTTCTTTGTTCTCTCCTTTCAGCTCGTGGTGCAGTTTAGGAAAACCGTGAACTCAGGCAGCAAGAATGACAGGAAGAAGGGATTGGGCATGGGTTCCTTGTTGGGATCCCACAAGATCCAGGTTCCCACTAAACATCTTGTCTTGTTCATCGGCACGACAAACTCCGGAATCTCACTAGCGAGCTCGTTGTAGGAGAAGTCGAGGGTGTCGTTGCCCAGGACCATCCCGCGAGGCCTGCGGGATCTCCGTGGAGAGCCGGTTGCAGGACTTGCACAAATTTTCAGTGAGAAAAATGCATTTGCAGGGTGCATATCTAAGCATTAGACAGAAAGTACCACCCTGATTAAGTACAGAACATTGGATCCTCTGAAAAAACGAATACAATGTTGTGAAGCTAGCATCTGCAGCTTCCATCGGGTACGGCTTCCTTTAGATCAGCATCACTATGAGTTGAAAGTAGAGAATAAAGAGAAGAAGAAAGAAGAATGTGGGATCCGCAAGGAAAGAAAAGGAAGCATTCAAACAAAAAGAGGGACAGCGGGGGTATACAGGAAAGACACTGTAATAGGGAGTGTCGTAGCAAGGCTCGGGATGAAATAGCGCCACCCAAAATAATTACTGATAATATATTGTGAAAAATTCAACTTAATTCATTTACAATCTTGTCGAATATATTGTTCAATTTCAATAATGGTCATTTTTTTAATGTTTGGTGAGAGATTGATAATCTTTATCTATTGATTTTCACTTATCATCATCATCAGACGGCCCTCTGTTTTATATTTTCAGCACTTAGGATTGTTATTTAGTACTTAAATCTTGAGCACTATATTTTCAGTTTTATCAGACTGGATTTGAGTTAGAGAGTGAGTCGGTGACTTAATTTGCCACATACTTCTGCGGAACGCTCAATGCGGTGAACAAGAAATTTGTGCTGCCGAAAGTATTTTTTTCCTTGCTTTTTCTTTTTCTGCAGTAAGGCATATGTACAATCAACGGGGCAGGACTAAATCGAATGGCTGACAATGAGGATACAATTAGGAACCTAAAACCTTCAAAAGTAAACAGGGAAACTGCTTCACGTTTTTACCAAGCAGACTCTGAATATCAGGTTTTCCATCATTTGCTTTCCCGTCAAATTAAATCACAATCAGTTTATACAGGAACAATACATTGAGTTACTGTGACTCCGATGGATGTCGTGATGAGGATGATCCCTCGGTACAAGATCAAGAATACAATCTGGATTTATAACAAGTCCAAAAAGGCAAAAAGGAATTGCAGGGGTTCTCTACTCGGCTGGACCAACCTTGCCACTTGCAGGAGCGAGAATGGCAAGGACAATAAATCCACCCAATACCACAACCAAGATACCCAGTGAGTTCATCAGCAAGGCCTCTGGAGAATACCGTGATATTATTACCTGATTTGTCTGAAGGAATGTGGCCTTCTCTAGAAAGCCCGTGAGAGCAGTAGCAATGGCGAGAGCATAGATATAGACCCCAAAAAATACATGCCAAGGAAGTAAAGTGCCTCTGCTAGTCCTTGAGCCACCTGGGTACCAGTAGATCACAAATCCAAGTGCCCACTGAAGAGAAAAACAATGTGAAAGCTAAATCACTGCTTAAGATGCACTAGCAAACACGAAAGACAATAGAATAGATTTTACCTGAATGCCGAATAAAAGAATGCAGCCGAGTCCCAACCAGGAATGCAGACTGTAAAAATTGTCGATGCCCTTTTCGTTATGAAACTTCCATGCAGCCCAGATTCCAACCATACTTAGACAGAAGGCGAGGAGTTGTAGTGTAAGATGAACTAATTTTTTAAAGCTCTTTGTTCCTGAAACTGTCTTGTATGCGAGCATGGCTGCACACACCAAATTTAACAGAGTAAACAGTAGTCTACCTTCCACTACAGTACTAGTTAATATGGTCATGGTTATCTGAATATCTAATGCTCTTTCCACCATGTCTTTCACACATGGCTCTATACAGAGTTTATTAAAAATTGCAGGGAAAAGAATTTACCTTCACCATTCAGCAGAATGAGGCCAATCACCATTAAAACAGGATGGACCTATAACAATAAAAAGGAATCAAGGTTTATAATACAGAAAGATAAAGATGCTACAGAGCTCATATTATTGCGATCCCACTCATTAGAGCTCTTCAGTGTATTGCAATTTTGTAAATCTCTGGCATCAATTTACATGTTTCAATTCAGGATAAAAATTCTTATTGCAAAAATCATCTGTATGAAACTAAACCTAATGTAAAAGCAAATGCACAAGCATTGCTCTTGAACTGAATGCATCTTAGAACAGGAATCTGACAGGAAAAATCCCCAAAGTATGCTAGCATAAATAACCTCCGGTCTACCCCAATCCAGCACAGGATGTGATCCTGTATCTGTTTTGGTCTCTATTCTTCTTCTTGTTTAAGCAACAAATTTCCTTTTCTCTATTTTCATGATAAAGAACTTGAATTGCCAATAACTTAACTAAAGAAGATAACACATTCCCTTACCACAGTATTCTCATTTTGTTTGAAACTTTAGCTCCTAAACAGGCCCAAATGTCTATGTTCTACAAAAGCGTCTTCCATGCAATTTCCATTTTCACATTCCACCAGCAATTCCTAATGTTATTCATATTATTCTGCTGGCTGGCTAGAAATACCAATTTAATTTCAATTAGCCACAAAACACTATATATCTAAACATTCCTGAATCCTTTTTGGCATACCTATGAATGTATATAAGTTCACAGCATTCAGCTAGGGAAGAATTCTTAGATCTTAGAAAGATATTGCGGCTTGTATTTAAATGGGAATACATCAAGAAATCAACTGGGCGATTACATTCATGGTACTCATCAAGAAATCAACTGGTCATTATCTTATCCAGGTCAGCCTGTTGAACGATTTTAGCATCTGCACCTAGCCCATAGCAACCCTTTGATAAAGTAGGTCGACGTGAACAAACATTGAAATACCAACCTCCAATTACAATCGGTTAAGATAGGGCTCGGGAAATACTAAAGCAAGTCCATCCATTTAATCAATGCAGCATTTTGTGTAAACAATCTCTTAACCCACACGGGCACACCTGTCAACTGATTCTAATGATCATCGAGACATTATAATTGATAAGCTTCATTAAACAATCAACATCCGACTCAGGAATCTCCATACCCCTCACTCAACAACAACAGCACAACCTCCAGCACTCACAACACAAGCATTACTCAAATTGGAAAAACCTTCTCAATCCGCGAACCAAGCTTCCAAGTCACAACCATCCAATGCACTCAGGCAAGAACGTGAAACGAACCGAATCAAACGATACCCAGAAAAAAAAAGCAAAATGCACCCACCACAGAAAGCCAAGAACCCAAGAGCATCCATCAACAGTGACAACATATGCACTCCTCATTCAACACGGAAGATGGCGGAAAGGGAAATCTGTTTTTTCTGTGCGTGTGGATGTGTGAGAGAGAGAGAGAGAGAGTTACGTTGAAGATGAGATCTTTATCGTCAGAGACGAGGGCGAGTCCTCCTCTGAAATGGACAGCCCAAATAAGCACAAGAGAAATGATGGTGATTCCCATCACTCTTATGATCGGTACGATCGGGAATCTCACCACCGGTACACCCATTGCTGATCAATCACAGAGAGAGACAGAGAAGAGACAGAGGGTACAGTCTTGGGCAGTTTCACACCAAAAGGGGTTTGCTTGAAGAGGGAGAGGAGAGTACAGCCTTTGGAGTTTCACATCAAAAGGCAAAGGGGTTGCTTGAAGAGGCAGCGTGGTCTCTCTTTTTACTCCTTCTCGTGGGGGAGCTCAAGAAAAGCACAGAATCTCAACTGCTCCCAAGTTGCAGGTTGTCTCCTTCCGCTTCCAATAGCGAGACTTCAAGAAGAAGACGGCCGGGGGGCTTTTCGGTTTTCTTGCGCGGTTCGAAGACGGCGACCGGTCTTGACTTTCCTCGTTGATGACTTGCGAGATGACGACAAGTGAAATGCCCACGAACCAATGAGAATGATCGAATGATACATCAGGAGATCCACGTGGCAGTCCAAGTGCCAACGGGGCTTCATCAACAGTTGACTTTGAGAAGCTCCCTTGATTTTGTGAGAGGGTCACAAATTTTTCCCAAATTTCAGCCTGGTGTTTCCCATTCTCGCCCAGGGTTACATGATTAATGATTTAAAAGAACTCAATTTATATAATCTATAAATCATCTCATTTACCCTATTAGAGGCGAACATGATTGCATGATTTGGTTCATAATTGTAAGTCAAATCCAAATGCGTTCATCACGAAGGGGTTCAATAATTACAGATTTTGGCAATTTCAAATTAAAAACTGATTTGAAAGGAAAACAAAGGCTCAAAAATTAAAATTGTCTCTCTACTTATTCCTTTTTTGCCCAAAATAGCCCAAAATAATCCTTGTACGTTATTAAATGGTTCACTGGCGGTCCTTCCATTAAAATGCTTCACTGGAGCGTTGAGGTAAACGCATAACAAATATGAAAAACGAATGACACAGAAATATATGCAGGAACAGAGAGAAAGAGAGAGAGAGGGGGGACTAAGACATTACCATCGACGATCACTTGACGCCTTAGCAGCAGTAGCTACCTCAACGGCAATCGCCCTACAAGAGATGTACGACCGCCGCATGGCGGTTGGTTGCGGTAATCGTGCGTGATGGTGGTGCTTAACTCTAGATCTCAGATTTGAGATTCGTAAAAGAGGGAAGAGATAGTTCACGAGGCAAGCGCACGAGGCGATGGCTATGGCGAACGGGGAGGTGGTTTGTGAAGCGACAATGAAGACACTTGGGTCAAGACTGGGGCGTGACAACGTACGTGCGACTAATGTCGACATGACTGCGCTTCCGGATTTAAAATTGGGGAGAGAGAGGAGACCACGGCAGTCACACGATGGCCACCACCCGAAGCTCGTGAGATAACCGATAATAGCTTGCGAGAGTAAGTTGAGAAAGAAAGTGACGATGTGACAAATTATGTCTTGGTGAGAAATGCGACTTAAAATTCTATGTAGAAAGCGAGGAGGACAATCGTAGGTTTAGAAATATCAAGATTGTATTTAACTCATGGCATAAAAAGCGAGAATGTGAATCCAGTGAAGATGATCGCTAGGGGTGTGCAACGGGAACCACCCAAAGCAAGAACCGCCGGACCGGATCGAACCAGTTGGTTCTAGGTGGTTCCCGAAGAGGGCGGTCCAATTCCCGGTTCCCATTCTTGAAACTGGTGGCCAGTCGGTCTGGTTCCCGGTTCCAAGGTAGAAATCGGACTGACCATATTAGACCGGCTAATATATATATATATATATATATATATAGAGAGAGAGAGAGAGAGAGAGAGAGAGAGAGAGAGAGAGAGCCCTTTGCCCTTTTCATACCTTCCCTTATTAGTTTTCACTTTATGCTTTACCTTCCTTTTCCAATGAACACAAGTTGAGAAGAAGTGAAGAACCCGCTAAAAAAATCAAAGCTTGAGACTGTAAGCTGGGCATTGCAAGCTTTGAAAATTAGTTTTCGCTTTTTCGCTTTTTTTTTTTTGTCCTCAAACAACAAATTACCGGTCGGTCCATTTCTTAGTCCTAGAATTTGGGAACCGGTCCTCCAAGTCTGGTTTCTGATTCCACCTCGAAACCGAATCGGATCGGGAACTGATCAATCTTAATGATTGCTATGGGATCAACTTTGCCCAAAGATAATACAAAATATCATATGCCAACACTGTTATAACAACAGAAAAACAATACATTGTAGTAAGTGGCAAACATATTATTGCAATACTATTCACTCATGCTATTCACTTTATGTTGTTCAACATTGTAGCACTTTCATTGTAGCACCTCTATAAGAACACTTCCTCATCATAGAGTAGGGGGACTTGAAACCATATCTGAGAGAATTCTCTCTTCTTCCTCCTTTTCACCCCCTTTTTTAATCATTCATCACGCTTCAAGCTTTCTTACCTTATACCCCTAATCACAAAGTAAGTTTGTCTTCAAATACATTTAGTGTAGTTTATACAGGATTATCAACTTACATAATAGTTAGTTAACATTTTCTTGTAATACAGATATCAATACTCTTTGAAATTCAGATTACCGCCCTAATGGATGACTTAATATTTTAGTTTTTGCACTTTTTAATACTTGTAATTTGTAGTTTTATAATACAAGTTCATACCACCTACATAGTTGGTTTTTGTTTGCTTATACTCTTACTTTACATCTTATATATTGCTTTCGGACCCCATATTATTTATAATGTTCGAAATTTTATTTACTTTAATCTGCATATATACATCATTCCTTTACTTAGTTTATTTCATTTTTATAATAACTTCATCCTTTGAATTATTATACCATATCATACAAACCTTCACAGAACTCTTAGAGTTTTTTGATAATTTTAGAGACATAGAACCTTTAAAATTTTTCCATATAATAAATAGATCAAATAAACGTAGATGTTTAGATTAAGTTTAACTTTTCTCTTACTCTTAAATTTGCCAATCTCCTATACTTCATTGTTCTCTCATATAGTACTCTAAGCTTAACCCCTTTTATTAGATTTGTTAATCTCATATACTTCATCGTTTCTCATATAGTACTCCAATCCTAACTCATAGATTGAGAGCCATTAGTTGGCATCCTTCTTGTTTCTACAAAGTGGTCCAAATTGTAAGTCCAAGAGAGGCGGTGAGTCCATTGGTTTAACTTTGTAATGGTTCTAAAGAAGGAATAGTTCCAATCTGTGGATATGAGCTTACTTAGAAGATCTATGTTTTTCTCTAGTTCTCTATCACAAATGGATTCAAATCTAGGTCCTATACATATAGAAGAAGTAAGGATAGAAGATTTCAACAAATCTATAGAAAATTGGGAAATTCTTAAAGTTTAGCTTAAGAAAATATACAAGCAATTGAAATTTTTCAAAAAATCTGATTACGTTATAACTACTAAAGAAAGAGATGTTCCTCTTTCTAACTCTTATAAGAAAATACATCTTTTAAACCAAGAGTCTATCAAGAAACATAGACAAAAATACAATTATATTCATATAGGCTTTGTCCAAGTAGGAATTAAACCTCTTACAAAATAAGGTATAAATACATCGATTCTCTTAATTCTATGACACTCACATTTTTTAAACTATGATGAATCCACACTCGGTATTGTAAAGACAAGTCTTTGCAAATGACCAATACAGTTTGACTGCTATCTCAATTTCTCACTATCTCTTAAAGATAAGAATATCCTTAAAGCACTCACGCTTCAAATAAAAACACATAATTACAAAGTAGCTGATAGATCCATCCCCTTAGCTCTTGTCTATAGGATTCATTATAAAGCAATGGCTTCTGCCTTTAGAGAAAATGCTTTCAAACACAGTTCACAAGGAGGAACACTTCTCCTCCATACTGACATTTTTAGAGTAAATACAACAATTCCTAAATTTTTTTAATTGGAATCAAGTCACTTTACCAAAACAATGGGAATTAGAAAATCAAATTCCCCAACAAGTTATTTAAAATACAAATCCGATCAATGTTATTAAACATCCAGAGGGAATGGTAACTATTATGTTTCTCAGAAGATCTTCCGATTTAAGATCTAACCTGTCATTTCATACATCCTCTTCAAGATCAGTGGACCTTAATCATAATCTTCCACCTTAATCACCATTCCACCAAGTACTCATAGGAATACTTCTATACAAGATACAACATCTTTACCTCCTAATATTCATAGAAATAATCTTACAATACTACATGAACCAGAAATTAGTAGTCTAGACAATAGATCAAGGATTTCCAATCGAGTTTATCAACAAAACCAGCTTGAACTAGTCTTAGAAAAAACAAACTCTCCTCATCACTCTATAACATATTTACAAATGATAGATGCATAACTAAATGTTTTGTAAAAATAATTTGAACCAAATAGAGCATTCCTTTTAAATAATTTAATTCGGAAGACAACAAATAAATCAGAGAATTGTTCTTCAAGACCTTTACTGATAAAGCAAAATATATCAATCAAAAATATTACGACTACATATATAAATATGAAGTCCATATATATATTTTGATTGGTTAGAAGAACAATTCATTGAACTAAAAGAAATAATAGCATTAGATCATCATTACGAGTGGAAACTCGATGATGGTGAAACCGCAGAATCCAATCATCCACCACTTAAGAGAATAAAAATTCAGCATAGAGAAAAGTGAGGTAATAGCTACTTTTCTTAGGATACTAGCCGAAACAAATTCGCTTTATACTCATAAGGTAATTGAACAAAATAGCTGTGCGTGCGTGCGTGCGTGTGTGAATTGCCTTTGTGACTAAAATGCAAGCCGCCATGGAACATCTAGTCAGATTGGACAAGGAGGGCCCTATCTAACCTTGTTTGACCAGCGGAGGGAAAAACAAAATCAAAGGAGAGGAGCTTTGGAAAAGTATCAGCTAGTTGTAAATGGCGGCTCAAGGTCATTGACCGATAAAGAACGAAGACTTGGACTTTCATGAGTTGTGATCATCCATTGATCTCTCCCCCTAGTTCCACATCCCATCATGTGGAAATGTCTAGTTGCCAATATTCCAGAGCACGTCCCATCAACTAAAAAGATTGGTACCATTTCCTCCTAAGTTCGCCAAAATGGACCTCAGCCCTTTGAGGATGACTCTCCAATGAAGAGAAAATTCAAGATCGGCGAGCATGAAAAACGCGTAGTTGTCGTATTATCAATCAGACAATTTACACTCCAGGAAAAGAACATGAACTAAGCTTATGGGGAACTCGGAAGTTAGAGCTAACAGCATCGGCTCAAATCAAACTTCTACAGTTGCAAGTTAAGTAAAATATAAGAAAAGTAAGGAAAATTTTAGATAACATAATTAACATCTTGTGATTTAGTTGAGTTTATATCCTTCTTTTTGCTAAAGATGTTTTTTTTTTTTTTGGGGTTCAATCATGAGTTTCTAGGATCTTACTTCCATATTCAAAGACTTGTTCTCAAGTTTCGGATGTGTTCATCAAGATGTGCTCACTCAGTTTTTGGGTGCACGCCCCATAGGATGGCATCGGTTTCGAAGGTGTCCTTCATAGCCATGAGCTTCTCAAGTTTCATTTACATGTTCTAAGACTTGGTCTTAACGTTTGTTATGTGTTCTTGATGTCGTGTCCCTGACTTTCTGGGTGTGTTCAACAAGTTTTGGATGCGGCTAATATCAATTTTCTTTCATATTCATGCAAACAGTTCTACCATGCATGACAATCCATTTCTGGATGTGTCTGACCACGATCCCCACTACTTTTATATTTTAGAGATAACATATGATACAAAGTATAATTGTGCCGACACTTTTCTTGATTTTTAACCGGTTTGTCGTTACGCTAGCTGCCATATATATTCTAGTCACTTGTGCCACATGTATACCAATTGATTGTGCCACATGCATGTCAATCGCTTTTAACATATCAATTATGAGTGATCGGTTCTTAATTTATGGAATCGGGAATCAGTCCATCTGATCTTGGAACTAGATTGGATTGGACCATACCAATCCAATTCAGTCCCTAGTAGGTCCGAGAACCAGTGTGATTTCTCTTCTTCTTTTTCCCCCTATTCCCTAGTAGGGAATGGGATATTGGAACCGGAGAAGGGATTGTAAGAACTCGTTTTTATACTCTCGCAAGGAATGGGACATTGTTGCAGGGTGCAAGTGGGTTTATGAAACTTGTTTTTGTTATCTTCTCTAGCCTTTTGGCTATAAAAAAAAGAAAAAAAGAAAAAAAACTATTAGTTCAATCTAGGTGGCTCGGTCCATATCTAAAACGGGGAACCGAACTAATTATCATCAGTTCCAAATTTTAAGAATTGGAAATTGTTCAAAATCAATGGGTTCGATCCAGTTTCTATGTTCAACCCTAATATCAATCATCGTTCTCCTCTTCTATACCAACAATCCATGCAAGACATTTCAAATTTTGATGCCAACATTGGCCAATGCTAATCACGCACAAGACAATCCTTCTGTTAGCCAATCTGATTGGCATAATTTGCGTGATCTCTCATAATCATAAAACGATATCTTATAATCTGATTGCCTCACAAAGCTAATGTCTCTCCTAAAATGGCGGATACCTACTTTGGCCCTTTTTAGGTCCCAACGGGTACCAATTAATGAGGACATTCTTTTGAAGATATATGGCCTTGACATTGAGGCCATTTTGGTGGGGATGTGCAGAAGAATTTCGAAAATCATAAAACTATCGAAATCTACATGGCTAGATAAGCTTGTGGGAGAGTTTTAGATGCCCTATAGTTAGAAATCCCCGAGTAAATGAAATGTTCTAAACCATAGGCACTTAACAAACAATTCAAGATACTTTGCAAAAATCAAATTTTAGACATAGAATATAATTAATTATAGGGTGCACTGCAAATCCTATAGTGTAATCGAGTATTGTCATGAACTCATCCAACTTGGCTAACAAAAAATAATGACATGTCTTTATCTAATATTTCTCTCTCCTAAGTGATGATGGCGTGGCTAAAACATGAAATATAAGGCCAAAATGATTCTATTTTGATCAAAATTTGATATTTAATACAAATTTTGTTTAAATTATATTTAAAAATGTTAAATTAAAAAAAAAAGGAAAAAAGGAAGAGGAAAGTAAGAAATTAGGCAAGCCTTCACCACCCCATCATCACCAAGAAGGGCCAATGATTAAGGGTGTGCATGGTCCGGGCGGGCAGTTCCCAGCCTAGAACCAAGAACCGCCCGCTAAGGACCGATTCCAAAAAATTAGAACCAAGAGCCACCTATTAGTTGTATGAATCCACCCGAGAACTGGACTGCTAGTTCGATTCAGTTCCCAAGTGGATCCATGGAACCAGTCTCACCAATAATAATATCGTTTTTTAAGTCCCGCCGTGAGTACTCTTCATATCGAGTAATATTTTTCTGTAAGTCGAACCGGCTTAATTAAGGGTACCATTTTTCTTTATTTTATTGGAAAACACTACCAAAGAAGAGAAATAGGTTTTTTTTTTTCCCGTTTTTGAATTATTTTAGTTGAAATCTAAAATATTCTTTAAGTTTAAGGTTCTGGATGATTGTCATACGTAGATCATCTTTTCCTTTAACCCCTAACAGTGCTCAATCTCTTACAACATTTGCTTACTGAAGTCTTTATGTAGAAACATTTCCACCAATACTTCATATATTCTTGAACACAATGTACTATGTGAGTCCCGGAAGTATCCTTTGAAGGAGCCATTTGTTGAGTTGTTGAAAGACAGCTTATACACTTTACTAAATTCTTATAAAAGCATGGAAACCATGAGAGGAGATGGAGCCCTAAAATTTAAGTTGTTAATTAGTAATTTTGAAATTTATTTTAATATTAAAAATTAATATATTATTATAATATAATCGGTTCGGTCCATATGGGCGGATCCACCCATGGAACCGGGAATTGGACCAGTTCCGTCAAGAACCACCGGTTCCGATCTAATTCCGGGCTATCCGGGTGGGTCTTGGTTCTTTTGCATACCCTTACCGATGATGGCCAGGGTCGCTAGACCCTTACCAATGGCCAATGAATCCCCCAGATCAAGCGAGGGTCGCTAATCTAAGGGTAGCCCTCATTCAAGTTTGGGCGAGGGCCAATGACCCTCACTTGATTTGAAAGAAGGCTGTGACCCTTGCTGCCTTTGGCCCTTCCCAGTGATGTGCAACCCCTATCACCTAGTTTCTCACCTTCTTCCCTTTAAAAAAAAAAATTATTTAAAATTTAATTTAAATAAGTTTGTATTAAAAATTAGATTTGGACTAAAACAAAGTCGCTTTAGCGATGACATCACCACATTAGAGAGAGAATTTATTTTTAAAAAAAGTCATGTCTGCATTTTCCGTTAGCCAAGTTGGATGGAATCAACAAAAGAACTCGATTACACTAATTTAACAAATTTTAGGAATTGATTACATTTTTTGTAAGTTTGAGTACTTTATTGCAATTTCGTGAAAGTTTTAGAATTTTTAGTGCATTTATCTCTTGGTTATATTATAGCTTCAAGTTTTTTTTTTAGCTAAGATCATACTAAAAGATTTGTGTACTGGCCGTTGTTTGGCCGTCCTTTTCCGTCCCAGCACCCTTCCACTCACTATGACTTGTTGTCATTTTGAGTGTAAGTTTTGGTGCCGAGATCTCCCTTTGTATAGTTTGATTATTGCTCAATATATTTCTTACTTTTACCAAAAAAAAAAAAAAGATTTGTTTACTGTTGTTACATTTTAATTGACATGAGCATTTACTTTACTTTCTAACATACTGACTTTATTTAAGTAAACATGTTAGTGCACCAATTTGACGTCCCAAGAACCTACATTGGATGGGTAGGGCCTGAGATGTATTCATATATAAGACCATCTACAAATGATCACCGTCGTATGTAGTTGCTGTTAGTATTCCCTTTTAGGGCTTGGCCAACATGAAATGGACAAGGACGTTGTAAATGTTAACTGATTAGGACTCCCCCAATACATATGCATCTCATGAATGGACTAGGACTATCCTCAATCTTATGAGGGTATTGAGTTGACTAATAATAATGCAAGAGGGTTCGAACAAGGATGCTGTTTTTAGTAGGATTCAGGGCAGTATTGATGTTCCTATCAATGGTAAAGGGTACACGAATGGATTGGATCGCATGTCAAATTAGGGTGGTATTGTTTGGTTGACATTGACAAGAACGTCAGCCCCATTATAAGGGGAAGTTTGCAACATTGTCAAGATTCATATCAAATAGAAAAAGTCCACCTCTTGTGCCTTTACTTAGATTATCTCTTTTACGGGTTTGACCTAAGTGAAACTGATCGGGTTGGTCCCATATTTTAAAAATCAGGTTTTTGATGAAAAGGGTAGAAATGTACGTGCCAACCTTAGTTTTAAGAAACTGTTAGGCAATTTTGGAGTTCCGATATCGGGAAGTGGAACCTTCCGTACAACAACAACGTGCAAACTCATCCACAAGCACGTCCACTTAACCACACTTTCTCACCTCTTTTTGTTGACCACATTCAACCCAACAAAATTAATTAAAAATTCCATAAAAAATTCCTTTTTCTTCTGAAATAATACAACAAACATAATTCGGTTGTGCTAGCACTCGTGTTGATTTGTTAAGCAAAATTAGCTCAAGATCCTAGTCGGTCAATGTATGCGATAATTTTGAATTATTCCTAATTTGTAGTTTAATCTATCCAATAGATCTCAAATTAGCATATGAGATAGGACTTGACCAAATCTCAGAGCGTGTTTTTTTTTTTTTTTTTTGGAGGGGGGGCCGTAAGTCCTCCATAACTTATCAATCACCAAAGGAGAGATATAAAACGAGGGAAATTCGATACGATACGTATTTTTAAAAAATAGCTGGAGTGTAACCTATCCAATATTCAATGGAATTACGAAATGCAACGGAAGTTAAGTGACAATCAAATTTTCCTGTCCTAAATTCCAATTGTTTACGGAGGGTTGAGCCCTTATATGCTAAACTACACTTCAAAAACTGAGTGGTCCGTAAACCCGTCTAGAAAATCTTTGAAAAAAATTATCAAGAAATTTATTAGTTGTGTCACGACAAATTCCATTCTTCGGTTTGAGCATTTTGAGATAATAAAAAAATTCATAAACTTATCGAGACTTGCCGATTCGAACATAAGCATTTTAATTATGTTAATGAGTTATAAATATTTTTACATTTTCCCAATTAAGTCCATCCTAATCAAATTTGGCAGAAAATTACTAATATGGATATTGGATGTCTTATGTGATATGATTGATATTGACATGAAGAATTATAATACTTTTTTTCCGAATTTTTTTAATTAGTTTTTAAAATTTTTCCTTTTCTTCTTTTGTTCTCTGACTCGAGCTCCACTTTCGATTGTTGTCGAGGCGATGCTCCCTCTACCGATTCCCTAAGTCGAACGCTATCTCCATCGATTTCCTCTCCACTCCTCGGCTACTCAATCGGCTCCGTACCTCAACGCACTCTCTCCACCACTCAATAAAAAGAACAGGTTCGCCCTCCCATTGAGCCTTAGCAAATTCGAGCTCCTGCCGCGTGTCGTTGCTCTCCAGCACGATAAACCCCATGCAAGGTATCTTCTTCTTCGGCTTCCATGGAACCCTGGAGAACTTATGAAATCAAAACCCTAGAGTTCTCTTTCTAACAAATCAGTGAGGTAATGAATCGTAGATAAAAGGAGGAGTCTTTTTTTTTTTTTTTTTTGGTGGGGGTTGGTGTTAGTGTCGAAAAAGGACAGAGAAACCTTTTCAATCGCCTAGTCCACTAAATGAGGCCATCTTGGTCCACGATCGGCAAGGATGCAATGGCTCTCACTAGCGGTTGGTGAAGGCGTCGCTACTCTCGCTAGCAATTAGCAAGGGCTTCGTTGCCCTTATTTGGTAACCCTCACCAACCTAAGTAAAAAAGGGAAGAAAAGAAAAAAAGAAAGGAAAAAACAAATAAAATTTTTAAAATATTATTAAAAATTTTCCATATCAATGCCAATTGTGTCATGTAGGACAATCGACATTTATATTATGATAGACTCAATTGATAAGACATGAATTTGGTTCATGATTCAATTAGCACAATTAATATGTTTATGATTAAATTGACAAAAATGCAACAGATTTCAAATTTTTTTGATAATTTTTCTCTCGAGGGTTTGACCTTCGATGTGTCATCTCAAGTCATTGCAACTCGAACCCTTTGTTTAGCTATAATGGAACACAAGGGATGACTCATTGGGTTTCAACAATGACACAAAGATGATTTAAACGAATCCATGTTATTAGTATTTAGAAGTTGAAATTAGCGAGATTCCGAAAACCTCCCCCTCAAAATTCCTCTTACCCTCGGACTTTGTTTTGAACCATCCTAAACTCAACACCCTTTTCGTTCCGATGGTTCCGCTGATGACTTTCACACAATTGTCATTGTTGCATGGAAGGTTAATCCCAAAACATCATTTCTTATGTTACATTGCCCATTTCAACCTTTGCACCCGAAGAACAAGACCAATTAGGCCCTGTTTGGTTTAGCATTTGAAATGCTCATTTGAGCTCTAAAGTCTCTTGGCCAAATGCAAAGGTGTTTGGTTTGTTTGTTTGCGCGACTTTGGCGAGATGCATTAGATCTCCAGCATTTGGCGCAGGCGCTTTAACGCAGCTCTCTTAGTGTCTTTTGGAAAGTTGATATTCGAAATGCAACTTTAGATTGCTCATCTCTCCAGGTGGAAAAGTTCGACGTGCTTGAATAATAAATATAAAAACAAATATGTTTATATTTTTATATAAAAATATAAACATATCTATTTTTTATGTTTTATGTTTAATAAATATATATTTATAAAAAAATATAATATATATTTATATATTTTATATAGATATAAACATATCTATTTTTTATATAAATATATTTTATGTCTAATAAATAAATAAATATATTTATAAATATAAGCATATCTATTTTTTTCTTCGATTGTTTTTATATAAATATATATTTTTATATATATTTTATGTTTATATTTTTATATTTTTTATATAAAAATATGTTTATATAAAAAATATAAACATATTTTTGCTTTTTTAATTTAATAAAAGTTAATTACAAATGCAAATTTTACCAAACGACATTTACATTTTGGAAATCTCCCTTTACCCAAAGATATTTGCATTTCGCAAATCGCATTCCCCAAAAGCCGAACCAAACGGGCCTAAATGCCCCGTATCCAAGGGGGCAAATCCATTTAACTTAAGCCTCTCATTAATTTGGCTGGCACTTTTGCCAAGCCACCGAATTTTTTTGCCAAAGCAGCTCTCACTCGATGCAAAGAATCCGTCTCCCTCTCTGACGTCACGAGCTTACCCCTTTTTCTAGAGAGAGAGAGAGAGTATGAGTGAATGAACCCACGTGTTGACAACCCACAGAGAGAGAGAGAGAGAGAGAGAGTGTGTGTACCGTTTGCGCTTATCCGCATCGACTCCAGTCGCCTCATTCCCAAGTAAGCCGGGCCCCCCAACCTCCTCTCTTTCTCCCCGCACGCCTCCGCTGGCGTCTCCCGAATTCCCGCAATTGCCCCTCGGCGCCCGCCCTCCCCACCCAAGCCGACCATGGGCAATCTCGTCATCTCACCATCCCACCCCAGCCCAGCCCACGAGCCCCCACGTTGGCGGCCGGAGATCGCCGCCCGCTCCCCCTCAAAATCCCCCACGCTGCCCCGCTGGGCTCCCCCAAATCACACGCCGTCGGGAGGGCAGTACCGTCATTTCGCATTAGGAATTATTCCTGTCGGACCAACTCATTCAATGAAAAAAAAAAATAATAATAATAATAAAAATAATTGACGGAAAAACACCAAAAAGAGGAGAACGTGAGCCATCCGCACAAAAGCACCCCCAAAAAGGTGGCTTTGCCCGCGGAGGAGAGAGAAAAGAGGGGGAGGCAGGAGGAGGAGGAGGAGGGAAGGAGTAAGGAGTTCGTTTGGAGACGTTATCGGACTCGAAGGCCCTCAACTCGCCGGAATTCAGAGCCCCCCTTCGCGTCCGTCACTTTACAGTGACGAGCGAGAGCGTGCGACGAGCGCCCTCTTCTCTCTCTCCCCTTCCGATTTCGAGGAGCCAGCCAGCCAGCCAGCCGGCCAGCCAGCACCACCGACTCGAGTTCCTCTCGCGCTAGGGCTTCTCGCTGTCGCTGCGGCCGCTGCCTGTGTTCTCTCGGCCGGCGATTTGGGTTTTAGGGTTTTCTTTGGTGTTTGGGCACGAGAAATTCTCGTGCTGCTGCTTATGAATTTGGAGCCGCGATCTGGTGAATTCGGCCGCGTCGCTGTCGCTGTCGCTGCTGCTGCTGCTGTGGGGATTGCGCGGGCTGTCCTGGTGTGATATGTTCACCCCGCAGAAGAAGGCGTGGTCCGGGTGGACCCTCTCGCCCCGGGGCCAGGCGCCGAGGAGCGGATCCGGGTCGGGCCCCGACCCGAGCGCCGACGGGAAGGGGAAGAGCATCGTCCCCGCCGACCCCGTGACCCCTCTCCTGGGCTCGAACGGGATGGTGGTCGTGGACGGAGGCGGCGATCCGGCCGGCAAGGCTTCGCTGCTCGAAAAGGAGGTTGGTGGATAAATTCCTGTTTTGCTTGTTTTCTTTTTCTTTTCACTTTCTGTTAGTTGGGGCCTGTTCTTTGGCGACTGGGCAGTGGCCCGTGAGGGTTGAATTTTCTGCATTTGCTCCTTTTAGTGCTCTGCTCTAATTATTCACACTAACTTCAAGGTTTAATAAGCTCTGCATCTGCCTGTGAAACTGTCAATCGAGGCAATCTTGATGTTCCGCCAACTCAAGAGATGTAATAGTCTAGGAATTCATGGTAGATTTGTGGCAAGTTCAGTCCTTCATAGGAGTAGAAAACGGGTGAGTAATGTCAGTTACTTTATGACAATGAAGATTATTGAAGCAATGTTGAATATGACAAGAGAGCTGTTGTCTGGGGAAACTGGTGCCAATAGGTTTTTTAAAGCCATGGAGAGCTTTCCCTCCAAAATCAGTGAGAGGGATGGCAGTGAGGGTCTTCAGTAGATCTATTTGTTCAGAAAGTAATATCTCTGGTTAGATGTATTAAGTAACAAGTTCCTTAAGTACATGTGACTTGACTGGATTAGTGAAGATTAATTGATTAATATAATTGGCATCTCCATAGAAGGGCCTTTGCAATTAGGCATGGGGTCCATTGCAAGAAATTGATTGCCCTAGAGAATATGTAGGTGAAGATAAATTATGCTTGGTCGTGAGCTTTTCATTAGAATTGCTGGCAAGTGGGGAAGGTTACATGTGAAAAGAGCACCTTTGGTCATGTACTAAAACAAGATTTACTATGAACATCATCAGAACTGAGCAGACTTAAGTTTCTTTTGCAACTTGGTGAATTTTATATAAATCCTGTTCTATGTCAATTTAGTGCAACCTTTGCTGTAAATTTCTGGCCATTCTATGTCTATTTATACGTATTTTCTTGGTTTAAAAGTGATAATAAGCCATGAAAGTTGTGGTGTGTGGCATGTGGAAATGCACTTATATGGCATCATTCATGGAGGATCCACCTTGTGAATTTGTGTTTTCATCTTGTCAATTTCTTATATTGCTCATCTTAAATCAGCGCATGTTGCTCATGTCCTTAGCGTTTCTAAATGTTGCATTTTGGGAATGCATTAATGTTGAGAACCCTTTCCATTTCCTGGTTTTTGGTCCAGCTTTTCGAGTACCAATATAATATGGGACTTCTTTTGATTGAGAAAAAAGAGTGGGCTTCCAAGAATGAAGAGCTGAGACGAGCATTGGAGGAAATAAAGGATGCTCTTAAACGCGAGCAAGCGGCTCATTTGATTGCTATGTCAGATGTTGAAAAACGAGAAGATGATTTGAGAAAAGCTCTTGGTGTCGAGAAGCAGTGCGTGAGTGATGTAAGATCTCTGTTTTAAAATTACTTTACCTTTTCTTTTCAGTCCAAAAAAATGTATGGTTGAACTTTTTTTTATGTCTATGATTGCAAAATAGATGGCACGAGTTCAGAGGCGATGCCAGCAAGCATTTTTACTTGCTGCCCTTTGTTTAACTTGATTGCTAAAAATTGCAAACTCAATGTCTAGATTATGGTGCTTTTCTGAAATAACTCCCGTCTTTGCTATGGGAGGGAATCTACCTAAATTGGACCACGTCTTGCTAGTTGGTTTCACAAAAGCTACTTTGATGCATCATAGGACAATGTTTGGTTGTCTCCTTATTTTTTAAGATGCTATCCTTTTCTTTTATATAAAAGATAACATTAGCATGTGGCCTTCAAAATATGGATTTCAATACCCCTCGTTTTCTAGTTTAAAAACAGATGTATATTGTATTGTAGTTGCACTTTGATTATCTAATTGACCATAATTTAGTTATTAAATTAGTGTTGGTATCTTGAAGTCATCTCTTTTTATATTTACCTATAAAACATAAAAGTGAATAGGCTTGCAACATGTACATGATCACTTTTATCATCTGTTTTTCTTAACAGAGAAATTTGTTCTTCATTCAAATTTGCTGGGAATGTAATTGAATATCCACAATATCAACATTTACATAACTATAGCTGTCTGTGTATGCAATTTAATTTATAGCACAATTTTGATGTTGAACTTTACAAATTAACAGTGTAGAAGAGGAAGGATCGGATATAGTTTCACATGCAAAAATCTTCGCTCATTTGCAACTTACAACTCAGTCTAAGTTGGGAGTTTTTACTGCCTCGAACTTTGTATTCATGGAAGTGACAAGAAAAGAATTATGAAGTAGCATTTAGATATGGTAGGAAGGTTTGTGTGATGGTTAGCATTTGCATAAAATGATGAGAAGCAATCATGCATATGTCAAGGCTAGTATTCGACGAAGAAAATGGTTTGTATGTGCAATACCCAGGTTTTCTGTGTTAGAAGATCACGTCTTCTGCCGTGCCACCCCACCCCACCTCCAAAGTGTGTAGTCTTTTATTTGCAGTGAGATTAGCTTATATGTACTTGGTTATCCATTTCTTGCACGATGGATGATGTTAGAAAGAAAATACCTGGTAATTATTGTTCCTTGTGTTGGAAATGCCGGTTGCAGCTGGAGAAGACCTTGCGTGAGATGCGTGCAGAGTATGCTGAAATTAAATTTACAGCTGATTCAAAATTAGCTGAAGCTAATGCTTTGGCTGCAAGCATTGAGGAAAAATCTCTTGAAGTAGAGGCTAAGTCGCATGCTGCGGATGCCAAACTTGCTGAAATAAGCCGAAAGAATTCGGAAATCGAGAGGAAGATGCGAGATGTGGATGCTAGAGAAGCTTCTTTTCGAAGGGAACGGTTATCATTCATGACAGAGTATGTCCAAAGCATGTGCACTGCTTATTTCACATGTTCAGTTGTAGCTATTTTAGTTTGTGGTTGTAGCTCTGGCCATTTAATAGTGTTCATACGGTTGTCTTCTTTGACAAATGAGCTCATTGCAAATTTTCTCAGGCGTGATGTACATGAAACCACTTTGTCCAAGCAGAGGGAGGACTTGCAAGAATGGGAAAGAAAATTGTGTGATGGAGAGGAAAGGTTGGGAGATAGATTTAGGGTTCTGAACCAAAGAGAGGAGATGGCAAATGAGAAGGACAAGATATATAAGCAAAAAGAGAAGGATCTTGAGGAAGCACAAAAGACGATTGATGAAGCTAATCTAACATTGTCAAGAAAGGAAGAGGATATAAGCAGCAGGCTGGCAAATTTAAAGTTGAAAGAGAAGGCAAGCCTTTCTGATGCTGATCACTTAAGATGTTGACAATGGGACTATTCTAATCTAATGCTTTCTTTTTTGCTGCAGGAATTTGAAACAATGAGAAAGAACCTAGAATTAAAAGAGAAGCAGTTGCTTGCTACAGAAGAAAAGCTCAATGCTAGAGAAAGAGTAAGTTGTTGAAATTTGGAGATTTGCATTTACATAGTATTTGCTGGTAAATAGATGTCTTCATGACTTACTCATCATCGGAGTAACACGAGAATAATATATTCTACATAACTCACTTTTTGTGGTGCAGTTCACTATTTTTTTTTTCCTTCCTTCCGCTGGCTATCTACTAACAGTCAGGTCGTGGTGCTTCATAACATTCAGTCTCTGCACACTGCCAGATCTTCTATCTCTCCAATATCAACCTTCCCCTCCTTGCCTGTGCTCCCCAAAATAAAAATAAATTAAATGGAAACTATATCTAATGTGGCATAACGTGATGGGCTTGATCAGTCTTGACAGGCTTACAGAGACCTGTGTGTCATCATAAAGATATGTGCTAGAAAAATTATTCCTATTGGAGTAGCCCTTATCAGTCACTTTAATTATCAAATATCTGTAGCAATTTAACTATTCTTCTAAACATTCTTAAGATTTGACACTCCTTTGTGCTTGGTCCTTTTCAGGAAGAAATTCAAAAGCTTCTTGATGAGCATGCTCGTGTTTTAGATGTGAAGAAAAATGAATTTGAGTTGGAACTGAGCAAAAGAGTAAAAAATTCGATGAGGACTTAGAAAGAAAAGGATTTGACATACAGAAGAAGGAAGCTGAAATTAAGCACAAAGAGGATAAACTAGTGAAAAGAGAACAAGCAGTGGAGAAGAAAACGGAAAAGCTCAAGGAGAAAGAGGATGACCTGCAATTGAAGTTGAAAGATCTTAAGGAAAAGGAGAAATTTCTCAAGTCTGAGGAAAAGAATTTGGAGACTCAGAAGAAATCGGTTGCTATTGAGAAAGAGGAGTTGCTTAGCCTTAGGGCTGCTCTTGAGAAGATAAGAGCGGAAAATGAAGAACAGCTGGTGAAGATCCGCATGGAGAAGGATCAACTAAAAGTGAGTGAAGAAGACAGGTCAGAATTTGTGCGTTTGCAATCTGAATTGAAGGAAGAAAGAGAGAAGTGCAGGCTTCAAAAGGAGCTTCTTTTGAAGGAAGCTGAGGACTTGAAGCAGCAAAAGGAAGCTTTTGAGAAGGAGTGGGATGAGCTTGATGAGAAAAGGACTCAGATCGAGAAAGAAAGGATGGATGCAGAGCGACAAAAAGAAAAATTTGAAAAGCTCAAACATAGTGAGGAGGAAAAACTACAAAGGGACAGGATGGAGAAAGATGATTACATAAAAAGGGAGCTGGAAGATCTACAACTGGCTAAAGGGTCATTTGAAGCCAGAATGAAGCATGAGACTTCAGTTCTTGCTGAGAAGGTGCAAAGTGAGAGAAGTCAAATGCTTCGGGACTTTGAGCTTCAGAAAAAGGAGCTCGAGACTAATATGCAGAATAAATGGGATGAGATGGAAAATAACTTGCATGGTAGAATGAAGTCATTTGAGGAAGAAAAGGAGAGAGAACTAAACAATATAAACTACCTGAGAGAAGTAGCCAGAAGAGAAATGGAAGAAATGAAACAGGAGCGAGCAGAATTGCAAAAGGAAAGGGAAGAATTTGCTGCAAATAAGAAGCATCTGGAGGATGAACAAGTTGAAATAAGAAAGGACATTGAACAGCTTGTTGCACTTAGCAAAAAGTTGAAGGACCAGAGAGAGAAATTTATCGAGGAGAGAGATCGCTTTATTTCTTTTGCTAAGCAGCAGAGTAGCTGCAACACGTGTGGGGAGCTTACTCGCGAGTTTCTGCTTTCCGATCTACAATCTATATCTGAAATTGAGAATGCTGAGCTTTCTCGGTCAAAGTTGGCTGAGGCTTATGCAAAGGAAGAGGCAAATACGACCTTTAATCCTTCTGGAAGGCCAAATACTGATACATCTCCAAATTTAGTTGGTTCAAGCATGCCTCACACATCTGGAACTGTGTCTTGGCTTCGAAAATGCACGACTAAGATATTTAGCTTCTCCCCTGGCAAAGCAACCGATTCCCATCCAGTTCAAGATCTGACTCAAGAAGGACGTGTGCATGGTGATCATGTAAACGTCGAAGAACCCTCCAAAGAGAATGCTGAAAATGATGCTGAGGTCTCTTTTGCAGTAGCAAGTGTTTCTTTTGATGTGGAGGGGTCTCAGAGGGAGGATGAAGGTGGTCAAGATATGTCATACGATAGCAATGTCAACAGTAGGAGACAAGAAGTTGCTGAAGATTCTCAGCCTTCTGATTTAAACAATGGTGTCCGTCAGCCTCGCAAGAGGGGCAGACCAAGGGTTAACAGGACACGTACTATGAAAGAAGTTGTCAAAGATGCTAATACCTTTCTTGGGAAAGGTTTTGGTTCGAATGAGACTGAGCAGGAGAATGGAAATGTGGAGGACTCTGCTCCTACGAATGCTGACAGTCGGGATGAAGCCAGTCTTGCTAGTAAAGGAAGACCAAGAAATGTCCGCAAGAGGGGTCGTGATAACACCACAGTGAGTGAGCATGATGCCGATGACACTGAAGGACATTCTGATAGTGTGAGTAAGGGCCAGCGAGGGAAAAGACGGCAAAGAAATACTGCCGCCATTCAAGCTTTGGGTGAACGGCGATATAATCTCCGACGGCCGAAAGGGTGGGTTTCTGATTCTGGTTTTTTCTATATCTTTTTGTGGCTCAGTTAATACATGTAGTTCCTATGAACATTTGGTGGCGGAATTTATTTTTGCATCTCAATATACTATCACATAATGTTCTTTTGGAGATTGGGGTTTGAAACTTACTCAAGGTCTACTCAAGGTCACTGTGTTACTTCTCTATTTTTGATAATCAGTTTTCTCATGTTGCTATAACTGTCATATGTGTTTGTGCGTTTTGACATTACAGCTGTTTTATTTAATGTTTGACAGTGGGGTCAAGACCACTGCATCTGGCATGTCTAATGACCTGAACAAGGACAATAAAAAAGAAGCTGATGGGGAAGCTGCAGAGGAGGAGATTCACTATGCCAAAGCTGCTCCTGCACTTTCTGTTACGGTTGCTAGTGAAAATGGCAGAAGTGCACATTTTGTGCGTGTAAGTAATTGGTTCTCATGTCGTGTTTTCTGATTTTTGTGAATCATCATGAGTTGTTGTTCACTCTGTTTGTGTCTTAATAATTGTTTGGCTCTAGGAAAGCGTATTTATGCCTTGTCATTTTGCAGTGTGGCTCGTTGGCAGATACCCAGGATGGAGATGCCAATGGAACAAAGGAGATAGTCGAGGATCTGGCATTGAGTGAGGAGGTGAATGGGACACCTGATAAGGGAGACAAACATGACAACAGGAGCGAGTCCCTAGGAGTTAATGCTGTCACGCTTGATGAAGATGGGGATGATGATGAATGTGAGGTCGAGCACCCAGGTGAAGTCTCTATAGGGAAGAAACTTTGGAACTTCCTCACGACCTAATCAGGTAGGATCATTTTCCAGTCTCGGGAAGAAACCCCGGGGCTGCAATGTGGCCCCATCAGCTTCTTTAGATAATGCTGCTGGAGCTTCCCTGATGTGTAGTAGCCATTTATGTTAGTTCAGCACAAAAGGTTTTCCTAGGTTTGGGAAGGAGAGGTTTGGCACCCCTTTCTATTTAGAAGGTTTCGGGATGTTAAGGGCTTTGATATTTTGACCATTTTTTTTTTTGTCTTTTTTGTTTAGGTGATCTATTGGCAGTGTTAATAATACTGCATGTTATGATGCTCTTGGTCTCTGGCTTCTAAATTGTTTGTATCAAATACCTGTAATTTTTCCCTGTTCCGGTCGCGTAGTGTGTGAAACTTGTGGATTTAATTTTTTTTTTTTCCTTTTGTCCCCGTGTGCAATGTTATTAGCCCAAGACCTGCATGTCCTGGTCTCGAATGCTGATCATGATTAATGACTTTCAGTGAGACTTTAGCTTTGCCAGTCGGTGCTGTAAAGCAAAACGGGCATGAGAACGGGTATGTTTGGTGGATGGATTGCTCTGTTGTGCAGGATGTGTGGCGTGATGCTTTTGCAGGTGGAAGATATCTACGATTCCAGTTCCTTGATTTTAACTGCTGTAAGAGTTTGTTGTGTTACATAATCATGCGTGCTTTTTAGGCAACAGGCTCTCCGGAGATATACTTGAAAGAAGTATTCCGCACCGCCGTACACCAAATTGTCTTAAAAGAAATTGTGGGTTCTCTCTCGTTCGTGGGTATTTATTGCCTAAAGCCTCATTGGTGCACGGCGTAGTACTTATTGACTCTTTTAAACAGAGGATCGTGATTTTTTGTTTAGCATTTTGCAATTTGCACATAGTGTGTAGCATACACAACAACTTGTAAAGTAGATAGAGGATAGGGTAGGATTAGATTTAAAAAAAAATAGAACTTAATGTTTCAACTTTCTTTAGAACTTGAAAATGGAATCACAAAAAATTATGCTCGACTTTGAATAATGATTATGAATATTGTAATAAGTTGGAGGCGTTTTCTAATTAAATGAAGGTGAATCGGACGCATTCTCGAATTTTTAAAAGTAATGATTACGGGCGCAAGAGTGGAGCCAACCCACAGATAAAATGAATGGGAGCCAATCCGTGGACCCTTCGTTGGGGTCTTTTAACCGTTTGGTTGTATTTGGTGAAGTAGAAATTATTTTGGAAGTTTTATCCTATCTGGTATTTGGATTTGGATATAGTTTGGATATGATCTAGAAAAAAAAAAGTCCCTTCCTAGGGCGGGACTCACCTCATTTGATCTTTAGCATCCTTAAAAAAAATAAAATGAAAAAGAAAAGATGGGGGGCGAAGGTTAAGGAAAAATTATTAAAATGTGGTCAATTCTAGCATAATCTTTTTTTTTTCAATTTAATTTTAAATTTTTTGATAAATTTATTGAAATTTTTTTTTGTTAAGCGAAAAACAATTAACACATAGCGTATAGCATACACGACTTGTAAAATAAATAATAGATGGGGTAGGATTAGACAATTTTTTTTTTTTCATTTTTTAACTTTCTTTTGAATTTGAAAATGGAATCACATGAAATTATACTTGACTTTGAATAATGATTTTGAATATTGGAATACGTTTGAGGCTTTTCTAGTTAAATAAAGTAGAATCGTAGACGTTCTAGAATTTGTTGAAGTAATGATTACAGGCGCAAGAGTGGGGCCATGCACAAAGAAAATGAATGTGAGCCGATCCGTGGACACTTCGTAGTTGTCTTTTTAAACTTTTGCTTATTTTCGGTGAATTAGAATAATTTTAGAAGTTTTATCTTATCTGGTGTTTAAAAAGTCTGGATATGAAATGAAAAAGAAAGGGGACGTGCGGTTTTTTTTTTGGGGGGAGGGGGAGCGGGGAGGGGGGTTGCGAGGGGAAGGTGAGAGAAAAATTACTTTTGATCGATATTTGTCAATTTAAGTTACAACCTTTTGACAATTTATCAATATAGTTTTCAATTTTGACCAATTTTAATTAGTTTTGTTAACATTTTGATTAGAAATTTTTTTTTTTAATTTTTTATTTTATTTTTCTGATATTTATTATATTTTATTTTTGTTCTTTTCTTTCTTTTTGACCTTGCCTAAGCGAGGATTAGCTAATGACCTCACTGGTTAGAGTTGGAAAAGGAAAAAAAAAAAAAGCACTCATTAGAGGACATGATAATAAAAAAAAAGCAAAAAAGAAGAAAAAGGAAAGAAAAGACGCAAAGAAATCTAAAAAAAAAAAAATTACAAAAATTTATTCACGTTAGCTCCAGTTGTGCCGCATAAGATGATCAACATCATATGAACAATTTCCAACCAAAATTAATTTGAATGACTATATTAACAAATCGTCAAAAAGTATAAAACTAAACTGACGTAATTAAAAAGTTTAAAATGAATTGATCGTTATACAATACGTTCATACTTTTTTTTGGTTATTTTCCCTGAGAGACAGGTGGGCATCAGCATGAATAGCGACCACAATTGCAGTGGTCTTTGTGTCGGATAGGACCACCACGACGGTGGTCGTCATTATTTGACGAGCACGACGACCATCGTTACCTGTTCTCTCCCTCTCTCCACTTACAATCTGTTGGATCTGGTCAGTCAATTGTGCCACTCTCACGATTGTAGTGAGAGGCTGGCTTGGCCGAGGTCCTCCCTCCGAACAATCTGAGTGACCTGGCGATCTCACAACGATCGCACCATCAGAAGTGGTTCCTCAGGCTTAGGCAGTGTCCTTAACATTGTTCACGAGTGCCTTTGTTTTCTTTTTTTCCTTTACCATTCTCAATTTAATCCAATTCTATGCATTTACACTAAACACTCAATCAGATGATGTATATTGCTACTCATGTTATATCAATGATTTTCCAAACTATGCTTGCGGTAACTCTATTTAGATTCTATCCTTATTCTATCAAGTAAAATAATATGTGGAAGTCCAAACGCAATCTTTATGTGTACACAAACTCATGCATGCTTGATTGATTTGACTATCTAATTCAGAATGAAAAAATTGGAAAAGTATTTATGGTAAAAAGTACAAATTGACAAATTTCTAAGCAAAGAAAACATTTTTAGTGATACATTTTCTTGAGCTTTGTCATCAAGACTCATATGCTCTCTCTCTTCTTCTTTTTTAATGTTTTGTTATTGTCACTAATGTATAACCTTTTATAGAATGGATATTATTCATCTCTAATTTTCTTATTCTCTCTCTCTCTCTCTCTCTCTCTCCTTTTTTTTTTATCAATCTCCATTCATTTTTTCTGTCTTTTATTATCCCCACCCCTTCTCTCTCCAATCCTATTCCTTTTCATGGAATGAAATTCTCCCCCCCCCTCCCGCCAAAAAAAAAAAAAAAAAAAATCTCAAAACGGTACCTAGCATCATGAGAAATATCCTGGGTTAGTGCCCCCAATTCGCGGGGCTCAAAACATCACTTGGAAATTTTACAATGAAAAAGAATGAAATTTCATGACGCCCGATTGGCTAAACCAAGCAATAAAATATTTTAGGAGACACAAAAACATTGAACGTATGTCCCAACGAAAGAGGAAACTAAAAATACCACAGAAAACTTCAAACTATAACTATCATGACATCGATGTCTTAATTTTTTTTTTTTTGAGTCATCAAAACCCCTTGATATTGATGGGATAAAGTATCTCTTTGTCAGCCACAAAAAGAAAAAACCACAACTCCAATTTCATAATAATTTTTCTCGTGTCATCGATATCCAAAATTTACATGGGGGCAACAAAAATTTAGGATCTTTTGATTGTGTGTGTATAAATTTGAGGTCTCGATGACACAAAAAAAATAAATTTGAGATCTTTAGTGATACAAAAAAAAAAAAAGGGATATCAATGTTTCATAGAATCAATTAACCAAAAAGGAAAACGCTGAATTTTCCACAAAACCGCTTTTGTGGAGGTTGACTGAGTACCTTATACTAATTTTTTTGGGCTATAGAGCATGGGGGCGTGTCTATGACCATGTGTCGGCGTGGAAGATTTCATGGGGCTTTTCTTCGTTAGTTTTAGTCACATTTCGTGTGTAATGGAAGTGGGTTCTTTGTTAACTAGTGCGCAGGATTTTTCGACAACTTTGTCTTCAACGACACGGGGCGAGCAATGTGACGACGAGCTATGGAGGGTTCAGTCGGGGACTCTGGATCCTGTACCCATTTCCTCGGCTGCTCGTACCCAATTTACTGAAATTTGAATAATCCATGTCTATTTGGAAGGAAAAAAACAAGGCAAAATTTTAATAGCAAACGACGGAAAATTTTCCAGATCTTTGTCAGGTTGCAATCAAACACCGGAAAAAAAATGTTACAGTTTTCGTGAACAAATGAAACTTGAAAAGGATTTTTCAGAAATTCATTTACTTTTTTTTTTATTTGGTGATATATGATTGAAAAAATGTTTTTAGATATTTGGATCTCATTGGAAAATAATTTCAATTTCATGAATTTATTTCAAGCAAAATAAATTCGATTTTTAATAATTTTTTATTTTTTAAAAATTTGAATTTTTAATTATTTTGCTTTTATATTTTCTCTTATTTTATTTTTTGAAAAGTTGGAAAATTTAATTATTTTTTTTTTATTTTCCTTTTTCACTTGTTTTTCATTTTTCCCCATACCTCTGCCACAACCGGTCAAGTGGCAGAGCTCACTTGGATCTAGTGAGCCCTCGAGCTCACCAGCTTATTGGCCCATGTCATGGCCGAGCTTGTTGGCCCATGTCATGGTTGATCACTAGGCTGTCGGCCATTGTTGAGGCACATAGCCGGTGGAGAAAGAAGGAGAAAGGAAAAGAAAAAAAAAATTAAAAAATTCAAATTTTAAAAAATGAAATAAAAAATTTTGATTTTTTGAAAATTTATTCTTAATAATAAACGTTTCCTTGAAAAAGGACCTTAAGACTAGGAAAAATGCTTTCCCATTCTTTAAAAAAAAATTTATATATATTATAAAATAACATTTCCATATATATGAAATAATTAAAATTTTTGTTTTTTTAAAAAAAATATTTTTATCATAATAAATGTTTCCTTTTAAAAAAAGGACCTTAAGACTAGGTTAGTTTTTAAAATTTTTTGTCCATTCTTTAAAAAAAAAAAGGATTTTTTTTTTTTAATTTAAGTTCTTATAAGAAAAATTTTTCCGTTGACTAAAATAACATTTCCATCAATTAATTTTCCTAAGCAAACTAAATGTCAGAAAATCAAAAAAAAAAACAAGTTTGAGGTTTTTTGTTAAATAAATGGACTATAAACTTGCACATTCTTAATTGATGAGCGTATGATTTTTTGTCGAAAAGAAGGCATTGAGTTTGTGAGCGAGAGAAGAAAAAGGGGTGATTTTGAATAGACAGCATTATATATTAGACGGGAACATGATTACGTCGTGCGACCGTTCTCTGCAGTATCGTGGCATGTGAAAAATAGCCGTTGCAGACAGCATGAGAGCTGTACGGACAAGAGAAGTTCAAAATGTGGTGGACCCTCCCATTCCAAGTTTCTAGGCTAACGGGTTTTTTTTTAATTTGTTATTTCCTTTGTCGTTGACCTGGTTTTATCTGTTTCCTCTTTGAACTAGATAGACATTGGCATTGATGCGATTCATACCATTTGTCACAATTACAGACTTTTTTTTTAAAAAAAAGTATTTTCAATTATTCCAAGGATTTACCAACTATCTGAGTCTAATTATATGCCCAAAACTAGAATTCTCTTCACATCAAGTCATAAATGTCTATAGCATATTTGCTAATGACATAACTTGAATTTGTCACCTTATAAAAAACAAGTGACTTCTTTATCATTAGATTATCACAATTGATGTTGAGGCAATTAGCTTGTGTTAAATGGGGAGGATCCATCTTTCTTTGCAATTGATACATAGTAATTGATTGATGCGTTTTTTGTTAGACCATAGAGTTGTTGCTAACAAGGACCACGAAGGTTAGAAATTAGCTTTGTCAATTAGCTTACTTTGGAGAGGTTTTCACTATAGGTGGTTAGAAATTAGAATCCTATTGAGTTCAGAATTTCAACTCCAAACAAATCCACATCTAAAGGGGGTTATATCCAGCTGGTGCTTTGGTTGAGTCATAGTGACGACTGACCCCTCCCAAGAAGATTTCTCCAGAGATAGACTTGTAATTCTAATGCACAATGGTTCGGTGGGAACAATGCAACTTTGGAGACGGCTGACTCACAAATCAAACATTTTGTGATTAGGGTGATTACACTCAAGGGAGGTACCTACATTGGTCGTAGTCATTGCTACTAGTTCTTGGGTTGGTGCCACACCAAAACTTCAAAGACACGGATAATTTAATTCTTATGACACCCTTCACGTTCTTGACAATCATGGAGACACCCTTGTAATTTTAGATTACTTCCAATTTAACCTGTTAGAGTATGCTATTGACAATGGGAGAGATGGTTAATGTGATCACCCTAGGATGCAATCTAATTAGCATTGCCTAGACCTATTGTTGAAGTATATTATGGGTATCAAAAAATTTATGTAAGAGAATATTGTTAGAGATATCCTTAGATATTAATGATATTATTTCATATTCTGTTATTTCCTTAAATAACTAGTTTTCTTGTTAGATTAAAATAGCTATTTTTTTTTTGTTAGAATTAATTGCTTCTTTTCCTATACTTTTTATTTAGTTATAAATATCTGTTGATTGTATCACATTAGAAAATCAATTTATTGAGTATTTTCTCTCTTCATCTTTTCTGAAGATCCCCCGAGAGAGAGGGACCCAAATCAAAATTCTAGCTTTAGCTTTCTATGGTGTCATGGCTCCAATCCACAGCACCTCATCTTGAGCTCAAATTTAGTCAACACTCAACAATCCCTACCGGCGACTCTCTTTCAATTCTGAGCATGATTAATAAGTGAAGTTGCTGATTAGTGTCTAGGCAGTTGTGAGCATCGAAGTCGAGCTCGCCTTCATCGAGCAGCCTAGTTTGATGCAGTTTAGTTTGCGAAAATTCAAGTTGGGCAGCTACATAGTTTTTATCAAGGTTGTGTAAGAAAGATACGTCAACTTTTTTATCATATTTTCTTCAACCCTTGTCCAATCAGGTGATGATTCTAACATAAAAATAAAGTGATGATATGAATTGTATTTGATTTGTTGTGCGGGGTTTGGCAACAATTCTTCCCGTTTAAATTTGATTCGAGAAATCTACATTAATTATCCATTGTATGGTCCAGTTTACACCACACTTTTGTCATGGTCTTTGAAAGAAAGTTGCACTATCATATGTTAGCTAGATGCTCTTGCTTTTATGAACATTAGATAATCCCCCATTTGAGAATATTATTAAAGATATTATTAGATATTATAAATATTATCTGAAGTTGTGTTATTTCATAAGATAACTAATTTCCTTTATTAGATCAAGATAGTTGATTTCCTTCTTAAATTAGATAGCTTCATGACCAAAGCACAAATTGACTCTCGACTATAATGATCTCAAGAAGTGAGAAAACGTCCCCCTTAGGATGTTAAGTCAAGGTGCACGAATTAGAATTAGATTTGAAACATGAATGCCTTCTAAACCATCGAGGGTCAATTACATCACCACTTTAGCTCATCACTAGATCTTGTGATAATAAAAATCGGCACAAGTCTCTTGAAAATTCATTTTTACAAATGAATCCTTTTCCACACATTTTGTAATTCAATAGCACTATTTATTTCGAAAATAATGACACATATCACGCGAAACACGTATGATCAAAATGCAACCATCAAGATATTAGATACATACCTGTCAACGAGCTTCAAGCGACGTCCAAAAGTTATCTTTTTTTTTTTTCGAATAGCTTAAATTTGTTGACTACTAAAAAATTATCACGCTTGAATTTGAACCTTCGAAAATAGTAAATATTATTTGACCTTCACACAAATCTCAACAAAGATCTGGCAATTCAAAATTATCCGGTACATATGATTAAGCTCACCGGATGATTCCTCCCAAATTTCATCGAACCGCCTCGGAATCGTGGACTCCGAGATTCGACAGAGACTCCACCTCGGACAAGGAAACGCGTTCGTGCCCCCGCTCCCTTCCCGTACATAAACGGTCGGTCGTTTTCCCTTGAACTCTGCAACCCTACCTTTCTTACGTGAGTCAAACGCGACCCACAAAAAATAAAAAAGAAAGGAAAAAATCTCTCTCTCTCTCTCTCTCTCTCTCTGGACTTCGCGAGGAAACGATTTTTGCCGCCAAAAAAAACAAGAACTCCGAAACCTTCCTGTTTCTCTAAAATCGCCTCTTCGCTCGAATTAGGGCACGATCCGTCGATCGATTCCGGTTCGATCGCTCAGCGCTCCCCCGCCGCTGCATCCGCGTGAGTCCCTTGCTCTCTTCCCCGCTCTCTCTCTCTCTCTCTCTCTCTCTCTCTCTCTCTCTCGCTCGCTCGCTCTGCCTGCCTGTGTGCGCGCGCGTTGCGTTTTGTGTTTTCGGGATTTCTGGAGCGATTTCTTCGTGTCTGCGACAATGTGGGTTCGTGAGCTTCGCGTTTGATCGCGTCCTTCGAGAGGGGGCGATCGGTCGGTCGGGATGGTGGGGGGAGTGTCTTGTGATCGTTGCCAGTCGAGCTTTAAGGCTTGATTGACGTGCGGGGTTTGGAATCTGTTCGAAAGTCGCGAGCTTGTGCCCGAAAGTTTCGATCTTGGGCAGAATCTTTGGCGTTGGTGGCTGCCACGAGGTTCGAGAAATTAGGGGTCGTGCTCTTACGGGAGCTCCTTTGTTTTGCCGTTACAAAGAGGGTTGACGCCAAAGAGCTGATTGGATGAGCCTCGTGCAGGGTATAGGCTGTATGTTATCACTGCGATTTCTTGAGTGGTCTGAGCGCTTAACAGGATTAGATTCGAGTAGAGAAGTGCTTCTGAGTCATCACAGAATTATGGGCTAGGGATGAATTGATGCCTTATTTATTACAGTTTGAGAGTGTGCAATTATTGTTTGAGAGTGTGAATAATGTTCCAATGGACATAGTTAGAATTTTCCTTTTCCAAGATGTGTTTTGGTTATTTGGCCACTCTTTCTTAGTTCTTTTGTCTCTTTAATCAGATTGTTGCCTGGATTGCTTGACTTCAACTGACTGATGATGTAGATTGGAGAAAGGTCGCTGGGGTAAACTGAAAAAACTTTGCAGTGGTATATCATGAACATTATATTTTGCATTTTGGCTCCCTTCCAATTGTGAAAAATGGTACCTGATTCGCTGATGGGAACAAGTAGTTCCTTTCACCTGTTCTTTCTGGGGGAAGGAAAACATAAAGCTCTCTTTTTTAAATTTTATATCATAGTAATCCTGTTGATGCTAAGTTTGACGTGTCCAGTCCTCAAGCCACCATCATCACCCTCGAAGATGACACACTGTGCTTTTTTTCTATCTCACAATGAATGTTGCTTTCAATCGAAACTGAAAGGGAAAATGTAAGAATCAAAATATGAAGGAAAATATTGTATTGGGTGGTTTTCCTTTAATAGATTTGAGACAGATATATCAGTTTTGAACATCAGAGTCTCAAGGTGCAAAAAAAAATCAGAGATGGAATGTTGTTAAAACACGAGCCTTTAGATGTCATTATTCTGTCTTTCCATTGATCAGTAGGGTTGAAGTTTGTGTCACTCACAGAATGCCAGAGATGATAGAATCGAAAAGGCTATTTCATGTCTGTCGAGATTGAGGAGAATGCTTTGGGACCCTTGACATAAATAAAGGGAATGCGCACCAATCACGTTACTGCATGTGTATGCATACATGAAAATCTAGGGTTACCAATGACTTGATTAAGTAGGATGTTGAGAGGAAACATGTTTTGCTGCTGTCAAAGATTAGATGAGGGATTTTTTGTTTAAGGTGTTTTTAGACATGTAACCTGCTACCTGTGGAATTCCTTAAGTAAATGCTGCATTTTGTATGCACTTCTTGTCAAATGACTGAAGGTCAGAAGAGGAAGCATATTCTTAATGGAAGGCTTACACTTAATGTCTTGTAGGAGGTTAAACACTAGAAAACAAAAACATAGAGCTGGATTGAATCCCACATGGTAAAGAAAAGGTTTGGTGCCGGCATCATTTTGTCTTTTCAATTTTCAATATATTTTTCAGTTATTTTACCCCCTCATCATGATGAAGATGCTGATGTACTTTTTAGTTGTTACTACACATATGTTTCCCTCCTAATGCAAGTGGTTAAAATGAGAAGACTAAAATTAGTTGGCTTGATCCCATTGAAATGTCATAACTACACTTAACATATATATTTTCCAATTTGCAGTGTGAGATCCTCAAAGTAATTGTAAATGCTGGGAAAAGGGTATATGCTTGGTCAAAATTTTGGCCAGAACTGGAATGGTTTCTTCCCCAACAGCTTCTTGCAGTCAAGAGGCGATGTTCCACCCCAATACTTTGCAAGAAGTACCTTTAGAGACTGGCGTAAAAATCCACAAATCGGTTGCTGTCGTGATCTGATTAGAAGGAGAATGTAAGTTTCCAATTTAAATTTTTGTAGTTTTTTTTTAATCTTCTCTCTAATTTTAAATCTTTGGAATTTGAACCCTTTGAGGAAAGGTTTTCATAAGTTCTTAGGACTGCTCATGTGCTCCTGCAGAATGGAAGCTTTCCCATGGATCATGAACGTAAGACGGGACTGGGAATCACTGGCAGTAGCCCTTGCAAATGATTTGGAGGAGAATTTGTTCATGGAGTCTGCTTCTGAGGTTTGTTTTAAGTTTTTCAGAGCTGGAATGGGAATTTCAGTTCTTGTTTCTTTTAAAATTATTTTTGTTGGTTTCCATGCCCTACATCTCATAATTACGTCCATATGGTATGCATGTGGTCCAGCAAGTGCATGTACATTTTCATAAGCCTCAGCAGGCTGGTATGGGCGAACATTTGGATCCCCGCCCCCCTCCCCGACTCTTTTTCTGCTTTGTTGGGGCTGGGTGTTGTGGTTCGTGCTTTGGGTTGCACATGTGCACAAGATGGATAGTTATACTTTCAGTTGATTCACAAAGTCCATTTAGTTCATAGTTCATTTAATGGATTTTCATTTTGCAAATGGTTATTAGGTTGACTATATGAACCTGGAGACTCTCAATATTCGGTTGGAGATATTGCTTGCACGAATGATTGACAAATCAGATACTGCTGACAGATTGGATGAAAGTGCAACTTCCTCATTCCCCATGTTCAGCATTATGCCAAGTGCAGGTTCATTTGCTAGAGGCACCTCAAATGCACCCAATGCTCCTTCAAGTGACTTAAACAACCATAATGTTGCTTATGATGCAGTCTTGGACCGGTGTTTCTCATCAGGAGGTGCAGTTGGGCTTGAGAATGTGAACTTACGAGAGCAATCAGGTGATTCTTTATACATTAACCAATAGAGGACTATTGATCTTCAATTGATTAACTAATAGAGGAAGTGGTTATTTTCTTTAGGATCTGCTGGTGTAGACTGGCAAGGAATTAATAAAGTGCTTATTGGCTCCGACAATGGGCCAATGCATTTTCGGCTGCTGCAGCTGACACTGTCTCCTTCGATCACAGAAACTTCAAGCAGCTCGATCTACTTGGATCATATTCCCTGTAATGCTGCTGCTTATGGTGGATCAGTCTGTCCTCGTGTTAGTTCACAGTATTGCAATGAGGCTTTATTTAAAGATTATTGTATGGAGAAACAATTCTGCTGTCAGCAGAACTTGCAAGTATACAATCAGCATAGTGTGAAGCCTGTTAATCCATCGGAGTCAGAGGTCCCTTCTGATGGTCTTGTGCTTGATTACTTCACTCCATCCTCTCAGGCATCAGAGCCTCGACTTGTTGAGCTCCCTTCATACCAATTACTGTCTGCTTTTCCTTTGAAAAGCGCTTTGCCATCTTCATCTGAAGCTGCTACAAATGCTGAGGCAAGTTATCCGGCACAGTTCCATGCTTGTCAGTGTAATGATTGCTTTTCTGGAGGCCTATGTTTTCAATCAGCTCTTTACAGTCAGCCAATATCTGGATCCCCAGAAATAGCTCCTTCCTGCCCAAAACGTCAGAAGATGGATTTCCCTTCATCTAAGGAGGGAACTTCTTGTGTACTTGATCCACTAATGGCTCAAGACTGCACTGCTGGAAGACTTCCAGGCTTGCAGCACTTGCCTGAATCTCCCACATCTTTTCAAAAAGTAATGTTGCTTGGCACTAAACCAAGTACAAGTCCCTCTGCAAATACACAGACCACTGTTGAAACTATTAAGAATCTTCTGGATCGTCGTTTTGTGCCAAATGTAGAAATTCATGATAGTCCATCAGAAGAAATCCCGAATACTTCTGTTGTAGAAGACTTGGACCCCATGGACATTGGTTCGACTTTCGCTGATCATTCGGTTGACTCTGTTGGAATAAGGTCCAGCGGTTTGCGTGCTGTCTTAGAAGAGCATAAAGCTGGTACTGAGGAGGTGGGACAACTCAGGAATGATTTGGGTGAGGAAAATAGGGAAGTTGAGAACAAAACTTTGTCAATGATGGATGTTACTAACTGGAGAGCTGAGTCAGAGCGATCCAAGATTAGAGGTGTTTCACTGATGGAATTTTTCACCAAAGAGCAAATAAAGGAACATATAGCAGGCCTCAAGCGATGCGTTCATCAGGTTAGTGGGGAATGATTTGGTTCTCATTTGGTAATCAATCTTCATTTACTTCTCGTGGAATATGCATTATGCACTCTCTGTGCTCATTGAGGCTCTAAGTTTTCCCAGTTCATTCATGCATTGTTTGTGAATGCGTATGTAACTAGGGTACTCCTTGAGAATGTCTAGTAATGCTCAACCTCGACTACATCATTATTTTGCTTCATTTTGTTTATTTTTTTCCATGAAAAATGAAGGTAATACTCTTCATTCATACATTGGCTACTGCTCAGCATCTAGATCATATCTTGCGATAGTTGATGCAGAGTATGTACTTTGATTTGTTTTTCCAAGTTCATTTTGTTGTAAGCTTTCTATTAGTAGGTGGCAAAGTATGAAGGGTGTAGGAACTTCTAGGGTGAAATTTGGACATAAAACCAGTTTTCTGGGGTCACTGTGGTGGGAGCACAACTGGGAGGAGGAGAAGCCTATGCTGTTTGATTTTTTTTTTTAATCCAAGATAGTTATAAACTCACGCATGTGGTTGTGCTCATTTCAATAGAATAAAAGCAAAGGAACATCTCGGATGCCCGCAGACTTATGACAGAAATCTTTTAAAGAACTATCATTGCCATGCAGTCCCAGACTACTTCCAATGACAATGATCCAACCTAAAACTTTTGGGCTTGATTATTTTCTACTGGATGGAGAGCTTCAGTATGCATGAATCTGGAAGTAGATATTAATTAATCTTGCCATTTGTGCTGTCTGGAGATGGGGAGATAAACTTATTTTGTATTTATAAATACAATATTGCTCAGTGAACCTTTAAACTTTAGTGTATATAAGAATAGCTGCACTTTGTGTCAAATTCTTTGGCAAACATGAGCTCAAACTGCTTGAGAGCAATAGACATGTTGATTTGTATTACCTGGGAAAAGTGATGCACTTAGAACATTCTTATGATCAGAGATTATGACATCCAAGGAAAGGAAATTATTTTCAACCATAAATTGAAATAAATATAAATGTTGGTTGATAACTCATCATGCATTTTTTTACAACAGGTATCAGAAAAGGAAATGAAAAATGATCTGCCGAATTCCATACGTGAGAATTCATGCCAGCTATGTGGAGCAGTCAAGCTTGTTTTTGCTCCGTCACCCATATATTGTTCATCATGCAACGTCTTAATCAAAAGAAATGGAGTTTATTATTGTACGTCAAATGAAATTGACGTACAATGTACTTTCTGCGCATCATGCCACAATTGTTGCAGAGGTGGAACCATTAAGTGCGGGGGAATTTCTGTTTCCAAGGCCAAGCTTCACAAGAGAAAAAATAATGAGGAAATTGAAGAATCAGTAAGTCAATTCGATCAAATGTCTATTTCATAAACTATAAGGATCAGAAGTTTAGTCTCTCATTGTGGCATTTTGGTGCAGTGGGTTCAATGTGATAAGTGTGGAGCCTGGCAACACCAGATTTGTGCCCTTTTTAATGATAAAAGAAATTTAGGAGGAAATGCTGAGTATATATGCCCCATTTGCTCCTTAAATGAAATTGGAAATGCTACTCTCATTCCACCACTGAAGGTCGGTATTCTTAGAGCTGGAGATCTACCAAGAACCAAGCTCAGTGATTGCTTAGAGCAAAGAATTCAAAGGCGTCTCAAGGAAGAGAGAGAACAGAGAGCAAAAGTCTCGAAAAAGGGCTTTTACGAGGTAAAGTGCTAATCAGTGAAGGCTTTGATACACACCAATGTTACTGAATTGTGAAAATGTGTTACCTCTAGTAATTATCATGTCAACGAATCAGAGAACTTCCATTAGATGGAGGTTCATGTGTTATCTTTGCAATTTTTATTAATGAAATATGGATCTTCTATATTCTTTTCACTTCGATCCTACATTTTGATGTCTAGGTTCCTGGCGCTGAAGATCTTGTAGTGAGAGTGGTTGTCTCTGCTAAAAGAAAATTGGAAGTGAAGAAGCAATTTTTGGATACCTTTCCTCACTTGAATTATCCAGCCGAGTTTCCATACTGTTTAAAGGTGAAATCAGATATTACATTTTGGAAAACATACCTCTTTTACTTGACCTTCTGCCATTTAGTGTTCCTGTGCTCAAAAACATGTCCATTTAGCTATAAGAATTGGTAATATACATGGTGTGCTGTTTATATTATGTACTGGTAAATGGTCTGGTCCCATCATGTATACATATTTCTTTGGAGTCTGTATCCTTTAGTACTTAAAATGGTGCTTTGCGTTGTTTTGATATCCAGGTTTTTGACAAGATACTTGACCTTCCCTCATGTAGGACTCTTGTGTATAAGACATGTTCATTTAGTAGCATTGATGATCATAATAATAGCTATTATATGTAACATGTGCATACATTATGTACTCATGAATCCTCTTGTCCCTATATCAACGGAGCGAGTAAAGCAGGGAAAAATGATTTTTTCCTTCATCAAAACTATTCTTTTTTATAGGATTAATTACCTCTCAATCTTGCAAGGGGAGTTATACACATAAATTGTAAAAACTGTAAATTAGGTTCTACATACTAAAATGCACACGTCTGCATAGATTTTATGCACGCTTTCTTGGAGCCAATACCTTTGGAAAGATGGAAAGATCAATTCTTTTTTGGTACTGCCTCTGATCATACTTTTGAGTAGGCCAAGAAAATTTATATGAAGTTTTGCATTTTCAGGTAATTCTTTTATTTCAGAAGATTGAAGGGGTAGACATCCTCATTTTTGGCGCGTATGTCCAAGAATTTGGCTCAGATTGTGGATTCCCTAATCAACGTTGTGTGTACATCTCGTACCTTGATTCTGTCAAGTACTTTCAGCCAGAGATAGTGACTGTGACTGGAGAATCACTCCGGACTTTTGTTTACCATGAATTATTGGTAATTAGTTTGCTTCCTTGCTATTCTGTTGGCTTCTGGCTTCAGCATGCTCTGTACTGTATTCCTGAAGTAGTGTTTTGTTGTCTTTTATCAGATTGGCTATCTTGAATGCTGCAAGCAACGAGGTTTTGGAAGCTGCTTTATCTGGGCATGCCCTCCTCTGAAAGGGGAAGATTACTTGTTTTACTGTCATCCTGAAAATCAGAAAACTCCACATAATCAGAAACTGCGGAAATGGTTTGTCCCATTTACCTTTCTCCTTCCGCAGTTGTCTGTTTATGAATTTGTTCATGTACATGCCTTCTCAAAAGACTATGCCCATCTTTTTCCCACTGATTATTCTGTTATTCTTTTTTTTTTCCTTTGGCCATATGGTGCTTATCATGTCAAACTCTGTTTTCTGGGATTTTAAAAGCTATAACATTTCTATGATTGTATTTAATGTATCACTATCACACCAATAGCTTTTGTGTATTTGCAGGTATCAGTCAATGCTGCATAAGGCAGTTGAAGAAAATATAGTCATAAGCACTTCAAATCTTTACGATCACTATTTTCTTCCTCCTCAAAGAGGTATGATCAAGATAACTGCTGCTCGTTTGCCATACTTCGAAGGCGACTATTGGTCTGCTTCTGCCGAGAATTTGATCAAGGATATTGAACAAAAAGATGTGGATGACTTGCAAAAGAAAGGACAAAAAATTTCGTCAAGAATTTTGAAAGCCATGGGACATAAAAGCTCTTCTGATGGTGCCAAAAAAGACATTCTTTTCATGCAAAAGGTATCTCATTTTGTTCATCTCAAACGTTATATATAGTACTGTTGCTCTGGCCTCTAGATTGATTATAACCTATGAGCCAGACACCCAAACAACAAGGAGGTTTAATTAGCCTATTATTGTTGGTACGAACGTGTATACAAATTCTGCCTCTGTTTCCCTCCCAGTTATTCAGTTTACTTTATTCAGAGCTTAATATGAGGAAGAAGAATTCCCTCTTTGCAACCCAGGTGTCAAATTGTATACTGGAGCTTTCTGATCTATTTTGCATAGGTTCAACTGCACTTCATTGCAAGCAAATTCCTTCCTAAATTACTGCTGAACTTGCAATCGAATAACTGAGTATCAATTATTCTTTGCCAATGATCTAAAGCTCTTAAGAAAATTAATGCATGCAGAGGATGCTCAGCGCATGGATGAAACTGGACTAGTTTAAAATCCATATAAGTTGTTAAAGCTGAGGACTGTAGGTTCTAACTTGCTTTTGTGCTCTGCAATTGATGCTGTGATGACTGCATGTCATGTTTTGTTTGAGTTGTCGCTTTACTTCTGCGGGATCCTTGTATGATAATAAGCAATCTTATGTTTTCCCTGAAGATTTCCTATTCTGTCTACATATGTCAATTGCATAATGCTAACTCCATGAGATCTACAGTTCCATAGCTATAATTGAGTTTCACTAGGTTCTGTTTGGACCTTTCTTAAACTCATGAAGAAATGGGAGTCATGAGATATCTACAAGGTTTTGGCTAATTGCTTGAAACTTTGTATGGACACAATGGTTCCAGACAATTAACATGAGGAACTATCCCATTGTAGATTGCTATTTCATTCTGATATAATAGCAATCTTTTTCTTTTTGATTTTTTTCAAAAAGAAAAAGATGCTATTTCATTAGATGGTGCCAAATCTAGTGGCATTTTCTAAAATCCTGTGTTTTTCTGAATATACCAGAGGCTAAGTTAAATGTCAAGATCTGCATCAGCTTGTTTAACTGAGCAGTATATAATACTGTCATTCTGTGACTGAATAACATTCATTTATTAGAGAAATGATGATATCTGTTCAGCAACTTCATGGCTGGTTGATTTTACCTTCTTTTCTGTATCTTTAAATTATGCTCTCATTATTTTTCTCTTATTGATAATAGCTTGGGGAAAAAATCCTGCCTGCCAAGGAAGACTTCATTGTTGTCCATTTGCAGTATGTATGCTCTCACTGCCGTGAAGTTATACTGTCTACAGAACGATGGTTCTGCAGTCAATGCAAAAATTTTCAGCTATGCAAGAGGTAATATCTAAATAAGATTTTCCCATTGTATCATTCTGTTCCTGGACATTGCTTGCCAGTGTTCATGGGGCTCCCTGTAATAGTATGCCCATTATAGTTGTTTCTCCACTTATATTCCTTATGCTTCTTTCACCTTTCATTTTTGAAATTTCATAGAAAAGGTCAATAAATGTGGTGTGGTTACCACAGCTCGTGCATTTAAATTTCTTGAAGCATATCATGATTATGATAACTAGACCAAAAACCAATTTGACTGGTTTCTAGAGCGGAGAACTCATACTGAGTGCAAAGTGGAGCTTTTAGCATGCTTTGCAATCATATAAACATATTGCATCCCATAAAGAAAACTAGCATAGGAAAGATGACTTAACCTTTTGCCATCTGAAACACATGACATGTTAGGTGGTGTGTTGAGTCACTTCTGGTGCTCACATATGTTAGGCCTTATGACATTTATTAGTATTGAAATTTTTAACATTTTCACTTGGTGTTTCTTTGTGTAGAGAGCCGTTTATCACTGTCGAGTTGCCCTTTCTTACCAGTCTTGTGGCACCTTCATTCCAACCTTAGATTTTGCTGGTTTTCTCAAATAAGATAATCTCACTCGGGGTGAGAGCAAAAACTGGTTGTTCAAGTCCCTTTCAACTAAGGGATACTCCACTCAGGCTTAAGGCACAATCTAAAGAGATAATCTTGTGGATCAAATAGCTAAGCAATTGATTTTACGTAGCATAATATGTCGAATTGTCATTACTCAGAAGAATCAGTCTTTTAAACTTTGAGGCTGTTCTCTTGCTTTTCTGTGGTAATAATCAAGGAGCATAATTTTACATGGGGAGGGTTCCGGTTTCACTCCTTTCATTTGTAGGATCTGTTTCATCGTTATGTTCATATCTGGTTGTTGTGGTCTTTCTCATATCACCTATGTTAACCTCTCTTAAAATCTGTATCTGTGACCTAGGAATTAGTCTGGCAATGTCACACATGGCCCATTTATACAACGGAGGACACAAGATAAAATACCAAATACAAAGAAAAAACCTGAATATGACACAATATGATACACTTAACATGTAGATCAACTTGAATTGACAGATTCTCATTATAATTGCTTAGCTATAAGCAACGATACTTTGAGGCTAACACAATTAAAATGCGATTCTGACCAACATACACAAATTGCTAGTGACTAACTAAAATTTTTTGTTTCTGTTGCAGATGCCATGATGCCGAGCAACTTCTCTATGGAACTGACATCCACATGTTAAATGAGAAAGTAAAACATTCGGTCTCTGAGGTTAGTTGCAGAAGTTATTGTCTTCCTTGTTTGTTGTTTACAACTCACAGTGATGCACATTATGAAAATTTATTGGTTTATAGTTACAATTAAATCATTTATATGCTTTCAGGCTCCGGTGAATGGTGTGCCTTCTGCTACAGAGGATGAGGATACCACTTTGGAAAATTCTTTGTTTGACAGTCGTCATACATTTTTGAAGTTTTGCCAGGAAAATCAATACCAATTCAACACACTCCGACATGCCAAGTATTCCTCCATGATGATCCTGCATTACCTTGGCAACCCAAAGGATATAATTGGTCGGGCTTCCTGTAGCATTTGCAGGAAGTTAACTGCATTGAAGCAGAGTTGGAGATGTGAGATTTGCCCAGAGTTCAGTGTCTGCGAAGTGTGCTATCGGCACAAGAACTTTGTTCATGACCACCAGTTGACTCAAGGTTCTTCCACTACACATCAGCCTGAACCTGGGACATAGAGACATAATGTGAGGCTGAAACTTATGGTAATGTAAGCTAATGCTATGACATATTTCCTCGTGCTGCATCACAGTCTTGAAATTAGAATTGCTTGTTAACATTTTTAAGCAAGTTAACCAATTAAAGAAACATTTCCCTGCTAATCTGGACAGCTTCCTAAAAATAAGTTGCAAGCACCATCTTTCCTTTCCTGGATATATAGTGGCAGCTTACTATGCAACTACACTGTTGGGGTAATTTACAGGATATCTGACTGGTCTTTTGTATCACTATGCCAATTTAGGCACATTGTGAAATATGACGTGCTTTCTAGACGGATAAAAGAAATTCCTTGATCTTTTTCAGCATTTCTCTGCATTTAGTGTATTTATATGTCATTGTTGCTCTACAAATTACAATCATCTCAGAACTCTAGAGTACCCTTCTTCTGCATTTTACTCCGATATTTATAGTAAGGCATGACAACCTATCTAAAGAACCTGTCCCTGCTGTGCTTTCAAGATTTGTTATCTGCATGAAAGTGCATTATATTTTCCATCCATTCCACCAAGTATCAACTTTCAGCGACCTACTACAAAATTATATACTAGTTTGGTGGTATGAATTAAATGAACTATTGACATTTTCAGGGATGTCATCAGCAAGCATGCGGAACTACTATCATCTTTGATTCTGCTGGATAGTTGACAAAGCCTCTGAGGAGCTGCTGCTATCATCAATGCTAGCAAAGCGAGTAGTGTTTAATCTGTCATTTGTACATATAGGTAGTTCAAAAAGATAGGGGAGATCTTTGTGCCAAAAGTGAGGTGGGTCACCTGTATATAAAACTGGAATTCATCTACCTTGAGAATTATACGTGGGTTTAACATAATAGATCTATTTTCAAGCATTGATCCTTTTGCAGAAATAAACACACAGTGAGGTGATGTATGATGACATTAAAACGGGAAGAATCCCTAGTGATCCAATGTTTTTGGAGGTTACATTCTAGTGATTCTGAGAGATGTCATGCTGGTTCTACTGCGGTTGTCTGTATGTCTTTATTTTGTTGTCCTTTCCGAGTATTGCACAATTTTTTTTTTCTTTTGAAGAGACTTTGTTTTGCGAAGCGAGTCCACGGGTAGTAGCATGGGATGCGATGTTCCCGTTCTCCGTAAGAAATGGATTTAGGTATCGGGAAGAAATGCTTTTGATAGGGTCAAGTAACTTTTGGTAAAGTATGGTGCGATTCCTTCGAAGTTCCCCCATGTATGCATAATTGCACATACAGACAAACGTCCTGCCTCATGAGTGAAAGACGATTAAAAGCGTGGCGTGAAAGAGAGAACAGCAAGAAATGCTTAATTTGCAAATAATCCATATCTTTCTTGGGACAAACTTTTCAGGTTTCCTTAATCTGGTCTGTCCTTTTGCCAACATATTTATGTTTCCTGTGTGCTAATTTTTCTCGAAAGAGACTGGTGTACTTAGGTTTCACCCAATCCTTGTCAACCATTGACAAATCGTATCCCAATAAAAGCAAGTAAATCACCCACGTCACAATCTCTTGCACTCTTTTTCGACCAACTCTTCTTCATTTCGCCCGTCCGGCTTTCTACTATATAAGACCCAAAATCCACGTTCAGCTTGAATTGTCTATCGTAAAGATCGATACCGAAATGGCTCCTCTTCGCATTCACCTCATCCGCTGCTTCTTTCTCCTCCAACTCTTCCTGTTGGGAAGTACGGCGAGCGCCACAAACCCAGTCAAGATCGCTCCAGATTACTCGATGCTTCCCCCGCAAGACGAGGAGCGGCGTACCAGTTACGAAGTGGTTTTAAACTTCTTACCAAGAGGCATCCAAATTCCGCCTTCCAGTCCATCAAAGAGACATTCTGAAGCACCTAAGCCAAAAGACTGAACAACATAGCCTTTGATCTCCGTACTACTTCTTCCTCTAGATTTCTACCTTGCGAACAGGTCAAGGGCCTTTATTTTCCTCAAATTTTGCTCCCGCATCATATGCAGTTACAACAAAAAGTTACAATAAAATGTATCATGTAGCTCTCTCTTTGTGCTAATGTCCAGAGCGGGTAATGCCTCTCTCACCGTGCAGGCATGCATGCTTGGGTTTGAACCCGGGATGCAAAGAGATTCATCTACGTGGACTAGCCCAAGACCTGAGCGTCAGATTATTTTCTGTGAAATCTTTATTCGAACGCAGAAACCAAATACCAAAGACACGATGTATGTGAGATTCTCTAAATCATCTATTTTTTTCCCAATTAGATTGCAACTAAAAAGTTCCTCCATTTGCATTCTTGTAAATGTTTCCAGCAGCAAACCGCAAGCTAGAAGAATCAGCTAAGTTACCTTTAATATTTTTGATTTGTTTGGAGTCCTCCAGCCCCACTGACAAAAATGAAATGGAAAAAAAAACAGAAAAAAAGAAGAAAGAAACGAAAAGCGGTTGTGCAGCATTAGGACCATCTTAGTACAACATATTAAACTAGGTATCATAGCCATCTGTCAGTCAGCAATGGCGATGTCACAAATTAATCTGTCGCCAGAGTATCTTCTCTCCAGCAAAATCCAGATCCAAGTCGTCGCCATTCATCTCCGACCATGGTGGCGATGGCCATGATACCTGTCCTCATGTGGATGATCCAAATCATAATAATCCCGATTATTGTCCCGTGAATATTCATATCTAGACAAGCCATAATCGGCAGGTGAATTATGGGGACCTCGACTGGCAAAATCTCCATATGGGCTTCTTCCACCTCTCTCATATGAGGACCATCCAGTTGGAGGACTCCCTGGCAATTGAACACTACTTCTTGGACTGCGAGAAGACAAAGTAGAATCGAAACGATCCGATGCTGAGGGGTACCTAGATATGGAAGTATTGTATCCCGGTTCACAACCAGGAGGGAAGTCATCTCTCACATACCCAGACCATCTATGCTCATGATAATGTGCCCTTTCAACAAGCCCAGTGGAATGGTTTGATCTATGATAAGATCGATGGTGTCTAGATGATTCCGGCCTCAAGGGTACAGCCACCCAACGTCTTTCATCAGCGTTCTTCGGAATAGGTGCATTTATTCCAGGAAAATTGACTGTCATTTTCTTCTTTGGTTCTCGCTCTGCTTCCACAATTTCCCCATCTTCACCCTTTTCTGAGACCTCCGAATCCGCAAATATGGTAATCCCAGACACATCATCTTCATCATCAATATCTGCATCGACAAAAATAGATTAATGTTTCAATCCAGTCAGTACGATGGCTCAGATCTAAATACAGCAGGTCCTCTCTATTTAAGGACAATGAAATCACACCTTAGAAAAACTAAAGCAAGAGAAGAGTCAAATGAAAAAAACAAATTAATGCCCACACAGAAACCTGCATACCATCACGCCTAGAAGTAGAAAAGGAGATATCTGAGTTACCTAAGTATCCTGGAGGGTAACCAAGTTCCCGCATCCTGTTAAGCCAAGGGGGTGGATCGAGCTCCTGCATTTCAGATAAGCAACTAATTATTACTCCACAAAACAAAAATATGATCAGAGCATTACGGCTGGACCTAACTGAATTTATATGCACAAATGAAGAGAATGCCTATAAATTCATTTCGATATCAATTAAAAGGTGAGTAGGCACATCTTGCTTGTTACCCTCAAATGAGATCAATGCCAAGCAATCATCTTACCCCAAGACCCAAAAGCTGCCGTGTCTCAGTATCAAGAGTGCCTGGTTGCAGTCCATCGAATTTCCCAGGAGAAGGGTCCTCATAATATCTAGTAGAATTACGAGAACCAGGATTCTGACCTCGTTTGGACTTGTGTTGCTTTCGAGCATTATTGACAGCAACATTATCTCGAGGCTTTGGACATTCCCTTAAGGAATGGCTGTAAGAACCACAGTTGAAACAGCGAGCAGCATCCTCGATTATCTCCAGACGTCTGCAAAATAAATATACAATTTGGTTCATATATGCCAGTCATATGAGGATACAAATGCTACAACTCCAGTTACTAAAATTCATCAAAACTAATCAATGTATTAACCACCAGAATGTACTATAGCATAAATATCAGGTGGTAAGGGGAAAAATATCCAATGGTTTCCTAATATGGACGCTTATCCACAAATCTTATAAATGAGGTCCTCCGTGAAGGTCTGCTTTGATCCAAATAGAGAAACAGAAGAGTCGTTAACAAAGGAGATCTTCTCCACAGACCAAACAGAGAACGTCACAGAAAATTCTTTCCAGTACATGGTCATACTAACTTATAATGCAAACACTTGGTCAGGGACAAATCCAGAGGTAAAAGTCTTACAGAGGTAAAAGTCTTAAAGAGGTAAAATAATGGTGAAGTTGCAATACTTTCATCATCTCATTAACCGCATTGAACATGGTCAATTGGACCAGGTTACTTAATAACCATACCGACAACCAATCCAACACCATAAATGTAATTCCAACGTGACTGCTTTTCAAAGTCACATATGACCAGCAACGTACTCCTGTCCCTGAGTACCAGATTTTCACATCCTTCCTTAACATAGTAGATGTTGATGGCGCAATACATGCACTAGTTAAGCACAAATAACATGGAAATGCTCATTCACGGCATTGAATACACATGGCAAGAAAGGTCAGGTGCATTCCAAATTGCCAATTTTCTGATTTGATCACTTAACAAGGGTACCAAAGGCACTCTTTATGTTTCTTTTTGGCATCATATATGTTCGGTAAGAATAGTCACAGGTTGGCAAGAAGATGGCATCACAAATTAATCTTAATTGCTCATATGTCTGGACATGGGAGAATGATCAAGTTATACAATTTGGTACTTAAGTACTGGCAATACGTTGGTTTGCAGGTCTCCCACTGGAAGAATCGAGACGCATGTGAAAAAATGGGGGTGCATATAGATCAACCAAGCCACCTAATCTCCATTAGTATCGCAAAATTAATGATTTCTTAATACTCAAATTAACATCAATCAAAACTCCATCACTGAACATGGTTCTCTTTAGAGACATTCCTTTCCAATCCCCTAGGGCCCCTCCTTGTTAAGCATAAGAAGTGCACAATTTTAATTCTCAATGTATTGAAGATGAATGAGTTGCAGTAATTTCACGCCTCTTAGGAAATTGAAACATATTAGCCTTTCACATTTTGAAAGCACATTAAAATAACTTAGCAAATGACCATGGGGGTCATTAAAAGTTTCAAGAACAAAGCAACTAAGTCATCTTTGCAAAAGGAAACAAAAGCAATGCTATTTATAGTCAAAAGATAATCAAGTAGGGTGGACTACAAAACATACATGAAACTTGCGTCCTTGTGTCTGCATTAGTCAATTTTTAAGCATGAAAAAACCTTTAAACATATGAATGTTACAAAGAATCACAAAACTGTAAGGGGGGAGAATATCCAAGCAGTTGACCCCACCAAGGCAATGGACTTTGTTTATAGTTGTGGCAGCTTGTTGGGGCACTTGCCCACTTCTGTTAAATGTGTGAAACAGGGAAAAGAGACTGTGTCTATTGTAATCAAAATACCAGTAGAAATTTTACCCAGCTACATTATTTGATCCATCGGCCAAAGTCAAGCCCAGTGCATAACCACGGTCATAAAGAGGTACGGTGTTACTGTCTAAAGTGATAACCCCATCATTGAGCACGTTTCTTGTTTGATGGTCAATCCAAAATGACTGCACATAAAATGACAAATGAAAGAGAAATTAAAAATAACACATGAAAGGGAACTCGTAATTGAAACTTCTGCTATCTTAAATGGTAAATCCAATCTCAATGATTACAAAGTTTGTCAAGCACAATGAAGCTTCTGCATTTCCTACCACCTTTATACAGAGATAAAGAACATGCAGTAGAAAAAAAAAACATAAAGGAAACTCACTACTGCTGACTGCTTCTCCATGCCAACTTGCAGCGCAGGAAAGAATGTTTCTTCACCAGACTCTAAAGCTTCACCTGTATCCTGAAGACAATGAAGTTCTTGACTCAGCCAACGTTTAGCCAAAACAGCAAGCTCTCAATCCCACCAAGGAAAGCAAAGTAATTATCATGTTGAGACTACCCCAGTGATCAAGCAAATGAATCATAATAACATAAAGGTATAAAGATGGTAAAGAACTTTAATACCAGCAGAGGGATTCAACAAATAGACGGATATAATACTAACTTGGGAAGAACCATGCTTAGTGTGCCACTCAGACCATTGCTGCAACAGTTCTTCAAGCTTTTGTTTGCTTGCTCTGCAATAGTATCCACTCATTTATAAAAGCAACAAAATGATTTTCCACTGAAGCAGACAACACATCTATTTGCTCCAGTGGAAGTCAACAAATTAAACAAAACTTAAACTGATAAGGCTGGAAAAACCTCTAAGCTGACCTTGTCAATGAACTATACGCAACATGAACAGATGGTTGCTCTTCGTCACACGTTACTCGCGCTCTTTTGTGACCAGACATTGCTGGGGCGTTGAGTTACAGAAAACAAAAGTACCATGGAGCTACAAATTAGAGGTAAAACTTTTAAACCTACAGCAGGATAATCTTCTATGCAGCCACTGATATCCGCACCCATTTGTCTCTCCTATTTAGTAGTTTTGATGAAATATCAACGCTCAATATTAGGATACAATTGCTACACACCACATGACTGCTAAGAGCATATTTCTCTTCAACAGCAGCACAACCATTTTCAGCTTGCAGACCAGAGCTCAAACGATCATTTTTCTCCACAACTTGTACAGAATCAGTTTCGGTCGATTCAATATTCACTCCGGCCAGAGATGAACTGCCAACTAATTCCTCGTCAAGTTCCATGTCTATGACAAAAATTCCCTCTTCATGTCCAACATTACAGTCGCCCTGCCCCTGGTCCTCCTCCTTCTGTCCCTCTTTATCCTCAGCATTGAATTCAAGGGCATCGACTTCACCCGGCTCACGGTCATTACTAAGGCGCCCGTCATCCTCGTTCCCACTACCCGAGTTGGAGGATGCCGGGAGCTCGAGCACGTCCCCCGTCTCCATAGAGAAAGAACGCCCTTTTATATTATTCGATCAATTCCGCTATCCCTGCACGAGTGCACACTAGAGGGTATCAGCCCAACCACCATATCGGTACATCTCTCGCAAAAGCACACTCCTAAACAACCAGTACAGACAACAAAAATAACATGGTCATATCTACTCTTGAACAAACTCTCGGAGGAGAAAAAAAGGGTATCCACAAATTCCGCAATCCGCGCAAAAGAAAGACGAAAGACTGCCGTTCGACACCTAAACTGGCCACAAACACCGCACATCTCACTGAAATCACTCAGCGTCGCGTCCCACAGGGGAAGACAAAGAACCCAACCATCCGCACAACCCCACAAACAACAAGCGCCACTACAAAAAGCAAAGCAGAGCAGAGCGAAGCGAAGCCTCGTGAATTTGGGACGCGGAACCTCACCGGAAGCCGAGGGGAACGCATCCGCAGATCGCCGGCCGCGCCGCCGCCACCGAAGACCCGGCGGAGTGCGGGAAGCAGGAGGAGAGGAGGATTTCGCCGGGGAGGAGCGGAGGGGGGTGGAATTTCTAGGGCTCCGTTTGAAATTTCTTGGCTATGGCCTCCGCGCACTAACGATCTTACCGAATCGAAGCGAAGAATGGCGACGCGACGGGACTACCAGAGAGAGAAGAGGTGGGGTCGGAAGAGACGAAGGAAAGGTGTGCACTACGGGACAAGCGAGTGCGGAAACGAGGTCTTCGGAGGCGGGGTGCGATTGCGTGCGTCGCGGCGACGGTGAGCCCCTCGACGTTTGACGGTTGGGATGCGTTTGAATGTGAGAGTGATATTACCCGAATAACAATGTCTTATGGAAAAATAAGGGTTTGTTTATGTTTTTTTTTGGTAAAGAGGGTTTGTTTATGTTTATGGTGTATAAAAAATATTTTTTACGAATAATAAGTTTTTTAAAATTAATGACAAGGCAGAATAATAAGTCTGTTTAAATGACATTTGAATTTTAATATAAAAAGGTAAGTTCAAAACAACAACAATTTTCGTATCTATTTATATTTATATTTATAAATTTGAATTTATTTTTATCTTATAACATATATTTAGTATTTATATTTATCGCATATTTTTAGATATATAGTATAGGTTATTACTTATTAGATTATTTTAAGGAATGATGGAATGGAATTAAAAAGAAATAAAAATAAATAAATAAGTAAATAAAGATGAACTAGATGAAAAAGATAAATTAATATACTATTCAGAATTGCGAAATTGAATGATCTCTCTTCCTAGATTTGACATTTGCCAGATAATATCTAGTCATTGTTACTATAGCTTGTTTACATTTTTTTTTATCATAATTGAACATGGAGTTCTAGAATGCTTCAATGAACTCCATTGTTGTTTAAGATTTAAGATCATCAATAATCATGGATTGATTAATGAAGTTGTCTCTATTTATGCATTTGTAATTTTTTTTAGCATTGAATCATGAGAGATTCTTCCTATATTTGTTTGTATATTTCGAAGTTCTCATATCGGCAATGAGCATAATAAGATATGAAAATATCTAGTTTTATTATTGCAAATTATCGAATAACGGATATAATATAGCAAAATCCATGGATTTCATGTTATATCATACCCAATCTCATCATAATTAGAGATACAAATGACGTAACGCATATTTAAGGATTAAAGAATTAGAATGATCTTGTTAATCATAGAGATGAGTTGGTTAGCTAGTAACCTCTCCAGTCTCCACTTATCACTTTGGGGCTTTGTAGATCATAAGGTTTTTGCGGCCTGAAAGCCATTTAATGGCGCCCAAAGTCTAAGAGGAAATCCCTTTATATTGTTGTGTGATAACATATCTATCTTACATTGTAAGTAATCCTTACAATAACTTCTCGTGATATCAAAGTCAACTTTCTCAACATGCTTGATTACAATAATAACTATCGCATTATAGGTCAATTGCATGCAAACTGCATGTTAAGGTGTTTGATTACAGTAATAACTATTACCATCATGTTGTAATAATTCTTACATAACCTCATATATAATGTCTATTCCAGCCTAGTTGTAATCCCTATTACTCTTGAGTACCTCTCCTCTTTTCTCCAACTCACTCCATCAGTATTAGATTACAAACTACAATTGAAATCTATCTTAACCATAGCTGAGTTTTTGTTTTTTTAAATATTCTTTACGTAATAATAGCACTATTAGATTCGTTTTGGCCCAATTAATACAAGGATCGAGATACATGACCATAAGTTAATAATTCGTGTATTATAATTTATGATGTTAATAAGGTAAAAAGAGAATTAACGTGAAGTTTGCAAAACAACATGGCAAAAGCAAAACCAGCATGTAGCAACATTGGCACAAACCCTGCAAAATAACGTGGCAAAATAGATTCACAAAATATGAATTGTGTGGAAAATCCAATTTTTTTTTTTTAAAGCAAGCATCATTACAACCAGGCCCTACTCACCTATAAAATAGAAGAACATGCTTTGTTTTGTCTCTTCCAAATTGCATATTAAGTCGATAAAAGACATAGTGCTAGATATAATGGAAATGATAACTTGTTCATTCCAGAAAATTGCTAATCCCCCTGCTAAGCCTCTTGGATATACAGTGAAGCCATTCTGAAACTTTAATCTTTCTGCATTCTTTTGACGACATCTTCTCTATTCTTCGTTTCCAATAAACATAAGACCGTAGGCTTTTCTTGAGCTACTAAAGCTCGTAAAGATTGAATTGTCAGGGGGGAACTTAAACCCTGACAATTCCAATATATAACTTTCATGTGTGTGGCACCCCTCAACGATCCCCCGATCCGTTAGGGTCACCACAAGTACTTATTATTTATCCTACTACATACTAGTCTAATAACTTTTTAATTAAAGTGAAACCACAGTTTATAGGGGTTGATCAATAAAATTCTTCTCCCCTTTTTCTCTCGTTCCCTTCTATTTTTTTTTTTTAAAAGTCCTAGCGTAGCTCATCAGCGAAAGTATAAACGAGTCTCACCATCCCTTACTTCAATAACAATAATACAATGCACACCAACTACGCACCAAAAGAAAAGACAAAGCCAAGTCACTTTTATTTATATTTTCACAATGGATATCTTAGGTCGGTACAGCAAAAAGGCCAAGATTTTTAACTATACTTGGCTATAACCCAAAAGAGAACTCGACCCTATATCAAACATGTACACCCCTCCATCAACAAGCGTCGGCTATTCCCCAAAAAGTGTCAGCTCCCACTAGTCATACGTGCTATTACACCCAACCCAGTGCATTGGGCGGCGGCGACGGTAGCATCTCTAGCATCACTCCATTGCGTCGAACGTGAATGGACAAAAACTCTTGGATAACAGGGTCATCAGCAGAACCCACGTCGTACATCACCAAGACACGGACTCGGACATACACCAGACCAAGAACACTAATACAGGAATGCTTTGTGCACTTCACCTCAACGTCAATAGATATGCCATAGAAGGTACCACGCACAACTGGTGAAAGAGGAATCTTTCTAATATGAAATGTTAATCCCCAAAGGGGTGAGTACAACCACTCAGCAGTAAAAATTCACCAAACTACAAAATGTGTCAAACAGAACAATCAAGGTATCATGAACAAAACACATATCATTCATGCATTCAAGCATACCTCACGTAACAACCATGCACATATCACCATGCACTTGTACTTATCTCATCAAGCAGCCATGCATATATCGTCATGCAACGTGCATTTACCACCATGCACTCATCATTAAGCAGTCATGCATATATCACCATGCCACATGCACACATCCATGTGCATGATTCAATTCTCGATCTTTATCTTTCAAATAGATCACATCATTTTTTTTCCCAGGGACCAATGTTTGCATCCCTCAATTTATCACTCGCATCCAACCTGGCATTGCGAGAAGTCTTCGGCACACACCTCCAAGCATCCGGCACACACATTCCGAGCATCTCGTACCCCAACTAGCATCACAAGGAATCCCCCCAGCACACACCTCCAGGGCTTCCGACACACACCTCCGGGCATCTCGAAACTCCCGAGGACATTTAGCACACACACTCTAGGCATCCGACACCCACACTCCGGGCATCCCAACACTCCCGGGGCATCATCGGCTCACACCTTCAACGGTTTCGTTATTATCTCAATTTATATTCACACATGTATCTAAATTTCAACATAGCATTTGATGCAACAATATCAAGGGTCTCAACCAGATTTTGATGTCATATAACATGCCATATGTCATCACAAATGCAGCATAATCAACCACTCAAGACATTATATCACATGGAGCAATTTCACTTAATTTTGAAAATACAGCAAATTTCGGATAAAAACATATTGCACTCCTTTGGTCATAATTCTTGAAAAATTAGTAAACAGCCTTAATAAATTCTAAAAACTTGACATGTTATATATAAGATCTAGAGAAAAATATTCCGTGAAGAACACCATATCAAAGGAACATCATACGAATCAGTACAGTCCACGCATCACAGTCCTTATAGTTTTGGAATATTACCATACACAGTTTCATTCAAAAATTTGGTAAAAATCCTAAATCAGTACAGTCCACGCATCACAGTCCTTATAGTTATGAAATTTTTATATATTATAGAAAAGGTCCAGAAGTAAATATTTCATGAAGAACTCAAAATCAGATTGGTGATAGATTAAAAACTATAATCACCGTAGCCGTCTCTAACCCTCAGCAACAATTCCCAGATTTAACCATTTCGGATAAAATCGTTTCACCAACCTAAACTCATCCATTTCCTCTAAAATTTTAGTATGTTACTCCTTAACGTGTCATATTCAAGTTTCATTCAGAATACGAGATCAATTTTCAACCGAAAAATTTTATAAAATTCACAGAATCACACTAAGTCAGCATTACGATTTCCAGATCTAACTTCTTCAAAGAAAAATAGTTTCACCGGTCTCTACTTGTTCATTTCTTCTGAAATGTTGATATGTTACTCTCCAAGAAGTTCTATACAACTTTCATCAAGAAGTCGAAATGAGATTCCAACTAAAAGGTCGCATGCAGCTTACGAATTCATCAAAGGTCGGACTGCCTTTCTAGAAAACAGAATACAAGGCTACCATATTTTTCCTAGAACTTCGAATTTCTTCACTTCTACCACAACCAAAGTTTATCATCCCTCACAGCACATATCACAGCAAGCAAAGGGTAGGTTTATAGATTCTACTTGCCTCTAATCCGAGCACAACACAGCAAGCAAAGATGGCGGGGCAAGATGGGACTCGGCGGCTCGACGGCGGCAACGAACAACAGCGAACGGCCTCCCTCTTCCCCTTCTTCTCTCGCTTGCTTGCTCTCCCTCTCTCGGTTTCACTATCTTTCTCTCTTCTTCTCTTTCTCTCCTTCCCCCTTTCTCTCGTACATCGCCCCCCCGCTCAATCTACCCCTTCTTCTTTTCTTCCCCCTCATGATTAGCATGTAATCATCACAAAACATGCAAGGGGACACTTGGATAATCCCCCTTGCCACTTGGTAATTGCCATGCAAGAGGATGCGCCACTCATGGGCCACCCCTCCTTCCGTCGACAGCCCTATGGGCTTCATGGGCCGGGCCTTAGCCGGTCGAAGGGTGGGGGATTGTGGGCTGGATTTTTGGGCCGGCTTGGCCTAAGAATTTTGGCCCACTCTCCTTTAAAGATCTAACCTAAATTTCCCACTTATAAAAATGCTTAATTGCATTTTAGTTGGCCATAAAATTTTGTAACACAAATTAATAAAATCCAACTTATAAGGGCAAAAGAACACTTCAAGTGCCATAACTTTGCTTAAAGGGACATTTAAGTGCCATAACTTATAAAATGTACACTTAAGTGCCATATTCGAAAAAAAACGGATCACTTAAGTGCCACTCCGGCCAAAATAATATAAAAATTAAATGAATTAAATATAAAATTAGATTTAGTTAAAATATTAAAAAATAATAATTTTAAAATTAAATTTAGTTAAGATATTAAAAAATAATAATTTTAAATTTAAAAAAAAAGGGGGGGGTGGTGGTGAGGGTACCGTCGCCGAGAAGAGCCAACGACGGAGGGGGGAGGGTCAACTGACGGCGATGGCTCGTGAGCCCTCACCCAGATCCGGCGAGTGGCAAGGGGTTGCAGCCCTTGCCCAGATTCGACGAGGGTCGGTAGCCCTCGCCCGGCCGAGCCAAGGGCCGCCGCCGCCCGCTAGGGGTCGCCCTGACGAGTGGTGGCCCTTGGCCCGGCCGAGCGAGGGCCGCCGACCCTCGCTGAATCTGGGCGAGGGCTGCGACCCTCGTCGGATCTGGGTGAGAGCTGTGACCCCAGCCGACCCTCCCCCCTCCGTCGCCGGCCATTCCGGCGACGGTGAGGAGGCGGTGGTCCCTCGGCCACCGCCCCCCCTCCCCCTTTTTAATTTGTTTTAATTTTAAAATTATTATTTTTTAATATTTTAACTAAATCTAATTTTGAATTTGATTTTTATATTATTTTTTATCACATCAGCCCAAAATGACGCTGTTTTTTCATTATTTGGCCACGTCGGCATGCAAAATAATGTCGTTTTGGGCTCGGTTCGCCGGAAAAATTCCACGTCGGCATTTTGGCCGGATTTGCACTCAAGTGATCCATTTTACTCCGATTTTGGCACTTAAGTGTATCTTTCATAAGTTATGGCATTTAAGTGTCTCTTTGTGCAAGGTTATAGCACTTGAGGAGTCCACACGTCTAAAATGCACGGCCAAGAATAAAATTTTCCCCATCGAATAATTGTCCAAATAGACTGCTTGACCTTAATTTATTACAATTTTTTGGTCTAGTGGCCACAACATACTTCAACGACACAACCATTCATTTTTCCATAGGTCGTAATGCCTCTAAAAATTGCCATGAAATTTTGGGATGCCACAATGTGTAACCCAGTGGCTTATTAGGGCTAGCCACCAGAGCCCATTGCTGTGTTTCTTCCCATGTCTGAATAGGAGTCTCCATCAATTGAGTTGCATCTAAAATTTCATTGTTGGATTGCCGCACTTCATATGGAGAATATCTCTTCTATTTTTTTATTGACATGCGTTTTCATGTTTTTGCATATTTTCAAATTTCGAGCTTCCAGAGATCCTTGCTTGGTGCCTTCTAGAGATGCTCCTCCACTCTCTCTTGATTCTTGAGAAGGGTTCAGCACGTCCATAATCTCTTCCCAAACCATGGGTTCCTTCATCTTGGCCTTTCCACATTCATTTGCCTTGCTGGTGCTTGTATTCTTCAAATATGTTGGATTGCCCTTATACACCACAATCAGTGCTGCATCCAGTGGTGTTTCAGGTATGACTTCTTCTGCCATCAATTCCTCTATCGACTTCCCGTAAAAGAGATCCCAATAAGGGCTGACTTCATTAACTTCCGCCTTCAACTAGGGGCCAAAGGGTAGTTCTTTCATGTTTTTAAATTTGCCCTCAGTAAAAGGAAACTCCTCACAGTATTGACAATAATGTCCCAATCGCCCACATGAGTAACAGTAGTGAGGCAATCTTTCATATATAAAATCCAGCCATAATTTCTTTCCTCTGTTGCTGAAAATCGACCTTGAGATCAGAGGGTTCGAGATGTCTAGCTTTACCCTGGCTTTTCCTATCTTGTAGGACGTATATCCCCTAGATTCAATCTTGACCTCCGAGATACTACCAATTTCCCCAGCTACCTTTGCTATCACCCTCTCCGATATCCATTCAATCGGCAACCAATGTATATGCACCCAAAACTCACAGGTTTTAAAGTTGTAACATGCAGGAGGTATATTAGGCTCCCGTAAATTCAGCAAGAGTAAGTGATTTGCAAAAGACCAGGGACCCTGTTGAAGAACCCTATCCCTATCTGTTTCCGACCAAATCGGAATTCAAAAATGCCTTGGGCTATTGGAGATATCTCCACATTTTCCATTTTCCATACTTGATGCATTTTATTTTGAAATGCTTGAATATTTACCTTGGATTTTGATACGATTAGCCAATTAAAGATAATTTGCATTCTTCAATCTTCTTTGGGGTTATTTCATCATCCACTATTGTAATCTTGTTCTTTGTCCACAGCTTTCCTAGTCGCTTGCAGAGGGCAGCAAGGCGGACTTTAGATTCTTCCAAGTCTTCCATGAAGAGAGCTTATAACATCTCTGAAATCAAAACATCTCTGAAATCAAACGCTGGCAGAAAACAAAGCAGCTCAAGGGGGATGAAGATAGGAAAGGGTTAGGGTTTTGTGGTTCAAAAGCGGTGGCGGTTCTAAGGGGGAAACGTGATTTTTGGGTAGTTATTGAGTGGGTAGGCCATGATCTCACAATGAAACAATGAAGACTGTAGGGATAAGGTTAGGGTTTTGGATTTCAGTGACTACCCAAAGGTAGAGGGAGCTCTCCTATGAGAGAGAAGACTGGGAAGAATGAAAAAATGCCATTTCTCTTTCAATTTCCTGCATATAGTCTCCAATCGAATCCCACATTTGCAAGATTTTCGATTGATAATTTAGTGTAGTTTGCAGTTTCAATTTTCAATCATCTCAATTAGTTTAATTCTATGTATCGATTAGTGTTAATTTTGTAATTAAATTTTATGAATCAATTTAAGCGTTACTTATTATCAAATATCAATCTGATAAATTTTAATTTCTGTTTTATCTTTGTGATGTCCTCAATTGTTAATACTTTTATCGAAACCTTTAGTTATTTCTATCTTCAAGTTTACCACACTCAAATTTTGCAGTGCTATCTAGTATCAAAGGGGGAGATAGTTGAGGTAAAGAAAGAAAAGGGCAATGTTAGCACTCTGCTGTCTACGCATAACTTTTGAGTTTTTTAACTTCTAATTTCTAGACTAACCCTATCAATCACGCGTGCCATATCTGCCATGGTCATTGGGTCCAAAAGGAATAGGAATTATGTCATCGACCTCTTACATTTGAGTAGTAAGTACTTTCCTAGATTCTCCATGATATAAGAGCTACCAATGTGTTTGGCATCTCCAATAAAATACAAGGTAATGTTAACGTCAACGCCTTTTATGATTCAGAGTCTGGTTTAACAGTTAAAATCTGGTTTGGTACGGGTATTTTGTTATGTAAGTGTGTGTGTGCTATTACGTTAACTGGCGCATGCAAGACGATTCCGCCAGTTTTATGATTTTGCGGCCACCTGATATCAGTGGCTTTAATACATTAGATCCACTTTATTAAGGAGTCGAGAGTTGAAGGTCCTCTACATCACTTAAGTAAGGCCAATTGAGAAACTTCCTCTAGAGTAAGAACGCGAGTACAAGATGTAAACAAAGACATGCAAGGAGACGGTGTGTGTTGACGTTCTACTCCTACTCATAATGGAAGTGTGGTCTCAAACCATCCACGTAACGAGATTGGAGAGAAGTTGAAGTCTTTAGGAATTTCGTGCGGATTTTAAGCAACACGATGGATACTTTATCGTCCAGGTTTGAAATAATTATTCTTCAATGAAGCAGTATTGGGTGATATTTCTCAAATATTAACGGCATTCAACCTTTATTTTTCTATTACTTTGGACAAAGTTCAAGTTGAATGGGTGGGGAAACTCTCTTTGTTCCATATTACGAAAATTAAAGGCTAAATGAAGAGGTCAAAGTGATGTAGATATTGGCGATGGTATGAGAATAGCTCTAGATTATGATATGCTAGACAATTTGATAGGACAAACTCCACCCACATATGGAGATAGTGCCCTTGAGTAATTACTAGAAATCTCCGTTGCTTCGTGTGAAGAAAAGCACCTCATAGCTTTCCGCTATCCTTTCGTCTTCATCTACCATCGAATTGGAGACATTACTTCACAACAAACTACTCCAAATACTTTAAAGAGTCCAACGTCAACGTCTTGAAGTAATGGAAGAGTAGAGTTTCGCATTATCCAGTCCTTTCCACCATGGTTCATGACATACTGACCTAATTGCATTTACAATACCATCGGGAGAAAAGTATCAAAAAAGTCCTAAACCTATTACATTGGTACCAATTGAGTCATAAACTTTTCAATTGGACCAATTTAGTCCTAAACATTTTAATATCGGTACCAATTCAATCCATTCGGCTAATTTTGGCCAGCTGACACTAACGTGGACGTCGGTCGGTGGCCGGGACGTTGGACGTGGCAATTTTATGATTTTTTAATGATTTTTTCGAATTTTTTATTAATTTTTTATGAATTTATTATTATTATTATTATTATTATTATTATTATTTTAATGTTTTTCCTTTTGTTTTTTGGCGGTGGCAAGTGAGCCTCTGGTGAGGCTCGTCGGCCACTAGGCGAGGGCCACAAAGCCCTCGCTGCCGTAGGCGAGGCCGGCCTTACCCTGGCCTTGCGCGGGAGAAGGCGGCAAGTGATGTGATCCGAACGGAGGTCGTTCGAAGCTGGAGAAGTCGGGGCCAAAGAGGGTCGGATCCAGAGAAGGAGAGGAGGTCCCAAAGGTCAGATTTGGGTGCTGGAGGGTCGAATCTGTAAAAGGAGGGCGAGATTTGGGCGAATCGCTGAAAAATCCGCACCTTTATCGGACCTCCGCCGTGTCACTACCGCTCGACACCGTCCCCAAGCCGAATCGCTACCACCTATTGCTGCTGCAGCACCACCAATCGCAGCCTCGTCAATCGGCTATGACTCTTGCTGGGTTGAGCTCATCGCCCCCACAACCAGCTATGGTGCCGCCTGCCACCTTGTCAACCAACCACAAGCCCGGCCGCCCTGAAGTCCCTTGGCCTAATGGCGGTCACTACTGCCGTTTCGTCCCGCATCGCCACCGCCACGATCACCGAGCCTTGTGCCATCGAATGCCGTCTTCCCCCGCCATTCATCTCCAGCACTGCCACGCCAAGTGGGAGCACCTCTGGTCGCTACCTTCACCCGACCCTTGCCGGTGGCAGGCGAGGGCTTCGCAGCCCTCGTCCAATGGCTAGAAAAGAAAAGGAATAAGAAAAAAAAAAAGAAAAAAAATTAAAAAAATTAATTAAAAAAATCGAAAAAAATCATTAAAAAATCATAAAAATTGCCACGTCAACGTTCGGCCACCGGCCAATGTCCATGTCAGCACCGGCCAACCAAAATTGGCTGGATGGATTGAATTGGTACAAATATTAAAAGGTTTAGGACTAAATTGGTTCAATTGAAAAGTTTAGGACTTAATTGGTACCAATGCAATAAGTTTATGACTTTTTCAATACTTTTTCCATACCATCGGAGTTCATGTTCAATATTATAGAAGACAGTAGGAGCAGTTTGGTTGTGAAAAAAGAAGAATTGGCTATTTGCATGCATGATTGGTTATTGCAAGAATGGACTACAGCAGAATGTGTCCAAAGTGAACTCTTGACAACAGCAGTACCTTATCCCTCGAATCATGACGACGGGTAAAACATGGAAAACACCAGATTAATTAGATATTCTCTCGAGTGAAATTTATGTACAATCATTGGTAGGGCAGTTGTAATTTTTCTTACGTTAGAAGTACTAGTGCTTAATTAAATGATCATTTCCTATTACGTAATGCACTATCTTAGTTACCTTAGAATATTGTTTATGTGAAATTTGGTGGGATCATTGCTAACTATCATAAAATCTTAAACTATTAGATGAATACGTTATTTAAAATTTAATTATTCTAGCACTCCCTTCACTCTTAATTTGGTCTTTTACTTAGTACAAAGCGTGGAAATTTAAATAGGGAAGCAAATGGAGCTTGGTAAAATTTAAACTCAGAACCTTTAGCTCTAAATACCATATGAGATTTAGTGAGATGAAGGCGTGATTTAATATTTAAATATTTAAATATTCTATTATTCTCCCTCATGCAAATTCCTTCAGTTCTAATACCATATGAGATTTGGTAAGATAAAGGCGTAGTTTAATATTTAAATATTCTATTATTCCTTCTCATACTTAATCTGGTCTTTCTAACTAAATTTAATTGGGGAGGCAAAACGCTTAGTTTGGTCTTTTTGTCTAGTACTAAGCATGGAGGCATAATTTGATTAAACGAAAGAGGCACTAAAATATCTGTACGCAACAAAGCTACGACTAAAGTGAAACTGAGATTCCGGTGAAATTTTTTTGACATATTAGCTCCTCGGTAGCTACCTGATTATACAATTCCAGTATGTTGTAATGAATCATAAAGTCCTAGAATGGTTAAATGGTGTCCGAACCCATGCAGAGCAACAACAAGTTAGACTATGCCCAGCCTAGAGGTCGATAGCAATTGGTAGAACCGTAATTCTCCACTAATTTTTTTTCTGAGGCTTGTGAATCTAGCTCACACCTTGTGGTACTCCCATTTGCTTGGAGCATAGGCTAACATTTGGGAGCCAAATTTATCAGCAGAATCGAAGACTTGCCATTGCGATACTACCAAATTTTGTCGCTATTGTCGCTGTGGACCTCCCACTGTCTATTACCACTTTGTTCCAAACATAATGAAATCTCTTAGACTTATCAAATACCAAATAATACAATCTCTGATGAAGAACGGTGCAGAGAATCACAGCAACTCAAGCAGATGACTGCACGGTTTTATGAAGAGGCCTCGAAACTTCGAACCAGTTATTGCAAACTGTCCCGTTTTGGGGAATGCTGAAGGTAGTAATGCTTAGACTAAGGATGTTACCATGAAGGAAGTTCAGAAAGCTGTTTTTGAACAGGGATCACTTAAGGCAAACAGGCCCAAATTGTATGAATCGCCTGCCTATATGACCATGAAAATGGGTGTAATATTAAAGATGTGTTCCAAGAGGTGCAGAAGTTTTTCGAATCAGGGACCCTCAATCCAGAGATAAACAAAGACAGAGATTACTCCGATTCCTTAGCTTCCCAACCTTGAAATCTTGACGAACACAGCCCTAGAAGCCTTTGTAGTCTTATCATTAAGGTTGTTGCTGAAGTTCTGGCTAGTAGACTTAAAACTCGGCTGCCATGCTTGCTTTCCGTGGTGCAAGTACGAGCCTGGGGACGAGCTTGGGAAAGGGCATTCAAGAAGAGGCATTTCTTTTAGAAAAGAGAAGTTTGGAGTATTGGCAAGGCAACTCGTTTGGCTTCTTTCGCTGTCCATCGCCAATTGCCACCGCTAGTTCTTGTGCAATTTTACTGCTCAAGAACGGTTAGCTGATGTTTACGAATGGTGATAGTTAAGGGCCAAAATTTGAAATCCTTGTTGCTGCCGCCAAGCCCAGAGCAACTGTGAAGCCAGAGGCGGCCAGGCAGCCACGGGAGGTGGCGGCCGATGGGCCATGCGACGGCGATCGGCGGCGGCAGTCAGCCGGCGGTGACATGCGGCGACGGCGGCGTCCGGCGACGACCAGGGGCGGCGGCGTCCGGCGTCCGGCGGCGACCGACGGCAACAGCAGTCGTCCAGCAGAAATGGTCGGCCGGCGACGACCGGCGGCGGCAGCAGTAATCCGGCGGTGGCGGCAGCGACAGTCGGTCGGCCTCCGCCAACCGGCGACGGCGACGGTCAATCGGCCGGCGGCGACCGGCGGCGACGATGGTCAGTCGGCCTCCGGCAATCGGTGATCGGCGGCGGCGGTGGTCGGCCGACGATGGCAATGGCGGCGGCGGGCAATGGCGGGCAGCAGTCAAGGGCAATCAATGGTAGTCAGCAAGAGAAGAATAAAAGAAAAAAAATTCACTTATTTCTTCAACTTGTTCCCGAGAACAAGGAGCAACTTTTTTTTACTTCTCATTTCTATTCCAAAACCATTCCCGGGCTAACTTTTTGTTCCCTTATCAGGTTTCTATTCTTTTTTTGTTCTGGGGAAAAGAAAAGTAGAAATTTTTGGGTTGGGAAAGTTTACCATGCGCAGCCTTAAGGGCCAAAATTTGAAATCCTTGTTGCTGTCGCCAAGCCCAGAGTAACTGTGAAGCCGAAAGTTGCGGCGGGTGTGAAGCCGAGAAGCCGAAGTTGAAGCCCGCAGCAAAAGCAGTGAAGACTTCTGCAAAGGCAATGCCCAAGAAGAAAGCTGTGAAGAAGGTTGCCGCTGCGAAGGTGAAGAAGAAACCGGTGAAGAAGCCGGAGAGCATGAAGCTGTTGGTGAAGAAGGCCAAGAAGGGGGTCGGTGCTGTGTAGGGGATGGGATTTTAGAGGATGATTCGGTTGTGTATAGAAAATGGTTTGGCAACATTTGACATAGCCCTTTTCTTTTTTCTTTTTTTTTCTTTTTCTCTTGGTTTTTAAATCGTGCTAAATCTATTCTTGTTAGTGCACGTCTCTATGTAAGCTTCTAGGGGAGATTTTATTAGATGATTGTGTTTGATAATGGGGAATCGAAAAGCTCTGAGTTGTGTGATGCTCCAATGGCGGTTTCTTCTTTTGGGTCTAGCCTTTTTCTCCTTTCTCCTCCCACGCTAACTATACTTTTATTCTTGGCGATGTCAAATGAATAGAGTCATTAGTTAAACTCACGTAAGAGATTCCAAGTGAAATGGTGTATTGGTGTCTTGTGGACCAGACGAAACTAGATCCACAGATTGTTCGTCTGTATCGATACTCTATCTCTCTTTTGCAGCAATTTCTCCAACCATAGAAAAAAAAAAAAAGAATTACGCTTTTGCATCTATTTTGACAGCAGAAGAGAAGGGGAGAGGGGAAGAATAAGAAACTTTTCGCAGCGCATTCGTTCTAAACTTATCTGGAGGCAGAATGCTTCTTGAAAGTTCCATCTCCCTTTGAAGCTCTCGAGGATTTCATTTTCAAATATTTGAAACCTCCAAAAACCCTAAATGGGTCGGAGAAACTGCTGACTTATGGTGATTCTGTATTGTTTTCATTTGGGTTCTCTTTGCCAGGAATTATATCAAGCTCATACTTGCTCCCGAAGAACTCTGAGAACCCGAAGCTCTGTTGAGAGCGGTCACCAGTCCCTCCGCCTCTGCCTCACTCCCTTTCGAGCGCGCGAGGGGTAGCCTTCATGTGCTTTGTCGGCGACGGCAGGGGAACAGTCAAATCTAAGAGAGAAGAAAGAGATTCAATTTTTGAGAGCGTTCGGTAGAGAGGAAAGAGGTTTGCTCTTCGTTCTTCTTCTTCAGACAACGAAAGCATGAAGAGGAAAGAGAATACGAGACAAAGAAATAAATGTTTGCAGAGCAGGAGAGAGAGAGCGCAGGGGCTAGTGTGTGCAGGCTTAGTGAGAGAGAAATGAAATTATTTTTGTGCATAAATTCGTTTGCCAGTGAGCCGGTCCCACACCTCCACATGTCGCTTCCCAAGTGGTCGGAGACCACGCTGATGGTCCAGGACCACCCAATAATTTCTCCAATAATTCATTCTAAATTATTCTATCATTTGGCAACAAGAAGCGTTGGAGGGACGCGGCCCCTTTATCCTCAAGGTAAATAGAAATCCAATCTGTTTCACTTGAAGAAACAATCCCAATGATTACTATCTCCACTCATTTATATCGATGAAGACGACGATCATGCAAGAAGTAAATCTGCTAGGCATCGCTCCGCAAGGAGTAGTTGACGGTTGTATTATCCTTTTGTAGGAAACTTTGGAACCAATACGCGGAGTGCTTCATGTATCGCTTCAGTCCATTCCCATAATCCACGAATACGAGGCCAAATCGGGTTGTATAACCCTCCGCCCACTCGAAGTCGTCTAGGAAACTCCACGCAAAGTATGCTTTTACATTCACTCCTTCCCTGTCAACAACGAATTCGTGTATATGGTGCTTTTTATCAAATATCATCATTATTTACCATCTATGCATACCCAATACTGATATCGAATTACTTACTCGATAGCCTTGGAGAGATTCGAGAGATGTAGCTGAAAATAACTTATTCTCAGTCTATCTGTAAGTGCATCTTCAAGTGGCAACGATTTGTTATTTGCATCTGCCATTCCTGTGGTTGGACAAAACAATGTATGGAAGGCAAATTACTAAGTGACCCATCAACCCAAGCAAAGTCACCGTCAGTGACATAGATACATTTATTTACCATTCTCGGTCACATAAATGGTTGGATCTTGATAGTTCTTCTTCACGTAGTGCATCAACTCTCTGATACCCTTTGGGTATATGTATAGCCATTCCTCGGCAGTCTGCAATTTTGTTTAGTTGATATCTATATTAGCATTATTCTTAGCATGCGATTAATGCGTGAACAAATGATTATGTATAAGATTCTTTCTCATGCTTGTGTAGACACATTACCGGTTGGCCAATCGGAATTCCATCTTTCTCAACTAGTAGCATCACAGATAATAAACAAAGTTCATTAGGGAATCAATTGAAGAAGAACACTAGGGGATAAAATATTTGGGCAATGGTGGTGCATGCTTACCAGTCATATTACAATGACAATCAGTGGTGTAACTTAGATTGAGAGCGGTAAAAGGGGATGCGGATTCATCCACGTATCTCGCTGTGTAGTAATTTACCCCCATGTAGTCATGAGAACCTTTTAGCGCCTCTGACTGTGTTTTTGTGAATTTGGGTAACCGCTCGCCCACATATCTCCTCATTGACTTCGGGTAGTCACCATAGGTAATAGGATGAGCAAACCTTACACCATCAACACGCAATGCACTTACTAACGGGACACACAAAATTGCTGAGGAAGTTAAACAATAACTTGTTTGTTGAGGTACAATTGCTAGCTCAGTTGCTTTTATGACTCGTTCATAATGCATATCTAACATCTCATAAAGGCTACCTACTTTCTTATAAATCAAAGACATACCATCCAAACTCAAAGTCAAATGCTCTAGAGGCAGCCTTCCTACTGACGTTCGTTGAATACTTAGGGGTCATCCAGTAAGTTGCAATGACCATGCCTATTTTCCCTTTTTGAGCAGCCTGATTGTGTATCAATACACGAAACAAATAGTCAACTCCAAACATGCATATCCAAGTCAACAGTTTGCCGAAAGAATAAGGGGAATACACCAAGATAGGTGTCCATGTACCTGATAGTTGTCCCTATACAGTTTCACTGCTGCAGCATGAGAAAGAAGCAAATGGTGCGCAACGATGTATGGTTCTGTTGCCGAATTTCCGGCTGTGCAGTTATTTATGTAACTAGAACATCGACCAGGTGCATAGATACCCATCGCATACCCCAATATCGTAAAGTAATTGGGCTCGTTTACTGTCACCCAATGCTTCACTCTATCACCGAACTCTTGAAAGCAAAAGTTTACATAATTGACATAGTCCTCCCTATTAAATAACCCAAATGATCAAGGTGTTACTTGATTAAGATCGGCAATTAGTTCAAGGGATGCATGTACACACAATTTTTAGAAACTCCAAGTCTAACAATATTTCAAGGCTTACACAATATTAAGACTCAGGAACCCGCCATACTCATCTTCAAGTGCTTGGGGAACATCCCAATGGAACAATGTCACAAAAGGTTGGATGCCTGCTCAAAGTTTACTACAAGTTGGAAAGTGCAATTCAATGAGTCGTGAAAGGACTAGACAGTAGAGGTTACCCTCAGCAAGTAGACTGTCGATGAGATTGTTGTAAAAGGCGACACCCTGTCTATTGACTCCCTTGCTTATCTTCCCATCTAGTATACAAAAGATACCATCCGAATGATTTAATTATACGCTTCATAGTGCATGCACAAGAGCTGAGTGCAGGGCAAAACCGCAGTTCATATTTGTTTCGGCATGACTAATTGTAAATGTAGAGAGACCAAAGAGAATATATGGTAATCTGTTGTGGGGACAATGGTCAGGAAGGCATATAATTACGTGCATCGAGTCGTTAACAGTGTGTGAGTCGTTAACAGGAAGGCATATTTTTCCTTGATGTTAACAGGAGGAGCCTAATTATGTCGGAATAAGACAAAAGGAGGGAAAAGTGCCAAAAAAGTCCTAAACCTTTTGCCTTTATGCCGATTTAGTCCTAAACCTTTTTTTGGTGCCGATTCAGTCCTAAACTTTTTAAAATTGTGCCAATTTAGTCCTTTCCGGCCAATTTTGGCCGGATTTTGCTGATTGAACACCGGCTGGCTAACGTGGTATGATCGGCGCTGACGTGGACAAATTTTAATAATAATTTAATATTTTTTATTTTTAAAAATATTTAAATTTTTTTATTTTTTTTATTTTTCCTCCATCGGTCGCCAAGGTCTAGCGATCGGCCAAAAGCGATCGTCGGTGAGGGCAAGGCCAACCTCGCCGGATCTGGCAAGGTCGAGCCTCGCCGGCCATGGGTGAGGATCGGCGAGGCTCAAACTTGCCAGATCCGGTGAGGGCGAGCCTCGCCCATCACCGCCTCATCAAATCAGGCCATGGGCGAGCCTCGTCCTCGCCGGATCTGGCAAGGTGAGCCTCGCCCATGGCCAGCAAGGGCCGGTGAGGCTCGACCTCACCAGATTCGACGAGGTCGGCCTCGCCCTCGCCAGCTAGAGGAAAAAGACAAAATAAAAAAAAATAAAAATATTTTTTAAAATAAAAATATATTAAATTATTATTAAAAGTTGTAACATCAAGACGTCGGCCAAGGCCCGTCAGCAGCAAAATCTAGCCAAAATTAGCTGGAAAAGACTGAATTGGCACAACTTAAAAAAGTTTATGACTGAATCGGCATCAAAAAAATGTTTAGGACCAAATCAACACAAAGACAAAATGTTTATGACTTTTTTGGCACTTTTCCCGACAAAAGGAGGGTGCATGAGAGTGAGCTTACGAGGTGCAATACGAGGCCACGAGATGGAGAATCTGAAGAAATCCCATCCCATTGCTTTCAACAGGTTTATGTCTTCCTATATATAAAAAATTTGCACCCATACGTAACTTGTCAGGAAATTGTACATCCACATGACTGTTAAAGAACACACATGGAAGAAAATCAATTATTAAGCAACAACACATGACTCAACAGATCATTTCTATAAACTACTTGTGGTGTCGATTATCATGGTTTGCGGCCACCAGTCGCTGTGGAAAGGAGACAAGGGCATGTATCACGTGCATCAAGTTAGAAGGGAGGGATTAGTGAAGCAAATGGAAAATGTCTTCAAAGACGACGACCCAAATGTGGTCCCACACTGCAATACTGCATCTCGAAATGACTTCTTCAATTTAGCGCCCGTTACCTGGAACTTGTAGTAGAATTCATCAGCTATAAAGCCGGAAGAGTGGTCGGTAATCTTATCTGGGGAAGAAGGGGAAACGACAATCACGTTCACATGTGCGTTGAAGGTTACAAAAAACCGTATGTTCTAACCCGAAAAGGTAGTGTGCATCTAACCTGGAAAGAGTTCGGTGAAGGTGTCCCAAATGCTCATCCCTCTTCCCTGTTGGTTCGCTGCTCCTTCAATCTAGTTACGCAAAACCCGACAAATTAGAAGAAAGCATTTGATCCAGCAGTGCACGTGCGCAGTCTCAATGCATCAACATTGCATGCCTCGTCCATCTTCACGCTGATTACCTGGTAGGCGCTTGATGCCACTCCAAATACGAAATCAGGTGGGAAGCTCGTCCGGTTAATGATCTTGTCGTCCTCCCCATTGACTCCAGCCGCACCAGGATCCTCACGACCACAACTGCAACCCAAAAAAGCGGCCGTGATCATCAACAAGCCGATGCACCAGGAGGCGGAGGCGGAGGCGGAGGCGGAGGCGCCGCGAGTGATAGCATATAGATAACCGTGTGGATGCTGCTTCTTCAGCTCCATTCTCAATATGCTTCATCCGAACGATGTCACGTTGGGGGACTCTCAACTCCAATAAATGACATGAGTCGAGAGTGTTGGGGGAGTAGTTGGACCTTCACTTTGAAAGCTCAACTAAAAGTCAAAGCGTGGTGTAGTATTTGTAGATGAACGATTGAAGGCGTGGATTTTCTCCATCCTCCTCCCCTTTAATTCCCCCATTCTCTCCGTCTTCACTTGTAATAAATGGAAAAGAAAAGACGAATATGAGAGGCCCAACTTCCAATGGGCAAGCACGACGACTCGGAACTGTTCTCAACTACATGCTTGTGGGCATCATTCTTTCGAAGGCGTGCTTAAAAAATACTAAAATATTATTATAAATTATTTACGTTAATGCCAATCATGGCATGCTCTCAAATTAGCGATTTCTAACCAAAATTGTTTGGATGAATTCAACTGACAAAATGTGAAAATTAAATTAACAAAAGTGCTATAAGTTTAAGATTTTTTGGACAATTTATCCTTTGTAAATAAATAGCAGCTCGTTGCTCCACCAAAAGTAAATATGTTAGAATTCATAGTCAAGAAGGAGAAAGGTCCATTTGTACTTTGTTCTCATGCGAGGTTCATCAAAATAGCAACCAACACCATCCATTAATTCTCCCACCCACTCATTATAATTTTGGCTTGTCCTCTTACTCGCATAAAATCGATTTTAATGGATGGTTGACTAATTGGTCTTAAAACCACCTGAGCAAACAATTTCACATTCTATCCATCGTAAAGTTGTATGGGTATGTGCAGATTATATGTGAATCAAACGAGCATTATCGAAACTAGCTCAAATGTGGATGATTAGCTAGAATGGCTAAAAGCTATCAAAAAGGCCATCCAAACACCTTTATGAGCCGATTAATAGGGAACTAACTGGTGAAAGGCTTGTGCGCACAAGGCAAACCATTGAAGGCAAAGCAATCGATTGATTATTTAAAGCGAAAGCTCCCTCGAGAAGGAAACAAGTTAAATATAGTCTTGTCTCTTGGCAAATATGGGAGGGGCAAATGTCACATCATGCAATCAATTAAATGTATCATTCATTGGTCCCTGCCTCTAGGGATTTAATTTGGTCCCCGCCCTCAGGGGCTTGCCTCATTAGGAGTGTGAATAGTTGGTTGACGAGGAACCTCTTGTACCACAAGTTCTCCAAAAGCTCTATTCAACACACTCTTCAACTCCACATACGTTGCATGGTTGACGGCTTCCTTGTTATTGGGGGCGTCATTTGTTAGTGGTTATCACTATTCACATTCCGATGAGACAACTAAATATTAGCTTTCCTAGAAGAAAAAATCACATTATTAAATGAGTGAGATGAGACTTGAGACTTTATTTCTCATCATCCAAATAGAAAGTCAGAGCTCGGGAAGCTCCTTTTCGATCCACATCCAATCCTGAATTCCAGATCATCCAGTTGTTGAGTCTAGTAATCTTAGTTTTAAGTTTCAATATAGTTCCATCGAATCAATCATTGATTTGGACTTTAATTTGGTTTACACAAATATCATACTAATCATTAATGATGTTAATTCTCATATGTAAATGGGCTTACAGGGCAATGGTCTAGACTAAGTGAGAGAGAGAGAATTTGAAGTAGGCCAGTTTTGTCTTGCTCATGAGCTGTGCGTCCCTTGCAATTCTGTCAAAATGCAAAATAGAAAAGGAAAGCATCTGGGCTCTGTGGGCCCACTCTTTAAATAACCCGAACCCCCTCTCTCTCTCTTCTTTCTCCCTCTTCACCGTGTATTCACCTATTCTCTGTCCTTTGTTTTTCTTTTTCTTTTTTTCTTTATTTCCCTTTGGTTTGTAGTCGGTGATTGGCCATAGGTGAGGGCTGGCGAGGGGGCCCTCATGAGTGGTTCGTCCATGGCCTCCGAAGGCAAAAAGAAAAGGAAGAAAGCAAGATAGGATGTCTAATAATAGAAGAGTGATAGCGAATGAGAGAGAATGGGGTCAGTGAGAGTTTTAAACATTTATGATTTGCGCAAGATAAATAAATCAATATTTTGCTGAGTTGGCTACAACTTGAGTGCCTAATATTTTTTCGAGTAACTAAGGTTGACGGCACTGGAGACCATATTATAGGGTGTGAGAGTCAAAATCTACACTTAAAACTAAATCGTTTCCATCCTAATCATTTCCTCAAAAAATGGAGATTTAAATCCCTCACTTGTTGGCAAACCTAGACTCTAATACCGGTGTGAGAACTAGTGAGATTACTATTAACTATTCTAAAAGTTTAAATTTTTAATTGAATGCGTAGTTTAATATTTAATTATTCCAACAGTTTAATTGTAAATTTTATTAATTACCACAATTTATATTCTAACTTTTTCGTTTTTATTTTTTATTTTTCTCTAGTCCAATTTTTTAATTCACTGCCCATTCCAAGTTAATATTGAAAGCTGTCAAGAAAACTAACACTTCTTCCATCAAGCCTCAATAATATTCATTCGAAATCCATCCTTCCATAGAATTAAGCACAACGTTTATTTCCTCCGATAATAATAATCTTCCAATTAAATTCTGATCATTTTTTTTTTCATTTTAAGTTAACTAATTTTTCTCAGGCATTCGTCAAGTATACCACGATATAAAATGATTTCAATTTTTAGAAAAATGATCGCACACTTCGTTGATATTGTTAATACACTGAAAACTATAGTATCTCTAACTAATCATTTGAAAAATATTCTAGGAGCACTCATTACAAATGCCATATCCCCCCTTAAGCCTAGAGAGTAGCATATAAATTAGGAACGGCATGTTTAGTAACTATCTGCTCTTTCAATGCCGTGGCTGTTCTTGCCTTCCCCATTCTTAGTTATTTGAGGACAGAGTCCTCCTCCTCTTCAGTAATTTGCCATTCCTTGACTCTCCTTTCACCTCAATCTCTTCATTCAAGACATCCGTGAACTCTTTCGAACTTGTTTCTGGCTCGGACGGGCTTCTCCGGTAACCCTCCCGAGAGCTCCCGTCGCTGCTGGAGCTCAAGCTCTCTTCTTCAATTGGACCCTTCCCCTTGGCATCCAAAACCTGATCATCCCTAGAACTCCCGGCCTCGGCTTCTCTCGGACTGCTGCTTCCTGTGGAAGGAGAAGAAGATGACGGTGCTGAGGTGGTGTCGCTCAGGGTGGAGAGTATTGTGAAACTCTCTTTCTTTGCATCTTGAAAGGAATAGCTCCTTCCCTTGGCTTTGTGCGAGGGAAGGAGCGATTTCAAGCTTGAACGTGCTGCGCGGTCCCTGCCTAAACTGTAGGTTGTCGACAGCTTCCTCTCAATACTATCTTTTTTTCTTTCTAGATTGCCGAGTTCTTCAAGCAGTTCGCTGGACAGTGTTTCCTTGTCTGCTTTCTGCTTGAGCTCCGAGACTGTTCTATTGAAGGCTTTCTTCTTGAGTTGGAGAGAACGCTGAAAATGGCACAGTGGTTAACGAAAAAGCATAAATCAGCAGCAACAATTGAAAGAGATAATGGGGGCTTGGTCCTCACCCGCTTCTTCAGGAAATTCCCAAGATCTCCGCCCTGAAGCTTTTTCTTCCTCCAAAACACACAGCAGAACCTGACGAGACTGGCTAGGGCAAGCAAGACAGCAGATTCGAAGAAAAGGAACAAGAGTATCCTCCTGTCATCACCTGAAATCATAGAAGCGAAACGATGAACAATGATACCACCGAATTGTGCACAATTCATCTTTACTAGGCAGTCTCACTGCACCTTTATTGATGCTGTGACGCTTTGACCATGCTCTGAAGCAGCTCGACGCAAGTTTCTGCCCTGCATCAAAAGAAGACTTATGTGGAATTTGTACATCGAAGCAAAGGGAAGCTAAGGGAGGAGCTGTTGATTTCAGTGCAAATCATTACTTTTACCTTGGCAGGCCAGTGGATTGCCAGTTTCTGCTTCCATGTCAAAAGAGCAAAACATAGTCAATATACAGCAGCTCACAAATAACAGCATAAAAACTGTAATGGACATATTACTATGGCAAATGACAAGCACTCATTAAATGAAACGTAGCCAATTTATTTCTAATGCTTAATCTCTATGGACAAATAGTGCGTGCATAACAAGAAAATTTAAATAGTTAAAATCTCTCAAATGTATAGAATGCATACTTGAAGCAGCTACAAAAGCAAGAAGAATCTCCTCATCCAAGAGAAAATGATTGAGATCGCTTCCAGCAAGTGAGGAGGTGAACTGATCTGAAACAGACAAAAACATACAGACCCCAAAAACATTGAGGAAAGCATACCATCGAACAACAAATAGAAACTGTATTGGAATCCATGAAGTTGCAAAAGACTCGCCCATACCTGAATATTTTTGTGACCAATACACGGATCCTGTTGCAGGAACCAACAAGGAAAAGATTGCACTTTTAGGTCTCATTGCCGAGATGATGGTATATTCACCAACTACGTGGTCGGTCTTTCCCTCCAGCTGTGTCTGAGAGACGTAAATTGCATAACCAGAGCAGTCAAGGACGGGACTGAGTTGGATGACCAAGTCTAATTTGGCTGCTCTTGGGAATTTCCTGAGATCCCCAGTTGGTGAAATTAAGTATACACACCCATCCAGCGAGCCGATAGAAATCCAACCTTTGTCATCAATGAATTGCAACCATCAGTCACCGCATGGAAGCACAGTCAGTTGCGAATGTATCTGCTCAATTTGAGAGTGAGGCTTAAGGGACTATGTGATGAATCTAGCGAATTAATTAGCATTTCTACACAGAAAATGAGCAAATAAGACAGCAAGACAAATGAAAATTGGGGACTTTGGTGAATAATATTCACAATAGGAATACAAACTGTGGAAAGAAAGGGTGCCTAGTAGAGAGAAATCAGGAGCCTTGGCTTACTAGAGAATGTCAAATTACAAGTAATTGCTAATGCACATAAATGCTCAACAATTTCCATAAAATGTAGTCATCAAATGGCAATAGTGACAACAAGTCATACGTTTCATTGCTGATGAGCAATTGATTTACAATGTTATGAATATTACCATTTAAATCAACGGCCAGTCCACAATTGGATAAGCTTAGTGGCCCGACGGTTCTCTGCCAAAGGACATTTCCTGTGGAAACATCGAGTGCCAGCACAAGCGCCCTGGCTGGCACAGTGACATAAAGCTGGCCGTTGTTCCCAGCAGTGATGGTAAAGACTTTGTCAAGTGAACTCAAATCCTGAATCCACTTAAAATGAGGAGTGCGAGTTGACAGAGAGTATATTTCCCCTTCCGAATTTGCTATCTGCAGTGGTTGTTGGTACTTAAGTAATAAGTTCAAAACTGCAAGCAAGAAGACTTTGCTGCTAGGAGTTCACATAAATAAAAATGAAAATAACTAAACAAAATATGAGATTACAAGCTTTAACTAGGGGATTTATCCAAGCAGATCTGCCTGCTAAGTTTTTTCAGACCTTGAGACTGTGAGATAATGTACATGTTTTCACAATTAATACCTTCAATTAATATCATCAGACTAGAAAAAATAATTGACTGATTAGAGAACTTTACGTGGATGTTAGCCTCGCAGTGGTCGATAACGGGGACTGAAGTGAAGGAACAGTTGGTAGGATTTCTCCTGCAACCTAGACGGTAGCCAAACTGATCAAGCACAGGCCCAACGCTCCACAGCAGTTCGCCACGCGTCGTGTATGCAAAGAGCCCCCGATGCAGCAAATTTATGTACACACATGAACTCAACGTGCTCACTGAGATCCCGATTATATTGGCGGCCACTTGGCCTGGTGCTGGACCAAAAAGCACCTCCACTGCAGCACCGGAATCTTTAACAGCTGAAAAATCAATTCTCAGTACTCTGTCCTCCGCAACCAGGTACATCTGCCAATAGTATCCTACACGTATTATAAACCATTGAAGATTATGGTAAAAGGCAACATGACTGCAACCTCAGGCAGCCGTTGAGCTAAAATAATCTAAATGGTTTGAGACCAACTCCTCTATCATATCACAGGAAATATCTGACATTGATCCGATAAATATGTCTGAATCGAAACCATGGTCTGAGAATGAAGAACCTCACGCTGGTCTACTCAATAGATATGCAAGAACATAGATTGACTCGACCAGTCAGTAACTCACCCTTCCTCTCTCCCCAAGAGCTGGAGCCACTCTAGCGTCACATGTGAAATTCAAATGTATAGACCAGGCGATTGTGCCATTGCTTTCGAACGCGAACAGGTTTTTCTCCGAACAAGTATATACCCTCCCGTCATCACCGATTGAGGGTTTCGAAAGCCTATAAGTAGTTCTTGTCGCGCGCTCTTTGGCTGAACGAGCAGCACCCCAGATTAGTTGGCAGCCCAAAATTCCTTATGTATCAAGTGAAGAGGGAAAAGAGAAAAAAAGGGAAAGAATCGAGTTCGCTGCATATGGGAAATGGGAAATAGAGGGAAGGACAAGAGCGTGACGTACCTGCAGAAGAGCGACGGATGGAGGTCGATGGATGAGAAGGAGGAGGAGAAGAAAATGGAGAGTTGGCATGATCACACAGACACTTTCAAGGAGAGATCTGGTTTGGAGAGAGAGAGAGAGAGAGAGAGAGAGAGAGAGGAGTTTACTTTTGCGTTGGAAGCTTTTGAGTAGGAAGAGGGATGGGGAGGGATTGAATTGAAATGACGGTTATTTAACCGCCCTTCTTCGTTGGCGGGAACGGGGCATGGCCGCTCTCGCTTTTTTCAATCCTTTCTCCATGGCCATATCCTATCCCAATTTTCAGTTTTTACTCCATCCAAACTCCATTTTTAAAGTATGAAAATACTTTTATATACTGAAAATTTAAGAAATTATTTTTAATCATTTCATATAGTTGCGTGGCATTATTTTCGTCACTCACTTTAAAGTTATTTTTCAAACATACAATGTTAAAAACCCATAGTTTTTTTCTTTCTTTCTTTGAGCTTTCACTGAATAGAAGAATGCAAGATATATAAACAAAAGTAAATAAAATAATTAATAAAATCAGTAAAGTGGTCGAAAATAAAATCAGTAAATTGAACTTGTAAATATGTAGTATCTTCTTCCATGATGTTTAAGTAATAATCATTCAATTAAATAAATAAAAAAGAATTAGTGCACAAAACAAAATATCAAAGTTAAGAAAAGAGTGAGAAATAGATGTGTTATGTGAATCGTGAAAAAAATTGTATTTTACATATGCGGTTTTTCAAAGTTTCCATGCGTAATTGGTAGTATGGATTCACTCAAAAAGAAAAAAAAATTGGTTAAACGGAACCTCATGTTTGAGTGTGTGCACATCTAAAAATCTTTGCAAGTTATTCGTTCAAATCTAACAAATGGGGTACAAACCAATCTGGGTCGAGTCCCCCATATGGGCACTTGGCAGGCCTAAATTGAACAGGTCCAAAGATCTTGTAAGATATTCACGAGCTTTTAGATAGTTGATCGTGGCTTGGATTATCAAAAAAGAAACATATAATAGCATCAAATGCACAGTACAATTTTCATAAAGAGTTCCTTACAATACATCTTAAACTATGTCTTCAACTAATTGTACTTGTACATCAAAATCTCTCATCTTTACAGACACCCTGATTCACCGTTTATCACCGGTCGGGTACCCACCTTAAAGGGGACGATTAGAGCAATGTTGCCGCACAAGAGGTGGAGACCGGGGCAAGAAAATAAACGTAAGCGCTCACAATTTTTACATAGGCATACATTGCAATATACATGCACATAATTTGTACTAATCGAACGTGGTTAACTATGTTGAAATTCCAGCAACTGCCAACTAACATAAGCTTGATCCACAGAGCATGTCGACAACAAGGTTCCAATTCCAAAAATCTGCCTTCTGCTTTTTCAACAAATATGGATTCATTTGTTCGAGCATGAAAACCAGATCGTCTGATCCGGACAGAAATTGTTCTTCTATTGTGAATCCGGTATACATAGCCTCTACTGCTCATTTATGCTCACTTTGCCAGTTTTCTACTGCCAGTTTACCGTCACCAACAAGGACCAAAGGAACAAAAAAGAAAACGAGAATTAAGAGAAACAATATTGTTGACACCTAAATTTTGGTGACCCATTTATTCATTTATCAAATTAAAAAATTAGGGATTAATTTTTAACCCCTAAACAAAAATATTAGAACTTAGTTGCATAGTATATAGTTTTAGGAGCATTTATCATTATTGTATTGGACCGGCGACGGATAGACTCAAGTGAATAGTCTCGAACTTAATGGAGCCCACAAAAGCACAAGCACAAAATTCAGTCAAGCCCATCAAGTCTACATAGCTGAAAATCAGTGATTTAAATTGGAAAGAATTCTGAAGTCAAGAGAGCATATTCTTTATAATTCTAGGCCTTAAGAGGAAGGGTGCAGCAAATATAAGCTGAATATATGATGGGTTTACGTAAAAATCCAAGCTTTGGACCATTATCTTTGCTTATGGAAGAGAAGAATTAAAATCTTGAAAAATTGAGCATATATGCTCTTCATATGTAACCATGGCATTATATGTGCAAGTATGGGCAAATAAAACAAGAAAAATACAATCTGCGGACAAAGCAAGTGGAAAGGGAGGAAAGAAGATTTTGACGTTTTTCACATATGAGATTTCTTTCCTCAAACAATTCATCCACCGCTTGGGAAAGAGTTCTTTTGCTGATATCAACGCACACAATAGAATAAGATTGAGGACAAGAATATATAAGGGGGTTAGCAGTATAAATAAGACCATCGCACAGCACTATAGGGGAGGCCACACAATTGAGACATTCGGCCACATTGAGGGGGGGATTCCGAATTATACAGAGAACACACGAGAGTTCGTGGAAGAGAGAGTTCCTTTGCTTTTCCATTGCAGGCCAACACTGAGCAGCCGTGCCCCACGTTGTTCTTGCAATTATCAATGCCCGACCATCGTCGGCAATTTTAGGGAGAACACATTGAAAGAAACTTTGGTGATTCACTGCTACCTTCTTGCACCGTTGCCAAACTTTCTGTGACGACCAATTGCTGCTGGACCTGCCACCGAGAGCTGCTCAACCAAGACGACCAGCGAATCCAGAAAACCTTAAAGGAGTCCCGGCGCACTCTTGCATCTTCGACGTGTCTGTTCTAGACGATCCTGACAGAAAATAAGGTGGAGAGGAAACTGGAGCTTTTTGTATTTCTGTATATCACTGTTGTACATGCTGATTACACTATTTGTAATACAAAGGGCAAAGAGTAAAACAGGAAAGGAATAAAAGAAAATATACATCGATTCTAATTCCTATTTTACCAAGTCAATTACCAATTAAATAAATGAATCATTGATACTCAGGATGGTATTTCCTAAGTTATCAAATTATATTTCCAACACTCCCCCTCAAGCTGGTGATCTATATATATTGAGGACACCAAGCTTGCTTAATAGATATGCATGTTGTCTTTGGCATAATGGCTTCCTCTTGTTGTGATGATCCCTTCTCGAATCTTGTCTCAAGTGAAATGACAATCGACCTTTATATGCTTAGTCCTTTCATGAAACACTGGATTGGCTGCTAACTTGAGTGCAACATCATTGTCACAGAATAATCTAGTGGGTCCATCCACTTGTACTCCAAGATCTACAAGTAATCCTCGACCCCAGATTACCTTTCAGTCCTTCCCATTGGGATTTTGATTCAGTTTTGAGGTTTGATATGAAGATCTTCTTCTTTTCCACGAGATAAGCAAATTTGATACAAAAACCAATGATGGATCTTCTCTGTCATTGGACAGTGGCGTCCATCCGTATCACAATATGCTATCATTTTCATGTCGCAATCTCGAGATAGAAAAATGCCAAGTCCTGGGCATCCCTTCAAGTATTTCACCACTTTCAAGGTTGCATTCATATGAGACTGCAATGTAGGATATCCCATAAAAATACACTGAATGGCATGAGGATCCATTTTACTTCGGTGGCCCAAATTCGCCGCATAACACAAACATCCGAAAACTCGAAGATGATCAATTATTGGTTGCTTTCCATAAAGTAATTCAAAAGGAGTCCGCCCATTAAGAATTCTAGTTGGCATGCGATTGATCCAATAAGCTGCTGTGATTACACAATCACCCCAAAATTCTTCAGGTATGGAAACTTGATATTTTAAGGGTCGAGCTACCTCTAAGAGGTGACGATGTTTTCTTTCGACAATCCCATTTTGTTGGGGTGTATAATTACATGAACTCTCATGTAGAATACCTCGTGAAGACAAGAAATATTCACATTCCGCAGAAAAGAACTCACGTCCGTTATCCGTACGAATTTTCTAGACAGGTCTGTCGAATTGATTTTTAATGAGAGATAGAAAATTTGACAGTGTTGAAAAAGTCTGACTCTTGGATTGCATAAGGAAAACCCAAGTAGCTCGAGTATAGTCATCAACAATGGTCAAGAAAAACCGAGACCCATCACGATGTGGAGTGTGGTAGGGTCCCAAAATATCCAAATGAAGTAAAGACAAAAGCTGGTGGATCTAGATGTGCTAAGATGTAAAATGTGTGACTGTTTTGCCAATGATTGGACATTTAGGATAAGGAATGAGCGTTGATGAAAAAAAAGATTTTTATTACTAGCAATGGCATTCCAGAAATGCTTTTATTGAATAATTCAAAATTCCTTTGGGGATCAATCCATTCCATCGCCCGTAGTCAAAAGGTCGAAAAAAGCAATCATTGCGATTGAATATGGCACGACATCCTCATAAGCTTTTGAGACGATAAGAGGTTGAACTCAAAATCAGGAATGAATAGAACATTTTTAAGAATAATATCTGGACTAAGTTGGACAATACCAATTTTGGTAACATGAGTGGTATTTCCATTGGGGAGGCGTACAGATACCGAAGAATGTGGCCTCTTTTGAATACTAGTAAATAACCGTTCATTGCAAACTATATGATCACTGGCACCCGAATCAACTATCCATGCATTAACTGATATTGAATTTTCCTTGTATAAAGAAATACCTAAGAAATTCGCAGCCTTATCATTTGTTGCTAGCTGATTTAATGCTTTCATTATATTCTAATCGATCTTCGGTAATTATCTGATTTGTCCCATCAATCCTTCGTCTTTGAAACCGGTAGCGGCAACATCTTTTCCTTCTTATCACCTGGCTTTCCATGTAATTTCCAGCACATATCAATAGTATGATGAGGACGTCTACAATATTCACAGTATTTACCCTTAATTTTTGAATTTTGCCCTGTATTTTTGGTGGATGACGTGGCATTCCGTGAGCCTCCGGATGCCCTATATGCGAGTGTTGTCGTGGCCAAATAAGGGGCGTTGTATTCGCTTGGGCTAGCAATTAGATAAGGACCGTCCGATCTCTTCTGATGTGAACCGTCGGATGCTGATGGGGGGATCAAACCATAGCCGTCCAATTTGCTTCCATCCCAGCTGTTGATTGTAGGGTTTCCACCTACCCCAATCATCGTCCCGAAACGTCTGCATCCGCCCCCTTCTTGTGCGAAGCTCTCGACTCCTCCAGCCATGCCGCGACTGCCATGGACTCCGTGCGGCGTCTCTCCAGATCTGAAGTTCATTTGGAAGGCAGCAAGGGCGACTCCTTCGCCGATTCTGCCGTGCTTGGTCGTGGCTAGCCGCTGGCTTTCCTCTTGGACCGCCAGTTAGTAGATCTGGCCGAGCGAAGGTAACGGGTCCATTGCCAAGATCTGCGATCGAAAAGGTGAGTACGTATCGTTCAAGATAAGTAGAAACCAAGTCACTTTCTCCCGTTCCTTAATTTTCTAGTACTATTTCAACGTTTCTTCGGGACCCTCGAGTCGTTCCTCCGCCGCCTCGAGCTCATTCCCAAGAGTCGATTGAAGCAGTAGTGATCGATTGATTGTTCTGTTTCAGATCCGAGATAGCCTGGGTAATGGTAAAGAGCTTCGCCGAATCGAGACGTCCATACATCTCTCGGATGTTCACCCAAAAAGTCTTGGAGTCCTCAGTCGGCGGTAGCCCAACTGCAACGTCCGAAGCGAGACAATTTCCGATCCAGGTACGGACTAATTGGTTGCATTTTTTCCAGAAACGTTGCATTCGTTCGTTGGTCGGATAGGGGACGTTGCCGTCAAGGAAACCATCCTTGTCCTTTGTTACGAGTGCTCGCCGGAGGTCGCGAGCCCAGGCGTTGTAGTTGTCCTGTCCGGTGAACTGCATGTTGATAAGTCGGAGCTCCGGTCCGTCGGCCATCGCCGTGTGAAAGGGATCTCCGGGCTCGGGGCGGCCGCCGTTGAACGAAAACGCGTAGGGCAGAAAACCGGTTTGGAAACCGGGTAGGGATCCGTTGGGATGGATCCGGATCCAGGACCCGTTCTTGTCTTGCCCGACCCGTCGTTTGGATAGTTCTCCCGAGAAGATCCACATCCGCCGATTACCGGACCCCATTCCATGCTACGGATCTCAGCTAGTGAGCCATACATTGCTCCTCCCATTGGCCTTGAATTCCCGAGATGACTCATCATCCATTTGATTTCGAGCAAATCGCTCCTTCTTCTATCAGGTCGACTAGTGCTGGATCTGAGGTTTGGTGAGGTGAGTTGGAGGTTTCCTCCATTGGATGATTTTATCAAGGTTTTTGAAAAGAAAAAAAAAAAAGGGCAGAGAAGAAATTCCTATTTGGTGGCTGATTAATCTGATTTTCATACATGACGCTGCCTAATACGTAATATCGCAATCTTTCTTTGACTGTTTGATCAATATTGTCATATCCAAGAGATTTCTTGATCACTCATAAATTGTGAAATTAAATTTCACAAATTTACGATTGATCGATTTCATTTCGAAATATGACTCGCAATCGCACGAAAAAATTGCCAACCCGATCTCACGCTCGAAATACGGTTCGTGATTTATGTAAAATTGGCTAACCCGATCTCATACTCGAGATATGGTTCGTCAATTTGGATATCAATCTTATCTTACTTGATTTGCTGTCATGGTGTTTGAGTCAATTTTATTTTCATAAAAGAAAAAAATCCAAAAAAATTTAAATTAGGATTAGGTTCTTTTTAGAATATTCCTAGTCTTAGGGTTATCTTGCATGCTTAGAATTGCAATCTTATTTCGAATTTTTAAATAAAAAATCCAAAAAAAAATGCGTTCATTTATGATGTTAGTTTTCTTTAATTTAAATGGCATTTGTCAATTTTAAATTTCGAATTTACAAAGAAAAATACAAAAAAATCATCATGCATGTATCATGTAGCATTAGGGCATCCTTGGCACGTCATTGCATATTAGGTTGATTTCATGTTTAATTTGATAGATCCTTTTAGATAGATTGCATTTTAGGTTAGAGATTACTTGGTTAAGATAAGATTCTAGTTTAAATTAGGATTTGGTTTAATCTAATTCCTAATACAAATTGAATAGAATTTTAATCTAACTAGATGATCTTTACATTTTTCTAATTTCGAAATTTCATGGAAAATACCAAAACATTGCCTTAGAATTAATCAATTTCATTCTTTAGAATAGATTGCATTTTATTTATGTCAAATAGTTTAGGTCATATTGACATGCCATATCATAGATTAGTAGTATTGCATAGAGCATGATTCTCATTAAATAAATGAAAACAAAAATTGAGTCATTATGTGTTAATTAGAAATCATATCTAGGACTGTTGATGTGAATTCTAATTTACCTGCATTTTATTTATTTGCTTTCTTGAGTGTTAAATTGGTGGTTTTGTGTACTTATGTGATCACCTCGCATGTTAGGAAAGTAAATTTAAAATCAATTCAAGCTACTTGCAAAACATTTTTCAAAATAAAAGAAAAATGTACCGAAAGGGCATTAGATAAATTTAATTTAACCAAATCCCCGTACCCATAATATTTGTTTTGTAGGAGTAAAGTAAATCTTCCGTTATTTTACTTGAGTTTCTAATCAATCCACCAAAAATAGATTAGTGGCGACTTCCAATTGAAAATCATTTGCATGTTAAAAACTTAAACCTAAGTTGCAAACTGGTATGGGCTTGGGAGAGCTCGAGTTAAATTTAGGCTTAACAATCCATTAGCCAAACCCTAGGTGGTTCATACCCGAAAAATTTGGTCGCGACAAATATGACTAATTGAATTGCATTGAATAAATGAGAAGGAAAAGGCTTAGAATTACAGATGATGATGTTAGATCATCCAGGTAAAGAATCCAGGAGCATCACTTGATTTTGAGGAGGAAGAATTGATACAATGCCTAGAAGGGACTTATCCTATGAGCCAACCACAACAATAACTCCGGAACAAGGCGTCTCCTCGGAGGTGCCATCGCATCTTGAGCCTGTGCTTCTGGGTCGTCCGCGTGTATGAAAGCAACTATATGGTCGAATAGCTCATCTTTGCCTCCCCTCAAGGGATCCTACGAAGCATTGTCAAATAATTAAGATCAAAGGCTCTACAGACGACATTAAAAGGTATCGCATTACTAGACTAGTAAAAGAAACTGTACTATTGACGAAAAATTATTTCAAGGACAGCATTTTTGGGAAAAAAAGAAGAGTGATGTTATTTGTGTGATTCTCCAAAAGTTTGTTAGGAACAGAGAAATAGTAACAGATTTGATTGGTAAGTTGAACTAAAACAACAAAATTACAGGGACAGCAACCGGGTCCATGAAAATTTGAGGAAACAGATCTTTGAAAGATTTTGAAGGAGTACATCAGGAGGGACGGAAAAAAATAAAAATAAAAAAGGAGAGGAGGGGGGGGGGAGGGGAGGGGGAGTCGGGAGGTAAAACAGAAAAGTTCTGCAAATAAAATGACTCAAAAGAGACGGAGAGAAGAAATAATCCAACATACAAAAAGAAGATCCAGAGAAAGAGAGAGGGACAGCAGAGATAAATTCAACAGAGAAAATTCATAGAGGGGGGCTCCCATACATCTGATTTAACTCCCAGTGACAAGATGACAAGAGCATCTCTTTGGAAAAATAAATTTCCCTTACAAGAAAGCAGAACTAATTTACTCAACCTTGGCTTGTGGTTTCGTCATCTAGGAAAAAGTCTTTTGTTGACCATATTTTACCATCTTCCAGACAACTAAGGTAATGGTCTACTGGAAAATTGTCTATCTTCAAACACAGCCTAATTACTTACGTTGAAGTATCAAAGGCATTTATTCAAATCTAATCAGTCTGAAACAGCATTGAAGAGATTTAGAACTGCCTCTCTTTTTCCTCACTGTTTGAAATGGACTAGCACTTTTACCACTTTAACGTCGTTGTTTAGTAGAAAAAAGAGTAAAAGAAGGCATTCTTGACCTTGCTATGACCAGTTTACAGGAATAATGAGTAAGAGAGGGTATATTCTAGATTATATGTTCTTCCATCCCTGGTTGGAGGAAGATAATAGAGAAGATGGTCTCCATAAAATTGAAGACAACCCACAACTAGATAATAGAGCTGGTAAAAGGACATTTAAAGCCTTACTTGGAGAAACAAATCTGTGTGTGTTTTCCCATCAAACAGCACTACTTCTGCTTTAGCACCTAAACTTTGGAGGGTGGCCGCGAAATTTTTGCTGCAAACACCAATAAGGTTGCATTTAGACTGAGAATCAGTAAAAAAGGACTAACTTTTCAGTATTGAGCTTTTGACAGTTTGATCATAATTCGAGCATCATCTGCCAAGGACAGAAAAAAGTCCATATTCTGGCTAGGACAACTACAGTCATGGGTACCTTACCTTAACACCATATTATAGATAATCTTTGTTATTTTTTATTTTGTCTACAACCACCGGCACTGCTAAGTAGTTTCATGCGTAATGAAGCACTTGCAGTCAAGGGCTGGGCAAGTAATGTTTTATTTTTATGTAACACACAAGGTAGGTATGCCCTGACCATGTCATTGATGTCATTGATTTTCCCATTAAGAGATGCTGCCCATGTGAAGACTTCACATCTTTCTTTTTTTATTCATTGGAGTGGAGTGGTGGAGGTGATTGAGAGTGAAGCTGTGAAATCTACTCTTTAAAGAACAGGAGTTCTTATGAAGGTAGGGCATAACCACCAATTCTTCTTTCTTGTCCGTGGGTTATTCCTTGGCACTGGTGCCTCTTAAATAAAACTTTCAGCAGTCAAGAATGAAATTGTGTTCTGTGATATAAACAACAGAAAGCAGGACCCATTTAATTTCCAGTTTGCTTTTTACCTGGACTGGTTTTCCTAATTTTTCTTGTAAATCTATGTCTAGACAAAGCAATCCCCTCCTAGATTCAATTCTCCCATGAAATATAGAATAAGAATCGCTAATCTCCTTAGTGAGAGAGAAGAATAGAATGTGAGGAAAAATGTGGACCAGCCATCACATGAGTTCCTGTCTCAGCTTCAGAAATATTAGTAAACTTAGAAATTTCTCTCACAGATTGAAATAAATAATTTAAGGAAGAAATAACGTTTAAAATGTTAAGTGCAGAATCAAGCATATGGTATCAGATAGATCTATAAGCATAATAACTGCAGAGGACACATCTAACAACTAGTCGATGATAAATAGAATTCAAACCTCGCATCTGATGGTATGGAGTAATCACCAGTTCCATGGAAAAGAAGAATTGGAGGCAGCAGAGAAGCAGCATTTCTAATGCTAGGGTCCTGCACCCTAACCTCGGGCGAAAATCGTTTAAATGATTTCTCACCCTCCATTATGCTGTGGTACAATTGAAGAAAGAGATGATAATGAGAAACCAAAAGCTAGAGTGAGTAAGAACTATGAAGTATTTAACAGTGGGCAGTACCAAATACCTCAGGAAAATGGAACGATATAGGCCTCGATTGTGAAAGTGATCAACTAAACTGAACAAATTGTACCTGCAGGACAATATTTAAAAAAAACTATCAAATTTTGACCACTCTCCCACTCTATCATCCATAAACTATAATAGATTTCACTTAAACTGCCATAATTCTTCACAAAGTTCATAACTCCGACTTAAAGATCCTGACCAAACTTCTATTCGTCCTTTCCGAAATGCAACTAATAGTTGGACCATTGTCTTTTAATGCCTGGACTGAGAAGACGTGATATGGACAAGGAAGACACTGACTATGCTTTCCAGAATTTAGAATTTCAGAAAGATGGAGCACAATCATTAGATATCAGTGGACTTTACTACTTCTTTCTCTTATATTTAATACTCAGGTTCCACCATGAGTAACAGCGATTTCTAGCAAGATCAAAACAAAACAAGTGGACCACTGCAATGAACCAAAGTTGACATTTTCATTATTCTTGTTACTATTGTTACTGCACTGCCAGCTGAGGATGCATAATATGATAAAATCAATGATTACAGGAATCCTGTCATATGAAATAAAAAAGTACTTTAAAGGTTCTTAGCAGAAAAGCAGACATACCCTCCCGATAAACCAAAATATGCTTTTATCTGGGACAAACTCCAGGAAATGCTCTCTCCTCTGGATTCTTTGATTGCCTGGTCCACGAGAGCACAGGCGGCAACATGTGCACCAGCCGACTGTCCCATTAGGTAAATCCTGATCAGAGGGATAACATGATGTTTGGGCATTAACCGTTAATGGAAGTTATCTTCCAACAGTTATATCACTTGCCAAAGGCAAACGACTTTCCTAAAAGCAATTGAAATAAAAATTAAACTTTCAATACTTTTAAAAAAGAATTTACCATAACACATGATTATCAAGACGTTTTGAACATGCGATGTGTATGAGTACATGTCAAAGAAAATTAAATTTTACCTATCAGGATCACCTCCATATTCCGCTATAATATTACAAATAAATGAGATTCCCTCTGATGCATCATTGACCATATCGCTTATAGTCCCCTGGGGAAAATTTCTGCAGGCACACATGCACAATAATGACGTGGTGAAATGTGAAGTTTATTAAACCCAGTCAAGATATTAAGCCAAAATAGCATGAATAAAGAAACTCTAGATGTATCACCTGTAATCTATGCAAGCCACAATAATATCCCTTTCCGCCAGTTGTTTACCCAGAAGAGCACCCCATGCTTTATATCTAATCTCAGAGAAGGCATAGTGTCAGATGACAACATTTATATATGCAGAATTTGCAATAGACATAAAGTTTGCTCTCTGTTGCAAAGTATGATATTTCAACTCAAACAAATGATAAAGATCACCAACAAGAAATGTATGTCATGCCCAATATCAAAGCCCATATTTCCCTTGAACTTTCTAAACATTGTCTGATTCACTCCATAATTTTTTTGGGTAAGTTATCCTGACACAGAAGTCTAGGATCTTCTATCTAGGGGCAACTAACCCCAAAACACCAAGCAATATGAAAAGTGCAAAATCAAAATGCATCGAAAAAGGGGCTGATCCAATTACCCAATAATCCATGCTCCACCCGTTACAAATGCCACCACAGGCTTTGGTCCATCCATATTCTTTGGCAGATGTAGATCCAACCTGTGAAATAGCAACCGGGAGGAATTTGTAAGACATAATCCGACATGTAGAGAATGGAATGGCAAAAACAACACTATATGTAATTATCCTGGAGACAAAATCAGATACCTGTTTCTTGGTTGATCTCCATAGACAATGCTACGCCGGACTTGACTTGAGAAAAAATAATAGTATGCCACTGCCAAATATCACAAGGAAATTATGTCCAGCTTGCCTGAGCACAATTGACTGTAGCTCACTAATGAAGTACAATCACAGAATCTCGAACCACAAAAGGTTATTGTGATTTCTCTTCTCAGCCGTTTTCCACTCTAGTAATTGTGGTAATATAAAACTAGTGAAGTATATATAGCTGTGAGGGCTAAGCTTGGTAACCAAGAAGCTAAGCTTGATAACCAAGCAGCAGGAAAGAGTACGGCACTATTTCACATAATTTTCCCAAAAAGGAGAAAGTGACTAGGTCAAGGAGCAGAAATCAAACTCTCCACTACTTAATTTGGAGAAACCACTAGTCCCATCAGTCCCTTCGCATGACAACAAATCAAACTTCTGGAGGAACAATCAGAACCCAAGAAGGCGCAGGAATAGAAACCTTAAGGATATGGAGAACACACCTTGAAGAAAACCGGGCATAAGTAGCATTGCATAAAGCCCAAGGGCAAGCAACTTTGTAATCCACCGATAGCCTACCCTGGACAACATAGATGAAGACAAGCACTTTATGAAAAAAAGCATACAATAATAACAAACAAAGCCATTTCCAACTAGGTGGAGTCGGTGCTTAATGCTAAATTGCAATATCAAAGCATAATGAATCTTCAAATACTAGAGAAGAAGGGGAAAGAAGCTTTTTTTTCCTCCCTTGACATTTTGTGCAAAGTAACTTTGTACCATCATCATTCCATGTATATATATGTATGTTGCCAGTGAAATCACTTGAAAAAGAGGGGTTCATCAATATTTCTTGCCTGTATTTTTTTTTTTCGCTATATTGCATATACTAAGAATATGCTCCTAGAAAAAAAAAAAAAAAAAAGAAGGAGGCTAGCATCGCATTTAAATTATCTTAAAACCTTCATTTCATAGGCAAAGAAGCTACAGAATGATCACAACAATTGCGGGATGTAAATACATCCTTCTACATGTTACTCTAACCAGATAATCACTTGATTTGAACAGTTGAGACTCTTCGTCAGAGACATCATCTTTGTCTCAGTGCGTCCCAATGGTAATATCAATTGATCTGCATAGACCATGGCAACCTCATGGCCTATCATTAAGTTAGCCAATAGCACGAGCACATGAACATAATTTGTGCATATTTGTCATGGACCTATATTCACCTAAATTATAATTGACAAAACAACACTGAGAAACCCAATTAATAATACCACCCTAACAGTTCCTAAAAAGCCTAGTTAGTATTCTTCAAGAGCATTATCCATTTCCAAACAAGATGGGTCGTAATCAGCCAGAACCTCTTCTTTTACATCAGTTTAAATGTTAGTAGGCCCGTAGAGAGAACCACTACCCTGCATCCAGTCTTCCCAGAATTTCCTAAAAACAGAGGCAAAATTGAGCTTTGGAGACTCTCTTCCTCATTCCACTAAACTTCAACTTCAGCTAATTTGGAGGTTCAATTTGGATTTGCATGTCCGAGTCGGTACCCCAAACAATCATCCATTCCTAAACAACAACGCATCCAAGAGCGATACACCACACTCAAGAAACGAAACCGCGTAGCCGAATCTCCTGTAGAAGCACCGAGGAAGGGATCGTACCCGAGGTACCGCAGGAGCGTGAAGGTGAGCCGCGTGATCAGGTACGTCTCCGCCGCGGCGTGCCCGATGTCCCGGCCCAAGGACTGCTCCCTGCCGAACCGAAAACTACCGGCCTTCCCGGCGGCGCGCCGGCGAGCGCTGCCGGCGCTGCCGTAACCACCCGCGCCCCGGCCGGAGACCGAGGCTCCGGCGCCGGCGCCCAACGGGGTCGCCGGATCGTCGTCTCCCAAGGAGGAGGAGGAGGACGGCCGCGGCGGCAGGGATGACGCGCGGGGCCGGTCGCTCTGGAACGCCAGCGACGAGGCCATGGGCTCGCGAGTCAACCGGCGTCGGCGGATTCGATCGGCGATCGGCGATCCCTCTCTCTCTCTCTCTCTCTCCCTGCGTCTCTCCTTTTCAAAATGCGTCTATCGTCTGTCAGTGCTGCTGCTGCCTTTTTTTCTTCTTCTTCGTCTTCGTCTTCTTCTTCTTTATTCCTCTTTCTGGTGCAGCGTTTCTGCGTAACGCGAATTCGCGTCGCGTGTGGAGCGGTGGTGAAGACGCGGTTGGCCTCGTTTTAACGGTTATATCTGCGGAGGAGGCGATTGCTCGGTGAGGTCGATTCCAGACTCCAGAGCGTGTCGATTGTCGCCACGCGTCCCCCCGACCTTTGTACCGGCCGGATCCTTGTGGGACCGCGGGGCCCACTGCGGAGAAGAAATTCGTTGATACTGTTTATATATTTTTTATATCATTTAAATATATCTTTTTTTTTGGGTCGGTTGGTAATCATACGGGACTTGATTTTCTAATTATAAGGTTGAAAAGGAAAAACGAAGTGTGAATTTAACTAAAGTATGACGAGCAAGTAACCCGGCAAAATTGACCATCAACTTTCTGTTAATAAAGCACACTTGATAATACAACGCAATAACCACTCATATTCTTTATCTATTATTAGAATATGAATTTTATTATCAACTTATGAACAAAAAAAGTTAATCGTGTTGTGTTGTCTAATTGGACATATCTCATGTCAAAATATTTAAATTTCCCGTCAATTAGTATTTAAGTAGAGCTGGGATCTCTTACCTCAAATCTTTCGATAGAGGATGATGCAGAATCAATTTTATTTTAAAATAACATTAAGAGGGTTACGATTGGTGCTAGTATCACATTTCCACTCTTGTTAATTTGATATTTCTAATTATTAGGTTTGTATTAGTAGCCACATTTCTCACATAAAAAGAGGAAAGTAAAGAGTTCGAATGTCCACTTTTTTAGAGGTTGGGATGAGAGTTTCAATTCAAACGCTCACAATAATGTAAGATAAAAATTTAAGAGTAAACATTAGAATAGAATTAGAATATGACTAATAGAAAAATTCGATATTCTTCTTTGAAAAAAAAAAGATTCGGTATTCCGTGGAGGTTGAATGGACGGGCGAGAGAGAGAGAGAGAGAGATGAGGGTGACCTAGTGAGGTGAGGAGGTAGAAAAACGTCCCTGGATTTAGCTTTGGACTCTGGAAGGGGGCCCCACAATGTGCATTGGCGACTGGCTGGCACTTCGCATCAACGAACGGAAAAATGGAATTTGATTTTCAATCGCGAGCCACAGCTTGTTTCCACCGCCGAGCGCTGCGATTCGACGGGAACGAAGCGTGCAAGTTTTAGCGAATGCTCTGGAAATATCGAGGGTCGTCCACTTGGTTTCGGATACTCTAATTGACGTGTTGGACTAAGAGGTGACAAGATCGTTAATGTTAAAATATTTAAATATTAAATTACATATTTATCTATTAATTGAAATTTAAATTATTATTATGAAAAATAACAAAATGCATATATGATCAAATTTAGCTTAAATTAATTTTTTTACCATAAAAAAGCCCAAACTACTAAAAGTATACTAGTGACAAATATCACAAAAACTCTAAACCGATAAATTTATGGACAAATTTGACACATGATTGTTTCCATTAAATTTGATTAATACAATGAAAATCACAAATTGGTACTATGATAAACAGGTTTAAAATCTTAAATTAAAAAGTTGTTAATTACCATGTGCTTGATTGATGCAGAATAATGGGCAAATGCTTTTATGGAAACCTTTAAGCGTCAAAATAGTGGGTAGTCCTTGGCGACTTACTCGGTGGTATGTGTGTGGTCGCTCCCAATGGTTTACCTCCGGCTGTCGACCGTGTAGGGTTTCCTGGGTCACAAAAAAAAAAAAAAAAATAGTGGGTAGTCCCGCAAATCAAAAAAAGATTGCAGAATCTTTGAAGTTACATAGAGGTTACCACACATGTTTTCCTTAAATTCTGGGATGTTAAGATTTTAGATGTATTTTGCAGATTTTTAGTAGAAATTTGAAAACTATCCCTTTTGTCAATACTTTTCCTCTTTATCAATATCTTTTCATTGATTATGTTATTTAATTTCAGTTATTTAATTATTTCATGGATTTCCTCATAAATAGCGTCTAAAATATTGTAATCCCTACTTCAGTATTCAAAATTAAATTCTATCTTTTGGAATGCTTTTCCAAACATATCTTCTTCCACATAAAAAAAATTAACAAAAATTAACGAATGATGAATTCGACATGAATATATTTGTTTAGGATAAATTTATTATACGTATATTTAGAATAATTGATTGTGTAATCCTATGAAATCTTACATATTATAATAAAGGATTTTGAATTCAAACTTTTCAAATGTCGCATTCACAGGTTAGTTCAATTTTTGGATTCATACATGACTCAAAAGATGAAAAAGTCAATTGATTTTAAAATTTGTCAGGAAAGAGAGGGAAAGAGGAGAAAAGCAATCAGCACGCGATCTTCGAAACGCACATGCGCCTCGTGGGACACCCCATTTCGATGATGCAAGCACCGTTGGAAAGGTCTTCATAGCCGTGGTATCGAAAATGGATTTGAATTGATTTCTTTTAGCCAAAAAAAAAAAAGGGAAAATGAATTTGAATTGATTTTTTTTTTGGTCGAAAATTTTGAATTTAAATGAAATGGTCAATGGAGTTACTTTTTCTGATGGTACTTCTATGCACTTTTTTTCCCTATAATTTACAACTTTTAACTCAATGGGATTAATGCTCGTGAATTTTTAGACAACCAATTGTACCCTTGTTTGAAGCCCTAACATCGTTTATTTTAAGGTTAGAGCCACAAAAAACTCCAAAATTTTACTAATTATAACATATTTATCTTAAATTTTTCATGATATTAAAAATCTCAAACTTATAATTATGTAACATAATTCCCTCAAATTTCTACTTATGTGATATATTTGTTCCAAATATTTTTCATGACATCAAAAACTTCAAATTTGTATTTTTGTATGATATATTTACACCAAAATTTGGTGTCCCATAAAAAGTTTGGGGTAAAAGTTTAGGATAAATTGTGATTTTTGATGTCATCAAAGAAGTTTAGGGTGAAGTTGAAGTTTTTGGTGGTTTTTTCCTTTTATTTTATTAGCAAAATGAAAGGCTTGTGATCTTCCTTTTCCAGCTATGCACTAATATACACGGAAAATTCGAATTCTGTGACGGCGTCGAACCGTGCTACATACATCACAGCATTGTCAACATCAAATTCACAAGCTATTTGATTTCCTTAACAGAGAATATCAAATTTTTAAATCGTTTCAATCCACGCCGAAGTTTGACCAAAAAAAGAAAAAGATTAAAAAAACTACGCCGAAGCTGTGAGAGGACAGATGTATCGATGAAGACGCCACGCAGTTCCCTCATTGGCTGGCGACGGGACAGCGACTTCTGTCGAAGTGAGTCACGGGAAGAACTCGGCCGACGACGATCGCTCTGCCAACTCAACCTCCCAGCAGAGTCGTGGAAGTAAGCGAAGCGACGCGACGTTTCCCGCTTCCTCGTGCTGGCAAGTGGCAAGTGCGGGTTGCCAGATTGCCAACTAAGGAGTCGCCTCCTACGCAAAGGAAAATTTATAATAAAAAAATAAAATCTTGTTATTATTATTGTTTTTTTTTTTTTTTATTTCAACGTTTCTTGCTTGACGTTTTCTAATTGCATGGCTCTTGCTATTTCAAAAATGGGTTTTTTAATGGGTCTCGGGGCTTATCGTCTCCCAACTCCCAAGGTTGCATGACGTACGGTTCTCCATGTGGGCACATGCAGAACATGAGTAGGTAAGCAATTATTTGCCATGCAATAATATCATCCTCTTTCAGACCAAAAATAATAATAATCATCCTCTTCATTTATTTATTTATTTTTTCGTTATCTCCTCTTTGTTAGGGCCAATTATTTTTTGGTTCTAGCTTCAAGTATTTTTTTTTTTCCCATGATGTTCTTATCTTTGAATTGTATTTTTAGATTTTAACGCATACCAAACAAACTTTGTGGCGGCAATTCCTCTGTCGAAAGTATGGTCCCCCTCGATTCAATAGTGGGCCAAGGGATCATGACACAATTAGTCTTTCAATTTTGCAAAATGTACAACTTCGAGTTGGTCATTCTGTTAAAAATGTAAACACAGTAAACATAAATGTCTATCAATTGTACTATCATTAAGTTCCGCACCACCATTATTGGTTTAGATTTATGAAATACACATTGCAAATGTCAAAATATGTACGGACACATATGACTTAGCCAGTTTATCAAACATGTCATATGCAAATAAATAAAAAAGAGCGGAGGCAAAGAATTGCTCAACAAATTTATAATGATTTGACTCAAACCGATGCCTACTCTAATACCTACCTCGATCTAGACTTTTAATCAATCCACTAACTGAAAACTTGTACGTAGGTTGGTAGTCGATGGAGTCAGCTCTCTTTTACAAATTGGTTACAGTGCTCGCCGCACTTTTAAATGTTCACTCATTGATTTTGATAGCAAAGTAGGCGTACAAGGAGTGTGGATGTTTGAGTATGCAACTAGTTCACGTGATTAAGCAAACCCCAAGAACCTAAAGAATCTTTATTTGTAGAAAAACGAACTTAACTCAACAAAGAGTAAATGAGATAGTGTAGGGCACAACCTATTTAACGTTATACCCTTGAGGTTTCCATCTTCTAGGGCTTTGTTCTTCATCCAAGTCAAAACATTTGCTATTAAGATGAATAAGTATGGGGAAAGATGATTGCCTTGTTTAATTCCTCTTGAAGGGGTGAAGTATTGAGTAGGCTCCCCATTCATCATCGAAACACATTGCATGATTAAAGATACCCACCTCTCACAGAAACCCATTTTCAGCATACAATCCTTAAAAAAATCCCATTCACTTCTGTCATAGGCTTTCTGCATATCCAGTTTCAATATTGTCTGAAACTTTTTCTTCCTTTTTGTTATTCTCAACTGATGTAGGACTTTTTGAACTATTAAAATATTATCTTGGATTTGCCTCCCTTGTACAAAGGCGCTCTGTTCAAGCTCTATAATCTCTGGAAGCCAAATCTTTAGTCTATTAGCCATGACTTTTGAGATGATTTTGTAGCTGAAATTGCACAAACTGATAGGTCTGAATTGGCTTATACTTTCTGGGTTCCTTACTTTTGGTATTAGGAATATGTGCGTTTTGTTGAGGAGGGGGGTCGATGGTACCTGTTTCAAAGAAGTTCTGCACTAGCTGGAACAAATCTAGCTTGATATCCTCCCAAGACTGTTGATAAAAAAGGCCATTTAGTCCGTCAAGTCCTGGGGCCTTTAATGAGCCCAATTGGAAAACCGCATCTTTCACCTCTTCAAGGGTAATATTTGCCATCAGATATTCATTTATTTCTTCTCTTACTGGGCTGGGACATTGGTTTAGGATTGTCTGATGGTTACTGGGACCCATCGATTTGTATAGGTTCCGATAAAAAAACCCTATGTGTTCTTTGAGTGCTAATGGATCTCTACACCAACTTTGATCTTCCATTTGCAGCATTGTAATCTTATTCCTCTGTCTTCTCTATATTGTAGTAGCATGGAAGAACTTAGTATTCCTATCTCCTCATTGCAGCCAATTGATGCATGATCTCATCCCCCAAAATTTTTCCTCTTGTTTCCATAGCTTGTCTATCTAGTCGACAATGTTCTGGGCTTCATTCCTATTGGAATTTTCGAAGTTCTTGTTAGTTAGCCGTTAATCGCACTTCCATTAGGGAACACTCATTTAATAAAATGGCTAGTCTTTCGACTGGAAGCTGGCGAAGTTCGTTGTTGTTATCCTCATTTGACATTTGGATATGGGCGGGTTTTCTAGGAATAGATTTTGGAACTTAAGTCTCCTTTTTACACCCTCCAATCGTTGCTTTGTTCTTTGTTTCCCTGCAAAAATTTGCGAGTCGAACATCTAAATTTTCCACTGGTGACTTAAAGCCACCATAAACCACTCATTGCCATCTTTGATTAGATAAATCAATTTAATCATTTCTATTTTTTCGCCTTTTGCACCTTCATAACTTCTTTCGATAGGAGCCTAGTAGCTTCATATAATCTATTTGCCATGATCATTCTTGACATGTAATTGCTAGTTTTTTCGACCGCTGGCGAAGTTGGACATTTTGATATGGGCTTCCGAACCTGCAAAAATTGCGAGTCGAACATCTAAATCACAAAAGGAATTAGATAAATCAATTTAATCATCAACCTTAATTTAGAGTCAATGGTCATGACATGCATCATCCCAGACTGCCATCCCTTAACAAATGATGATGATGGTGGCAGTGGCTCTGCTACGGAGACGGCAACAGTGGCGGCAATGAGCACAATGCAAAGTTTTTTCATTTACTTACCGAATTAGATTCTATTAAAAAAAAGGTGGTTGTGTAATTACCAATACCAAATGTTGCTAGTTAATTTGACTTCCCACATTTATTAATGATTTCTCTTCCATAAGTAAACCCAACCCAAGTTTTATTATCTTAAAAAATGTAGGAAAACTTGGAATGGGGATTTCATGTCTCCGTTTGGTTAGAAAATGAATAATTTTGGAAATATTCTCATGATTTGAAAAACATTTTCCCAAACAATGAAATGATTTGAATTTTTTTTCACAAGTAACACAAGCAATCATATTTTAAGATAAATATTTTTCAAATCATTCATTTTTCATAAAACATATGAACACTCAATTAATATATAATACCCAAGCAAACCAAGTATCTTTTCTAGTCATCAAGTATAGGGACACATGCTATGCACGTGCACCTAATATATCTATTTTGGAATAGTGAATTAAAAATTCTAAAACTTGTTATGAAAATATAAAAGTGCATTTATTAATAGAAGGATTTGATTGAGTCAATTTGATAAATTTTAGGATTTGATTACATTTTTATGATAGGTTTTAGAACTTTATTGCACTTTTGTGCCAAGTTTTAAAACTTCATTACACTTTTTGAAAATTTCAGAACTTAATTATACTTTTATAATAAGTTTTAGAATTTTCTATGCACTTCTCCCCATCTTTTACGGTTTTACCATACTTTGAAGCTTGAACTGGACAGGCCATAACGATGCAGCTCTTCTTCGGGCCTAGCGTGTCTCGGGCCCTGATGGGCCCGACATTTCCATCCCAAAACTGGACATGGCTCAACGAACCAGCTCTTCCTCCGGCCCAGCCTCTCCGGGGCCCACGTAGGCCCGACATTTCCATCCCAAAACGACGCGTTCCACGAGCGACGGCGACGGATCATCGTCTCCGAGTTCTCTGATCTGAACTTCGTTCATCCCACCCGTTGCTCCGGCCTAGGGAGACACGGCGGACGATGGCGGGGCTGCTGGCGTGGGCGGCGGACGTCGTCGGCGGCGGATCCAGCGACGGAGAAGACGAGCGGGACTCGGTCCCCGTCCTCTTCACCGAAGAGCAACGGCGGTACGTGCGCGAGCTGGATCAGAAGGCGGGCGCCCTCGGCCGCGCGATCCAAGATCTGCGGGCGAGGATCCCCCCGCAGGACATCGCCCAGCGGCTCCCGCACCTCCACGCGCACTCGCTCGCCTCCAACGCCGCGCTCGCGCTCCAGCTGAACTCTCACTCCGCCACGCGCGAACAAGTAATGATCGCCCGAACTGCGTGTGGCAATGCTTCGCTTCTTGATTTCGCTGTCTTTTCCTTTTGTTTTTGGATGTATTATTAGTGTTCTAATTGTACGTTGATTGCACTTTGCGGTGCTCGATTTCGTTTCGGTTAGAATATGTTCGATATTAGTTTATCTTTTCGGTGCGATTTGGAGAAATGGAATAATTGTGCTACTGCTAGTGAACTCAGAAATTAAAGAAATTATGCTGGTGAGGACTTGGATTGATTTTGGCAGCTGTTTGTGCTAATCATGTTAGAGTAACCTGTTGCTGCTCTGAGTGAACCTCTTCTTTTTTGCACCTGAGATTGGTGTGTTACAACCATCCACCATCACCCACATGCGAAATCAAACTAAATATAAATGTGGTTGATGTCCATGGTTTTGACCGAGCCACCAATCAGAAGGGTGGTTGCAGGAGCTCCAACCTGAAAAATTCGCTCTTTTCCTTTTGTTTTACTCCTATTGTTTAGTGCCACTGAAAATTTTCGGACTTTGATCGCTTTTTATGTTGCCTGGATACAAAGAAGCAAGCATTACATGATGATAGAGATGAAAGGGCCTTGCTTTTGTGCTCAAAATTAAAGCGGTTGTGAGAATATCGTTGGAAGATCATACTGTAATTTGGTTGTGATTGCTCTTTTTAGTGGGTACAACTTCTTGTGTTTGATCAGAGCTCCAAAGGATGGTTGAACTTTCAGATCAATTGCGTATGTGTCTGTAGATTGAAATGTTGAGTTAAGGATTAATGCGTGGCCGGCTGATTGAACTTTCACATCAATTGGATATATTTTTGTAGATTGAAATGTTGACTTAGGGTTTAACACGTGTCAGGCCCAAATGAGGGAAGTGACGCTGCAAGAAGAAAATGCTGCCTACGAAAAGGCTATCTCGAACTGTGAGAACAAAGTCAAGGAGAAATTGCAGGAAGCTGATGCACTTCAAAGGAAATTAGTGGTATGTTTGAGATCCCAAAAAATCATGTGGTACGTTGCATTATATGATATGACATGTTAAGTATTGGCCACATTTTTTTTCAGGATGTTTTGTTTGATTTTTGGGCTTTCAGAATAGTCAAATCTGACCTTTTCTTTTGTGAGACAAAAATTGTTCAAATGGACTCTCATATCTTGTTGTGTACTAGGATATATTTATGTGCGTTGCTGCCAAAGACAAAGCTTCTTCACATAATGACTCTTTCCCTTTTCTTTTGTGGATCTTTGCTGAATGATATGTTAACAGGAAATGGATGAGAATGAAAAGAATTTGAAGGCTGAACTGGAGAATGCTCAAACAGCAATTGAAGTTGACGAATCTGATCATTGTTCAGAGATAGTGGTTGAATCTAAATCCCAACAGGATATTCAACCTGGGTTGGATGTGGAAACTTCTAAGTCTACTGTGCTAGAGAAATTGGAGAACAAGAAGAAAGAGTTGGTCGGTAGTTGACTACTAAGTTCTTGTGCTCATAGATTTCCCCCCTTTCCCCTTTATCTATTTTTATCTGAGTTCTCCTTATTTATCAGCTGAGAGCTTTATTTGCAGAGTGCAGTGGAGGAGAAAGTTAAAAATGTAGAGAAGAGATGGACACTGATTCAGGAAAATGCACTGAAACAGCCTTCACCAGGTATCTAGCCTGGGTCATTATGAATTCATTAGAGAAGTTTGAATGTGAAACGCCTTGGTAAAAGAATTGGATACCAAGACATGATGTTTTTATGTGAATGGCGTCAAACTAGTGGTATGGTGGTTTTGGTCTCACATGCTGACTAGAGAGGTACGCGAATGATAGATATATGTCAAGTTTGTCTTTTAATGAGCAAAATGAATAACAAAGTGGATGTTCTGAATGGTGTAGTACTGGCCACTGAAGCAGTGAGAGTGAATCAAAAGTGATGTAGGGGAATCAAGTTTTCGATACAAAATATCAAGATACAGCAATATAATCAAAGCTTGAACAGATTTTACTAAATCTCTAGGGTTTTGAAAAGCAAGCAACAAAATGAAAAGTCTACAGTAATTAATATGACAGAATTCGGCTCACCTAGGTTTAAGCCTTAAGGGTTTAATCTAATTATAGATCCCTTAATCTTAGGCAGTGAATTGAAAGTCTCATACTCCTTAATTCTAGATAGTAATACTAAAATTAAACAAAGAAATAGAGAAAGTTCTATAGTGCTGTTCGAATGTCCCACCATATGCAGCGAAAATGGATGTGTATAAGATCCATAAAATCCCATTATTCAAGCGACTTGGATTACTTTAGTACCCCCTTTTACATGCAAACTGGACAAATAATGACAGGAAACAGAGAATAGGACAACCAAAAATCACACGCAAAATGAAATATAAGGCATGAAGATTAAAACTTGGGGCTCTGATACAACATTGTAATGTCCAACTGAAAGCTTAAGCTATTAGGTGAAGACATTGTAATGTTCAACCAAAAACTTAAGCTATTAAAAGAAGGAAGTTACTTGTATATAAAGCCCCTACAAACTACATGAGAAAGCTTTGTGGGATAACTTAGAGAAATACAAACTATTAAGAGCTAATCCATTTAGTAGTATCAAAATTCTTCAGTTTTCTTATTGCTCCTGCATCAAAGGTTTTAAAAGTGTTAATGGAGTCTTATAGTCGCAGATGGCCCATTGGTTTGTATGTCTTAATTGAACATAAATGTTACTAGATCAGTTTCAATCATCATTGCCTTTTTGTTCACTGATAATTCTTTTCCCCTTCACCTTCATTCTCATCTAAATTTTCTTTTATTCTCTGGCCGTGGATTGTGGGGTGGGGAAGTGACATGTTTGAGGCTTGAGAATTGAGTGAAAGGGATATATGCAGTGAGAGATAACTAAATATTGAAGCAAGGACGTCCTTTATTACTCTTAATGTTATTGCTGAAGTCTTCATAGTTGTCTGTGAACTACAGAAATGGTAGCCACCGGCAACTCTAATCTAAAAGATGTTTGACCTTTGCAGCTCAGAGAGAGAAGATATTGGATAAACAGCTGCACAGTTTGCTGGAGCAACTGGCAGCAAAGCAGGTAATTTAGTTGTTTAAGTGATGTGCACTTCTTCCTACATCAAGAATTCAGCAACTTTCCTTGAGGAAGACATTAGAAGTCTATCTGTTGATTGTAGGTCCAAGCAGAAGCCTTGGTCGGTGAAGTTCATCAGAAAGAAAAGGAACTAGAGAGGTTGAATGGGCTGTGGAAGACGCTGGAGAGTAATTCTTCAGAGGTGAATGCTACGAGAAACCGGTTTGGAAGAAGCATATTTGACAGAGGGTCTGCTTCTTCAGATTACATAGTTGACGTGCAACACAAACCCCTCTTTACCACTGGCCGATGGGACAGCCTGCAGAGACCTGCTCTGCTTAGGTCGGGTTTCGTGCTTTATATTTTAGCTTTGCAGATCCTAGTCTTCCTCAAGATTTCTTTTTAAAGAGTTTTCTGGTGTCCTGCCAAATCAGGTGTATGTATACCCTTGTGGATGCTCTTTGTATGCCTTATTCTTGTATATAATATGAAATTTTCTTACAATGTCATCTGTTTTATTCTTCTTCAGTGGCTTTATTTCTCTGGAGATCATTAAAATTCTTGCGAGTTTGAATAACTAGTTTCGCGTAAGCTATAATTTCACTAAATAGAGAGTTTTAAAAGCGTACCTTGTCTTGTGTCTGGTATCTATTTTTCCTTGAGATCAGATCCTTTCATCCAGCTATCTGTCTACTTTATAGGATAACTTGCCATAACTTTGGCATAGCTAAAATAGGGGAAAAAGGGCTCATCTGAGTTTAATCTTTGTGAATCTAGTGTCTGTAACAAGGTAAAATTATGCAAACTTCATCCTTCTTGAGTGGAAGAAGGTACAGTTGTGAGACTATGGAACTGTATTTGGCATTTTTTCCTTTTCATTGGAGCGTTTAAATGAGTCTTATCTAATAGCTTATACTTTTTAGGCAATGCATAGACCAACTTCATCCAGAGAAATATCTAATACTATATTTGGCCTTAATTGTTTCTGCTCCGACTTTGAGAGAACGTCATCCTTTTCTACCAGTTCTGCTCCAATGTGAAGGCAGGTCATCCCTTGAGCTCTGCTGCCCTTCCCTTCTCCACTGGGAGAGACATCTTTGAGGTGTTACGTTTGTTAAGTGGGTAGCTTAGTCTCTACTTTGGTGATGTCGACTCCGCTCGCGAGTGCAGTGCCAAGACTTCTATTGCCTCTGCTCCAATCTTGAGGACAACCTCATCCATGGCCAAATTCATCTTGTTCGATTGTCACTGAAAGCAGTAGTACTGTCGATTCGCCTCCTCTTTATCTGTTTTTAATGTCCCTCGGTCCATATTGCTGTCCTTCATAATAGTCTCCATCTCTGTCAGCTAGTCCAAATTGTCCTGTTTTTGAGACATGTATCACCTTACTTCTCCATCCCACCTTGTCGTAATTCCCTTCACCAAACCTATGCGGTGATTCTGTCATGATTTTCTGTCATTGCGAAAGCATTTGGCACTCACCGATATGACATCCTTGTCATCTGGCGCTCTATCAATTACCCCCACTATTAATATTTTCAATTCTTTCGGAATCTTGTTAGGGTAACCGAAAGTGTCAGTTGGAAGAAGCATGGAAGTTTGTAGCCAGTGACCTCCGCCGGCCATTGCTGAGGCTGTAGATGGGTGGAGTGAAATAAGAGAAAAAAAGAAAAGAAAAAGGAAAGAAAAGAAAAAAAAAGGGGAAAATTTATAAAAATAATTGCAATAATTATTTATGTTAGTGACTTTGCCGTGTTTTGTAGGATATTTGGCATCCACATAAACAATTTTCACCTAAAATTGGTTAGGAATGCTACATTGATAATCAGTTTAGGATTAAATTTACAAAATTGAATATTTTATGATTGAATTTAGCTGCTAATAAATGATAAGTTTAGGACCTTTTAGACAACGTTTGAGAGCATCAAAGGGCCTGATTCCAGAATAGGGGAGATTCGAGTGGAGATGCAAAGGGCTCAAATCCAGGATGGGAGAGGTCCGAGGGGAGATGTTGGGCACCTTAAGCGCTACAGCCGATGATCCTGGTATTTTATGGAGAACTCGATATCACCAGATTCAAATCCGATCTCTAATTTCACAGACACCGCGCTTGATTTCCCGGTGAAAATGAAATTTCATTGTTGTGAATGTAATATCCATAAATTGCTATTACAGTAGCCAAAAAAACATGCGATATGCTTGTCGTAAGTTTGCAAAGGGGGACCGATACAATCTCGAATTGACGTCAAGTAGTCAAATGCCAAAAGATTATTGCACTGACCATTTGAGCCACGGAACCATCACTCTGCCACTCTTATGAGAAACTACAGCTACTTGAGAATCAGTATAATACTACCAACCAACGTCCTCCCTAGTTTCTAATCATTCAATGTTGTTCTGCCACTCGAGGGACTTTAGCTAAGGATGCATGTATCTTCTCTTCCGAAAATGACAAGTCAACCATATCTCCCTGCAGATACTTCTCGTAAGCTGCCAGGTCAAAGTGGCCGTGCCCGCACATTGCCGTGAGTATAACCTTGGATTCTCCAGACTCCCTGCACAAGAGGGCTTCCCTTATTGTTGCGGCAATGGCATGAGTTGGCTCTGGTGCTGGTATTATCCCTTCAGACCTGGCAAATTGTATGGCACCTGCAACCAAGGAAGTCAAGATATTAGCCACTCTGCAGACACAAGTTATTTCTAGAGATGGCAGGAGCAGTGCGGATTGTCAGATTTCCTTTTTCAAGCAGGGTTTGGAGAAAACGTACCTTGAAAGCATTCAATTTGGGGAATGGCAATTGCTTCCATGAGACCCAACTCATAGACATGAGATATCAGTGGTGCCATACCGTGGTAACGCAACCCTCCTGAAGAAAATGGAATGCAGATATAAAGAACACGGAAAGGCAATGGAGAGGTCAGCTGATAGAGTGATCCAAATGCCAAAGTTAACATACCAGCATGGATAGGATCGGGAATGAAGTCGTGCCCCAGAGTATGCATCTTCATCAATGGAGTCATCCCTGCTGTATCGCCATAATCATATGCATACACGCCTTTTGTTAACGAAGGACATGCTGCTGGTTCGACGGCTCTTATGATGGGTTTGATATTTCCCTTGAGCTTCTCTCTAATGAATGGGAAACTGAGACCTGCAAAATTGGACCCACCCCCAGTACACCCTACAATGATATCTGGGGTTTCGCCTATTGCCTCCATTTGTTTTATGCACTCCTCGCCGATGACCGTCTGGTGTAGCAGAACATGGTTGAGGACACTTCCGAGGCAGTATTTGGTGTCTGCATTATTAGCTGCCACTTCTACAGCTTCTGAAATAGCTATGCCTAAACTCCCCGGGCTTGATGGATCTTCTTGCAGGATTTTCCGACCGGCCTCAGTAATTTCTGAGGGAGATGGGTGTACTTTTGCGCCCCAGGTCTGCATCATCAATCTACGATATGGTTTTTGGTCATATGAAGCACGGACTTGCCATACCTGTACAATGAGTTGAGTTTCAATTTGACAGCATCTTGAAGTCGCTATTTTCAAGTTCTACTGATTAATTTTTCAATCTTTGTTGTAGATTTTGTCCACAATGGTTGGCAAGAATAGCTTTCCACTACATAACTCAAATCCCGAGCAAGCTGGCAACTTTAAGCATGAAATTTTTTTGATAAACATAAACAAAAGTCGGGTATGAGTTCACATAATCGTTCTGTATGTAATAGCTAAAGAATCATCTGAGATGGCATTAGGGGAAAAAAGAAGAATGAGATATGACTAGTGTTCAGCTGTTATCTAGATAGTTACAACCGTAATTACTTTGGCCTTTCAAAGTCTCCAATTATTAATGTGAAATCGAGAAGCTCGCAATTGTATGATTTCAGTCGATAAAATTGCTCATGAAACTTTCACATTTCTTACCTCACAGTCGAGGCCGAATAAGCTGCTTGAGAAGGCCAAGGCACTCCCCCACTGGCCAGCACCAGTTTCAGTTACGACCTTCTTGACGCCTTCCTGTGCATTATACCAGACTTGAGGCACAGATGTGTTTGGTTTGTGTGACCCAGCAGGGCTACCACCTTCATACTTGTAGTAGATCCTGGCAGGAGTGTCGAGAAGCTTCTCCAATCTCTTCGCTCTGAACCGAACTAAAAGTCAGGAGATACTTCTCACAATTTCATAGCAACAGCATTACTGTCAGAGAAAGAGAAACGGCATATTAAATTGCAGAATGTCAAACCTTATTAAAGGCGTCGGGCGCCAAAGCTGGTAAATGTCACGAACTTCGTCAGGAATATCGATAAATCTGTCGAGACTAGCTTCCTGCTTGATCAACTCATCAGGGAGAAGAGGGGACAAATCTTCGGGTTTAACCGGCTGAAATGTCCTGGGATTCAAGGGCGGAGGAGGTTTAACAGGTAGATCAGCGACTAAATTGTACCATTGATGAGGAATTTCAGTTGGCTTCAAGCTAGCGCTCAGCGATGCCCGCACGCTAGCACGAGAGCCATATGCCCTTTGATGGTTTAATTTCGTCCTCAGCACGAAACTCCCTTGCCCTGTCTTCTCTCCTAGATTGAATAATATCACTCAATCAAACAAGCAAAATACATCTTGCTGAACGGAAATAACCAGCATATCACGGGGATGAGGGATGGCAATTTTACAATGTATATGTCCTCGTTCACTCCTTGTGATTAAACCTTCCACAAAGAGAGGTGTAATTAACTGATTCCTCCTACCCCTCACAAAAACAGTAAGATCCAAAGAAGAGTAAGCTTTTAGGTAGTATTTTTTCCAGAAGGAAAATCATTTTCTTGTTCTTCTACTAGTACAACTACTCATGTTTTAAGCTGAACCGAGATGAAACCGCAGAACAAATACAGAGCTAAAGCTCCAAGCGTCTTCACATATGCAACGGAGAAAAAAATGGCATCCTATTATTTGGCTCCAGCAACCAAGAACAGCAGCAGGGCACCCACAACCTTGAACCTAGCCCTCTTTTTTCTTCCCTTCTCCGTCATCTTCCAGATAAACCAGGAGATACCAGACGTAAAAAGACTAAGCCAAGAGAAAAATGCAAATGAAGTAAGGGGTACGGTGCAAACTCACCATTACTTTGGGTTCTTGAACAGAAGATGGCTGCAGCTGAATCTGCAGACAAGAGAGAGCAGGAAGCCATTCTCGTTTTTCCTCACCGTGACGGACCAACTGCGGCGGGTCAAATGTCCAGAGCCATCAAGCAGAAGAACGGTGAACAATCGTGCTATAGTCAAAAAGTCCTCTCTGCCTCTAAGACACCGGTGAGATACGAGTCTTCTGCCAGATTTGGGCCTCACCGAGGAAGTAAATGTTGACTCGGGCTCTTCACTTTCAGGGTCAGGGTGGTCACATTGCTGCCAGCGGCCGCCAGTTTCGCTGTAGAGTATTAAATGAACATGGGAGCGGCAATTCTTGTCCCATCTGATTAATACGATGATGTAATGTATATTGGGAAAATGCTGAAGGGACTGTCTCCATACGACGACAGAGACACGGTCAAAGCTCAGCCACGAGACTTTTCTTGAGGAGACCGGTAAACTTCCTCGGCCGGTTCCACATTTATTTCTTTCCTGCAAGCTACAATTGAGAGACTAAATCGTAAGGAACAAATTGGAATTGGTTGATATGCGAAGAAACAATAAAAAAATATATGAAGAGCTCAATTGTAACTTTCAAAATAGTGGATCTTATCTCCCGCCAAAGAAAAATATTATGCAGATATTGTTTCCAAATTAAAAAAGAACTCAAAAACTGAAAAAATAGTTGTGTAATTATCTTGTACACTTTGAACTTTCGATTATTGTAGGATTTTGTAATTAAATAAGTCATAATTGTTGAGAAATATCTGTTCATTTATGCTTTTTCAATTGCAAGAAAGTAATAGGCATTCACTGTCATCGAATTTTAGTTTGTATCTATATATTTTAGACATAAAATGCATAATTTTTTTCTTCTTATCTCGTTTAGATGGATGAAGTTCATAATAAAAGTAACTTCACTAATGAAAATAGTGGTGGTGATGAAGACGGGATGATCAATGCAACCGAAGATACTAGTGATGAAAGCGTTGCTATACTGAAGAACATGAAATTTGCACCTTGCATAGGTATGTAGTTTAATTTTTATGATAAGGCTTATGCATTTTATAACAATTTTGCTAAAAAAGTGGGATTTGGCATTTGAGTGTTGAACTTGTGTAAAAGAAAAGGCAATGGCGGAAAAAAGTGGTGTGGTACTTTGTTGTAGTCGTTAAGGGTCCAAGATCGAAAATGAGTCGGTTAAGTCAAGACCAGGGAAAAGATGCAGTTGCCTAGCAATGGTCAAAGTACATCTAGTTGAGTCTTAAAGGTGGGAAATAACAAAAGTTGTATTCAATCATAATCATTTAACAACTCCTTGTGGAAGGATAGTTTAGTCTTCCTCATTATTAGTGAACCCTAATGCTCACTATAGATATTGATGTAATACCTAACTATAAAAATAACAATTTTCTTCTCTTTTCCTTACATGGTATTAGAGCCACAAAAATACAGCTTTTACCCTAGCCGTCGATGGCCATTGTTACATCACCGGAAAAACTACCATCGCCAGACGGCGAGAAACCACCATTGCTGGACAGCACATCCACGACGCTCTAGTCATTGTCGCCAAGGTTTGGCAACCAGATTTGGCATTGTCTGAACCGTAGTTGTGCTTGCCTATTCTCGCAACCAGAATGGTGTCGCAGATGAGGTCTGCTCCTCCTTCCTCTCTTGGGAAGCATCCAGTGTGTCAGACTTTTGAAGCACTTTGAAGCGATAGGATATGAAGTTCTTCTAGGTGATGTGCGCGCAATTACCCATCTTCTAGGTGATGTGGCCAAGGATTGCAAGTGTAGTGAATGCAATCATTTGAGAGTTTGATCGGTTGGTTTTCATATGATGATTAGTGAATTCATTTCTCAACGAAAAAGTGACACGGGTTTGTTTGCAATGTTGGAATTTTGATAGGTTTTGTGTTGATCTAGAACTTTGTGTTGGATGGTTTAGTGTCGCTTCAGATATATGAATAGTTTTCTGTTTATTATTGAGTTATGGCTAGAAACTTTGAACCTAGTGTGAGCATGGATATTAGTCTTACTAATCCGAAGTTGAGTTTTGTCAAGCAAAATGAGACCAATTACCCTTCTTGGTCTATGACGGTTGAGACGTAACTATTGGCCACCAAACAGTTGAGTTATTAGTCCCAAATGAAGGTGAATGATTGGCGCTCTAGCAATGCTGCCATTCAGACATTGTTGTGGAATACCGTGGATTCCAATATTAGTCCTCAGTTTATGCGGTGTACATTAGCCAAAGCATTTGGGACAAGTGTGCTATTATGTTTTTAGGAAGAGAACACGAGCAATGTTTGTGATGTTTGGGAGGAGTTATTTGATCCACGTGTAGGAGATATGTCTATATCCAATTACTATTCTAGGTTTACCATTCTTTGTGAGAGATTGGACACTTATTTGCCTGCCATTGATGACATTAAAAAGTTGGCCAATCATCAGGAAGGTATGAGAGTTATGTTATTTCTCCGGGGGCTTGGTCTTACTCATTCTTCTCTAACAGCAGATTACTTCTCAGAGTACTCTTGCATCAGTTGATAAGATCTTCTCTCGGGTCCTTCGATGCATGCCTACTTCATCATCTGTACTTTATTCTGCACCTGTAGTAAGTGCTATGGTTTCTTAGTCTTCTGGTGGTCGTGGAGGCCGGAGCATGGTTCCCGTGGCCGTGGCAGATTTGGTTTCTCTTCGGGTCGTGGTTGTTGTGGCGGTAGGGGTGTTAGAAGTTCACGTTATTGCAACCACTATTAGCAAGCTGAACATACTAAGGCTTATTACTATATTCTATATCCTGACTTTGTCCACAGGTTGCTTATGTTGAAGTGGGTGACCCCCTAGTGTAGAAGGTTGCTGATCAGTCATAAGAATTGCTTAGCATTATTATGTTGTCTTGTGCCAAGAATGAGTCCTTTGTATGTCCCCACCAGGTGGTGAATTCCTCAATTCCTACTGCTGCTTTGGCACAAACTTTTTCAGGTAGTTCATCTTGTTTACTCTCTTCTGCACCCACTTCTTGGGTTGTAGAATCAGGTGCCACCAATCATATGACCGGTAACTTATTGTTTAGTATTACCCCTTGTAGAGAAAAGTTACTTTGTATTATTCAATAAACTTTAATATATATACATCAAAACTAAACCCTAAAAGTGGTAAAGACTAATTTACCCTTCTTACTCCTAACACTCCCCCTCAAGTTGGAGCATAAATATTAATCATGCCTAGCTTGTTACAAATATGTTCTATCCTCCCATTACCCAAGGACTTAGTAAAGATGTCTGCAAGTTGTTCACTGGTTCGAACATGACTGGGAAGAATTACTCCACTTTGCAACTTCTCTCGGATAAAATGACAATCAACCTCAATGTGTTTTGTTCTCTCATGAAACACGGGGTTGGAAGCTATATGCACAACAGCTTTATTATCGCACCACGAGTCATGGGTACTAAATCTTTAAAGCCTAACTCAGTCAATAACCGTCGAATCCACACTAATTCACACGTCACTTGAGCCATGGCTCTATATTCTCGACTCAAAGCACTAGAGCGAGCAACAACACTTTGTTTCTTACTTTTCCATGATACCAGATTTCCTCCGACTAAGGTACAATATCCAGTAGTTGATCTTCTATCATCGGAGACCCAGCCCAATCAGCATCGAAAAACCTTCAACTCTATTATGACCATAGTTTTGGTAAAGAATTCCTTTTCCGGAGCTTTCTTCAAATACCTCAATATCCGAATAACTGCATCCCGGTGAGATGTACGAGGGAAGACAAAAACTGGCTTACTACACGACGGGAAAAGCAATGTCTGGTCGAGTAAGCTGTAAGATAATTCAGCTTACCTACCAGTCTTCTATATCTCTCGGGATTATTAAGAATTTCTCCTCCATCAGCAACTAATTTAACCCCTTGTTCCATGGGTGAATCAAGAGGCTTTGATCCCAACATACTTGTCTCGTGAGCAAATCCAAGACATATTTTTTTGTGACGAACAACACCTTTTGTGATTGTGCCACTTCGATTCCTAGGAAATATTTCAATTTTCCTAAGTCCTTAGTTTGAAACTGTTGCTTGAAGATAGGCTTTTAGCTCAGCTATACCAACCAAGTCATCTCCCGTGATGATAATATCATCAACATACACAATCAAGAATAGTTTGCCTCCCCTTGATTGTTTATAAAAGAAAGAATGATCATTTCCACATCTTGATAGCCCAAAAGACAATACAACCTCAGAAAATCTTCCAAACCATGCTCGTGGAGATTGTTTCAAACCATATAAAGATTTTTTTAATTTGCAACAAACTAGTCCAGACTCCCCCTGAGCAACAAACCTTGGAGGTTGCTCCATATAAACTTCCTCATGAAGAGTGCCATTTAAGAAAGCATTCTTAACATCAAGCTGAAATAAAGGCCAATTATACGTTGCAGCAAGAGAGATCAAAATACGAACAGAAGTAAGTTTGGCAACAGGAGAAAATGTGTCTAGATAGTCAACCCCATACACCTGAGCATACCCTTTTGCAACAAGTCTTGCTTTTAAACGAGCAAGAGAACCATCGGGGTTGACTTTTACAGCATACACCCATCGACAACCAATAGCAGTTTTGCCTAGAGGAAGTGGTACTAAGTCCCAAGTTTGATTAATCTCAAGAGCCTGTAATTCTTCTTCCATTGCTGTCCTCCAACCAGAACTTTGTAATGCCTCAGCAACAGACTTGGGGATAGGATATTGTTCAACAATAGTTAAAAAGGCTCGAAAAGTAGGAGACACAGAAGAGTGAGAAATAAAATTTGCAATAGAATGTTGAGTACAAGTACGTGTACCTTTGCGATGAGCAATAGGAAGATCAAGATCGGATACAAGAGGAGGTACAGCTAATGGCGGATCTGGAGTTGAAGTCGACGTGGTAGTGACATGAGGAGTAGGGGGAGCAGTAGTAGCATCACGATGACGTCGTGTATAAACCTGGAGTGGAGGTGGTTTCTCTGTAGATACTGGTGAAACATTGGGAATAGTAGACCGAATGATGGTCAAATACAAGTCTTCATCTAATTCAGACACATCAATTGGAACATTATGATAAGGAGTGGATTCAAAAAATGAAACATCAGATGTTATAAAATATTTTCTCAGTAATGGAGAATAACAGCGATATCCCTTTTGAGTGCGGGAATAACCCATAAACATACACTTGAGTGCCTTGGGATCAAGTTTTGATACTCCGAGTCGATGATCACGAACAAAGCAGACACAACCAAAGATACGGGGTGGTAAGATAAACAATGGTTCACTAGGAAGCAAGGTGGAAAAAGGAATACCACCTTGCAGAATAGAAGAAGGCATGCGATTAATGAGATAACATGCAGTTAGAACAGCATCAGACCAAAAGGTTTTCGGTACCTTCATCTCAAATAACATGGATCTAGTAACTTCCAATAAATGCCTATTCTTCCGTTCAGCAAGACCATTTTGTTGTGGAGTATCAGGACAGGAAGATTCATGGATCATACCATGTTGAATCATAAAATCAGAAAAGGATGTGGAAAAATACTCCTTAGCATTATCAGAACGCAGAACTTTAACACGCATGCCAAATTGAGTATAAATTTCAGATATAAATGCACGAAAAATAGAGAATAATTCTGAACGATCTTTCATTAAATATAACCAAGTAACTCTGGAATAGTCATCGACAAAAGTAACAAAATATCTGAAACCTGAATTGGAAACCACACGACATGGACCCCAAATATCTGAATGAACTAATAAAAAAGGAGATGCTGATCGTTTAACGACTCGAGGTGTATAACTAACACGATGTAATTTGCCAAGTTGGCATGACTCGCACTCTAGACTAGAAAGAGATTGAAAACTAGAATCTAACTTTTGAAGACTACGTAGAGAAGGATGACCAAGACGACAATGGATTTGATGTGGGGACGCAACACTTGTGCAAGCAATTGAAGAAGCATCTTCAAGTACATACAGCCCCCCTTCCTCACGTCCTCTACCAATCGTCTTCTTCGTAGCCAGATCCTGGAAGACACAAGAATCAGGATAAAAGGTTACTGAACACTGAAAGTTTTTGGTTAACTTACTAACAGACATTAGGTTAAATGGAAGTTGTGGAAGATAAAGCACTGAGGACAAAGGTAACGAAGGACTTGGGTTAACTGTGCTAATTCCCTTAACATGTGTAGGTGACCCATTGGCTAGAGTAACTATGGACGAAGATGGAGAAAAAGAGGAAAATATACGAAAGACCGACATGTGATCGAAGCCCCTGAATCAATGATCCAAGGATGAGAAGTAGCCGAAAGACATGCAGTAGCATTACCTGTTTGAGCCAAAGTAGCAGTGGAAGAAACAGGCTGTGAGATTTGAGACTGTGTGTACCGAGCATATTCCTTACCAGACATAACCACCACCTTGTCTTCAGATGACTGTGGAGTAGGGTTAATATTAGATGCCGTATTAGCAAACTGGTGCTGCTGTCCTGGTCTCCCATGTAGCTTGTAGCAAAATTTTTGAATATGACTAGGTTTGCCACAGTAATGACAAACTCGTGTAGTTCCTGAATTATCAGTAGATATATGGAATTGTCCATAAGGATGCTGATTACCTTGACCTCTCCCTATTCCAATACCTCGGCCTCCTCCTCGGACACCACGCCCACTATACCCACCACGGGTTCCTCCATCACTCCTATTACCACTACCAGTTCGAGTTTGGGACACAAGGGCTGAACTCCCCACCATTGATGATGTATCCTGAGAGGACTCATGAGATACTCGAAGAACTCGAGCAAATGTATCTGTGAGTGATGCTATATTCTCTCCTCCAAGAATGCGAGACCTAACATTTTCACACTCGAACCAAGACATCCTAAAAATCCCATTACAGCCAATTGTTCCCTTTGACGTTGCATTTGTTGAACATCAGCTGAAATAGGGAGAACAGCATTCAACTCCTCATACAATCTCTTAAAGTCTGCAAAGCATTGAGTAATAGAACGCCCCTTTCTTTCAAATCGATAAAATTCCTGCGATAGCTCATAAATCCGTGACAAATTATCTTGGCCAGAATACAGCACATTCAAATACTCCCATAGTTCTCTGACTGTATCAACATGAGTTACCATGTCAACTATATTACTCTCCATAGAATTCAACATTTGACTAAGAATGCGTGCATCAACACCATCCCAAGTTACATCATCTCTGGGCTTTAACTCAGTTAAGTGTCTATGTTGATTCCTGCCTGTCAAAGTAAGCTTCACAATTTTCTTCCATTGATGGAAGTTAGCAATACCCACGAGCTTCTTATCAGTAATTCGATTAGATGAAGAGGAAATCACCTCACTCATCACAGTATTATTCTTCTCATCGCCCATTTTTCAAATAAGAATAAGCAAACTCTGACCTTAGCTTCCGTCAAACAACTCAGCCTCAACAATTCAATAACCCAATATTACCACTACCAAATAAACTGACAGAAGCTACAACACAACTTTCAAATCATCAAATAAATAATTGCACTATACCCAAGCAGCAACTTGCTTCATTAATCAGCCAAATCAGCCAAATCAACAACTTTAAAGCAAATTCTAACCCACAAAATCATCCCGATGAGTGCTATTGCACTCTGTCGCTACTTCAACTTGTCTTCTTTCTCTCTCTAGGGTTTTCCCTCTCCTTCACCGACCTCACGTACAAGAAGCGCACGAGTTCCTCCGCTACGTGATCGATGTGTGCCACAACACCTGCCTCCGCCTCAAGAAGCTGCAGCAGCTACACCACCAAATCCAACAAGCATAGGGTCGTCAAAACCCCTGGTAGGCCAGCAAATCGCACAAGCACGAGTGCGCGGAAGTCGCGCGAGCAAACCGTGCGGGCAGCGTGAGCGGCGCGAGCCGAGCGAGCCCCACGAAAGAGCCCCGCGAGCGAGCCGCGCGAGCGAGCCCCGCAAAGGAGAGCGAACCCCGCGAGCGAGCCCCGCGAAGGAGAAGCTCTATTCCGCTGAACGGTGGTGGCGAATCAACGGCGGTCCGGCGAATCGACGGCGGTCCGGCGAGTCGACGGCGGCTGGCGGCTGCTCCGGCGTCTAGGGTTAAACCCTAGGCTCTGATACCATGTAGAGAAAAGTTACTTTGTATTATTCAATAAACTTTAATATATATACATCAAAACTAAACCCTAAAAGTGGTAAAGACTAATTTACCCTTCTTACTCCTAACACCCCTATGTTGCCTAGTTCTGTTACACTTGCTGATGGTTCATAGTCTTATATCACTAGTCAAGGAGATGTAACCTTGGGCCCCTTTCTTTCTCTTTCATCTATTTACCATTTACCAGCTTTCCCATATAACTTGCTTTTTGTTAGTTCCCATATTAGAGATTTGAGTTGTTTTGTGATATTTACCTCCACTCGTTGTGTCTTTTAGGATCTAAGGACCGGACGGATGATTGGTGAAGGGCATGAGTCCAATGGGTTGTACTACCTAAACAAAGAACTTATTATTATGGCCATTTAGAAGAACACCACCTTTGACTTCTTTAGAATGCATTGTTGTATGGGTCATCCACTGCCTGACATACTTCGTCATTTTTCTCTTGTTTCATCTTTTATGAGTCCTATCTAGTGCAATGCTTGCCAATTTAGCAAACATCATCGGGTATCTTTCCTTTCCAGTGTCCAAAGTCGTGTGTCAAGTCTTTTTGAGTTGGTCCATTCTAATGCTTGGGGGCCATATCGTGTCAATGATATGTCTAGTTACAAGTACCTTATTATGTTCGTGGATAATTATTCCCACGTAATGTGGTTATATTTAATAAAAGATCGAATTGAAGTTTTTTCCTGTTTTCGTATGTTTTGCTTTGAGATTCTCAATTAGTATTATGTTTCTATTAAATGTTTGCGCTCCGATAACGCCAAAGAATGTATGGTCATTTACTCTAGTTTTCAATCATTTTTTTTTTATCTCACAGGATTTTACATTAAACCTCCCGTCCCTATACTCTCTAGTCAAATGAGGTGGTAGAACGAAAAAATCACCATCTCTTGAACGTTGCTCGTTATTTCCTTTTCCATGCTATTCTTATGGCATGCTATCTCATAAATCGCCTCCTATCCTCCGTACTTCGTGGGGGGCATACCTTATTCTACTCTCCATCCTATAAGTTCACTTTTTTCTTTACCACTCCGTGTGTTTGGCTATGTTTGTTTTGTGCATTGTCTCGCTCCTAGTCATGATAAGCTCAATCTACGGGCTGGCAAACGTTTGTTTCTTAGGTACTCTCGAACTTAGAAAGGGTACGAGTATTATAGTCTGGTTAGTCGGTGGTTGTCTCTCTTGGCAAATATAACATTTTTCGAGGATCAGTCATGTTACTCTTCTCTTGCCCAATCGATGACTCCTTTTAATGATACATTGTCCTTGGCCATAGCTCCTTCACCGTCATTCCCCTTGCCAAGTATACTTTGGGGTTGCTCGATTTTCAATTTGTTGATAGGACTTGTCAATGGCATCGTCTTGTTCAACGTGAGGTAGTACAATAGCTGCCTACATTGGATATGCATGATTCTCCCCATCAATTAATGCCTAGGTCTTTGATTCGCTAGTTTCTTTTGAGCCTGATGCTACTATTGATATTCCCATTGCATCGTGCAAGGGTATGTGTTCTTGCATTGGTCAACCCAATTCCCGGTTTACCCACTTCTACTACTTTGTCTAATCATACACATACTAGTAAGCCTTTTTCTTAGTTTTTATCCTATGATTGTCTTTCTCTTAAATTTTCCTCGTTTGTTGCTTCTTTATCTACTGTGTCTATGCCAAATACTATGCAGAGGCTCTTGCTCATCTAGGTTGGTAGTGGGCTATGGAGGATGAAATGCAGGCGCTATAGGAAAATGAGACATGGCACCTTACATAATCACCTGCTGACAAATAGTTTGTGGGGTCTCGTTGGGTTTTCATAGTGAAGTTTCAGCAGGATGGTTTTGTTGAGCAGCTAAAGGCGCGTTTGGTTGCCAAAGGTTACACTCAAACCTATGGAGTTGATTATGCTGATATGTTTTCTCCCATCGCAAATATACCTTTTGTTTGTATTTTCATTTCTCTTGCTATTCAATATGATTGGACTCTTCATCAACTTCATGTCCTTAATGGTGACTTGGCAGAGTAGGTATATATGGAGCAACCCTCGGGGTTTGTTGCTCAGGGAGAGTCTAATAGTGTTTGTCACCTGCACAAGGCATCATGTGGGTTAAAACGGTCTCCTCATGCTTGGTTTGTCATTTTAGTGATTTCATTATTCGATTTGGTTTGTGGTGTTGCATCGTGGATCATTCTTTGTTTAGTATCCTTAGTAAGGTTGGTTTCTTGGAGCTAAGCCTGTCGATACTCTAATGGATCCTAATGTGAAACTTGATGCAGAACATGGAGACTTACTTCATGATCTGAGTAAGTATCAAAGGTTAGTGGGTAAGCTCAACTAATCAATTGTCACCCGACGAGATATTTATTTTGCTGTTAGTGCGGTTAGTCAATTTGTGAATGCTCCTTGCACTACACATTGGAAGGTAGTGCCACGTGTTGTCAAGTACTTGAAGGGAGCACTAGGTAAAGGGATTCTGTTCAAGAATCATGAATATCTTAGTGTCACTGGCTACTCTGATGCTAATTAGGCTAGATGCACTATTGATAGAAGACCAACTTCTGGCTACTATATGTTCTTGGGAGGCAATTTTGTGAGTTGGAAAAGTAAGAAGCAATAGGCAATGTCTTGATCAAGTGTAGAGGCAGAATATTGAGCGATGGATTATGTGACTAGTGAGTTGCTTTGACTGAGGATGTTGTTATTTGAACTTAGCATGCCATCTTTAGCTTCCTCAGTTTTGTGTTGTGATAATCAGTCCGCTATGCATATCGCTTCAAATCTGGTTTTTCATGAGCGCATGAACCATATTGAAGTAGATTGCCATTTTGTGCGAGAAAAGATTCAAAATAAGGACATAACACTCCAATTTACATGGACCAAAGACCAACTTGCTGATCTTTTCACTAAGTCATTGCGAGGTAGTCGAGTGACTACTTTATCTAACAAGTTGTGGCTTTTAATATTTATGCTCCAGCTTGAGGGGGGAGTGTTGAAGGGTAGCTTAGTCTTCTTCTGTTGAAGGATAGTTTAGTCTTCTTCATTATTAGTGAACCCCAAGGCTCACTATATATATTGATGTAATCCCTAATTATAAAAATATCAATTTTCCTCTCTTTCGCTTACACTCCTCAAGCACTATATTCTTTACATCACACAAGAATATTGACTCCATAACAAAAAGAAAAATCAAGTTGCACTAGGATGTAGGGATTAGAACAAATAGTTCATTTCAAGAATTAGTTGTTGAAGGAGGAAATGAGATCTTAAATTTTGAAAGAAGATGTTCGGCATCATGTTACAAAGTACAAAATGTTGAAATTGTAAGAAGGAGATGGGCAAGCACTTTTCAATTATTTTTCAACCATACATTTGAAAAATTATAATTTTATTTTATGTTTGATTTGGATGATGAATGGAGATTGCATAATGTTTTTTGGGTGGATGCACAATCAAGAGATGCGCATATATATTTTGGAGATGTGGTCACATTTGATACCACTTATTTGACAAATAAATATGATATGCCTTTTGCTCCATTTGTTGGTGTCAATCATCATGGTCACTTAGTTTTGTCAGGATGTGGTTTGCTTGCAATGAGACAACAAGCTCTTTCATCCGAGTTGATTAGAGCTTGACTTGATTGCATGTCAGGAAACGCCTCTCAAGCTATTATTACTGACCACTGTAAAGCAATTTGCTCATCATTGCCTTTGTTTATGAAATGTAATGCAAAAATTGCTACAAAAATTAGTAGGTCATTTTCAATATAATGGTATAAAGTTAGCAATAGAATAGCAGTTTACAACTCATTATGTCATGCCCCAATCCTCGGGCACGCGCCCATCCCTCACCTTGGTCGATTAAAAAAAATTTGCGATATCCTAGGACGTATCACCGACCCTTTCATTTTCATATGGACATGCAGAAGCAATTAAAAATCCCCAGACAATAAAATATTGGGATAGAACAGAAGGACTAAATTTTCATACTAAAATTCACAACCACACCTCAAAGTATATTACCATGTTATTAACAAAGGTCTAGTCTCACACTCAACCACCTATAAACAGGGTTCACAAAAGAGGGTGAGATCTCAGTTCTCATCCGGGTCGTATTCGGGATCATCATTGGGTTTCTCTTCCAGGTACTCCTCTTCGGGTTATTTCTCCTCAGGTTCCTCATCAGGGTCCTGAAATGTTGTCCCACAATCGGGATGAGACTACGTCTTAGCAAGTTCTACCCCCTAAGACCCGATTAGTAAACCAATACACCTTAGGGTTGCCTATGCACAACACGAGTCAGAGGACTTACCTTGGCCTCAGATTCCACCTGCATATTAGTACAATTCATAATAGGCACCCACTTACTTAAATAAATCGAACCAATCGATTACATGTCACCCAAATTATTCCCCATGGAGGAATATCTAGAAGTTAGGTCACGTGCATTCTTCAGGACGACATACCAAGTTTCCGAGCCACGTGCCTCAAACTTTGGGCCCATGTGTATTCTCTAAGGCGACCTCTTCGCCAAGGTGGTACATCAAGTCACCGAGCCACATGCCCTTTTAGATGCCATTCTCAAATACTTGACCCACGTGCATTCTTTAAGGCACTAGTTCACCAAAGTGACGCATCAGATCACCGAGCCATGTGTCATTTTTACGATACCCGGGCCCACGTGCCTTCTCTTAGGTGCTAACTCACCAAAGTGATGCATCAATTCACCGAGCCCATGTGCCCTTTTTACGATACCATACACTGTCACCGAACCATGTGCATTCTCCAGGAGGACATACCGAGTCTCAAGCAACGTGCATTCTCTAAGGTGACCTTTTCGCCAAGATGACATATTCAACCACTGAACTTACGTGCATTCTCCAGATGATATCCCAATTCATCGAGCCCACGTATCTTTCTTTAGGTGATTACCAACTTACTTTTGATACTGACAATCAATACCCAATGATTTCTCAATCAAATAATTAACAACAACCATTTAGGAATATGTCCTAAAATTCCACATTTAATTCAATTTGGCACTATTCAAAGCTCAAATAAATAAACAGACTGCACCACGACAATCAGCACAAAATTCCGGTCACCGGCCATCCCGGTTGAATTTCCAGAATAATAAATAATTAAATAATTAATTTCGAAAAATAAATAAATAAATATTAAAAATCCAATTAGACTCATAATGCCTAATTGGAACCCGAAACGGGTCGGGAAAACCCTGAGATGCGATCATTAAATAATAGAAGCTCTCTATTTGCTAATGACTAGGTCTAACCCCCTAACATGCATCATTAAGTCACTAATTTAATTGTTCTAAATTAATCTAACCACTTAATTGCACTTAATTAAATCTAATCAACCTTAGGCATCATTAGCAAACTAAGAAAGCATTAGTGAGTAAAACTCACTTGGCAAAGCGAAGATCGGAACACCGCAACGACGATGCGATGGCGACCGAAATCCAAACTTTCGGTGGCATTGGCGGATACTCGAGCTGGGCCTACAGGCCTCGCAAGTCCACAGAAAATCACTGGGCTTGGACTTGGGCTTGGGCTGCTTTGCGGGCTTCAAAGAGCTGGGCCGAACAGCTGCTGCGGAGATGGGCTTCACTGGACTTGATGGGCTGAAGAAAGGACTGGACTGGGCTGTTCAAGAAAAACGTGGGCTGCTGAACCGGGCCCGAAACTGGGCTGAACCAAGGCTGAAAACAGGCCCAGCTGTTGGGCCAAATTGTTGGATTCCACGGGCTGAAATTGTTGGCTCGTGGACTGGAATTGCTGGGCTTCAAAGTTGGACTGGACTGAAGATTTTCGTTGGGCTGAACTGCATCTTGTTTGGGCTTGCTGACTTGGGCTCAATGGAGCTGCTGTTGGTGAAATTTTGACTGGGCTTGAAGACTGCACTTTGGGCCGAGATTACTGGCTTTGTTGGGCTTGAGGACTGCTGGATCTCACGGCCTGCTTCATGGACTCGATGGGTTGGTGTAGCTGGCTCACGAACTGGAGAAGACGCAGGCGAAGGAGGAAGCTGTTTGCTGGGCGGTACACGGGCAGCAGCTTCGGTCAATCAATTGGGCTGCTGGACATCTCGAAGACTGCTGGGCCGAGAAGTCTCTTCGCTGGGCCAAGCTTCGTGGACGGCGTGGCAGGGGATGGGCGGACGACGAAGCAACACCGAGCAAGGAGAAATGATGGGGTCAACAAAGAGGAGAGCTCTACCGTTTGTTGACCGAACAAGCAGCAAAGTCTGTGGCTGCTGGGTCTTCTTGGCCGAGTGAAAGAGAAAGATAGTGGAGAGAAGCTTCGGCGGCAGCTGCAAAGTTTGGTCCCTGGTTTCGTGCGTGGGGGAAGCCGACAATTGACCGCACGTGGAGATGCAGCGTTGAAGGTGATGCTGCAGGTGAAGACACGAGCTGGTGGAGGGGGCGATCAACTGCAGCTTCGGTGGGAGAGACAGACTGAATTTCGGTCAACACCCTGGGCTCCAACGGTTGTAGGTTGACTGGCCTGGGCTGCTTCGCTGGCGCCAAACCGGTGGGTGCTGAGCTTCTCGGTGGATCGTGGACTGAGCAGAGAGAGAGAGCTTCGGTGACTCTGCTGGTGGCTGAATGTGGCAGAGCTGAGAGACGAGAAGCAGCTGCTGGCGCCGGGGCTTGAAGACGTGGACTTCGCAGGATGCCTGGCAGTCGACACGAGAGGAGATCGTTGACTCGGTTTGCCGTTTGGGGAAGAGAACGAAGTGGGGAGCAGCTTCGCTGGCGTGTGGGGAAGACCGAAAATGGAGAAGCAGGTTGGTGGAAGAAGACACGGCAGAGCGGAAAAAGTGAATGAAGAAAAGAGCTGCAGCTTCGGTCGAGGAGGGGCAGCTCGTACGAAGAAGAGAAAGGCCGGCCAAGCGTGCACGGCATGTTGAAGAGGAAGAAACAAAAGTCAAGCAATCCAATCCCTTACATTGATTGTATGTTCTCTATTTCTTTCTGACTAAATTTCCACCAATAAATCTAATATTGATGCCAAAATATGCTGCCCTCACCATAGATCCGAATTCTTCAATTTAAGCTTCAATTTATCCACCAAATCTCCAAATCGAAGTCCAATTTCGATGAAGATAAATCCCGTAGAATTTTCTGTAAGTACCCAACACCTAAAGGCTCGACTTGAAAGTCTAAACTTGCTTAAATTTGGTCCATACGAATTTCTGTTAATTTTCCACGATGTCCGAACGATTTTTTGTAAAAATCTTGGAATCTCTAAAAAATCTTCTGAGACTGAGTCAACATTCCTGGAATTTATTGTGACATAACAGAATCTTCAATTTTTGAAATCAGACTCGAATTCACGGTTAATTTCCATTCGACGTGTTTTTAGCATAATCTAGGCTACTGGGTAACTTTCAAGCATTTTTAGTGTAAATGACCCGTGGTCAATTTTTTTCGAACCATGATGAACCCACTCGACTCATTGGCGACTTTTAATTGTCGTGAAAATCTCGAGGATCCAAATACGGACATAGGGTACCAAAGCAATAAGAAAACTAGTCTAGTGCCGGTCGACGATAATTTTTTAATTTAGTGGTGTTACCCACGATTAGCCACACAACTCCGTCGAACCAGCCTAATTCTGATTTCAAATCGATTTTATACTGTGCCGCAATGGCCTCTAAAGATAGACACGGTCAAGAAGCCAATTCTAGTCGAATTCTTAAGTCTATTTGCCTTAAAATCCTTATTGGTTTTCCTAGATAGTCTAGTTATCTCGAGAGTGATCAGCTCTAAGAACAGCCCTATAGGCGCGTCAATGAAATGCCCGATTTATTCAATAGAAAACAGAGTTGAAAATCTGGGATGTTCACACATTATATGTAAGTAATTTTGAGATTGCTTGGAAGGTGAACTAATTCATGCACATGGATTCCATGATAATGACTAACTTCGAACATTGTATGAGGAATAGGAAAAATGGTGAGTTTGGGAAGAGTTTTAGGGAAAGTCCTTGAGAAAATGTAAAGGCCTTTGAGCTAAAGGAGTTTTTAGAAATATAAATTTTGTTTGGTAAATTGTATTTGTGAAAGTCTATTGTGAAGTATTTTGGGCAAAATAGTGTTTGGACAAGTTAACTTTGCAAAAGACTTTTGTCATTAGAAAAAAGGAAAAAATGAGAAATGGCTGGTGTTGCCGGCGAGGGGCAAGCATCCGGCGAGGGTTGCCGTGCGAAGGACACGATGGTGAGGGTCGCTGCAACCAGATCGTTGTGACTAGATTGCGCAATCCCGATCGCTTGATTTGGGTCACCAGAGGTTGCGCGGCCCAGATATGGGTCACGACGACCTTCGGCGACCCAGATCTGCGCGCGATTGGGTTGCCAGAGGTCGCCGTGACCCAGATCTAGGTCGTGCGACCTCCGGCGGCCCAGATTTGTGCACGATTTTGATTGCCGGAGGTCGCCGCGACCCAGATCTGGGTTGTGCGATCTCTAGCGACCCAGATCTATTGGGGAACGCAGCGTTGCCGGGGTTGCAGCGGTTGCGGTGACGCGACTTGTAGGGGGTCACCGAGGTCACGCGATTGGCCACCGACGGTTGCCGTGACACACTAGCCTCATGCCGACCTTTGTCCAGCTTGTCACCGGCCCCTCGTAGCTTTGCGCAACTTCACTAGCCAATCTCAATGAAGAAGAAGGTGAATAGTCACACGAGGACAAAATCGGAAAAATGAAATGTTAATGAGGACATTTGTGGAAGAAACTTTTTTGCCTTACTCTCCTTTTAGCCTTTCGAGAAGGTCGAATGCCCAAGGCAGCCCCAACCTGCCTTGGGCTTTTAGCCTTGGGAAGGCTTGCCTTTGGTAAAGGCAAGTCAAAAATTTTTTGCCAAACACTGAATATTTGGCCCAAAGGCCTTTAGGGGGCTAAAGATCCTTGGCAAAGTGATTGCCAAACGCAGCCAAAGTGGGTGCCAATATATTTGAAAAATTCCTTTCTCGTGGGCATGTCAACTAATCAAAGAAGTGAGTGAATGATTTTTTTTTTTAATGGATACATACATAGACAAACATATTTGAGTGATTTTATCTCTAACTATGACCTTGCACTCAAAGATAAATATACAAAAGAAGCTTGTGCCGATTTTGATTCCAGACAATTCAAACCTTGGTTGAAAATCGGGTGTTATTATGAGAAGCAACTCTCTATATATACCCAAAGTATCTTTAGAAAGTTTTAAGATGAAATAGAGACAATGTTGTAGTGCTTTAACCGAACTTAGGTGCATAGAGATGGAGTAGCATCAACTTTCAGAGGAGAGAAGTACACCAAAAGTGCTAAAACTTGGCACGGATGGAAGCCAAAAATTCAAAAAGGTACATTTAAATGCAATTTTTTTTTTTTAAATGAGATATTTAAGTGCCAACTCTAACGAGCTTACTAGAAATTCAACGTGTTTGCTAGAAATATGACATGGCATTATGTTATTAATAAAACCGGTTTACATAGCTCGCCAACATGTCTAATCGGGAATCCTTGTCTAAAACGACGTCATCCTCGATGTTCACTTAAGTGCTGGTCATGGTTAAAAAAAGATTACTCAAGCATCAGGTTATGATGTAAGTGATCACTTAAGTGTCACTTGTAGTTAAAAGTGAACACTTATAAGCCAAATTTTGCAGAAAGTGATAACTTAAATGCTAAAAATGAAGTCGTTTAGCATAGTCTTGGTGTCTATGTCGATAATCTTTTTTAAACGGATTGCCATATCAAAATTAAAAATCTTGTAGGAAAAAGCCACTTCAGCTATTTGGTCGGAAATTCTCACCGTTCGCACTTAAATGTTCATTTTTTCTCCAAATATGACACTTTAGTATACATTTTGAAAGTTTTGGCACTTATTTATCCACCCGTGCCAAGTTTTGACATTTATGGTGTATTTCTCTAACTTTTAGAGTAGAAGAGCGTCAAGGTGATCATGATAATAGTAATTCTTGAAATCGTTGAATTTGAGATTTGTATTGTAGCACGAGAGCTAAGTTCACTGTATCTGTGGAATATTTGCTTTTAAGGGCTATCTTTGTAGATCTTCGTCATTGGAGTAAATGAGATAACTATTGATACTTACTTTTTCGCCAATGTGTCCTCAGTGGAAAAATTTGAGATTAAGATTTCCAATCGAGATGGAACGCGTTTCTTGAGCAAAAATATCATTTTTCATTTCTTTTTTATTGGTCCTTCATTTGTGATTAATTTCCTAGCCATTTCATCAAAAACTGAAAAAGTTAAAAGTTGTAAAGTCAACCCGCATCAAAATTTGGCTTTTTGTACAAAAAGTTCACAAATAGTCCTAATTTCACTTTGGCCATAATTTTTTAAAAAAATCAAATTTTCCCTATTAATCAATATTTTAGTAATTAATATTAACTTTTGGTCAACCTTTAACAAAAAAAATAAAAAAAGGTGAAAATCTACAAAACATCTTATTTTAGCTTCAATTTGACTTTGGCCACAAAAATTTCTCAAAAATCGATTATGAATCTATTTTTCCATTTTTTTTTTCGGATTTAGGTTCAAAATCAATAAAAAATAAAACTACTTTCTTTCTAGTTAGATTTTAGCTTAATTTCCTGTACGATATTTTGATCTAGAGGTCATTTCACGATTAGTCATTGAACCAATTTTAGAGTTTGGCATGACGTGATGAAAATTTCTATTTTTAACCCTAATCAAGAGCCTCGAAGAGTTCTTCAAAGTTTGAAAGATTTCACCCTTAATGAATTCTTTTCTTAATGATAGTCTAAGTCCGGAATTGATTTTGTCAATTTCACTAGGAACATTCCAATTTGATGGATTTAGCTTAATTGAACTTTGAAAAGTCAAGCTAATGTGTTTCCGTCGATGCAATTCAAGTTGACCCATTTTAGATTAAGGTTCAATTTGATAAATTAAGGATCAATTTGATAGTTGAACATAAATTTCATTTTAGTGTGTTTGTTTCATCATGTTAATGTCAATTTGAATGTATTAGGTCATCATAAGTTCAATTGATATTTCATTACATTGAATTCGATGGCGATCAATTTGGCAGTTGAGGATGGGAATTGCAGAAATTGCGTTAATTGGTTAGAAAATCCGAATATGTGTGCCCATTAAATCCGAGTGTAACTAATATCATTCATGAGATAATTGGACTAATTTAAATCAATTGAGATGTTACTAAAAGGTTTGATCGAATAGGACAAGCATTTTTTATGATCTAATAGCATGCATTCTTTGCCAAAGATCGATCGAATCAGTCAAAATCAGTATAAATTGGTCTGATCCGCCTTCAGTGGGAAATGACCATTTTTCAACAAGGTTTCGATGGCTAGTGACCACCACGAGGTGGCCAACTCCTTGGCTGACCACCCCATCCCCTTTTTGAATGAAATTACAAAAATGCCGTAAAGTTAGGAAATTACTAAAACACTCTTGATTAATCACTAATCAAAAAATTAATCTTGGCCATTCATTGAGGTTTTCATCCTAGCCTTCCAATATGACGTGCTTAATTTCCTCCAATCACAAGAAAGTTTAACAATTAAGGACTTTTAATCTTATCTTGGAAGATTTAATCCTAGCCGGATCTCATCTTGGGGGGACTACATATGCATTATCCCTCCAAAAATTCAAGGTGGAGCTCATTTAAGAAGACAACTTTCTCTCACTACAACAATCTCTCTCTCTCTCTCTCTTGGCCGGCCTACTCCCACTGCCTGCCACTGGCGGGCCACCACATCTTCGATCTACCTCACGGCTCCCCCTTGTTGATCGCGACACCCGCTTCCTTCGGTCAAAAGCCGCTGATCGACGACCAAACCTCCTTGGGCATCCTTACGTGCTTAATGCCGAAAGGCACATAAGGAGCAACGGGCAATTCCGATCGCCAATTTGGCGATCCTGCGGGGTCCTTTGCCCCTCCTAGCCTTGCGATCTTACTTATTGACTGGTCCTTGACGTTGTGGTGGCTGAAGCTCATCCGGATCCTTGTCGGAGCTCGCGATTTCTTCCTATCTTCTACTCTAGTTCATTTTTGAGCTTGTTCAAGTTGATTCTCACCTCAAGAAAGAGATTAAGCCCAGCAAGCTTCGTAAGCTAGCTGGTCGACGATAAAGACTTGCTGGAGGGCCATCGGAAATCTGCAGGAACCACAAGTGATTAATGTAAACATGCGGGGTGGTTGTCGGGGCAACAGAGTCGAGCGGTGTTCCGCCAGAGATCGTTGAGTCTGGTAAATGTGCCGTGCAGGAAACAGCAGGCAACGGCCACGAACGCTGAGTGTCGTTGACGTTAAAAGGACCACCGAGATCGCGGGTTTCATTGAGAAAAACGTCAACGCTGTTGGAAATTTGCTGCACGGTGTGGACTCAGCTTGACATGATGACGAGGTAGAGCGCCGCTGCACAAGACTCGCCGGTGGACAACAACAGGTTGGCAACGCAAGGGTGCGACACGAAGGTAGTGTGCACGTTAGGATATCGTGGCTCCCACTTTTTCTCTCTTCGCGAAAGCTTCCGCTATCTCTCTCTCGGCTTGTGCTAATCCAGACAAGGAACACCGCTTTAAAGTCTTCTTTTTTTTTTTTTTTTTTTTTTTTTTTTGTGCTTTTGGTTGCTCTCTCTCTCTCTCTGTGGATTGTCTCTTGCAAAGTGATGGTGTGCCAATTAAGAACGTTCTGATGAAGGCGCCCAGGCCACCAACGTCAGATGCAACCCAATAACTCTAGTGGCCGACTCCCCCTTTATTTTCTTCTCTCGCTTTCTTATGGCCGTGTATCTCGACCATGTGGCCTCTTCTCCCTTTAATCGTGCAAGTGCTAGGTTTAGGCTAAAATTCCCAATTTAAAATTCTAAGAGATACACTTTACCAATGCGAAAACTTCTATTATCTCTTAGGATCCTGATAATATCAAATCAAATTGAACAATGATCCTCCAAGATTTGAATAATAATCAAGATTAATTGCTCAATTTTTCAGCGGAAAATTTCGGCTCTTACAATATTCAAGGACTTGGCCCAATTTTCACTCATCGCGGGCTTAGTCCAATTAGCAACCTGAGAACCCTCCTCACACCAGTCCATTAGCATCAATGCAATGATATGGGTTTATCAATATCAATGAATATGCTCCTAATAAATATATGCAATTTAACTCGATATTTTTGTTAGAAACTTAAAATTACTCATTTTTTTTTGGCAATTATAACTATATAAAATGCCAAAATTTAGGTATCAACAAGAATGATGCACTTGGGAGAGACGGGGATGGGTTTACTTGCTTGGGCTGCATGGGTGCATTTTGAGAATGACAAAGCAAAAAAAATTATAATTGAGAAATTTCTGAGGTGCATTAGGTGCGAAGTTCACCTAATGCATTAGGATTGCCTCAGGAAAGGAGGCTTTGATACCCACTAAAATGTAAGAATGCAGAAAAGACAAAATGGAGAATTTTCAATTAAGATATGCGCAATCAAAGACATATATTCACATAATCTTAAGAGATATAGAAATTATCATGATTTTCTTGAATATCTCTAACACTACAGCGGATGGTAATGCTACTCACTCCATATATAATCTCTTCGTATTTTATATATATATATATATATATATATATATATATGGGAACTAGAGAGAGGGAGGAAATTTGGGGGGTAGAGATTGAAAATTATTAATGAATTAAAAAATTTATACTTTTCCATATCTTCTCCTCACAACGAATCTTATGTATTTTTCCCTAACTACTTTTGTTCCCTCATCTTTTCTTCATAGTGATAAGGTAAGTATATTACATACAACATAGAGGGAAAAAAAATTGGATGGCCGGGCATTCGAATTCACGTCATATCGCCCTTTGCTATGGCAAATTGAACTAGTTCATGACGTTTTGTGATGCTAGAGAGTTGATCATGCTTTTATAATGGTCATTATAATTTATTGGAATTTTCAGATTCACGACACATTGCCCAAGGTTATGAAATAAAGAAGCTGATCGCGACATGATAGGGCACCTAACGGGATATCTAATTAATCATAAATCTAATGTGTCGTTTAAAAAAAAGAGAGATTTCTGTACGCCATGAACCCCTGTAATCAGCCTCGGTGCCTTCTATATTTGTTGGGTTTCAACAAAGTTTCTTCCAATACTTTGTTCTACCATCATCATAAGGGGTGATCATGGTTTGAGTTGAACTGGTCCAACACCTATCCCAGGAGTCAACCTGCACAGTATTGATTCTCAATTTTTGGGATTAATGACCGACTCAATTGAGCCTAGGACCAAGGAACGAATTGACTCTATGGGTTCAGTCTAGTTCTAGGGTTAACCCGAGACCAATCGATAATTTATTTTATTTTATTTTTGTATTCCTTGAAAAGACAAATATATTATTTCAAATTACATGTCCATCAATAGGGGCAAGCCATGAGACTAGGGCAAGCCTGCGAATAGAGGCAAGCCGCGAGGTGAGTGATGATGGTGAGCGTTGCTTTCAAGCGAAGAGGGTTTCTAATAAGGGCTTTATTTCCTTTTGATTTTCTTAGTGACGAGCGAAGCTAGTGAAGAGAGAGGCGAGCAATGCAAGCGTTGAGCGGCCAATGGCCATTAGCGCATGCATGGAGCGGCAAGTAGGACGAGCGTCAAGTGGCGAGCGCCAAGTGAGGCGAGCGTTGCGTGGCAAGCAAGGCGAGGTTGCTCACGAGTGAAATGTTGTTTATTTCAAATAAAAATTGAAGGGGATAAAGAAGAAAGAAGAGGATAAAAAAGAAAGGAGAATAAGATTACCGGAAGAGAAGCATGTCGTTTGATGCCATTTAATGTTGTTTAAGTTAGGGTTTGCTCTTTAAAAAAATATGTGTATTATATATGATATTAAATATATATAGTCAAGATTGGTCCGCATTGGATGAACCATAAATTTTCAAGACTGAGGGTCAACTTACATTATGCTAGTTTAAGGATCTCAGGGCTAAGAATCGATCCAATCTCTTTGCGAACTAATTAGGATTGGTAAGGTTGGATTGGTCCAAGATCGGTCCAGAGTTGTCCCTAGACCAATGCTCACCCCTAATTATCATAGGTAGGGATCAAGCAATTAATTTGTTGCTTGACAAGAGAAACGATCATTCATTTTAGATTCTGTCATTTTCCTATTATGTCGTATTTCTACTTTTTTTTTTCAACCCAATTGATAATTAACTTTGCTACTATTTGAAGTAAAAAAATTATATTATATCGACACCTGAATTTTTTTCTGGGAAATTAAATATGCATTTTTTTTGTAAAAAAAAAACAAAGAGAGAGAGAGAGAGAAAATAATAAAAAGGGCATCAATTCGGTCCTAATTGAATTGGCGCAGCCCGGGCCCAATCCACAGGAGCAGCCCAAACCATCAAATCATCACGTGCGCCGAGGAGTCTCTCGGTCTTTTCTCTTCTTCTTCACCCTCCTTCGTCCCGCTCAACCCTTCCTTCGCAGCTAACATTAACATCGCCACTTCAGCCCGGCGAGCATCTCTTCTTTTCGCCTTTTTTCTCTCCATCGCTCGTCGTCGTGCCCTCCATCGGTCTATATCCCAGCGCTGTAATCCCTCCACGTCTGGCCACGATCGTCACCGCTGCCATTTTCATCGACAACGAAGCTATGCATCCTGTCCGAATACCTTCGTTCCAGCTTGCTGCTTCGGATTGGTGTAGTTCAGATCGTCTCCTTGCGGTTAGATTCCGGTGCCTGATTCTCTCTCCCTATGAAAAGCTGACTCGACCCTAATTTCACTCTCTTTGTCGGCCAATACCTTCGTGCTAAGACAACCAGAGGTTTCGTGAATTTTCTGTTTCTCTTTTCGTTGTTGTGCTCCAACGTTTGTGTTTAGGTCATACTCTGCATTTGTGAAGTAGTGTAGAGAGCAGCCTTGATGAAATGACTGATACTAGAGGAGAGAGGCTTTAAAAGAAATAAATCACAAAGAAATGGAGGGATATTAGATGGAGAGAAAACGTTGGGTTTTTAGGAGGAAGAAAAAGGAAGTGAATGCCTGACATGAGTGGCCCGTGTATGTGAATGTGCCTTTAAGCTGTGTATGTGATGCTTGAGTTTGCAAGTTAGCCAGAAAGTCCACACAGGAGATGGAGATTGCTCTTTTTCTTCTTGTTCTTCTTCAAATGCATATCTGTAGAGAGAAATGCAGCAATAGAGAGGGAGATCCATCGCCACGCCACCAATCCCAATTGCCCCTCCAGCTGTGATAATCATCCCTCTCTTTGTATAATAGTGCTTCCCTCGGCAACGTTTGTCACACTGCTTGTGGCATTCTGCCTATCAGCTTTATTCCTCCGCTTTGGACAATCTCTCTTGATGTGTAATTCCCCGTGACACTCAAAGCACTTCACGTGTCCCTTGGACTTTCTATGACGTGATTTCGATCTGCTTTTACCTCCGCTGCTACTAGGTCCTTGATATTGTTCTCTACCCCGAATCTTTAGTGCTTGCACTACTCCTTGCGCCAGACCATCATCTTGCAACTTTCTCTGCCACTCCTTAGAGAATAAGGTGAACTTTATCTCTTCTGAGGTAATTGTAGTACACCCCTGCAATAGTGAATCAGTAAAGTGCTCCCATGACTCTAGTAAAGAGGCTAATAACATCATGCCATATTCTTCATCATCAAGTATCTTACCAACGTCCTTCAGATCCATCATGAGTTTATTAAATTCATCTAGGTGAGTTCTGATAGACGTACCTTCAGTATATCTAAATTGAAACATCTTCTTTAACATGTACAAGCGATTATTCAAATCTTTTTTCACATAGAGTGCTTGAAGTTTTGCCCATAATGCTGCGGCATTCTTCTCCTTAGCAACCTCTATTAAAACCTCATCCGACAAATTTAACAGGACTGTGCTCTTTGCTTTTTCCATTAGTTCTACCATTTTAGAGGCTTTCATTATAATAGACAACTTATCTTCACCATCTAGTGCTTTGGCCAAATCTTGTGTTGTCAATAATACCCACATCTTGATACTCTATAATACAAAGTTGTTGCTCCCGTTAAACTTCTTAATTTCAGATTTTCTCTCAGATAAAATTGTAATAACAAAATTTCCAGATAATAATTAGACAAGCAAAAGCTCTAAATCACAATCAAGAAATTTGATCCCAAGCTCTGATACCAATTGTTGGAATATAATACGTGGAAACGACAAGATTTTGCAATTTATGTGAATGTGAAATCACCAGAGAAATAAACAAGAAATAATAAGGACACTAGAAATTTACGTGATTCGGCTTGAGTATCAGTACCTACGTCCACGAGGAGAGCTAGCAGCAAATAATTCACTATACTTGGAGAATAAGAGTTTACAATCACTCACACGCTCAAGTGATTCCCACACCTAAATTTAACCCCAAACCTAAAGTATTTATAAATAAACAATTCACTTGGATATAAACTCACGGCACAAAATTACCACACGTTCAAGCTCAAACGAAAATGCTTTATGTACATCAAAACGAGAACAATGTTTTTTTTTTTCCACATACGTATCTTCTTCATAAGCTTTAGCGGCGCTCCTTGAGTTTTTTACGTGCAGAGAGCTTTGGTGGCTTCACTCTTCTACGTAGGGTTTTCCGCCGCCCCCCTCCTGGAGACGTTACTTTATATTTATATGTGTGTGCTTGTCATGCCCCGATCCTCCGAGCACGTGCCCATCTCTCAATGGTCAATTAAATAGCGATGTTTTAGGACGCGTTGTCGACCCTTCATTTTAATGCGCATGCAGTAAGGAGTCTTAGAGATTGGCTCTATTCTGGGTGCTAACTCAATCATGAATTCTATCTCCTTATCTGGTGGCAGACCTGGCAATTCCTTCGAGAACACATCTAGAAATTTTTGTACCACTGCAATATCTTCGACTTTCAGCTCCTCAACTGTCGTATCCACGACAATCGCCAGGTAACTTTGACAACCCTCGTCTAACAAACAGGTTGCTTCAAGCGACGAGATTAAGGAGGGTCTTCCTCGACTTCCAACAAACTCGAAACTTCCACCCTCTAATGGATTGAACTGAATCATCTTACAATAATAGTCCATCTTAGCTCATTGCTTGGTGAGCTAGTCCATGCCAATTATCAAATCAAAGTCATACATGGCTAGAACTAACAAATCTATTTTCCCCTCTTGCACCAATCGCTAACTTGCAACCAGAACAACCCAAAGCAACTAACACCTTATCCTTCAACAGCGTAGATATGCTAACCACTGACTCCAATAATACAAGACTCAATCCTATCGGCTTAACAAATTGCTAAGCAATAAAAGAATAAGTTTCTCCTGGATTGAATAAAGCGTAAGCAGCATGGTCGTTAAGTAAAACCATACCTGTAATCACATCAAGCGCGTCCTCTGCTTGACCTCTGGTGATGGCGTATACTGTTCCCTGAGCTGAAGGTCTGAGCTGTCCTCCTTGTGGTGCATTCTGGGGTGTGTACCCTTTGATCTGTCCCATTTGTAGTGGCGGCGGTAACTGCGATTGTCCTTTTGGTCGCCTAGGACAATCTCGGCAATGTGACCCTATTGGCCACACTCAAAACAAGCACCCGTCCTTCGAGGGCATGGGGCTGTACCGTGTCGTCTTCCACATAAGTGACACAATCTATTTTGTCTTGACCTTGGTTTTCCAATCCCACCTTTCTTGATGGGTAGAACTTGAAATCTCCCTCCGACCATGGGCCTCTTCCCATGTCGGATCCCTTCTCGACTTGATCCAAACCACGATCTAGATGCAGTGACTCTCTCATTTTGATCTTTCTCGATCATCTGGGCCCTCTTGTACAGGTCATTGTAATTCTTCAGATTTAGCGAAATCAGTGTACTCCTTAAGTTCGGCTTGAGTCCGTCTCTAAATCTTCTCACTCGATTTGCTGGATTCTCTACCAGTTCAAGAGCGTATTGCGATAGTTTAGCAAACTTTGCTTTATATTGATCCACAGTCATGGAGCCTTGGCGAAGGCGCTGAAACTCTACCATCTTCATCTCTCTAGCAGTCTTGGAAAAGTATTTATTGTTGAAGGCTTCAACAAAGGCGCTCCACTTTGGGATGACTCCTTTAGGAAATATCGCTCCTTGAGTGGTTCTCCACCAAGTATTCGCAACTCCCTCCAGCTGGTAAGTTGTAAGGACAACTTTCTCAGTCTCAGTGTACATCAATAGTGCAAAGGTCTTCTCTAGTCCTTGGATCCATAGAGCAGTAGCCTCGGGGTCTCTTGCCCCAGTAAACCTCGGTGGATTCAATTTCAGGAACTGCTCCGCCAACTTATGTATTCGCCTCCCAGCGGCCACGTTCCTTGGTGGAACCTCAGCAGGTGCGGTGGTAGGTGTGGCAATAGCAATAGCATTGGCAACGGTAGTAGCAGCGGCTGCAACGGCGGCGGTAAAGGCAGCAATTTGGTTCTGGGCCTACTGCCCCATCATCTCTCTCATCACATCCAAAGCCTGCGTGATCCCAATAGTTCCCAAATCACCAGGGGTTGCTATTCCAGCACCAACGGGAGGTGGTGCTACTCCACTTGCGCTAGCCTCAGCTGGCACTTTACCACGGCTTCCTTGGGTATATCGACCCTCGTCGGTGTCCTACCCCGAGTTGCAAGACCAATGGTACCCTTCCTAAGAGTCATCTGCTCCTGATCACTCATAATGTAGCTTTTCTATAGAACCTGTTCTCAATTCCATATAGAATTAGAAACTGAGTGATTCACACAACAAACAATTCTACCAAACAGCTATCCGAGACATGCACCAAAAGCTGCCAGATCAACGGATCTGATATAACTAACCATTTTACAATTTATATCATACCCGCTAAAAATATTCGTGTGTGGGTACACGGTCGGCCTTAAGCAAAATATAATATTTTCATACTTTTGAACATCCCACTAGCTTTAGCAATCCCAAAAATGTATTTTTGGCATTGTAAACCGATGCTCGGTATTTTCCACTTAAAATACCTATATTTTACAATCATCACACAATTACACCATTCAACAATCAATTTGTACCAACTAATCGCACCACAACAATCGGCATGTAATTCCGGAAAATAATAAATAATTAAATTTATTTCGAAAATTAAATAATATTTATAAATTCGAAATAATTAATTAATCTAAAATAATTAATTAAGGCCTAATCAAGATTACACTAATTTAATCATCTACTTAGCCTGAATTAATTATCCACTAAAATAATCACATCTCTTAATCTAATTAACAATTAACTAAACTAATCTAACTACCTAACCATACTTAGCTTAATCTAAACACCTCTTAAGCATAATTAACCTCATAAGCAAGGTTTAGCATGTAAACTCATTGGTTTTGCGTTCCGGTGAGTCCATGACGATGGCAACGCTAAGGCGGGCGACAATCCTACTAGCGGCGACACCAACCGAGGCCGAGAAGGGCTCGGAAACAGGCCACGAAGTCCAAGACCCTTGCTGGAACTTCAACTTCTAATTGCCGAACTGAGAAGGAAAACCAACAGCTGAACAGAGAGGAAATGGGCTGATTGGAGTTCCGGCGAGCGGGTGATTGGCCATCGGTGGCTACTGGGGGTCAAGGGGGACTTGTTGGTGGTTGGTATGGGTGGAGGTAGGGTCGAAATGGGGAGAAAATGGCTGAAAATTGCGAAATGGGCGAAACAGTGTAGGCGGGTGGCTTCTAGACGGTTCGGCGGGCGGTTTCTTCTCACCGACATACAGGACAGCCGGCGACTTCGTTCGGCGCGAGGTCGGGCTCCTTTGAATGGTTTGGATGTGCTAAAGACAACGGTGGGTGGCATGAAGGCTAATTCGTTCGGGAAGACCACTTTCAACTCAAATATTTGGTGAAAGGTTAGCTGGAGCAAAAATCGGCAAAAGGAGAAAACAGGGGGAAAACGGTGGGCTTGGCTGGTCCAGCGGGTGTACGACGGTCTTGGACGGCTCAGCTGGTCTTTCTTTAGATTTCTCAAGCTCTCAAGACTCCTCAACAATGGAGAAAGCCAAGATTCAAGGGAGAAGAAGGCTGCTGAAGAGAGGAGTCCCCGAAGTGGCTCACAAGCCTTCAACACTTGTCTATTCCTCCTCACACATGCCCCCACCATCCATCGCCCTCAACTTCTGCCCTTTGCAGCCACCAATATTCCCCAACAAGCTTGCCAAAGAGTCCAAAAGGTTGTGTACCCCATGGCATACGAATTTTGAACAATTCCCCTTCAATCTCATTCAATTCCTTTTCCAATCCTCTTCAAATCAAACCAATTGAAGCCCAAATAAATCAACCTATGTGTCCTTGTCCTTCTTATGATTTTTCCCCGTAAAATGATCCAACTTGATGGCCAAAGATGCGATAAAAAATGACCCCTTGACTTTCCCGATAAAAAATGGCCTTACTTTGTTTTTTTTACCAAAAATCTCATTTTACAAAAAAATCTTTTGAAGATGAGTTGATGTTCCTAAAATAAATTGTGACATGATAGAACTCTCAATTTCTGAAATCGTGTTTAAATTTACAGTTAATTTCAATCTTGCACGATTTTAGCGTGTCCTAATCTACCCGGAAGCTTTTAGGAATTTTTAATGCAAATGACCCGTGGTCAATTTTTTTCGAGCCACAATGAACCTCTTCGACACATTGGCGACTCTCAATTGTCATGAAAATCTTGAAGATTCAAATAACGACACAGAGTACCAAAACGATAGAAAGATCAGTCTAGTGCTGGTCGACGAGAATTTTTCAATTTGGTTAAATCAGCCACGTTTAACCACACATCTCTATTGAAACGACTTATTTCGGATTTCCAATCGATCTTTACTGTGCCGTAAATATCTTTGTAGATGAGCACGGTCGAGTAGTCGATTCCTAGTCAAATCCTCAAGTCTATTGCATTAAAATCCCTTGGCTCGATGTTTGAAGTCAAGTTATAGTGCTCATAATCCATGCAGCTCTCCCAACGTCCCGACGGGTGCTCACTCTCCACAGATGCCAATAGAGCTCAAGTAGAGCTTGAGCTTTGTCAAAGGAACGGATTTAGTCATCATGTCTATGGAGTCATCTGTTGTAGGAATCTTTTTGACAATAACATTACCCTTGGCTAAGACATTTTGGATGAAGTGGTACCTGATATTAATATACTTCGTTCGCTCGTGATAAATTGGATTATACACCAAATATTTCACACATTGGTTATCATAGTGTATATCCACACTTTTCTGTTCTAACCCAAAGTCCGAGAGCAAACTTTGTAACCATATTGCCTCCTTCACTACAAAGGTTAGTGCCATGTATTTTGCCTCAATCAAAGACAAGGCAATGTGATCCTGTAAGGACGCTTTCCAACTAACTGCACCACTCGCTAGCCTAAACACGTATCCTACTAAAAACTTGCAATCATCCAAGTCATCGACATCATCCGAATCCACAAAATCAGTGGTCTCATTGCCATTGTTGTCCCTCTGGTACACTATACCCACGTTTGTTGTCCCCTTCTAATATCTGAGGATCCACTTCCCAGCTTCCTAATGAGCTTTACCAGGACGCTTCATACAGCAATTAACCATGCTCACAGCTTGTGAAATATCAGGCCTAGTGCACACCATAGCATACATAATACTATCCACAACACTAGAATAAGGAACACGGAACATATGCTCCTCATCCTCCTCAGTTTGCGGTGATAATTTTTCTGAAAGTTTAAAATGCTTCGCTAAAGGTGAACTTACAGATTTTGCTGACTGCATATTAAAACATGCCACTATCTTCTCAATGTATTTCTTCTGAGATAGACGTAAAACTCCTGCAGCTCTATCACGCAAAATCTCCATACCCAATATTTTCTTTATAGTACCTAAATATTTTATTTCAAATTCAACATTTAACCGCCACTTCAGCATATCAATATCAGATATATTCGTAGCTGCTATCAGCATATCGTCAACATATAAAAGTAGATAAAAAAGAACCATTCTCCAATCTCCTAAAGTAAACGCAGCTATCCATCTGACTTTTCAAATAGTCTTGACTAGTCATGAAAGCATTAAAACGTTTATACCACTACCTAGGAGACTGTTTTAACTCATACAAAGATTTCTTCAACAAGCAAACATGATCTTCCTTACCTGGAATAGCAAATCCTTCTGGTTGCCTCATGTAAATCTGCTTCTCCAACTCACCGTGAAGAAATGTAGTTTTCAAATCTAGTTGCTCTAACTTGAGATCCTGCGAGGTAACTAAGGCAAGTAAAATACGAATAGAAGTATATCTTACCACATGAGAGAACACCTCATTGTAGTTAATGCCCTCATGCTGTGTATATCCCTTCGCCACAAGTCTCGCCTTATACCTCACTGTCTCGACACAAGGAATGCCCACTTTCCGTTTAAAGACCCATTTAGTTCCGATAATCTTTTCGCTCTTGGGTACTTTGACTAGCTCTCATGTTTGATTTCGATAGAGTGATTCCATCTCTTCACTCATAGCCCCTAGCCATTGCGACGACTCCTAACTAGCCATCGCCTCGAGTAAGACGAAGGCTCATCTGTCTCTACCTCATCACCTACAGTCAATGCATAAGCAATATCTGTATAACCATAACATAGTGGTAATTTAATTTGTCTTCTTCGTCTATCTGCGACTATAGTGTGTTGCGGCTTTACTGGATGTTCACTATCACCAACTTCAGGAACTGCGGCTTCATCTGCAGTCTCAACTTTTGTTACCTTCGAGGTCTTGGGAGTCTCCACCTGTAGCTTCACTTCACTAATGATACCATGATTTGTCTTCTCTGCCGGTTGTGTCTCAGAACTCCTCTTTTGAAGCATTGCAGTCTCGTCGAAGATCAATTCTTTGTTGATTAGAAAACCGGGCGATCTAGGATTAGTGCACCACAGTTAGTAGCCTTTCAGAAGGTATACCCATACATTCCTTGAATAGTCGTCAATAAATGTTAGCATATATCGGGACCTCCTTTTGAAGGAACCGAAGACGGGCTCCAGACGTCTGAATAAATATATTCAACTGGTCGTTTGATTGAATGAATAGCTGTAGTAAACTTAACTCGGTGCCGCTTCCCAAAGATGCAGTGCTCACATAAGTCCAGCTTCCTTATCTTTTGACCATTCAATAACCCCATTTCACTTAGCATCATCTTACCCGCCTCACTCATGTACCCTAAACACATATGCTGTAACCGAGTCCAGTTAGAGTTTGACTCACCTGATGAAACTGAAGCGGTTCCGGTCACGATCTCTCCTAATAGATGATAGAGAGTATTCACTTTCTTTCTCTTCATCACTGTCATGGCACATCAAGAGATCTTTACTACTCCACTTTCACCGGTGTACCTACATCCGATGTCATCGGGTGTCCCCAGAGAGATAAGGTTCTTCTTGAGGTTCGGTACATGCCTCACATCTGTCAATGTGCATACCACCCCATCGTGCATCCAAATTCGAACTGTCCCTATTTCCATAGCCTTACAGATTGCATTATTCCCCAAAATAACTTTACCACCATTTGCAGTCTGATAAGTAGTAAACCAGTTCTTATGAGGTGTCATATGATAAAAACACCATGAATCTATTACCCATTTGTCTCTTGATGTAGCAGTAGTTACACATAAAACAACATTTGCATCACTAGTGCTCCCCTCGGCAACGTTTGCCACACTGCTTGTGGCATTATGCCTATCAGCTTTATTCCTCCGCTTTGGACAATCTCTCATGATGTGCCCTTTCTCATGACACTCAAAGCATTTCACGCGTCCCTTGGACTTTCTATGGCATAATTTTGATATGCTTTGACCTCTGTTGCTACTAGGCCCTCGACGTTGTTCTCTACCCCAAATCGACAATGCTTGCGCTACTCCTTGCGTCGGACCATCATCCCGCAACTTTTGTTGCCACTCCTTAGAGAATAAAGTACTTCTTTTGAGGTAATTGTAGTACAACCTTGCAACAGTGAATCAGTAAAGTACTCTCATGACTCTAGTAAAGAGGCTAACAATTTCATGCTCAGTTCTTCATCATCAAGTATCTTATCGACGTTCTTTAGATCCATCATGAGTTTATTAAATTCATCTAGGTGGGTTTTGATAGACGTACCTTTAGTATATCTAAATTGAAACATCTTCTTCAACATGTACAAGCGATTGTTCAAACCTTTCTTCACATAGAGTGCTTGAAGTTTTGCCCATAATACTACTGCATCCTTCTCCTTAGCAACCTTTATTAAAACCTCATCCGACAAATTTAACAGGATTGTGCTCTTTGCTTTTTCCATTAACTCTACATTCTCAGAGGTTTTCATTATAATAGGCAACCCATCTTCACCATCCAGTGCTTTGGCCAAACTTTGTGTTGTCAATAAAGCCTGCATCTTGATGCTTCATAATACAAAGTTGTTGTTCCTGTTAAACTTCTCAATTTCAGATTTCCTCTCAGAAGTAATTGCAATAACAAAATTTCCAAATAATAATCAGACAAGCAAAAGCTCCAAATCACAATTAAGAAATTTGATCCCAAGCTTTGATATCAATTGTTAGAATATAATACACGGAAATGACAGGATTTTGCAATTTATGTCAATGTGAAATCATTGGAGAAATAAACGAGAAATAATAAGGACACCGGAAATTTACGTGGTTCGGTTCGAGTATTAGTATCTATGGTCACGGGGAGAGCCATAAGCAAATAATCCACTATAATCGGAGAATCGGAGTTTACAATCACTCATACGCTCAAGTGTTTCCCACACCTAGATTTAACCAAAAACCCATGTTGTTTATAAATAAACAACTCACTTAAACATAAACTCACGACACAAAATTATCACTCGTTCAAGCTCAAACGAAAATGCTCTATGTACATCAAAACAAGAAAAATGTCTTTTTTTTTTTTTTTTTCCCACATATGTATCTTCTTTGTAAGCTTCAACGGCGCTCCTTGAGTTTTTTACGTGCAGAGAGCTTCGGCGGCTTCACTCTTCTATGTAGGGTTTTCCGCCGCCCTCCTCCTGGAGACGTTACTTTATGTCTATATGTGTGTGCCCATGGTCAAAGTTTGACATGGGCCCACCAATGTTTGGCTTTTACGTGGAGAGAACTACACTTGCTTTCTCCCGTAGCTTTAATATTGTGTGTGTGCCCAAAAGTCAAAACTTGACTTTGGGCCCCACGTAACTAACCTTATTCGGCCTCCTCTTGCAGATAAAAAAAGAAAACTTTGCTCCCCCTTTTTTTCTTTATTCTATTATTTCCTCTTTTATAAATCTTCAAGAGTCCAGCGAATTGCATTTTTGCAAACGCTCAAACTCGAGTCATAATTTAACAGCCCCAATAATGTTTTTATTTTAGATGCTTAGCATCTCGATGTTTGTAATTAATAGCTCTACTCATAGAACCAACTCCAAATGTTTCTCTCTCCCTCCTAACCCAACCTAATGTAACATCTCTCTCTATTGTTGTCACTAGCGAAGTCACCATCACCACCTCCAAGCTCATTCATGGCCACGTGTTTGAGCCACTCCATTGTCTGCTATTGTCAAAGTTTGACCTGGGCCCACCAATATTTGACTTTTATGTGGAGAGAACTACACTTGCTTTCTTTCGTAGCCTTAATATCGTGTGTGTGGCCAAAAGTCAAGACTTGACTTTGGGTCCCATGTAACTAACCTTATTCGGCCTCCTCTTGCAGATAAAAAAAGAAAACTTTGCTCCCCCTTTTTTTTTCTTTAGTCTATTATTTCATCTTTTATAAATCTTCAAGAGTCCAGCGAATTGCATTTTTGCAAATGCTCAAATTCGAGTCATAATTTAACAGCCCCAATAATGTTTTTATTTTAGCTGCTTAGCATCTCGATGTTTGTAATTAATAGCTCTACTCATTGAACCAACTCCAAATGTTTCTCTCTTCCTCCTAACCCAACCTAATGTAACATCTCTGTCTACTGTTGTCACTAGCGAAGTCACCATCACCACCTCTAAGCTCATTCATGGCCATGTGTTTGAGCCGCTCCATTGTCCGCCATTGTCAAAGTTTAACCTGGGCCTACCAATGTTTGGCTTTTATTTGGAGAGAACTACACTTGCTTTCTTTCGTAGCTTTAATATCGTGTGTGTGGCCAAAAGTCAAGACTTGACTTTGGGTCTCATGTAACTAACCTTATTCGGCCTCCTCTTGCAGATAAAAAAAGAAAACTTTGCTCCCCTATTTTTTTTTCTTTATTCTATTATTTCCTCTTTTATAAATCTTAAAAGAGTCCAGCGAATCGCATTTTTGCAAACGCTCAAACTCGAGTTATAATTGAACAAACGCAATAATGTTTATATTTTAGCTACTTAGCATCTCGATGTTTGTAATTAATAGCTCTACTCATTGAACCAACTCCAAATGTTTCTCTCTCCCTATGAATGAACCTAATGTAACATCTCCCTCTACTGTTGTCACTAGCGAAGTCACCATCACCACCTCCAAGCTCATTCATGGTATGTTTGAGCCGCTCCATTGTCTACCATTGTCAAAGTTTGACTTAGGCCCACCAATGTTTGGCTTTTATGTAGAGAGAACTACACTTGCTTTCTTCCGTAGCTTTAATATTGTGTGTGTGCCCATAAGTCAAGACTTGACTTTGGGTCCCATGTGTCGCGACCAATTTTTTCGGGTTTGAACCATTTAGGGTTTGGTAATGGATTGTTAAGCCTAAATTTAACTCGGCTTCTATAAAGTCATCTGGGTCGCGACTTAGGTTGAGTTAACATCAAATGATTTTGATCGGAGTCGCCACTAATCCATTTTCAGTGGGTCGATTCGAAATCCAAGTAAAGTAATAGGAGATTTATTTTACTTCTATGAACTAGAGATTCATGAGTTCGGAGATTTGGTTATGCTAGATTTCTCTAACGCCATTTTGGTACCTTTATTTTTTAGTTTGAAAAATGTTTTTTTTGCAGGCAGTTTGGATTAATTTTAAATCTAATTCCCTAACATGTGAAGTGATCATGCAGGTACGCAAATTACCAATTTAACACCTAAGAAAGCAATTAAATAATGCAGAACTTACCTCAAAGCAACGAAAGCATCTGCAGTGTTAAATTAAAATTCACATCAACAACCCTAAATATGATTTCTAATTAACACGCAATTTCAATTTTTGTTTTCACTTTATTTAATGAAAATCATGCGATGCATGCTAATAATCTAATATGACATGGTAGCACGACCTAAACTATATGACATGAAGAAATGCAATAATTAAATGCAATCTAAATGACCTAATTCTAATGACATGCAATGCAATGCAATGACATACAAAATTATTTCAACTAAAATGACACGCAACATGCAACTTAATATGCGAGCTATATGTCACGCGACATTTATTAAAAGACCTAGTCTAATGACGAGGAAGTTTTAATTAAATGAATCTAGTAATCACTAAATGACGTGCATTTCATGAACCTAATTCTATATGATGTGCACATGATCATTCCTAACAAAAGAGTGCAATCTATTTGGGAGAAATTATCTAAACCTATAATATACAATCCTAACATGCCATGACGTGCAAAGAATGCCCTGATTATACATGACATATGCCTGATGTTTTTTTATGTTTTTTTTTTATTTATAAAATTCGAAATTTAAAATTGCCACGTAATTAAACATGCAACTTAAATTAAACAAAAACTAACATCCTAAATGAATGCATTTTTTATTTTTATATTTTTTTCTAAATTCGAAATAAAATCCCTATTCTAGATATGCATGATAACAAGAAATATTTCAAAACAAACTGAATCCTAATTCAAATATTTTTTGGATTTTTTTAATGGTTCTCCAAAACAAGCAATTATCAAGTAAACATTGTATTTAAACTAATCAAGGCATCCGATCAAATAAATAATTAAAATAATCGAAAAAATAACCTGTTATCTCACAGGTCAAATTAACAACTACTATAACCCTGAACGTCATGACAAGAAGTTCAAAATAATTAAAAATCTGATCCGAAGTCTTACGGATCAAATTAATAATTATATTGATTCAACAATTAAGATACTATCAACAAACCCCCAAGAATTAATACAATTAAAAAAAATGACCCGGCATTTTACGGGTCAAATTAATAATTACAATAATCTTAGGGATAACTCCTGCCGATAATGCCTACAATATCCATAACCTAAAAATCACCTCACAATATTCAAACCTAAACAATAATAGCAAAACTAACTAAAAATAAAGTAAAATAACATAAAATAAGAAAAATAAAAATAAAAGAAAAATGAGCAACCTAAGGAAAATGGGGGGGGGGGGAGCAAATTCGTTGGCGCCGGGTAGGGGCTTGCCGTTAGTTGGAGCTCCGGCGAAAGGCAGCAACGGATGGAGCGGCTTGGCAGGGGCGGCTCAACGTCTACATGGAAGAGGGCCCGGTGTAGTGTCGCGGGCGATGGAGGTTTCCTGAATAGAGGCGTTGGGGTCGGGACTTCTGGCGTTCGGTGCTGCTGGTGCGGGCACAGAGACGTGGAGGTTGCCGGGTCGCGGGTGGAGGCAAGCTCAGATCTGCCGGCGTCGGATGCTTGAGCGATGAGATTGGGACAGCAGCGGTCGTCGAGCAGGGGCTGGTTAGTTGTAGAGGTGTAGAGGCTGAGGCGTCACGAGCTGCGGACGGCTCGATCAGTGCGGGTTGTAGGTGAGGCACTACGGAGCTCGGGGCAACGGCGTCAGGTGTCTCAGCTGCTGGCGTTGCAACGAGCGGCAGGCACGATGGACTTCGGCTATGGGGACGCCGAGGTGGAGGCACAGGCAGGGACCGATGGTGGGTGCGGCGGGCTACTGGTTGGCGCTTGGGTCGTCGTGGGTCGGCGCAACGATGGCTGGTGGAGACCGGCGGTGCGAGCATGGCGTGGGTGAAGAGAAACTGGCAATTGGGGCAACGAACGTGGGGAAGAAGATGAATAGTAAATGTCCAATCACTTCCTCCCCTCTGCTGCTTTGGCTTTTACGTTTCCCTTTTCACTTTTCTTCACTTTTTGTTTTGTTTTCTTTTCAGTCGACCAAAAGAAACCCTAGAAAAGCTCCCCCTTTCTCTCATCGTACACGGCTCCCTTTATAGGCAAATAAGATGTGATCTTCGTGAAATATTTCATCCACTTTTCAATATACACGAAGATTTTTCTATAACCTCCTAATCATAAAAATCCTCTTATTTTCCTTATCTCCTAAATATTTTCTATTGATTTTTAAAGATAAGATCACAACCCGATTTTCTTAAATTCCAAAAATCCTCATTTGAAATTTCAATTTCAGAGAACGGGCTCGGGCCAATTTGTACTCTTCATGAGCTTAGTCTGACTTGTTAATTTAAAACCCAAAACTATTAATTCAACCCATCCGCCACCGGTTTAGTAAACAAAATGTAAAAAATGCAAATTAAAAACAAATGCACCTAAATCTGTATGCTATGCAATTAATATTTTTTCAGGGATAAAATTAACCACTAATTTTTTAATGTGATAAATGACTAAATGGGTCGCCAAAATTTAGGTGTCAACACCATGTAACTAACCTTATTCGGCCTCCTCCTACAGATAAAAAAAGAAAACTTTGCACCCTTTTTTTTTTTCCTTTATTCTATTATTTTCTCTTTTGTAAATCTTCAAGAGTCCAACGAATCGCCTTTTTGCAAACGTTCAAACTTGAGTCATAATTTAACAATTCTTCACATTTGCTCGATGTTTGAAGCCAAGTTATAGTGCTCATAATCCATGCTACTCTCCCAACGCTCCGATGGGCACTTTCATAGACGCCAATAGAGCTCAAGTAGAGCTTGAGCTTCGCTAAAGAAACAGACTTAGTCATCATGTCTGCTGAGTTATTTGTTGTAGCAATTTTTTTGACGATAACATTACCCTTAGCTCAAACATCTCGGATGAAGTGCTTCCTGATGTTGATATGCTTCGTTCGCTCGTGATAAACTGAATTATACACCAAATATATCGCACCTTGGTTATCACAGTGTATGTCCACACTTTTCTGTTTTAACCCAAAATCCGAGAGTAAACTTTGTAACCATATCGCCTCATTTGTTACAAAGGTTAATGCCATGTACTCCGCCTCAGTTGAAGACAAGGTAATGTGATCCTGTAAGGACGCTTTTCAACTAACTGTACCACCCGCTAGCGTAAACATGTATCCTGATAAAGACTTGTAATCATCCAAGTCACCGGTGTGATCTGAATCCACAAAACCAGTGGTCTCATTGCCATTGCTGTCCTTCCGGTACACTATACCCATGTTTGTTGTCCCCTTCAAATATCTGAGGATTCACTTCCCAGCTTCCTAATGAGCTTTACCGGGACGCTTCATATAGCGACTAACCACGCTCACAGCTTGTGAATATCAAGCCTAGTGCACACCATAGCATAGATAATACTACTCACGGCACTAGAATAAGGAACACGAGACATATGCTCCTTCTCCTTCTCAGCCTGAGGTGATAATTTTTTTGAAAGTTTAAAATGCTTCACTAAAGATGTACTTGCAGATTTTGCTGACTGCATATTAAAATGTGCCACTATCTTCTCAATGTATTTCTTCTGAGATAGATGTAAAACTTCTGCAGCCTTATGGCGCAAAATCTCCATACCTAATATTTTCTTTGCAGCACCTAAATCTTTCATCTCAAATTCAACATTTAACCGCCTCTTCAACACATCAATATCAAACATAATTCTTAGCTGCTATTGGCATATCATTAACATATAAAAATAGATAAATCAAAGAACCGTTCTCCAATCTCCTAAAGTAAACGCAGCTATCCATCTGACATTTCGAATAGTTTTGACTAGCCATGAAAGTATCAAAACGTTTATACCAATTCCTAGGAGACTGTTTCAGCCTATACAAAGATTTCTTCAACAAGCAAACATGATCTTCCTTACTTAGAATAGCAAATTCCGCTGGTTGGCTCATGTAAATCTGCTTCTCCAACTCATCATGAAGAAACGCAATTTTCACATCTAGTTGCTCTAACACGAGATCCTACAAAGCAACTAAGGCAAGTAAAACACGAAGAGAAGTATGTTTTACCACACGAGAGAACATCTCATTGTAGTCAATGCTCTCACGCTGTGTATATCCCTTTGCCATAAGTCTCGGCTTATACCTCACTGTCTCGACACCAGGAATGCCCTCTTTCTGCTTAAAGGCCTATTTACTTCCGACAATCTTTTGGCTCTTGGATACTTTGACCAGCTCCCATGTCTGATTTTGATGGAGTGATTCCATCTCTTCACTCATAGCCCCTAGCCACTGCAACGACTCTGAACTAGCCATTGCCTTAGAGTAAGACAAATGCTCATCTGTCTCCACCTCATCACCTACAATCAATGCATAATTAATATCTGTATAACCGTAATGTAGCGGTGATTTAATTTGTCTTTTCTGTCTATCTGCGACTATAGTGTTCTGTGGCTTTGCTGGTTGTTCATTATCACCAACTTCAAGAACTACGGCTTCATCTACAGTCTCAACTTTTATTACCTTCGAGGTCTTCGGAGTCTCCACCTGTAGCTTCACCTCACTAATGACACCATGATCTGTCTTCTCTACCGGTTGTGTCTTAGAACTCTTCTTTTGAAGCATTGTAGTCTCGTCGAAGATCACATATTTGCTGATTAGAAAATCGGGTGATCTAGGATCAGTGCATCACAGCCGGGAGTCTTTCACCCCATGTGCATAACCTAGAAATATGCACTTCTTTGCCCTCAGCTCAAGTTTACCATAACTCGCATGAGCATACGCATGACATCCGAATATACGTAATCCAGAATAATCAATAGGTTTCCTTGATCATACTTTCTCAGGAGTCTTCCATTCGATAGTAGATGATGCAGATCGATTAACCAAGTATTTTTTCATGTTTATCGCTTTGGCCCGAAATTCCTTGCCAAGTCCTGCATGCGAAAGCATACATTGAGCTCGCTCGAGCAAAGTTCTGTTCTTCCGTTTTACCATGCCATTATGCTGTGGTGTCCCAAGTACTGTGCGGTGTCTCATAATACATTCTTCCTTGCAGAACTCAATAAAATCTTTACCATAGAACTTCATGCCATTATCGGTTCTCAGGCACTTTATTTGTTTATTTGACTTTTTGTCAATCAATGTCTTAAATTTCTTGAATTGATCAAACACTTCATATTTGTGCTTCAAAAGGTATACCCATACATTCCTGGAATAGTCGTCGATAAATGTAGCATATATCGGACACCTCCTTTCGAAGGAACCAAAGACGGGCCCCAGACGTTTGAATGAATATATTCAACTGGTCGTTTGTCGAATAAATAGCTATAATAAACTTAACTCGGTGCCACTTCCCAAAGATGCAGTGCTCACATAAGTCTAGCTTCCTTGTCTTTTGACCCTTCAACAACCCCCTTTCACTCAGCATCGTCATACCTGCCTCACTCATGTGTCCCAAACACATATGCCATAACTGAGTCAAGTTAGAGTCTGACTCACCTGATGAAACTGCAGCGGTTCCAGTCATGTTCTCTCCCGAGAGATGAGAGAGTATTCACTTTCTTTCTCTTCATCACTATCATGGCACCTCGAGAGATCTTCAGTACTCCACCTTTAGCGATGTATCTACAGCCGATGTCATCGAGTGTCCCTAGAGAAATAAGGTTCTTCTTGAGCTTCGATACATGCCTCACATCTGTCAATGTGCGCACCATCCCATCATTCATCCGAATCTGAATTGTCCCTATCCCCACAGCCTTACACACTGCATTATTCCCCAAAAGAACTCTCCCACCATATGTAGTCTGGTAAGTAGTAAATCTGTTTTTATGAGGCATCATATGATAAGAACACCCCGAATCTAGCACCAATTCGTTTTTTGACGAAGCAATAGTCACACATAAAACAGCTTTTGCATCACTGGTACTCCCCTCGGCAACATTTGCCACACTGCTTGTGCATTTTGCCTGTAATCTTTATTCCTCTGCTTTGAACAATCTCTCATGATGTGCCCCTCCTTGTGACACTCAAAGCACTTCACGCGTCCCTTAGACTTTCTATGGCGTGATTTCGATTTTCTTTTACCTTTGCTAGTACTAGGCCCTCGACGTTGTTCTCTACCCCGAATCGTCAGTGCTTGCGTTACTCCTTGCGCCAGACCGTCATGTCGAAACTTTCTCTACCACTCCTTAGAGAATAAGGCGGAATTTACCTCTTCTAAGGTAATTATAGTACGCCCCTACAACAGTGAATCAGTAAAGTGCTCCCATGACTCTAGTAAAGAGGCTAACAACATCATGCCCTGTTCTTCATCATCAAATATCTTACCGACGTTTTTCAGATCCATCATGAGTTTATTAAATTCTTCTAGGTGGGTTTTGATAGATGTACCTTCAGTATATCTAAATTGAAACATCTTCTTCAACATGTACAAGCGATTGTTGAAACCTTTCTTCACATAGAGTGCTTGAAGTTTTGCCCATAATATGTAGCATCATTCTTCTTAGCAACCTCTATAAAAACCTCGTCCGACAAATTTAACAAGATTGTGCTCTTTGCTTTTTCCATTAGCTTTACCCTCTCAGAGGCTTTCATTATAATAAGCAACTCATCTTCACCATTTAGTGCCTTGGCCAAACTTTGTGTTGTCAATAATGCCCGCATCCTGATGCTCCATAACACAAAGTTGTTGCTCCCGTTAAATTTCTCAATTTCATATTTCCTCTCATACATAATTGCAATAACATAATTTCCAAATAATAATTAGACAAGCAAAAGCTCCAAATCACAATCAAGAAATCTGATCTCAAGCTCTGATACCAATTGTTAAAATATAATACGTGGAAATGATAGGACTTATTTTCTCTGTTGTAAATCTTCAAGAGTTCAGCAAATCGCATTTTTGCAAACGCTCAAACTCGAGTAATAATTTAACAATTCTTCACCTTAGCTCGATGTTTAAAGCTAAGTTATAGTGCTCATCATCCATGTTGCTCTCTCAACGCCCCGATGGGCGCTCACTCTCTAAAGACACCAATAGAGTTCAAGTAGAGCATGAACTCTTAGCTAAGACATTTCGGATGAAGTGGTACATGATGTTGATATAATTCGTTCGCTCGTGATAAATTGGATTATACGCCAAATATATCACACATTGATTATCACAGTATATATTCACACATTTCTGTTCTAACCCAAAGTCTGAGAGCAAACTTTGTAACCATACCGCCTCTTTCGCTACAAAGGTTAGTGCCATGTATTTTGCCTCAGTCGAAGACAAGGTAATGTGATCTTGTAAGAATGCTTTCCAACTAACTGCACCACCCGCTAGCGTAAACACGTATCCTGCTAAAGACTTGCAATCATCCAAGTCATCGATGTGATCCGAATCCACAATACCAGTGGTCTCACTGCCATTGCTGTCCCTCCGGTATACTATACCCACGTCTGGTTGTCCCCTTCAAATATCCGAGGATCCACTTCCCATCTTTCTAATAAGCTTTAGCAAGACGCTTCATATAGCGACTAACCATGCTCACAGCTTGTGAAATATCGGGCCTAGTGCACACCATATCATAAATAATACTACTCACGATACTAGAATAAGGAACACGGAACATATGCTCCTCCTCCTCCTCCTCAGTCTATGATGATAATTTTTCTGAAAAATTAAAATGCTTTGCTAAATGTGTACTTATAGATTTTGCTGATAGCATATTAAAACGTGCCACTATCTTCTCAATGTATTTCTTCTGAGATAGACGTAAAATTCTTGCAGTCCCATCACACAAAATCTCCATACCCAATATTTTCTTTGCAGCACCTAAATCTTTCATCTCAAATTCAGCATTTAACCGCCTCTTCTGCACATCAATATTAGACATATTCTTAACTGCTATCAGCATATCCTCAATATATAAATGTAGATAAATCAAAGAACCCTTCTCCAATCTCTTAAAGTAAATGCAACTATCAATCTAACTTTTCGAATAGTCTTGACTAGCCATGAAAGCATCAAAACGTTTATACTAATTCCTAGGAGACTGTTTTAGCCTATACAAAGATTTCTTCAACAAGCAAACATGATCTTCCTTACCTGGAATAGCAAATCCCTCTGGTTGCCTCATGTAAATCTGCTTCTCCAACTCATCGTGAAGAAACATAGTTTTTCACATCTAGTTGCTTTAACACGAGATCTTGCGAAGTAACTAAGGCAAGTAAAACACAAATAGAAGTATGTCTTACCGCATGAGAGAACACCTCATTGTAGTCAATGCCCTCACGCTGTGTATATCCCTTTGCCACAAGTCTTGCCTTATACCTCGCTGTCTCGACACTAGGAATGCCCTCTTTCTGCTTAAAGGCCCATTTACTTCCGACAATCTTTTGGCTCTTGGGTACTTTGACTAGCTCCTATGTCTGATTCGATTGAGTGATTTCATCTCTTCACTTAGAGCCCCTAGCCACTGCGACGACTCCGAACTAGCCATCGCCTCAAAGTAAGACGACGGCTCATCTGTTTCCACCTCATCACCTACAGTCAATGCATAAGCAATATATGTATAACCATAATGTAGCGGTGATTTAATTTGTCTTCTCTATCTATCTGCGACTATAGTGTGCTGCGGCTTTGTTGGTTGTTCACTATCGCCAACTTCTAGAACTGCGACTTCATCTGCAGTTTCAACTTTTGTTACCTTTGAGGTCTTCAGAGTCTCCACTTGTTGCTTCACCTCACTAATGACACCATGATCTGTCTTCTTTGCCGGTTGTGTCTCAGAACTCCTCTTTTGAAGCATTGCAGTCTCGTCGAAGATCACATATATGCTAATTAGAAAACCGGGTGATCTGGGATTAGTGCACCACAGCCGGTAGCCTTTCACCCCATTGTGCATAACCCAAAAATATGCACTTCTTCGCCTGCGGCTCAAGCTTACCATCACTTGCATGAGCATACGCAGAACTTCCGAATATACGTAATTCAGAATAATGAACAGGTTTCTCTGACCATACTTCCTCAGGAGTTTTCCACTCGATAGCAGATTATGCAGATCGATTAATCAGGTAACATGCCGTGTTTACTACTTTAGCCTAAAATTCCTTGCCAAGTCATGCATGTGAAAGCATGCATTGAGCTCGCTCAAGCAAAGTTCTGTTCTTCCGTTCTACCACGCCATTATGCTGTGGTGTCCTAGGTACTGTACGGTGTCTCACAATACCTTTTTTCTCACAAAACTCAGTAAAATCTTTACCATAGAACTCCATGCCATTATCGGTTCTTAGGTACTTGATTTGTTTATCTGACTGCTTATCAATCAATGCCTTAAATTTCTTGAATCGATCAAACACTTCATATTTGTGCTTCAAAAAGTATACCCATACCTTCTTGGAATAGTCGTCGATAAATGTTAGCATATATCGGGCACCTCTTTTGAAGGAATCGAAGACGAGCCCCAAACGTCTGAATGAATATATTCAACTGGTCGTTTGGTCGAATGAATAGCTGCAGTAAACTTAACTCGGTACCGCTTCCCAAAGATGTAGTGCTCACATAAGTCCAACTTTCTTGTCTTTTGACCCTTCAATAACCCCATTTCACTCAACATCATCCTACTTACCTCACTCATGTATCCCAAATGCATATGCTGTAACTGAGTCATGTTAGAGTTTGACTCACCTAATGAAACTGAAGCGATTCCGGTCACGGACTCTCCCAATAGATGATAGAGAGTATTCACTTTCTTTCTCTTCATCACTGTCATGGCATCTTGAGAGATTTTTAGTACTCTACCTTCAACGTTGTACCTACACCCGATGTCATCGAGTGTCCCTAGAGAAATAAGGTTCTTCTTAAGCTCCGGTACATGCCTCACATCTGTTAATGTGCACACCATCTCATCGTGCATCCGAATTTGAATTGTCCCTATCCTCATAGCCTTACAAACTGTATTATTCTCCAAAAGAACTCTACCACCATCTGCAGTCTGGTAAGTAGTAAACCAGTTATTATGAGGCGTCATATGATAAGAAACCCTGAATCTAGCACCCATTCGTCTCTTGACGTAGTAGTAATCACACATAAAAAAGCTTCTGCATCATTAGTGCTCCCCTCGACAATGTTTGCTACACTGCTTGTGGCATTCTGCTTATCAGCTTTATTTCTCCGCTTTGGACAATCTCTCATGATGTGCCCCTCCTCGTGACACTCAAAACACTTCACGCGTCCCTTGGACTTTCTATGGTGTGATTTCGTTAAAGCTGAAGTTCCCTCATCTATGAACACTCCTCAAACTGAACGTGTTGAAGCAAATACTCAAACAAAACCAACTGCAGACTTTCAAAGGCTGCTAGAGCTCTTTTTGGAGATGAAGGGACAGCAATATGGAATGGAGTGTGAAATTCAGAACTTCCAATCTTCTTTAAAAGCTTTTGTAGTATCTCTTCATGATTAGGTACAGGAACTTAAGCTTTAGGTTTAGGCAATTGCAAAGACTACAGATGTTGAGAAGATGCAGGAGTCACTACGAAAGCTGGAGGACACAGTTCAGTCGATGGGAGATTTCCAACTCATTCGCATCCCCAAATAGCCCTGATTTCATCAAACTCTTTTTTATTCTTCTCCACTTTTTGTTGTTAACAAAAAGGGGGAGAAATATGCAAATTCGACTATTTAACTTTTATTTAACTTTTGGTTTGATTGTGTTTTGACTATTGAACTTTGTTGGATTTGTTGGACATTTTGATCAGTAGTTTTGTTTATTTGTTTAAATTCAAAACTGTTAAAGTCTGAATTCGTCTGTGATTTTTACAAGCAATTATTACTTCTGAATCTCTCGAGAATTTTAATACACCTACTCACCCCTCTCTAGGTGTTATTACTAGCCCTTTTAATATCGACGATGAGATCCAGCAGCAAATAATCCACTATAATTAGAAAATCAGAGTTTACAATTACTCACACGCTCAAGTGTTTCCCACACCTAGATTTAACCCCAAACCCAAAGTGTTTATAAATAAACAATTCACTTGGACATAAAACTCACGGTACAAAATTATCATGTGTTCAAGCTCAAACGAAAATGCTCTATGTACATCAAAACAAGAATGTATTTTTTTTTCCACATACGTATCTTCTTCGTAAGCTTCAGCGGCGCTCCTTGAGTTTTTTACGTGCAGAGAGCTTCAGCAGCTTCACTCTTCTACGTAGGGTTTTCCGCCGCCTCCATCCGGAGACATTACTTTATATTTATATGTGTGTGCCCATGGTCAAAGTTTGACTTGGGCCCACCAATGTTTGGCTTTTACATGGAGAGAACTACACTTGCTTTCTTCCGTAGCTTTAATATCGTGTGTGTGCCCAAAAGTCAAGACTTGACTTTGGGCCCCATGTAACTAGCCTTATTCGGCCTCCTCCTGCAGATAAAAAAAGAAAACTTTGCTCCATTTTTTTCTTTAATCTATTATTTCCTCTTTTGTAAATCTTCAAGAGTCTAGCGAATTGCGTTTTTGCAAACGCTCAAACTCGAGTCATAATTTAACAGACCCAATAATGTTTATATTTTAGCTGCTTAGCATCTCGATGTTTGTAATAAATAGCTCTACTCATAGAACCAACTCCAAATGTTTCTCTCTCCCTCCTAACCCAACCTAATGTAACATCTCTCTCTATTGTTGTCACTAGCGAAGTCACCATCACCACCTCCAAGCTCATTCATGGCCATGTGTTTGAGCCGCTCCATTGTCCGCCATTGTCTTCATCGTTTCGGGCTGATTGCTCTCTCTCTTTGCTCCACCATTGTTGATTTCAGCGAATCCTCCATGGTTGTCAAGATCTTGATATCGCGGTAGAGTCTCGAGGCCATTGAGTGTTGAGATACATGTGTGAGTTCCATTAAAAAAGTCCTACGTCGAAGAATCGATGTATTGTAGAAACTTGAACATGATTGAAACTTGAAAAGGTTATGCTCATATTTCACTTTCGTGATTGAAGCTTAGCCACGATAAATATTGCATATCGGTCATTGAAGGAGCAACCCTAAAAGTTAAGTTCTTGAAGACGCATAATTGCTTTGCCCAATTAAGCTATGAGTTACCTTTGGCTAAAAAAATAAGCTGAGTTTTTTTTTTGGTCAGTCCTACTCTATTCCTATTCTACACTCACTCTCAGACTTTTGCCCTGCTTCTTGCAGAGCGTGGGAGTCGAAACCCACTCCTAAAACTTACGCGTCCCCATCCCATCCCCCCCGAAAAGGTGGGGATTTGAACCCCTCACCTCCCCTTCATGTTGGAAGGGTGGCCACTGAGGCGAATCCCAGTAGTTTAAGCTGAGTTTAGAAGGGTAAATTTTGCCTACATGAAAAAGAGTACCCATTACTTTTTCAAGATAAAGCACATAACATGTCGATCTCACCCCCATCGAATTTTTTTTTTTTTTGGAATGCATTTAAATCATAAAGTTATACATAATCTACTGTCGTTTCAAATCCAATCCATAGAATAATTGGTCAGACTGACATTTCCTAAATTAAAAGTTTAAAACGTATAAAATTAATAGAAAATTTGAAGTTTTTGTGTATTTATGATTGGACGGGATTACTTTAATAACGCGGTGATTTAAAAAAAAATGATTTTTTATTTTTTTATTATAAATTTGGAGTCTATGGCACGTGGAGCGTCTCCTTGTCTATAAATTCTCTCCAACTGACCTTTCGCAAGACAATAATCAAATCTTCTGTTGTACTTCATTTTCTGTTCGTCTGACATCTACCCACAAAGGGGAACCAAAATGTCCCTAGAAACCTCGGCAAATCGTCCTCTTCCTGCTAAAGAAAACAGCCAGATGGTTGAACGCCGGTCGGTAGATTATCATCCGAGCTTGTGGGAGGATTACCTCGCCAAATATTCTTCTCCCTCCAACTCAATGGTAGGATTTAAGTTGGTCCACATCTTGCAAGTTACTACAAAATCGGTTACTTACATAAGGTAGAAAAAGAGGGAGAAAATAGAATAAGAAGAAACAATTTAAGGATAGGCCTTGGGCCGATGAATGTTTCATGCACTTTCGGAGTGAAATTAACATGTATTCTTGTTTATGTGTAGGATGATGGCCATGATCAGCAGGCGGAACAAGAAATCCAGAAGCTGAAGGACGAGGTGAAGAGGATGCTATGCGCTCATGCGGACAAGCCATCCCTGAAACTGGATATGATTGATCAAATACAACGCTTAGGCATTGCGTACCACTTCGTAACCGAGATTGATAATGTGCTGAAAAAACTTAGCGAGACCTATTTTGTTAGTAATAATGGAGATCATGATAATGACGACCTCTACACAGTCGCTCTCCTCTTCCGTTTATTGCGACAACAAGGTCACCGTATTTCATGCGGTGAGTGGTCCCATTTGTGTTTCTATCATTTCGCAAATTACAACCAATAGACTATGATCCTTTGCGATTGTCTAGAATCTGTCCTCTTTGCCTTTCCCAGCTGGGACATATGTTATAGACACTATTTGTGGAAAAAAAAAAAAATCCTCTACAAGTGGCTTTAATCACTATTCATGTGTTGGTTGTTATTATTACTATCTGCTCTTTCGGTAACCAACGGTGTTTAGACCGCCCGTGAAGAATCTTCTTGTCTTATTGGGATGTTTCAATAGGAATCCTGATTTCACTACGATTTATAAGCAGATATCTTCAACAAGTTCAAGGACACCGGCGGAAAGTTCACTGAAAAAGACGCAAGTGACGTACGTGGATTACTAAGTTTGTATGAAGCTAGCCATTTGAGTGTGCATGGAGAAGATGTTCTCGATCAAGCGCTTTCTTTCAGTTTAAAGCATCTGGAATCCATTGACAAGGAGCAACTGAGCCCTCCTCTCGCGGCACAAGTCCAACATGCCTTAAAGCAAACAATTCGTCGAGGGGTGCCGAGGCTCGAGGCAAGACAATACATCTCCATGTATGAAGCGGAGCCTTTGCATAATAAAGTGTTACTATCACTTGCCAAGTTGGATTTCAACCACTTGCAAAAGCAACACCAGAAGGAGTTATTTGATCTCGCAAGGTTGATCAATTTTGCAATCACAGGATTAAATTGATTTATTGTTTATACTCTATGGAAGGTTTTTAAGTAACTATGACTTTCCCTTTTACATGTAGGTGGTGGATGGGTTTGGACTTCAAGAACAAGTTATCATTTGCAAGAGATAGGCTCGTGGAAGGATACTTCTGGATTTTGGGAGTTCATTTTGAGCCTGAATTAGCGCTTGTTAGAAGAATGATGACCAAAGTGATTGCAATGACTTCAGTTCTCGATGACATATATGATATCTATGGCACCTATGAAGAGCTAGAGCTCTTTACTCGAGCTGTTCAAAGGTCAGATTGGTACCGTACATGAGTCTTATCAAGTAGATTTTGTTTTATATATATTCGCATGACCAACAAGATGTGGTAAAATGTATATTATTGGCAAGTCCTTGTGATGGAAGATGATGGGGTTGGTAGATTAACCTTGTCATATTTATCAGGTGATATTGTGATTAGCAAACCCTTGTATAGTGTAAGCTTTTCAAAATATCATGAAACGTATTCCTATAACATTGTCATATTTCGCAGGTGATATTGTGATTAGAAAATCCTTGAGTAATGTAAGCTTTTCGAAATATCATGAAACGTATTCCTATCTTATAATTTCAGGTGGGACATTGATTGCATAAATGAACTTCCAGAGTACATGCAAGTGTTCTACAAAGCACTTATCGATGTCTACGTTGAAATTGGAGAAAAGCTGGCTTCCGCTGGAAGATCGTATGGCCTCGACTATGCGAAAGAGGCAGTAAGATTGTACCACCTCTACTGTATTCTACAATCATAGTGTCATTATTCTCGACTTTTAGGAATTAAATGCTTTGCATTTTCAGATGAAAAGGCAAGCTAGATCCTACTTTGCTGAAGCAAAATGGCTGCACCAACAACACAAGCCCACAATGGATGAGTACATGTCCGTCGCATTAGTATCGAGTGGTTACCACTTGCTAGCGATCACGTCCTTTGTTGGAATGCAAGATATTGTAACAAAAGACGATTTAGACTGGCTGTACAACGACCCAAAGATACTCAAGGCTTCAACAGTTATTTGCAGGCTCATGGATGATTTGGCCACTCATAAGGTACCTTTTTTTCTTGCACGCGTTAAATGAAGATATTGACCCAAGCCCAACTACTACGAAACATCAGATCTCGTTTATATGTCTTCTTGTCTATATCTTCGCAGTTTGAGCAAGGAAGAGAACATGCAGACTCGGCTGTGCAATGTTACATGAAGCAATACAATGTCACTGAACAAGAAGCGGAGAATGACCTTCGCAAGCAAGTTGATGATGCGTGGAAGGACCTGAATGAGGAGTGTCTTTGCCCGACTGCCGTCGCCAAGCCACTTCTCGTGGGAATTCTCAACCTTACACGAGTGATGGATGTGCTGTACAAGGATGGAGGAGATCATTATACCAATCCTCATATTATGCTGAAAGATTACATATGTTCGGTGCTCATGAATCCAGTGCAAACGTTTTGATATGCGGCAACTAGACATTCGTCAGATGATGCATTGACGCATGTGTGAAGTATTAATGAAATAGGCTTGGCCATAAGATGTTGGAAGCATATGTAGTTGGGGTACAATAAAGCTTTTAGTGAGAATGGTATGGTTGTATTAGTATGGACATATAGTTTGCTGTAACCTCTATATTTTTCATTGAAGAATAAAATGAAGCATATATGTTACTTATAAAAAAGAACAAATTCCGCTTTCGAGGAGGTATTTTCATTTTGAATCTCAAAGTAATTTAGAATGGTATGGTGATAAAACAAGTTGATTTTATCTGCATGGGCTATGGAAAGATGAGAATGAGATATACTTTGAGAAAGCTTTTAGGTCATATTTCCCAAAAGCCACATAACAAATACAGAGCTAAAGCACCAAGCATCGTAACAGATGATCAACAGAGAACAAAATGGCAACCTATTATTTGGCTCCAGCGCCTGAAAAAGCAGCAGCCGGCGTGAATCTTGCTTTATCTTTTTTCCCCTTCTCCGTCTTTTTTCAGATAAACCAGGCAATATAGAAGAAAAAATAAGATAAAAACTAGGGAAAAAGAAAAAGCAAAAGACGAGAGTGACATCTGACATGGTCCAACTCACCGTTATTTCAGGACAGAGGATTTTTGTTGCTGAAATCTGCAGAGAAAAGAGAGCGGTAAGCTATTTTGTCTTCTCTCTGTGACAGACAAACTGCAGCAGGTCAACTGTTTCGAGCCAGAAAGCTGAAGGTCAATGAGCAAGAGCGCTATAATCAAGTCCTCTCCGCCTCAAGACACTGGTGCGATACGTGGATTTGTCGAATTTGGGTTCTATCAAAGGAATGATGTCGACTCGGATTCTTCAGGGTCATGGTCAGGGTGGTCACAATGCAACAAGCAGCTGTTACCTTCGCTGTACACTTAATGATGAACATGGGAGGGCAGCTAAACATCTTTTGTGTTTTTTATCGAATAATGAAGCGTTGGATAATGGGAGATTTTCGAAGATCTGAAGGAGCTAATCCTAAAAAATATGGACCGTTGGATTGCGGTTCACAAATTGCGAAGAAAAAAGAGATAATAAAATCAATGGCGGAAATCAATTGTCAAATGAATTTTCTTTTCATATTTTGTTGTTAATATCATGAATAATCCCAAATTGGTACATTTATGACTACCCAAAATCAATTTTTTGATCACCAAAAATTTCCAAACTAGTACATTTATAACAAATTTACCTCAAACTAATTGTTTAACACTAAAAAACCCAAATTGATATATTTGTGATAAATTTACTCTTTATTAGCGAAATCCAGAAAATAGTACACATGTGATAAACAAAGAATAAAACTTAAACTGGTTTATCATCAATAAAATACACTATTTAGGTGCTAGAAAATCCATAAAATAGTACACATGTGATAAACAAAGAATAAAACTCTAAATTGGTTTACTCATCAATAAACATACACTATTTAGGTGCTAGAAAATTGCGCATGGGCAGTCGGGGAACTGGGTACGGGTATTGGAGTCCTAGGTTCAGCCTCATGGACCCCGACCCAGGCGCTAGGGATTGGGGCACGGGCACCTATGTCTTGAGCCAACTTTGATTGATTGGGGCACTAGCGTTGAGGTACCAAGCTCAGCCTTGATGGACCAAACGTGGGCACTGAAGTTCCAAGCCTGGCCTCGATGGACCTAGGCATAAGCATCGAGATCTTGGGTGTTGGCCTCAATGAACCCTAGCTTAAAAGCCAAGACTTGAACCTGAGCATTAAGGACCTGAATAGGACCTTTATGGACTCAAACCCAAGTGCTGGGGACTAGAGCTCAAGCATAGAGGACCATAGCACAAACTTTGAAGACCCGGGCCCAAGTGTTGGGATTTGAGCTAGGTACCGAGATCTTGCACTTGGCCTTCATGGACCTAGGCTCGGGTGCCGTAGCATTAGGCATGAGCATGAGGCATCGAGCACAGGCACCTTGTGCTAATGCACCGAGGCTTCGGGCTCAGCCTCGATGGTCCCAAATGCGAGCATTGGGGGCCCAAGCATGGATGTTGGGGTTTGTGGCTTAACCTTGATGGACCTGGGCACGGGTGTTGCGGACATAAGAAAGGGAATCGAGGTCATGAGCTTAGCCTCGATGGACCCTAGCCTCAGCGTTCTAGACTTAATCTTGGATGCTAGAGAGAACCAACATTGAGGTTTCCGTGTTTGAGAGTAGAGTTTTAGGTCTATACTTGATACCTAGATATATTTTGAAATATGACTTTTGATATTTTAAAGAGGAATTCATTTTCTTGAATATAAGTGTGGGTTTTTTTATCGATTAGGAAAACATTTTCCATTGACTTATCTTTCCTAAGCGAACTAAACACTGAAAAATATTTTTAACGAAACAAATAAAGCCTTAATATCTTCAAATTTAGCCAAAATCTACATCAACCCGTCAAGCCATGTAAGAAACAAAGTTATAAGATGTTGTTTCTATGTTACTAAATAATAAACCATTGTACGATATAAAATGATGTTGACGATTGTCGTTCTTTCATATTGGTCAATCCATCTTCGAAGTCGGGTGTATTGTATGCTGCGATGAAATGAGTATTAGTATGACAAATTAGCCTATGATACGGCCTCGTACTAGTATTTTATTGTAGAGGCAATAAAATATATGAAGTGTAGGTACATTAAACGGAAGTCAATAACGAGTTATTACAAATATATATAACAATAAGGTTTTGAAAAGCAGTAGCAACTTATGAGGGCGTCCTACATTTTATCCTACCAAAAAAAAGAAAAAGGAGGTCCCCATCGAAACCTTACAGCTTCATCCAACTGAAGTGAATGTAGTTTCGATGTCTGAACTCGAAGTCCTCTTTTTCTTCAGAATCACGGTGGGACCATCGGATGCTACGGAGTTTGCACGGGACCTCTCATTGTCATCACGATAAATCTTGAATTGTTGATGAGATGTCCAATTGAAAAAAAAAAGTCATAATAATCCTATTGTATTTATACCAATTTGGTCATAAACTTTTCAATTATACAATTTAAATTCTAAACTTTTGACAATCTGCTAGTATAGTCTATTTAGCCAATTTTGGCCGAAAATCATTAACATTAATGTTGGTTGTTCTATATGGCACAGACAGTGTTAATATTGACAAATTTTACAAATTTTTAAATATTTTTTTCTTTTTTTTCCTTTCTATGTTTATTTTCACAAGTCTGAGTCAACAAGCATTTGGTTTGGTTGATGGCCACCTCACTCTCACTAAGATCCAGGAGAGGGCCACAATGCCCTCACTAGCCACATGCAAGGGCTCATGGTTCTCACCCTTGGCCGACAAGGGCATCGTGGCCCTCTCTGGCCAACAAGAGAGGTCATAGCTCTCTCCTAGATTTGGTTGAGGGCCCAATGCCCTAGCCCAGGGGTGAGCATGGTCCGGGTTGGTCCAGGCCACCCCCTAACCTTAGGACCAACTCGTACAGTGTCGGTCCTCAATTTTTAGGACCGATGACCGACCCTATTGAGCTTGGGACCAAGGATCGGACTGACCCAATGGGTTATGTCTGATTCCAGGGTTAACCCGGGACCGATCGATAATTTTTTTCGTCTTATTTTTTATACTCCCTAAAAAAGCAAACCTACAAATTCAAATTATACATTCATCGACAATGCAACATTATGCAACTAAACTATAAATACCAATACATATTTAACAAATTTAAGATGACACAATAATAGAAATTTCGTACCTGCTAACCGCTCATCGAGATATGGGACAAGATGGAAAGTTCTTGTAATCATCTATTTTTAATATTTATAACACCATATGCAAAAGCATTTTCCTACATTCGATCATGTAGAGTCCACTCAACCAAAAAATGAGCTTCATACCACTTGACTAGCAAATCATCATAGCAACTGCAGTATTACTTTACTCTTCAAAAACTTATACCATTTGGCACAAATTGAAAAGCAAAGTGTAACTGAAATTCATTAGTAAAATACAATTAAACCATAAAAATTTCAAAATACTTAATATAAACCATGAATATATAACTTCACATCTTGTTAATTTACTTGAACTTCTAAACATCTGAAAACAAAACAAATGACACATAATTAATACTCAAAAAAAGTTTTAAATTGAAATTACTATTAGTGTTATTGATAGAATATCTCAATATAATATAATATAACAGACATGTTACTTAGGTTTGAATATATAAAAAATTATAAATAATATAATATAATATAATATAATATAATATACGGGGTTGGTCTAACGTTGGACCGATCCAAAACTCTTAGGACCGAGGACCAACTCGTACAGTGTTGGTCTTGGAATTTTAGGACCAAGGACCTACCTAGTCCCCTTGGGAACCGACCAGGACCGATAGGGTTGGGCCGGTCCTGGGTCGGTATAGGGTCGACCTTAGACCGCTGCTCACCCCTACCCTAGCCTATAGTGGGCAAGGGCACAAAGGTCCTTAGCCGGACCTTGCCTATAGCTGGCGAAGGTCTGCCCACTTTTAGTTAAAAAGAAAAAAAGAAAAGAAATAAAACAACAAACAAAAAATTACTAAAAATTAATATTTTTTTTAAAATAACAAAATTATCAACCTTAGCATTGGTCATGCCATGTAGGACAATTGATGTCTATGTTAGCGATTTTTTGTCAAAATTGGATGGATGGACTATTTTGGCAAATCGTAAAAAAATTTAGGACTCAATTGATACAATTGAAAATTTAAAAACTTCAACGCGGGAAAACCCCTGAAAAAAAAAAAAAAAAAAAAAAAAACTTCTAAAGTCATTTTAAAGCGTGTATCTACATGATGCCACTCACCCTATAAAAGAAGTGGGAATCACGCTGAGCAAATTACGAACATAGGATTAATGACGATGAAATGAACCATATGCAACTAGGACAGAGACGCTATATCCTTAGAGAACCCAATGAGTGAATCACTACCACTTGCATTGAATCCTGTGCATGTGCCTAAAATCACACTCGAGCACCAAACTCCCATCCAATCTTGTCATAACAAAGCTCTCCACCAAGACATGGCAACCGAATCTCTTCCACTACTTGTCACCTTTGAACTCTTCCACTCTCTCCACTCTCACTTCTCTTCCTGATCCACCATCATCATGAGCCCACCCTCCTTCCCTCATCACCCACTTCATCTTCTCAGCAATGGCCACACTCACCCCCAATCTGATTCCTCTCCGTGCCTTGTCATGTGTCATGACCTTGAACCACACAAAGCCATCACTAATCCCATCATCATCCTTCACTGCTCTCAGGTCCGAAGACCGAAGCCTCCTCCTTTGTCAAAGCCACATTTACCCTGGCCTTATTATTGTCCCCGTTGTTCACATTATTCTCACACGTGTGAAGCTCCTCCCTGCTCAAGTATCATCTTGTAGAACATTGACTTCTTCATTTGGTGCTTGGTCTCGACACCTTCATCCCTGACAAAAACACATGGGCAATACCATTCGCCCACAACAATAGGAGCAGTAGACTTGACTCACGCCTAGCCTCTGGATTAATCAAGGCTCGTGTGGATATCAGAATGTAACAGATGAATAAGCTGTAATTCGGATTCAATTGCAACAAAAGTAGTTTAATATAACATAGATGGTATCTCTTTTTGTTTCTGTGACTATAATTGGTCAAGAGAAATTAACGCATATTGCATACCCAAAGAACATGTTGAGTGCAAACTGTAGTCAGTACTATTACACATACCCTCGGTATTTGCCCTCCGCAGTTATGACATAATAGATGTTCGATGAGAGAGGCCTATCGAGTGCCGGAATGAACCAGAGCTTGGTTGCGGAGTCTTCATATAATGACTGGAAGAATAGGACCCTGTCCTGAGGAAATGGAAGCTTCGTGACCGATGTGATCTCGTACCCGCAGCAATTCGTGTTCTCTGCTTCTGCTTCCACGTCCGTGATCACCAGGTAGCCTGAAAATGGACCTTCATTTGGTAGTCCTCAAGAGCGCTCGTTGACTTCCTGCATGCAGACAGAAGCCGAGTCGCATACATCTCTCTCTCTCTCTCTCTCTCTCGCTGATGGTGGTGATTTTTTACTATGCCATTTATACGACAATTGAGGAGACTATTGCACCAGTTCTTGATTGAGAGAATGGAAATTTACTTTAAAGAAGGCCAAATATGACATATATATTTTGTATTTGTTGAATCGTTTTAAGGTAGAATGAAATGGACATAATGCATTTCTTTAGTGATTACTCGTGCATTTCTTTTGAGCAAATTAAGATTATGTATCGGATTTTTGTATCATGCGCGGTAATGCATCGGTAATGCATCTCTTTCTATTTGATTGCGGTGAATTTTAGCCATGACTTTAATATTGAAACCACCAAAAAAAAAAAAAAAAAATGAAAAGACTACTGCACGATTCTTGGTTGAGAGAGCGGAAATTTATTTTAAAGAGGGCCGAGTATGACCAGTTGTTTATATCTGTTGAATAGTTCCAAGGGTTGAATCAAATGGACATAATGCATTTCTTTAGTGACTACTTGTGCATTTCTTTTGAGCAAAATTAGAAGTACTCATCCGATTCCGTATCATGCATTACCTATAAGATAAATGTGTTTGATTTACTGAAAATTTCTTGTCACTAAAAAATGTTTTCAATAAATTCACTTTCGGAGAAAGCAAACCATTCTCTAGTGTTTGTTTGTAGGGAAAACAAGTTGAAAAAGTTGGTTTTGGTTTTGATAATTCACTAAATGGCATATGATAATAAATAAACTATAATCAAGATCTGCTTTGTTTATTCTGTAATTCATCAAAATAGTAGGACTTACGAAAATTATGAAATTTTATCCAAAAAAATGTTGTATATGATGGTCTTTTGGGAATGTGGAAGAATATAAATTTATTATGAAGAGAGTAGACAAGATTATTGAGAGGACATATGAGACTTGCTGGGAAAAAAATTGATGAGAGAGATCGGAGAAGGCAAATAATAACAATCAAGGAAAATAGATTTCTTTCTTGCTAAATCAAAAAGCCATATTCCCCAATCTAAGCTTATCATTTTCAATTCATAGTTAACTTTCCAGATTTCTCTTCATCCCCTCCTCTACATCCTTTTCAGCGCTGTCTACAACATTTGCCTTTTCTAGAGTATTGTCGTCGGCTAAATATGAGTCATGTTGGAAGTTTGTTAACCAAGTGCATGTTTCCTTGTCCCACATAGGAGAAATGGGAGGAAGTGAGACAATTAATAAGTGTGGGGTTTCTTTAGTATACCTAAAGAGATGATTGGGTGTGGACTAGACCCTCGCCGGATGCCGGCTTCCCTCTGCCATGGTCGGTGGAGAGAAGAAGAAGAAAAAGACCAAAATGCCAAATTCCATTAACTTTAACTAATGGAAGGACCAAATTGAGCAAATCGAAATCTCAGGGACAAGATTGCATATTAAGTAGAAGTCTAGGGACCATTTTCCCAAGAAACAAAATAGCAAAAAGGGAAAAAATAGAAAATCCATAATTTTTTTTTTTTAAAATTTGAACAAATTGTTCACGTCAGTGTTGGCCTGTCATGTCCAACGTTCACATTGGTGACTTTTAGCCAATTTTGATCGGAAGGATTATATTGATAAATCATAAAAAAAGTTCATAACTAAATTGGTAAAATTGAGAGATTTAAAGTTAAATTGGCCATTGTAAAATAAGTTTAGAATTGAATTGGACATTTATTTGTGTATGTATGAATACGTCAAATCTCAAAGTTTCTAGAACGTTTGTAGTATGTACGCAACAAACTGGGATTATCTCTGGCTGATAGGTCTAGAAGCGGAATTGATGGAAAGACAATGACTCCAAGTCAAGGGGGCATTAACTACGTTTAGAGGGAGCTATCTCGTAGGGTCAAAATTGTGCAGCGTGATAAGGAAGGCATCAGTTGCTACCAAGAGAATTTTCCAAGTCAGATTTATGGGTTGTTGGGCTTGCAAAGCTAGTCATGATAGGATAGTGCATGGACTTAGTTTATGCGTAGTGTGATGGATACAAATAATCACCCAATGCAAAATTGGTATGCACGTTTGTGTTTGTTTTTATGGCTCCGTACATTTTTTAAATGTGATTGGCTTGATCTCATATATTTAAAACTATGGAATACTTGCAATTTACCAAAGTATGCATGGAATTGCTTCAAAGAGGATTTTGAGAAAATATTATATGGTCTATCCACCATAAAGACCAAGCTTGACTTTATTATTATTCATATGAGCCTTGTAGCAAGATCCGTAGAGTTAATATATTAGATGGTATGGATCCAAGTCCACACGATATCTTCTAGAATACATAATATGTCTGTCACACACCGACCCGCTTCGAGGATGCAGCACCCCTCGCTTGTCGTCATTCATTTCCTTTAGGTCGTTTGATTGCGACATCCCAGGAGTTGTTGGCTGACACGATCATTTTATTCGATTAAATACGCAAGCGAAAGCATAAACAATTCACCCAATCAACAAACATGGATAGTTTCGAACACACTTATATTTACATTTATGCATCCATAATGTCATTACAACATACCAGCTATTTATATCCAAACTTGAACATCACTCGTTACGCCATTTCGTGTTCAATCAAAATATGTGGTCATTCGCACTTCCAACTCCAATTTAAAGTTTTAACAACCAAAAACTGCAAAATAGTTCATTTGCGACACATTGAACATCAATTAGTTTCCATTAAATTAAATTAATACTACAAAATAGTATACATGTGACAAACAGAGAGTAAAACCCTAAATTAGTATTTCTGTCAATTGTCATTTGTCATCCAACTCAGCAATTTAATTGTAAAATTTAATGAAAACTAAGGGATGGTGAATTTGTCATAAGTTTACCAATTTACAGTTTTTTGTGGTCAAAAAATTAGTTTGGAGTTAATTTTTTATAAGTATATTAGTTTGGGATTTTCGTAGTGCTAACCCATTTTAAAAAATTGCACAAGTTGAAAACATTCATGATTTATGTTCCTTTTTCCACATTACATCAGATATTAGAAGCAAAGCCCAAGTCAAGTCATTATTAACTAAAACTAACCCAATATTTTACTGATCAACTCTTCCGCAAATGGATAGTTTTGTTTCAATTTTTGAGAATTGCAATATTCTATTAAAAACAGAAAAAATCTAATGAACTAATTGAAAAATTAAAGAATGAATTAAGGGTTTTAGAACTAATTTGGCCACTTGGGTGTGTATCACCCCGTCATATCTCAAAGTTTTCTGAATGTTTGTAGTATGTACGCAACAAACTGGGATTCTCTCTGGCTGATAGGTCTAGGAGCAGAATTGACGGAACGATGTCGCGACCAATTTTTCGGGGTGTGAACCACCTAGGGTTTGGCTAATGGATTGTTAAGCCTAAACTTAACTCGGGCTCTCCCAAGCCCATACCAATTCGCGACTTTCGGTTCAAGTTTTTAACATGCAAATTTTTTTAATTAGGAGTCGCCACTAATCTATTTTTGGTGGGTCGATTAGAAACCCAAGTAAAATAATGGGAGATTTACTTTACTTCTACGAACCAGAGATTTGGGTACGGGGACTTGATTACGCTAGATTTCTCTAACGCCCTTTCGGTACCATTTCTTTTATTAAAAAAAGGTTTTGCAGACAGCTTGAATTGATTTTAAACTATCTCCCTAACATGTGAGGTTATCATGCGGGTGCGCAAATCACCAATTTAACACCCAAGAAAGCAATTAAATAATGCAGAACTTACCTCAAAACAACGAAAGCATCTGCAGTGTTAAATTAAAATCCACATCAACAATCCTAGACATGGTTTCTAATTAACAAGCAATTACTCAATTTTTGTTTTCTCTTTTTCAATGAAAATATAGTCCATATGCAATGCAATGCTTCTAATCTAATATGAAATGATATGGCATGACAATATGTCATAAACCATATTAATGAGTAAAAAAACTAATGATTTCTTAATGAACATGCAATAATTAAATATGCAATCTAAAATGACTTAATTCTAATGACGTGCAATGCAATGCAATAACGTACAAAATTATTTCAACTAAAATGATATGCAACATGCAACATGCAATTTAATATGCGAGCTATATGTCACGCGACATTTATTAAATGACCTAATCTAATGACGGGCAATTTCTAATTAAATGAATCTAACAACGATCACTAAATGACGTATGCGTTTTATGGACCTAATTCTATATGACGTGCACATGATTTTTTTATTCTAAAATGCAATCTATCCTAGAAATTGCAACTAATTTATCCTAAGACAAATTTTAACTTTTTATGAAATGCAAAACATAACTATCTAGATTAAAACTCTATCTAGCTTATATTAAGGATCGGGTTAGACTAAATCCTAATTTAAACCAAGATATTGTCTTAACCTAGCAAGCTCTAACCTAAGATGCAAACATTAATCTAAACTTAAAATGAAACATGCAATTTATTCTAATATGCCATGACGTGCAAAGAATGCTCTAATTCTAAATTTTTTCTTTTATGAAATTCGAAATTACGATTAAACATGCAATTCAAATAAAAAACTAACATCTTAAATGAATGTGCTTTCTTTTTTGTTTTCTTTTCCATGATTCAAAAATAAAATTCCTATTCTAAATATGCAAGATAAAAAAAAACAAACCTAATCCTAATTCAATATTTTTTGATTTCCTTTTCCTTTTACGAAAATAAAACTGACTCAAACACCACGACATCAAATCAAGCAAGATAATGTTGATATCCAAAAATTGGCGAACCATATCTCGCGCATGAGATCGGGTTGACCAATTTTAAAATAAAATCACGAATCATATCTCGAGCGTGAGATCGGATTGGTGATTTTTCCGCATTTATCGGGTCGTATTTCGAGCGTGAAATCGGACCGTCAATCATCGACGTTAAATTAGGGAAATTTCCTAATTCATAAGGATTCAAAAGATTTTTTGGATATGGCAATAACGAACAAATATTCAAACAAGGTCGTGATCCCATGAATTAGGCAATAAAATGTTAGAAAATTGAATTAATCAAGAATCTTACCTAGCCCTTGATATCGTGTGGATAAGGTTTTCTAAATCGGAATCCGCAAACAACGAGCTCGGATGATGATGGGCGATGGAACCGGCGGCGCTTGACGAACGTCCGTGAATCTGCATGAAAGAATAAAGCTTGCTGCAAGGCACGAACAAAGCAAAACCTTGAAGCTAACGGACTTTTTTTTATGGTCCCTAAATTCCACGAGAATAGACCAAAGATTCTCCTTTCCTCAATGTGCACTGGACAGAGATATTTTAGTTGAATCTCCCTTTGACCGCTAAAGGAAAACCACCCTCGCTTTAGCCCCTCTCTTGTTGTTCCAAATTTCCACCAAGGCTCTTTGACCACCGCTTGGACTTTTCTTTTGATTAAAGATCCGACCTTCCTTGCGTGGCCTTCGACAGCTACGCACGATGATGCTTGGGTGGATGATGGACGAGATAGATGCGGCAAGGAGCAGCAACGCTTGGATCGTCGCTGCCAGCGGGATGCTTCAAGATATCCACCAAAAACATAAATAGCTACAACAATTGTTGATGACAGTGCGAGGACCAGCAACGTCGATGCAGCAAAAGGGAGAGGCAGCGCAAGATCGCGTAACTGGCAGTGAGGGTGCGTTGGCGTGGCGTAGTGGCAGCTTCACGGTGGCATCTTGACTCACGCTCGGTGCTACGTTTATTCTTTTAGCGTGTAGAGTATCTGGTATCAGAAAGAAGCGAGACCCCCCTTCAATGTGGCCATGGATGCGTCGATGTCGCGGCTGCTCTCTTGCGGTTGTGCAAGCGGCAGGATAAGAGAATTGCAAGTGTTGACCGGCACTGGTATAGAGGACCTGACCGAGGCTCTCCTCTCCAAGATCTCTCTCTTCCCTCGTGTGTTCTCTCTGAAATTATCAATTTGCCGGCCACCACGATTTCTTCAAGGGGGCGTGATGCTCTCTCTTCAATGCTCTCAATTGTGGCTGCCGTATATTTTCAATATGTGTGGCCTCCTTCAACCCTAGGTATTTTTTTACATATTTATAGGGCACGGATTAGGGTTTTAAAATTTTCCAAATTTATCTCCACGTAGATTTCTTTTCGAAACGCAATATTTGTTTTTTTTCCAAACGGAATATTTGCTTTTTTCAATTGAAATCTTACAAAGATAAATCCATAAAATCTCTCTGAGGATATGGGCTTGGGCCGATTTGCTTTCTTCGTGGGCTTAGCCCGACTCATCAAGTTAAAGTTCTTAACCATCAATTTGAACCCATTTGTCACCGGCCCAATGTAAATGCAAATTAAAACATAAATGCACCTAAAACTATATGTTATGCAATTGACTATTTTTTCAAGGATAAAATTAACCCCTAATTTTTAATGCAATAAATGACTAAACGGGTCGCCAAAATTTAGGTGTCAACAGCTGCCCCTCTTTGAAGGTGAGCTCGAAGAGGTTGCCTTCAAAGACAAATTGAGACCTAAATTTTGACTATACACATGCAATGAATGATTTTTTTTTAGGAAAATGAATTCCATTTTTTAATTTATATGATGCATGGAAATGCTAATGCAAATGATAAATGAACCTACCTGGAATAACTTACCTTCGAGGAGGATAGAGTAATTCGAGGTAGTGGGTGTTACTTGTCTAGGACCCGTACCATTCTACGGTCGCCTAGAATAGTAACATGACTTTGTGAAGATGCTGCTTTCCTAGGACCCGTACCATTCTACGGTCGCCCAATACGGCAGAAAAGTTTTGTAAGGAACTGCTTTCCCAGGACCCGTACCATTCTACGGTCGCCTAGTATGGCAGAAATGAGCTGCTTTCTCAGGACCCGTACCATTCTACGGTCGCCTAATACGGCAGAAATGTTTTGTAAGGAACTGCTTTCCCAGGACCCGTACCATTCTACGGTCGCCCAATACGGCAGAAAAGTTTTGTCTAGGACCCGTACCATTCTACGGTCGCCTAAACGGGGATTCATTTTCCAGGACCCGTACCATTCTACGGTCGCCTGAATAAGGAATAGGTGTTGTCAAGGACTCGTACCATTCTACGGTCGCCTCGACGAATTATTTTTCCAGGACCCGTACCATTCTACGGTCGCCTGAATGAGGAAATTGCTTTTCCAGGACTCGTACCATTCTACGGTCGCCTGTTAGAGCAATAAATGTTGTCTAGGACCCGTACCATTCTACGGTCGCCTAGACTGAGGTTTTGCTTGGCTAGGACCCGAACCATTCTTCGGTCGCCCAACCTTGCGGCAGAAATCATCCGACCAGGACCCGAACCATTCTTCGGTCGCCTTAATCAGATTGAATCTGGAGGAAAAATCTTTGGGGAACAACTCCATCGAGTGTCGGTGTAAAGGACTCTGGGCTACGAAAGCACGCCAAGTCGATAAAAGAAATCCGGGCTATGGAAGCACGCCGGTTCGATAAAATGGACTCTGGGCTACAAAAGCACGCCAAGTCAATAAAGAGACATCGGGCTACGGAAGCACGCCGAGTCGATGAAAGGGACTCTGGGCTACGAAAGCACGCCAGGTCAATATAAAGGACAGCTTGACCGAGTCAAGTGTCGATGCAGCTTGAGAGAGAATATCTGCACAATGACAAGTATTTAGAGTATAGTTAGAGATATACTTACCTGGCGATATCTTTGATTCTTGGAGAAAAATGACTTTTGGAATTTAGATATCTGTGGAGGTCTTTCATCTTCTAATATCATGAAATATTCTGAAAGGAACTTAAATTACCTGTCAGACATGATTTAGAGCAAAAACTGATATGCATTCATCAAAGAGATAGACAATCTAAGCTACTCTAGAATGTACATTTCAAAATTCAGTGAGGTTTTCATCAACTCAATCGGGATTTATGCATAATGACCTTTGCATCACCCAAATTTTCATTGGAGAGAATTATCATTCAAGACAACTTTCATGACATGGATTTTATAAGAATACTAAATGAGAGACTTTCAGTTAGAAAGGACTTTCACTCCCTCTCATTTACAGGCTATTTTATGCGAAACACTCCGTCTCACTATCATCATACCAACAAGGGTCCAAGTATTCTCGCAAGCGGTACGACCTTACCAATCTTAGAGGTCTTTAATAGGGACCATAATGTAGGCTTGGTCAATGGCTTAACAAAGGGACTCATTGAGTCAAGGCTATTGAAAGAATAACTCTGTAATCATCTCCGGGTTTACAAGTCAAGAACCTTGCAAAATGAGAATGAAATAATCTTGCTCACACTTCTTTGAGCGATGCTTATGACATGTGAATCCATACGTTAATTCAAGTGCCATAATTAGAAGAGACTTTACAAGGGACGTAATGTAGGCTGGGTTCATGGGTTGAGAAATGAAAGGATCATTAGGCTCAAAATGTGTGTGAATGGTGAGAGTTGGTGATCACCTTGGCATTGCCACCAGTTTTCTTTTTCATCATCGGGGATTGTCTTCATGAAATTGCCCCATTGATTGTAAAAACTCAACTTTTGAGTTCTTTGAGTATTGCTCTATCAGGATTCAATCCTTGCAATTGACAGTCACCTATATTGACTCTCTTTTTCATCTATGGGCATTGACCTTGCTTTTACCAGGCACACCGCTTTTCATGCCCCTAGTTTTCATGCATTTTTTCACATCTTTTCATGGGCATTGGCCTTGCTTTTACCAGGCACACTGCTTTTTCATGCCCCATTTTTTGCACACTTTTTTTTTGGACAAAGTCTCCATTTTTATGAGCATTGTAAATCATGCTACTTGAGTGGTTTGATTTTTCTTTCCTTGCCCCAGTGTGGGGGATGATCACCAACTGGGTTTAATGTGAAATGAATTCATAGGCTCAAGGGGGCTATGCAATGGATAAAGTGTACAGGATAGAGAAAGAAATGCTCTTCGTCATCCTAAGGCACTTAAATTACCACATGAATTCAATGTAATAGCATGACTTGAAGATTGATGCAAGTGAGAGCAAGAAAATTTCAATCCATTTCATTCACCTTATGGTGCTGTCTTACCCTCCAGTTTGCCCCGATGTGGGGTGGTTCTTGACAGGGGTAATTTGAAAAAAATATCCACAAGTGTATAAGGCTCAAAGGGGTTAAGCAATGTACTACCTGTAGTGTTTGGGATAGAGAAATGAACTGCCCCTCATCATTTCGGTTATCGTACCTTTCGCGAGAGAACTCTTTACCTTGCGGATATGGAACTTCCTACACTCATCTTACAAGTGTATAAGTAAGGGACTGTGTATAGGATAGGGCTTGCCTTTCATCATCCTGACACATCTCATTCAGTATTCTTAAGCATTGATGTCATTCCATTAAATTGTCTATCTTGACAAATCTCCACATGAAATTGGTGAGCTAAATCAATATGAAAATTTTCTTTTCAAAAGAGTTTAGCAACTTTAAGTATAAAAAGCGTTTGTGACCTCAAAACAAACAATTTACTACACTCAAACATGATTTCCAACATTCATTCAAGGAATTGTCCCATGAAGGGATTGTCTCAAAGAATGGATATCCTTGGATTGAAAATCCGCTTTTTGATTTGACGAATGCTCCATTCTTGCTTTTGCCCCTGCACAAGAGAATGTGCATGAATAGGATACTATGCATCATCTCGATTAAATTCAAATTTCACATCCATTTTGGCTCAGATCGAGATTTTATCTCAATCGGGTCACTACCGAAATTTGTCATGCCCCCAATTTATCATATGCAAGGAAAAGAATAGAATGTCAATTCCATAATTAATTATATTCATGAACACAATGTATCCATTTCATCCAAGACGGATGATTCTCTTTTGACTTGTTCCAACATTTTCTCATGGAAATGGCATCACACACAAATTGTAAAGAGATGTGTCACACATCACACTTTGGAATCTAGATGATCTTATTCTGACTTGTCCTCAATTTCCTATTGATGTGCAAGGAAATCGCTCAGGACAAGTAAAATGATAAGTAGTATTTAAAGTCATCTTCACTCTTGGGAGATGTCATCACAATCAGCTAGGAAATGATCATTTGCTCCCCACATCTACTTTTCCTGTGGAGGTATGTTCCCAAATAAATGGACCCACTATCATTGGAAATTGACGCGTTATTTTCAAACGCCTCTCTGTTATGCTCTGAGACATAAAGTAAATGAGTTAGAAAAACAAACAAGGGTAATCTAATGCATGCTTTTGGAAATGACTTGAAAAATGATTTTTTTTATTCCCCTTTTTTGGGAATTTTTTTGATGAGAAAGCATGAAGAAGCCCAGTCCTCAGAATTTCTCCATGGATGATATTTTCTTTTTATTGTTGGATATCGTCACCGGACTGGTTTGGTGTACCCCATCATGTCCTCAAAACAAAATTTGTAATTTTATTGATATTCATCAATCGAATTACATTTATTGGAATGTAATGTTCAAGCACAGAAGAAATCAATCCCTAAAAAGCGATAAAAATTCTCATGCAGGGGAAGGTGTATGCCCCTAATTAAATGAGGAAATCGAACTACTTAGGACCATGAATCATGTGTACTTGAATTCTTCACCCTCCTTGATCTTGTGATACGAACCCCTCAGGTCAGATATTCTTCCATCTAGATGTGTCGCTACCCTCTTCATGATGGCATCAAATTCGACTACCTCAGGAAAATGAGAAGATTCAAAAGGTCTTCTTGGCTCTCTTCTTGGAGTCACAATTTCTCACTAAAGATAGATTGCAGCATTTTTGCTTAACGAGATAAGCTCTTTTTGATCCGTCATTTTAACTCTCGATCGTGAACGGATGGGTGAGCAGGATCATTCCATAATCACCTAATTTAAATAAATGGGAACATGTAAGCATGAGGTGTAAATAGAAAATCGATCCATGACAATGATCTAATCGATTTTTCCATTTTTTTTTCATTTATTCATGAAAGTTCTTACAAGAATGTCATTTCCTAAAAATGGATATCCTAGTAAAACCAAATTTTTTAGACATGATGTAAAAACAAATTCTCGAAAGTTTTTTTTTTTTTTTTTTTTTTTTAAAAATGCATCATTCCCTAGCAATTTCTCATTTCATTTCCAATTGACAAATGAATCAAATCAATGATTGACCTAGATTTTCATGGACCGACCCAAGAAAATAAATTGCATGCTATAGGGAAAGAACACTTACTTCACCAAGGAGAATCAATGGCAATCACATAGACATGCACATGGTAAGTGGCTCGATTTCTAATCTATAAGGCTTATCAAGGTGGAGCCACAAGGATGATCAGACTAGCCACGAGCTTGTGGACTATGTCGGGTCCTCATGACTCCGGCTTGGTCAAAGAGCCGACCCGGGTCGCGAGCATGCGGACCGAGGTGGGTACTCTTGACACCATGAAAGAAACTTCGGGATTGAGATGGGCGACTCGTACCGCGAGCATGCGGTCGGAGTGGCAAACATCTCAATACCATCCTAGATGATCCTAATGCGGCCCAGGTCCGGCGGCAGGTTGTGTGTGCAATAGTGTAGTGCAAATGCAAGGCATGCACAACAGTTTATATCAAGCAACACTTTGTGTATGAAAAAAAACCATACATTCCTACATCTCCCTGCAAAACAAAGGTTAGCAAACACTTCCCCTTATACCTCCCATCCTGCAAAAACATTTAACACCTTAAATGTTAAGGACGTACCTGGGATCCTTGCTGCCAAACAAAAACATTTTTCAAAAGAAAAGAAAAATTGGCCTAAGTCCACTAAGAGTTTTAACTCAAGTCCCCAGCGGAGTCGCCAAGCTGTCGCGACCAAATTTTTCGGGGTGTGAACCACCTAGGGTTTGGCTAATGGATTGTTAAGCCTAAACTTAACTCGGGCTCTCCCAAGCCCATACCAATTCGCGACTTTCGGTTCAAGTTTTTAACATGCAAATTTTTTTAATTAGGAGTCGCCACTAATCTATTTTTGGTGGGTCGATTAGAAACCCAAGTAAAATAATGGGAGATTTACTTTACTTCTACGAACCAGAGATTTGGGTACGGGGACTTGATTACGCTAGATTTCTCTAACGCCCTTTCGGTACCATTTCTTTTATTAAAAAAGGTTTTGCAGACAGCTTGAATTGATTTTAAACTATCTCCCTAACATGTGAGGTTATCATGCGGGTGCGCAAATCACCAATTTAACACCCAAGAAAGCAATTAAATAATGCAGAACTTACCTCAAAACAACGAAAGCATCTGCAGTGTTAAATTAAAATCCACATCAACAATCCTAGACATGGTTTCTAATTAACAAGCAATTACTCAATTTTTGTTTTCTCTTTTTCAATGAAAATATAGTCCATATGCAATGCAATGCTTCTAATCTAATATGAAATGATATGGCATGACAATATGTCATAAACCATATTAATGAGTAAAAAAAAACTAATGATTTCTTAATGAACATGCAATAATTAAATATGCAATCTAAAATGACTTAATTCTAATGACGTGCAATGCAATGCAATAACGCACAAAATTATTTCAACTAAAATGATATGCAACATGCAACATGCAATTTAATATGCGAGCTATATGTCACGCGACATTTATTAAATGACCTAATCTAATGACGGGCAATTTCTAATTAAATGAATCTAACAACGATCACTAAATGACGTGCGTTTTATGGACCTAATTCTATATGACGTGCACATGATTTTTTTATTCTAAAATGCAATCTATCCTAGAAATTGCAACTAATTTATCCTAAGACAAATTTTAACTTTTTATGAAATGCAAAACATAACTATCTAGATTAAAACTCTATCTAGCTTATATTAAGGATCGGGTTAGACTAAATCCTAATTTAAACCAAGATATTGTCTTAACCTAGCAAGCTCTAACCTAAGATGCAAACATTAATCTAAACTTAAAATGAAACATGCAATTTATTCTAATATGCCATGACGTGCAAAGAATGCTCTAATTCTAAATTTTTTCTTTTATGAAATTCGAAATTACGATTAAACATGCAATTCAAATAAAAAACTAACATCTTAAATGAATGTGCTTTCTTTTTTGTTTTCTTTTCCATGATTCAAAAATAAAATTCCTATTCTAAATATGCAAGATAAAAAAAAACAAACCTAATCCTAATTCAATTTTTTTTGATTTCCTTTTCCTTTTACGAAAATAAAACTGACTCAAACACCACGACATCAAATCAAGCAAGATAATGTTGATATCCAAAAATTGGCGAACCATATCTCGCGCATGAGATCGGGTTGACCAATTTTAAAATAAAATCACGAATCATATCTCGAGCGTGAGATCGGATTGGTGATTTTTCCGTACGATTGCGGGTCGTATTTCGAGCGTGAAATCGGACCGTCAATCATACGTACGTTGCGAAATTAGGGAAATTTCCTAATTCATAAGGATTCAAAAGATTTTTTGGATATGGCAATAACGAACAAATATTCAAACAAGGTCGTGATCCCATGAATTAGGCAATAAAATGTTAGAAAATTGAATTAATCAAGAATCTTACCTAGCCCTTGATATCGTGTGGATAAGGTTTTCTAAATCGGAATCCGCAAACAACGAGCTCGGATGATGATGGGCGATGGAACCGGCGGCGCTTGACGAACGTCCGTGAATCTGCATGAAAGAATAAAGCTTGCTGCAAGGCACGAACAAAGCAAAACCTTGAAGCTAACGGACTTTTTTTTATGGTCCCTAAATTCCACGAGAATAGACCAAAGATTCTCCTTTCCTCAATGTGCACTGGACAGAGATATTTTAGTTGAATCTCCCTTTGACCGCTAAAGGAAAACCACCCTCGCTTTAGCCCCTCTCTTGTTGTTCCAAATTTCCACCAAGGCTCTTTGACCACCGCTTGGACTTTTCTTTTGATTAAAGATCCGACCTTCCTTGCGTGGCCTTCGACAGCTACGCACGATGATGCTTGGGTGGATGATGGACGAGATAGATGCGGCAAGGAGCAGCAACGCTTGGATCGTCGCTGCCAGCGGGATGCTTCAAGATATCCACCAAAAACATAAATAGCTACAACAATTGTTGATGACAGTGCGAGGACCAGCAACGTCGATGCAGCAAAAGGGAGAGGCAGCGCAAGATCGCGTAACTGGCAGTGAGGGTGCGTTGGCGTGGCGTAGTGGCAGCTTCACGGTGGCATCTTGACTCACGCTCGGTGCTACGTTTATTCTTTTAGCGTGTAGAGTATCTGGTATCAGAAAGAAGCGAGACCCCCCTTCAATGTGGCCATGGATGCGTCGATGTCGCGGCTGCTCTCTTGCGGTTGTGCAAGCGGCAGGATAAGAGAATTGCAAGTGTTGACCGGCACTGGTATAGAGGACCTGACCGAGGCTCTCCTCTCCAAGATCTCTCTTCCCTCGTGTGTTCTCTCTGAAATTATCAATTTGCCGGCCACCACGATTTCTTCAAGGGGGCGTGATGCTCTCTCTTCAATGCTCTCAATTGTGGCTGCCGTATATTTTCAATATGTGTGGCCTCCTTCAACCCTAGGTATTTTTTTACATATTTATAGGGCACGGATTAGGGTTTTAAAATTTTCCAAATTTATCTCCACGTAGATTTCTTTTCGAAACGCAATATTTGTTTTTTTTCCAAACGGAATATTTGCTTTTTTCAATTGAAATCTTACAAAGATAAATCCATAAAATCTCTCTGAGGATATGGGCTTGGGCCGATTTGCTTTCTTCGTGGGCTTAGCCCGACTCATCAAGTTAAAGTTCTTAACCATCAATTTGAACCCATTTGTCACCGGCCCAATGTAAATGCAAATTAAAACATAAATGCACCTAAAACTATATGTTATGCAATTGACTATTTTTTCAAGGATAAAATTAACCCTTAATTTTTTAATGCAATAAATAACTAAACGGGTCGCCAAAATTTAAGTGTTAACAGCTGCCCCTCTTTGAAGGTGAGCTCGAAGAGGTTGCCTTCAAAAGACAAATTGAGACCTAAATTTTGACTATACACATGCAATGAATGATTTTTTTTTAGGAAAATGAATTCCATTTTTTTTAATTTATATGATGCATGGAAATGCTAATGCAAATGATAAATGAACCTACCTGGAATAACTTACCTTCGAGGAGGATAGAGTAATTCGAGGTAGTGGGTGTTACTTGTCTAGGACCCGTACCATTCTACGGTCGCCTAGAATAGTAACATGACTTTGTGAAGATGCTGCTTTCCTAGGACCCGTACCATTCTACGGTCGCCCAATACGGCAGAAAGGTTTTGTAAGGAACTGCTTTCCCAGGACCCGTACCATTCTACGGTCGCCCAGTATGGCAGAAATGAGCTGCTTTCTCAGGACCCGTACCATTCTACGGTCGCCCAATACGGCAGAAATGTTTTGTAAGGAACTGTTTTCCCAGGACCCGTACCATTCTACGGTCGCCCAGTACGGCAGAAAAGTTTTGTCTAGGACCCGTACCATTCTACGGTCGCCTAAACGGGGATTCATTTTCCAGGACCCGTACCATTCTACGGTTGCCTGAATAAGGAATAGGTGTTGTCAAGGACTCGTACCATTCTACGGTCGCCTCGACGAATTATTTTTCCAGGACCCGTACCATTCTACGGTCGCCTGAATGAGGAAATTGCTTTTCCAGGACTCGTACCATTCTACGGTCGCCTGTTAGAGCAATAAATGTTGTCTAGGACCCGTACCATTCTACGGTCGCCTAGACTGAGGTTTTGCTTGGCTAGGACCCGAACCATTCTTCGGTCGCCCAACCTTGCGGCAGAAATCATCCGACCAGGACCCGAACCATTCTTCGGTCGCCTTAATCGATTGAATCTGGAGGAAAAATCTTTGGGGAACAACTCCATCGAGTGTCGGTGTAAAGGACTCTGGGCTACGAAAGCACGCCAAGTCGATAAAAGAAATCCGGGCTATGGAAGCACGCCGGTTCGATAAAATGGACTCTGGGCTACAAAAGCACGCCAAGTCAATAAAGAGACATCGGGCTACGGAAGCACGCCGAGTCGATGAAAATGACTCTGGGCTACGAAAGCACGCCGGGTCGATATAACTGGACAGCTTGACCAAGTCAAGTGTCGATGCACTTGAGAGAGAATACCTGCACAATGACAAGTATTTTAGAGTATGATAGAGATATACTTACCTGGTGATATCTCTGATTCTTGGAGAAAAATGACATTTGGAATTTAGATCCCCTGTGGAGGTCTTTCACCTCATGGAGGTTTCTCATCTCCTAATATCATGAAACATTCTGAAAGGAACTTGAATTACTTATCAGACATGATTTAGAGCAAAAACTGATATGCATTCATCAAAGAGATAGAGAATCTAAGCTACTCTAGAATGCACATTTCAAAATTCAGTGAGGTTTTCATCAACTCAATCGGGGTTCATGCATAATGACCTTTGCATCACCCAAATTTCCACTGGAGAGAATTATCATTCAAGACAATCTTCACTCATAACATGGATTTCCTAAGAATATCAAATGAGAGACCTTCAGTTAGAAAGGACTTTCACTCACTCTCATTTAGAGGCTATTTTATGATAATCACTTCATCTCACTATCATCATACTAACAAGGGTCCGAGTTTTCTCGCAAGCGGTACGACCTTACCAATCTGAGAGGTCTTTAATAGGGACCGTAATGTGGGCTCGGTCAACGGCTTAACAAAGGGACTCTTTGAGTCAAGGCTATTAAAAGAATAACTCTTTAATCATCTCCGGGTTTACAAGTCAAGAACCTTGCAAAATGAGAATGAAATAATCTTGCTCACACTTCTTTGAGCGATGCTTATGACATGTGAATCCATACGTTAATTCAAGTGCCATAATTAGAAGAGACTTTACAAGGGACGTAATGTAGGCTGGGTTCATGGGTTGAGAAATGAAAGGATCATTAGGCTCAAAATGTGTGTGAATGGTGAGAGTTGGTGATCACCTTGGCATTGCCACCAGTTTTCTTTTTCATCATCGGGGATTGTCTTCATGAAATTGCCCCATTGATTGTAAAAACTCAACTTTTGAGTTCTTTGAGTATTGCTCTATCAGGATTCAATCCTTGCAATTGACAGTCACCTATATTGACTCTCTTTTTCATCTATGGGCATTGACCTTGCTTTTACCAGGCACACCGCTTTTCATGCCCCTAGTTTTCATGCATTTTTTCACATCTTTTCATGGGCATTGGCCTTGCTTTTACCAGGCACACTTTGCTTTTTCATGCCCCATTTTTTGCACACTTTTTTTTTTTGGACAAAGTCTCCATTTTTATGAGCATTGTAAATCATGCTACTTGAGTGGTTTGATTTTCTTTCCTTGCCCCGGTGTGGGGGATGATCACCAAGCGGGTTTAATGTGAAATGAATTCATAGGCTCAAGGGGGCTATGCAATGGATAAAGTGTACGGGATAGAGAAAGAAATGCTCTTCGTCATCCTAAGGCACTTAAATTACCACATGAATTCAATGTAATAGCATGACTTGAAGATTGATGCAAGTGAGAGCAAGAAAATTTCAATCCATTTCATTCACCTTATGGTGCTGTCTTACCCTCCAGTTTGCCCCGATGTGGGGTGGTTCTTGATATGGGTAATTTGAAAGAATTTTCACAAGTGTATGTGGCTCAAAGGGGTTGAGCAATGTCTACCTGTAGTGTTTGGGATAGAGAAATGAACTGCCCCTCATCATTTCGGTTATCGTACCTTTCGCGAGAGAACTCTTTACCTTGCGGATATGGAACTTCCTACACTCATCTTACAAGTGTATAAGTAAGGGACTGTGTATAGGATAGGGCTTGCCTTTCATCACCTTGACACGTCTCATTTAGTATTCTTAAGCATTGATATCATTCCATTAAATTGTCTATCTTGACAAATCTCCACATGAAATTGGTGAGCTAAATCAATATGAAAATTTTCTTTTCAAAAGAGTTTAGCAACTTTAAGTATAAAAAGCGTTTGTGACCTCAAAACAAACAATTTACTACACTCAAACATGATTTCCAACATTCATTCAAGGAATTGTCCCATGAAGGGATTGTCTCAGCAATGGATATCCTTGGATTGAAAATCCGCTTTTTGATTTGACGAATGCTCCATTCTTGCTTTTGCCCCTGCACAAGAGAATGTGCATGAATAGGATACTATGCATCATCTGATTAAATTCAAATTTCACATCCATTTTGGCTCAGATCGAGATTTTATCTCAATCGGGTCACTACCGAAATTTGTCATGCCCCCAATTTATCATATGCAAGGAAAAGAATAGAATGTCAATTCCATAATTAATTATATTCATGAACACAATGTATCCATTTCATCCAAGACGGATGATTCTCTTTTGACTTGTTCCAACATTTTCTCATGGAAATGGCATCACACACAAATTGTAAAGAGATGTGTCACACATCACACTTTGGAATCTAGATGATCTTATTCTGACTTGTCCTCAATTTCCTATTGATGTGCAAGGAAATCGCTCAGGACAAGTAAAATGATAAGTAGTATTTAAAGTCATCTTCACTCTTGGGAGATGTCATCACAATCAGCTAGGAAATGATCATTTGCTCCCCACATCTACTTTTCCTGTGGAGGTATGTTCCCAAATAAATGGACCCACTATCATTGGAAATTGACGCGTTATTTTCAAACGCCTCTCTGTTATGCTCTGAGACATAAAGTAAATGAGTTAGAAAAACAAACAAGGGTAATCTAATGCATGCTTTTGGAAATGACTTGAAAAATGATTTTTTTTATTCCCCTTTTTTGGGAATTTTTTTGATGAGAAAGCATGAAGAAGCCCAGTCCTCAGAATTTCTCCATGGATGATATTTTCTTTTTATTGTTGGATATCGTCACTGGGCTGGTTTGGTGTACCCATCATGTCCTCAAAACAAAAGTTGTAATTTTATTGATATTCATCAATCGAATTACATTTATTGGAATGTAATGTTCAAGCACAGAAGAAATTGAAATCAATCCCTAAAAAAACGATAAAAATTCTCATGCAGGGAAAGGTATATGCCCCTAATTAAATGAGGAAATGGAACAATTTAAGACCATGAATCATGTGTACTTGAATTATTCACCCTCCTTGATCTTGTGATGCAAACCCTTCAGGTAAGATATTATTCCATCTAGATGTGTCACTACCCTCTTCATGATGGCATCAAATTCGACTACCTCAGGAAAATGAGAAGATTCAAAAGGTCTTCTTGGCTCTCTTCTTGGAGTCGCAATTTCTCACTAAAGATAGATTGCAGCATTTTTGCTTGACGAGATAAACTCTTTTTGATCCATCATTTTAACTCTCAATCGTGAATGGATGGGTGAGCGGGATCATTCCATAATCACCTAAATCAAATGAATGGGAACATGTAAGCATGAGGGTAAATAGAAAATCGATCCATGACAATGATCTAATCGATTTTTCCATTTTTTTTTTCATTTATTCATGAAAGTTCTTACAAGAATGTCATTTCCTAAAAATGGATATCCTAGTAAAACCAAATTTTTTAGACATGATGTAAAAACAAATTCTCGAAAGTTTTTTTTTTTAAAAATGCATCATTCCCTAGCAATTTCTCATTTCATTTCCAATTGACAAATGAATCAAATCAATGATTGACCTAGATTTTCATGGACCGACCCAAGAAAATAAATTGCATGCTATAGGGAAAGAACACTTACTTCACCAAGGAGAATCAATGGCAATCACATAGACATGCACATGGTAAGTGGCTCGATTTCTAATCTATAAGGCTTATCAAGGTGGAGCCACAAGGATGATCAGACTAGCCACGAGCTTGTGGACTATGTCGGGTCCTCATGACTCCGGCTTGGTCAAAGAGCCGACCCGGGTCGCGAGCATGCGGACCGAGGTGGGTACTCTTGACACCATGAAAGAAACTTCGGGATTGAGATGGGCGACTCGTACCGCGAGCATGCGGTCGGAGTGGCAAACATCTCAATACCATCCTAGATGATCCTAATGCGGCCCAAGTCCGGCGGCAGGTTGTGTGTGCAATAGTGTAGTGCAAATGCAAGGCATGCACAACAGTTTATATCAAGCAACACTTTGTGTATGAAAAAAAACCATACATTCCTACATCTCCCTGCAAAACAAAGGTTAGCAAACACTTCCCCTTATACCTCCCATCCTGCAAAAACATTTAACACCTTAAATGTTAAGGACGTACACAGGATCCTCGCTGCCAAACAAAAACATTTTTCAAAAGAAAAGAAAAATTGGCCTAAGTCCACTAAGAGTTTTAACTCAAGTCCCCAGCGGAGTCGCCAAGCTGTCGCGACCAAATTTTTTCGGGGTGTGAACCACCTAGGGTTTGGCTAATGGATTGTTAAGCCTAAACTTAACTCGGGCTCTCCCAAGCCCATACCAATTCGCGACTTTCGGTTCAAGTTTTTAACATGCAATTTTTTAATTAGGAGTCGCCACTAATCTATTTTTGGTGGGTCGATTAGAAACCCAAGTAAAATAATGGGAGATTTACTTTACTCCTACGAACCAGAGATTTGGGTACGGGGACTTGATTACGCTAGATTTCTCTAACGCCCTTTCGGTACCATTTCTTTTATTTAAAAAAAGGTTTTGCATGCAGCTTAAATTGATTTTAATCTATCTCTCTAACATGTGAGGTGATCATGCGGGTGCGCAAACCATCAATTTAACACCCAAGAAAATAATTAAATAATGCAGAACTTACCTCAAAACAACGAAAGCATCTGCAGTGTTAAATTAAAATCCACATCAACAATCCTAGACATGGTTTCTAATTAACAAGCAATTACTCAATTTTTGTTTTCTCTTTTTCAATGAAAATATAGTCCATATGCAATGCAATGCTTCTAATCTAATATGAAATGATATGGCATGACAATATGTCATAAACCATATTAATGAGTAAAAAAAAACTAATGATTTCTTAATGAACATGCAATAATTAAATATGCAATCTAAAATGACTTAATTCTAATGACGTGCAATGCAATGCAATAACGTACAAAATTATTTCAACTAAAATGATATGCAACATGCAACATGCAATTTAATATGCGAGCTATATGTCACGCGACATTTATTAAATGACCTAATCTAATGACGGGCAATTTCTAATTAAATGAATCTAACAACGATCACTAAATGACGTGTGTTTTATGGACCTAATTCTATATGACGTGCACATGATTTTTTATTCTAAAATGCAATCTATCCTAGAAATTGCAACTAATTTATCCTAAGACAAATTTTAACTTTTTATGAAATGCAAAACATAACTATCTAGATTAAAACTCTATCTAGCTTATATTAAGGACCGGGTTAGACTAAATCCTAATTTAAACCAAGATATTGTCTTAACCTAGCAAGCTCTAACCTAAGATGCAAACATTAATCTAAACTTAAAATGAAACATGCAATTTATTCTAATATGCCATGACGTGCAAAGAATGCTCTAATTCTAAATTTTTTCTTTTATGAAATTCGAAATTACGATTAAACATGCAATTCAAATAAAAAACTAACATCTTAAATGAATGTGCTTTCTTTTTTGTTTTCTTTTCCATGATTCAAAAATAAAATTCCTATTCTAAATATGCAAGATAAAAAAAAAAACAAACCTAATCCTAATTCAATTTTTTTGATTTCCTTTTCCTTTTACGAAAATAAAACTGACTCAAACACCACGACATCAAATCAAGCAAGATAATGTTGATATCCAAAAATTGGCGAACCATATCTCGCGCATGAGATCGGGTTGACCAATTTTAAAATAAAATCACGAATCATATCTCGAGCGTGAGATCGGATTGGTGATTTTTCCGTATCATGCGGGTCGTATTTCGAGCGTGAAATCGGACCGTCAATCATACGTACGTTGCGAAATTAGGGAAATTTCCTAATTCATAAGGATTCAAAAGATTTTTTGGATATGGCAATAACGAACAAATATTCAAACAAGGTCGTGATCCCATGAATTAGGCAATAAAATGTTAGAAAATTGAATTAATCAAGAATCTTACCTAGCCCTTGATATCGTGTGGATAAGGTTTTCTAAATCGGAATCCGCAAACAACGAGCTCGGATGATGATGGGCGATGGAACCGGCGGCGCTTGACGAACGTCCGTGAATCTGCATGAAAGAATAAAGCTTGCTGCAAGGCACGAACAAAGCAAAACCTTGAAGCTAACGGACTTTTTTTTATGGTCCCTAAATTCCACGAGAATAGACCAAAGATTCTCCTTTCCTCAATGTGCACTGGACAGAGATATTTTAGTTGAATCTCCCTTTGACCGCTAAAGGAAAACCACCCTCGCTTTAGCCCCTCTCTTGTTGTTCCAAATTTCCACCAAGGCTCTTTGACCACCGCTTGGACTTTTCTTTTGATTAAAGATCCGACCTTCCTTGCGTGGCCTTCGACAGCTACGCACGATGATGCTTGGGTGGATGATGGACGAGATAGATGCGGCAAGGAGCAGCAACGCTTGGATCGTCGCTGCCAGCGGGATGCTTCAAGATATCCACCAAAAACATAAATAGCTACAACAATTGTTGATGACAGTGCGAGGACCAGCAACGTCGATGCAGCAAAAGGGAGAGGCAGCGCAAGATCGCGTAACTGGCAGTGAGGGTGCGTTGGCGTGGCGTAGTGGCAGCTTCACGGTGGCATCTTGACTCACGCTCGGTGCTACGTTTATTCTTTTAGCGTGTAGAGTATCTGGTATCAGAAAGAAGCGAGACCCCCCTTCAATGTGGCCATGGATGCGTCGATGTCGCGGCTGCTCTCTTGCGGTTGTGCAAGCGGCAGGATAAGAGAATTGCAAGTGTTGACCGGCACTGGTATAGAGGACCTGACCGAGGCTCTCCTCTCCAAGATCTCTCTCTTCCCTCGTGTGTTCTCTCTGAAATTATCAATTTGCCGGCCACCACGATTTCTTCAAGGGGGCGTGATGCTCTCTCTTCAATGCTCTCAATTGTGGCTGCCGTATATTTTCAATATGTGTGGCCTCCTTCAACCCTAGGTATTTTTTTACATATTTATAGGGCACGGATTAGGGTTTTAAAATTTTCCAAATTTATCTCCACGTAGATTTCTTTTCAAACGCTTGATATTTGTTTTTTTCCAAACGGAATATTTGCTTTTTTCAATTGAAATCTTACAAAGATAAATCCATAAAATCTCTCGAGGATATGGGCTTGGGCCGATTTGCTTTCTTCGTGGGCTTAGCCCGACTCATCAAGTTAAAGTTCTTAACCATCAATTTGAACCCATTTGTCACCGGCCCAATGTAAATGCAAATTAAAACATAAATGCACCTAAAACTATATGTTATGCAATTGACTATTTTTTCAAGGATAAAATTAACCCCTAATTTTTAATGCAATAAATGACTAAACGGGTCGCCAAAATTTAGGTGTCAACAAACGACGATGACTCCAAGTCATTGGGGGCATTAATTAGGTTTAGAGGGAGCTACCTCGTAGGATCAAAATTGTGCAGCGTAATAGGAAAGGCATCAGTTGCTACCAAGAGAATTTTCCAAGTTAGTTTCATGGGTTGTTGGGCATGGGGACGATGACTCCAAGTCAATGGGGGCATTAATTACGTTTAGAGGGAGCTTCCTCGTAGGGTCAAAATTGTGCAGGGTGATAGGAAAGGCATCAGTTGCTACCAAGAGAATTTTCCAAGTCAGTTTCATGGGTTGTTGGGCATGGGAAGCTAGTCATGATAGGATCACGTATGGACTTTGTTTATGCGTAAAGTGATAGATATAAATAATCACACAATGCAAAATTATTATGCAAACTCATGTTTAGTTTTTATGGGTCCATATGTTTTTTAAACAAGATTGGCTTGATCTTGTATATTTAAAACTATGGAATACTTACTATTTACCAACGTATGCATAGAATTGCCTCAAAGAGGGTTTTGGAAAAATATTGTATGGTCTATACATCAAAAACTCTTTATCATTATTCATGTGAGCCTTACAGTCAGACTCGCACAATCAATGTAATAGATGGTATGGATCCTCGTAATCTATAGACCACACAATGACTTCTAGAAGACAAAAAAATATTGGTATAAATATGTGTTCCATTAATTTATTGACACGCCTATTTACATACTTGTTTTTTATTTAAATTTTTCCCTTTTCTCTTTCAATTCTTTCCTTTTTTCCTTTGGGAAAAAATTCATATTTTGCTCTTCATTCTTGACAAAATGTAAATTGAATTTATTCAATTAGTTTCTTAAAAAAAAAAAACTTAAACATGATTAAATTTAATATGAACCTTTTGGCTATACGAAATATTTAGAAACCTTCAACCATAACTTCCCCTTTTTTCCTTCATTTTTCACTCAATATGAGGACATAATTTAATTTCTTGAAAATTTTACGATTGAATTTTCTAAACCCGAAGCTTTAGTAGTTTATTATATCCTGTTAGTGCATCACATAAAAAAGATTTATTATTTTCTTTCCTCAACACCAATAAAAAGCTATTTTGGTATCTTGCACAATTTAAAAACATTCACGTATTATTTTCCTTTTTCCGCATTACGTCAAATATTAGAAGTAAAGCTTGAAAAAGCTTAATATTATATAAGACTCTATTCGTTTTGCGGAAAATGTACAATTGTGGAAAATGTTTTTCAAGAAACCATTTTTTTGGAAAATGACAATTACGATATTTGGTTGAAACTTGAAAATGAGCTAAAAAATATTTTTTGTCATTTGGTATCAAAAATCTCATTTGGTTTCCTTTGTGCACCGCTTTTAACATTTTTTTTATTTTTGTAAAAAATTGAAATTTTAATTATTTTAATATTATTTTCTTTTTACTATTTCTTTTCTTTTTTCTTCTTCTTCGATCAATTGCTAGCCATGGCGATGGACGACGATTGGCCTGACGCAAGCTCTAGCTTGCTAGATTTCGGTGAGCCAAGCCGAGCCAAGCCGACCTTGGGTGAGACTCCACCTCGCTAGATTTGACTAGCGGACCCTTGCCCAAGCTAGCAAGCCGCCTAGGTTTGCGAGCTAGGCAAGGCTCAAGCCTCACCGACCTTTGGCAAAGTCAGGTGAGTCTTGAGCTTGCTTGTGGCCGGTTGTTGATGGCCATCATGGATGGCGATTGGTCGAGGAAGAAAAAGAAAAGAAAGAAAATAAAATAAAATAATTTAAAAATAAAAATTAAAACCTCAAATTATTTTAAAGAAAAAAAGAAGAAGAAGAGGGAGATGTGTTTGGTGAAAGAAAGTGCTTCGCTTAGTAGTGAAAGAAGGATGATGAAAAATGTTTTCCGCTTTCCCCACTTTTGAAAGTGTTTTTTTCATTGACAAAAAATGTTTTCCTTGATTAATTTATTTTCCATGAATTGAATGATGGAAAATTCAAAAAGCTTTTTTTCTGAATGTTTTTTTTTAAATAAAAAAAATGAATGGAGCCTTAGAGACGTGGTAATAATTTTGATTTGTATTTGTTATCTTTAGGTAGTTTTATTATATAGCCTATTGTTATATGAAGTTGGATTGCGCTTATGTTTGTGGCTGTCGAATTGGGCCAGGCACATGATTTGTATGCAGTATAGTTTTTTGGGGTCGTAAGGGAATTGGTCTGGCCTTTCTCTTTTTTTTTTTTTGATCGAAATATCGTTCATTCATTACTAGCCCACTAAAGGGGCATCTTCAGTTGGAACATCTAAGCATAAGATTGAAATTAAAGGTTGAAGAGGATATGAAAACCAATTACTAGGAAGAGAATTTGCTCGATGGGCTTTAGCGACCCAATCTGCAGCCTTGTTTGTTTCCCGAGGCTCATAGATGATCGAAATTCCTCTAAGCTAGGCCAGTAAACTTTTGCAGTCTTCCACAGTGGACTGGGCCGGCTAAGGGGGCTCTTCAAAACCTGATAAGCAGCGCACAAGGGGTAAGTGATCTGTTGATAGGTCACCCACAGATTAGCTTCAGTCATGGCTTCCATATCAGTTTCGATCTGGCCTTTCTCTTTGGTAGCTACAAAGTTCATTGGATTGCCATAATCCTGCTCATGGCTGTCTCTCCCACATCAGAAATACTCTCCACCTTAATTAGAACGAAAAAAGGAGAAATTATCTATGTTATCCCGCTTACTCTAATATTAGTACAGTCAATATATTATAATAAATTGACGATTAAATATTCATTTGATTTTGTGTTTATTGTTATTGTATAAATTGAAATACAATGTTTCTATTCATCATTCAGTAAGAGTCTTACTAATTACTTAAGATTGGTTTTACTTTTTAGTCGAGTTGCCAAATGTATGCAAGTTACAGAAAAAGAATCGATATACGACAGCTCCTTTATCTATGTTGAATTATTAATGCGAGTCACAAGACTAACACAAATAGTAGTTGTCTGTAAATGTACATAAAGCTAAGATTTCCTTGTATCAAATTGACATAACGAACAAATTCTAAGTCTGTAACTTTGTGACTTGTATGGAATCACAGTTTGTTTTCCCACTTGCTGAGACAAATTGCTTCGCTCACTACATTATTTATTTCACGTAAAAGTGTATAATGTTTTGAAATTCGGCATTAGGTGGAGATTAGCCGAATTGAAGAGGGAAGTCGCAAGTGGATTAAATCTTTACCTTTTCGAGAGATTTGACATCAGGTCTTTTATTTCAAAGGCGTAAATGTCATTCCTTATTATGTCCTTTAGCATATGTATTTTTTCTAACCTAAAGTTTCTTTATTACTAGTCTACGAATAGTGTTTGTGAAGTCTGAATCGAGGGTTCCCTGAACCACATACGATCATTTTTATCACGAAATTATATAGATTCAACGTAGTCAAAACCAAACGTCTTCCACGAGATCTCTCACCATCAATTATGAGAGCCCTGGTTTTCGTGTGTAGAGAAAAATGAGGTACTCTCATTTGTGTGTCGTGCGCAAAAACCGATTCTGTCATGAGCATCTCCAACTCAGCGTTCTGGAATCCTCCAAAAGCTCCATGGCGCTGAGTTGCTTCGCTCGGTCCCTCGCGCGCTTGTGACGTCCGCAGATCTGGAAGGCGTCGGGGGAGGGAAGGGAGAAAGAAATAGAGAATGGGGCCGAGTCTTTCTTGACGGGCTCCCCGTCAGTGGGGCCTTTCTTTCTTACTCTTATTGAACCTCATTTGGTGGGCTGCCCAAGGAAATGGGTCGGCTTAGTGAAGTCTCATCGGTGGGCTCTGAGCTTGGGTTAATGGATCGAATTCAACTTCGAAGTAAACGAAGCAAAATGGGTCCTGTGGTTTAGATCTGAATCGCGGATTTTGGCGACATGAGCTGGGCCAAACTCTTTTTCTTTCTTCTCTTTCATTTATTTATTTCCGTTCCTTTATATTTTTATTTAATATCATTTTTTTTTCCATTCTCGCAAAAAGATGCATAGTTCGCCTATTGACGAAAATTCAGGTGTAAAAAATTACTAGCGGCGAAAAGATCAGTCTCATCAAGTCTCTCGTACAAGAATTAAAAGAGAGTTAAGCGTAGCTACTTTTCAGTCTCGGTACAAGGTCAAAAATGTCATGTTCACAACCTATAAATAGAGGAGATGATACATGAAGGAAGTTGATCACAAAGCATAGTTCCCACCAGTAACATACCGAAAGGAAGCGATTAGCTCGGCAAGCCTTTCAAATTCTGGACTTGAATTGTTCGGCAGCATCTTGCATCTGGAAAATTCCAAACGACATATTTCCTTATTCATAGTAGGCAAACTTTCCAACGAGTCGCAATCAATTAAATTCAACTCTCTTAGGTTTTGTAAGCTGGAAAGATCTGGTAGCTTTTTTAAGGATGGGCAGAAGCATATCCATAAGCTTTCAGCGATTCTAATTGTTCGAGACCTTGTATCTCAACTAGCTTTGGGCACTGGTCAACTCAACATACAAAAGTCGTAGCTTTCTCAAGCTTGGTAAATGGGATGGTCTCTCAAGAAATTGACCCTCCAGTAAGTCAAACCGGCGAAGGTTCTCCAACTGTCCAAGCGCATCCGGTGGAATTTCGGTTAAGCACGACCTCCAAATTGCAAAATGGAACAAATATTTGAAGGTGTGAAGGTTTGACCATTCATCTGTGGACTCAAGATCAAATAACGACAGCCTCTCAATTTTGGGTGGACCCCGATCAAGAGATTGAAAGGTGGAGCTTGGTAATCGGAATACCACGAGTTCGGTAAGGGTACTTGCAAAGTCAGCGGGTAACGCGGTCATTTCCAAACGGTCTAATGACAACTCATGCAACCTAGTTAGCCTCCCAATCCACTGCAAATCTCAAGCTTGGCATGCGTTTAGGGGTGCATGAGGCATACCAACATATCCACGATGACCAAAATCGAATAAATGCAGAGCACGTAAGTCGGTCAGGTTTGATACATCCGGAATCCTCTGTAATGCTGAAGATGAAATGACCAAACGTGACAAACTTGTAGGAAGCTCCGGCAGTTGTCGAAGCTCCTCACAACCACCCATACTCAATCTTGTAAGTTGAGAAAGCAGACTAATACTTGGTGGCACCTCAGAAATATGGGTTGCTGATAAATTTCACTCTTTCAAAGATGATAGCTCCCCAATTTCCATTGGAATTTCTCCCTCCAGAAATATGCAAATTGAAGCATCTAATTCTTCAAGCTTCTCCAACATCCCTATCGTCTTAGGAAGCTTTCTTAATTTACATCTTTCCATGTCTCGAATCTCCAATCTCTTAAGCTCTCTGATTGAATCAGGCAGCTCAATAATGTTTGTGGACAATATAATCAACTTGACTAGATTTTTCAATTTCTTAATTGACTCTGGAAGTTTCTCTACAAATGAATTACATAAAAGACAATACTTGAAGACCAGGTATCTCTCCAATTGCATCCAAAAGTTCAAGGAGTGCAAGATTTTCCATCCTTAGTGTTGATAGACGCTTTAGATTACCCAATGAGTCTAGCCATGATTGACGTCCCATGCCTAGATTGAGCATGGTTTGAGCTCCCTTAAGCACTCACAAAAGAATATGCCCCTTAATTTCCAAGTGCTTTAAATGCTGCAGCATAGTAATGGATGGGTCAATTTCAACTAACCTATGACAATTCTCGATGACGAGTCTCTCCAAAGTAAAGGATGTAGAGAAGTTAGGTGTCTTGATCAACCTTCTACAACTCATGAGATGTAGAGCTCTTAACCTGCATTTTCCCTGTAAAATTACTCATGCAAGAATGTATAAAGACTGTCTAATTTACTATGCCCAAGGAAAAAGAGTAAATGTAAGTAGCTTGTATCACACGATGATCATGCCATGATTTGGCCCCATCCACTCCATTCATCTGTAATGTCAGATTCTGAGATTTTAAGGACAATCAAATTGCTTGGAGAGAAGTTTGTAGCTTGAAACTCCGGAGGACAATTTTTCCAAGAGAGCCATCTTAGCTCCAAGAGGGGATTTTGGAAGTCCCCTACAAAGTTTCCTCCATCCAATTTGAGGAACCTTAAGTTTACTAGCCTTGAAATGTCTTCACTTGTAAAATTGCACACTTGAGATTGTCTCCCTAGTTTGAGTGCTACTATTTCTTTGGTTCCTTATTAAAGGAAATTAGAGCTCAATTAGCCTAAGCTTTGGAGAACATAAGAAAAGGGTCCATGAATTTAGGGAAAAATGCCAAAAAACTCCTAAGCCTTTTGTCTTTATGCCAATTTAGTCCTAAACCTTGGTGCCGATTTAGTCTTAAACATTTTTACATTATGCCAATTTAGTCCTTTTCGGCCAATTTAGGCTGGATTTTGCTGACTAGATGATGGTCGGCTGACGTGGCTTGATTGGCGCTGACGTGGATAACTTTTAATAATATTTTAATAATTTTGAATTTTTTTCTTTTATTTCTTTATTTCTTCTTCTTTTTTCTTCTCCTCTTCTTACTCCAGCTCGTCGCTGAACCTCGGTGATCGGCCAGAGGTGACGCTCGGCGAGGTTGAGGTCAACCTCGTTGGCCACCTTGCTAGTGGCCATGAGGCCACCCTCGAGGCCTGGGTGGCGAGGCTCACCCATGGCTGGCGAGGGCGAGCCCCGCCAGCTCGACACAAGGAGGCTTGAGCTGGCCTCGCGCTGAGTTGGTGGGGCTTGCCCTCGCTAGCCATGGGCGAGGCTCGACCCTTGCTAGATCCGGTGAGGGCGAGCCTCGCTGCCCAGGCCTCGAGGGCGGCCTTGCGCCGGGTGGGCGAGGCTCACCTTCGCTACCCATGGGCGAGGCTCGACCCTCGCTGGACCTCCGCAACCGGCCAAAGAAAACAACTGGTGACCGGCTGGAGGAAGAAGAGGAGAAGAAAAAAAATAAAAAATAAAAAAAATAAAATAATTAAAATATTATTAAAAGTTATCCACGTTAACGCCAATCAAGCCACATCAGCTGGCCGGTGTCTAGTGCGCAAAATCTGGCCAAAATTAGCCGAAAATGACTAAATCGGCATAACGTAGAAATGTTTATGATTAAATCGGCACAAAAAAAAGGTTTAGGATTAAATTGACACAAAAACAAAAAGGTTTAGACTTTTTTGGCACTTTTCCCATGAATTTAACATAAAACAGTTCTTTATCTTGGTAAAAGGCTAGGAGGGATAATAATGGAGCTACCTCTCCAAGATTTAGATAAGGGTCTCGCACCCTTTATGTAATGTTTGGGTTGAGTGTTACTTATTCAATTTGCCCATAAGTGTATGAGCCTATCGAGGTGGCAAATACCTAATACACAAGTTGACAAAGATTCGCTTATGCATTACTTGAACTTGTGACCTTATCGAAGATAGTGTGACCTTTTTACTACTAAGCTACCATGTTCTGTGGTAATCTAACACGATACCGACCTATATTCTACACTAAGTGAAAAGTAGAACTTTGATCAATACAATACCTCTTTCTTTTGAATAACATCCATGGGTACGATGGTACACCATATTCAACTCTGCTCTCCAGGATTTTTTATGCTCTCTCTATGAACAAGTTCCCTTCCTAAATCTTTGAGTTGGTCATGCATCCAAATGTTATCATTCTTTATTTTTATTAGAGACTTATTAATAAGAATTGGGATGGCTTCATTGGGATAAAGTTGACAAGCACTCCACATAGAAATTGAATCACTTCTTTGTTCGCCGGCCATGTGACATGCAATGTCAAGGAAGATTTATTTCTGCTCATATTCCAACATGTCATAACTTACCTTCAATACCTCCTGAACTTCTTTGTGAAGCTTTTTCTTCAGCTTGGCTAATACATCATCGCATACTTCTTCACTTTCCAAGTAAAGTGAGGATTCGATGACCACAAGAGACAGTGGAAGTCCACCAGTGATTTTCACAATTTCTCTTGTTATTTTATCATATTCACATGGAGGAGCGTCGCTCTCAAATGCATATCTGTTGAAAAGTTGGATAGCATGATTCTCATCCATCTCCTTCATTTCATAGAAGTAATAAACCTTAGGATGCCTTGAGGCATTATTCTTGTTAATTCTGAAAATACTATTCCCTAGTTGTCACAATAATTCTACTTCCTAGACCGAACCATTCGCACTTCTTTGCTAGCTTCACAAGCTGGTCCCTTTTATCCAAATTATAAAGAACAATAAGAACTTTTTTGTGGTGGCATTTGCTTTTAATCACGTTGATCCCAAAGTTGGTATCATGAACCTTTAAGGATTTAGACTTGAGGATGTCAGATAATAATTTTTTTTGCAATTTCACAATTTTACCTTGCTGCGAAAATTGTGAATTGTCTGACAAGAAACTGCATCCATCAAATTGAGAAGCGATTTGGTTAAAAGAGTTGTCTTACTGATTCCGCCCATGCCGTGTATTATGACAAACCGCACATCCAAAGAGTCTTCACCTAATGTATACATCACGTTTTGTACATGATAATCGATTCCCGCTAAATGATCAGGCACTACTCGAGCTCCTCTCGCCAATCTCAATGAAACCTCATCAGTAAAAAGTTTTATAAGTTCCCTTGGCTGCCACACAAGAAATCGAGATTGAGTACTAACATTAAGGACATTAAGTTCCAGGATATTCTAATGTGAAGTCTGAGTTCATAATAGTGGCGGAAATAGAACTTTTTACCGAGCGGCCCAAACGAATCAAGGCCAAGATATCTTTTTTAAACACACAGATGTATCTTATCTTTTTTTTTTTGGTCAAATGTTTTATTTTTTATTTTTGGTCCAGATGTATCTTATCTTTTTACATTGAGAAAGGAACAAAATTATGCAGACAGAAAGAGAGCACAAGATTGCTAGCAAAGCTACCAAGTCAAAAACACAACAAATCAAAGGCGTGACGATTGAAATACATTCACAGCAAAATAACCACATTGAAATACACCGTCATCCTTGACTAATGCAAGCGTGACGATTTATGCTGTGAACAAAACAAATTCGTGGAAATTTAAACCACCTAAAAATATATATCGAACTAGCCATAACATTACTCTTTTGTTGCAATTTCGGTCCTTGCATTTGCTTTGCGGAAAATCGCCTATTGGAAAATATTATTTCTTCAAATTACTCTTTGTTACTTATCACTTAGAAAGATTAGTCCGCAGATAATATTGTCATTATCCACAACAATTTATATATAAAAATTATTTTTTGATGATAAAAGTATTTTCAATTAATTGATGTCCCATATTAAAAATTATTTTTAAGAGAGTATTTTCTAAATCATAATAGAAAAATGTGCTAATCATAGTCCCTGTCACAGTTATTGATCATTTTGTGGCTATAGCTCTATATACATATCAACTCCAAGAAATCAGAAATAATTTTTTCTCTCTTCTTTGTGAAGATATGCTAGAGGAATGAAGTATATAGTCTTATTGAAAAGCTCTTGAAACTCTCTGACCCTCTATCTCTGCAGTGCCATCCTTTGATTGAAGCAACCTCTATTAGAGCCACCTTCCACTGTTGCATTTCATCGTAGCTGAATTTGTCTTCATGCCTTTTCAAGGCATCAACGTATAATCCAGTTCTGAGCTTAACATCACAAGGATCAACATCAGAAAAAATGGGAATAATCACTTTGTCTGTCAATCTTCTCGAGCATTCTACCATGTGGGTGAGTTTGTGAAGGCACATTGCACTAGATGCATAGTTTATGGAGAAGATGGGCACATAAATTTTGGAGCCATTGATTGCACTCAAAAGCTCTTCTCCAATCTTTTTCACCTTTTCAGATCTCTTCATTGTGTATGAAGACGCGAATCCCAACTCCATTCAGGGAGTGATAGAGGTAATCGGTGAAATTAAGGCGAGTGTCTGGTCCTCTAAAATTCAAGAACACCTCAAATTCAGCTCCGAGCGGCTTATCACCCACACTTATTGAAGAGGACATTGTTGTGTCAGAGTCCTTTCTCTTCATCGCCACCAACGCCATTTGCTAAGTTGAACTACTTCTCCTGTTTACGATTCTTCCTAGTCTGATCAGCGATTCCCGGAGAGAATGTCGTCTGTGAAAGCTCAAGAGTAAAGAGTACTAATTACGCTTGCTAGGAGAATGTCAGAGAAAGACTTTGACTCTTGTGGGACAAGATTCCCAAAGAAAATAATGGCACTCTCGTACTGGCCATAGAAGATAAAATTCCACTAACAAAAGAAGACATTTAGGCTCTATTTATTTCATGAAAAATGAATACTTAGAAAAATATTTTTTTAAAAAGTGATTGCTTAATGAATAAATGAAAAGTATTTTCATTCTCCACAAAAATATTTAGATATAAATTGTTGTTGAAAATGAAATATTTTCATTAACTAGTTATTTTAAATAATACAAATGATCATTTTTAGGAAAATATTTTTCATTAATTAAGTATTGCCAAAGCTGAGAGATGATGCACCAGAATGGTAGAGGTGGGTGCGCAGAAGAATAAGAAGATGGTGGTGACTCAGCACTTGGAGTGGCCTATGGAATTAGTGAGGGGATTGAGATTTTTATGATTATTTTAATCAAATCAATTTGATTCAAATTCATAAATAAATATAGAAATAATAAAAAAAAGTCTAGAATAAATTTACATTAAAAATATTAATCCACTATTTGTTAATATCATTAATTATTTTAATTTGACTAATTCAACTCCATTTATATAATCCATAAAATTTGTAGGCAAAAAAAAAAAAAGTAATCCACATTTTGGAATCGTATGTCAGAGCGTGTTGGAAGAGAAGAGAAAAAAACAAATTTGGGGGATGAATTGTGTGTCACAAAAAGTGAGAGTTAAAAGAAAAGAAAAGACTAGATTTTTCTTCTTTCTCCATTTATTATTTTTATTATTTTTATTTAAATTAAAATTTGACCCGTGCATATTGAAATTACATGTTGGAATTTCAAACTCACATATCGAAAATTTGGACTCGCGTGTCGAAGTATATCGAGAGAGTTGACTAGGTGTTGGAAAATCCAATACTTGTTGATCGAGCATAGAGTGTCAAACTGTTCGACGCGACATGAAGGTTCCCAAAAAGTGTCAATGCTTCATACGTCACAAATTTACTAGTTTATAGTTTTTTTGTGATCAAAATATTAATTTATGATAAACTTTTCATAAGTGTACTAGTTCAGGGCTAATAGGTTTGGGAGAGGAATTGACAGAACAAAAATGACTCCAAGTTGATGGGGGCATTAACAACGTTTAGAGGGAGCTATCTCAAAGGGTCAAAATTTTGCAGCGTGATAGGAAAGGCATCGGTTGCTACCAAGAGAATTTTCCAAGTCCGATGCATGGGTTGCCGGGCTTGGAAAACTAGTCATGATAGGATCATGTATGGACTTAGGTTATTCGTAATGTGATGGATACAAATTATCATACGTTGCAAAATTGTTATGTGAGCTTGTGTTTATTTTTTTGGGTCCATACATTTTTTTTTAGCATGATTGGCTTGACGCCATATATTTAGAACTATGGAATACTTGCTATTTACCAACATATGCATCGAATTACTTCAAAGAGGGTTTTGAGAAAATATTACATGGTCTATACACCATAAAGACCAAGCTTGTCTTTATGGTGTATAGACCAAGCTTGTCTTTATCATTATTCATGTGGGCCTTACAGTGAGACCCGCATATTTAATGTATTAGATGGTATGGATCCACGTAGTCTACAGACCATACAATAACTTCTTGAAGACATAAAATGTTGGTATGAATATGTGTTCCATTAATTTATTGACACGCCCGGCTATGTCTTTTCTTTTAATTATGAACTTTTCTCCTTCATATCTTTCCTTTTCCTTTGAGGGATAATTCATACTTTGCTCTTCATTCTTGTTGAATATAATTTGTACTTAATTCTTAGAAAAAAATTAAACGTAATTAAATTTAATATGAAATTTTTTGTTATACAAAATCTTTAGAAGACTTTCATACATAACTTCTTTTTTTCTTCATTATTCACTCTATATGAAAAAAAGAAATTAATTTCTTAAAAAATGTCCGATTGAATTTTCTAAACCCTAACTTTTAATAATTTATTATATTATCTTAATGCATGACAAAAAATATTTATGATTTTCTTTCCTAACAACAATATGTTGGGATCAACGAAAAGAAAAACCATTTTAAAAAGGATTAATATAACTAAAAACCCCAAGCTGGTACCCTTCTGACTAATTTTTGTCAAACTAATTTTTTAAACACCAAAATTCTTAAATTGGTACATCTATGACAATTTTATTATGAGCTAATTTTTTAACAACCAATAATTTCAAACAAGTACATTTGTGATAAATTTACTATCTATTAATTTCTATTGAATTGAATTAATACCATGCAAAACTATAATACATTTGTGATAAACGGAAGATAAAACCCTAAACTGATATAATGTCAATTGTCATATATCATCCAACTCAGCAATATGGCGATAAAATTCAAAGAAAACTAATGAAGGGTAAATTTGTCATGAGTTTACTAATTTAGGGATTTTTTGTGGTAAAAATATTAATTTGAAATAAATTTATCATAAGTATATTACTTCGGGAATTTTCGTGATATTAATCCCTTTTAAAAACTTGCACAATTTGAAAACATTCATGGTTTATTTTCCCTTTTTCTACATTACATCAAATATTAGAAGTAAAGCCCAAGTAAACTTATTATTAACTAAACCTAACCTAATATTAATATAAATAAACCCTTCCACAAATTGATAGTTTTTTTTTTTCCGATTTTTCATCTTTTAAGAATTTCTAAATCAATATTGTAATATTATATAAAAAATAGAAAAAATCTCATAAACTAATTGTAAAATTAAAAATGAGCTAAGCTTAAGCGTTGGCTGCTTGTATAGACCTTATCAAATCTCAAAATTTCCAAACATTTGTAGCATGTATGCAACAAACTAGGATTCTCTCAGACTAATAGGCCTCGGCCAATCACAACTCTAGGTCGATGGGGGCATTGACTCCGTTTAGAGGGAGCTATCTCATAGGGTCAAAATTGTGCAGTGTGATAGGAAAGGCATCAGTTGCTGCCAAGGGAAGTCTCTTCACGGATTGTTGGAGTTGGGAAGCTAGTCATGATATTATCATGTACGGACTTAGTTTATCCCAATGCAAATTTGGTATGCAAGCTTGTGTTTATTTTTATGGGTCCATACATTTTTTTTTTTAACGTGATTGGGTCGATGTCATATATCTAGTACTATGGAATATTTGCTATTTACCAACCTATGCAAGGAATTGCTTCAAAGAGGGTCTTAAAAAAAATATTATACGGTCTATACACCATAAAGACTAAGCTTGTCTTTATCATTATTCATGTGGGCCTACAGTGAAACTCGCATAATTAATGTATTAGATAAGGTGGATCCATGTAGTCTATAGACTACATATTATCTTCAAGAAGACATAAAATGTTGGTATGAACATGTATCCCATGAATTTATCGACATGCCCAATTATGTATTTTCTTTTAATTCTGATCTTTTCTCTTTCATATCTTTCCTTTTCCTTGGGAAAAACTTCATACTTTGCTCTTCGTTCTTGTTGAATGTAATTTGTACTTAATTCTTAGAAAAAAATTAAACGTAATTAAATTTAATACGAACTTTTTGGTTATACAAAATCTTTAGAAAAATTTCATCCATAACTTCTTTTCTCTTCATTATTTACTCTATATGAAATAATAAATTAATTTCTTAAAAAAAATTTCTGATTAAATTTTTTAAACCCGAACTTTTAGTGATTTATTTTATTCTATTAGCGCACCATGAAAAAATATTTATGATTTTCTTTCCTAACAACAATATGTTGGGATCAATGAAAAACTATTTTAAAAAGGATTAATACAATGCAAAACCCCAAACTGGTATATTTGCGATTAATTTACCTTATACTAATTTTTTAACTACCAAAGATCTTAAATTGGTACATCTGTGATAAATTTTCCATAAACTAATTTTTTGATAATAAAAAACCCTAAACATGTACATTTATGACAAATTTATCATTTATTAGTTTCCATTAAATTAGATTAATATCACGAAAAACTATGGTACACTTGTGACAAACGGAAAATAAAATCCTAAACTAATATAATTGTTAATTGTCATGTGTCATCCAACTCAACAATTTAATGGTAAAATATAAAGAAAATTAATGACAAATAATTTTGTCATGGGTTTACTAGTTTGGAGGTTTCTAGTGGTCAAAAGATTAATTTAAAGTAAATTTTTCGCAAGTATACCATTTCAGGGATTTTCGTGATATTAACCCATTTTAGAAACTTGTACAATTTGAAAACATTCACGATTTGTTTTCCTTTTTCTACGTTAAATCAAATATTAGAAGCAAAGCCCAAGTAAACTTATTATTAACTAAAACTAACCTAAGATTTATATAATAAACCCTTCCACAAATTGATAGTTTTATTTCGATTTTTCATCTTTTAGGAATTTCTAAATGGGTATTATAATATTATACTAAAAACAGAAAAAAAATCACATAAACTAATTAAAAAATTAAAAAAAGACCTAAGCTTAAGTATTTTAGAACTAAATTGGCCGCTTGTATAGAACTCGTCAAATCTCAAAATTTTCAAAACATTTGTAGTAGTACGCAACAAACTAGGATTCTCTTTGACTAACAGGCCTCGGCACGACATTCATGGAGCAATCATGACTCCAAGTCGATGGGGGCATTGACTACATCCGGAGCGAGCTATCTCGTGGCGTCAAAATTGTGCATTGCGATAGGAAAGACATCAGTTGCTGCCAAGAGAAGTTTCCAAGCCAGCTTCATGGGTTGTTGGGGTTGGGAAGCTAGTAATGATACGATCACGTATGGACTTAGTTTATGCGTGATGTGATGGATACAAATAATCACCTAATGGAAAATTGGGATGCAAGCTTGTGTTTATTTTTATGGGTCCATACATTTTTTTAAACGTGATTGGGTTGATGCCGTATATTTAAAACTATGGAATACTTGCTATTTATCAACGTATGCATGGAATTTCTTCAAAAAGGGTTTTGAAAAAAATATTATATGGTCTACACACCATAGTTAATATATTAGATAATATGGATTGATGTAGTCTATAGACCACACAATATCTTCTAGAAGACATAAAATGTAGGTATGAATATGTGTTCCATAAATATATTGGCATGCCTAGTTATGTATTTTCTTTTAATTATGATCTTTTCTCTTTCAGATATTTCCTTTTTCTTAGGGAAAAAATTCGTACTTTGCCCTTCATTATTGATAAATGTAAGTTGTACTTAACTTCTTAGAAAAGATTGAACTTAATTAAATTTAATATGAACTTTTTGGTTATACAAAATCTTTAAAAAAACTTCCATCCGTAACTTCTTCATTGTTCTTCATTATTCATTCTATATGAAAAGAAAAATTAATTTCTTAAAAAAATTCTGATTGAACTAAACCCGAACTTTTAATAATTTATGTTAGGATTAATATCACAAAAAACCTTACTAGTTTCCATTAAATTTTATGGTTAAATTATTGAGTTAGATAATACGTGCAGCTGATGAGTATACTAGTTTGGGGTTTTATATTCCGTTTGTCATAGGTGTACCAGTTTATGATTTCATTATATTAATCCAATTTAATAGTTAACAGGGGGTAAGTTCATCGCAAATGTATTAATTTAAGGCATTTGTGATCAAAAAATTAATTTATGGTAAATTTGTCATAAACATACTAATTTTGTGTTAAATTTGTTTGTGATAAATTTGTCATACATGTACTAGTTTGGAGTTCTTCTGGTATTAACCTTTTATACATGACAAAGAAAGATATATCATTTTTTTCCCAAAAGAGTTAATGCAATGAAAAACCACAAACTAGTATAATTACGATAGATTTACCCAAAATTAATTTTTTAACTACTAAAAACCCCAAATTGATAACCTACGAGAAATTTATCTCAAAATAATTTTTTAACAACCAAAAGTCCTAAACTAGTATATATGTGACATATTAACTGTCCATTAGTGTCCACTAAATTGGATTAATGCCACCAAAAACACAAAATGGTACACATGTGGCAAACATATGGTAAAATCCTAAATTAATATACAATAATTTGATTGTAAAATTTAAAAGAAATTAAAGGAGGGAAAATTTATCACAAGCCAAGTAGCACTGACAATGAGATGCTACACCCGACATGACACAATACAACATGCTGACATATTAATTCTCAAAAAATAGAAAATTCCTACATGTGAAAACACGTTATATATTATATGTATATTTTAGTATATACATGATAATTATCATTTTTATAATTATTTTAAACAAATCATTTTATTCATATTCATAAATAAATACATAAATAAATAAACAAATAAGAGTATAGAATAAATTTATTCTAAAAATATTAATCTATCATTTGTTAATATCATTCATTATTTCAAATTGAGAGGGAGAAAAAAAAGTAGCCCATATTTTGGACTCACATGTCAAAGCGTGTCAGAAGAGGAGAAAAAACAAATTTGGAGAGTGAGTTGTGTGTCACGGGAAGTGAGAGTCAGAAGAGAAGAGAAAATTCGATTTTTCTTCTTTCTCCCTTTATTATTTTATTATTTTTTTATATATTTACATTTTGACATCCCATTTATTAAAATTTTTAATATTTGCCCGCGTGTGTTGGAATTTCAAACTCGAATATTGAAAATCTGGACTCAGTTACCAGATTTTCCAATAATTGTTGACCAAGTATCCAAAAGTATCGGAGAATGTCACACTCCAATGTGACACAAAAGTTCTAGGAGAGTGTCAGTACTTCCTATGTCACAGGTTTACCGGTTTGCAGTTTTTTGTGGTAAATTTTTTACAAATATACCGGTTCAAAGTTTTTTGTTGTTGCTGCGACCTACCCCTCGGGGGGAGGGAATATGTTTAGGGGTATTGCCTAAAGGATGGACCTAAGGCCCATCATTAAGCGTGGGCTCTTCCAAGCACATACCTCGTGTGATATTGGGGTATTTTTAGGAACTTTGCAATAATGAGTCACCACTAACCTATTGGAGTCAGCTAGAAACCAAGTGAGGCATGGGAGAGTACCTCACTTTTCTACACAACTAAAACATCTAGGGTCGATGACTTGATTACACTAATTAACCAATTAGTGCCCTTTCGATACTTAATCTTGTTTATTTTAAAAGAAAATGTTTTTGTTAGACAATTTGGATTTATTTTATACCTATCCACTAACATGTGAGGTGATCATGCGGGTACATGATTATTATAGTAACAATTTGCAACCAAAATCCTAATTGCGGTAAACTTTAACATGTGCAAATTAAACATTCGCAAACGTAATTAAATATGCAAATTAAACATGTAATATGATCGATATACGAGCAAATAAATGCCTAATTATACTAAGAAGGCAAGACATGACAATTTCCAACCAAACCCTGCATTTTTTAGATTTTGGATTTTCTTTTAAATATATATTTTTATTTTTTGTAAAAAAAATATATTGTTTTAGGCGAACCGGGTCAGGTCTAGTTTGACTCAACCTAGGTCTAACCCGGTTGGGTGGGCCGGTCAAACCTTGTCACGCCCCGAACCCCGAGACACGTGAAACAACCCGCCGTGGTCGTGTAAATGTGACATTCCCAGGTAGTGTCGCCGACCCCAATTTACCTTTTTAATGCGCAAGCGGAACGTACTAAGAAAACCCCTTACAAAAGCATACGGGATAGGAACATCAGGAACATCAATTCAAAATCAAACAACATACTTTCATACATCATCATCATTACAAAGTTTACGAACATCAACAGGATCCAGAGACTATGCACCAAAAATGGGTCAGGGTTTATGTGCAGCAAAAAGGGGTCAGCCTACACAACATGGATCAGCCCACCAAAAAGAGGAACAGTCCTACTAGTACTAATCGGACTCGCTCGGCGATCCTACTTCCTCCACCACTGACAACGCTGGGTCCGAAGACGATGGGTCATCCACCCTACCATCAGGAAGGTCAGCTACACCCTCACCCAGGATAGCATCCATCATGGTCAGCGGAATATCAAAGCTGTCAAGTGGACCAATCCTAAAGCCATTGGCCCCAAAACGGAACCAAGCCCTATACCTATGGGTAACATCTTCCATCTCCTGGATCCATACAGTAGTCCTGATCAACTCGTAGACCCAATGGCTCCCATGATCAGGAAAAGTGTGCACCTGCTCAATAATCTGCACTGGGATGCCATTCTTCTCTGGGGGTCCCGCCATCTACGGTCCTGTAATATTTTCCCCAAACTGGGACGAGACTTTGTCTCAGCAAGTTCACCCCTCTTAAACCCCTATTAGAAAGTAAATACGCCCCAAAGTAGCTTAGCCACGACATCAAGAAGACTTACCTCGTCTTAGCCCTCATCTGCAGGTTAGCACAATTTATATAATTCAACAATGTGAAATTCTAATAACTCAACAACGGAAGTACAATCACATCATCAGAACAGCTCAATCACGGGGATCGTTTCATGCGATCAATCGACTCGGTCGATTACATGTCATTCTAGTAAATCAATTACTGCTCCCAATCTCGACCCTATAGGAAGGTTTAATAACCAGTGGCAATCACGGCCCCACTCGGCACGACCTGCAATTAGGTGGTAGTTCACGGCCTCATTAGGCACGACCTCTTATAGGTGGTCCATCACAGCCTCACTGGGCACGACCTCTAATAGGTGGTCAATCACGGCCCCATTAGGCACGACCTCTCTTAGGTGGTTCATCACGACCCTATTAGGCACGACCTCTCATAGGTGGTTCATCACGGCCCTACTAGGCACAACCTCCAATAGGTGGTTAATCACGGCCCCATTGGGCACGACCTCTAATAGGTGGTCAATCACGGTCAATCTCTCATCCATTTCAACACTCGGATTTTATAAAGAATCCCTATCTATCGCAATCACACTCAATTTGCCACAATTAATCATCAAATTCAAATTCTACAAGCACAGCAATGATCGGCACAAAATTCTGAGCAACTAGGGTCAAAATAAATTTTTCGATTTTTTTTATATAAATAATATTCTAATGAATTTCGGAATAAGATATATTATTAAATAATCCAACAATTTCGAAGCATTTATTTAAATCATAAATAAACTCCTTTAGGTCACATCAAGGTTTATTTTAAAAATAAACACACTTAACCATTAAACTAAACACCATTTACTTTAATTAATTACCTTAATATAATCCATAACTAATTAAGCCAATTTATCCACCTAACCTCAATCAACTTAAGTTAAACATACTTAGGGCATCATTAACTCGCTAATTGCGGATTAGTGAGGTAAGCTCACCGGAATCACTTTCCGACGAGTCTTCAGCGAAGAGCACGACGACGCCGACGACAAACCTACACGGATCAAGACCAAATGAGCACTAAAAGGGGACCAAAACGAGCTTGGAAGGAACTAGATCTTGCTGGTTTTTCTAGCACTAACCGAGCTTGAGAGATGGAGGAATGGCGGTTGAACGGTCGGGGAAAAAGGCGGAGAATGACCGGCGGAGGAAGCTTGGGTTCGGGGCGGTGGCTTACGGTGACGGACGGCGGCGGCGGAGCTTCGGCGACGATGAGCAACAGGCGGCTTGGAGCTGCGACGGTCGGGACTCGCGGCGGAGACGGAGGCAAGGCGGCTCGGCGCGAAACAGAACGGCGAGCGGTCGCGCACGGGCGAGCGGCGACGACGGACTCCGGCGGCGAGCGACGAACGGCGACGACGTGCGGGCGACGGGGCGGACGAAGCTCGGCGGTTTCTGCTGGTTCTCTCCTTCGGTTTTCCCTCCCAATCTCTCTCCTCTCAAGCTTGAAGATGATGGAGACAAGGGGGGAAGTGACATCCCCACTTTTGGTGAGCCAATTGGCTTGTGACACTTGTCAAGCTCTCCTTGAATTTGGCCTCCACCATGACATCACCTGCTGATGTCATTCTCCACTAATTCAAATCCTCCATAACATTTTCCAATAGGTTCACTTTCAATTCCGCCGGGGTCCAAGTTCTTGTACATTCAATTACTTCACTTTCCATCAATTCTCTTCTAATTGAGTCCAAATTAAGGTCCACAAAAATTATCCCATGATCCTAATAAGATGCATGACATGACCGAGCTTCTGACTTCTAAATTCAATCTCAATTTTTTTTTTTTCGGTTGAATTCAATCTGGTGCGATTTCAGCGCGCTTAATCCACTGAGTGGCTTTTAGGGAAATTTTCTTGCATCCGACCCGAGGGTGATCAGTCCCCAAGTCCGACGCGGTAAAATTCCTTAATCACCTCACTCAATAGACTAGTTCCCTCGTGAGTGGCCAACTCTGAGAGATGAACTATATGCACAATTGAATTGCCCGACTCAATTGACTGAAAATAAAATTGAGAAAAATCGGGATGTCACAAACCTGCTTGGGTCCGGCCCATTTGGGGCCCGGTTAGTCAACTCACCCGAAAAGGGCTAAGCCCAACTAGCCTTGGTCAGGCCTTCATTCAAATGAGGATTGGGCCCAACCAACGAGCCCAACTCCCATTTTAAAAATTGGCCCTACGCAGGCCCAAACGAAAGGGGCCGAGTGGGCTAGATTTGTAATATGACCGAGCTTGGCCCTTGACCTTGTTTCGCGACAGGGGACAACGATGGCGTGCGACACAAGTGGCCGCTCCGGCTGGGGCTACGATGGTGCCACCACGACTAGGCGGGCAGGGGTAACCCTCAACCTCTAAGGTCGGGGGTTTCGACAACTGTGGCGAGGACCATCTTGGGGTGGGCTCCGACGATGGTGTGTATGGGGACATGGGACCCTGTTTTTCCTTGGCTTCGGCAATGCAGGTTCGAGGAGCTCGACCTAATTGACGTCCAGAAGGGAGAGAGGGAGAGATGGAAAGAGAGAGAGAGAGAGAGAGGTGGCAGAGGCTCTAAACAACAAATCCAAGGGCGGGCTTTAGTCAGGCAATTCATCAAATAGGTGGAGGGCAGTGTTGAATCGAGAGGTTTTCGGCGTAATCGAGACTTGAGTGCTAGTCAAGAGGGTTAACGAGGTGTGCCAGGACGATAAGACATGTAGTGGGGACGAGTGGTGGACTGGAGCTCGCTCGAAACGGTCGGGGGAGCTTTAGCCAGCTTGGTAACACACTACGCACATAAGATGTTTGATGGAATGCCTACCTGGATTCTAGGGAGATAGCGGTGGTCGGTGTCGGTCGAGAGGCTCACCGACGACGACTGGACATTTTGGAGATTCCTCCTCTCCTTAGTCGCCTTCACTAGCTCCCTCCTCCCGCCATTCTCCTCATTTCGCTCTCTCTCCCCCTCGATTCCTCATTCTTTGTCTTGTTTTGCTCTTTGGTTTCCCCCTTTTCGGTTCTACCTCCCCCCCCCTCCTTCTCCTCTGGTTGCAATCTCCCTCTTCTCCTGCTCCTATCTTCTGCCTCAGCTCTCCTGTCTTTTCTCCATACTCCTTATTTTCTATAGGTTTTTGGGCATGAAGATGGCTAGAGGAGGGAGAAGGTTGGGGCGCGGGCCGGGCTAAAGGGAGAGGGAAGCTGGGTTGGGCCTGCAAGTGTGAGAGAAAAAAGGGGAGAGGCAAGTTGGGCTGAGGCCGGATTTGGCCTAACCCAGCCCCCTTCGTGTTCTCTTTTTTCTTTTTTGTTGTTTATTTTTTTATTTTTTCGTTTAAAAATAAGTGTTAACAGCTGCCCCTTTTTGAATATAGACTCGAAAATGTTGCATTTAAAGACAAAAGACACCTAAATTATTTCGGTGGTAGAAAGATCCTAAGTGCATAGGCTCGCACTAGGTCGAGCTATGAAAGCGTGTTGTGTCGATAAAAGGAAGAAAGACCTCGGGCTATAGAAGCATGCCATGTCATACGACAAAAGAGAAATCCCGAGTTACAGAAGCACGTTGTGTTATAGGAAAGAGAGACTTCAGGCTACAAAAACATACTGTGTTATAAAAAGAAAGAGAGAAGAGACCTCGTGCTATAGAACCACATCGTGTCATAAGAAAAAAGAGAGACTCCGGGCTATAGAAGCACGCCGTTTCATAGGAAAGAGAGACTCCGAGTTACAAAAGCATGACGTGTTATAAAAAAGAAAAAGAAAAAAAAAAAGAGAGAGAGAGAGAGAGAGAGAGAGAGAGAGTAGATTATGAGCTACAAAAGCATGCCATGTTATAAAAAAAGAGAGAGACCCTGGACTATAAATGCACATCATGTCTTAAGAAGAAAGAGAGATCCTGGCTATAGAAGCACACAGTGTCATAAAAGAAAAAAAAAATGGCATCCTATTATTTGGCGCTGGCAACCAAGAAAAGCAGTAGAGCATCCACAACCTTGAACCTAGCCCTATTTTTTCTTCCCTTCTCCGTCATTTTTCAGATAAACCAGGAGATACCAGAAGTAAAAAGACTAAGCCAAGAGAAAAAGGCGAATGAAGAAAGGGGTACGGTGGAAACTCACCATTACTTTGGGTTCTTGAAAAGATGGCTGCGGCTGAATCTGCAGACAAGAGAGAGCAGGAAGCCATTCTCTTATTTCCTCACTCTGACGGACCAATTGCGGCGGGTCAAATGTCTAGAGCCAGAGAGCAAAGGACAGTGAACAATCGTGCTATAATCAAAGTCCTCTCTGCCTCTGAGACACCGGTGAGATACGAGTCTTTTGCCAGATTTGGGCCTCATCGAGGAATTAAATGTTGACTTGAGCTCTTCACTTTTAGGGTCAAGGTGGTCACATTGCTGCCAGCGGCCGCTATTTTCATTGTAGAGTAATAAATGAACATGGATTCTTGTCCCATCCGATGGATACGATAATGTAATGTATATTGGGAAAATGCTGAGGGGACTGTCTCCATAGGACGACAGAGACACGATCAAAGCTCAGCCACGAGACTTTTCTTGAGGAAACCAGTAAACTTCCTCGGCCGGTTCCACATTTATTTCTTTCCTACAAGCTACAATTGACAGACTAAATCGTAAGGAACAAATTGAAATTGGTTGATATGCGAAGAAACAATAAAACATATATGAAGAGCTCAATTGTAACTTTCAAAATAATGGATCTTATCCCTGACCAAAGAAAAATATGATCCAAATATTGTTTCCAAATTAAAAAAAGAACTCAATAACTCAAAAAATAGTTGTATAATTAACTTGTACTCTTTGAAATTTTGATTATTGTAGGATTTTGTAATTAAATAAGTCATAACTGTTGAGAAAGATCAGTTCATTTATGCTTTTTTGATTGCAAAGAAAGTAACAGGCATTTACTGTTATCAAATTTTAGTTTGGATCTATATATTTTAGACATAAAATGCATAATTTTTTCTTCTTATCTCGTTCAGATGGATGAAGTTCATAACGAAAGTAACTTCACTAATGAAAATAAAGGTGATGATGAAGACAGGATGATCAATGCAATCGAAGATGCTAGTGATGAAGCGTCACTATATTGAAGAACATGAAATTTGCACCTTGCATAGGTATGTAGTTTAATTTTTATGATAAGGCTTATGCATTTTATAACAATCTTGCTAAAAAAAATGGGATTTGGCATTAGAGTGCTGAGCTCATGTAAAAAAAAAAAAAAAGGCAACGGCGGAAAAAAGTGGTGTAGTACTTTGTTGCAGTTGTTAAGGGTCTAAGATCGAAAATGAGTCGGTTAAGTAAAGACTTAGGAAAAGATGCAGTTGCCTAGCAATGGTCAAAGTACATCTAGTTGAGTCTCAAAAGTGGAAAATAACAAAAGTTGTACTCAATCATAATCATTTAACAACTCCTTGTGGAAGGGTAGTTTAGTCTTCTTCATTATTAGTGAACCCTAATGCTCACTATATATATTGATGTAATCCCTAATTATAAAAATAACAATTTTCTTCTCTTTTGCTTCACATTTACCCTAGACACCGACAGTCATTGTTACATCACCGAAAAAACTACCATCGCCATACAGCGATAAACCATCGTTGCCAAAGGCACATTCTTGACGCTCTAGTCACTATCGCCAAGGTTTGGCAACCAAATCTAGCATTGTCTAAACCATAGTCGTGCTTGCCTATTCTCACAACTAGAATGGCATCGCAGATGAGGTCTGCTCCTCCTTCCTCGCTCAGGAAGCGTCTAGTTCGGACTTTCAAAGCACTTTGAAGAGATAGGATATAAAGTTTTTCTAGGTGATGTGCAAGCAATTATCCATCTTCTAGGTGATGTGGCCAAGGATTGCAAGTGTAGCAAATGCAATTGTTTGAGAGTTTGATTGGTCGGTTTTCATATGATGATTAGTGAATTCATTTCTCAACGAAAAAGTGATGTGGGTTTGTTTGCAGTATTGGAATTTTGATAGGTTCTGTGTTGATCTAGAACTTTGTGTTGGATGTTTAGTGTCACTTCGGACACATTAAATAAGAGAAAATCATAAAATATTTGAGTGAAATTGCTTGGTAATTAGAAATCATATTTTGGTTGAATATGTGTTCATGACTAACTTTGCAGATGGATTGCATTGCTTCAAGGTAAGCATTTCTTTCTTATCCTTGTGATTTATTTAAGAGAAAAAGCCACTAGAGTCCTCAAACTATATCTACTGAGACAAATTTATCTTAAATTTTTTACATGACATAAAAAAGCATAAATTATGCTCACTGTGGCACATTATCCTAAACTTTAAAGAACTTAAGAACTAGAAAGCATAATAAAGAGCCTAGGGATTTAGAACTTTGACTCTTCGAAACTTACATATATATCATTAAAGACTCCAAGAAACTAAAAAATGTAATTAATAACACAGGAGCTTGTATTCTTGACTCTTCAATGCCTTATCTTCCAAATTCGTCCTCCAAGCTTAACCATAAGATAAGCATCTTAAAAGCTCACCAAATATGCATGGAAATTGCCTAGAATAGTTTCCCATTGATAGGTTGTTGATAGACTTCGAAATTGGCAACTAATAGTGTATTGAGAAGTATCAGTAACTCTTCACTTGGTAACGCTCTAATTGTCGATAACTCTTTACTTGGTTCCCATTAGTATCATCTTACTGATAACTCGGTAGGGAATGGATTGGTATCTCTTTATTCAGAAACTTTAATCTTGACTCATCAAAGCACATCATGCCTAAATCTTATCTTGTTTGAATGAGCATTGACGGTGCCAAGTTAGTTGATGGAGCTAAGTTGGATGCTCCCACATCACCTTATAAGATAGAATTCCGTCTTTAGATCAACTGAATTTGAATTTGCCAATTTCACGTGCGTGGTAAGGGTATGGGACAGTCCACGCCGAGGAATATCCGAGCAAATCTTGAGTAGAGGTAACTGTAATTCCCTCTCGACAATTGGCTAAACCTGCTTCCCTTAACGGAACTCTTCTTAGAAGGTTGCGACATATTAAATGTCTTTAAATTTGGCCAAAATTTTCTTCAGTCTGTCAAGTCATGTGCAAAAGAAAGTTACGAGATATTGCTCTATATTACAAAAAATGGAATCAATTCACGACATGGTACAATTTGATGATCGCTGTTCTTTGAAGCTAGATATATCGAGTGCTACTATAAAATGAATATTGGTATGACAAACTAGCCTAGGGTACAACTTTTTACGACCGTTTCATCATAGATCCAATATGACATTTAATGCATAATTACATCAGATTGAAGCCAATGAAAACGTTTGTAGATAACTATTAGATGCGAAAAGAAATAGCATCCTACTTTTTATTCCACGAAAATTATGATAAAAAAAAAAAGCAAATTTTTAAACTGCACTTGTTTATGAAATAGCATGCATTGGTTTACATTGCAAAGTCGAAATTTTTTCTTTGTTTGTGAAGGATACTAATTCTAAATTTCTAAACTCGAACTATCAAGTACCATAAAACTGCATACAAAAACCGGGCCTGAAAAACCTTGTATCACTGATCGAAGGTACATTACATTAAAGAACATACCTCGTTTTTCCATGGAATAAATGTACCTATTGCAGCGTCGTGAGACAGATCAAGTGGGAACAATTTTCTTCTCAAGGGAGAGAGCTTTTTTTGTTCTTCTTCTTTTCCTTTTAGAACACACAATTCTATTCTTCCACACTTATAGAAAGAACACGTTCTTTTCTCTTTTAAAGAAGTAACCCTCAAAATAATTATTTTAGCAGTAATTTTGTTTGAATTGTGGGTTGTTGTCCCTTTGAGTTACAGGCCAGTTGAGGCCAACTTGAGAGGCCCGATAGCCATAAAATCCATCATCTCTCACTCTCTCATGATGGGCTAAATATAGCAATATTCATATTAGTAAATAATCCGTGCGACCAACATACTTTAAGAGTTCGTTACAATACATCTGTTAAATATATAGCAGTTGAAATTGAGCATAATTATTTCGAGTATATATTATATTCACAATTACGATTAAACACAAATAATCATAATTGGTTGACTTATGAATACACATAGAATCTAACATCAATAACAAATTTATCTTCCTCTTCCCTCAAAACTCTCAATTTCAGTTCAATTTGCTTTTCTTAAAATGTTCCATTAGATCGAGTTAGTTCTATGATCATTGGCAATATTTTAAGATATCAAATATTGAATAGAAATTTTGAGAATAAGTAAGAGTTGTGAGGGCACTTAATCGAGGAGCTTTTATCCTCAAGAGTCTTACACGGTTTAAAGTTGAGATCAAAATTTTTGCCAACTTTTATTGGTCATCTAATGTATACGTAGTATGAAATACATATTCCGATATTATCTCCTTTTCCATAGAGTGTATGTCTCTGTGTCAAATATTGTACAGATGATAGTTCAACATATTCAATGTCTAACTTGAGTTCACAAATCTACTATGTGTAAAGACTTCATTTGAACTCACATTTGGCATTAAAGATAGACAAAGTAAAACATGTGGATTATTTTACTTTCGAGCATAATAAATATTATGATCTCATCTTAACACTCAGTTAAGATGATATATATATTAAGCTTGAGCTTATAATTATCTCCTAGATAGTAAGCTTAAACTTGTCCCATCTTTACTTACCACATAGTAAATAGATGAGATTACTTGGGTGAATAAGTTAATCTCTTATATGTCCGATATACTTTCTTAACATAATGCACTAAGCATTTAAGATGCACTAGTGTTAAACAAACTCATAGGTATTAATGATGATAGAAAACTTCATCAATAGTGAACTTAGGGAAATTACAATATTAGTACATCAACTTCTAGCAGTCCTAGAGATTTTACATGACCATGAAAAACATCTCTAGAAATTGGCTTTGTTATAGGATTTGCTATCATTCTATACGTAGATATGTACTACAGGTTCATATTTGTTCATGTAACCATATCTTTGACTAAATTGTAATATTTCAGATACTTGGTGTAAACTATCGCTGCTTAGCTATCACAATTATCCAACAATGAGCTTGCAACATTCTTAGCAATACCTAAAAGATCCAAAAATCTCTTAAGCCAAACATCCTCTTATGTTGCTGATGATAATGCCATGAACTCGGCTTCCATTGTGGATAAGACTATACATATTTGTTTCTTAATGTTCTAAAATATGACATCATTGTTCATTAATAATATAAATGTAGAGGTAGATTTCCTTTGATCTAAATCTCATTTCCAGTCAGCATATAAATAGCTTTCAAGCTGCAGATCCCTTACTTGATAACTTAGCGTATAATCAGCAATACATTTTAGATTCCTTAGGATTCTTTTGACAACGATCCAATGTGCTTAAACTAAATTAGATTGGTATCTACTTACCATTTCAACTACAAACATATGTCAGATATTTTACATATCATAGCATATAGTAAGCTTCCAACAATACTAGCATAAGGACACATTTCATTTGTCCCCGTTCTTGTGGAGTCTCAAAACACAGTCCATGGCTCAATCCTTCACCTTTTGCAATAGAAATATTTATGAGTTTATAGTATTGCATACAGAATCATTCAAGTATTTTATTTATATGTCTCTTGCAAAAGAGACAATAATATCTTTAAATGATCTTTTGAAATCTTAACTCCAATAATATATGTAGTTTTATTCATATTTTTCATCTCAAAATTAGAAGATAACCAATTCTTAATAGCATTAACTAACTCCATATTGCTTTCGATAATTAATATATTATCCACATATAATGGTAATATCACAAATTGATCTTTAGATCATTTGATATAAACATAATATTTTCTTTAATTATTGTAAAATCATGCGCCTTTTTTATAATGCCATTATCTTGAAGACTACTTAAGGCTATATATCGATTTTAAAAGTTGACATGCTTTTTGTTCTTAGCCTTTTGAAATGAAACCATTGGGTTGTTCCATGTAAATCTTTTCTTCTAATTCTCCATTAAGAAAAACAGTTTTTGCATTCATTTGATACAATTTAGGATTCATACTTGCCACAATTGCTAGAATAAAACGAAATGAGGTAAATCGCACGACAAGAAAAAGTTTCCTTATAATTAATTTCTTTTTGTTGATTATATACATTCATTGTAAGGTGAGTTTTATATCTCTCTATTGAGCCATCAGCTTTTTGCATTGTTTTGAGAGCCCACTTATTTTTAATGTCCTTGCGTCCTTTTGAAAGATTAACCAATTCCTAAACTTGGCTTCATTTTATTGATTTCATTTTTTCTTCCATTACATACATCCATTTTTCTTCATTAGGACAATTTAGAGCTTCATTTACATTCCTTGGCTCATCTTTATTTTGTGGAGCAATTATGAAAGTTTCCCCTCCAATATCAAAACACCATTGGGGAATACTTTTGCAACTTGTACGCCGTATAGGAAATTGTATACTTTGTACAGTATTCTCCATTATACTCTTACTCGAATTAGATAATGATGATATTGTCTTTTCTAGTGGTTATAATTGAGAATGGGCCGAAAGAACAGCCTAAGTGTCGAAACTTGGTACGAGGGGACACTTAAGTGCCAAGACTTTGAAAAGGTACACTTAAGTACCACCTCCGATGAACCTTGCCGGAAATCCTATGTGGCAATATTTTATTATTTTTGCTTGCCTTCGTGGCTTGCGAGAGAGCCAACTCAGCTCAAACTCACCCGAAACGACGTCGTTTGCAAAATAAAAATCAAACTACCAGCTAAAATATTCTAAAAAATAAAAATGTGTAAATAATTAATATAAAAATTAATCAAAATAAATTTAAGCTTACATTTATTTAAAATATTCTAAATAAAAAACATAAAATTAAAAAGGGGGGCGAAGGAGGCGGCTGAGGGTTGAGCCTTTGCTGTTGCCATCGGGAAGGGCCGGCGACCGAGGGGGGGGAAGGGTTGGCCGTGGTAGCTGGCCCCTGGCCGATCAGCAGCGAGGGCTCACGGCCCTCGCCGCCTCCTGGCCGTCGCCGGGAAGGGCCGACGATGGTGGGGGGAGCATCGGCTAGGGTCGTTGGGCCCTTCCCATGGGTTGACGATGCTAGTCGACCGGCGGCAAGGACCCACGAGCCCTCGTCGGCCCCTAGTAGACCGACGGCAAGGGCTCGTGAGCCCTCGTCGGATTTGGGCGAGGGCTGTGACCCTCGCCCTAGATTTGGGTGAGGGCTTGGGGGCCCTCGTCGTCGGTTGGCCGACATCACCAGCCCCTAGCCAGGGCCCGGCGACGGAGGGGAGGCGACGAGGGCTTGGGCCCTCACCCAAATCTGGGGCGAGGGTCGCGGCTCTCGCCGCTAGTCAGCCAGGGGCCGGCCACCCCGGCCAACCCTCCCCACTCCGTCATCGGCCATTCCCAGCAACGGTAGCGAGGGCTCAACCCTCAATCTCCTCCTTCGCCCCCCCTTCCAACTTTTTAAAGTTTTTTATTTTATAGAATATTTTAAATAAATTTAATTTAATTAATTTTTATTTTAATTATTTACACATCAAACACAAAACAACGTCGTTTTTGCATTTTCTCGCCACGTCAGCGTGCAAAATGACGCTATTTTGCACTCACCTCGCTAGAAAATTGCCACGTCAACAATTTGCCGGAGTGGCACTTAAGTAATCAATTTTACTCTGATTTTGGTACTTAAGTGTACATTTTTAAAGTTTTGACACTTAAGTGTCCCTCCGTGCCAAGTTTTGGCACTCTAGGTGTCATTACCTCTTGAGATTGAGTCGAATTTGACTCCTTACTTCTCACATTACTCTTACTTAGATGAACTCCATTAAGTTCATTATTTTGATCTAATGTTTAAATAAATAGTAATCATCACCTATATCGCTATTATTAGGAAATTCATTATCTAAGAATGTGATATCCCGTAATTCGAATTCTGTTATACTCACACTTTCTTACTCACCAATGAATACATATTATTTCAAGTATTCTAAGTATCTCATGAATATACTCATTTTGCCTCTTGGACCCAATTTTTCATACTTGTGAGAGGATTCATGAATATAGACAGCACATCCCAAAGGCTTAAGAAAAATTAAATCGGATTTTTTACCTGTTCATAACTCACATAGAATAAAAGTAACTAATTTAGAAGGCACTCATTAAGTATGTAGGCAATAGTTAACAAAGCATCACCCCAAAAAGAAATTATTTAGTTAGCTTGTGTCATCATCAATCTGACCATTTTTAGTAAGGTTATGTTTCTTCTTTTTATTACACCTTTTAGTTGAGAAGTATGTGGTATGGATAATTGTCTTTCTTTTCCTTTTTCATTACATAAATTTCTGAAATTCATCAAATAAATATTCTCGACCTCAATCGAAAAATTTCCATGCATGTGGTTCATTGTTCCTACTATACTAAAATCTAAAAGTAAAATTTTATAAAAATTAAAAAAGACAATTGGTTCACTGTTCCTATTGTACTAAATAGATCAAGCACGGTGAAAGAGTAGGTCATTGTACCATCCATATCATCTTAGAAAATTCCAAAATTAAAATATGTTATATTTCAATATGTCTTGTACAACTTTCAAGGAGGAAATTTCCTCAAATTTGAAACACATGAAACTCCACAAAATTAACAAGCCAGCAAGGTTCAGTAATTCCAGTTTTTGGAAATCTAAACTAAGGCTCTAAATGGCTTGTAAATTTGAACCACACAAGTTTATAGATCAAGAATACTCCAAAATCAAACATTTTAGACCACATGCAACATATATCTTCAACTGTAAATCATAGAAAACTTCTATACGTCAAGTATAGGCATTAGAACCCACATGCAGCACCATTCAGGCCACAAAAATAGCATGCATGTCAACTAAAATCCTGACCAATTCACTGCAACAACAATCTTCCAACTCTCGAGACACGATTCCAACCATCAACAACATGGAACCAACAACTCAGCATATCTGCATGATGAGCAAACTGATACAACATAAAGAGTTGGAATTTCACTTGTCTTGACAACAATGGATGGATGCGATGCGGTTCGGACGGGGGAAAAACGATTGTGACTTGGCCTTCCTCGAAGCTTGACATCACTCCTCATGGTGTGAACCCCCATGGAGTAGCAAAACGGTGCCATGGTAGTGAGGTCGAGAGGCGGAGGAGCTTTGGGATGGGAGAGAGAAAGGTCGAGTGTGAGGGAGGGGAAAGAGACAAGCGAGAGGGAAATGAGAGAGAGCTTTTGGACAAGGGGACAGAGAGAGAGAGAGAGAGAGAGAGATGATGGCGGTCACTTGCCTTAGAAGGGGAAGGTCATGATGGCCTTGGGGGAAGAGACCATGTTGGTCCTTGGGAAAGAGAAATGCATGCATGGGCATGCATTGGTGAGGAAGAGAGGGGTTGCCACTTGGTGACTGTCGCGACAAGATTTTTCGGGGTGTGAACCACCTAAAACTAGGTTAATGGATTACTAAGTCTTTAAGCTTAGCTCGGGCTCTCCCAAGCCCATACCAATTCGCGACTTAGATTCGAGTTCTTAACATGCAATTGATTTTCAATTAGGAGTCGCCACTAATCTATTTTTGGTGGGTCGATTAGAAACACAAGTAAAGTAACGGGAGATTTACTTTACTCCTACGAATCAGAGATTTATGAGTTCGGGGACTTGATTACACCAGACTATCCTAGTGCCCTTTCGGTACCTTTTATTTCATTTTCAAAAAAATGTTTGGCAATTGAATTGATTTTAATTTAACTTCCTAACATGTGAGGTGATCATACGTGTGCGCATACCACCAATTTAACACTCAAGAAAGCACTTAAATAATGCAGGACTTACTTCAAAGCAACAAAAACAAGCATCTGCGGTGTTAAATTAAAATCCATATCAACAACCCTAGATATGATTTCTAATTAACACGCAATTACCCAATTTTTGTTTTCGCTTTTCTTAATGAAAATCATGCGATGCATGCTAATAATCTAATATGACATGGTAGCATGACTTAAACTATATGACATGAAGAAATGCAATAATTAAATGCAATCTAAATGACCTAATTCTAATGACATGCAACGCGATACAATGACATACAAAATTATTTAATCTAAAATGACACGCAACATACAATTTATTATGCGGGTTATATGTCATGCGACATTTATTAAATGACTTGTTCTAATGACGATGAAGTTCTAATTAAATGAACCTAATAAAAACTAAATGACGTGCATTTGATATTTCTATGCAAAAATGATCTAGCTAGATTAAAATTCTATCTAATTTAAACTAAGGATCAAGTCACATTAAATCATAATTTAAACTAAGATATTCTCTTAATCTAACATGCAATTTATCTAATATGCAATGATGTGCAAAGAATGCCCTAATTCAACATGATATATGCATGATGATTTTTTTTTGTTTTTATATTAATTTTGAAATTAAAATTTCACATCAATTCAAATAATGATAAAACTAACAACCTAAATGAATGCATTTTTTTTTTTTTTTGTTTTATATTTTCCTAAATTCGGAAAAAAAAATCCTTATTCTAGATATGCAAGATAACAAGAAATATTCCAAAACAAACTGAATCCTAATTCAAATATTTTTTTTTTGATTTTTTAGTGATTCTCCAAAACAAGCAATTATCAACTAAACATTAAATCTAAACAATCAAGATATTCAATCAAATAAAGGATTAAAATAATCGAAAAAATAACCTGTTGTCTCACAGGTCAAATTAACGATTATCTAACCCTAATTATCACGACAAAGAGTTCAAAATAACTAAAAATCTGATCCGAATTCTTACGGATCAAATTAATAATTATATTGATTCAACACTTAAAATAATATCGACAAACCCCAAAAATTAATATAATTAAAAAAATGATCCGACATCTTACGGATCAAATTAGTAATTACAATAATTCTGGGGGACCCTGCGGATAATGCCTACAAAATTCATGAGATGAAGATCACTTCAAATTTACACAATAACAATTAAACTTAAAAGAAATAAATAAAATAAAGTTAATAGAAAAAGAAAATAAAACTACCTAATTTCCTTTTCTTTTTTTTCTTTCCCACGTGTAACGGTGGGTCTCCAAGGGCAGCCGGTTAATCGGTCCGGCAAAAGGGGAACTCCGGCAAGGGCGGTGGCAGGCACAGCTGGTCACGGGTCAGGTGAGACAGGGGCGGCAAGGGCAAAGCCACCAATGTTCGGGCACCGGCAAAGGTGCGCAAGTGCAGCAGTAGCTGAGGCGGTCAGCGTCATGGGTGAGGAGGAGTCGGTGAGTAATGGACTCACGGCTTCGAACGGTGAGCGGCGCGGGTTGACAGGACATTGGGGGAACGAGATCGGTGCTTCGATGCGGTGAATGGCAGGAGGCGAGCTGCTGCGGGATGGGCTGCCGAAGTGACGAGGGTGCGCTCGTAGGTTGCGGGGTGGTCTGCTGGCGTCGCTGACGGGGCACGGCAAACCAACTCGGAATCGGCTGGGTTGCGAGTTGCAGAGATTCAAACAGAAGGTGGGGAAGCAGCGATAGCAGATCTCGGACCGGCGAGTGGGGATCGGATGGCTTCAGGGGTGTGCAGGCGATTGAACGAAGACAGCGTCGCTGCTGGGCTTCAGGGACAGCGACCAGTGGGACGGGGCGACTAGTGGAACAGCAACGGTGGCGCGAGCGCTGGTGCTGGTCGGTGAGGGGCTCAACGAAGAAGAGAAACAATATGTTTTTTTTTTTTAATTTTCCTCTCCCTCCTGCTTTCTCTTTCTCTGTTCGCACGTCCCTCTCACTCTGTCTTCTCTCACTTCACTCTCCTGCTAACTTTTTCTTTTCTCTGCAGTTGTCAGGAAAAAGAAAAGAGAAAAAAGCTCTCTTTGCTGAAGACAAACGAGGAAGAAAATCTCTCTCTTTTTACTTCGACGAAGAGAAAAACCTAGAAAAAGCCCCCCTCCCGATTGAACTCCGTACGCATCCTTTTACGGACGAAACAAAATGTGATCTTTTTTGTTAATATTTTCATCTCACGAATATTGCTTATAACCTCTTGATCACAAAAATCCTTATCTTATGAATATTCACCCCCGATTTCATCATCTATTGATAAAAATAAGATTACAATGCGATTTTCTTAATTTTCAAAAATCATCATAATATCGCATCAAATCTTAATTTTTCACAAGATAATCAATTAAAAATAACGACGGGCCTGGATTAATTTTCTTCTTTCATGGGCTTAGCCCGGCCTGTCGAACTAAAGCCCAGAAATATTAATTCGAACCCATCCACCACTAGTCCTAAAACTAAATAAAAAAAATGCAAAACATGTAAATTGAAAATAACTGCACTTAAAAAAAAAAAAAAATTATATGCTATGCAATTGAATTATAATATTTTTTCTTAGGGATTAAAAATTAATCCCTAATTTTTATGCAATAAATGACTAAATGGGTTGTCCAAAATTTAGGTGTCAACAGTGACAGCAAAAGAGAGGGGTGAGAGAAGAGATACAAAGAGAGAGAGAACAAGAGGCAATCGTGCCCTTGGAAATTCGACATTGATTGTGTCCAATTTTCACATACCACAAATACTTGTGATCAAGGATCACGTCTATGACTCAAAAAACAAACTAAAATTTCTTGGCTAATATACGGAAGGAGCACCATCATTCCTAAAATTTCATAATTATCTAAAATCTAACTGGTGTTCATTGGTGCCACCTAATAATCTATATTTAAATACATTACTACTTAGGTGGACGAAAATCGAGCCATCACAATAGTCATTTATAAATGCGATGCAATATATAGCCCCATGCCTTACTTTTACTTTCATTGGATCACATATGTCAGAATTGATTAATTGTAAAGGAAATTAAGCTTTTATACTTAAATACATAATTATCTAAAATCTAACCGGTGTCTATTGGTGCCACCTAATTATCTATACTTAAATACATTACTACTCAGGCAGACAAAAATCAGGTCGTCACAACAGTCATTTATAAATACAATATAATATATAGCCCCATACCTTGCTTTTACATTTATTGTACCATAGATGTCAGAATAGGTTAATTGTAAAGGAAATTAAGATTTTATTGCTTTTTCAACTGGTTTCTTTGTTTTTTTCCCGCTAAGCAATGCTCGTAAATAAGCAAATTAACATTTTCAATATTGTCCAATAAGCCTTCTTTGGCTAATTTATTTATCTATTGTTGGCCAATATGACTAAGTCTAGTATGTCATACACTCACATCATTATCATATGAATCAGAAGATGTGAAGAGGGAATAATAAATATTGACATTCCTATAGTCAACATATAACACAATAAAATCATTTAGAAAGTATTAACAACCATAGTAATTCGTACCTAAATACAAGTTTACACCACTATTATGAAAGTTCAAATTAAAACAAAATTGAACCAATACTAAAATAGACATCGAATTTCAATGAATTTTCGGAGCATTTAGTATATCATGTAGGAACAAAGTGCGTCCACCACGCATAACTAACAGACAAGTGCCAATCTTTTTAAATTCAGCTTTGGAGTTGTTTCTTACATAGATTTATTTCATTTTAGTTGGAACTCGTTGGAACTCCATGAAGGCATCTCTATCCTTTGCTCTATGGTATGTTGCTCCTGAATCTACAATCCATAAATGATTAAATTCAATTAGAAAAACTGAACTTGATGCAAAAATAGTGCACTTAAGAACATACAGGGTGTTTACATTCTTTGGCTAACCACAATCACGAGCAAAGTGACTTCTCTTACCACAATTGTCACATTCACCCTTGACATTTTCTTCACATGATGACGTTTTCCTCTCTCATGTTGGTCAAGTCTTGATTTCTTACCTAAAGAGCTTGCTTCCTTGTCTTTCCACTTTTTGAATGAATTCAAACGATTGTACTTATAGCTCGAAGCCTTCGGTGAGCTAGAATTAGCATAATAGATATTAGTTTTCAGCTTAACCGCTAAGAGGCGGTCTTCTTCCAGCTTAAGGTGGCACATAACATCCTCAAAAGTCTTGATGTTCTAATTGTGGGTCAGGTGCACCTTCATGTGCTCTCAACTTTGAGACAAGGAACGAATCATTGCTTGCACTTGCTGCTCGTAAGTCAAAATGTTGTCAGCATCCCTCAGCTTATTAATCATGTTTGATATTTGCCTCGACTTTAATTCCATGGTCTATCCATGAGGTTTCTTATATGAGTCAAACCTAACAGTGAGCTGTCTCATTTTGATCATAGATGTTTGACCCAATCTAGCAACTAACGCTGCCCACATATCCTCATTCTCAAAATGCCTAAACTCTCACATAACGTCATTGTCCATGTTACTCAGCAATGTGATGCGAGCAATTGATTTCTTCTTCCAAGCAGCAAATGCACCCTTACCTCTCTTATGTTGTGTAGTCTTTCCATCTTCATATTTTTCCATAACTTGGTTAAGAGTTTCTAGTGCTTTTGCTCTTCTAGTATATATTGAATTTTTATATTTCATATCTCATAATTCTTGCCATTCAATTTTTCTCCTTTATTCAAGCCACTATGTTCCTGGATGCTGAAGCCATCATATCTGAACATTTTAGACATATTTGGACAAATTATTAATGCCTAACATTTATGAATTTATTTTGCATAAACTAATCGTATTAATGAAAAAGATCAAATAAGGTTTTATAGTTGAAAGGGCATTTTGTTTCCAATCATCATCCAAAATTCCTACCTTGAAATTATCATTAATATAATCATTTATGAAAAATAATTTTTCCAAAGTCCCTAAAATTTTCTTGAACTTCTCACAAATAATTGTAAATTAAAATAATAATTTACAACATCAAATAACATTGAACTTTCATTAATTAAACATGCCGTTTACACAAAGTAATGTGTCCAGGAGGAAGATATCAACATCAATGATACTCAACTTTCTAATAAATAGGGAAAGACTTTTCATAATTCTAAGAAAATTCCTCTAAAAATTCTAAGGTCACATTGGGCAGCCACGGAAAGACCCTCGGAGATCCCTTATGACTCTTACATGGCGCATTCATTTTGCGCCAAGTTACATTCAACCCGAGGGTTGAAATTTCTATTGCCTCAATCCTATAGTATTCTTTTAGAAACTCTATTGCAAGTTTTTTATAAGCTGGAACCACGTTGGCCTCCCATAGACTATCTGATACTGCTTGCCATTCAAATGAAAGAGTGTTAATTAGGGCCAGCACCTTTTCAAAATCCAGCATAGGGTAATCATTTCAAATGATTTCTTGTATCATCTCATTAACTCTGACCACATGTGTGACATATTGAATTTTCGACCCCGTCTCAATAAAATGAAATGGGCTTTTCATCGACGCACCTATGGTCCTTGGCGGAAAAATCAATTTCGGCAAATTAGAATTTGTGAAATTCGGATGGGCAGCTTGGGAGGCATTTTTGCGCTGCCAAAAGGGTTTAATTGGGAGAATTTGAAGCTTAATTCTTCATTGGTTGGTGCTTGGACTTTGTGGGCTGGATTAGAGGAATTTTGGCCACCAAATTGAATTAAATTGTGAGGAACTTGGAGGGAAATTCGTAGGGGCTGCTGCATGGGTATTTTTGGGGTGCAAGTTGGGTTTGTTTTGTGAAGATTTGAGGGAAAATCACCCATTGGAGGAAGGCAGGACTTTGGTCTGAAGACTTTGGTGTCCATGCACTTGAGAGCAAGATATTTTGGTTTGGTTGTCCATTGGTTGCTTGGTGGACTTCCAAGGCCTCTTGTCCCCCCCTCCTCCTTCACGCTATGACCGCCCCCTGCAGAAGAGCTTTTGCTTTCTTCCTCTTCATTTCACCTTCTTCAACCTCTATTTCCAATTCACTCTAGCCCCCACCAAAGCCACTAGTCATCGCCAGTCGTGCCGTCCAGTCCAGTAGGCGCCTAGCCACCTCATGCCGTCCCCGATGCCTCCAGCGTCTGCCAGTTCGCCAACCCTCGCTGCTAGTCCAGCTCGTCAACTCGTCAAACCGATGCCATCTGCCAAAGCCAGCTCCTACTCGACCATTGTCTCGACTAGGCCCACCGTCCGCATCTCACTGCTCGTCCTCGTAGCCATCAGCACCTGTTCGACCCCCGCTAGCCATTGTTTAGCCCCTTCACAGAACCGACTTTCAGCAACAAGCTATGAGGCTTGTTGGCCTTTTTTAGCCCCTTCCGACCCTCCGTTGGAGTTACCGTAGGCCTGGGATCTCACCGCCATCGTGCCGCCATCGCCGTGAACCCGTTTTCTTGCTAATCCGGGAGTTAGCATCCTAATATATGATTATGGAGTTAATTACACTTAGGGGGATTAGTTTAAGGTTAATTAGGATTAATGGTTAATTTAGTTAATGTAATTAGTTAGTTGGTTAGTTAGTTAGATGAACTAGGTGGTTAGATTAGTTTAATTAGGGGTTAGTTTAGTTAGGATTAACTACCCTAGGTTAGTTTACTTGACTAGGGTTAGTTGGTTAATCATGGTTAGTTAACCATGGTTATTTTATTTAATTGTGGTTAGTTTATTTAAATAATTTATTTTTTTGAGAATTTATTTAATTAATTTTAATTAGCATAAATTGTACCGGGATAGCCGGTTAGGAGAATTTTTCGTTGATCGTCGTGGTTGAGTTCATTTGTGAAATTAATTGCTAAATTATGCAATTGAGTGCTTGTGATGATTTTTAATTATTATTGCAAAAAATGATTTTATGGTATTTAATTAGAAAAATACTAGGTGTCGGGTTTTGACTCAAAAAATATTTTATTTACTATATAAATCATGGAATTTTTAAATGGGAGAGTATCATGTTTTGTGGATCGATTTGATTGAGTGACCACACACAGTTATTTTACTGGGTATTTTTAATACAAAGAAAATTGACCAAGTCCATTATTTGAAATGGAAGTATTTGAGTGCAAAGCACGATGTTCTTGGCCGAGCATGGATGTGCATGTGATCATTATTCGGAACCCGTCACCTAATGAGAGTTGGGGAGGCGATGCCTGATTAAGTTTGGATGCCCTTAACAACAGATGTCGGTCACAATGGAGGCGAATTCCGTCTAGATTTAGACGTTGCCATGCCGACGAAGTGGGACGGCGCTCGGTTATGCCGGATGACCGCCAACCGATGAGTTGGATGTGGCCATTGGGTCATAAATAATTGGAACACGCTTGAATGATTGAGATAGTCGCGCCTAATTATGGGACAAAATTGTGTGGCACAGAAAAAGACGTGTCATAATGATTTGGCCTTCTAATTAGGACCCCTGTAATTGTCTAAGAATGAATTGATGTATTCTAATTATTGATTTACACTTGCTATGTTTATACATGTATATGTGATGTACTAATGTGTAGGAAGGTGCTGATGCGAGGTAAATCATATATGGTGCATGTTTAGGCTGCCTCTAAGTAAATTCCGTCCTAATCGGGGTTAAGGGTGTAGACTCGCTGAGATTTATCTCACCCCATTGTGGTTAACCCATTTTTCAGGTCCTTAGATGGAGGTATGGCACGTTCGTTTTTGGTGACCACGGGAAGCGGAGACCGAGACTACTCATCTCCCCATCCACGGGACCCCCTGAACCTGTGAGCTTGTGGTGACCACCTTTTGGGTTGATAAGAGCCTACCTCACTTGGTATCTCATTGCTTCAAAGTGTGGTTTCGTATCGAGCCTAACGGAGTTCTGGAGGGTCCCTTGGAGGGTTTCAACGGACTTGCCGTCGATACCGAGTATGAGGAGGTGCTTGACCCTATTGTGGATGTCGATATTTTGGAAGATATTGCGGTGAACCCAGGGCCTGAGGTTGAAGGGCCCGGAGTAGAGATAGCGGATCCTTTGGACATCGACATCCCAGATGGTGTCGTAATAGACTCGGATCTCGAGTAGATAGGGTCTGGGGTAGAGTTAGATTAGGAGTTCCTTTTCGGATATAGACTCATGTACATAAACTGTAGGTTTGGCTTGATTGTATATAAAGTGTGTTTTATGAAAAATGTGTTAGCATGTTTTACTATCTCATGTGTTTGATTGTGTCTAGAGTTTATGAGTTCGCTTCCGCATGTGCATAAAATGAATGGGTCGGCTACGCGTTTTGGGAGCATCGCAATTCTATCGACCATCGAGGGATGTTCGCACACTCGAGGTTCGAGGCGTGACAACATGGATCACTATGTCACCATCATTCCATCAATAATTAGCTAATTCCACTCTTAGCCCTTCAAGTCTCACCATTTATTCATCAGTATTTTGATTTTTTTTTTACTGTCAACGATCAACGTTGATCAATGGTCAATAGTTGGTCAATAGGTCGGGTGAAAGTGGATCAACCAGGTTGAGTTAGGCGCCGAGTCGATTTAGTCTTCGGGTTAGGTTAGGAGACTCGACTCTATAACTAGCGTGGCTGATGTCACCATGACATTAACCACACGATGTGCTTGCAACTACTGGTGCATGTGCGGCAAGTGCTTATGGTTATCACGTGCGCGTGCCACACACGTGCTCGAGGGGCCTCATGCGTCGACGAAGCCACCCCTTTGCAGCTACGCGTGGAGGTGCATCTAGCATCCTTCGGAGGCGTATCGCTACTCGTTTTTCTTGTCTTAACAAGAACTACGACCCTACACTTGCAAAAACGATTTTTATCTCATAGAACTTCGAGAAGCAACCTTGAACAGCACGGTCGAGCATTTGTTGGTGCCATTTTGCAATATCCGACCAACAATTAAAAAATATATATATGTTTTAACAATCAGGAAACAAGAACACATGCTTTAATACCAATGAAGGAAACTAATTCCAAATTTCTAAACTCAAACTATTGAGTAATGTAAAATTGCATACAAAAACGGGTCCAGGAAAACATTGTATCACTGATCGGAGGTATATTATGTTAAAGAACGTACTTTGTTTTTCTATGGATTAAATGCACCTATTGCAACATTGTGATAGAGATCGAGTGGGAACAATTTTTTCTTCACAGGCAAGAGAGCCTTTTTAGTTCATCTTCTTTTCCTTTTAGATCACACAATTCTATTCTTCCACGCTTAGAGAGAAAAACATGTTATTTTCTCTTTTAAAGAAATAACCCTCAAAATAACTGGCTTGGTGGTTATTTTCTTTAAATTGAGGGCTATGGGCCCTTTAATTTATGGGCCGGGTTAGCCTAGCTTGGGTTGCCCAATAGCAATAAAATCCATCAGTTTGGATTAGCAAGTCCTTAGAAATAATTTTTTTATTGATAAAATGAAAAAAAAAAAGGCATAATCTTTATTTCTTTGCATCGGTGAGCTCCTCAAGTAATGTCAATCCTGATCAGTTCTTGCAAATATTTTTTTTTCTAGAATTTTTTTTATTTGAATTCGCTTACCAAAGGGCACTTCCAATTTTAAATGGAGACACAGCTGAGGAGAGCTAGGTAAAAGTGAAAAGCTTTGTTATGCGAGTTTAAAAAGAAAATAAAAATAAAGAACATGAAATTCCTAAAGGAAGTATATAAAAAAAATTGCCTCAAATACGTGACCAAAAGAATATTGGTTTTTCTTTATAAAAGTAATCGAACTCGTGTAGACGAGAGTCGGCAAACCAGGTTGAAGGATAAATCTCTTGTCCAAGCTCACTCGTTATGGCATTTTGGGATAGGCAGACCTAGACATGCCTAGTGGGCCTCGAGAGTAAGAGGAAGTAACATTTTTCTTTATATATATATATAAAGAACATGAAATTCCTTAAGAAAGTATATAAAAAAATTGCCTCAAATACGTGACCAAAAGAATATTGGTTTTTCTTTATAAAAGTAATCGAACTCGTGTAGACGAGAGTCGCAAACCAGGTTGAAGGATAAATCTCTTGTCCAAGCTCACTCATTTTGGCATTTTGGGATAGGCAGACCTAGACATGCCTAGTGGGCCTCAAGAGAAAGGCTACTACATGGTTTTAGGGAGTACGTTTTCATGAAGAATTTGTCCATGTCGATGAAAGTGAACCCAGCGTACATCTACATTGCCACAAGTGAAATCCATCAATGTCCTTGACAATGACACATTTAGACAACCCGAAAAACTTTACTCGAAGCTAACGAATGGTTAGATTGCCCCAATAATGTTTATATTTTAGCTGCTTAGCATCTCGATGTTTGTAAATAATAGTTCCACTCATAGAACCACTTGCAAACGTCTCTTTCCCTCCCGACCGAACCTAACGTAACATCTCTCTCTACTGTTGCCACCAGCGAAGTCACCATCACCACCTCCAAGCTCATTCATGGCCACGTGTTTGAGCTGCTCCATTGTCCGCCATTGCCTTCATTGTTTCGCGCCGATTGCTCTCTCTCTTTGCTCCACCACTGTCGATTTCAGCGAATCCTCTATGGTCGTCAAGATCTTGACATCGCAGTACGGTCTTGAGGCCATCGAGTGTTGAGATACATGTGTGAGTTATATTAAAAAAATCCTACATCGGAGAATCAATGTATTGTAGAAACTTGAACATGATTGAAACTTGAAATGGTTATACTCATATTTCACTCTCGTGATTAAAGCTTAGCCACGATAAATATTGCATATTGGTAACTGAAGGAGCAACCCTAAAAGTCAAGTTCTTGAAGATGCATAATTGCTTTGCCCAATTAAGCTGTGAGTTACCTTGGTTAAAAAGATAAGCTGAGTTTAGAAGGGTAAATTACGCCTAAATGAAAAAGAGTACCCGTTACTTTTTCAAGATAAAGCACATAACATGTCGATCTCACCCCCATCATTTTATTTTTTTTTTTTGGAATGCATTTGAATCACAAAGTTATACATAATCTACGGTTGTTTCAAATCCAATCCATAGAATAATTGGTCAGCTGACATGTCCTAAATTAAAAGTTTAAAATGTATAAAATTAATAGAAAATTTGAAGTTTTTGTGAATGATTCGACGAGATTACTTTAATAACGCCGTGATTTTTAATGGCATGATGGAGCGTCTCCTTGTCTATAAATTCTCTCCAACTGACCTTTCGCAAGACAGTAATCAAAGCCTCTGTTGTACTTCATTTTCTATTCTTCTGACATCTACCTACAAAGGGGAACAAAAATGTCCCTAGAAACCTCAGCAAATCGTCCTCTTCCTGCTAAAGAAAACAGCCAGATGGTTGAACGCCGGTCGGTAGATTATCATCCGAGCTTGTGGGAGGATTACCTCGCCAAATATTCTTCTCCCTCCAACTCAATGGTAGGATTTAAGTTGCTCCACATCTTGCAAGTTACTACAAAATCGGTTATTTACATAAGGTAGAAAAAGAGGGAGAAAATAGAATAAGAAGAAACAATTTAAGGATAGGCCTTGGGCCAATGAATGTTTCATGCACTTTCGGAGTGAAATTAACACGTATTCTTGTTTATGTGTAGGATGATGGCCATGATCAGCAGGCGGAACAAGAAATCCAGAAGCTGAAGGACGAGGTGAAGAGGATGCTATGCGCTCATGCGGACAAGCCGTCCCTGAAACTGGATATGATTGATCAAATACAACGCTTAGGCATTGCGTACCACTTCGCAAGGGAGATTGATAATGTGCTGAAAAAACTTAGCGAGACCTTTTTTGTTAGTAATAATGGAAATCATGATAATGACGAGCTCTACACAGTCGCTCTCCTCTTCCGTTTATTGCGACAACAAGGTTACCGTATTTCATGCGGTGAGTGATCCCTTTTGTGTTTCTATCATTTCGCAAATTACAACCAATAGACTATGATCCTTTGCGATTGTCTAGAATCTGTCCCCTTTGCCTTTCCCAGCTGGGACATATATTATAGACACCATCTGTGGAAAAAAAAATCCTCTGCAAGTGGCTTTAATCACTATTCATGTGTTGGTTGTTATTATTACTATCTGCTCTTTCGGTAACCAACGGTGTGTAGACCGCCCGTGAAGAATCTTCTTGTCTTATTGGGATGTTTCAATAGGAATCCTGATTTCACTATGATTTATAAGCAGATATCTTCAACAAGTTCAAGGACACCAGCGGAAAGTTCACTGAAAAACACGCAAGTGACGTACGTGGATTACTAAGTTTGTATGAAGCTAGCCATTTGAGTGTGCATGGGGAAGATGTTCTCGATCAAGCGCTTTCTTTCAGTTTAAAGCATCTGGAATCCATTGACAAGGAGCAACTGAGCCCTCCTCTCGCAGCACAAGTCCAACATGCCTTAAAGCAAACAATTCATCGAGGGGTGCCGAGGCTCGAGGCAAGACTATACATCACCATGTATGAAGCGGAGCCTTTGCATAATAAAGTGTTACTATCACTTGCCAAGTTGGATTTCAACCAATTGCAAAAGCAACACCAGGAGGAGTTATTTGATCTTGCAAGGTTGATCAATTTTGCAATCACAGGAATAAATTGATTTATCGTTTATATTCTATAGAAGGTTTTTTAAGTAACTATGACTATTTCCCTTTTACATGTAGGTGGTGGATGGGTTTGGACTTCAAGAGCAAGTTACCATTTGCAAGAGATAGGCTCGTGGAAGGATACTTCTGGATTTTGGGAGTTCATTTTGAGCCCGAATTAGCGCTTGTTAGAAGAATGATGACCAAAGTGATTGCAATGACTTCAGTTCTTGATGACATATATGATGTCTATGCCACCTATGAAGAGCTAGAGCTCTTTACTCGAGCTGTTCAAAGGTTAGACTGGTATCGTACATGAGTCTTATCAAGTAGATTTTGTTTTATATATATTCGCATGACCTACAAGATGGGGTAAAATGTATATTATTGGCAAGTCCTTGTGATGGAAGATGATGGGGTTGGTAGATTAACCTTGTCATATTTCTTGGGTGATATTGTGATTAGCAAATCCTTGTATATTGTAAGCTTTTCGAAATATTATGAAACATATTCCTATAACATTGTCATATTTCTCGGGTGATATTGTGATTAGAAAATCCTCTGGTAATGTAAGCTTTTCGAAATATCATGAAACGTATTCCTATCTTATAATTTCAGGTGGGACATTGATTGCATAAATGAACTTCCAGAGTACATGCAAGTGTTCTACAAAGCACTTATCGATGTCTACGTTGAAATTGGAGAAAAGCTGGCTTGCGCTGGAAGATCGTATGGCCTCGACTATGCGAAAGAGGCAGTAAGATTGTACCACCTCTACTGTATTCTACAATCATAGTGTCATTATTCTCGACTTTTAGGAATTAAATGCTTTGCATTTTCAGATGAAAAGGCAAGCGAGATCCTACTTTGCTGAAGCAAAATGGCTGCACCAACAACACAAGCCCACAATGGATGAGTACATGTCCGTCGCATTAGTATCGAGTGGTTACCCCTTGTTAGCGATCACGTCCTTCGTTGGAATGCAAGATATTGTAACAAAAGACGATTTAGATTGGCTGTTCAACGACCCAAAGATACTCAAGGCTTCAACAGTTATTTGCAGGCTCATGGATGATTTGGCCACTCATAAGGTACCTTTTCTTCTTGGACGCGTTAAATGAAGATATTGACCCAAGCCCAACTACTGCGAAACATCAGATCTCGTTTATATGTCTTCTTGTCTATATCTTCGCAGTTTGAGCAAGGGAGAGAACATGCGGACTCGGCTGTGCAATGTTACATGAAGCAATACAATGTCACGGAACAAGAAGCGGAGAATGACCTTCGCAAGCAAGTTGATGATGCGTGGAAGGACCTGAATGAGGAGTGTCTTTGCCCAACTGCCGTCGCCAAGCCGCTTCTCATGGGAATTCTCAACCTTACACGAGTGATGGATGTGCTGTACAAGGATGGAGGAGATCATTATACCAATCCTCATATTATGCTGAAAGATTACATACGTTCAGTGCTCATGGATCCAGTGCAAACGTTTTGATATGCAGCAACTAGACATCCGTCAGATGATGCATCTACGCATGTGTGAAGTATTAATGAAATAGGCTTGGGAATAAGATGTTGGATGCATATGTAGTTGGGGTACAATAAAGCTTTTAGTGAGAATGGTATGGTTGTATCAGTATGGACATATAGTTTGCTGTAACCTCTATATTTTTCATTGAAGAATAAAATGAAGCATATATGTTACTTCTAAAAAAGAAAAAATTACGCTTTCAAGGAGGTATTTTCATTTTGAATCTCAAAGTAATTTAGAATGGTATGGTGATAAAACAAGTTGATTTTATCTGTATGGGCTATGGAAAGATGATAATGAGATATACTTTGAGAAAGCTTTTAGGTCATATTTCCCACAGAACACATACAGAGCTAAAGCACCAAGCATCGTAACATATGATCAACAGAGAAAAAAATGGCAACCTATTATTGGGCTCCAGCGCCAAGAAAAGCAGCAGCCGGCGTGAATCTTGCTTTTCCTTTTTCCCCTTCTCCGTCTTTTCTCGGATAAACCCGGCAATACAGAAGAAAAAATAAGACAAAAACTAGGGAAAAAGAAAAAGCAAAAGACGAGAGTGACATGGTCCAACTCACCATTATTTCGGGTTCTTGAACAGAGGATTTTTGTTGCTGAATCTGCAGAGAAAAGAGAGCGGTAAGCTACTTTGTCTTCTCTCTGTGACAGACAAACTGCAGCAGGTCAACTGTTTCGAGCCGGAAAGCTGAAGGACAATGAGCAAGAGCACTGTGATCAAGTCCTCTCCGCCTCAAGACACTGGTGGGATACGTGGATTTGTCGAATTTGGGTTCTATCAAAGGAATGATGTCGACTCGGATTCTTCTGGGTCATGGTCAGGGTGGTCGCAATGCAACAAGCAGCTGTTACCTTCGCTATACACTTAATGATGAACATGGGAGGGCAGCTATACATCTTTTGTGTTTTTTATAGAAAAATGAAGCGTTGGATAATGGGAGATTTTCAAAGATCTGAAGGAGCTAATCCTAAAAAATATGGACCGTTGGATTGTGGTTCACAAATCGCGAAGAAAAAGAGATAATAAAATCAATGGCGGAAACCGATTGTCAAATGAATTTTTTTTTTCATTTTTTTTTTTTGTTGTTGTTAATATCACGAATAATCCCAAATTTGTACATTTATAACTACCCAAAATTAATTTTTTAATCACCAAAAATTTCCAAACTAGTACATTTATAACAAATTTACCCAAAATTAATTTTTTAACCACTAAAAACCCAAAATTGATACATTTGTGATAAATTTACCTTTTATTAGTTTTTGTTAAATTGTATTAATACCAAGAAATCCAAAAAAATAGTATACATGTGATAAACAAAGAGTAAAACTCTAAACTGGTATACTTGTTAATAGACATACATTATTCGGGTGCTAGAAAATTGCGCAAGGGTAGTCGGGGAATTGAGTACGAGTATTGGAGTCCTAGGTTCAGCCTCATGGACCCCGAGCCAGGTGCTAGGGATTGGGGCATAGGCACCTATGTCTTGAGCCAGCTTTGATTGATTGGAGCACTAGCGTCAAGGTACCAAGCTTAGCCTCGATGGACTTGAACGTGGGCACTGAAGTTCCAAGCCTAGGCTCGATGGACCTAGGCATAAGCATTGAGATCTTGGGTGTTGGCCTCAATGGACCCTAGCTCAAAAGCCAAGACTTGAGCTTGAGCATCAAGGACCCAAATAGGACCTTTGTGAACTCAAGCTCGAGTGTTGGGGACTAGAGCTCAAGCGTTGAGGACCATAGCACAAACTTTGAAGACCCGGGCCCAAGTGTTGGGGATTTGAGCTCAGGTACCAAGATCTTGTTCTTGGCCTTCATGGACTTAGGCTCGGGTGCCGCAGCATTAGGCATGAGCACGAGGCATTAAGCATAGGCACCTTGTGCTAATGCACTGGGGCTTCAGGCTCAGCCTAGATGGTCCCGAATTTGAGAATCGGGGGCCTAGGCATGGATGCAGGGGTTTGTGGCTCAACCTTGATGGACTTGGGCACGGGCATTGGGGACATAGGAAAGGGAATTGAGGTCACAAGCTTAGCCTCAATGGACCCCAACCTTAGCGTTCTAGACTTAATCTTGGACGTCAGAGACCTGAGAACCAACGTTGGGGTTTCCGTGCCCGAGAGTAGAGTTTTAGGTCTATACAATGATACCTAGATATATTTTGAAATATGATTTTTGATATTTTAAGAGGAATTCATTTTCTTGAATGTAAGTGTGGGTTTTTTTTATTGATTATGAGAACATTTTCCATTGACTTATCTTTTCTAAGCAAACCAAACACCGAAAAATATTTTTCACGAAACAAATAAAGCCTTAATATCTTCAAATTTGGCCAAAATCTACATCAGCCCGTCAAGCCATGTAAGAAACAAAGTTATAAGATGTTGTTTCTATGTTACTGAATATTAAACCATTGTACGATATAAAATGATGTTGACGATTGTCGTTCTTTCATATTGGTCAATCCATCTTCGAAGTCGGGTGTATTGTATGCTACGATGAAATGCGTATTAGTATGACAAATTAGCCTATGATACGACCTCGCACTAGTATTTTATTGTAGAGGCAATAAAATATTTGAAGTGTAGGTACATTAAACGGAAGCCAATTACGAGGTATTACAAACGTATATAACAATAAGGTTTTGAAAAGCAGTAGCAACTTATGAGGGCGTCCTACCTTTTATCCTACCAAAAAAAGAAAAAAGAAAAAAGAAAAAAATTGCATAAGTAAACCTGCATTGTTTATGAATTAGCAGGTGAGCCGTCGGCAGGGAAATGAGAAAATCAAGAACCTGCAATACTTGCCCGGAGGTCCCGATCGAAACCTTACAGCTTCATCCAACTTGAGTAAATGTAGTTTCGATGTCTGAACTCGAAGTCCTCTTTCTCTTCAGAATCACGGTGGAGACCATCAGATGCTACGGAGTTTGCACGGGACCTCACATTGTCATCACGATAAATCTTGAATTGTTGATGAGATGTCCTTGGGGAAAAGTGAAAAAAAAGTCATAATCCTATTGTATTAATGCCAATTTAGTCCTAAACTTTTCAATTATACAAATTAAATTCTAAACTTTTGACGATCTGCTAGTATAGTCTATTTAACCAATTTTGACCGAAAATCACTAACATTAACGTTGATTGTTCTATATGGCACATACAGTGTTAATATGGACAAATTTTACAATTTTTAAAATATTTTTTTCCTTTTTTTTTTCCTTTCTATGTTTATTTTCACAATTCCGAGTCAACAAGCCTTTGTTTGGTTGATGGCCGCCTCACTCTCACTAAGATCTAGAGAGGGCCATAACACCCTCACTAGCCATAGGCGAGGGGCTCATGGCTCTCACCCTTGGCCAACGAGGGCATTGTGGCCCTCTCTGGCCAACAAGAGAGGTCATAGCTCTCTCCTAGATTTGGTTGAGGGCCCAAGGCCCTAGCCTATGGTGGGCAAGGGTGCAAAGGTCCTTAGCCAGACCTTGCCTATAGCCGGCGAAGGTCTACCCACTTTTAGTTTTTAAAAAAAAAGAAAGGAAATTAAACAACAAATAAAAAAGTACTAAAAATTCATAAAAATTTTAAAAAGATAACAAAATGATCAACCTTAGCATTGTTCATGCTATATATGATAGTTGATGTCTATGTCAATGATTTTTGGTCAAAATTGATTGAATGGATTCTTTTGGCAAATCGTCAAAAAATTTAGAACTCAATTGATACAACTGAAAATTTAAAGACTTAATTAACACAAGTACAATAGGTTTAAGATTTTTTGATATTTTTACGGATGTTGTTACTGTTGAAGGGCTTTGGGATTCCATCTCGAATTACTTCGAAGAGGCACATTGGGTTTGTTCTCTTCCTTTGACCAAGCGTACTCCTGCCTGCAAGTTTCCGATAGATCATAGAACCCAAAGCTCAGAAAAAGAAGGTCCAAAACAATAGGAGAATGCAATGGCTAGAAACATTTCCTTCCCTTTAATTTGCTTTATTCTGTCCAAACCAATATGGGCTGGAACCATAGAAGGTTTCGCTAGCAAAGGTCATGCCACCTGACCAGTTAACCAAGAAGATAGAAGAGAGCGCTTGCACTGAGCTTGAAATAGTGGTTTATGCAAAAATAAGAAGTTATTCTACTTTTGTTCCTATAATTTCATGTTTTGTGTAATCATGTCACTGATTTTTTTTTTTTTTTAGTTTTTGGTTTAATGTCTCCGAACTTTTAACTTTTCTAATTGGTTCATATTTGCATAAGTTGTCTAATCAAGTGTCCATGGCATTAAATTTGACCAAATCCAGCTGACTTGACGGTGGGATATCTGTGGAGCGTGAGAGAGATCTATAACAATTTGCTAACATGGACTCTATCGTGGAAAATAAAAGACGGTTCTTTTCTTATTCTCTTCTCTTCTTATTTCCCATGGTAGCGTCCATTTGGGTGCAACGTTGGCAAGTTATGCCAACAGCACATTTCCACGTCATCCGTTAGCCGCATCAGCTAGATTTGACCGCACTTCATGTTGGACGCATTTCGTTAGATAATTTGTGCAGGCATAAATGAATGATTAGAAAAATTAAAATGCACGGATTTTTTTTTTTTTTTGAAAGCAATAAAGTGCATGGACAAAAAGTAGTCTTTTTTTCCAAATATAAAACCCTAATCTAGAGTTGGTTGAGTTCACCAACCTCAATAGGTTCATTGTTTTTCTTCCATCCACATCCGACTGGTGAACGTTTCAATTTTGAATTTTATCGTGTCATATTCTTGATCAAGATACGCTATTCTTGAAATTGGTAAAAATAGTTATCATGGCAGAAGAACATATACAATTGGCGAATTTCACTTTTGAATTTTATTGTGTCCTATTCTTGATCAAGATATGCTATTCTTGAATTTTCAATTGGTAAAATCAATTATCATGGCGGAAGAACTTTAAGAATTTTATGATTACTGTTAATCGTTTTAAAAGTTTAAGTTATTAGATGAATATGTGATTTAATATTTAAATATTCTAACATTTTTCCTCACACACATGGGCTAGACTTTGGCCTAAGCCTAAAATGTTGAAATATGCAGTTGGGGTGGCAAATATAGGTCTAAAATGATTTAAACTCAGAATTTTTTACTCTAATTTCATGTGAGATTTTCTTAAAGACTAGCTTATGCATGAGGGAGAGTGTCAAAATATTTGAATATTCTAACAAGAACATTAATAGCCGAAGAATTTTCAGTAAACAATTGAGATTTGTATGATTCAAAAGCCATCGCTCCCCTAAGGAAAACGGATCTGGAGGCAACGTGGGAAAACCCCTGAAAAAAAAAAAAAAATCTGCATTTGTTGTAAAGCATGTATCTACATGATGCCACTCACCCTATAAAGGAAGTGGGAATAATGCTGAGCAAATTACGAACATAGGATTAATGAAGATGAAATGAACCATATGTAACTAGGACAGAGACACTATATTCTTAGAGAACCCAATGAGTGAATCACTCCCACTTGCATCGAATCCTGTGCGTGTGCCTAAAATCACGCTTGAGCACCAAACTCCCATCCAATCTTGTCATAACAAAGCTCTCCACCAAGACATAGCAACCGAATCTCTTCCACTTCCTATCACCTTTGAACTCTTCCACTCTCTCCACTCTCACTTCTCTTCCTGATCCACCATCACCATGAGCCCACCCTCCTTCCCTCATCACCCACTTCATCTTCTCAGCAATGGCCTCACTCACCCCCAATCTGATTCCTCTCCGTGCCTCGTCATGTGTCATGACCTTGAACCACACAAAGCCATCACTAGTCCCATCATCATCCTTCACTGCTCTCAGGCCGAAGACCGAAGCCTCCTCCTTTGTCAAAGCCACATCTACCCTGGCCTTATTATTGTCCTCGTTGTTCACATTATTCTCACACGTGTGAAGCTCCTCCCACTTTTGCTCAAGTACCATCTTGTAGAACATCGACTTCTTCATTTGGTGCTTGGTCTCGACACCTTCATCCCTAACAAAAACACATGGGCAATACCATTTGCCCACAACAATAGGAGCAGAAGCTGGATGATTGCCTGAGATTGGGAAAGTGAAGTTGGGGAGGCGGGCTCTCAGAGTCATGTCAAGGCCTAAGGCCTCTTCTAAGTGAGGTCGGAGAGAGTCCGAGGTCTGAACTTGCCACGATTTCTTCCGTAGGTACCTCGGAGGAAAGCCATCTGGAGCCACTGATTCAGCAAAGAAGCTTCGGCTGTTGTGACGGTGAATCTGGAACACTTGGTATGTGTCTCTGGGGTCAAAATGACTCGGTCTGGTATCTTTGATGGATGTGCCGCAACAAGTTGGTTCTATGTCCCCATCCCTCGAACATATGCATGATTTCCTGCAGAAATATCAAGGTTGGTGGTCAGTGATCAAGCAAATTGATGCAGGCAAGACCGTGATATGATAATGGTTCGTCAGTAACCTTTTGATGCAGGCAAGACCGTGATATGATAATGGTTCGTCAGTAACCTTTCTTTTTATTTTTTCCCTCTTTTTGGTGAACAAGGATGGTTCTTTATCTTATCTATCGAACATTTGAAGAAGAGAAGGCGTTGTAATTGAAAGAAACTTGGAGTCAGTAGACTTGATTGACACCTAACCTCTGGATTAATCAAGGCTTGTGTGGATATCAGAATGTAACAGATGAATAAGCAGTAATTTGGATTCAATTGCAACAAAAGTAGTTTAATATAACATAGACGGTATCTCTTTTTGTTTCTGTGACTATAATTGGTCAAGAGAAATTAACGCATATTGCATATCGGAAGAACATGTTGAGTGCAAACTGTAGTTAGTACCATTACACATACCCTCGGTATTTGCCCCGCGCAGTTATGACATAATAGACGTTCGATGAGAGAGGCCTATCGAGTGCTGGAATGAACCAGAGCTCAGTGTCGGAGTCCTCGTCAGCTAATGACTGGAAGAATAGGAGCCTGTCCTGAGGAAATGGAAGCTTCCTGACCCATGTGATCTTGTACCCGCAGCAATTCGTGTTCTCTGCTTCTTCTTCCACGTCTGTGATCACCAGGTAGCCTGAAAATGGACCTTCATTTGATAACTCCTCAAGAGCGCTCGTTGACTTCCTGCATGCAGACAGAGGCCGAGTCGCATACATCTCTCTCTCTCTCTCGCTGATGGTGGCGATATTTTACTATGCCATTTATACGACAATTGAGAATACTGTTGCACCAGTTCTTGATTGAGAGAATGGAAATTTACTTTAAAGAAGGCCAAATATGACATATATATTTTGTATTTGCTGAATCGTTTTAAGGGTAGAATGAAATGGATATAATGCATTTCTTTAGTGATCACTCGTGCATTTCTTTTGAGCAAATTAAGATTATGTATCGGATTTTTTTATCATGCGCGGTAATGCATTGGTAATGCATCTCTTTCTATTTGATTGCGGTGAATTTTAGACATGACTTTAATATTGAAACCACCAAAAAAAAAAAAAATGAGAAGACTACTGCATGATTCTTGGTTGAGAGAGCGGAAATTTATTTTAAAGAGGGCCGAGTATGACCAATTGTTTATATCTGTTGAATAGTTCCAAGGGTTGAATCAAATGGACATAATGCATTTCTTTAGTGACTACTTGTGCATTTCTTTTGAGCAAAATTGGAAGTACTCATCCGATTTCATATCATGCATTACCCGTAAGATAAATGTGTTTTGTTTACTGAAAATTTCTTGTCACTAGAAAATGTTTTTGATAAATTCATGTTCAAAGAAAGGAAACCATTCTCTAGTGTTTGTTTGTAGGGAAAACAAGTTGAAAAACTTGGTTTCGATAATTCACTAAATGGCATATGATAATAAATAAACTAAAATCAAGATCTGCTTTGTTTATTTATTCTGTAATTCATCAAAATAGCAGGACTTACAAAAATTATGAAATTTTATCCAAAAAAATGTTGTATATGATGGTCTTTAGGGAATGTGGATGAATATAAGCACTAAGGAAATTTATTATGAAGATAGTAGACAAGATTATCGAGAGAACATATGAGACTTGCTGGCAAAATTTTTTACGAGAGATAGAGATCAGAGAGGCAAATAATAACAATCAAGGAATATAGATTTCTTTCTTACTAAATCAAAAAGCCATAATCCCCAATCTAAGCTTATTGTTTTCAATTCATAGAAAACATTTTTTTTTTCAATTAACTAATTTTCTATTATTAATAATGGAAACTCCAAAAATAATTTCTCGATCGTGCAACGGCTTAAGCTATGCATTTTTATGGCTTGCATCAAATTCCATGCCTATTTACTTTGTCAGAGCTGAACACTATGTATTATCTAATGATTGTTCATGCAATCACGTAAACCCTAAGATCAAAATAGAAATTGAAATCTTAACGTAAAAAATAAAAAAATCAAAAATCGAATTTCGGAATCGGCAACGAGAAGCATCGCCTCGAGAACACAAGGATTGAGGTCACATTTGAACGGGGCGGACGGAGAACGATTCAAAAGTCAACTGCTGGACAAAAAAGACAAGGAGACAAATCGGAAATCCGGAATCCAAGACTGTGAAATCCGAGATAACGCCAAAGCGGCTCGAGAAGCGACGCATTCAATGACCGTCTTATCTTTTAGAGAGAGAGAGAGAGAGAGAGAGAGAGCAACGTGCGCTGGTCAATATTAAACTGTGTGTCTGCTTATTAGAAGAAGAGCGAGGGAGAAGGATCAGCTGCGTCCGAGCGTACGGTGGGGACGCATTCGATGCCGTCTGGTCTTCTAGAGAGAGAGGGAGGGAGGGAGAATGCAACGGGTGAGAGAGAGGTGGAAACGACAAGAGGACTACCAAGAAGAAGGCGAAGTCCCGAGACGGAGATGGGGGGAAGGAGTCGTGGAGCGATCGCGACAAAATAACACAGAATAATGTTAAGCAGAGATGATCAACGGACGGGTTCGAATAGCTTCCAATAAAGTCTGAAATATCGTCCGGTCCCGCCCATCAAGAGAAATGATACATATGTAAGAATCATGCGGGTTGGGCGGGCTTAGAATATCTGATCAGCTTCCTGAAATTCAAGGAGGGTGACTTTGTCTGCGCATTATCTGCACATCGGAGAAAAGAGAGGAGAGACTACGGAAGAAAAATGAAACCAATCATCATTTAATAATTACATGAAAGACATATATGATTAATAGTCCTAATTAGCCAAGTCACAAAATCAATCCTATTTTATATAGTTTAGAAATCTTGTTGTTCTTTCTAATTAACAATCACATCAAAGAATTGTTTCCTAAACTTTTATATATGGATACTATTTTTCAGTTAACTCTTTGAAAGATTCCCATGATCTCTTTCAATAAATTATAACACAATAGATGGTTAGTGGTCGTAAATTTACCCATTATGTAGATAGTTTATTGCTCATTTCGAATTGGGAGAAAATAATCATCCCGTTTATATTCACGTGTTCGTCACATTTTGATGGAAAAATGGGAACAGAATGCTGCTTTAGAGGCATAAAATGCAACTTTTTAAATTTCAATTTTCAAATTGCATCAGGTTAATATGATATTTCTCTTGTTTCCTTAATCGTCTCTTCTAAATCATCCCGTTGTCAGGAAAGAGGTTTTTGCCACCCCCGATCAGTGATGCAAAATGAGCCATTACCCTTTTTGACTGTACTTTGTCATTCCTATATAACATCTTTTGCCAAGCATAGAAGAAAACCAAACGATGCACAAGTAGGATTAGTTTGGACAGTTCATGCCTAGATCAAATTCGATGAATTTCTAACGTTGATGTAGTGGATTTAACATTAGTTGTGTATTGCGTGTCAGGGATCAATATAAGGGAATCCATTGCGGAAAAAAAAAATCCTCATTTTGGATCTCTTTTTCTCAGATTATTTGTTTCTTTTATTGGTGTATATGATCACATTTTCCAATTATCATAACATTTGTACAAAAATTAACATTCTGATCCAGTATTGCGCACTTGAAGGAATTATAATCGAAAGGAGTTATGTTGGGTTTAATGGCCTGAATGTATATAGGTGGACGTAACTACAAGATGCAATAACCCTTTTTGAGTTCTCTGATTGTAAATATATGCATGCGCTTTAATTTTATTTTTATTGAGAATATACAGGAATAGTTAAAATAGTGGATGGGGGTGTAGCAGGAAAATTGTCCAAAAACATATAAATTTATTGCACTTTTACCAAATTAGTTATAAACATTTTAATTGTGATAATTGTGTCCTATAAATTTTCACATTTTGTCAATTGAATTCATCCAATCAAATTTTGCTTAAAATCACTGTTGTGAACATTAGTCATCTGACATGACATGATCAAAGTTAACGTGAACAAATTTTAATAATTTTTTTAATTTTTTTAAATTTTTTAAAATTATTTTCTCCTCCTTTTCTTCTTCATTTTTTTTTTTCATTTTTTTCTATTTCTCTCTTTCTTTCTTTTTTTTTCCCTTTTTGCCTTTGCCAAGCCTCATTGAAGGCCAAGCCTCATTGATGGCCAACAGACATGGACCACCCTCACTTGGGCTACTGGCAAAGGCAACCTTTACTAACCCAAGCTTGGGCATCCCTTGCCTGAGGCAAGTGGCCATCAATGAGGCATGGCAATGGTTGATAGAGGAAAAAAAAAAAAAAAAAAAGAGAAAAAAAAAGGAAAATAAGGAAATAAGGAAAAGAGAAGAAAAGAAAAAAGGAAAAAAAATTAATAAATTGATTAAATATCAAAATATCATTAAAAATTATCCACGTCAATATCGATCATGCTTTATATGACGATTAGGGTCCCATGTCAGCAATGTACTTGTGTCTTTATGTCATTATATATATATATATATTAAGTGCAAGGGATGTATGCCTAATTTGGTTGACAAGGACCCTGACCGTCAACTTGTTTTTGGAACTTATCAAATTGATAGATTATTAAAGGGAAGATATTGAGAAGAAAGTCTTAAAAAAAAAAATCTTTAGAGTGCAAGGGACTTATGCCTAGTTTCGCGCGACCCGCCAACTTGCTGAGAGAGGCCTATCGAGTGCCGGAATGAACCAGAGCGTGGTTTCGGGGTCTTCACATAATGACTGGAAGAATAGGAGCCTGTCCTGAGGAAATGGAAGCTTCCTAATCCATGCAATCTCGTACCCGCAACATTTCGTGTTCTCTGCTTCTGCTTCCACGTCTGTGATCACCAGGTAGCCTGAAAATGGACCTTCATTTGGTAACTCCTCAAGAGCGCTCGTTGACTTCCTGCATGCAGACAGAGGCCGAGTCGCGTACATCTCTCTCTCTCTCTCTCTCTCTCACCAGGTAGTCTGAAAATGGACCTTCATTTGGTAACTCCTCAAGAGCGCTCGTTGACTTCCTGCATGCCGACACAGGCCGAGTCGCTTACATCTCTCTCTCTCTCTCTCTCTCGCTGATGGTGGTGATTTTTTACTATGCCGTTTATACGACAATTGAAAGACTATTGCACCAGTTCTTGATTGAGAGAATGGAAATTTACTTTAATGAAGGCCGAATATGACATATATATTTTGTATTTGTTCAATCGTTTTAAAGGTAGAATGAAATGGACATAATGCATTTCTTTAGTGATCACTCGTGCATTTCTTTTGACCAAATTGAGATTATGTATCGGATTTTTGTATCACGCGTGGTAATGCATCGGTAATGCATCTTTTTCTATTTGATTGCGGTGAGTTTTAGCCATGACTTTAATATTGAAACCACCAAAATAAAAATAAAAATGAGAAGACTACTGCACAATCCTTGGTTGAGAGAGCAGAAATTTATTTTAAAGAGGGCCGAGTATGACCAGTTGTTTATATCTGTTGAATAGTTCCAAGGGTTGAATCAAATGGACATAATGCATTTCTTTAGTGACTACTTGTGCATTTCTTTTGAGCAAAATTAGAAGTACTCATCCGATTCCGTATCATGCATTACCCGTAAGATAAATGTGTTTGGTTTACTAAAAATTTCTTGTCACTAGAAAATGTTTTCAATAAATTCACTTTCAGAGAAAGCAAACCATTCCTTAGTGTTTGTTTGTAGGGAAAACAAGTTGAAAAAGTTGGTTTCCATAATTCACTAAATGGCATATGATAATAAATAAACTAAAATCAAGATCTGCTTTGTTTATTCTGTAATTCATCAACATAGCAGGACTTAGGAAAATTATGAAATTTTATCCAAAAAAACGTTGTATATGATGGTCTTTTGGGAATGTGGAAGAATATAAATTTATTATGAAGAGTAGACAAGATTATCGAGAGAACATATGAGACTTGCTGGGAAAAAAATTGATGAGAGATAGAGATCGGAGAAGGCAAATAATAACAATCAAGGAAAATAGATTTCTTTCTTGCTAAATCAAAAGTCATATTCCCCAATCTAAGCTTATTATTTTCAATTCATAGTTAACTTTCCAGATTTCTCTTCGTCCCCTCCTCTGCATCCTTTTCAGCGCGATCTACAACATTGGCCTTTTCTAGAGTATTGTCGTCGGCTAAATATGAGTCCCTCCATCCCCAACGTCACTATCATAGCCACATTGGATCCATCATCACCCACGACAAGAGTAGGATCAAGTGTAGTAAAATTTTCACCATGCCTCTCTACTTTAGCGTAATCTTTAAACCACACATCGCAACTGTAAGATTGTATAGCAAAAGAGAATATATCACACAATACGACTTTAGATTTTACACCAAAACTGAGTAAACCACACATCACAACACAATGCTCAATAAGTGATCGTGCCCGTCATTCATCCAATTGGAGTAATTTTTAGATTTATATCTTAAACTAGGAATTTTAGAAAATTTGAGTCACGAAGTCTGATTCTTGAATTGTAGAGCTTTGAAATTTCATGGAAATGGTGGATTTTATTATTATACAACCGCAGGGTTTGATGGGTGTCATTTTGGATCGATGAGAGTCGTTTTGGTGTAATGGCCCCACAATCTTTCAATGCACATTATTCATCATGTGTAGGAAATTTCAAAATTTTATTTCGGGTAAATCATAAGATCAAATCAAGTTTTGTAAAATCCTATGGCTTCACAACACCATTGACTATCATTTGCATGAAATTCCGTAACTCAACAACTCAAAAATTAGACTTTGCGATTCAAATCTCACATAATTCCGAATTTAAGCCTAACCCAAAAAACTAGTCCAATTGGAAAAACAAGAGACATGGGCAATTATTGGGCGTTATGTTACGTGTTGAATCGGCTTGGTGAGGCGTTTGTAATGAGCACACACAAAACGAAACTTGAGTGCAAAACTTGATCACATCATAATTCTCTCTACCAAATCGCATTTCAAACATACTTATAATCAATAGAAACCCTTCAATATATTACTAAAACAACTTGACTAACTCAAAATCAAGCAAAAACTAATCAAATATGACCCCATAGTCTTTGGATGCACACTATTCATCACGTGTGGAAAATTTTAAGATTTTATTTTGGACAAACTGTAAGATCAAATCAAGTTTTGTAAAATCCTACGACTCTACAATACCATAAACTATAATTTTCATGAAATTCCATAACTCAACAATTCAAAAATCAGACTTCGCAGCTCGAATCTCAAATAATTCCAAATTAAAACATAACTTCCAAAACTATTCTAATTGGAAGAATGGAGGCTTGAGCACATACTGGTATTACGTTACTTAGTTGAGTTGATTTGGTGAGCTGTTCGTAGCAAGCACACACGAAATCACTCTTTTCATGGGTTATGAGATCGTTGGCTCGTTTGAAAACATCAACATTGGCCTCATTGGCCTCTTTGTACTCCTCCTCACCAACCTCGTCATTATCTTCATCACTAATGGACTCTTCCTTCTCGTCCTCCTCCATATTCTTCACAAATGAAATACCACTACTATGGCCAAGTAGGTGCAGCAGCACCATCATTAGCAACTTGCGTCTCATCATGCTCACTCTACTCATTGAGAGATGAAACCAATGAGTGGAACATTCATTGAAAGCAAGCCAATATATTTGGGGGTCAAATATGCCAATGTATAAAATCTTATACCCAACGTGACATTCGTTACATGGAAAAGAAAAGCAGTAATGGGGCTTTAATAGCCACAAGCTCATCTAATAAAATTGACTTGTTCTCATCATCATCCTCCTTATCCTCTTCCTCAACAAATAGAGTTGAAATAAGCAGCTCGTCCTTATCATCATCATCCTCCTTCTCTTTCCTTAGTCTCATTGTCATCAACTTCATCAACATTAGTCTCATTAGCTTCTCTCTCTACCTTTTCCTCAGCATCCTTAGCAGCAAGTTCATCAATATTTGCCTCAACATTCTTGCCATCAGCTTTGTCATGATCAAAAGAATGCGCAATGCCTAGTAATTCTTCAAAAATAGTGACGTTAGCATTCGCATTATAAGTTTCGTCATGATTGGGAGGACTCACAATGCCCATAAATTCTTCAAAAACTATGGATTTGGCAACCTTACCATCATTTTTTTCGACCTTTTCCTTCTCCTCTTCCTCTTCCTTTTCCCTAGCCTCCTAGCCATCGGCTTCGTCAATATTGGCTTCAGTGGCCTCTTTCTCCTCCTCCTCCTCCTCAATAACCTTGTCATCATATTCATAACTAGTGGGCTCTTCCTCTTCATCCTCCTCCTCCTCTCCCACAAATGAAATACCACTACTATGGTTAAGAGTAATTGCAGCAGTACCATCATTAGCAACACCCACAACATCTCAATAAGGCTTCCTACATGAGTTGCACCAACCCCCTCATTATTGCCATCACCATCGCCATTGCCGGTATTGTAATCGCTGGCAAGTTCGCTAGTATTCTCTTGTTCACCGAAGTCTTCTTCCTTTGCATCATATTCAACTGGGAAAAAAAAGAGAGAGAAGCAAGTAAACCAAATGAAGACAATTCCCAAATTTTACTAGAATGGAGAAAAACCAGACATCACAACCCATTCATCAAGCAAAACAAAACAAGATAACTCAGAGGATTTTACCCTCGGAACCTCAGTGTGCATGTTGACATTGGAATTTTTTTTTGACTTTTTGGATATTCGTTTATTTTACAAAAAATACAAAAAAATATATAAAAAAAAGGAAAAAATGAATAAAATAGGTGAGATTAAATAACAATAAAAGTATTAAAAAAGAAAAAAGGGAGTCGAGTGGGCCGGCGTAGTTAAGCCCATTCTTTTTAATGCTTTCGCAGCCCATTTCTTTATTTCTTCTCCAGCCCGTCCATTTATTGTTTATTCTTCGAGCCCATCTGAAATAATTAAGAAAAGAGGCCCAGCCCCACATGCTCTCTCTCTCTCTCTCTCTCTCTCTCTCTTTTCCCTTTGAACGACCAACAGGTGGGTGACACCAGAAGACGAACGCGGCAAAGGGAGGCTGCTTGAGTGAGAGGTCTGTAAGGCAACAGCAAGCGATGAGGGCACATCTGGGCAGCTTCTTGGACCGTCAGCTGGCAAAGGAAAATAACAGAAAAAATTCCCTGCCGAGTGCCCAGGCAAGGGTTTGGCCAGAAAAAAATTTCTGGTGAGCCTAATGTCGCTGGAATGAGTCCGGCGTTAGCCAGAGTAGCGACCGGCAAAGATGACTTGGTGATGGTCGGCGACGTTAGGTGTTGGCATCGGATCGATTAGATTTCCAGTCTGGGTTCGGGCGATGAAATTCTTGTGTGGCGTTCACCGGTGGAGAGGCTTCGGGTGAAGGTCTCGTGAGGAAGTATTCGGGAAAGGAGACCTGCAATGGGGAAGAAGATGCAGGCGAAAGGGAAATAAAAGAATAAAAAGAAAAAAGAAAGGAGAAATTGAAAAGAGAGTGACAAATGACTACGTTGCGCTTGTCTAATTTTAATTTGGCTCAATGGGCTTTGGACTTGAATTGGTTTAATAAGCTGGGGTTTCTAGCCAAAATTTACATAAGCTTAATTGATTAAAATTATGCGAGATATGGGCTTAGGAGAGCCCAAATTATTAGAAGGACGTTGACTCGAAGTTGACAATACCTTTAAACCTAGAGAAACCTAACAAAATCTCCCCGCCGCGAGAGCGTTAGGTTGCAACAGCATGCGCAAAAAGAAAAGAGGGAAAAATTTCTCAAACTTATTTTTGAAGAAGATGTCCACCCGAGGAGGAGCTCCACCTCATGCTCGAAACTCAAGTTGATGAACAGTAAAGGCGACCAAGACACTGTTCCTTCGAGAGCAATCTGGGAGAGAAAAGTTTGAAGAATGTTATGTGGAGAGGGAGGGGAGTGAGAGAGCGACGAAGAGAGAACCGTCGAAGAGAAAAGCTGGAAGTGTTGAGGGGGAGAGGTAGGGCAATAAGAGAGCCATAGAGAGACAGAAAAACTAAGAGATTGTCCAAGAGAAATGTTGGAAGAGAAAAGCTGGAAATGTTGAGGGGGAGAGGTAGGACAGTAAGAGAGCCATAGAGAGAGAAAAACTACGAGATTGTCCAAGAGAAATGTTGGAGGAGAGTTCATGGAGAGGGAGGGGGAAGTAAGAGGGCCACGGGGAGGGAGAGAGAGGATTCTTTGCATGTCGCCATGCATGTGTACCGGTGATAAAGTATAACGGACACTCCCCATGTTAGTGTCCTCCCATTTATTATCTGGAACTGGAATTTGTTCATGGCTGTGTTATGTAATTTATGTACTCAAGCAAGAGTCCCAGGAAAATGAGTGACATCACGAGTAGACCAAAGGAGATCTTCTTTATATGGAGTTGAAAATTGAAGGCGTTTTCTCCAAGATTAATGTCGTTGACCTGGTTCGGACATTCGGCTGGCCAACTGCAAGGAACAGAATTTATTGTTTTCTTTTCGTGAAGATGACGACTTTATATTATTTGGTTACTAATTGACAGGATATTCATTGTCTAAGCATGATCCGAGTATAATGTTCCAGATAGAAAGTCTTGAATGGGATTTCATTTTTTCCCTTCTCAAAACTCGATGCCAATTGCCAATGTGGGCAGACTAAATATGTTCCTTTTCCCTTTTCGAAGGGAAGAATGTGAAGGCGATATTACAGATTTGCCAGTTCTCTAAAACCCAAGTCAGATATTTGATTGTGGGCGGCAAATTGCGGCACGGTTACCGGCATCTCGCCAGTTCATGCTGTAGCATCCTCTGTTATCATGGTTGATTTTTGGTTTTGACCTCTGCTTTCACTCTGCTTTATGTGGTGGTTTAGTGCCATGCTCTCTCCATCCGCAGATCGTGTAAATTTTCACAGGTTCCCGTTCCGGGGTGCTTTCCAATGCTGAGAGCTTGAAATCGGTCAGCTGTCGAACCCAACTATGCCGAAGTTTTCTCTCATTGTGTGGGGGGCCATTTGTTAAGAATCTCATGAAAGCACAGCCTACACAAGCATACTTTGCACAAGCATACTCTGTTGCTGTGACAAAGATCCGAAGAAGTGAAGTACGCAAGTCATCGACTATGCCAGCTACGTATGTACATGGTGTTCAGGTTCAACTAGCTAGGAAAGACACGAAGTTGGTGGCGAAACCTCCAAGCTCCACGTGTTCAACTTTGAGTGGAGATCCTTTGCTGAAGAACTGTCGTTCTGTTTTCACATGTCTAACAGAATGAGCAACAGTTTTCGTTCTTTTCTTGTTAGTCCGTTTTTCCAATTGTTAGTCGGTTTTACTTCTTCGTCAAGATCATGTAATATAAATAGGAAAACAGAGCAAGCGAGATAAGCAAGCTCTCAGATGAACATTTTTCCTTGAATACAGAGAAGAAAGTCCAATGAGCATGACGCATGGTGGGATACAGATACACAAGCTGTATACAAGCAAATTTGAACTGTATGAATCAGTTCAATGACAATTCTTCCTTGATCTCTGCTAAAAACTTGCAAAGAAATAAGAGAACATAAGGGAGAAAACTGTCAAATTTAACAAAGAACACATGTTTATGCTAAGTCTCTTTCTCCACTCTTTTCTGGGTTCTTCAGCTGGTCAAGTGGCCCGAGCTATAGAAAATACGACATTGCAAAAGTTGAGTCTGCCCTCTTCATACTAGTAAAGGCGATAAGGGCCATCGAAATCACGTAGCATCCTGCACGAATGAATATTCACACGGCATGCTTCTTTATTTGCTACGGGAGGCAAATTCGCCAACGATTTGCAACCAGAGAAAGCCAACGTCATCAGGTTGCGCAAGTCCGACAAATCTGGTAACTTCCTCAAGGAGACACAACCATCTATACACAAATCCTCTAGCAATTCCAATTGGCCAAGGCCTCGAATCTCAACTAACTGCGGGCAATTTGTAATCCACAGACGCCGGAGCTTTTTCAAGCTAGATATATTGGACAAGCTCTCGAGAAGTCGACTGTCCGTTATATACAGTTCGGCAAGATTTTCAAATTGTCCAAGCCTATTCAGTGTGATGTCAGCTAAACTAGATCTGCATAACTCGAAGCTGGACAAATTCTGCAAGTTGTAATCCCGCGGCCATTCCACCGTGGACTCGAAACCGATGAGATTCAACCTCTGAAGATTCGATGGATAACGCGTGTGAGATTGAAAGGTGGACCAAGGTATGTCAAGTCGTTGGAGCCCAGTAAGGGAATTAACCTCGGCAGGCAACGTGGTGACATCCGAAAGTTCTAATTTCAACCTCCTCAACTTGCGTAGCCTCCCAATCCACCGCAAATCTGGTGTTTGACTAGCCTCCGGTTCGTGATGTAGGCCAAATTCTTTTGTAGGTGCAACAAATCTAGGACGGCCATAATCAGATAAACTTAGAGCGACTAAATTGGTCAGGTTTGAGACGTTCGGAATTGTTTGCAGTGTTGTGGACTTAAACTTTAACGTGTTCAAATTTGCAGGAAGCTCTGGCAACTTTGGAAGCTCATGGCAAGGAAACAGATGCAGACTCTCCAGTTGATGAAGCCGACCGACTGATGTCGGCAATTTGCAAATACGGGTCCCTCCCAAGTCTAGGTTTCTCAAAGATGACAATGCCCCGATTTCGCTTGGGACTTCTCCCTCCAAAAGTTCGCAATCATAAGCGACTAACTCTTTCAACTTCTCCAACATACCTATTGCCTTAGGAAGCTTCCTTAACTTACAACCCGGCATCAATAGTACCTCCAGTCTTTTGAGTTCTCCGATTGAATCAGGTAATTCTGTAACTTTCGTGTTAGACAAAGTCAACTCAACTAGAGACCTTAGTTTCCCTATTGAGCTTGGGAGATCGATGACAGAAGAGTGACTCAGAGACAAGCATTGAAGACCTGCTAGATCTCCTACTGATTCTGGAAGCACGAGAAGTTTCATATTTTCCATTCTTAGCGTCGATAGGAACTTCAGATTACCCAGTGAGTTTGGCAAAAATTGGGGTACGAAGCATAGATTTTGCTCAGTTGAAGCTCTTTCAACCATCCTCAAACCGTTACAGCCATTAATTTCCAAGTGCTTCAATTGCTGCAGCATACCAATGGATGGGTCGATTTCAACCAAGCTTTCACAATCCTTCAAAATCAGTCTCTCCAAAGTCAGGCATGTAGAGAAATCCGGCGTCTTGATCAAGCTTTTGCAGCATCTGAGATTCAGAACTTTTAACCTACTTTTTCCCTGCAGAATGACTCAATGTCAGAATGTGCAGAAACTAACAATCGATAATTTAAAGAAACGAAGTAATTTTAATTAAGTTGAGCGTGATTTATGATCTTATGTACCATGATTTGTCTCCAACCACCCCAATCAATTGTGACGTCACTTCTTGAAATTTTGAGGACGGCTAGATTGCTTGGAGAGAAGTTAGTTGCTTGAAACTCCGAGGGACAATGATGCCAAGAAAGCCATCTTATCTCTGAGAGGACATCCTGGAAGTCCCCAACAAAGTTTCCTCCATCCAATTCAAGGAACCTTAACTTGACCAGCCTTAAAAGTTCTCCGCGTGTGATATTATGCAATTTTGAATCTCCCCCGAGTTTGAGTGCTACAATGTTTTCTGTCCCCTGTCAATGGAAATCAAAGACCAATCAGCGTAAGCTTTGAGGAGGATAAAAAAATGGCTCATGAAAAGAGTAGGGCTTTACTTGCAATTTACCTCATTTCTTTGCATGACACCATTAGCTACAATGGGACACCACAACCTACTACGCTTTCCAGGATATTGGATGCTCTCCCTACGAACAATCTCCCTTCCTAAGTCTCTAAGCTGGTCATGCATCCATATTTTCTGATCATTTGTAATTTTTATCAATGACATTTCGACCAGGACAGTAATGGCGCTATTGGGAAAGAACTCACAAGTTTTCCACATACAAATTGCATCACTTCTTTCTTCACCGGCCATGTGACATGCGATATCCAGAAACATTTCTCTCTGCTCATATTCTAACATGTCATAACTTATCATTAGCATGTCCTGAACTTCTTTGTGAGGCATTTTCTCTAGCTTTTCCAATGCATCGTCCCATACTTCTTTGCCCCTACGATAAAGAGAGGACCCAATAACCACAAGAGCCAAGGAAGGCCGCCAGTAGTCTTCACAATTTCTCTTGCCATTCGATCATAGTCACGTGGAGGAGCATCTCTTTGGAACGCATGCTTACTGAATAGCTGAATAGCATAATGAAAAGGCATTTCCTCCATTTCATAGAGTCGAAACTCTTGAGGATTATTTTGGAGAAAACTGATGTCCCTAGTCGTCACTATGATTCTACTTCCCGGCCCGAACCACTCTCGCTTTTCAGCTAATTTCACAAGTTGGTCTATCTTATCCACGTTGTCAAGAACAACCAAAACTTTTCTGCAGCAGAATTTTTCTCTAATCATGTTGATCCCGGTGTCGGTATCATTAATTTTCACAGCTTTAGACTTGAGAACATCAGACAATAATCGTTTTTGCAATTTTGCCATCTTACCTTGTTGCAAAAACTCTCGAATATCGGATAGAAAGCTGCAACCAAGAAATTGAGAAGAGATTTGATTGAAAACAACTTTGGCAAGAGTTGTTTTACCAATTCCACCCATTCCGTGGATTATGACAAACCGCACATCCAGAGAGTCTTCACCTAACAAGTCCATCATGGCTTCCACATGATTGTCAATTCCCACCAGATGATTGGGCACAACTCGAGCTCTTCCCAGTAGCTTGCTTGAAACCTCACTAGTAATATGCTTTATGAGTTCACCTTGACTGCCACGTTTCAAACAAAAGAAAAAAAAAATTGTTGTGGCCAGGCACATACAACACATTAGTACTTTCTGAAATTTGTAGATCGTTCTTTTACAATTTTCTGCACTAGTGGCCATTAAAATTTGATATCTCCTGATGTTTTACGAGGCGCGAATGATAATTGTTATCCACAAAAAGCTTGTCAATACTGGAAAGTTACCAATATGATGAATCCTGTAAAAGTTGTATAATTTCATTCAAACTGGGCATAATCTAGGCAATACTACAATTGTATTGCACGAAAAAATTCAACCAATATTCTCCTCATACTTTTGTATAGATATAGATGCTTGTAATTTTGTTTGTAGTATTTTTAGTATACCACATAATGTAGTGCGCATAACAGAGTCACATCAATTCAAATTTATAAGTGCATTCGTTTTGCGGAAAAAGAAGGAAAAAGTACCAAAAAATTCTAAACCTATTGCATTAGTATCAAATTAGTTATAAACTTTTCAATTTGACCAATTTAATCCTAAATATTTTCACATTGGTATCAATTTAGTCCATCCGACCAATTTTGGCCTGCCAGTACTAACATGGATGCCGGTTGGTGGCCAGACGCTAATGTGGCAATTTTTAAAATAATTTATTCGAATTTTTTATTAATTTTTTCCTTTCTTATTCTTTTCTTTTTCCTTTTTTTTTTTTCTTCCTTCTTCCTCTTGGACTTTTAGTGGCTGGCCACTAAGCAAGGGCCGCAAAGCCCTCTCTGGCTGTCGACGAGGGTTGCAGCCCTCACCCGCCCTCACCCAAGGCCACGGGTGAAGGTGGCCTCGCCTGCGGTTGGGGAGGCCATGGCAGCCATCTCCAGGGCTTAGGCAAAGGCCACCATGGCCTCCCTAGCCGCAAGCGAGGCTGCTTTTGCTGCTACAAGGCCAAGGTGATACTAGTCTTGCCCAAATCTGGGCAAAGTTGCCTCGCCCTTGGCCCTAGGCAAGGTTGAGCGAGGGCCGCGGCCCTAGGCAAGGTTGGGTGAGGGTTGTGACCCTCACCGGTGGCCGGTGAGGGCTTCGCGGCCCTCGTCCAGTGATTGGCAATAAAAGAAAAAAGAAAAGAAAGAATTCAAAACAAATTAAAAAAAATTTAAAATATTGTCACGTCGGCATCTAGCCACCGACTAGCGTCCACATCAGCCCGATTGGCTAAAATTGGCCAGATGGACTGAATTAGTACTAATATGAAAAAGTTTAGAACTGAATTGATACCAATGCAATAAGTTTATGACTTTTTTGGTACTTTTTCCAAAAAAGAATGATTTGGAAAAAAAATATAAAAATGATCGCTTGTATTAATTTTGCACAAGGAAAATAACTTCCAATTAGTAAATAATCAATAATGTCTACATGTGTGGATAATGATTAACCACAGAAAATCAACTTTCAAGTATATGAGTGACCACTGTAACTAACTATACTCTGGAAAAGTTATGAGCAGCCCCAGTGTCCTCTCCAGGAAGAATGATATTGGACATTTAGGAAAATTATTGTGAGAACTGTATGTGCATGACAAGCTATCTATTAACATGATGTCGTTAAAAATAATTGGACGGTGGGGAATCACCGCATGATGTGTCCAATTATTCATGCCACAGTAGCAAAGAAAAGGCCCCGATCATTATAGATATAGCGCGGTTCTGTTTTGGAGAAAAAGAAAGAGAATGGAAGAAACCAAGTCATTGTATAATTTCCTTTTACTAGTCGTAGCGATGACCCTAGAAACTTGAATCTCAAGAAGTTGCCGCGTCGTTTATATATAATACGGACAAAGATCATTCGAATCATAAATAACGTGAGTCTCATAAAGAGATCTAAATATCAACAGTTAGTTAGGCAAAATATAAACGGTGTAAAGATCACGCAATACGTTTTCATGGGCCTTACCCGCTATCTTTCAAGTCCCAACCATTAATGTCAGCGACCTCTGCTAGAGCCTCCTTCCACCGTCCCACTTCGTCGTAGCCAAAACTGGCTTCGTGCCTTTTCAGCGTGTCAATGTAGAGTTCAGTTTGAAGCTTGACATCAGAAGGTTTCACGTCATAAAAAATGGGCAAAATCACTTTGCCACTAGATTCCCTCCGGTACTTTACGATGCTTGCGAGTTCGCGGAGACACCATGCACTAGACGCATAGCCTCTTGAGAGAATGGGCACATAAATCTTGGAGGTTTCAATTGCGTGTAGAAGTTCACCTCCAATTACTTCGCCCTTTCGAATCTCCTCGTTATCTCTAAAGACACGAATCCCAGCTCCGTCTAGGGAGTGATAGAGGCAATCAGTGAAACCGAGGCGAGTGTCAGGGCCTCTAAAATTCAAGAACACCTCGAATTCAGATCCTATCGACTCACCAACATTTGCAAGGAACGTCATCGAGCTGTCTGACGAGTCCCTTTTTCTCTTCATTGTCAGGAGCTCCATTTGCTAATGTGAGGTAAATTCTTCTGTATTATTACTTAATCAACAAAGCCTCGCTAGGATTTATAGAGCCAAGAGAGTATGGTGAGTCGCTTTCGCTTGACTTTAAGGGCCTATTTGGTAAATACCAAATAGTGCCTAGTTCTATTCTTTATTTTTCAGAACAAAAAAAAAGAACATAAATCTTTTTGGTAACTTTTTTTGTTTTCGGGAACAAATTTGTTCCAAGGAATAATTTTGGAATATGATTAAGAAGTAAAAAAAAAAAAAAAGTTACTTCTTTATGTCTAGGAACAACTCCAAAATCAAGTGAAATCATTTTTTTCTCTTTTCTTTTCTTCTTTTCCTTTTCTTTTCTCTTCTTCTTCCTCTAACTAGTTAGCAAAATATAATAAAATTATTAAACATATAATAAGTTATAACATAAAATTATATTAAAAAAATAATAAAATTACATAATAAAATTATATTAAAAATGATAAATTATATAATAAATTTAAAAATATAATAAAATAATTTAAAACAAAATAATTATATAATAAATTTTTAAAAAAAATTAAAAGAGAAAAATATAATAAAAAATTTTAAAAAAAATTCTAAGTCACAGAAAAATTTAAGAGTTGTACCAAACACATTTCTATTTCAAGAATATAAATTTTGGATAGTTAGTAAACACGTTCAAATGCTTAGAAAATTATCTAGGGACATAACATAAAATAATCATTTATGGCCAGAAATTGTTTTCGAAAACAAAATATTAACCAAATAGATCCTAAGTCAAAGTAAGTTGAGCAATTCATCTTATGCTCCATCCTTGGTCGGGGCATCCCTTCTTCTAATTAATGGGTCACATATTATGTGTATCCTATAGATTTCGTCAAATGGGTTGGTAGGGTTGGGTTTGGGTTGGTTCGACAATGATTTGATCAAAATAGACACATTCAATCATTTTTTTACCCATTTCTATATAATGCAGGTCTAGTGACCCACACTCGACCGGATACAAACTCAACCCATACATGACCCAATCCATTTTGCTAAATACTTTCATATTTAACCCAATGTAGAAAAATTATACCCAAAATAAGGTGATAGTGTGAAGTAAGTGAGCATGTGATCTAGTTGTAAATCCATATATGTCATATTTAACATTTATATTATGTTTAAACCCATTTATTGTCAATTTATTAAATTTAACTAATTCATATGACAGCGCAACTCATGATACATGGGTTAAAAAATATACTTATGAACAATTTTGACAGGTTTAATATCCCATGTATGAAAAATTAACTAAACATAAACATAGGCAGTGAACATGATTGTAACCCAACAATTAGAAAAGTGATTAGAGCAATTTCCTTTGACAAGAGATTATGGATTATTCTGTTAAGGATATGTTCCGAGTTTGAACCTATAAAGGAAACTGATTAAAGTAGGTTTCCTCTATATATATATATTACACTAAAAAGCAAACAAAAGAAGCGTGAGGGTTTTTTTCTCTATGAATTTTCTGAATGAGTTGTCTTTAAAGGATTATGATTTGTGGATTTGCTTTGGGAGTAATCTAGTTCTATAAAACACTTGATTGAATGAGCTATTGTGAAGTCTATATTATCCAAATTCATAGTGAGTTTCTTGATAGCTATCTCTCACTCGGAGTAGATACTAATAATAGGATCAAACAACATAAATCTCCAAATTTCTTTGTTTTTTTTTTTTCATTCTCGATTAGACTTCAATTGCAAGATCCTCTAATCCGCGGCATTATTTTCACAACACACTCATCAAAGCGCTGGAAAGCGGTAGACCGACCATTCCAAGCTCTCCCACTTGTTCATGCTGAGGATGAAGTCGACAGATTTGGACTTTCTTCAGGAAATATATGACGGGCCATTATCATTCATGAAAAATTTGAACGGAAGAAGCGTTTTCGTAGGGAGAAAGCTGGGAACATGCTTTTGAGGTCATCGTTCTTCTGGCGTGTCCCTTCCCTTTCCCCGAGGGCGTGACCCCATCAACTCTCAAAGTTTCCACAACGTTTGTACACAACAAACTGGGATTTTTTCTGGCAGAAAAAGGTCTAGGCTCGGAACATAACAATGACTCCCAAGTCACGGCGTATTAGCTACGTTTAGAAGAAACTATGTCGTAAGTTCCATATTGAGAATAATTACTTAAAAAAAAAAAAATCAGAACTTATTATACGGCAGTCAATCTAATTATAAACATTTTCACTTTGCCAATTAGTGCTAGATTTTTAGAAATTTTGCCAATATATTCATTCCGACCATGAATGATTTTTCTGAAATTTTCATTATTTCTTATTTTTATTTTTGTCTTTCTTTTCTTTTATCTTTTTTTTTTCCTTTAGATTTCCAGCCATTAGGATCACCAAGGCCCCAACAACGGCCGGTGAGCCTTGTGCGGCCACGGGCAAGGGTGTTGCAAGCATTGCCAAAAATCAAATGAAGGAGAAAAGATAAAAGAAACAAAAGAACAAAAAGGGGGAAAAAAAGAAAATCCCGAAATTTTTTGTTTAAATTTAAACAAATTGTCCACGTCAGTGTTGGCTTGCCATGTCCAACGTTCACATCGGTGACTTCCAGCTAATTTTGATCAAAATGATTATATTGATAAATTGTATAAAAATTCATGATAAATTGGCAAAATTGGGAGATTTAGAGTTAAATTGGCTATTGTAAAATAAGTTTAGAATTGAATTGGATATTTGTGTACATATGAACACGTCAAATTTCAAAGTTTCTAGAACGTTTGTAGTATGTACGCAACAAACTGGGATTATCTCTGGCTGATAGGTCTAGAAGCGGAATTGACGGAAAGACGATGACTCCAAGTCAAGGGGGCATTAACTGTGTTCAGACGGAGCTATCTCTCTGCTTTTTTTTTTTTTTTTTTGTCGGTCGAATAGAGGGAGCTATCTCTCTGTTTTTTTTTTCCTTTTGTCAGTCGAATAGAGGGAGCTATCTCTCTGTTTTTCTTTTCCTTTTGTCGGTCGAATAGAGGGAGCTATCTCTCTGTTTTTCTTTTTCCTTTTGTCGGTCGAATAGAGGGAGCTATCTCTCTGTTTTTCTTTTTCCTTTTGTCGGTCGAATAGAGGGAGCTATCTCTTTGTTTTTCTTTTTCCTTTTGTCGGTCGAATAGAGGGAGCTATCTCTCTGTTTTTCTTTTCCTTTTGTCGGTCGAATAGAGGGAGCTATCTCTCTGTTTTTCTTTTCCTTTTGTTTAGAGGGAGCTATCTCTCTGTTTTTTTTTTTTTTTCCTTTTGTCGGTCGAATAGAGGGAGCTATCTCTCTGTTTTTCTTTTCCTTTTGTCGGTCAAATAGAGGGAGTTATCTCATAGGGTCAAAATTGTGCAGCGTGAGGGAGTTATCTCTCTGTTTTTCTTTTCCTTTTGTCGGTCGAATAGAGGGAGCTATCTCTCTGTTTTTCTTTTTCCTTTTGTCGGTCGAATAGAGGGAGCTATCTCTTTGTTTTTCTTTTCCTTTTGTCGGTCGAATAGAGGGAGCTATCTCTCTGTTTTTCTTTTCCTTTTGTCGGTCGAATAGAGGGAGCTATCTCTCTGTTTTTTTTTCCTTTTGTCGGTCGAATAGAGGGAGCTATCTCTCTGTTTTTCTTTTCCTTTTGTCGGTCAAATAGAGGGAGTTATCTCATAGGGTCAAAATTGTGCAGCGTGAGGGAGTTATCTCTCTGTTTTTCTTTTCCTTTTGTCGGTCGAATAGAGGGAGCTATCTCTCTATTTTTTTTTTTTTTTTCCTTTTGTCGGTATCTATCTCTATGTTTTTCTTTTTCCTTTTGTCGGTCGAATAGAGGGAGCTATCTCTATGTTTTTCTTTTCCTTTTGTCGGTTGAATAGAGGGAGCTATCTCTCTGTTTTTCTTTTCCTTTTGTCGGTCGAATAGAGGGAGCTATCTCTCTATTTTTCTTTTTCCTTTTGTCGATCGAATAGAGGGAGCTATCTCTCTGTTTTTCTTTTTCCTTTTGTCGGTCGAATAGAGGGAGCTATCTCTCTGTTTAGAGGGAGCTATCTCTCTGTTTTTTTTTTCCTTTTGTCGGTCGAATAGAGGGAGCTATCTCTCTGTTTTTCTTTTCCTTTTGTCGGTCAAATAGAGGGAGTTATCTCATAGGGTCAAAATTGTGCAGCGTGAGGGAGTTATCTCTTTGTTTTTCTTTTCCTTTTGTCGGTCGAATAGAGGGAGCTATCTCTCTGTTTTTCTTTTTCCTTTTGTCGGTCGAATAGAGGGAGCTATCTCTTTGTTTTTCTTTTCCTTTTGTCGGTCGAATAGAGGGAGCTATCTCTCTGTTTTTCTTTTGCTTTTGTCGGTCGAATAGAGGGAGCTATCTCTCTGTTTAGAGGGAGCTATCTCTCTGTTTTTTTTTTCCTTTTGTCGGTCGAATAGAGGGAGCTATCTCTCTGTTTTTCTTTTCCTTTTGTCGGTCAAATAGAGGGAGTTATCTCATAGGGTCAAAATTGTGCAGCGTGAGGGAGTTATCTCTCTGTTTTTCTTTTCCTTTTGTCGGTCGAATAGAGGGAGCTATCTCTCTGTTTTTTTTTTTTTTCCTTTTGTCGGTCGAATAGAGGGAGCTATCTCTATGTTTTTCTTTTCCTTTTGTCGGTCGAATAGAGGGAGCTATCTCTATGTTTTTCTTTTCCTTTTGTCGGTCGAATAGAGGGAGCTATCTCTCTGTTTTTCTTTTCCTTTTGTCGGTGGAATAGAGGGAGCTATCTCTATGTTTTTCTTTTTCCTTTTGTCGGTCTAATAGAGGGAGCTATCTCTCTGTTTTTCTCTTTCCTTTTGTCGGTCGAATAGGGGGAGCTATCTCTCTGGTTTTCTTTTCCTTTTGTCGGTCGAATAGAGGGAGCTATCTCTTTGTTTTTCTTTTCCTTTTGTCGGTCGAATAGAGGGAGCTATCTCTCTGTTTTTCTTTTCCTTTTGTCGGTCGAATAGAGGGAGCTATCTCTCTGTTTAGAGGGAGCTATCTCTCTGTTATTTTTTTTCCTTTTGTCGGTCGAATAGAGGGAGCTATCTCTCTGTTTTTCTTTTCCTTTTGTCGGTCAAATAGAGGGAGTTATCTCATAGGGTCAAAATTGTGCAGCGTGAGGGAGTTATCTCTCTGTTTTTCTTTTCCTTTTGTCGGTCGGATAGAGGGAGCTATCTCGTAGGGTCAAAATTGTGCAGCGTGAAAGGAAAGGCATCACATCAGTTGCTACCAAGAGAATTTTCCAAGTCAGATTTAAGGGTGGAGACCCAAAAAAAAAAAAAAAAAGTCAGATTTAAGGGTTGTGGGCTTGCAAAGCTAGCCATGATAGGATAATGCATGGACTTAGTTTATGCGTAGTGCGATGGATACAAATAATCACCCAATGCAAAATTGGTATGCACGTTTGTGTTTGTTTTTATGGCTCCGCACATTTTTTAAACGTGATTGGCTTGATCTTATATATTTAAAACTATGGAATACTTGCAATTTACCAAAGTATGCATGGAATTGCTTCAAAGAGGATTTTGAGAAAATATTATATGGTCTATCCACCATAAAGACCAAGCTTGACTTTATTATTATTCATATGAACCTTGTAGCAAGACCCGTAGAGTTAATATATTAGATGGTATGGATCCACGTCCACACAATATCTTCTAGAATACATAATATGTCGGTATGAATATGTGTTCCATTATTTTATTGACACGCCTAGTTATGTATTTTCTATTAATTCTAATCTTTTCTCTTTCGTATCTTTCTTTTCCCTTTCGTAAAAAATTCATACTTTGCTCTTCATTCTTGATGAATGTAAGTTGCATATTTTCACTTAATTTCTTAGAAAAAAGTTAAATGTAAATAAATTTAATATGAACTTTCTGGTTATACAAAATCTTTAAAAAAATTTCATCCATAACTTCTTCTTTTTTCTTCATTATTCACTCTATATGAGAAGAAAAATTAATTTCTTAAAAATTTTGATTGAACTAAACCCGAACTTTTAGTAATTTATTTTTGGATTAATACTACAAAAAATTTTGTTAGTTTCCATTATATTTTATGGTCAAATTGCTGAGTTAGATGACATATGACAATTGATTGGTGTACTAGTTTAGGGTTTTACACTCCATTTGTCACAATTGTATCAATTTGTGATTTTTTTGTAGTATTAATCCAATTTAACAATTAACAAAGAGTTAATTTGTCGCAAATGTATTAGTTTGGGGAATTTGATGGTCAAAAAAGTTATTTATAGTAAATTTGTCATAAGTGTACTACTAATTTGTCGTAAATTTATCATACATGTATCAATTTGGGATTTTTCGTAGTATTAACTTTTTATTTTATTCTGATAGTGCATAACAAAGAAAGATATATCATTTGCTTCCTAAAAGAGTTAATATAACGAAAAACTCAAACCGGTACAATTGTGACAAATTTATCTCAAATTAATTTTTTTTAACCATCAAAAACCCCAAATTAGTACACTTGTTACAAATGTACTGCAATTTAAAGTTTTAACAACCAAAAACTGCAAAATAGTACATTTGTGACACATTGAACATCAATTAGTTTCCATTGAATTAAATTAATACTACAAAATGGTATACATGTGACAAATGAGAGTAAAACCCTAAATTAGTATTTCTGTCAACTGTCATTTGTCATCCAACTCAGCAATTTGACTGTAAAATTTAATAGAAACTAAGGGAGGGTGAATTTGTCATAAATTTGCCAATTTAGAATTTTTTTGTGGTCAAAAAATTAGTTTGGAGTTAACTCTTCATAAGTATATTAGTTCGGGACTTTTTTAGTGCTAACCCATTTAAAAAAATTGCACAAGTTGAAAACATTCATGATTTACATTCCTTTTTCCACATTACATCAGATATTAGAAGCAAAGCCCAAGTAAACTCATTATTAACTAAAACTAACCCAATATTTTACTGACCAACTCTTTCACAAATGGATACTTTTGTTTCAATCTTTGAGAATTGCAATATTCTATTAAAAACAGAAAAAATCTAATGAACTAATTGAAAAATTAAAGAATGACTTAAGGGTTTTAGAATTGATTTGGCCGCTTAGGTGTGTATCACCCCGTCAGATCTTAGGCTGTATTTGCTAATCGAGATAAAATTCAGGATATGATATGATTTATCATATCTTACATTTAGTGTTCGCTTAGGACAGGATAAAGTCGGATATAAGGGGGATATAGATAGAATAAAATTATCCCATGGGGGAGGTGGAATAAAGGTGGATATGATTTTAAATATCCATAATAGGAAGTTATTTTTCTCGAATAACAAATTTTTTAAATTAACAAAATTGAAATTATATTTCAATATAAATAATATTTGAATTCTAATTTAAGAAATTTAAAATAAAAAAATAAAATTTATTTTTAATTAATATTATTTTAATTTATATATTCAACTTTAATTCTATCTTATAATAAACATTCAATCTATGAATTAAATATTTATATTTGTTATATATTTTAGTTATTTTTGTATTTTAAGTATGTTAGTATAGTTTACTATTTGATAAAATTTTATTAAAGAATGATGAAAGGAGGAAAAAGAAATAATAAAGAAAATAATATAAAAAAGAGGAAAAATAATATAAAAATAAATTAATGAATAGTGTTATGAGAGATTTTTACCATCTCCATTTATTAACATTTAGGTTCATTTATAATGATATGTCGTTTACATAAAAAAAAAAAATGTACATGATATGATGTGAATATATCTGACTTTAATACTGCGATTCACCAAACAATGGACAATATAAAAAAAAATCCCAAAATTTCATATCCTATCCTATCTAGTCCTATCCCGATTAGAAATCCGAATGACGAAACTTAGCCTTAAAGTTTCTTGAATGTTTGTAGTACGTACGCAACAAACTGGGATTCTCTCTGGCTAATAGGTCTAGGAGCAAAATTGACGGAACAATTATGACTCCAAGTCAATGGAGCATTAACTACGTTTAGAGGGAGCTATCTTGTAGGGTCAAAATTGTGCAGCGTGATAGGAAAGGCATCAATTGCTACCAAGAGAATTTTCCAAGTTAGTTTCATGGGTTGTTGGGCATGGGAAGTTCGTCATGATAGGATCACATATGGACTTTGTTTATGCGTAAAGTGATGGATATATATAATCACACATTGCAAAATTGTTATGCAAACTCGTGTTTATTTTTATGGGTCCATATGTTTTTTAAACATGATTGGCTTGATCTTGTATATTTAAAACTATGGAATACTTACTATTTACCAACGTATGCATGGAATTGCTTCAAAGAGGGTTTCGAAAAAATATTGTATGGTCTATACATCAAAAGGACCAAGCTCCTCTTTATCATTATTCATGTGAGCCTTACAGTGAGACTCGCACAGTCAATGTATTAGATGGTATGGATCCTCGTAATCTATGGACCACACAATGACTTCTAGAAGACAAAAAAAATATTGGTATGAATATGTGTTCCATTAATTTATTGACACGCCTATTTATGTACTTGTTTTTTCATTTAAATTTTGCCCTTTTCTCTTTCAATTCTTTCCTTTTTCCTTTGGGAAAAAATTCATATTTTGCTCTTCATTCTTGACAAAATGTAAACCCGAAGGTTTAGTAGTTTTTTTTTATCTTGTCAGTGCATCACAGAAAAAAAGATTTATGATTTGCTTTCCTCAACACCAATATGTTGGGATCAACGAAAAGCTATTTTGGTATCTTGCACAATTTAAAAACATTCACGTATTATTTTCCTTTTTCCGAATTACGTCAAATATTAGAACTAAAGCCTGAAAAAACTTAGCATTATATAAGGGTCCGTTCGTTTTGCGGAAAATAGGTCATTTCCGGAAAATATTTTCTTATAAGTCATTTTTCAGGAAAATTATAATATTTTCCAATGTTCATCTAAAACCTGAAAATGTTTCAGAAAATATTTTCCGGTATTCGATAAGGAAAATATTTTTGACTTCACCACTTAGGCATGCATCACTTATCGACCTATAAATCCATCAAATATGAACTTGCCTTTAAATCCGGGCAAACTTGCTTTATATCTTTATTCCCTTATTGTCACCAAACGCTCATCTACTCTAAAAAAAAATGTTCGTATGGATTTTAAAAAGAAGCAAATGAGAAAAGAAATAAAGCATGTATAGCCCTAATGAGAATTTTTCAATTGAGTGGCCTGTTCTCCCCTTGAGTCTTTTGTGTTCCAATAAACAAAAGAAAAAAGAAGCAAAGCATGTAGAGCCCTTTGCTTGAGAAATGTACAATTACATGATAGAGTAAATAAAGAAAATGATAAGCAAGAGAGCTTGAGATCGATGAGCTCAAGGTTCGCCTAGCAACGGCCAACAACTAGCCAAGAAAGAAGAAGATGGGAACAAAGAAAGAAAAAGAAAAAAAGAAAAAAGAAAAGAAAAAGGAGAGAAAGAGAAAAGAAAAAGGAAATTAAAAATAATTTGAATTAAAAAATAAAATAAAAATAAAAAATAATTCGAATAAAAAAAGAAAAGAATAAGAAGAAAGGGAGGAGGAAGTGAAGATTTGTAGATGTATGAAATAAGAGAGATCAAGAGAAGAAAATGTTTTTCACTTTTGAAAAGTGGAAAACATTTTCCCCTAATTTATAAGACTTTTTTCCATTCATGGAAAACATTTTCCTCAAGGAATTCATTTTCCGTGAAACGAACGTCAGAAAATTCGGAAAACATTTTCTCGGAAATTATTTTCCGTAAAAACAGAGCCTAGACTCCATTTGTTTTGCGGAAAATGTACAATTGTGGAAAATGTTTTTCAAGAAATTTTTTTTTTTTTTTGGAAAATGACAATATTTTAGGATATTTGGTTGAAATTGAAAATGAGCTAAATTTTTTTTTTTCCCATTCAATATAAAAAATCTCATTTGGTTTCCTTTGTGCACCGCTTTTAGTATTTTTTTTTTTTGTAAAAAATTGAAATTTTAATTATTTTAATATATATTTTTTACTATTTCTTTTCTTTTCTTTTCTTTTTTCTTCTTCTTTGACCAATTGGTGGCCATGGCAACGGATGGCACTTGGCTTGATGCAAGCTCTAGCTCATTAGATTTCGATGAGCCAAGCCAAACCAAGCCGAGCCAAGCCGACCTTGAGTGAGACTCCACCTCGCTAGATTTGACTAGTGGACCCTTGCCAAAGCTGGTGAGCCGCCCAAGCAAGCAAGCTAGGCAAGGCTCAAGCCTCACCAACCTTTGGCAAACTCAGGTGAGTCTTGAGCTTGCCTGTGGCTGATTATTGACGGCCATCATGGCTAGAGACCGGTCGAGGAAGAAAAAAAAAGTAAGAAAATAAAATAAAAAATTGAAAAATAAAAATTAAAACCTCAATTTTTTAAAAATAAAAAATAAAAAAAAAATAAAAAATAAAAGGGAAAGGGAAATGTGTTTGGTGAAAGAAAGTGCTTTGCTTAGTAGCGAAAGAAGGATGATGAAAAATGTTTTCCACTTTCCCCACTTTTGAAAGTGTTTTTTTCATTGACAAAAAATGTTTTCCTTGATTAATTTATTTTTTGTGAATTGAATGATGGAAAATTCAGAAAGCTTTTTTTTTTTTTTTTTTAAAGTTGGTTTTTTTTTATAAAATGAATGGAGCCTTAGAGACATGGTAATAATTTTGATTTGTATTTGTTATCTTTAGGTAGTTTTATTCTATAGCCTATTGTTATATGAAGTTGGGTTGCTCTTATGTTTGTGGCTGTCGAATTGGGCCAGGCACATGATTTGTACGGAGTATAGTTTTTTGGGGTCGTGAAGGAATTGGTCTGGCCTTTCTCTTTTTTTTTTTTTTTGATCGAAATATCGTTCATTCATTACTAGCCCACTAAAGGGGCATCTTCAGTTGGAACATCTAAGCATAAGATTGAAATTAAAGGTTTGGGAGGATATGAAAACCAATTACTAGGAAGAGAATTTGCTCGATGAATTTTAGCGACCCAATCCGCGGCCTTGTTTGTTTCCCAAAGCTCATAGATGATCGAAATTCCTTTAAGCTAGGCCAGTAAACTTTTGCAGTCTTCCACAATGGACTGGGCTGGCCAAGGGGGCTCTTCAAAGCCTGATAAGCAGCGCACAAGGGGTAAGTGATCTGTCGATAGGGTCACCCGCAAATCAGCTTCAGTCGTGGCTTCCAGTTTCGGTCTGGCCTTTCTCTTCGGTAGCTACAAAGTTCATTGGATTGCCATAATCCTGCTCATGGCTATCTCTCCCACATCAGAAATACTCTCCACCTTAATTAGAACGAAAAAAAGGAGAAATTATTTATGTTATCCCGCTTACTCTAATATTAGTACAGTCAATATAGTATAATAAATTGACGATTAAATATTCATTTGATTTTGTGTTTATTGTTATTGTATAAATTGAAATACAATGTTTCTATTCATCATTCGATAAGAGTCTTACTAATTATTTAAAATTGATTTTACTTTTTAGTCGAGTTGCCAAAATGCCAATTAATCGAGATGCTTATTGTATGCAAGTTACAGAAAAAGAATCAATATACGACAGCTCCTTTATCTATGTTGAATTATTAATGAGAGTCACAAGACTAACACAAATAATAGTTGTCTGTAAATGTACATAAAGCTAAGATTTCCTTGTATCAAATTGACATAACGAACAAATTCTAAGTCTGTAACTTTGTGACTTGTATGGAATCACAGTTTGTTTTCCCACTTGCTGAGACAAATTGCTTCGCTCACTATATAATTTATTTCACGTAAAAGTGTATAATGTTTTGAAATTCGGCATTAGGTGGAGATTAGCCGAATTGAAGAGGGAAGTCGAAAGTGAATTAAATCTTATCTTTTCGAGAGATTTTACATCAGTTCTTTTATTTCAAAGGCGTAAATGTCATTCCTTATTATGTCCTTTAGCGTATGTATTTTGTCTAACCTAAAGTTTCTTTATTACTAGTCTATGAATAGTGTTTGTGAAGTCTGAATCGAGGGTTCCCTGAACCACATACGATCAATTTTTATCACGAAATTATATAGATTCAACGTAGTCAAAACCAATCTTCTTCCACGAGATCTCTCACCATCAATTATGAGAGCCCTGGTTTTCGTGTGTAGAGAAAAATGAGGTACTCTCATTTGTGTGTCGTGTCCAACGCGCACATAGTGATGCAAAAACCGATTCTGTCATGAGCATCTCCAACCTAGCGTTCTGGAATCCTCGAAAAGCTCCATGGCGCTGAGTTGCTTCTCTCGGTCCCTCGCGCGCTTGTGATGTCCGCAGATGTGGAAGGCGTCGGGGGAGGGAAGGGAGAAAGAAATAGAGAATGGGGCCGAGTCTTTCTTGACGGGCTCCCCGTCAGTGGGGCCTTTCTTTCTTACTCTTATTGAACCTCATTTGGTGGGCTGCCTAAGGAAATGGGTCGGCTTAGTGAAGTCTCATCGGTGGGCTTTGAGCTTGGGTTAATGGATCGAATTCAACTTCGAAGAAAATGAAGCAAAATGGGTCCTGTGGTTTAGATCTGAATCGCGGATTTGGGCGACGTGAGCTGGGCCAAACCCTTTTTCTTTCTTCTCTTTCATTTATTTATTTGTTTATTTCTGTTCCTTTTCATTTCTATTTAATATCATTATTTTTTCATTTTCGCAAAAAGATGCATAGTTCGCCTATTGACGAAAAGTTAGGCGTAAAAAATTACTAGTGGCGAAAAGATCAGTCTCATCAAGTCTCTCGTACAAGAATTAAAAGAGAGTTAAACGTAGCTACTTTTCAGTCTCGGTACAAGGCCAAAAATGTCATGTGCACACAACCTATAAATAGAGGAGATGATACATGAAGGAAGTTGATCACAAAGCCTAGTTCCCACCAATAACATACCGAAAGGAAGCGACTAGCTCAGCAAGCCTTTCAAATTCTGGACTTGAATTGTTCGGCAGCATCTTGCATGTGGAAAATTCCAAACGACATATTTCCTTATTCATAGCAGGCAAACTTTCCAACGAGTCGCAATCAATTAAATTCAACTCTCTTAGGTTTTGTAAACTGGAAAGATCTGGTAGCTTTTTTAGGGATGGACAGAAGCATATCCATAAGCTTTCCAGTGATTCTAATTGTTCGAGACCTTGTATCTCAACCAGCTTTGGGTACTGGTCAACTCAACATACAAAAGTCGTAGCTTTCTCAAGCTTGGTAAATGGGATAGTCTCTCAAGAAATTGACACTCCAGTAAGTCAAATCGGCGAAGGTTCTCCAACTGTCCAAGCACATCCGGTGGAATTTCGGTTAAGCACGACCTCCAAATTGCAAAATGGAACAAATATTTGAAGGTGTGAAGGTTTGACCATCCATCTGTGGACTCATGATCAAATAACGACAACCTCTCAATTTTGGGTGGACCCCGATCAAGAGATTGAAAGGTGGAGCTTGGTAATCGGAATACCACGAGTTCGGTAAGGGTACTTGCAAGGTCAGAGGGTAACGCGGTCATTTCCAAACGGTCTAATGACAACTCACGCAACCTAGTTAGCCTCCCAATCCACTGCAAATCTCAAGCTTGGCATGCGTTTAGGGGTGCATGAGGCATATCAACATATCTACGACGACCAAAATCGAATAAATGCAGAGCACGTAAGTCGGTCAGGTTTGCTACATCCGGAATCCTCTGTAATGCTGAAGATGAAATGACCAAACGTGACAAACTTGTAGGAAACTCTGGCAGTTGTTGAAGCTCCTCACAACCACCCATAGTCAATCTCGTAAGTTGAGAAATAATACTTGGTGGCACCTCAGAAATATGGGTTCCCGATAAATTTCACTCTTTCAAAGATGATAGCTCCCAATTTTCATTGGAATTTCTCCCTCCAAAAATATGCAAATTGAAGCATCTAATTCGTCAAGCTTCTCCAACATCCCTATCGTCTTAGGAAGCTTTCTTAATTTACATCTTTCCATGTCTCGAATCTCCAATCTCTTAAGCTCTCCAATTGAATCAGGCAGCTCAATAATGTTTGTGGACAATATAATCAACTTGACTAGAATTTTCAATTTCTTAATTGACTCTGGAAGTTTCTCCACAAATGAATTACATAAAGACAATACTTGAAGACCAGGTATCTCTCCAATTGAATCCAAAAGTTCAAGGAGTGCAAGATTTTCCATCCTTAGTGTTGATAGACGCTTTAGATTACCCAATGAGTCTAGCCATGATTGACGTCCCATGCCTAGATTGAGCATGGTTGGAGCTCCCCTAAGCACTCGCAAAAGAATACGCCCCTTAATTTCCAAGTGCTTTAAATGCGGCAGCATAGTAATGGATGAGTCAATTTCAACTAACCTATGACAATTCTCGATGACGAGTCTCTCCAAAGTAAAGGATGTAGAGAAGTTAGGTGTCTTGATCAACCTTCTACAACTCATGAGATGTAGAGCTCTTAACCTGCATTTTCCCTGTAAAATTACTTATGCAAGAATGTATAAAGATTGTCAAATTTACTATGCCCAAGGAAAAAGAGTAAATGTAAGTAGCTTGTATCACACGATGATCATGCCATGATTTGGCCCCATCCACTCCAATCATCTGTAATGTCAGATTCTAAGATTTTAAGGACAATCAAATTGCTTGGAGAGAAGTTTGTAGCTTGAAACTCTGAAGGACAATTTTTCCAAGAGAGCCATCTTAGCTTCAAGAGGAGATTTTGGAAGTCCCCTACAAAGTTTCCTCCATCCAATTCGTGGAACCTTAAGTTTACCAGCCTTGAAATGTCTTCACTTGTAAAATTGCATACTTGAGATTGTCTCCCTAGTTTGAGTGCTACTATTTCTTTGGTTCCTTATTAAAGGAAATTAGAGCTCAATTAGCCTAAGCTTTGGAGAACATAAGAAAAGGGTCCATGAATTTAGGGAAAAGTGCCAAAAAAGTCCTAAACCTTTTGTCTTTGTGCCAATTTAGTCCTAAACCTTTTTTTGGTGCCGATTTAGTCTTAAACATTTTTATGTTACGCTAATTCAATCATTTTCGGCCAATTTTGGCTGGATTTTGCTAACTAGACCCTGCCAGCTAACGTGGCTTGATTGGCACTAACGTGGATAAATTTTAATAATATTTTAATAATTTTGAATTTTTTTCTTTTATTTCTTTATTTTTTTTCCTTTTTTGTTCTTCTTTTTTTCTTCTCCTCTTCTTCCTCCAGCCGTCGCTGGACCTTGGTGAGCAGCCATAGGTGACGGTCGGTGAGGTTCGACCTCGTCGGCCACCTTGCTAGTGGCCACAAGGCCACCCTTGAGACCTAGGCGGCGAGGCTCACCCATGGTTGGCGACGGCAAGCCTCGCCAGCTCGGCACAAGGAGGCTTGAGCTAGTCTCGCGCCGAGCTGGCGGGGCTTGCCCTCGCTAGCCATGGGCGAGGCTCGACCCTTGCTAGATTCGGCGAGGGCGAGCCTCGCCGCCCAGGCCTCAAGGGCGGCCTCGCGCCGGGTGGGTGAGGCTCACCCTCGCCAGCCATGGGCGAGGCTCGACCCTCGCTGGACCTCGGCGACCGGCTAGAGAAGACAACTAGCGACCGGCTGGAGGAAGAAGAGGAGAAGAAAAAAAAAACAAAAATTAAAATATTATTAAAAGTTATCCACGTTAGCGCCGATCAAGCTACATCAGCTGGCTAGCGTCTAGTCAGTAAAATCTGGCCAAAATTAGCCGAAAATGACTGAATTAGCACAACGCAGAAATGTTTATGACTAAATCGGCACAAAAAAAAAAGTTTAGGATTAAATTGACACAAAAACAAAAAGGTTTAGGACTTTTTTGGCACTTTTCCCATGAATTTAACATAAAGTTGTTCTTTATCTTGGTAAAAGGTTGGAGGGGTAATAGTGGAGCTACCTCTCCAAGATTTAGATAAGGGTCTCACACCCTCTATGTAATGTTTGGGTTGAGTGTTACTTATTCAATTTGCCCATAAGTGTATGAGCCTATCGAGGTGGCAAATACCTAATACACAAGTTGACAAAGATTCGCTTATGCATTACTGGAACTTGTGACCTTATCGAAGATAGTGTGACCTTTTTACTACTAAGCTACCATGTTCTGTGGTAATCTAACACGATACCGACCTATATTCTACACTAAGTGAAAAGTAGAACTTTGATCAATACATACCTCTTTCTTTCGAATAACATCCATGGGTATGATGGTACACCATATTCAACTTTGCTCTCCAGGATTTTTATGCTCTCTCTATGAACAAGTTCCCTTCCTAAATCTCTAAGCTGGTCATGCATCCAAATGTTATCATTCTTTATTTTTATTAGAGACTTATTAATAAGAATTGGGATGGCTTCATTGGGATAAAGTTGACAAGCACTCCGCATAAAAATTGAATCGCTTCTTTGTTCACCGGCAATGTGACATGCAATGTCAAGGAAGATTTATTTCTGCTCATATTCCAACATGTCATAACTTACCTTCAATACTTCCTGAACTTCTTTGTGAGGCTTTTTCTTCAGCTTGGCTAATACATCATCGCATACTTCTTCACTTTCCAAGTAAAGTGAGGATTCAATGACCACAAGAGACAGTGGAAGTCCACCAGTGATTTTCACAATTTCTCTTGTTATTTTATCATATTCACATGGAGGAGCGTCGCTCTCAAATGCATATCTGTTGAAAAGTTGGATAGCACGATTCTCATCCATCTCCTTCATTTCATAGAAGTAATAAACCTTAGGATGCCTTGAGGCATTATTCTTGTTAATTCTGAAAATATTGATTCCCTAGTTGTCACAATAATTCTACTTCCTGGACCAAACCATTCGCACTTCTTTGCTAACTTCACAAGCTAGTCCCTTTTATCCAAATTATAAAGAACAATAAGAACTTTTTTGTGGTGGCATTTGCTTTTAATCATGTTGATCCCAAAGTTGGTATCATAAACCTTTAAGGATTTAGACTTGAGGATGTCAGATAATAATTTTTTTTGCAATTTCACAATTTTACCTTGCTGTGAAAATTGTGAAATGTCTGACAAGAAACTGCATCCATCAAATTGAGAAGTGATTTGGTTAAAAACAACGTTGGCAAGAGTTGTCTTACTGATTCTACCCATGCCGTGTATTATGACAAACCGCACATCCAAAGAGTCTTCACCTAACATATACATCACGTTTTGTACATGATAATCGATTCCCACTAAATGATCAGGCACTACTCGAGCTCCTCTCGCCAATCTCAATGAAACCTCATCAGTAAAGAGTTTTATAAGTTCCCTTGGCTGCCACACAAGAAATCGAGATTGAATACTAACATAAAGGACATTAAGTTCCAGGATATTCTAATGTGAAGTCTGAGTTCACAATAGTGGCGGAAATAGAACTTTTTACCGAGCGGCCCAAACGAATCAAGGCCAAGATATCTATTTTAAACACACAGATGTATCTTATCTTTTTTTTTTTTTTGGTCAAATGTTTTTTTTTTGGTCCAGATGTATCTTATCTTTTTACATTGAGAAAGGAACAAAATTATGCAGACAGAAAGAGAGCACAAGATTGCTAGCAAAGCTACCAAGTCAAAAACACAACAAATCAAAGGCTAACGCCCATGGCATAGAACCTTGAACCCGAAAAACGACAGCACATTCACAGCAAAATAACCACATTGAAATACACCGTCATCCTTGACTAATGCAAGCGTGACGATTTATGCTGTGAACAAAACAAATTCGTGGAAATTTAAACCACCTAAAAATATATATCGAACTAGCCATAACACTACTCTTTTGTTGCAATTTCGGAACTAGATATAACTTTGTCCTTGCATTTGCTTTGCGGAAAATCGCCTATTGGAAAATATTATTTCTTTAGAATACTCTTTATTACTTATCACTTAGAAAGATTAGTCCGCGGATAATATTGTCATTATTCACAAAAATTTATATATAAAAATTCTTTTTTTGATGATAAAAGTATTTTCAATTAATTGATGTCCCATATTAAAAAATATTTTTAAGAGAGTATTTTCTAAATCATGATAGAAAAAATGTGCTAATCATAGTCCCTGTCACAGTTATTGATCATTTTGTGGCTATAGCTCTATATACATATCAACTCCAAGAAATCAGAAATAATTTTTTCTCTCTTCTTTGTGAAGATATGCTAGAGGAATGAAGTATATAGTCTTATTGAAAAGCTCTTGAAACTCTCTGACCCTCTATCTCTGCAGTGCCATCCTTTGATTGAAGCAACCTCTATTAGAGCCACCTTCCACTGTTGCATTTCATCGAAGCTGAATTTGTCTTCATGCCTTTTCAAGACATCAACGTATAATCCAGTTCTGAGCTTAACATCACAAGGATCAACATCGAAAAAAATGGGAACAATCACTTTGTCTGTCAATCTTCTTGAGCATTCCACCATGTGGGTGAGTTTGTGAAGGCACATTGCACTAGATGCATAGTTTATGGAGAAGATGGGCACATAAATTTTGGAGCCATTGATTGCACTCAGAAGCTCTTCTCCATTCTTTTTCACCTTTTCAGATCTCTTCATTGTGTATGAAGACGCGAATCCCAACTCCATTCAGGGAGTGATAGAGGTAATCAGTGAAATTAAGGCGAGTGTCCAGCCCTCTAAAATTCAAGAACACCTCAAATTCAGCTCCCAGCGGCTTATCACCCCCACTTATCGAAGAGGACATTGTTGTGTCAGAGTCCTTCTTTCTCTTCATCGCCACCAACGCCATTTGCTAAGTTGAACTACTTCTCCTGTTTACGATTCTACCTAGTCTGATCAGCGATTCCCAGAGAGAATGTCGTCTGTGAAAGCTCAAGAGTAAAGAGTACTAATTACGCTTGCTAGGAGAATGTCAGAGAAAGGCTTTGAATCTTGTGGGACAAGATTCCCAAAGAAAATAATGGCACTCTCGTACTGGCCATAGAAGATAAAATTTCCGCCAACAAAAGAAGACATTTAAGCTCCATTTATTTCATGAAAAATGAATACTTAGAAAAATATTTTCTTAAAAAGTGATTGCTTAATGAATAAATGAAAAGTATTTTCATTCTCCACAAAAATATTTAGATATAAATTGTTGTTGAAAATGAAATATTTTCATTAATTATTTTAAATAATACAAATGATCATTTTTAGGAAAATATTTTTCATTAATTAAGTATTCCCAAAGCTGAGAGATGATGCACCAGAATGGTAGAGGTGGGTGCGCAGAAGAATGAGAAGATGGTGGTGACTCAGCACTTGGAGTGGCCTATGGAATTAGTGAGTGGATTGAGATTTTTATGATTATTTTAATCAAATCAATTTGATTCACTTTCATAAATAAATAAAGAAATAATAAAAAAAATTCTAGAATAAATTTACATTAAAAATATTAATCCACTATTTGTTAATATCATTAATTATTTTAATTTGACTAATTCAACTCCATTTATATAATCCATAAAATTTGTAGGCAAAAAAAAAAGAAAAGTAATCCACATTTTGGAATCGTGTGTCAAAGCGTGTTGGAAGAGAAGAGAAAAAAATAAAATTTGGAGGATGAATTGTGTGTCATGAAAAGTGAGAGTCAAAAGAAAAGAAAATACTAGATTTTTCTTCTTTCTCCATTTATAATTTTTATTATTTTTATTTAAATTAAAATTTGAACCGTGCATATTGGAATTACATGTTGGAATTTCAAACTCGCATATCGAAAATTTAGACTCGCGTGTCAAAGTATGTCGAGAGAGTTGACTAGGTGTTAGAAAATCTAATACTTGTTGATCAAGCATAGAGTGTCAAACTGTTCGACACGACATGAAGGTTCCCAAAGAGTGTTAGTGCTTCATACGTCACAAATTTACTAGTTTACGGTTTTTTGTGATTAAAATATTAATTTATGATAAAATTTTCATAAGTATACCAGTTCAGGGCTAATAGGTTTGGGAGAGGAATTGACAGAACAAAAATGACTGCAAGTTGATGGGGGCAATAACAACATTTAGAGGGAGCTATCTCAAAGGGTCAAAATTTTGTAGCGTGATAGGAAGGGCATCGGTTGCTACCAAGAGAATTTTCCAAGTCCGATTCATGGGTTGCCGGGCTTGGAAAACTAGTCATGATAGGATCATGTATGGACTTAGTTTATTCGTAATGTGATGGATACAAATCATCACACGTTACAAAATTGTTATGTGAGCTTGTGTTTATTTTTTTGGGTCCATACATTTTTTTTAGCGTGATTGGCTTGACGTCATATATTTAGAACTATGGAATATTTGCTATTTACCAACATATGCATCGAATTACTTCAAAGAGGGTTTTGAGAAAATATTACATGGTCTATACACCATAAAGACCAAGCTTGTCTTTATCATTATTCATGTGGGCCTTATAGTGAGACCCGCATATTTAATGTATTAGATGGTATGGATCCACATAGTCTATAGACCATACAATAACTTCTTGAAGACATAAAATGTTGGTATGAATATGTGTTCTATTAATTTATTGACACGCCCGGCTATGTCTTTTCTTTTAATTATGAACTTTTCTCTTTCATATCTTTCCTTTTCCTTTGAGGGAAAATTCATACTTTGCTCTTCATTCTTGTTGAATATAATTTCTTTTTTTGGTAAGGGTAATAATAAATTTGCTCTTCATTCTTGTTGAATATAATTTGTACTTAATTCTTAGAAAAAATTAAACGTAATTAAATTTAATAGGAATTTTTTGTTATACAAAATCTTTAGAAGACTTTCATACATAACTTCTTTTTTCTTCATTATTCACTCTATATGAAAAAAGAAATTAATTTCTTGAAAAATGTCATTGATTTTTTAAACCCTAACTTTTAATAATTTATTATATTATCTTAGTGCACGACAAAAAAAGATTTATGATTTTCTTTCCTAACAACAATATGTTGGGATCAATGAAAAGCCATTTAAAAAGGATTAATATAAATAAAAACCTCAAAAACTGGTATATTTCTGACTAATTTTTGTCAAACTAATTTTTTAAACACCAAAATTCTTAAATTGGTACATCTATGACAATTTTATTATGAGCTAATTTTTTGACAACCAAAAATTTCAAACAAGTACATTTGTGATAAATTTACTATCTATTAATTTCTATTGAATTGAATTAATACCATACAAAACTATAATACACTTGTGATAAATGAAAGATAAAACCCTAAACTGATATAATTGTCAATTGTCATATATCATCTAACTCAGCAATATGGCGATAAAATTCAAAGAAAACTGATAAAATTCAAAGAAAACTAATGAAGGGTAAATTTGTCATGAGTTTACTAATTTAGGGATTTTTTGTGGTCAAAATATTAATTTGAAGTAAATTTATCATAAGTATATCACTTTGGGAATTTTCGTGATATTAATTCATTTTAAAACTTGCACAATTTGAAAACGTTCGCGGTTTATTTTCCCTTTTTCTACATTACTTCAAATATTAGAAGTAAAGCCCAAGTAAACTTATTATTAACTAAACCTAATCTAATATTTATATAAATAAACCCTTCCACAAATTGATAGTTTTTTTTTTCAATTTTTCATCTTTTAAGAATTTCTAAATCAGTATTGTAATATTATATAAAAAATAGAAAAAATCTCATAAACAAATTGAAAAATTAAAAATGACCTAAACTTAAGTGTTTTAGAACTAAATTGGCTGCTTGGATAGACCTTATCAAATCTCAAAATTTCCAAACATCTGTAGTATGTATGCAACAAACTAGGATTCTCTCAAACTAATAGGCCTCGGCGCGGCATTCACGGAACAATCACAACTCCAAGTCGATGGGGCATTGACTCCGTTTAGAGGGAGCTATCTCATAGGGTCAAAATTGTGCAGTGTGATAGGAAAGGCATCAGTTGCTGCCAAGGGAAGTCTCTTCACGGATTGTTGGAGTTGGGAAGCTAGTCATGATATTATCATGTACGGACTTAGTTTATCCCAATGCAAAGTTGGTATGCAAGCTTGTGTTTATTTTTATGGGTCCATACATTTTTTTTTTTTTTTAACGTGATTGGGTCGATGTCATATATCTAGTACTATGGAATATTTGCTATTTACCAACCTATGCAAGGAATTGCTTCAAAGAGGGTCTTGAAAAAAATATTATACGGGCTATACACCATAAAGACTAAGCTTGTCTTTATCATTATTCATGTGGGCCTACAGTGAAACTCGCATAATTAATGTATTAGACAAGGTGGATCCATGTAGTCTATAGACTACATATTATCTTCAAGAAGACATAAAATGTTGGTATGAACATGTATCCCATGAATTTATCGACATGCCCAATTATGTATTTTCTTTTAATTCTGATCTTTTCTCTTTCATATCTTTCCTTTTCCTTGGGAAAAACTTCATACTTTGCTCTTCGTTCTTGTTGAATGTAATTTGTACTTAATTCTTAGAAAAAATTAAACGTAATTAAATTTAATATGAACTTTTTGGTTATACAAAATCTTTAGAAAACTTTCATCCATAACTTCTTTTCTCTTCATTATTTACTCTATATGAAATAATAAATTAATTTCTTAAAAAAAATTTCTGATTGAATTTTTTTAAACCCGAACTTTTAGTGATTTATTTTATTCTATTAGCGCACCATGAAAAAAGATTTATGATTTTCTTTCCTAACAACAATATGTTGGGATCAGTACCGGACAACCCTAGGAATAGAAGGCTCCAACGAGGATGGGGATTTGACCCCTCTGTCTTCTTCGGTGGCCCTGCTGAGCATATGGATTGATGGCGGGTCATTCCGGACTTATGAATGGTGCTATGGTTGCCATTACTAAGTTGATCTTCTTTGATCTTTGGCGTTTGCTGTGCTGTGTTTGCCGGTTGTTTTGGCTGGTGTTCTTGTGTTTGTTTTGGTTCTTTTTTCCTGGCTCCCTTTCCACTCATTCTGCTTCTGCACTATGAGTGAAAGTTTTTGGCGCCATTTTTGTATAGCTAACTCTCCTTTAATATATTCTTACCTTTACCCAAAAAAAAAAAACAATATGTTGGGATCAATGAAAAACTATTTTAAAAAGGATTAATGCAATGCAAAACCCCAAACTAGTACACTTGCGATTAATTTACCTTATACTAATTTTTTAACTACCAAAGATCTTAAATTGGTACATTTGTGATAAATTTACCATAAACTAATTTTTTGATAATAAAAAACCCCAAACAAATACATTTATGACAAATTTATCATTTATTAGTTTCCATTAAATTAGATTAATACCACAAAAAACTATGGTACACTTGTGACAAACGGAAAATAAAATCCTAAACTAGTATAATTGTTAATTGTCACGTGTCATCCAACTCAACAATTTAATGGTAAAATATAAAGAAAATTAATGACAAATAATTTTGTCACAGGTTTACTAGTTTGGAGGTTTCTGGTGGTCAAAAAATTAATTTAAAGTAAATTTTTCGCAAGTATTCCACTTCGGGGATTTTCATGATATTAACCCATTTTAGAAACTTGTACAATTTGAAAACATTCATGATTTGTTTTCCTTTTTCTACGTTAAATCAAATATTAGAAGCAAAGCCCAAGTAAAGTTATTATTAACTAAAACTAACCTAAGATTTATATAATAAACCCTTCCACAAATTGATAGTTTTATTTCGATTTTTCATCTTTTAGGAATTTCTAAATGGGTATTGTAATATTATACTAAAAAAAGAAAAAAATCACATAAACTAATTAAAAAATTAAAAAAGACCTAAGCTTAAGTATTTTAGAACTAAATTTGCCGCTTGTATAGACCTCGTCAAATCTCAAAATTTTCAAAACATTTGTAGTATGTATGCAACAAACTAGGATTCTCTTTGACTAACAGGCCTCGTGTGACATCCCAAATTTCATTGACCGTCATTAGCATAATTAGATCATTAGAAACTTAGATTTATGTAGAACGGGCCGGAAAATGAACCCGATGGATCGTGAGGAATGTAGCTAATGAACTAACGAATGATATTGATTAACTGTTAATTAGCGACGATCGACAGATGGCAAAAATCATCATGCATGAAAGCCACAACACCTCTCTTCTCTCTTTGTTTTTCTTCACCCACGGTTTTGATTCCCACGAACCGAGACATGCAAACTTCAAGGAAAATAATCATTAGCAAACTTCATCATTACTCTAGCCTAGGGATTAGTTTGTAGACCTATTTTTCCCCCTTAAGCTTCGTACACTCTCTCTCTCCATATAAAACCGAGCAACCCCCATCTTCATCTTCTTCTTTCTTTTTCTCTCGGCTGAGCAGCGAAAAAACCAGAAGCAAACCAGCAACCTTCTTCTTCTTGCATGCTGATTTTGAGTGTTGATCTTGAAGCATCTCTGTGCTGTTTAGTAGCTGAAGCAAGGTAAGGAAAGATCTAACTCTAAATTGAAAGTTATCCATTGTTTCATCAAGGGAGCTTGAGGATCTAACCAAACAGTGATGGATATAGTTTGTAGTTGCTGTTTTGTGATTGATCTAAGCTGAGTAAGTGTTAGATTAGAGTTAGAAGCCATTGCATGTTGTTTTTGAGAACTGCATGTTTCGAAATCCTTGTGTGAGTATGCTGTTTTGTTGAGCGAAGTGATGAAATGGATGCCAAGTGTGTTGTTTTGGTAGAAATCGTGATAAGTGGCTTACGGATGCAACGACACTTCGAGCTAAGCTGTGGAATTGATCATTTGTTAGAGAAAGATATGCTGAAGTTGCTTTGAGTTGCTGTGAGTAAGCATTGGAGTATTTTAGAAGAGATTTATGGATAGACAAGTTGTTTAGTTGAGTTAGAAGTGAGAAAATTTGTGTATCTATTCTGTTCTAAGTGAAAACAGTTATGGAGTCTTCTGTTTGTGTTTAATTTTCTTTATGAATGTTAATAGAAATAAGAAATAAACTATTCTACACGATAGAACATCTATAAGATCAAGTTATACACGTAGCTATAACCATATGAATATACAAAAACATAGAGATAGAAGTGAACTTAGTAAAACCAGTAAACTGTTCTTGTGAAAAACAGTTTGACCTTTACTGATTATGCGAATTTTCTGTATTTACCTAGTTAGATCTGGACTTTGAATCCTCAATGAAAATTGTAGAAAACATCTTAAGGAATAACGCGTCAAAATTTGAGATTAAATCAATAATATTTGGCTAGTGAAACAATTTTCTTTGTAGATAAAGAATCTGGACGTCGGTACAGGGTGCTAGTAAAAATTATGACAATTGTTACTTTTAATACAGTGAGAATTAGACTTAAGTTTCTTCACAGAAAATGTCAATCTATGTCTCAAGTATAACATACTAAAAATTTGGTAATATTTTGACAAGAATTAATATACCTTCTGTGTTCGAAACCAAAACTGTTCATTTAGCTAGTATACTGTTTGTACCCGAGAACACATATTAGATGTAGTGTCTTGTATCTTAGACTTGTATGATGAACATAGAGTCTAATAAACCTTATACTAGATGTTAGTTGTGTATGAGTGAGTCTCATATATCATTTAAGATATAAGTGCATATAGAATCATGTGTGTGCAATGACTGCGGTGCATAGTGCTTAATTATGGGATAAATATCTGTTCGCCATGGAATGGGACATGACGTAATGGGTTTTATCTTATAATTCGGACACGCACGTGTGCTAGGTTCATGAGAGTTAGTTAGATACTTTAGAGTCTTTTCTTTTGCATACGATAAATGCATTAATCAAAGGTGTGGTGGTGTGAAACGTGTGCTTAAGATGAATGAACCCATCGGTACCGAGATACCGTTGATGCCCCCGGAAGTTTGGGATGCCCTTGCTGCGTGGTCTTGGATGCCTCGGTAGAGAGATACTGAGATGCCTCGGAGTGAGATGCCCCTTGTTGTGTGGTCTTGGGAGGACCTCGGTTGTGTGATACCGGGATGCCTCGGAGTGAGATGCCCACAATTAGAGGTATTGTGGAAGTCCGGATAATGTACTTTCCGGAAGTGACTCGATCAGGCTAGTAGAGTCCCGGTTGTGACTGATTCAAGGGTGGATTTTATGCACACTAAATATAATTATTTGGCGAGTGAGTTCATCTATTATTGTTGCATTATATTTTGATGTGAGATTGAGTTTGTGAAGGGTAAGTATAGAAGTGGATGCATATAAGGTGATTTCTTACATGAAGTAATAGTATTGTTTATGCTTGTGATATATTCTCTTAGTATCCTAAATTGTTTGATGATTCACTTGTAACTTTGATGGCTATGGATTGTTTAAGTTAGAGTTTTATCATTCTTTACTGGGCAAGGTTGTTTGCTCATACCTTACATTTTCAAATTGATAGCATGGATGTACCGCCGGTAGCTCGATACGGGGCGGTAGTGCGTCTTGATGTTTCTCTTCATGACGAGTATGATCCCGACATTGACATGACCCTCTCCAAGTATGAGGCCACCTTATGGTTGGATGACGGTAGAGTTGAGTTGTTACCGATGACGTTCGTTGCATGGTTTATCAACCATGAAGGAGAGATGTTCGGACCTTTACCCTTTGGAGCAGGAGGACCTAGTGCGGGGATGGACGGCGCCTAGACGCCTTTGATCTTGTAGAAGCTGACTAACTTTTGTTTTTTTTTTTTTTTTGTTAGATGCGGGCTAGTATGGGAACTCATGGAGTAGATAACCTCACCCATATCCTTGGCTTGTGTTACGCCTTACTTTTGTTTTGTATATGATGTAAATATATAGGCGAAGAACATGGAATGAGTCCAGATCGATAATTTTGTATGCCCCGATGATGATAAAATGAAAGGAAGTCTTTTATGATCTTGTCTATGTGCATTGCAGGATAACCTTATAATATAAACTTGAGATTTTAAATAATCCATGTTATACATGCTAACCTTCAATGGTAAACACTATAGGTTATCTAAAGGAGATTACAAGCTAGACATGAAGATAATAATAATTATAATTCCGCTTGCGCTTAGTACGTGATGCTCTGGGACGTCACAGCTCGTTACACCTCGGCACGACATTCATGGAGCAATCATGACTCCAAGTCGATGGGGCATTGACTACGTCTGGAGCGAGCTATCTCGTGGCGTCAAAATTGTGCAGAGCGATAGGAAAGACATCAGTTGCTGCCAAGAGAAGTTTCCAAGCCAGCTTCATGGGTTGTTGGGGTTGGGAAGCTAGTAATGATACGATCACGTATGGACTTAGTTTATGCGTGAAGTGATGGATACAAATAATCACCTAATGGAAAATTGGGATGCAAGCTTGTGTTTATTTTTATGGGTCCATACATTTTTTTAAACGTGATTGGGTTGATGCCGTATATTTAAAACTATGGAATACTTGCTATTTATCAACGTATGCATGGAATTTCTTCAAAAAGGGTTTTGAAAAAAATATTATATGGTCTACATACCATAGTTAATATATTAGATAATATGGATCGATGTAGTCTATAGACCACACAATATCTTCTAGAAGACATAAAATGTAGGTATGAATATGTGTTCCATAAATATATTGGCATGCCCAGTTATGTATTTTCTTTTAATTATGATCTTTTCTCTTTCAGATATTTCCTTTTCCTTAGGGAAAAAATTTGTACTTTGCCTTTCATTATTGATAAATGTAAGTTGTACTTAACTTCTTAGAAAAGATTGAACTTAATTAAATTTAATATGAACTTTTTGGTTATACAAAATCTTTAAAAAACTTCCATCCATAACTTCTTCGTTTTTCTTCATTATTCACTCTATATGAAAAGAAAAATTAATTTCTTAAAAAAATTCTGATTGAACTAAACCCAAACTTTTAATAATTTATCTTAGGATTAATATCACAAAAAACCTTACTAGTTTCCATTAAATTTTATGGTTAAATTATTGAGTTAGATAATACGTGCAGCTGATGAGTATACTAGTTTGGGGTTTTATACTCCGTTTGTCATAGGTGTACCAGTTTATGATTTCATTATATTAATCCAATTTAACAGTTAACAGTGGGTAAGTTTATCACAAATGTATTAATTTAAGGCATTTGTGATCAAAAAATTAATTTATGGTAAATTTGTCATAAATATACTAATTTTGTGTTAAATTTGTTTGGGATAAATTTGTCATACATGTTCTAGTTTGAAGTTCTTCTGGTATTAACCTTTTATACATGACAAAGAAAGATATATCATTTTTTCCCAAAAGAGTTAATGCAATGAAAAACCACAAACTAGTATAATTACGATAGATTTACCCAAAATTAATTTTTTAACTACTAAAAACCCCCAAATTGATAACCTACGAGAAATTTATCTCAAAATAATTTTTTAACAACCAAAAGTCCTAAACTAGTATATATGTGACATATTAACTATCCATTAGTGTCCACTAAATTGGATTAATGCCACCAAAAACCACAAAATGGTACACATGTGGCAAACATATGGTGAAATCCTAAATTAATATACAATAATTTGATCATAAAATTTAAAAGAAATTAAAGGAGGGAAAATTTATCACAAGCCAAGTAGCACTGACAATGAGATGCTACACCCGACACGACGCAATACAACATGCTGACATATTAATTCTCAAAAAATAGAAAATTCCTACATGTGAAAACACGTTATATATTATATGTATATTTTAGTATATACATGATAATTATCATTTTTATAATTATTTAAAACAAATCATTTTATTCAGATTCATAAATAAATACATAAATAAATAAACAAATAAGAGTATAGAATAAATTTATTCTAAAAATATTAATCTATCATTTGTTAATATCATTCATTATTTCAAATTGAGAGGGAGAAAAAAAAAGTAGCCCATATTTTGGATTCACATGTCAAAGCATGTCAGAAGAGGAGAAAAAACAAATTTGGAGAGTGAGTTATGTGTCACGGGAAGTGAAAGTCAGAAGAGAAGAGAAAATTCGATTTTTCTTCTTTCTCCCTTTATTATTTTATTATTTTTATATATTTACATTTTGACATCCCATTTATTAAAATTTTTAATATTCGCCCGCGTGTGTTGGAATTTCAAACTCGAATGTTGAAAATTTGGACTCAGTTACCAGATTTTCCAATAATTGTTGACCAAGTATCCAAAAGTATCGGAGAATGTCACACTCCAATGTGACACAAAAGTTCCAGGAGAGTGTCAGTACTTCTTATGTCACAGGTTTACCAGTTTGCAGTTTTTTGTGGTAAATTTTTTACAAATATACCGGTTCAAAGTTTTTTGTTGTTGCCGCGACCTATCCCTCGGGGGGAGGGAATATGTTTAGGGGTATTGCCTAAAGGATAGACCTAAGGCCCATCATTAGGCATGGGCTCTTCCAACCACATACCTCGCGTGATATTGGGGTATTTTTAGGAACTTTGCAATAAGGAGCCACCACTAGCCTATTGGGGTTAGCTAGAAACCAAGTGAGGCATGGGAGTGTACCTCACTTTTCTACACAACTAAAAAATCTATGGTCGATTACTTGATTACACTAATTAACCAATTAGTGCCCTTTCGATACTTAATATTGTTTATTTTAAAAGAAAATGTTTTTGTTAGACAGTTTGGATTGATTTTATACCTATCCACTAACATGTGAGGTGATCATGCGGGTACATGATTATTAAAGTAACAATTTGCAACCAAAATCCTAATTGTGGTAAGCTTTAACATGTGCAATTAAACATTTGCAAACGTAATTAAATATGCAAATAAAACATGTAATATAATCGATATATGAACAAATAAATGCCTAATTATACTAAGAAAGCAAGACATGACAATTTCCAACCAAACCCTGCATTTTTTAGATTTTCGATTTTCTTTTAAATATATATTTTTATTTTTTGTAAAAAAATATATATATTTTTTAGGCGAACCGGGTTAGGTCTAGTCTGACTCAACTTGGGTCTAACCTGGTTGGGTGGGTCGGTCAAACCCGCTTGGGTCCAGCCCATTTGGGGGCCGATTAGTCAACTCGCCCGAAAAGGGCCAAGCCCAACTAGCCTTGGTCGGGCCTTCATTCAAATGAGGATTGGGCCCAACCGATGAGCCCAACTCCCCTTTTAAAAATTGGCCCTACGCAGGCCCAAACGAAAGGGGCCGAGTGGGCTAGATTTGTAATATGATCGAGCTTGGCCCTTGACCTTGTTTCGCGACAGGGGACAACGATGGCGTGTGACACAAGCGGCCGCTCTGGCTGGGGCTGCGACGGTGCCACCACGACTAGGCGGGCAGGGGTAACCCTCAACCTCTAAGGTCGGGGGTTTCGGCAACTGTGGCGAGGACCGTCTTGGGGTGGGCTCCAACGATGGTGTGTATGGGGACATGGGACCTTGTTTTTCCTTGGCTTCGGCAACGTAGCTTCGAGGAGCTCGACCTAATCGACGTCCAGAAGGGAGAGAGGGAGAGATGGAAAGAGAGAGAGAGGCGGCGGAGGCTCTAAACAACAAATCCAAGGGCAGGCTTTAGTCAGGCAATTCATCAAATAGGTGGAGGGCACTGTTGAATCGAGAGGTTTTTGACTTAATCGAGACTTGAGTGCTAGTCCAGAGGGTTAATGAGGTGTGCCAGGACGACAGGACACGTAGTGGGGACGAGTGGTGGGTTGGAGCTCGCTCGAAACGGTCGGGGGAGCTTCAGCCAGCTTGGTAACACACTACGCACATAAGATGTTTGACGGAATGCCTACCTAGATTCTAGGGTGATAGCGGTGGTCGGCGTTAGTCGAGAGGCTCATCGGCGACGACTAGACATTCTGGAGATTCCTCCTCTCCTTAGTCGCCTTCACTAGCTCCCTCCTCCCTCTGTTCTCCTCGTTTCGCTCTCTCTCCCCCTTGATTCCTCATTCTTTGTCTTGTTTTGCTCTTTGGTTTCCCCCTTTTCGGTTTGCCTCTCCCCCCTCTATCGGGTTCCCCCCTCCTTCTCCTCTGGTTGCAATCTCCCTCTTCTCCTGCTCTTATCTTCTGGCTCAGCTCTCCTGTCTTTTCTCCATACTCCTTATTTTCTACAGGTTTTTGGATGCGAAGATGGCTAAAGGAAGGAGAAGGTTGGGGTGCGGGCCGGGCTAAAGGGAGAGGGAATCTAGGCTGGGCCATGCGAGTGTGAGAGAAGAAAAGGGAGAGGCAGGTTGGGCTGAGGCCGGATTTGGCCTAACCCAGCCCCATTCATGTTCTCTTTTTTTTTTTTTTTTTGTTGTTGATTTGTGTTGTTTATTTTTTTTTATTTTTGTTTAAAAATAAGTGTCAATAGTTGCCCCTTTTTTTAATGTAGACTCGAAAATGTTGCATTTAAAGACAAAAGACACCTAAATTATTTCGGTGGTAGAAAGACCCTAGGTGGATAGGCTCGCACTAGGTCGAGCTATGGAAGCGCATTGTGTCAATAAGAGGAAGAAAGACCTCGGGCTATAGAAGCATGCCGTGTCATAAGACAAAAGAGAATTCCCGGGTTACAGAAGCACGCTGTGTCATAGGAAAGAGAGACTTCGGGCTACAGAAACATACTGTGTCATAAAAAGAAAGAGAGAAGAGACCTCGTGCTATAGAACCACACCGTGTCATAAGAAGAAAGAGAGACCCCAGGCTATAGAAGCACACCGTTTCATAGGAAAGAGAGACTCCGGGTTACAAAAGCATGATGTGTTATAACAAAGAAAAAAAATAAAAAATAAAAATAGAGAGAGAGAGAATAGATCCTGAGCTACAGAAGCAGGCCATGTCATAAGAAAAAAGAGAGACCCTGGACTATAAATGCACACCATGTCCTAAGAAGAAAGAGAGACCCTGGCTACAGAAGCACACAGTGTCATAAAAAAAAAATGGCATCCTATTATTTGGCTCCAGCAACCAAGAAAAGTAGTAGAGCATCCACAACCTTGAACCTAGCCCTCTTTTTTCTTCCCTTCTCCGTCATTTTCCAGATAAACCAGGAGATACCAGAAGTAAAAAGACTAAGCCAAGAGAAAAAGGCGAATGAAGAAAGGGGTACGGTGGAAACTCACCATTACCTTGGGTTCTTGAAAAGATGGTTGCAGCTGAATCTGCAGACAAGAGAGAGCAGGAAGCCATTCTCTTATTTCCTCACTGTGATGGACCAATTGCGGTGGGTCAAATGTCTAGAGACAGTGAGCAAAGGACAGTGAACAAAAAGTGGTGTAGTACTTGGTTGCAGTTGTTAAGGGTCTAAGATCGAAAATGAGTCAGTTAAGTAAAGACTAGGAAAAGATGCAGTTGCCTAGCAATGGTCAAAGTACATCTAGTTGAGTCTCAAAAGTGGAAAATAACAAAAGTTGTACTCAATCATAATCATTTAACAACTCCTTGTGGAAGGGTAGTTTAGTCTTCTTCATTATTAGTGAACCCTAATGCTCACTATATATATTGATGTAATCCCTAATTATAAAAATAACAATTTTCTTCTCTTTTGCTTCACATTTTACCCTTGACACCGACAGTCATTGTTACATCACCGAAAAAACTACCATCGCCAGACGGCGAGAAACCATCATTGCCAGACAACACATTCTTGACGCTCTAGTCACTATCGCCAAGGTTTGGCAACCAAATCTAGCATCGTCTAAACCATAGTTGTGCTTGCCTATTCTCACAACTAGAATGGCATCGCAGATGAGGTCTGCTCCTCCTTCCTCACTCAAGAAGCATCTAGTTCGGACTTTCGAAGCACTTTGAAGAGATAGGATATGAAGTTTTTCTAGGTGATGTGCAAGCAATTATCCATCTTCTAGGTGATGTGGCCAAGGATTGCAAGTGTAGCAAATGCAATTGTTTGAGAGTTTGATTGGTTGGTTTTCATATGATGATTAGTGAATTCATTTCTCAACGAAAAAGTGATGTGGGTTTGTTTGCAGTATTGGAATTTTGATAGGTTCTGTGTTGATCTAGAACTTTGTGTTGGATGTTTAGTGTCACTTCGGATAGATTAAATAAGAGAAAATCATAAAATATATGAGTGAAATTGCTTGGTAATTAGAAAACATATTTTGGTTGAATATGTGTTCATGACTAACTTTGCAGATGGATTGCATTGCTTCAAGGTAAGCATTTCTTTCTTATCCTTGTGATTTATTTAAGAGAAAAAGCCACTAGAGTCCTCAAACTATATCTACTGTGACAAATTTATCTTAAATTTTTTAATGACATAAAAAATCATAAATTATGCTCACTGTGGCACATTATCCTAAAAATTTTCTTAAAATATGAAAAAAAAACCCTAAACTCGCACTTATGTGACACATTGAACATCTGTCAAGATTCCATTAGATGATTTTTCCAGCCAAAATGTCATTTTTAATTCTCTTAAGCTAATGGGCGCTTGTAAACACAATTTTCTTTTTGGCATCTATGTATGAATATTTTGTAAGGTTATCATTGACAAAACTTTAACCGAGGGCAACTATGTCACACATGCACAAGTTTTGGACTTTTGGCGTCACATAAAAAAATTTAGGTTATAATAGGTATAGTTTATGATTTTCCGTGGCTTTTGCCATTTATTTAATGATTTGATTATTGAGTTTCACATTAATGGTAGCACATTACATGAACAACTCAAATGTTAGTTGTTAGGTCAAATATTAATTCAAGCTACCTACAAAATATTTTTGAAAATAAAAGAGAAAATGTACCGAAAGGGTATTAGAGTAATCAAGTATTATTAAGTCTTTAAATCCATAAATTTTCATTTAAAGAAGTAAAGTAATATATTCAATACTTTATTTGGGTTTCTAATTGACTCGCAAATAAAAAGATTAGTGACGACTTCTAGTTAAAAATCATTTGTATGTTAATAACTTGAACTTAAGTTGCGAATTTGTATTGACTTGGGAGAGCCTGAGCTAAGTTTATGTTAGTAATTCATTAACCAAACCCTAGGTAGTGCACTGTTTGGTGAGGTCGTGACGGTAGGATGTGGAACAATCTCTTGCATTCTACTTGGCTCCTCACTGGCTTCAATAAGTTAATGACAACTCCTTATGATGCATGTGTGGCAAGTGATTATGGGATATAGGGATTTTTGTGGTTAAGCATATGAGAATGGTGTGTATGGGGATGGTTAAGGAGGGATGAAATGCAAATGTGAGGATAGAAAATGATTGTCACCAAGGTATAAAGGATGTGCCACCATCCAAGGATGACGATCGGGATAAACAAAATTTACTACCAAGGCTTAAAGGACAAACCACTTGCCAAGAATAAAGGACTTTGTGATAGATAAGCTCACCGCCAGGGCCTAAAGGAAATCCACTAGCTGAGAATAAAGTGCTTCTTGCCTCACCACTGAAGAATAATCCACTTTTCAAGGATAAAGAGACCGATAAAGGAGTTATCCACTTTCCGAAGATATTCACTCACACAGAGAAAATCTCAAATATTTTCATTCATCAAAATTGTCTAGTCTCTGTTACAATGGAGAGTCTTCCTCTAAGTATAGGAAAGATGATATCTCAGGAACTACTGAAACATTAAAGAACTTAAGAACTAGAAAGCATAATAAAGAGCCTAGGGATTTAGAACTTTGGCTCTTCGAAACTTACATATATATCATCAAAGACTCCAAGAAACTAAAAAATGTAATTAATAACACAGGAGCTTGTATTCTTGACTCTTCAATGCCTTATCTTCCAAATTCGTCCTCCAAGCTTAACCATAAGATAAGCATCTTAAAAGCTCACCAAATATGCATGGAAATTGCCTAGAATAGTTTCCCATTGATAGGTGGTTGATAAACTTCGAAATTGGCAACTAATAGTGTATTGAGAAGTATCAGTAACTCTTCACTTGGTAACGCTCTACTTGTCGATAACTCTTTACTTGGTTCCCATTAGTATCATCTTACTGATAACTCGGTAGGGAATGGATCGGTATCTCTTTATTCAGAAACTTTAATCTCGACCCATCAAAGTACATCATGCCTAAATCTTATCTTGTTTGAATGAGCATTGACGGTGCCAAGTTAGTTGATGGAGCTAAGTTGGATGCTCCCACATCACCTTATAAGATAGAATTCCGTCTTTAGATCAACTGAATTTGAATTTGCCAATTTCACGTGCGTGGTAAGGGTATGGGACAGTCCACGCCGAGGAATATCCGAGCAAATCTTGAGTAGAGGTAACTGTAATTCCCTCTCGACAATTGGCTAAACCTGCTTCCCTTAACGGAACTCTGCTTAGAAGGTTGCGACATATTAAATGTCTTCAAATTTGGCCAAAATTTTCTTCAGTCTGTCAAGTCATGTGCAAAAGAAAGTTACGAGATATTGCTCTATATTACAAAAAATGGAATCAATTCACGACATGGTACAATTTGATGATCGCTGTTCTTTGAAGCTAGATATATCGAGTGCTACTATAAAATGAATATTGGTATGACAAACTAGCCTAGGGTACAACTTTTTACGACCGTTTCATCATAGATCCAATATGATATTTAATGCATAATTACATCAGATTGAAGCCAATGAAAACGTTTGTAGATAACTATTAGATGCGAAAAGAAATAGCATCCTACTTTTTATTCCACGAAAATTATAAATAAAAAAAAAGCAATTTTTTAAACTGCACTTGTTTATGAAATAGCATGCATCGGTTTACACTGCAAAATCGAAAATTTTTCTTTGTTTGTGAAGGATACTAATTCTGAATTTCTAAACTCGAACTATCAAGTACCATAAAACTGCATACAAAAACCGGGCCTGAAAAACCTTGTATCACTGATCAAAGGTACATTACATTAAAGAACATACCTCGTTTTTCCATGGAATAAATGTACCTATTGCAGCGTCGTGAGACAGATCAAGTGGGAACAATTTTCTTCTCAAGGGAGAGAGCTTTTTTTGTTCTTCTTCTTTTCCTTTTAGAACACACAATTCTATTCTTCCACACTTACAGAAAAAACACATTCTTTTCTCTTTTAAAGAAGTAACCCTCAAAATAATTATTTTAGCGGTTATTTTCTTTGAATTGTGGGTTGTTGGCCCTTTGAGTTACAGGCCGGTTGAGCCCAACTTGAGAGGCCCGATAGCCATAAAATCCATCATCTCTCACTCTCCCATGATGGGCTAAATATGGCAATATTCATATTAGTAAATAATTCGTGCGACCAACATACTTTGAAAGTTCGTTACAATACATCTGTTAAGAATATATAGCAGTTGAAATTGAGCATAATTATTTTGAGTATATATTATATTCATAATTACGATTAAACACAAATAATCATAATTGGTTGACTTATGAATACACATAGAATCTGACATCAATAACAAATTTATCTTCCTCTTCCCTCAAAAATCTCAATTTCAATTCAATTTGCTTTTCTTAAAATGTTCCATTAGATCGAATTAATTCTATGATCATTGGCAACATTTTAAGATATCAAACATTGAATAGAAATTTTGAGAATAAGTAAGAGTTGTGAGGGCGCTTAATCGAGGAGCTTTTATCCTCAAGAGTCTTACACGGTTTAAAGTTGAGATCAAAAATTTTGCCAACTCTTATTGGTCATCTAATGTATACGTAGTATGAAATACGTATTCCGATATTATCTCCTTTTCCATAGAGTGTATGTCTCTGTGTCAAATACCGTACAGATGATAGTTTAATATATTCAATGTCTAACTTGAGTTCACAAATCTACTATGTTTAAAGACTTCATTTGAACTCACATTTGGCATTAAAGACAAACAAAGTAAAACATGTGGATTATTTTACTTTCGGGCATAATAAATATTATGATCTCATCTTAACACTTAATTAAGATGATATATATATAAAGCTTGAGCTTATAATTATCTCCTAGATAATAAGCTTGAACTTGTCCCATCTTTATTTACCACATAGTAAATAGATGAGATTACTTGGGTGAATAAGTTAATCTCTTATATGTCCGATATACTTTCTTAACATAATGCACTAAGCATTTAAGATGCACTAGCGTTAAACAAACTCATAGGTATTAATGATGATAGAAAACTTCATCAATAGTGAACTTAGGGAAATTACAATATTAGTACATCAACTTCTAGAAGTCTTAGAAATTTTACATGACCATGAAAAACATCTCTAGAAATTGGCTTTATTATAGGATCTGCTATCATTCTATACGTAGATATGTACTATAGGTTCATATTTGTTCATGCAACCATATCTTTGACAAAATTGTATTTCGTATCTATATGTTTGGTCTTACAATAATATTTCGGATCCTTGGTGTAAACTATTGCTGCTTAGCTATCACAATTATCCAACAATGAGCTTGCAACATTCTTAGCAATACTTAAATGATCCAAAAATCTCTTAAGTCAAACATCCTCTTATATTGCTGATGATAATGCCATGAACTCGGCTTCTATTGTGGATAAGGCTATACATATTTGTTTCTTAATGTTCTAAAATATGACATCATTGTTCATTAATAATATAAATGTAGAGGTAGATTTCTTTTTATCTAAATCTCATTTCCAGTCAGCATATAAATAGCCTTCAAGCTGCAGATCCCTTACTTGATAACTCAGTGTATAATCAGTAATACCTTTTAGATTCCTTAGGATTCTTTTGACAACGGTCCAATGTGCTTGAACTAAATTAGATTGGTATCTACTTACCATTTCAACTACAAACATATGTCAGATATTTTACATATCATAGCATATATTAAGCTTCCAACAATACTAGCATAAGGACACATTTCATTTGTCCCCGTTCTTGTGGAGTCTCAAGACACAGTCCATAGCTCAATCCTTCACCTTTTGCAATAAGAATATTTATGAGTTTATAGTATTGCATACAGAATCGTTCAAGTATTTTATTTATATGTCTCTTGCAAAAGAGACAATAATATCTTTAAATGATCTTTTGAAATCTTAACTCTAATAATATATGTAGTTTTACTCATATCTTTCATCTCAAAATTAGAATATAACCAATTCTTAATAACATTAACTAACTCTATATTGCTTTCGGTAATTAGTATATTATCCACATATAATGGTAAGATCACAAATTGATCTTTGGATAATTTGATATAAACATAATGATTTTCTTTAATTATTGTAAAATCATGCGCCTTTTTTATAATGCCATTGTCTTGAAGACTACTTAAGGCTATATATCGATTTTAAAAGTCGACATACTTTTTGTTCTTAGCCTTTTGAAATGAAACCATTGGGTTGTTCCATGTAAATCTTTTCTTCTAATTCTCCATTAAGAAAAACAGTCTTTGTATTCATTTGATATAATATAGGATTCATACTTGCCATAATTGCTAGAATAAAACGAAATGAGGTAAATCACACGACAAGAAAAAGTTTCCTCATAATTAATTTCTTCTTGTTAATTATATACATTCATCGTAAGGTGAGTTTTATATCTTTGCATTGTTTTGAGAGCCCACTTATTTTTAATGTCCTTGCGTCCTTTTGAAAGATTAACCAATTCCTAAACTTGGCTTGATTTTATTGATTTCATTTTTTCTTCCATTGCATACATTTGTTTTTCCTCGTTAGGACAATTTAGAGCCTCATTTACATTCCTTGGCTTATTTGTATTTTCTGGAGCAACTATGAAAGTTTCCCTTCCAATATCAAAATGTCGTTGGGGAATATTTTTGCAACTTGTACGCTATATAGGAAATTGTATACTTTGTACAGTATTCTCCATTATACTCTTACTCCAATTAGATAATGATGATATTGTCTTATCTAGTGGTTATAATTGAGATTGGGCCGAAGAACAGCCCAAGTGTCAAAACTTGGTACAAGGGAACACTTAAGTGCCAAGACTTTGAAACGGTACACTTAAGTGCCACTTTATTTGAAAAGTTGGACACTTAAGTGCCACCTCCGGTGAACTTTGTCGGAAATCTTATGTGGCAATATTTTATTATTTTTGCTTGCCTTCGTGGCTCGCGAGAGAGCCGACTTAGCTCAAACTCACCCAAAACAACGTCGTTTGCAAAATGAAAATTAAACTACCAGCTAAAATATTCTAAAAAATAAAATCGTGTAAATAATTAATATAAAAATTAATCAAAATAAATTTAACTTACATTTATTTAAAATATTCTTAAAAAAAAAAAAAACATAAAATTAAAAGGGGGGCGAAGGAGGCGGTTGAGGGTTAAGCCTCTGCCGCCGCCGCCGGGAAGGGCTGGCGACGGAGGGGGGAGGGTTGGTCATGGTAGCTGGCCCCTAGCCGATCGGCGGCGAGGGCTCACGGCCCTCGCCGCCTCCCCGTCGTCGCCGGGAAGGGTCGGCGACGGTAGGGGGAGCATCGGCTGGGGTCGCTGGGCCCTTCCTAGGGGCTGACGATGCTAGTCGACCAGCGGTAGGGGCCCACGAGCCCTCGTTGGCCCCTGGCAGACCGACGGCAAGGCCTCACAAGCCCTCGTCGGATTTGGGCGAGGGCTGCGACCCTCGCCCCATATCTAGTCGAGGGCTTGGGGGCCCTCGCCACTCGCCACCGGTTGGCCGGCGTCACCAGCCCCTGGCCAAGGCTCGGCGACGGAGGGGAGGCGGCGAGGGCTCGGGCCCTCACCCAGATCTGGGGTGAGGGTCGCGGCCCTCGCCGCCAGTCAGCTAGGGGTCGGCCACCCCAACCGACCCTCCCCACTCCATCACCGGCCCTTTCCAGCAACAGCAGCGAGGGCTCAGCCCTCAATCTCCTCCTTCGCCCCTCCCCTTTTTAAAGTTTTTTAATTTTAAGTTTTTTATTTTATAGAATATTTTAAATAAATTTAAGTTTAAATTTAATTTAATTAAATTTTATATTAATTATTTACACATTAGACACAAAACAACGTCGTTTTTGCATTTTCTCGCCACGTCAGCGTGCAATATTTTGCACTCACCTCGCTAGAAAATTGCCACGTCAAAAATTTGGCCGGAGTGGCACTTAAGTAATCAATTTTACTCCGATTTTGGTACTTAAGTGTACCTTTTCAAAGTTTTGGCACTTAAGTGTCCATCCATGCCAAGTTTTGGCACTCTAGGTGTCCTTACCTCTTGAGATTGACTCAAATTTGACTCCTTACTTCTCACATTACTCTTACTTAGATGAACTCCATTAAGTTCATTATTTTGATCCAATGTTTAAAATATAGAGTAATCATCACCTATATCACCATTCTTAGGAAATTCATTATCTAAGAATGTGACATCCCGTAATTCAAATTAAGTTATACTCACACTTTCTTGCTTACCAATGAATACATAGTATTTCAAGTATTCTAAGTATCTCATGAATATACTCATTTTGCCTCTTGGACCCAATTTTTCATACTTGTAAGAGAGTTCATGAATATAGGCAGCACATCCCAAAGGCTTAAGAACAATTAAATCGGATTTTTTTACCTATTCATAACTCACATAGAGTAAAAGTAACTAATTTAGAAGGCACTCATCAAGTATGTAGGCAATAGTTAACAAAGCATCACCCCAAAAAGTAATTATTTAGTTAGCTTGTGTCATCATCAACTTGACCATTTTTAGTAAGGTTATGTTTCTTCTTTTTACTACACCTTTTTGTTGAGAAGTATGTGGTACGGATAATTGTCTTTCTTTTCCTTTTTCATTACATAAATTTCTGAAATTCATCAGATAAATATTCTCGACTTGAATCGGAAAATTTCCATGCATGTGGTTCACTGTTCCTACTGTACTAAAATCTAAAAGTAAAATTTTATAAAAATTAAAAAAGACAATTGGTTCATTGTTCCTATTGTACTAAATAGATCAAGCACGGTGAAAGAGTAGGCCATTGTACCATCCATATCATCTTAGAAAATTCCAAAATTAAAATATGTTATATTTCAATATGTCTTGTACAACTTTCAAGGAGGAAATTTCCTCAAATTCGAAACACATGAAACTCCACAAAATTAACAAGCCAGCAAGGTTTAGTAATTCCAATTTTTGGAAATCTAAACTAAGGCTCTAAATGGCTTGTAAATTTGAACCACACAAGTTTATAGATCAAGAATACTCCAAAATCAAACATTTTAGACCACGTGCAACATATATCTTCAACCGTAAATCATAGAAAACTTCTATACGTCAAGTATAAGCATTAGAACCCACATGCAGCACCATTTGGGCCACAAAAATAACATGCATGTAAACTAAAATCCTGACCAATTCACTGCAACAACAATCTTCCAACTCTCGGGACACGATTCCAATCATCAACAACATGGAACCAACAACTCAGCATATTTGCATGATGAGCAAACTGATACAACATAGAGAGTTGGAATTTCACTTGTCTTGACAACAATGGATGGACGTGACGCGGTTCGGACGGGGGAAAAACGATTGTGGCTTGGCCTTCCTCGAAGCTTGACATCACTCCTCACGACGTGAACCCCCACGGAGTAGCAAAACAGTGCCATGGTAGTGAGGTCAAGAGGCGGAGGAGCTTTGGGATGGGAGAGAGAAAGGTCGAGTGTGAGGGAGGGGAAAGAGACAAGCGAGAGGGAAATGAGAGAGAGCTTCTGGACAAGGGGACATAGAGAGAGAGAGAGAGAGAGAGAGAGAGAGAGAGAGAGAGAGAGAGAGAGAGAGAGAGATATGATGGTGGTCACTTGCCTTAGAAGGGGAAGGTCATGATGGCCTTGGGGGAAGAGACCATGTTGGTCCTTGGGAAAGAGAAATGCATGCATGGGCATGCATTGGTGAGGAAGAGAGGGGTTGCCACTTGGTGACAGCAAAAGAGAGGGGTGAGAGAAGAGATACAAAAAGAGAGAGAACGAGAGGCGATCGTGCCCTTGGAAATTCGACATTGATTGTGTCCAATTTTCACATACCACAAATACTTGCGATCAAGGATCGCGTCTATGACTCAAAAAACAAACTAAAATTTCTTGGCTAATATACGGAATGAACGCCATCATTCCTAAAATTTCATAATTATCTAAAATCTAACCGGTGTCCATTGGTGCCACCTAATAATCTATATTTAAATACATTACTACTTAGGTGGACGAAAATCGAGCCGTCACAATAGTCATTTATAAATGCGATGCAGTATATAGCCCCATGCCTTACTTTTATTTTCATTGGATCACATATGTCAGAATTGATTAATTGTAAAGGAAATTCAGCTTTTATACTTAAATACATAATTATCTAAAATCTAACCGGTGTCTATTGGTGCCACCTAATTATCTATACTTAAATACATTACTACTCAGGCAGACAAAAATCAGGCCGTCACAACAGTCATTTATAAATACAATGTAATATATAGCCCTATGCCTTACTTTTACATTTATTGTACCATAGATGTCAGAATAGGTTAATTGTAAAGGAAATTAAGATTTTATTGCTTTTTCAAATGGTTTCTTTGTTTTTTTCCAGCTAAGCAATGCTCGTAAATAAGCAAATTAACATTTTCAATATTGTCCAATAAGCCTTCTTTGGCTAATTTATTTATTTATTGTTGGTCAATATGACTAAGTCTAGTATGTCATACATTCACATCATTATCATATGAATCAGAAGATGTGAATAGGGAATAATAAATATTGACATTCCTATAGTCAACATATAACACAATAAAATCATTTAGAAAGTATCAACAACCATAGTAATTCGTACCTAAATACAAGTTTACACCACTATTATGAAAGTTCAAATTAAAATAAAATTGAACCAATACTAAAATAGACATCGAATTTCAATGAATTTTCGGAGCATTTAGTATATCATGTATGAACAAAGTACGTCTACCACGCATAACTAACTGACAAGCGCCAATCTTTTTAAATTCAGCTTTGGAGTTGTTTCTTACATAGATTTATTTCATTTCAGTTGGAACTCATTGGAACTCCATGAAGGCATCTCTATCCTTTGCTTTATGATATGTTGCTCTTGAATCTACAATCCATAAATGATTAAATTCAATTAGAAAAACTGAACTTGATACAAAAATAGTGCACTTAAGAACATATATGGTGTTTACATTCTTTGCCTAACCACAATCACGAGCAAAGTGACTTCTCTTACCACAATTGTCACATTCACCCTTGACATTTTCTTCACATGATGACGTTTTCCTCTCTCATGTTGGTCAAGTCTCGATTTCTTACCTAAAGAGCTTGCTTCCTTGCCTTTCCACTTTTTGAATGAATTCAAATGATTGTACTTAGAGCTCGAAGCCTTCGGTGAGCTAGAATTAGCATAATAGATATTAGTTTTCAGCTTAACCGCTAAAAGGTGGTCTTCTTCCAGCTTAAGGTGGCACATAACATCCTCAAAAGTCTTGATGTTCTAATTGTGGGTCAGGTACACCTTCATGTGCTCCCAACTTTGAGACAAGGAACGAATCATTACTTGCACTTGCTGCTCGTAAGTCAAAATGTTGTCAACATCCCTCAGCTCATTAATCATGTTTGATATTTGCCTCGACTTTAATTTCATGGTCTATCCATGAGGTTTCTTGTATGAGTCAAACCTAATAGTGAGCTGTCTCATTTAGATCACAGATGTTTGACCCAATCTAGCCACTAACGCTGCCCACATATCCTCATTCTCAAAATGCCTAAACTCTCACATAACGTCATTATCCATGTTACTCAGCAATGTGATGCAAGCAATTGAGTTCTTCTTCCAAGCAGCAAATGCACCCTTACCTCTCTTATGTTGTGCAGTATTTCCATCTTCATATTTTTCCATAACTTGGTTAAGAGTTTCTAGTGCTTTTTGCTCTTCTAGTATATATTGAATTTTTATATTTCATATCTCATAATTCTTGCCATTCAATTTTTCTCCTTTATTCAAGCCACTATGTTCCTGGACACTGAAGCCATCATATCTGAATATTTTAGACATATTTGGACGAATTATTAATGCCTAACATTTATGAATTTATTTTGCATAAACTAATCATATTAATGAAAAAGATCAAATAAGGTTTTATAGTTGAAAGGGCATTTTGTTTCCAATCATCATCCAAAATTACTACCTTGAAATTATCATTAATATAATCATTTATGAAAAATAAGTTTTCCAAAGTCCCTAAAATTTTCTTGAACTTCTCACAAATAATTGTAAATTAAAATAATAATTTACAACGTCAAATAACATTGAACTTTCATTAATTAAACATGCCGTTTGCACAAAGTAATGTGTCCAGGAGGAAGATATCAACATCAATGATACTCAACTTTCTCATAAATAGGGAAAGACTTTCATAATTCTAAGAAAATTCCTCTAAAACTTCTAAGGTCACATTGGGCAGCCATGGAAAGACCCTCGGAGATCCCTTATGACTCTTACGTGGCGCATTCATTTTGCGCCAAGTTACATTCAACCCGAGGGTTGAAGTTTCTATTGCCTCAATCCTATAGTATTCTTTTAGAAACTCTATTGCAAGTTTTTTATAAGCTCGAACCACGTTGGCCTCCCATAGACTATCTAATACTGCTTGCCATTCAAATGAAATAGTGTTAATTAGGGCCAGCACCTTTTCAAAATCCAACATAGGGTAATCATTTCAAATGATTTCTTGTATCATCTCATTAACTCTGACCACATGTGTGACATATTGAATTTTCGACCCCGTCTCGATAAAATGAAATGAGCTTTTCATCGACGCACCCATGGTCCTTTTTTTCTGAGCTGATTACTCACGAGTTAATTAACCTATTAGGTGAAGCCGTTAAGGGATATAATCGTGATAAAATCTCTAAAAGCTATACGGTAGGTTGGATTTTACTAAAATCACGTTCGGTTGATTTTAACCATGAAATTGAATTTGATTTCGGGAATCGAACGTTTGAGTGTGTCACTATTTATTTTTAGGACCCCGTCTCATCTTTTGGAAAATTTTCATCAAGCCGGGAATTTGGCGGAAAAATCAATTTCGGCAAATTAGAATTTGTGAAATTCGGATGGGTAGCTTGGGAGGCATTCTTGCGCTGCCAAAAGGGTTTAATTGGGAGAATTTGAAGCTTAATTCTTCATTGGTTGGTGCTTGGACTTTGTGGGCTGGATTAGAGGAATTTTGGCCACCAAATTGAATTAAATTGTGAGGAACTTAGAGGGAAATTCGTAGGGGTTGCTGCATGGGTATTTTTGGGGTGTAAGTTGGGTTTGTTTTGTGAAGATTTGAGGGAAAATCACCCATTAGAGGAATGCATGACTTTGGTGGCTGAAGACTTTGGTGTCCATGCACTTGAGTGCAAGATATTTTGGCTTGGTTGTCCATTGGTTGCTTGGTGGACTTCCAAGGCCTCTTGTCCCCCCCTCCTCCTTCAAGCTATGACCAGCCCCCCTGTAAAAGAGCTTATGCTTTCTTCCTCTTCATTTCACCTTCTTCAACCTCTATTTCCAATTCACTCTAGCCCCCATCGAAGCCACTAGTCACCGCTAGTCGCGCCGTCCAGTCCAGTAGCCGCCTAGCTGCCTCATGCCGTCCCCGACGCCTCCAGTGTATGCCAGTCCACCAACCCCCGCTGCTAGTCCAGCTCATCAACTCGTCGAGCCGATGCCATCTACCAAAGCCAGCTCCTACTCAACCGTTGTCTTGACTAGGCCCACCATCCGCACCTCACTGCTCGTCCTCGTAGCCATCAGCACCTGTTCGACCCCCACTAGCCGTTGTTTAGCCCCTTCACAGAACCGACTTTCAGCAACAAGCCATGAGGCTTGTTGGTCTCTTTTAGCCCCTTTCGACCCTCTGTTGGAGTTACCGTAGGCCTGGGATCTCACCGCCGTCGTGCCGCCGTCGCCGTGAACCCGTTTTCTCGCTAATCCGGGAGTTAGCATCCTAATCTATGATTATGGAGTTAATTACACTTAGGGGGATTCGTTTAAGGTTAATTAGGATTAATGGTTAATTTAGTTAATGTAATTAGTTAGTTGGTTAGTTAGTTAGATGAACTAGGTAGTTAAATTAGTTTAGTTAGGGGTTAGTTTAGTTAGCATTAACTACCCTAGGTTAGTTTACTTGACTAGGGTTAGTTGGTTAATCATGGTTAGTTAACCATGGTTATTTTATTTAATTGTGGTTAGTTTATTTAAATAATTTATTTTTTTGAGAATTTATTTAATTAATTTTAATTAGCGTAAATTGTACTGGGATAGCCGGTTAGGAGAATTTTACGTTGATCATCGTGGTCGAGTTCATTTGTGAAATTAATTGTTGAATTATGCAGTTGAGTGCTTGGTGATAATTTTTAATTATTATTGCAAAAAATGATTTTATGGTATTTAATTAGAAAAATACTAGGTGTCGGGTTTTGACTCCAAAAATATTTTATTTACTATATAAATCGTGGAATTTTTAAATGGGAGAGTATCATGTTTTGTGGATCGATTTGATTGAGTGACCACACACAGTTATTTTACTGGGTATTTTTAATACGAAGAAAATTGGCCAAGTCCATTATTTGAAATGGAAGTATTTGAGTGCAAAGCACGATGTTCTTGGCCGAGCATGGATGTGCGTATGGTCGTTATCGGAACCCGTCACCCGATGAGAGTTGGGGAGGTGATGCTTGATTAAGTTTGGATGCCCTTAACAACAGATGTCAGTCGCAATGCAGGCTGGGCCGATGCTCCTTCTGGAATGCCATCTAGATTTAGACGTTGCCGTGCCGACGAAGTGGGACGGCGCTCGGTTATGCCGGATGACCGCTAACTAATGAATTGGATGTGGCAATTGGGTCATAAATAATTGGAACATGCTTGAATGATTGAGATAGCCGCGCCTGATTATGGGACAAAATTGTGTGGCACAGAATAAGACGTGTCATAATGATTTGGCCTTCTAATAAAGACCCCTGTAATTGTCTAAGAATGAATTGACGTATTCTAATTATTGATTTACGCTTGCTGTGTTTATACATGTATATGTGGTGTACTAATGTGTAGGAAAGTGCTTATGCGAGGTAAATCATATATGGTGCATGTTTAGGCTGCCTCTAAGTAAATTCTCGTCCTAATCGGGGTTAAGGGTGTAGACTCTCTGAGATTTATCTCACCTTGTTGTGGTTAACCCATTTTTCAGGTCCTTAGATGGAGGTATGGCACGTTCGTTTTTGGTGGCCACGGGAGGCGGAGACCGAGACTACTCATCTCCCCATCCACGGGACCCCCTGAACCTGTGAGCTTGTGGTGACCACCTTTTGGGTTGATAAGAGTCTACCTCACTTGGTATCTCATTGCTTCAAAGTGTGGTTTCGTATCAAGCCTAACGGAGTTCTGGAGGGCCCCTTGGAGGGTTTCGATGGACTTGCCGTCAATACCGAGTATGAGGAGGTGCTTGACCCTATTGTGGATGTTGATATTTTGGAAGATATTGTAGTGAACCTAGGGCCTAAGGTTGAAGGGCCCGGAGTAGAGATAGCGGATACTTTGGACATCAACATCCCAGATGGTGTCATAATAGACTCGGATCCCGAGTAGATAGGGTTTGGGGTAGAGTTAGATTAGGAGTTCCTTTTCGGATATAGACTCATGTACATAAACCGTAGGTTTGGCTTGATTGTATATAAAGTGAGTTTTATGAAAAATGTGTTAGCATGTTTTACTATCTCATGTGTTTGATTGTGTCTGGAGTTTATGAGTTCGCTTCCGCATGTGCATAAAATGAATGGGTCGGCTACACGTTTTGGGAGCATCGCAATTCTATCGACCATTGAGTGATGTTCGCTCACTCGAGGTTCGGGGAGATTTATTCATCAGTATTTTGATTTTTTTTTTTTTTTTTTTTTACTATCAACGATCAACGTCGGTCAATGCTCAATAGTTGGTCAATAGGTTGGGTGAAAGTGGATCAACCAGGTTGAGTTAGGCACCGGGTCAATTTAGTCTTCGGGTTAGGTTAGGAGACTCGGCTCTATAACTGGCGTGGCTGATGTCACCATGACATTAACCACACGACACACTTGCAACTACTGGTGCATGTGCGGCAAGCGCTTATGGTTATCACGTGCGTGTGCCACACACGTGCTCGAGGGGCCTCATGCGTCGACGAAGCCAACCCTTTGCAGCTACGCATGGAGGTGCATCTAGCATCCTTCGGAGGCGTATCGCTACTCGTTTTTCTTGTCTTAACGAGAACTACAACCCTACACTTGCAAAAACGATTTTTATCTCATAGAACTTCGAGAAGCAACCTTGAACAGCATAGTCGAGTGTTTGTTGGTGCCTGCGACACCTAATATTTTAAAAAATAATAAATTAAATAAAATTTGGTTTTTGAAAATCTTTGTTGTTGAAAATATATTCTCATTTCAAAATTTTAAAAAAAAAATTAACCGTTTGATTTTGGAGCCACTTTGTTGTTGAGAGGTTGAGTGAAAATCTCCACCGGCGAGAGGTTGAGCGAAAATCTCCACCGGCAAAACAAATTCGAGTCTTCACTTTATAAATAGAGGGTGCGAGATGTGAAAATGGGGTCTTCTCTTTGTTCGGCCGAAAAAAGGAAACATAGAAGGAAAAAGTAAAAGAGAGAGGAAAAGGAAGAAGGGACGTGCGGCAGGGTGAAACAGAAAAAGTGAGAAAAGTCAAAAAAAAAAAAAGACTCAACTTCTGCAAGAGAGTGCAGTGACAGAGAGAAGGGACGTACGAAGTGGACAGGTGAGAGAAATAAAAAAAAAAAGGAAAAAGCAACTGCTGGTCTTCTTCTTCGCTGATTCGTCCTGCTGGTGTCCGTTGTTGTTGTCCTCCACACCAACCCTCCTCACCGATCAAGCCGCCGGACTCCACACCACCGCGAAGACCCAAGTGACGCCCCTGCCATTGCCTCTTTTCACCCCCGACGACCGTGCCTCTGCAATACGCAACCCAGCCGATTTCGAGTCGGCTCGCCATGCCCCCGCTGTTGCTGCGCCTCTGACACCTGAGTACCGGATCCCGTGACGCTCGCGCCTCCGATCTCCTTTGCCGACGCTCCCCGCAGCAACTCAACCCAGCACCGACGCGCCCTACCTCACCGTGATCCACCACTGCTGCAATACTCTCAACCGATGCTCTTGCCCCGTCGCCAGTAGATCCCGAGCCAGTTGACGCGCCTTCGCCAGAGCTAGACCCGCGAAGTCGTCGCTGTCCCATCTCGCTAGGAACCCTGGCCTGTGAGCCCACATCCCTGCACCACGCCACACCATTGCGCTCGCATTGCTGCGTCCCCTGCACGTCGCTGCTGCCGAGCCACTCCACCATCCCGACGAAGCTGCCATCGTGCTGATCCGTGACATCTCACGACGCCACGCCTCCCTGCTGCCGCGTCCGCCACCCCCGAGTCCTCCGCCTGAGCGAGCTGCTACACGCCCAAGCGACCTCTTTGCTACTAGGTTTTCTCCTCCGCCCAAGACCGAGCGAAGCCATCAGCTACTGCCGAGGCGATCCTCTGTTTTGTTGCAGGTCTACCTCGCCGGACCTCCGACGGACAGCCCCAGCTCCGGCCACCAGGACCCATCACCCTTGGCGAACCACCATCATAGCTCGGTCACCGTTGCTCCCTCACCATTCCTCAAGGTGGTTGTGAGTTAAACTAGGTAAATTTTTTAGATTAAATTTAGTTTGAGTATTCGAACTCATAGTTTTGTTTTTATTTTTAATTTAACTTGATTTGTTTTGATTTATTTTTATCCAATTAAAAACTTGTCATATTAAGTCACAATAATAAAAAATATTGAGCCGCGAGACGTCGGTTTAGATTTTTGATTATTTAGACTTTTCATGGCAAATTCTTGAATTGCTTTGCATTATTGATGCCCATTAAAATAATATGTTCTTGATTTACATTGATGGGTTTTTCAATAGGACACATATTTTGGCGCATTATCGTTAGTTGTTCGCTACATATCATGCATCAAATGTCATATCTAGAATTTAGATATTTAGGTCCATATGCATTTCATATTTAAAGCTTCGCATTTTAGTTTTTCTAAAATTCATGTAGAATTAGGATGATTTTCCTTTAATAAAACCAAAAAAAAAAAAAATGTTATTTAGGTTATATAGATTTCATAATGTGCACATTACATGTTGTGTTTTAATTAGTGGATTATAGGTTAATGTTTTAACATTCTCATTATGTAGTATTTTCTTTTAAAAAAATATTTTAAAAAATATTTTAAAAAATGCCAAAAAAATTAGCATTGCATCATTACGTTACTTTCTTTTAATAAAAATTACTAGGTCATTTCAAGTAAAAAAGAAAACACAAAAGCCTTTTATTTGGTTAGTTAATAGGTTAGCTCATAATCAATCTCATTTCATGTCATCATTGTTAGTGTAGGTTGCATATGTGTAATAAAAAAAAATCATTAAAAAATCATAAAAAGAACATGTATATAGAATTACGACATCATACATCTCATATCATACAGCATATGCATATTTAGGGTTATGTAAATTAGATTGCATACATATTGTAATGATTTAAATTATGTCACATGAATTGCATCTCATATGTCATTAAAGTAAAACTCATGCATATCAAATTTAAATTAAGATTGCACATAATTAACATTTTTAAAAGAAAAAGAAAAATTAGGTGTCATGTCATTTAGAAATCATGTTTAGGACATGCAATTTTATTAGCATTTTTTATTTGAATGTTATTTCATTGATTGCGCATTCGCATAATCACCATTTGCATGTTAGTAGCTTAGGTTTAAATTAATCAATATTGCCTGCAAAATATTTTTAAAATTAAAATAAAAGGTACCGAAAGGGCGTTAGACTAATCTAGCGTAACCATGTCCCCTAACCTATTGAATCTCTGGTTCGCAATAGTAAAGTATTCTCCCATACTTTACTTGGGTTTCTAACCAGCCCTAATTGGTTAATGGCGGCTCCAAATTGAAATTGCATGTTTAAATGAATTAATTTCTATCAAGTCGCGATTGGTAGGACTTGGGAGGGTCCGTGCCAAGTCTTCGGACTTAGTAATCCATTAGCCCTTTCGAATAATTCACCTTCAAAAAAATTCGGGAAGGTCGCAACAGTTTGGCGACTCCGCTAGGGACTAGAGTTAAAACTCATAGTGGACATAGGCCTGTTTCTTTTTTAAAAAATATTCTGTTTGGCAGCATGGAAACAAGGTACGCTCCTAACATAAAGTGTTAAATGTCCTTGCAGATGGGAGGTATAAGGGGAGTAGTCTTTGCTAACCCTTGTTTTGCAGGTTGGAGTTAAGGATGAATGGTTGAATTTAAACTATAGAAGTGTTGCTTGCAATTAAACTGTTATGCATGTTTTATTATTTTTAGCACTACACTATTGCACACACAACCTGCTGCCGGACCTGGGCTGCGATAGGATTCTTAGGATGGTGTTGGGAAGGATACTTCCTTTAAAGCGAGACTGCTATATAGAGGTTGACCTTCTCTTCCCCGAAAGTTCTTCATGGTGTCGAATGTGTTTGTCCATATCCGCGAGACTGCGTGATTATTAGACATTCCATTCGATTGAGCTGGGGTTAGGAGGACCTGACACGTTAATGCGAGACTGCAACGATCAGATCATCCTCTTAGCTCCATTTTGTTAAGCTATCTAGATAGAAATCGAGCCCTACATTTCATGCGTGTGTCTATGTGATTGTCATCTCTTCCCAGTAAAAGTAAGTTGTTTAAATTCTCACTACTGCAATTTACTTACTTGTAATTTTGTTGGTCCATGACATTAGGTTTCGTCGTCGGTCTTATTTTATATGCAATGGGGAGATCCGATGTTCAATTCATTCCAACTCCCAAGATTGAGCTCAGAGGGTGGTGGAACAATTTAAGTAAAGAAGGTCAAGATTATGTGGAGTCGATACTGGGACGGCTCATCCCGCTTTTGGATATCGGAGTCCATAGTGGTGTTTTGCAAGCTATATCGCACTTTTGGTGTCCCAAGACGGCTACATTTATTTTTGGTAAGAATGAGCTAACTCCAACACTGGAAGAGTATAGCGTCATTATAGGAATGCCCCTTGAGACTGAACTTGTTAGGCCACCTCTTGGTATGGAACCCACATCAATTTTATCTCAATTTCTAAGAATTAAAACTGATGAGGTTAAGAAAGTTTTGAAAGCTAATTGTAATGCATGCCCTTTCTCCTTTTTGGCTAATCATTTTTTAAATCAGTCTTCAATGCGCCAAAAGGGTAGGATATTCATCTTAGCATTCTTTGGACTTATAATATTTTCTCATCGAAAAAAATGCTATTGATCCCTCGATTGCATGGGTGGTCAGACAAGCATGCGCTGGCATGAACTTTATAAACATGATTTTGGCTGAGATATTTTTGTCCCTCAACCGTTTTAAACAAAATGGAGAAAAAATCATGAATGCCTCTCCTGAGCTTTTACAGATTTGGTTTCTTTCTCACATGAAGGAGTTTGGTCATTTCATGCGTCGAGGTGAAATTGATCACCCAATAAAAAGATTTTCAATTTTATAAAAAAAATATACCGGAAAATCATTTTCCGATTGGGTGACTTTTCTTAAAGATTCAGATCTCAAGGGCTTCCTATGGTATGCTAAATGGTTCCATGTTAGCGTGGCTCGTTTCTCTCACAAGACAGATAATCCAATTCCACTGATGGGAATTACTGGTGCAACATCTTACTATCCTTATAGAGTGGCCCGCCAGTATCGAATGCTCTAAGATATCCCACCTCCTCTCCGAATGGATCTATTTCAAGCCCGCTTCGTGCGCAAGGATCACAAATACCTCGATGAGATCGAGCGTCTTGAAAATGCATGGAAGGAATGCCATCCGAAAAAAATTGTGGTGCCTAGAAGATTGAAAGGAAATGAGATGATTTTTCATGCCTCGGATTATTATATCCACCATCACGAGATCCTTCAAGATCTACTTCCCGTGATACCTGAAGTGACCATGAAGCCCACTCGTAAAGCACAAATTGAAAATCTTGAAGAAACGGTGGAAAGGAAAGAAGCTCGTATTTCTGAGTTGGTTCGACAGAACAAGAAGCTTCGAAAGACTGTGATCTCCCAATTGTATATAGAAAAGAGTCGCTAGATTTAGGAGTTTAATTTTGGCTTTATGATGTTATTTCAATTTCTTAGATTGATGTTTTAGGAATTTAATTTCCTAGGGAGTTATTTTAACATTTTAAGTTGATGTCTTTGGAATTTGATTTCACTTAATCAAATAAGCGATTGACCGTTGTCATGGACTAATCTCATTTGTTATGATACTTACTGTATTATTTTACATTATTAGGTGACAACACGGCTCACCCAAGATCGCCAATTTGTACTCGTTCTAGAGCAACAATGGCTGATAACACTGAACAAACACGTGTTGCTGAACAAGCTCGCGTTGCTGCCCTTGAATCGAAGATGAAGCAAGTCTTGAATGTTCTTGAGCGGCTCTCTAAGCAAATTGACTCTCTCCAAGCAAACACTGCCCCACCAGCTCCGCAAGTTGAAGTGGTGTTACCACAACATGCTCCCATGGCTGATTCGAGGGATAAAGGCAAGAATACATCCACAGTTGGTCCATCATCCTCTGATGATGCCTCCAGGGTTAAAATTACTGATGAGCCTCAAATTGTTGTTGGTGATGAGGTACAAGTGATACCTTCAGCTGTACCAAAAACTGAGCAGGAAAAACACTTGATAAAAATCGAGGAGAAACTTAAGCAGCTGCAGGGTTCGTTTACCCAAGACCCAACTGATCTGTCTCATTATGCAAAGATCAAGATGCCAAAGAAGTTCAAAATGCCAGACTTTGAAAAGTATGATGGCACATCTTGCCCAAAGATCCATCTGCAGACTTATGTGGTCAGGATGACCCAATATGTTGATAACATCCCCTTGATGATCCAACAATTTCAAGCAAGCCTGACAGGACCGTCGCTGCAATAGTACATCATGAAAAAGATTAATCTGCTGGAGACTTGGGAGGATTTGACTGATGCATTCTTCAAGCAATATAAGTATAATATTGATGTCAACCCATCTCGAGAAGATTTACTTCGCACTAAGAAGAAGAGGACTGAATCTTTCAAGGCATACGTCACGAGATGGAGGACCGTAGCTGCTCAAATTACTCCAAAGCCGACAGAAAAAGAGTTGATGGATTTGTTCATGAAGACACTCCCGCCTGAATATCGAAATCGGATGTTAGGATCGACTGCTGAGTCATTCAATCAACTAATCCATGTTGGCGAACGAATTGAAATAGCATTGCGTGATGGATGGGTGTCTGATCAAACCAGCTCATATGGGAGAGTCTCAACCAAGAAGGATAAAGAACTTGTAGCGGAGGTTAATGCAGCTTATATGCAACCACCTCACCCTACCCCGAACACCCATCAGGGAGGAGCACGACCATTCTTTGGCCAGCAGAAGAACTCTTCCAGGCGTCAATTTACGCCTCTTCCTAAGCCATTGTCAAAGATCTTGCCAACCCTTCAGAAGAAAGGATTACTTGCTAAGGAGCCTAAGCGACCTAATCCCGAGCGTTTCCCCAACTATGATTCTTCCAAAACATGTGCTTACCATATGGGGGAGATGATGCATGAGGAAGCAGAAGTGATGGACACCTTGGGGCAACCAAGTGGCAAATTCGATTATTATGTAAAGTATTCGGCTCCTCCCAGCTCCTACTTCGACCCACGGGATATCATCCCAGATGGATGGGGTGGCATAGATGATCCCGCACCTCCAAAGATTGAGAGCTCTGATGACGCACTTGAAGGAATGACTGAGTTGTCTAAAGATAATTTAGTGTTTGCCATCAACAAAGCTCGAGAGTAGGAAAATTTTAATTATTTGCACACTCCTCTGCGCAGGAGTCTTTATTGCTTTCCATATTTGCATATTTGCATTTTCAATTCTAGAATTTCCCTCATTTCAATAACGTAATTTGCTTTTCATCCAATAAAATACATGAAGATTTTCATTGTTTTAAGGGCATGTTGAAGTACACCAAACTAGCCCTGTGATGAAATCCTACCAAAAAGAAAACGGCAAGGAGCTAATTCTGAAGGCTGGGCTTCTTCATGTTCCCTTGAAATTTTTTTCAAAATAAAATAATTTTCCAGTAAGCATCTAATTTACCATGTTTGTTTCTTTTGATTATCTACTTTATGTTTCAGGTGCAGCCCTGTGCACATTTAAGGAACCTCTATGAGCTCCCTTGCAAAGAGAGGCAAGACACAGAGATTTAACAGCTTTGACTTTATGATTTGATGTGCTAGAATAGAGCATGGCCTTTTTATCATTATAGAATGCTTTCACATCATATTGAACAATTCATCAATTCCACTTGAAATTTATCAAAATGGATAATTCAGTGAAGGATGTTGAGTTACTTGAACATGTTAAATGATGCTAAATGAAGTGTGAAAGGCAAGCCTTACCCCATACACAGTCCCTTGTCTATACATTGTGAGGTGAGTATGGAAACATTTTGTGTTTCAAGATGAAGAGTTTTCTTGCATGAAGTACGACAACTAAAATGACGAGGGGCAATTCATTTCTCTACAGTAAACCCTTGTTTAACCCTTCTTTGAGCCTAAATACTTGAAGAATTTCTTTCATACTACCCCTGTCAAGGACCACCCCATATCGGGGCAAATGGAGGTAAGTTGACATTGAAGGAGAGTGAAATGGATAGAAATTTTCTTGCTTTCACTTGCATTAATCTTCAAGTCATGCTATTTACATTGAATTCATATGGTAATTTAAGTGCTTTATGATGACGAAGAGCATTTCTTTCACTATCCTACACACTTATATCATTTGCATAGCCCACTTGAGCCTATGAATTCATTTCATGTCAAACCTAGTTGGTGATCATCCCCCACACTGGGGCAAGATGAAAGACAATCATTCGAATAGCATGGTCTAAAATGCTGATGAAAGAAGACTGTGTGAGTCTAAAGAAAATAAGTGCAAAAAAATAAGGGGCATGAAAAAGCAGTGTGCCTAGTAAAAGCAAGGCCAATGCCTGTGAAAAAAGAAGAGAAAATGACTGATGAATTGGGGGGCATAAAAAAAGCGGTGTGCCTGATCGATGCCCACCATCAAAGAAAATAATGTTGAGAAAAGATCTCCAGTTGAATAATTATTGGCATCTTGAGCCAATAAAGAAATCTGTCAAGAAGACAATTTGTGGCGAAGAAAACTTGTGGCAATGTCAAGATGATCACCAACTTTGACCCCTATACACATCTTTGAGCCTAACGATCCTTTCGTTCCTCAGCCCATAAACCCAGCCTATGTTACGTCCCTTACAAAATCTCTTTAGATTAGGGCACTTGAATTAACATAGGAATTCATATGTTTTAAGCATTGCTCGAAGAAGTGCGAGCAATATTATTTCTTTCTCATTTTGCAGGGTTCTTGACTTGTAAACCCGGAGATGATTACAAAATTGTTCTTTCAATAGTCTTGACTCAAAGAGTCTCTTTTGCTAAGCCATTGACTAAACCCACATTACAATCCTTGTCAAAGACCTCTTAGATTGGTAAGATCGTATTGCTTGCAAGAAAATTCGAACTCTTGTTGACAATATGATGGTAAGATTGAGTGATATATTCCTGCATCAATGGTCGGGACAAATAACCCCTCCTAAATGAAAGCGAGTGAAAAAGCCTTTTTCACACCAAAAGTATCTCATTTAGCATGTTCGAGAGATTCACACTATAACTGAAAATTGTCCTCGTGATAATTTTTCTAGTAGAAGCTTGATAAAGCCATCATGCATGGACCTTCATTGAATTTTTCCTCAAAGACCAAAAAAAAATTGTCTTTGAAACCCTAAGTTTGTTCAGTCATCTTGGTGCTTGATGAGAATTCCAAGTACCCATTTATAAAATGTTTTCAAATGTCTAGTTTGAGTTCCAGATGTTTGAACCTTTAAACACTTGATGTGATTTCCAAGTGCTTGTCTTTTCAAACATCTGATGTGATTTCCAGATGTTTAGTAAAATATTTTCAAATTTCTAGTGTGAACCCCAGATATTTGAACCCTTAAACGCTTGATGTGATACCAAGTGTTTGTCTTTCCAAACATCTGATGTGACTTCCAGATGTTTAGTAAAAACCCCAGATATTTGAACCCTTAAATGCTTGATGTGATACCAAGTGTTTGTCCTTCTAAAACGTCTGATGTGATTTCCAGATGTTTAGTAAATGTTTTCAAATGTCCAACATGAATTCCAGAATTTGAATCTTTAAATGCTTGATGTGACTTCCAAGTATTTGTATTTTCAAACATCTGAATGTGATTTCCAAGTGCTTAGGATCTTATGAGAGTTCCAGATCTCTAAAGACTTTGAGCCTTTCAATTATCTAAAGAGATTTCCAGATGTTGTTCAGGTCTTATAGGAATCATTTCACACCTAATAATACTTTTCTGAATCTCTAGATAAGTATGACAGGTACGTGTTCTTCTTTGCATTTGCATTTCATTAAGCATGGAGACATAGAAATATATGCTCTCGATAAAATCATTGCATTTACATTGCATTATTGCATGACCTTGCATTTCAAAAAGAATTAAATTTATTTGAAAAAGAGGTCATTAACATTTGCATATACATTCCATATTCATTTTGCATTCATTTTGCATTTGCATTTCATTGAGCATAGACACATTGAAATATATGTTCTTGACCAAATCATTGCATTTACATGGCATTCTTTATTGCATGACATTGCATTTATCTGAGTCCATTTTTTTTTTTAAAAAGGGTTATTACAATTAGCATTTGCATATTCATTTTGCATGATTTAAATTTAGGTGTCATTTATCTTTGAAGGAAACCTCTACGAGCTTCCCTTCAAAAAGGGGCAGCTGTTGACACCTAATATTTTAAAAAATAATAAATTAAATAAATTTGGTTTTTGAAAATCTTTGTTGTTGAAAATATATTCTCATTTCAAAATTTAAAAAAAAATTTAACCGTTTGATTTTGGAGCCACTTTGTTGTTGAGAGGTTGAGCGAAAATCTCCACCAACAAAACAAATTCGAGTCCTCACTTTATAAATAGAGGGTGCGAGATGTGAAAATGGCGTCTTCTCTTCGTTCGGCCGAAAAAAGGAAACACAGAAGGAAAAAGTAAAAGAGAGAGGAAAAGGAAGAAGGGACGTGCGGCAGGGTGAAACAGAAAAAGTGAGAAAAGTCAAAAAAAAAAAAAAGACTCAACTTCTGCAAGAGAGTGCAGTGACAGAGAGAAGGGACGTACGAAGTGGACAGGTGAGAGAAAAAAAAAAGGAAAAAGCAACTGCTGGTCTTCTTCTTCGCTGATTCATCCTGCTGGTGTCGGTTGTTGTTGTCCTCCGCACCAGCCCTCCTCACCGATCAAGCCGCTGGACTCCACACCGCCACGAAGACCCAAGTGACGCCCCTGCCATTGCCGCTCGTCACCCCCGACAACCGTGCCTCTGCAATACGCAGCCCAGCCGATTCCGAGCCGGCTCGCCATGCCCCCGCTGTTGCTGTGCCTCTGACACCAGAGTATCGGATCCCGTGATGCTCGTGCCTCCGATCTCCTTCGCCGACGCTCCCTGTAGCAGCTCAACCCAGCACCGTCGCGCCCTGCCTCACCGCGATCCACCACTGCTGCAATACTCTCAACCGACGCTCTTGCCCCGACGCCAGTAGATCCCGAGCCAGTTGACGCGCCTCCGCCAGAGCTAGACCCGCGAAGTCGTCGCTGTCCCATCTCGCCAGGAACCCTCGCCTGTGAGCCCGCGTCCCCGCACCACGCCGCACCACTGCGCTCGCATTGCTGCGTCCCCTGCACGTCACTGCTACCGAGCCGCTCCACCATCCCGATGAAGCTGCCATCGTGCTGATCCGTGACAACTCGTGACGCCACGCCTCCCTGCTGCCGCGTCTGCCACCCCCGAGTCCTCCGCCTGAGCAAGCTGCTACACGCTTGAGCGACCTCTTTGCTGCTGGGTTTTCTCCTCTGCCCAAGACCGAGCGAAGCCATCAGCTACTGCCGAGGCAATCCTCTGTTTTGTTGCAAGTCTACCTCGCCGGACCTCCGACGGACAGCCCTAGCTCCGGCCACCAGGACCCATCACCCTTGGCAAACCACCATCATAGCTCGGTCACCGTTGCTCCCTCACCATTCCTCAAGGTGAACCATTCCTCAAGGTGGTTGTGAGTTAGAGTAGGTAAATTTTTTAGATTAAATTTAGTTTGAGTATTCGAACTCATAGTTTTGTTTTTATTTTTAATTTAACTTGATTTGTTCTGATTTATTTTTATCCAATTAAAAACTTGTCATATTAAGTCACAATAATAAAAAATATTGAGCCGCGAGACGTCGGTTTAGATTTTTGATTATTTAGACTTTTCATGGCAAATTCTTGAATTGCTTTGCATTATTGATGCCCATTAAAATAATATGTTGTCGATTTACATTGATGGGTTTTTCAATAGGACACATATTTTGGGGCATTATCGTTAGTTGCTCGCTACATATCATGCATCAAATGTCATATCTAGAATTTAGATATTTAGGTCCATATGCATTTCATATTTAAAGCTTCGCATTTTAGTTTTTTCTAAAATTCATGTAGAATTAGGATGATTTTCCTTTAATAAAACCAAAAAAAAAAATGTTATTTAGGTTATATAGATTTCATAATGTGCACATTACATGTTGCGTTTTAATTAGTGGATTATAGGTTAATGTTTTAACATTCTCATTATGTAGTATTTTCTTTTAAAAAAATATTTAAAAAAATATTTTTAAAAAAATATTTTAAAAAAAATGCCAAAAAAATTAGCATTGCATCATTACGTTACTTTCTTTTAATAAAAATTACTAGGTCATTTCAAGTAAAAAAGAAAACACAAAAGCCTTTTATTTGGTTAGTTAATAGGTTAGCTCATAATCAATCTCATTTCATGTCATCATTGTTAGTGTAGGTTGCATATGTGTAATAAAAAAAATCATTAAAAAATCATAAAAAGAGCATCCATATAAAATTACGACGTCATACATCTCATATCATACAGCATATGCATATTTAGGGTTATGTAAATTAGATTGCATACATATTGTAATGATTTAAATTATGTCACATGAATTGCATCTCATATGTCATTAAAGTAAAACTCATGCATATCAAATTTAAATTAAGATTGCACATAATTAACATTTTTAAAAGAAAAAAAAAATTAGGTGTCATGTCATTTAGAAATCATGTTTAGGACATGCAATTTTATTAGCATTTTTATTTGAATGTTATTTCATTGATTGCGCACTCGCATGACCACCATTTGCATGTTAGTAGCTTAGGTTTAAATTAATCAATATTGCCTGCAAATTATTTTTAAAATTAAAATAAAAGGTACCGAAAGGGCGTTAGACTAATCTAGCATAACCATGTCCCCGGACCTATTGAATCTCTGGTTCACAATAGGAAAGTATTCTCCCATACTTTACTTGGGTTTCTAACCAGCCCTAATTGGTTAGTGGCGGCTCCAAATTGAAATTGCATGTTTTAATGAATTAATTTCTATCAAGTCGCGATTGGTAGGATTTGGGAGGGTCCGTGCCAAGTCTTCGGACTTAGTAATCCATTAGCCCTTTCGAATAATTCACCTTCAAAAAAATTCGGGAAGGTCGCAACAGTGCCATTTTGCAATATCCGACCAACAATTAAAATATATATATATGTTTTAACAATCAGGAAACAAGAACACATGCTTTAATACCAATGAAGGAAACTAATTCCAAATTTCTAAACTCAAACTATTGAGTAATGTAAAATTGCATACAAAAACGGGTCCAGGAAAACATTGTATCACTGATCAGAGGTATATTATGTTAAAGAACGTACTTCGTTTTTTCACGGATTGAATGCACCTATTGCAACATCGTGATAGAGATTGAGTGGGAACAATTTTCTTCACAGGGAAGAGAGCCTTTTTAGTTCTTTTTCTTTTCCTTTTAGATCACACAATTCTATTCTTCCACGCTTAGAGAGAAAAACATGTTATTTTCTCTTTTAAAGAAATAACCCTCAAAATAACTGGCTTGGTGGTTATTTTCTTTAAATTGAGGGCTATGGGCCCATTTAATTTACGGGCCGGGTTAGGCTAGCTTGGGTTGCCCAATAGCCATAAAATCCATCAGTTTGGATTAGCAAGTCCTTAGAAATAATTTTTTTATAGATAAAATGATAAAAAAAAAAAGGCGTAATCTTTTTTTCTTTGCATCGGTGAGCTCCTCAAGTAATGTCAATCCTGATCAGTTCTTGCAAATTTTTTTTTTCTAGAATTTTTTTTTTTGTTGATTTGAATTCGCTTACCAAAGGGCACTTCCAATTTTAAATGGAGACACAGCTGAGGAGAGCAAGGTAAAAGTGAAAAGCTTTGTTATGCGAGTTTAAAAAGAAAAAAAAAATAAAGAACATGAAATTCCTAAAGGAAGTATATAAAAAAATTGCCTCAAATACGTGACCAAAAGAATATTGGTTTTTCTTTATAAAAGTAATCGAACTCGTGTAGACGAGAGTCGGCAAACCAGGTTGAAGGATAAATCTCTTGTCCAAGCTCACTCATTGTGGCATTTTGGGATAGGCAGACCTAGATGGGCCTCAATAGAAAGGCTACTACATGGTTTTAGGGAGTACGTTTTCATGAAGAATTTGTCCATGTCGATGAAAGTGAACCCAGCGTACATCTACATTGCCACAAGTGAAATCCATCAATGTCCTTGGCAATGACATATTTAGACAACCCGAAAAACTTTACTCGAAGCTAACGAATGGTTAGATTGCCCCAGTAATGTTTATATTTTAGCTGCTTAGCATCTCGATGTTTGTAAATAATAGTTCCACTCATAGAACCACTTGCAAACGTCTCTTTCCCTCCCGACCGAACCTAACGTAACATCTCTCTCTACTGTTGCCACCAGCGAAGTCACCATCACCACCTCCAAGCTCATTCATGGCCACGTGTTTGAGCTGCTCCATTGTCCGCCATTGCCTTCATTGTTTCGCGCCGATTGGTCTCTCTCTTTGCTGCACCACTGTCGATTTCAGCGAATCCTCCATGGTCGTCAAGATCTTGACATCGCAGTACGGTCTCGAGGCCATCGAGTGTTGAGATACATGTGTGAGTTATATTAAAAAAATTCTACATCGGAGAATCGATGTATTGTAGAAACTTGAACATGATTGAAACTTGAAATGGTTATGCTCATATTTTACTCTCGTGATTAAAGCTTAGCCACGATAAATATTGCATATTGGTAACTGAAGGAGCAACCCTAAAAGTCAAGTTCTTGAAGATGCATAATTGCTTTGCCCAATTAAGCTGTGAATTACCTAGGTTAAAAAGATAAGCTGAGTTTAGAAGGGTAAATTACGCCTAAATGAGAAAGAGTATCCGTTTCGATCTCACCCCCATCATTTTATTTTATTTTTTTGGAATGCATTTGAATCACAAAGTTATACATAATCTACGGTTGTTTCAAATCCAATCCATAGAATAATTGGTCAGCTGACATGTCCTAAATTAAAAGTTTAAAACGCATAAAATTAATAGAAAATTTGAAGTTTTTGTGTATTTCTGATTCGACGGGATTCATTTAATAATGCCGTGATTTAAAAAAAAAAATTGATGTATTTTTAAAATTTGGAGTCTTTGGCATGATGGAGCGTCTCCTTGTCTATAAATTCTCTCCAACTGACCTTTCGCAAGACAGTAATCAAAGCCTCTGTTGTACTTCATTTTCTATTCTTCTGACATCGACCTACAAAGGGGAATAAAAATGTCCCTAGAAACCTCAGCAAATCGTCCTCTTCCTGCTAAAGAAAACAGCCAGATGGTTGAACGCCGGTCGGTAGATTATCATCCGAGCTTGTGGGAGGATTACCTCGCCAAATATTCTTCTCCCTCCAACTCAATGGTAGGATTTAAGTTGCTCCACATCTTGCAAGTTACTATAAAATCGGTTATTTACATAAGGTAGAAAAAGAGGGAGAAAATAGAATAAGAAGAAACAATTTAAGGATAGGCCTTGGGCCAATGAATGTTTCATGCACTTTCGGAGTAAAATTAAAACGTATTCTTGTTTATGTGTAGGATGATGGCCATGATCAGCAGGCGGAACAAGAAATCCAGAAGCTGAAGGACGAGGTGAAGAGGATGCTATGCGCTCATGCGGACAAGCCGTCCCTGAAACTGGATATGATTGATCAAATACAACGCTTAGGCATTGCATACCACTTCGCAAGCGAGATTGATAATGTGCTGAAAAAACTTAGCGAGACCTTTTTTGTTAGTAATAATGGAAATCATGATAATGACGACCTCTACACAGTCGCTCTCCTCTTCCGTTTATTGCGACAACAAGGTTACCGTATTTCATGCGGTGAGTGGTCCCTTTTGTGTTTCTATCATTTCGCAAATTACAACCAATAGACTATGATCCTTTGCGATTGCCTAGAATCTGTCCTCTTTGCCTTTCCCAGCTGGGACATATATTATAGACACCATCTGTGGAAAAAAAAAAAAAATCCTCTGAAAGTGGCTTTAATCACTATTCATGTGTTGGTTGTTATTATTACTATCTGCTCTTTCGGTAACCAACGGTGTTTAGACCGCCCGTGAAGAATCTTCTTGTCTTATTGGGATGTTTCAATAGGAATCCTGATTTCACTATGATATATAAGCAGATATCTTCAACAAGTTCAAGGACACAAGCGGAAAGTTCACTGAAAAACACGCAAGTGACGTACGTGGATTACTAAGTTTGTATGAAGCTAGCCATTTGAGTGTGCATGGGGAAGATGTTCTCGATCAAGCGCTTTCTTTCAGTTTAAAGCATCTGGAATCCATTGACAAGGAGCAACTGAGCCCTCCTCTCGCAGCACAAGTCCAACATGCCTTAAAGCAAACAATTCATCGAGGGGTGCCGAGGCTCGAGGCAAGACGATACATCTCCATGTATGAAGCGGAGCCTTTGCATAATAAAGTGTTACTATCACTTGCCAAGTTGGATTTCAACCAATTGCAAAAGCAACACCAGGAGGAGTTATTTGATCTTGCAAGGTTGATCAATTTTGCAATCACTGGATTAAATTGATTTATTGTTTATACTCTATGGAAGGTTTTTTAAGTAACTATGACTATTTCCCTTTTACATGTAGGTGGTGGATGGGTTTGGACTTCAAGTGCAAGTTACCATTTGCAAGAGATAGGCTCGTGGAAGGATACTTCTGGATTTTGGGAGTTCATTTTGAGCCCGAATTAGCGCTTGTTAGAAGAATGATGACCAAAGTGATTGCAATGACTTCAGTTCTTGATGACATATATGATGTCTATGCTACCTATGAAGAGCTAGAGCTCTTTACTCGAGCTGTTCAAAGGTTAGACTGGTATCGTACATGAGTCTTATCAAGTAGATTTTGTTTTATATATATTCGCATGACCTACAAGATGGGGTAAAATGTATATTATTGGCAAGTCCTTGTGATGGAAGATGATGGGGTTGGTACATTAACCTTGTCATATTTCTTGGGTGATATTGTGATTAGCAAATCCTTGTATATTGTACGCTTTTCGAAATATTATGAAACATATTCCTATAACATTGTCATATTTCTCGGGTGATATTGTGATTAGAAAATCCTCAGGTAATGTAAGCTTTTCGAAATATCATGAAACGTATTTTTATCTTATAATTTCAGGTGGGACATTGATTGCATAAATGAACTTCCAGAGTACATGCAAGTGTTCTACAAAGCACTTATCGATGTCTACGTTGAAATTGGAGAAAAGCTGGCTTGCGCTGGAAGATCGTATGGCCTCGACTATGCGAAAGAGGCAGTAAGATTGTACCACCTCTACTGCATTCTACAATCATAGTGTCATTATTCTCGACTTTTAGGAATTAAATGCTTTGCATTTTCAGATGAAAAGGCAAGCGAGATCCTACTTTGCTGAAGCAAAATGGCTGCACCAACAACACAAGCCCACAATGGATGAGTACATGTCCGTCGCATTAGTATCGAGTGGTTACCCCTTGTTAGCGATCACGTCCTTTGTTGGAATGCAAGATATTGTAACAAAAGACGATTTAGATTGGCTGTTCAACGACCCAAAGATACTCAAGGCTTCAACAGTTATTTGCAGGCTCATGGATGATTTGGCCACTCATAAGGTACCTTTTTTTTCTTGCACGCGTTAAATGAAGATGTTGACCCAAGCCCAACTACTACGAAACATCAGATCTCGTTTATATGTCTTCTTCTCTATATCTTCGCAGTTTGAGCAAGGAAGAGAACATGCGGACTCGGCTGTGCAATGTTACATGAAGCAATACGACGTCACGGAACAAGAAGCGGAGAATGACCTTCGCAAGCAAGTTGATGATGCGTGGAAGGACCTGAATGAGGAGTGTCTTTGCCCGACCGCCGTCGCCAAGCCGCTTCTCATGGGAATTCTCAACCTTACACGAGTGATGGATGTGCTGTACAAGGATGGAGGAGATCATTATACCAATCCTCATATTATGCTGAAAGATTACATACGTTCGGTGCTCATGGATCCAGTGCAAACGTTTTGATATGCAGCAACTAGACATTTGTCAGATGATGCATCTACGCATGTGTGAAATATTAATGAAATAGGCTTGGGAATAAGATGTTGGATGCATATGTAGTTGGAGTACAATAAAGCTTTTAGTGAGAATGGTATGGTTGTATCAGTATGGACATATAGTTTGCTGTAACCTCTATATTTTTCATTGAAGAATAAAATGAAGTATATATGTTACTTATAAAAAAGAACAAATTACGCTTTCGAGGAGGTATTTTCATTTTGAATCTCAAAGTAATTTAGAATGGTATGGTGATAAAACAAGTTGATTTTATCTGTATGGGCTATGGAAAGATGAGAATGAGATATACTTTGAGAAAGCTTTTAGGTCATATTTCCCAAAAGCCGCAGAACACATACAGAGCTAAAGCACCAAGCATCGTAACATATGATCAACAAAGAAAAAAATGGCAACCTATTATTGGGCTCCAGCGCCAAGAAAAGCAGCAGCCGGCGTGAATCTTGCTTTTCCTTTTTCCCCTTCTCCGTCTTTTTTCGGATAAACCCGGCAATACAGAAGAAAAAATAAGACAAAAACTAGGGAAAAAGAAAAAGCAAAAGACGAGAGTGACACGGTCCAACTCACCGTTATTTCGGGTTCTTGAACAGAGGATTTTTGTTGCTGAATCTGCAGAGAAAAGAGAGGGGCAAGCTACTTTGTCTTCTCTCTGTGACAGACAAACTGCAGCAGGTCAACTGTTTCGAGCCAGAAAGCTGAAGGACAATGAGCAAGAGCACTGTAATCAAGTCCTCTCCGCCTCAAGACACTGGTGGGATACGTGGATTTGTCGAATTTCGGTTCTATCAAAGGAATGATGTCGACTCGGATTCTTCAGGGTCATGGTCACGGTGGTCACAATGCAACAAGCAGCTGTTACCTTCGCTATACACTTAATGATGAGCATGGGAGGGCAGCTATACATCTTTTGTGTTTTTTATAGAAAAATGAAGCGTTGGACAATGGGAGATTTTCAAAGGTCTGAAGGAGCTAATCCTAAAAAATATGGACCGTTGGATTGTGGTTCACAAATCGCGAAGAAAAAAGAGATAATAAAATCAATGGCGGAAACCAATTGTCAAATGAAATTTTTTTCACTTTTTTTTTTTTGTTGCTGTTAATATCACAAAAAATCCCAAATTGGTACATTTATAACTATCCAAAATTAATTTTTTTTAATCACCAAAAATTTCCAAACTAGTACATTTATAAAAAATTTACCCAAAATTAATTTTTTAATCACTAAAAACCCAAAATTGATACATTTGTGATAAATTTACATTTTATTAGTTTTTGTTAAATTGTATTAATACCAAGAAATCCAAAAAAAAAATAGTATACATGTGATAACCAAAGAGTAAAACTCTAAACTGGTATACTCGTTAATAGACATACATTATTCGGGTGCTAGAAAATTGCGCAAGGGTAGTCAGGGAACTGAGTACGGGTATTGGAGTCCTAGGTTCAGCCTCATGGACCCCGAGCCAGGTGCTAGGGATTGGGGCACGAGCACCTATGTCTTGAGCCAGCTTTGATTGATTGGGGCACTAGCATTGAGGTACCAAGCTCAACCTTGATGGACCTGAACGTGGGCACTGAAGTTCCAAGCCTGGGCTCAATGGACCTAGGCATAAGCATTGAGATCTCAGGTGTTGGCCTCAATGGACCCTAGCTCAAAAGCCAAGACTTGAGCTTGAGCATCAAGGACCCAAATAGGACCTTTGTGAACTCAAGCTCGAGTGTTGGGGACTAGAGCTCAAGCGTTGAGGACCATAGCACAAACTTTGAAGACCTGGGCCCAAGTGTTGGGGATTTGAGCTCAGGTACCAAGATCTTGCGCTTGGCCTTCATGGACCTAGGCTCAGGTGCCACAACATTAGGCATGAGCATGAGGCATTAAGCATAGGCACCTTGTGCTAATGCACTGGGGCTTCAGGCTCAGCCTCGATGGTCCCGAATGTGAGAATCGGGGGCCTAGGCATGGATACAGGGGTTTGTGGCTCAACCTTGATGGACTTGGGCACAGGCATTGGGGACATAGGAAAGGGAATTGAGGTCACAAGCTTAGCCTCAATGGACCCCAGCCTTAGCGTTCTAGACTTAGGCCCTGTTTGGTTCAGCATTTGGAATGCTCATTTGGCCTCTAAAGTCCCTTGGCCAAATGCAAAGCTGTTTGGTTCGTTTTTTTGCTCGACTTTGGCGAGATGCAATTGCATCTCCAAGTGGCTCTAAGGGCCTTTAGCTCAATGCAGCTCTTGAGGTCCTTTGGCAAGTTGCATCTTCGGAATGCAACTTCCAGTATTGTTCATCTTTTCGGTAGAGAAGCCAATCGGCCGCCGAATAAAAATAAATATAAAAATATATTTTTTATATTTTATATAAATATATAAACATATCTATTTTATATTTTATATAGATATATAAGCATATCTATTTTTTTTATATTTTATGTTTATATATATTTTATATAGATATAAACATATCCATTTTTTTATATAAATATATTTTATGTTTAATAAATAAATAAATATATTTATAAATATAAACATATCTATTTTTTTCTCCTATTGTTTTTATATAAATATATATTTATATAAACATATCTAATATATATATATATATATATATTTATGTTTAATAAATATATTTTATGTTTATATTTTTATATTTTTTATATAAAAATATGTTTATATAAAAACATGAAAATATTTTTATTCAGGCGGTTCGGCCGCCGAATTCGGCGGTCTGGTATAAATATATAAACATATATTTTATGTTTATTTTTTATATAAAAAATTTAAACATATCTATTTTTTATATTTTATGTTTAATATATATATATATATATAATATTTAAATATATATTTTATATATTTTATATAGATATAAACATATCCATTTTTTATGTAAATATATTTTATGTTTAATATATATATATATATATATATATATATATATAATCACATCTATTTTTTTATATATTTTTATGTTTAATAAATATATTTTATGTTTATATGTTTATATTTTTATATAAAAATATGTTTATATAAAAAATATAAACATATTTTTGCTTTTTTAATTAATAAAAGTTAATTACAAATGTAAATTTTACTAAACGGTATTTTGGCCAAAGTTGTTTTCAATGCAAATTTTACCAAACGACATTTGCATTTCGGAAAATCCTTTACCCAAAGGTATTTGCATTTCTGCAAATGCATTCGCTAAAAGTTCTAACCAAAGACTTAATCTTGGACGTAAGAGACCTGAGAACCAACGTTGGGGTTTCCGTTCCCGAGAGTAGAGTTTTAGGTCTATACAATGATACCTAGATATATTTTGAAATATGATTTTTGATATTTTAAGAGGAATTCATTTTCTTGAATTTAAGTGTGTGTTTTTTTTATTGATTAGGAGAACATTTTCCATTGACTTATCTTTTCTAAGCGAACCAAACACCAAAAAATATTTTTCATGAAACAAATAAAGCCTTAATATCTTCAAATTTGGCCAAAATCTACATCAGCCCGTCAAGCCATGTAAGAAACAAAGTTATAAGATGTTGTTTCTATGTTACTGAATATTAAACCATTGTACGATATAAAATGATGTTGACGATTGTCGTCCTTTCATATTGGTCAATCCATCTTCGAAGTCGGGTGTATTGTATGCTACGATGAAATGAGTATTAGTATGACAAATTAGCCTATGATACGACCTCGTACTAGTATTTTATTGTAGAGGCAATAAAATATTAGAAGTGTAGGTACATTAAACGGAAGCCAATTACGAGGTATTACAAACGTATATAACAATAAGGTTTTGAAAAGCAGTAGCAACTTATGAGAGCGTCCTACTTTTTATCCTACCAAAAAAAAAAAAATTGCATAAGTAAACCTGCATTGTTTATGAATTAGCAGGTGAGCCGTCGGCAGGGAAATGAGAAAATCAAGAACCTGCAATACTTGCCCCCGGAGGTCCCGATCGAAACCTTACAGCTTCATCCAACTTGAGTAAATGTAGTTTCGATGTCTGAACTCGAAGTCCTCTTTGTCTTCAGAATCACGGTGGAGACCATCAAATGCTACGGAGTTTGCACGGGACCTCACATTGTCATCACGATAAATCTTGAATTGTTGATGAGATGTCCTCAGGGAAAAGTGAAAAAAAAGTCATAATCCTATTGTATTAATGCCAATTTAGTCCTAAACTTTTCAATTATACAAAATAAATTCTAAACTTTTGACGATCTGCTAGTATAGTCTATTTAACCAATTTTGACCGAAAATCACTAACATTAACATTGATTGTTCTATATGGCACAGACGGTGTTAATATGGACAAATTTTACAATTTTTAAAATAATTTTTCTTTTGTTTCCTTTCTATGTTTATTTTCACAATTCCGAGTCAACAAGCCTTTGGTTGGTTGATGGCTGCCTCACTCTCACTAAGATCTAGAGAGGGCCATAACACCCTCACTAGCCTCACTAGCCACAGGCGAGGAGCTCATGGCTCTCACCCTTGGCCAACGAGGGCATTGTGGCCCTCTCTAGCCAACAAGAGAGGTCATAGCTCTCTCCTAGATTTGGTTGAGGGCCCAATGCCCTAGCCTATGGTGGGCAAGGGCGCAAAGGTCCTTAGCCAGGCCTTGCCTATAGCCGGCGAAGGTCTGCCCACTTTTAGTTTTAAAAAAAAAAAAAAAGAAGAAAGGAAATTAAACAACATATAAAAAAGTACTAAAATTCATAAAATTTTTAAAAAGATAACAAAATGATCAACCTTAGCATTGGTCATGCTATATATGATAGTTGGTGTCTATGTCAATGATATTTGGTCAAAATTGGTTGAATGGATTATTTTGGCAAATCGTCAAAAAATTTAGAACTCAATTGATACAACTGAAAATTTAAAGACTTAATTAATACAAGTACAATAGGTTTAAGATTTTTTGATATTTTTACAAATGTCGTTACTGTTGAAGGGCTTTGGGATTCCATCTCGAATTACTTCGAAGAGGCACATTGGGTTTGTTCTCTTCCTTTGACCAAGCGTAATCCTGCCTGCAAGTTTCCGATAGATCATAGAACACAAAGCTCAGAAAAAGAAGGTCCAAAACAATAGGAGAATGCAATGGCCAGAAACATTTCCTTCCCTTTAATTTGCTTTATTCTGTCCAAATCAATATGGGCTGGAACCATAGAAGGTTTCGCTAGCAAAGGTCATGCCACCTGACCAGTTAACCAAAAAGATAGAAGAGAGTGCTTGCACTGAGCTTGAAATAGTGGTTTATGCAAAAATAAGAAGTTATTCTACTTTTGTTCCTATAATTTCATGTTTTGTGTAATCATGTCACTGATTTTTTCTTTTTTTTTTTTTTTTCAGTTTTTGGTTTAATGTCTCTGAACTTTTAACTTTTCTAATTGGTTCATATTTGCATAAGTTGTCTAATCAAGTGTCCATGGCATTAAATTTGACCAAATCCAGCTGACTTGACGGTGGGATATCTCTGGAGCGTGAGATCTATAACAATTTGCTAACATGGACTCTATCGTGGAAAATAAAAGACAGAGTTCTTTTCTTATTCTCTTCTCTTCTTATTTCCCATGGTAGCGTCCATTTGGATGCAACGTTGGCAAGTTATGCCAACAGCACATTTCCACGTCATCCGATAGCCGCATCAGCTAGATTTGACCGCACTTCATGTTGGACGCATTTCGTTAGATAATTTGTGCAGGCATAAATGAATGATTAGAAAAATTAAAATGCACGGACTTTTTTTTTAGAGAAAGCAATAAAGTGCATGGACAAAAAGTAGTCTTTTTTTTCCAAATATAGAACCCTAATCTAGAGTTGGTTGAGTTCACCAACCTCAATAGGTTCATTGTTTTTCTTCCATCCACATACAGCTGGTGAACGTTTCAATTTTGAATTTTATTGTCATATTCTTGATCAAGAAACGCTATTCTTGAAATTGGTAAAAATAGGTATCATGGCGGAAGAACATATACGACTGGCGAATGTTTCACTTTTGAATTTTATTGTGTCCTATTCTTGATCAAGATATGCTATTCTTGAATTTTCAATTGGTAAAATCAATTATCATGGCGGAAGAACTTTAAGAATTTTATGATTACTGTTAATTGTTTTAAAAGTTTAAGTTATTAGATGAATATGTGATTTAATATTTAAATATTCTAACATTTTTCCTCACACACATGGGCTAGACTTTGGCCTAAGCCTAAAACATTGAAATATGCAGTTGGGGAGGCAAATATAGGTCTAAAATGATTTAAACTCAGAATTTTTTTACTCTAATTTCATGTGAGATTTTCTTAGAGACTAGCTTATGCATGAGGGAGCATGTCAAAGTATTTGAATATTCTAAAAAGAACATTAATAGCCGAAGAATTTTCAGAAAACAATTGAGATTTGTATGATTCAAAAGCCATCGCTCCCCTAGGAAAACGGATCTGGAGGCAACGTGGGAAAACCCCTGAAAAAAAAAAAATTCTGCATTCGTTGTAAAGCGTGTATCTACATGATGCCACTCACCCTATAAAGGAAGTGGGAATAACACTGAGCAAATTACGAACATAGGATTAATGAAGATGAAATGAACCATATGTAACTAGGACAGAGACACTATATTCTTAGAGAACCCAATGAGTGAATCACTCCCACTTGCATTGAATCCTGTGCGTGTGCCTAAAATCACGCTTGAGCACCAAACTCCCATCCAATCTTGTCATAACAAAGCTCTCCACCAAGACATAGCAACCGAATCTCTTCCACTTCCTGTCACCTTTGAACTCTTCCACTCTCTCCACTCTCACTTCTCTTCCTGAGCCACCATCACCATGAGCCCACCCTCCTTCCCTCATCACCCACTTCATCTTCTCAGCAATGGCCTCACTCACCCCCAATCTGATTCCTCTCCGTACCTTGAACCACACAAAGCCACCACTAGTCCCATCATCATCCTTCACTGCTCTCAGGCCGAAGACCGAAGCCTCCTCCTTTGTCAAAGCCACATTTACCCTGGCCTTATTATTATCCTCGTTGTTCACATTATTCTCACACGTGTGAAGCTCCTCCCACTTTTGCTCAAGTACCATCTTGTAGAACATCGACTTCTTCATTTGGTGCTTGGTCTCGACACCTTCATCCCTAACAAAAACACATGGCAATACCATTTGCCCACAACAATAGGAGCAGAAGCTGGATGATTGCCTGAGATTGGGAAAGTGAAGTCGGGGAGGCGGGCTCTCAGAGTCATGTCAAGGCCTAAGGCCTCTTCTAAGTGAGGTCGGAGAGAGTCCGAGGTCTGAACTTGCCACGATTTCTTCCGTAGGTACCTCGGAGGAAAGCCATCTGGAGCCACTGATTCAGCAAAGAAGCTTCGGCTGTTATGACGGTGAATCTGCAACACTTGGTATGTGTCTCTGGGGTCAAAATGACTCGGTCTGGTATCTTTGATGGATGTGCCGGAACAAGTTGGTTCTATGTCCCCATCCCTCGAACATATGCATGATTTCCTGCAGAAATATCAAGGTTGGTGGTCAGTGATCAAGCAAATTGATGCAGGCAAGACCGTGATATGATAATGGTTCGTCAGTAACCTTTCTTTTTCTTTTTTCCCTCTTTTTGGTGAACAAGGATGGTTCTTTATCTTATCTATCGAACATTTGAAGAAGAGGAAGGCGTTGTAATTGAAAGAAACTTGGAGTCAGTAGACTTGATTGACACCTAACCTCTGGATTAATCATGGCTTGTGTGGATATCAGAATGTAACAGATGAATAAGCAGTAATTTGGATTCAATTGCAACAAAAGTAGTTTAATATAACATAGATGGTATCTCTTTTTGTTTCTGTGACTATAATTGGTCAAGAGAAATTAGCGCATATTGCATATCCGAAGAACATGTTGAGGGCAAACTGTAGTTAAAACTATACACATACCCTCGGTATTTGCCCTCCGCAGTTATGACATAATAGATGTTCGACGAGAGAGGCCTATCGAGTGCCGGAATGAACCAGAGCTTGGTTGCGGAGTCTTCAGGTAATGACTGGAAGAATAGGACCCTGTCCTGAGGAAATGGAAGCTTCGTGACCGACCTGCTCTCGTACCCGCAGCAATTCGTGTTCTCTGCTTCTGCTTCCACGTCCGTGATCACCAGGTAGCCTGAAAATGGACCTTCATTTGGTAACTCCTCAAGAGCGCTCGTTGACTTCCTGCATGCAGACAGAGGCCGAGTCGCATACATCTCTCTCTCTCTCTCTCTCTCTCTCTCTCGCTGATGGTGGCGATATTTTACTATGCCATTTATACGACAATTGAGAAGACTGTTGCACCAGTTCTTGATTGAGAGATTGAAATTTACTTTAAAGAAGGCCGAATATGACATATATATTTTGTATTTGCTGAATCGTTTTAAGGGTAGAATGAAATGGACATAATGCATTTCTTTAGTGATCACTCGCGCATTTCTTTTGAGCAAATTAAGATTATGTATCGGATTTTGTATCATGCGCGGTAATGCAACGGTAATGCATCTCTTTCTATTTGATTGTGGTGAATTTTAGACATGACTTTAATATTGAAACCACCAAAAAAAAAAAAAAAATCATGAGAAGACTACTGCACGATTCTTGGTTGAGAGAGGGGAAATTTATTTTAAAGAGGGCCGAGTATGACTGATTGTTTATATCTGTTGAATAGTTCCAAGGGTTGAATCAAATGGACATAATGCATTTCTTTAGTGACTACTTGTGCATTTCTTTTGAGCAAAATTGGAAGTACTCATCCGATTTCATATCATGCATTACCCGTAAGATAAATGTGTTTGGAATACTGAAAATTTCTTGTCACTAGAAAATGTTTTTGATAAATTCACGTTCAAAGAAAGGAAACCATTCTCTAGTGTTTGTTTGTGGGGAAAACAAGTTGAAAAACTTGGTTTCGATAATTCACTAAATGGCATATGATAATAAATAAACTAAAATCAAGATCTGCTTTGTTTATTCTGTAACTCATCAAAATAGCAGGACTTGCCAAAATTATGAAATTTTATCCAAAAAAAATGCTGTATATGATGGTCTTTAGGGAATGTGGAAGAATATAAGTACTAAGGAAATTTATTATGAAGATAGTAGACAAGATTATCGAGAGAACATATGAGACTTGCTGGAAAAAAATTGACGAGAGATAGAGATCGGAGAGGCAAATAATAACAATCAAGGAATATAGATTTCTTTCTTACTAAATCAAAAAGCCATAATCACCAATCTAAGCTTATTGTTTTCAATTCATAAAAACATTTTTTTCAATTAACTAATTTTCTATTATTAATAATGGAAACTCCGAAAATAATTTCTTGATCGTGCAACGGCTTAAGCTATGCATTTTTATGGCTTGCATCAAATTCCATGCCTATTTACTTTGTCAGAGCTGGACACTATGTATTATCTAATGATTGTTCATGCAATCGCGTAAACCCTAAGATCAAAATAGAAATTGAAATCTTAACGTAAAAAATAAAAAAATAAAAAATCGAATTTCGGAATCGGCAACGAGAAGCATCGCCTCGAGAACACAAGGATTGAGGTCACATTTGAACGGGGCGGACGGAGAACGATTCAAAAGTCAACTGCTGGACAAAAAGATAAGGAGAAAAATCGGAAATCCGGAATCCAAGACTGTGAAATCCGAGATAACTTCAAAGCGGCTGGAGAAGCGACGCATTCAATGACCGTCTTATCTTTTAGAGAGAGAGAGAGAGAGAGAGAGAGAGAGAGAGCAACGTGCGCTGGTCAATATTAAACTGTGTGTTTGCTTATTAGAAGAAGAACGAGGGAGAAGGATCAGCTGCCTCCGAGCGTACGGTGGGGACGCATTCGATTCCGTCTGGTCTTCTAGAGAGAGAGAGAGAGCGAGGGAGGGAGAATGCAACGGGTGAGAGAGAGGTGGAAATGGCAAGAGGACTACCAAGAAGAAGACGAAGTCCCGAGACGGAGATGGAGGGAAGGAGTCGTGGAGCGATCGCGACAAAATAACACAGAATAATGTTAAGCAGAGATGATCAATGGACGGGTTCGAATAGCTTCAAATAAAGTCTGAAATATCGTCCGGTCCCGCCCATCAAGAGAAATGATACATATGTAAGAATTATGCGGGTTGGGCGGGCTTAGAATATCTGATCAGCTTTCTGAAATTCAAGGAGGATGACTTTGTCTGCGCATTATCTGCACATCGGAGAAAAGAGAGGAGAGACTATGGAAGAAAAAGGGATAAGTACACTAATGGTGCCATAAGTTGTGTACGGCGCTCACTTTGGTGCCAAAAGTTTCCGTTGGATCACTTAAATGCCAAAAAATTTGAAAAACGCTCACTTTGGTGCCAACGCCGACGAAATTGGCCGGAAATCCGACGTTACCTTTTTTTATTAATTTTTGAAGCCGACGTGGCTCGTCGGAAAATTGAGTCAGCATCCAAACACCAAAACGACACTGTTTGGCATCTTTCCCCCCACTTTGAAACCCTAATCCCCAAATTGAGAGAGAGGGAAAGCTCGTCTTCGTGTCTTCTTCTTCCTCGAAGACCCACACCAGCAACGGCACTAGCACGGCACCGGCAACAGCACCGGCAGCACACCAGCAGCGATACCAGCAACGCACTAGCAGCAGCAGCAGCGCACCAGCAACACCTTCGACCCATCTTCTTCCTCCTCCTCCTCCGCCCTTACCTTCGATTTTTCTTGCAACAATCTCAGTCTCTCCTCGCTCACCTGGTCAAGCAACTACAATGGTGGCTGAGCAACGGTGGCCAAGCAACAACAGTGGCCGAGCATCGGTGGCCGAGCGACGGCGAGCAAGCAACGGTGGCCGAGTGGCGGAAACCCTAATTTCAATCCCCATGTGAGCTAAACGGCGTCGTTTCCATGAAGCCATCCATGTAGGATGGCAAAACAGCATCGTTTTCTTAAGGAGGACAAAAAACGACGTCATTTAAAGGCCTATCGATTTTTTTTTAAAGTCATGTAATCATTTTGGCCGGAATCTTTCGCCTGTGGCTGGAATCTTTCGCTAATAGCACCAAAATGATCGTTTTTCCTCCGATTTGGCACTTAAGTGATCCGACGGAAACTTTTGGTAAGCGCCGTACACAACTTATGGCACCATTAGTGTACTTATCCCGAAGAAAAATGAAACCAATCATCATTTAATAATCACATGAAAGAAATATATGATTAATAGTCCTAATTAGCCAAGTCACAAAATCAATCGTATTTTATATAGTTTAGAAATCTTATTGTTCTTTCTAATTAACAATCACATCAAAGAATTGTTTCCTTATCTTTTATATATCAATACTATTTTTCAGTTAACTCTTTGAAAGATTCCCATGATCTCTTTCAATAAATTATAACACAATAGATGGTTAGTGGTCGTAAATTTACTCATTATGTAGATAGTTTATTGCTCATTTTGAATTGGGGGCAAAAGGTCATCCCGTTTATATTCACGCGTTCGTCACATTTTGATGGAAAAATGGGAATAAAATGCTGCTTTAGAGGCATAAAATGCAACTTTTTAAATTTCAATTTTCAAACTGCATCAGGTTAATATGATATTTCTCTTGTTTCCTTAATCGTCTCTTCTAAATCATCCCGTTGTCAGGAAAGAGGTTTTTGCCACCCCCGATCAGTGATGCAAAATGAGCCATTACCGTTGTGCTGAAATGAATCTGTTTATTTTGATCGTGCTCGAGTCTATGCTTTTGAAATCGATAAAATTTGAAGAGGAAGCTGTTCGGCTTATATATATCAGAGAGAGATGCCCCTCTACTTCCATTTACTTGTCTCCATTTTTTAACTGTACGTTGTCATTCCTATATAACATCTTTTGCCAAGCATAGAAGAAAACCAAACGATGCACGAGTAGGATTAGTTTGGACAGTTCATGCCTAGATCAAATTCGATGAATTTCTAACGTTGATGTAGTGGATTTAACATTAGTTGTGTATTGCGTGTCAGGGATCAATATAAGGGAATCCATTGCGGAAAAAAAAAATCCTCATTTTGGGTCTCTTTTTCTCAGGTTATTTGTTTCTTTTATTGGTGTATATGATCACATTTTCTGATTATCATAACATTTGTACAAAAATTAACATTCGGATCCAGTATTGCGCACTTGAAGGAATTATATGCGAAAGGAGTTATGTTAGGTTTAATGGCCTGAATGTATATAGGTGGACGTAACTACAAGATGCAATAACCCTTTTTGAGTTCTCTGATTGTAAACATATGCATGCGCTTTAATGTTCTTTTTATTGAGAATATACAGGAATAGTTAAAATAGTGGATGGGGGTGTAGCAGGAAATTTGTCCAAAAAAATATAAATTTATTACACTTTTACCAAATTAGTTATAAACATTTTAATTGTGATAATTGTGTCCTATAAATTTTCACATTTTGTCAATTGAATTCATCCAATCAAATTTAACTTAAAATCACTGATGTGAACATTAGTCGTCTGACGTGACATAGTCAGAGTTGATGTGAACCATTTTAAATAATTTTTTGGGTATTTTTGGTATTTTTTAAAAATTTGTTTTCTTCTCTTTTTCTTCTTCACTTTTTTTCTATTTCTCTTTTTTTTTCCCTTTTTCCCTCTGCCAAGCCTCATTGATGGCCGACAGACATGGACCACCCTCGCTTGGGCTACTGGCAAGGGCAACCTTCACTAACCCAAGCCTGGGCATCCCTTGCCTGAGGCAAGCGGCCATCAATGAGGCATGTCAATTGTCAATGGTTGATAGAGGGAAAAAGGAAAAAAAAACAGAAAACAAAAAAGAGAAAAAAAAAAAAAAGGAAAATAAGGAAATAAGGAAAAGAGAAGAAAAGAAAAAAAAAAAAAAAAGAAATTTAATCAATTTAATAAATATTAAAATATTATTAAAAATTATCCATGTCAATACCGATCATGCTGTATATAACGATTAGGATCCATGTCAGCGATGTACTTGTGTCTTTATGTCATTCATATATATCTATATATATATATTGGAACTTATCAAATTGATAGATTATTAAAGGGAAGATATTGAGAAGAAAGTCTTAAAAAAATAAAATTTCTTTCTTCCGGAACTTGGGATGATATCGAGGAGAAAATCTTTAGAGTGCAAGGGACTTATGCCTAGTTTCGCGCGACCCGCCAACTTGCTCTATCTATGTAGAGAATAAATTCAGTTTTTGACAACAAATATTTTCCCCGAGTTGCACATGCATGCCCAGTAAAAAGGGGAGAAAAGAGAGAGATCGTCCATGTTATTGACATCATAATCTTTGCTAATCAAAATTATTTAGGGTATATGCCTGAAATAATATTAATACCTTGTAAAAGGTAAATTACATGCTCTTTCGCGGTTTCTTTTTTCCAATCATTTATTTTTTCTCAATGACATCATCCTTTAATTGGTATGATACGGAATCCCGGATAGATGAACAAAAGGAAAAAATGAGCATTTTTTTTTTTTTTAATTGGAGCGTGGCAGAGTAAATTTTCAATTAATGCTAGATATTCTTGATCAAGATACACTATTCTTGAAATTGGTAAAAACAGTTATCATGGTGGAAGAATTCAGACATGCACGACTGGTGAATGTTTCACTTTTGAATTTAATTGTGTCCTATTCTTGATCAAGATATGCTATTCTTGAATTTTCAATTGGTAAAATCAGTTATCATGGCGGAAGAATTGCAAGAATTGTATGATTACTGTTAATCTTTTTAAAAGTTTAAGTTATTAAATGAATGTGTAGTTTAATATTTAAATATTCTAACATTTTTCCTCAGACACATGGGCTAGACTTTGGTCTACGCCTAAAACATCGAAATATACAGTTGGGGAGGCAGATAAAGGCCAAAACTGATTTAAACTCAAAATTTCTTACTCTGATTTCATATGAGATTTTCTTAAAGACTAGCTTATGCGTAAGGGAGAGTGTCAAAATATTTAATTATTCTAACAAGATAATTAATAGCTGAAGAATTTTAAGTAAACAATTGAGATTTGTATGATTCACCAGCCATCGCTCCCCTAGGAAAACGGATCCAGAGGCAACGTGGGAAAACCCCTGAAAAAAAATCGTGGCAGGCAAGACCACGATATGATAATTGTTCGTCAGTAACCTTTCTTTTTCCTTTTATATTCCCTCTGTTTGGTGAACAAGGATGGTTCTTTGTCTTATCTATCGAACATTCCAAGAAGAGAAGGCGTTGTAATTAAAAGAAACTTGGAGTCAGTAGACTTGACTCACACCTAGCCTCTGGATTAATCAAGGCTTGTGTGGATATCAGAATGTAACAGATGAATAAGCTGTAATTTGGATTCAATTGCAACAAAAGTTGGAAATTAACGCATATTGCATATCTGAAGAACATGTTGAGGGCAAACTGTAGTTAGTACCATTACACATACCCTCGGTATTTGCCCTCTGCAGCTATGACATAATAGATGTTCGATGAGAGAGGCCTATCGAGTGCCGGAATGAACCAGAGCGTGGTTTCGGGGTCTTCACATAATGACTGGAAGAATAGGAGCCTGTCCTGAGGAAATGGAAGCTTCCTGATCCATGCGATCTCGTACCCGCAGCATTTCGTGTTCCCTGCTTCTGCTTCCACGTCCGTGATCACCAGGCAGCCTGAAAATGGACCTTCATTTGGTAACTCCTCAAGAGCGTTCGTTGACTTCCTGCATGCAAACAGAGGCCGAGTCGCGTACGTCTCTCTCTCTCTCTCTCTCTCTCTCTCTCTCTCTCTCTCTCTCTCTCTCTCTCTCTCTCTCTCTCTCTCTCTCTCTCTCTCTCTCTCTCTCTCTCTCTCGCTGATGGTGGTGATTTTTTACTATGCCATTTATACGGCAATTGAGAAGACTATTGCACCAGTTCTTGATTGAGAGAATGGAAATTTACTTTAATGAAGGCCGAATATGACATATATATTTGTATTTGTTCAATTGTTTTAAAGGTAGAATGAAATGGACATAATGCATTTCTATAGTGATCACTCGTGCATTTCTTTTGAGCAAATTAAGATTATGTATCGGATTTTTGTATCATGTGCGGTAATGCATCAGTAATGCATCTCTTTCTATTTGATTGCGGTGAATTTTAGCCATGACTTTAATATTGAAACCACCAAAATAAAAATAAAAATGAGAAGACTACTGCACGATTCTTGGTTGAGAGAGGGGAAATTTATTTTAAAGAGGGCCGAGCATGACCAATCATTTATATCTGTTGAATAGTTCCAAGGGTTGAATCAAATGGACATAATGCATTTCTTTAGTGACTACTTGTGCATTTCTTTTGAGCAAAATTAGAAGTACTCATCCGATTCCATATCATGCATTACCTGTAAGATAAATGTGTTTGGTTTACTGAAAATTTCTTGTCACTAGAAAATGTTTTCAATAAATTCACTTTCAGAGAAAGCAAACCATTCTTTAGTGTTTGTTTGTGGGGAAAACAAGTTGAAAAAGTTGGTTTCCATAATTCACAAAATGGCATATGATAATAAATAAACTAAAATCAAGATCTGCTTTGTTTATTTTGTAATTCATCAACATAGCAGGACTTAGGAAAATTATGAAATTTTATACAAAAAAACGTTGTATATGATGGTCTTTTGGGAATGTGGAAGAATATAAATTTATTATGAAGAGTAGACAAGATTATCGAGAGAACATATGAGACTTGCTGGGAAAAAAATTGATAAGAGATAGAGATCGGAGAAGGCAAATAATAACAATCAAGGAAATAAGATTTCTTTCTTGCTAAATCAAAAGTCATATTCCCCAATCTAAGCTTATTATTTTCAATTCATAGTTAACTTTCCAGATTTCTCTTCGTCCCCTCCTCTACATCCTTTTCAACGCGGTCTACAACATTTGCCTTTTCTAGAGTATTGTCGTCAGCTAAATATGAGTCCCACCATCACCAACACCACTATCATAGCCACATTGGATCCATCATCACCCACGACAAGAGTAGGATCAACTGTAGTCAAATTTTCACCATGCCTCTCTACTTTAGCGTAATCTTTAAACCACACATCGCAACTGTAGGATTGTATACCAAAAGAGAATATATCACACAATACAACTTTAGATTTTACACCAAAACTGAGTAAACCACACATCACAACACAATGCTCAATAAGTGATCATGCCCGTCATTCATCCAATTGGAGTAATTTTTAGATTTATATCTTAAATTAGGAATTTTAGAAAATTTGAGTCACAAAGTCTGATTCTTGAATTGTAGAGCTTTGAAATTTCATGGAAATGGTGGATTTTATTATTATACAACTGTGGGGTTTGATGGGTGTCATTTTGGTGCGATGAGAGTCGTTTTGGTGTAACGGCCCCACAATCTTTCAATGCACATTATTCATCATGTGTAGGAAATTTCAAAATTTTATTTCGGGTAAATCATAAGCTCAAATCAAGTTTTGTAAAATCCTATGGCTTCACAACACCATTGACTATCATTTGCATGAAATTCCGTAATTCAACAACTCAAAAATCAGACTTTGCGATTCAAATCTCACATAAATCCGAATTTAAGCCTAACCCAAAAAACTAGTCCATTTGGAAGAATGAGAGACATGGGCAATTATTGGGCGTTATGTTACGTGTTGAATCGGCTTGGTGAGGCGTTTGTAATGAGCACACACAAAACGAAACTTGAGTGCAAAACTTGATCACATCATAATTCTCTCTACCAAATCTCATTTCAAACATACTTATGGTCAATAGAAACCCTTCAATATATTACTAAAACAACTTGACCGACTCAAAATCAAGCCAAAAACTGATGAAATATGACCCCATAGTCTTTGGATGCACACTATTCATCACGTGTGGAAAATTTTAAGATTTTGTTTTGGACAAACCATAAGATCAAATCAAGTTTTGTAAAATCCTAGGACTCTACAATACCATAGACTATAATTTTCATGAAATTCCATAACTCAACAATTCAAAAATCGGACTTCTCAGCTCAAATATATATATATTAAGTGCAAGGGGACGTATGCCTAATTTGGTTGACAAGGACCCTGACCGTCAACTTGTTTTTGGAACTTATCAAATTGATAGATTATTAAAGGGAAGATATTGAGAAGAAAGTCTTAAAAAAAAAACTTTAGAGTGCAAGGGACTTATGCCTAGTTTCGCGCGACCCACCAACTTGCTGAGAGAGGCCTATCGAGTGTCGGAATGAACCAGAGCGTGGTTTCTGGGTCTTCACATAATGACTGGAAGAATAGGAGCCTGTCCTGAGGAAATGGAAGCTTCCTGATCCATGTGATCTTGTACCCGCAGCATTTCGTGTTCCCTGCTTCTGCTTCCACGTCCGTGATCACCAGGCAGCCTGAAAATGGACCTTCATTTGGTAACTCCTCAAGAGCGCTCGTTGACTTCCTGCATGCAGACAGAGGCTGAGTCGCGTACATCTCTCTCTCTCTCTCTCTCTCTCTCTCTCTCTCTCTCTCTCTCTCTCTCGCTGATGGTGGTGATTTTTTACTATGCCATTTATACGACAATTGAGAAGACTATTGCACCAGTTCTTGATTGAGAGAGTGGAAATTTACTTTAAAGAAGGCCGAATATGACATATATATTTTGTATTTGTTGAATCGTTTTAAAGGTAGAATGAAATGGACATAATGCATTTCTTTAGTGATCACTGGTGCATTTCTTTTGAGCAAATTAAGATTATGTATCGGATTTTTGTATCATGTGTGGTAATGCATTGGTAATGCATCTCTTTCTATTTGATTGCAGTGAATTTTAGCCATGACTTTAATATTGAAACCACCAAAATAAAATAAAAATAAAAATGAGAAGACTACTGCACAATTCTTGGTTGAGAGAGTGGAAATTTATTTTAAGGAGGGCCGAGTATGACCAATTGTTTATATCTGTTGAATAGCTCCAAGGGTTGAATCATATGGACATAATGCATTTCTTTAGTGACTACTTGTGCATTTCTTTTGAGCAAAATTAGAAGTACTCATCCGATTCCATATCATACATTACCTGTAAGATAAATGTGTTTGGTTTACTGAAAATTTCTTGTCACTAGAAAATGTTTTCAATAAATTCACTTTCAAAGAAAGCAAACCATTCTCTAGTGTTTGTTTGTAGGGAAAACAAGTTGAAAAAGTTGGTTTCGATAATGAACAAAATGGCATATGGTAATAAACAAACTAAAATCAAGATCTGCTTTGTTTATTCTGTAATTCATCAAAATAGCAGGACTTACGAAAATTATGAAATTTTATCCAAAAAAATGTTGTATATGATGCTCTCTTGGGAATGTGGAAGAATATAAATTTGTTATGAAGAGAGTAGACAAGATTATCGAGAGAACATATGAGACTTGCTGGGAAAAAAAATTGATGAGAGAGAGACTATGTAGCACGGACACTCTCCGGAAGCTTTTTTGTCGTGTCCAACACTCCGACACGTGTCTGACATGTTCCGACACATCCCGACACGCTTTGACACGCGGTCAACGAGTGTCGAAAAATCCGAAACGTGGTCAACTCTCCCAACACGCTCCAACATGCGAGTCCACAATTCCGACATGCGAGTCCAAAATTCTGACACGCATGGGATCAATTTTAAAAATTTCTAATATTTGAGGGGTCAAAATATAAATATACACAAAAGAAGTAATAAAAGAAGTAATAAAATTGCTATAAATATACACACATGGGTCAATTTTTTTTTCAGTTTTGTTTTTTAAAAATTGTTTAAGTTTTTTTAAAAGTCTTTTACTATGAAAGAAGTAATAAAAAAATGCTATATATGATAAATAAATAAATTTAAAAATATCATTTCAGCATTTTTCTTTAAACAATTTTTTCTTCCTCTAATTTTTATGTATTATTGTAACAAATTAAAATAATGAATGATATTATTTCATATTTTTCGTGTAAATTAATTCTAGGCTATTATTATTATTATTATTATTATTATTATTATTATTATTATTATTATTATTATTATTATTATTATTATTATTTATGTATTTATTTATAAAATATATTTAATATATAACGTGTCGGAACGTGTTGAAATTCTCTATTTTAAAAAAAATGACATGTCGGTGTGTCGTGTCGTGTCGTATCGCGTGTCCGTGTTAATGCTACATAGGAGAGAGATCGGAGAAGGCAAATAATAACAATCAAGGAAAATAGATTTCTTTCTTGCTAAATCAAAAGGCCATATTCCCCAATCTAAGCTTATTATTTTCAATTCATAGTTAACTTTTCAAATTTCTCTTCGTCCCCTCCTCTACATCCTTTTCAGTGCGGTCTACAACATTTGCCTTTTCTAGAGTACTGTCGTCGGCTAAATATGAGTCCCACCATCACCAACACCACTATCATAGCCACATTGGATCCATCATCACCCACGACAAGAGTAGGATCAAGTGTAGTCAAATTTTCACCATGCCTCTCTACTTTAGCATAATCTTTAAACCACACATCGCAATTGTAAGATTGTATACCAAAAGAGAATATATCACACAATATGACTTTAGGTTTTTCACCAAAACTGAGTAAACCACACATCACAACATAATGCTCGGTAAGTGATCACACCCGTCGTTCGTCCAATCGGAGTAATTTTTAGATTTATATCTTAAATTAGGAATTTTAGGAAATTTGAGGCACGGAGTCCAATTCTTGAGTTGTAGAGATTTGAGATTTCATGGAAATGGTGGATCTTATTATTATATAGCCGTGGCGTTTGACTTGTGTCATTTTGGTGCGACGAGAGTCGTTTTGGTGTAACGGCCCCACAATCTTTCAATGCACATTATTCATCATGTGTAGGAAATTTCAAAATTTTATTTTGGGTAAATCATAAGCTCAAATCAAGTTTTGTAAAATCCTATGGCTTCACAACACCATTAACTATCATTTGCATGAAATTCCATAATTCAGCAATTCAAAAATCAGACTTTGCGATTCAAATCTCACATAAATCCGAATTTAAGCCTAACCCAAAAAACTAGTCCATTTGGAAGAATGAGAGACATGGGCAATTATTGGGCATTATGTTATGTGTTGAATCGGCTTGGTGAGGCATTTGTAATGAGCACACACAAAACGAAACTTGAGTGCAAAACTTGATCACATCATAATTCTCTCTACCAAATCTCATTTCAAACATACTTATGGTCAATAGAAACCCTTCAATATATTACTAAAACATCAACTTGACCAACTCAAAATCAAGCCGAAAACTAATGAAATACGACCCCATAGTCTTTGGATGCACACCATTCATCACGTGCGGAAAATTTTAAGATTTTGTTTTGGACAAACCATAAGATCAAATCAAGTTTTGTAAAATCCTATGACTCTACAATACCATAGACTATAATTTTCATGAAATTCCATAACTCAACAATTCAAAAATCGGACTTCTCAGCTCAAATCTGACATAATTCCAACTTAAAACATAACTTCCAAAACTATTCTAATTGGAAGAATGGAGGTGTGAGCACATTCTGGTATTACGTTATTTAGTTGAGTCAGTTTGATGAGCCGTTTGTAGCAAGCACACATGAAATCCCTCTTTTCATGGATTATGAGATCGTTGGCTCATTTAGATACATCAATATTGGCCTCATCGGCCTCTTCGTACTCCTCCGTACCAACCTCGTCATTATTTTCATCACTAATGGACTCTTCCTTCTTGTCCTCCTCCCTATTCTTCACAAATGAAATACCTCTACTATGGCCAAGTAGGTGCAGCAGCACCATCATTAGCAACTTGCGTCTCATCATGCTCACTCTACTCATCGAGAGATGAAACCAATGAGCGGAACCTTCATTGAAAGCAAGCCAATATATTTGGGGGTCACAATTTGAGACTTTCTCAAATATGCCGATGTATAAAATCTTATACCCAACGTGACATTCATTACATGGAAAAGAAAAGCGGTAATGGGGCTTTAATAGACACAAGCTCATCTAATAAAATTGACTCATTCTCCTCATCATCCTCCTTCTCCTCTTCCTCAACAAATAGAGTTGAAATAAGCAGCTCGTCCTTATCATCATCATCATCCTCCTTCTCTTCCTTAGTCTCATTGTCATCAACTTCATCAACATTAGTCTCATCAGCTTCTCTCTCTACCTTTTCTTCAGCATCCTCAGCAGCAAGTTCATCAATATTGCTTTGTCATGATCAAAAGAACATGCAATGCCTAGTAATTCTTCAAAAATAGTGACATTAGCATTCACATTATCAGTTTCGTTATGATTGGGAGGACTCACAATGCCCATAAATTCTTTAAAAACTATGGCTTCAGCAACCTTGCCATCATATTTTTCCGGCCTTTTCCTTCTCCTCTTCCTCTTCCTTTTCCCTAGCCTCCTAGCCATCAGCTTCATCAATATTGGCTTCAGTGGCCTCTTTCTCCTCCTCCTCCTCCTCAATAACCTTGTCATCATATTCATAACCAGTAGGCTCTTCCTCTTCGTCCTCCTCCCCCTCTCCCACAAATGAAATACCACTACTATGGTTAAGAGTAATTGCAACAGTTCCATCATTAGCAACACCCACAACATCTCAATAAGACTTCCTACATGAGTTGCACCAACCCCCTCATCATCACCCCTCATTATCGCTATCGCCAATATTGTAATCGCTGGCAAGTTTGCTAGTATTCTCTTGTTCGCCAAAGTCTTCTTCCTTTTGCATTATATTCAACTGGGAAAAAAGAGAGAGAAGGAAGTAAACCAAATGAAGACAACTCCCAGATTTTACTAGAATGGAGAAAACCAGACGTCACAACCCCTTCATCAAGCAAAACAAAACAAGATAACTTAGAGGATTTTACCCTCGGAACCTCGGTGTGCGTGTTGACATTGGAATTTTTTCTAACTTTTTGGATATTCGTTTATTTTACAAAAAATACGAAAATATATAAAAAGGAAAAAAAATAAAAAAATGAATAAAATAGGTGAGATTAAATAACAATAAAAGTATTAAAAAAGAAAAAAGGAGTCGAGTGGGCTGGCGTAGTTAAGCCCATTCTTTTTAATGCTTTTGCAGCCTATTCCTTTATTTCTTCTGCAGCCCCGTCCATTTTTCGTTTATTCTTTGAGCCCATCTGAAATAATTAAGAAAAGAGGCCCAGCCCCACATGCTCTCTCTCTCTCTCTCTCTCTCTCTTTTCCCTTTGAACGACCCACAGGCGGGTGACACAAGAAGACGAACGCGGCAAAGGAAGGCGGCCATGAGTGAGGTCTATAAGGCAACAACAAGCGATGAGAGCACATCTGGGCAACTTCTTGGACCGTTAGCTGGCAAGGAAAATAACAGAAAAATTTCCCTGTCGAGTGCCTAGGCAAAGGGGGGCATGCTCGACACTCGCTCAGGAGAAAAAGGAGAGGGTTTGGCCATTAGAGTGTGGCATCCTAAAATTTCATGACAACCCCTGGATATACCATGAACCATGAATGGGTGATGGAAGCGTCATTGGATTATATTATTAGCCATTAGACCAATGAATTACAATAGATTATGGCTGAGTATTTTAATGGACAATTATTTTGTTGGAAATATATCCCATGTCCATAAGCGATTAAGGATTGTATTAAAATGATAAATTGATAGGGAAAATTATATTCTTGGCCATGTACTTTATAAGTTGGATTTTCATTGATTAATGTTGCAATCTTATATGACCATGTGAGTATTTGAGATTATGAAATTAAGTGGGGATTAAAGTAAATTTTTAAGAGCAAATATGGGCTTATTTAGTATTATTTTTGGGCCATTTAAAAATTGGACTTTAGGCCCAAAAGTGTTTGGCCCAAAGTGGGCCAAGAGGCCCGGCCCAAGAAGCCCCCAAGGGCTGTCGATCGAAGGAAGGTGGGGGGGGGGACCGGATGGGCCTCCTCCATGTGTCTTCAACAAGAAGACACTTGTCTCTTTCTTGGAGACAAGTGTCCTTCCATGCAAAATTAATCAAAGGCAAGTAATTAAACAACCAAAAAGGAAAAGAGGAGGGGGTGGGGGTGGATTGAGCAAGGCATCGAGAGAGAGAGAGAGAGAGAGAGAGAGAGAGGGAAAGAGTGAAGTCGAGAGAGGAAGAAGAAGACCGGCCGTTGTGCATCTGCCTAGCTGCCGCCGTCGAGCCTGCCTTACCCCGTCGTTGTGCTTGCCATGATTTTCTTTGGATTTGAGACACGTAGAGTCATTTGATCTACACTTTGCTTGTTGTGATAGTGTGTTGTATGGTGAATTTAGGAGGTGGTGGAGGTGAGAATTTTCGAAGTTATGGGAGTAGTACCTTAGTCTAGTAATCTGTTTTCTGGAAAAACAGTTCGACCTTTGGTGATTTCGTTAGTTATATGCAATTTTCTAGCTGGAATCTCACTTCGGCTTCTTGATAAATGTTGTACTCTTGAAGATTAACATACTAAAATTTGAGATGAAATGGACAATTATTGGATGGTGAAACCATTTATCTTCAAAAATACTAGATCTGGAAAACTGTTATGTTGATCCCTTGCGATTTTGTGAATTTTGTAAAATTATCCAGTCCAAATTTGATCTCATGTCCTTGATACGAATTGTAGATGACACATTGAGGAACAACATACTGAAATTTGAGAATAAACGGACAAGTATTGGTTTAGGAAATGATTTTTTCTTTGAAAAGAATTAAATCTGGAGATTGAGCCGAGGGTTAGGGTGAGTTGTAATAATCATATCTTTTAATACATAATGAATTAGACTTATATTTCTTTATGGAACTTTTTTGAGTTAATTTAGGGTTTATTCCAAATTTATGAATAAAATTGTGCAATGGTGATGTTCCGAAACTTTAAGCTGTGATGCATGAACTGTAGCGACTCGTACGAAACTCTTTTGACATGGTGTTCTTCATGAAACCTTTTTCTCTAGATCTTTATTATAACATGTTAAATTTGCAAAATTTATTGAGATCCTTTACTAATTTTTACAGAATTTTAATTAAAGGAGTGCATTCTGTTTTGTCCGAAAATTGTTTTATTTCAAGAACAAATGAATTGCTCTAGAAGACGTGATATCTTGGGTGGTTATGTGTACTGCATATGTGGTAACATTCAGCATGTCATGTAATATCAAAAAGTTGATTTAGACCTTTAACATTATTGCATCAAATGCTATGTTGAAAGTAAGACATATATGTGAATATACATTGTGATGCTAATAATACCATTGGAGGTGTGAGCCGACGATGCTCCGGGAGTGTCGGGATGCCCAGAGTGTGTGTGCCGGATGTCCTCGGGAGTTTCTGGATACCCAGTGATATATCGGTATGTAATTCTATGGGATGCCTTGTGGTATGTCGATATGTAATTCCGGAAGGCAGGGGTAACCATTTTCATGGTGAGCCCCCGGCAATTCCTCGCAATGCCAGGTGGGATGTGAGATGCCCGGAAGTGTGTGCCAGATGCCTGGAGGTGTGTAATGCCAGGTTGGGTGTGAGCGATATATGAAGAATGCAAACACTGGTCCATGGGAGAAAGATAAGATCCTTTTGAATATCAAATTGGGAATTAAATCATGCACGCGTGTGTGTGCATATGGCATGGGATATAATTGCCTATGAAATTGAGTTGATACTATATGGCATTGAGAATACAATCATGAAGGCATTGAATGGATCTCATGAGAATATATATATATATGATTGTATGGGTGATATGAATTATGCACATGTATGTACATATGGCATGGAACATAAATTACCTTAATGAATGCATTTCATGAAGATATAAACATGATTGCATGGATGATATGTGCATTTCACATGAAATTGTGATTGTCTCGCTTGTTGCATTGTGTAATTTGATGGATCTTTACTGCTGAGTGATTGTACTCACCCCATTTGGGGACTAACATTTCAGACTAGACAAAATACCTCTACTACCACTGCCATTGTTAGATGGATCGAGTGGTTGGATATGATCACGAGGAGAAGGATAGCAAAGGAAGGAATTTTTGGACGCTGACATTGATCGATAGACCTTAAGTGTATGATTGTTAGAAAAGATGTCAGTCATCTTTTGAAATATAGCCAAGTATAGAAAACCTTGGCATTTTGATGTACCGACTAATGATGTCCATCAAGTTATGTAAATAAAGGTGTTCGGCTTTAACTTATATAAAATGTTTAGTTGGTGTGCACTGTTTTCTGAATATAGGGAAGGGAGTTGTTGGATATGTTTCCGCCATATTTCTGCGCAGGGACCTATGGAAAATATATATATATATATACCCCCAAGACTTATAGACTTATTATAACTCTTTGGTATCAGAGTGATATATTATCAGGTCAAGAGAAAGGCAAATGAACAGTGGCGACCCTACCGGATCAGGGGGCGTTCGAGGGGTGCCACATCCTATTGGTATCAGAGCCATGGTCTATTTGGAGTGATAAGGTGCCTCAGATGGAAATGAGAATAGAATGATGCACACCATAGAATACTAATTGGAATGGTTGACTAACTTTGTAGGTGCCAGTAATATGTTTATGTTACTTATATATAGTTGTAGTTGCTTTTAAATGGAGACATTGAGTCACAGATTATTCCTGAGGCAAATACTTGGAAATTACAGGAAAATCATGGTGCGAGCTGGAAGTGCTCATCCATCGAGGGCAAAAGCCTCTGCTGCAAAGGCTGAACCCCGAATGGAAGACATCCTGTAGGCATTGGGCAATATTGGAAATCTGATGAAAAGACAAGCGTAGCAACAACCCGGAGTGGAACGTCGCCCTCAAGGACTAGTGAAACAATTCCTGAAGTTGAAACCACTTAAGTTTGGTGGAATGGGAAGTCCTACGGAGGCGGAACAATGGATTGATGGAATGGAGCGAATTTTCCAGTTGTTGGTCTATAGTGATGCTGAATAATTTTGGTAGAGTACCAGCTGGAAGGAAATGCAAAGTTTTGGTGGAGAGCTTCAATAGATAGATCTTTCCACCAGGTACTGATATAAATTGGGATGAGTATGTTAGAGCTTTCAATAGAAAGCATTTCTCTGATTGTGCCAAGGATAAGAAAATCACTGAATTTGTTCAGTTGGAATGAAGGGAGCTGACAGTAAATCAGTATGAGGCAAAATTTTCTGAATTGTCTAGGTATGCTCCCAGATTAGTTGAGGATTAAGAGGAAAAAGCTAAGAGATTTTTGAAATTGTTAAGGATTGATATTAGGAAACAACTGGTGCCTTTGAATATAAGGGATTATAATGAGATTTATGAGAGGGCATAGTTGGTGGAGCAAGAGTTAGTGAGAGAACAATCAGAATCTAAGAGGCAAATGACCTTTAATGATGTTCGAAGGGGTAAGAGACATTATCCTGATCAAGGATAGCCCTAAGAATCTAAGAAGAAGAAGAATTTTGGGAATTTTGGAAATGTCGGGAGTGGCCCGGTTCTAGGAAGAGCACCCTACCAGGGAATTTTTTGCCAGAGGTGTGGTAGACAATATGGGCCAGGACCTTGTAATAGCCAACTGAGATGTAATGGATGTGGGCAAATTGGACACTTTAAGAGAAATTGTCCACAAGAGAGGTCGCAACTAAGTGTTGGCTCGGTGCAACAGGTACAACAAAGTACTGGTGGACCAAACCTACCAAGGAATCCACAGAGGCCACCAGCACAAGGAAGGGTGTATGCGGTCACCTAAGAGGAAGTAGAAGCTTCCGAAAATGTTATCTCGGGTACAATTTCGATAGATGGATAAAAAGGTATTGACATGAGTGACATGCATTCATTTGTGTCTGAGAAATATAGATGATTGTGAGAAGTAGGAATTAACTAACTTCGTAAGCAACGAACTAGGATGAATGATCTCATAAGATAATGCTTGCCTATGTGCCAAGGATAAAATCGTGAGGCTTAGTATGGGATAGGTCAAGCGGATAATATCTCTGTAAATTAGTCCCTATTGAAATGAGACCCTCCAATGGATGTATAGTTCGGGTTTGAACCAGGCAGAAGCTGGTGTACCTGTAACAACCCGGTTCGATGAGGGCGAGGAGTGGACGCTGAGGCCAGAGCGCTTGAGCAAGGAGCACCTCTTAGAAGGTAGGCGTGAGCGCGGTTCCCGGGTAGAACCGGGAACCGGAGAACCGCACCGGAGGGTCCAGTTCGGTTCTTGGTTCTAACAAGGCTAGTTCCAGTTCCTGGTTCCTTTTTCCTAGGAATCGGCACTTCTCGGTTCCAGTTTTAGAACCGAAACCGAAACCGAAACCGGTTAGGGTTCCTAAAAAACCCCTAAATCTTTACCCTCAGTTCTCCTCTCCTGTCGTTCTTTGCCTCTGCCTTTGCCTCTATGTCTGCCCCTCCTTGACGCTGCTCTTCCTCAACGTCGCTGCCGAATGCCGCTCACCCTTGACATCGCCACTAGATGCCGCTCGCCCTCAATGCCGTCCAACCTCAGTTCTCCTCTCTCGTCGTTCTCTGCCTCTGCCTCTGCCTCGTCCCCGACACCGCTTGCCCTCGACATCGCCGCTGGACGCCGTTTGCCCTTGACGTCGCCACCAGACACCGCTCGCCTAGATCTCGCCGTTTGATGCCACTGGCCCCTCGTTCGCCCCGCCCTTGCCTCCCTCAATGCCGTCACCCCTACTCGCCCGCTGCTTAGCTGCTGGGCACCGCTTGCCATCAGCCGCTGGATGCTGCTTGCTCTTGACGCCGCCACTGGACGCCGCTTGTCCCCTCGGTGGATGTTGCTCGCCGCTCGCCCCAACGCCGCTTGCTGCTCCTTTACGTGTCAACATATCCCCATTGATTGATACCGAGGGTAGTCAAATTCATGTCGTTGATCATGGTGCTCCTTCCTCTGTCAAAGTAGAGGTTAATGTGTGACAAAGGAATCACTTAACGCTCCTTTCGAACTTCTTTTTTGTGAAATTTTGTCTGGTCTGGTCTGCATCTATGTTTAAGCTTCATCTTAATGGAAGATACATTAATTTGCTTACTGCTATTCTCATATGGCTTTGTTTTGCTATGAGAAAATCAGGAAGGATCAATTTGGTTATTTACTACCAAAGGGTTCAAGGGTTCCCACCCTTTCACTGTCCAAGCAAACCACTCCGGTTTTTTTTTTAAGGTACGAGTTACTGCATAGACAACAGAGTCTTTTAATGTAATTGACATAATTTGATGTGTAACCATCCCTCTTTATGTTAAACTTGAACTGCAAGTATCGAGGTTGGTGATGAGCTTGTTATTGATGGAGGCATGGCAAGTTTTGAAGTCATTGAAAAGATTAGGAATGATTTGAAGTGCAAGTGCATAGATTCTGGTTTGTTTCTACCTTGCACAAAGTTCAGCTTTTGGTGAGATGGGAAGCTTGTTAAGAGGAATTACAAATTGCCTACTCTGTCAAGAAAGGTGGATTTCATAATCCTAGTTTCTTGTTTATATTCCTCGGACATTACCACTTTTGGTAGTTCTTTGATGCTTTAAGTGTCTTGTTCTTGCTTCAATGTGGACATTCTGCATGGTGTTCATTCATTGCTGGGTCATTGAATTTTATAGTCGACCATAAGAAAACATGAGAAAAGGAGAAATCCTAGATCAATGCATTTCCATTTGTGCTCAAATTTGCAAGAAATAAGGAACAAGAGTTGGTTTTGGCAAACCATTAATAGACCTAAACCTTGTAGCTTCATTTATAAAATCTTGTTGCGGCCCCTTATTTCCTTTCTTCTAAAGTAGGTGATTCATAATATTGTCAGTTGAAGAGTTATCCACGGGTTACGCATACTATATCAGTATTTCTATTGCATGGGATGGGGCTGAAGACTTACCACATGCCCTCAGCACTTCATAGTAATGCATTGATGCCGTTACCATCTAAATCATCGATACCTTCACATTTGATGGAAACAATGGCGAATATAGAACTAAGTAGTAAGCTTTGTTTTATGAGGATGGATATGAAAAGGGACTCATCTACTGGGAAGTATATGACTAGAGATGAGAGGATTACCAAGCCGGTGTTCTCTCTTCTTGATTACCACTAATTAAACAACAGAGTACATATGTCATAAATTCTAATTTGATGCTCCTTAGTCCTCTCATTGTCATTAAGTAATTTGATTGGTGTGCGTAGATGGAGAAATTGCACTGCAAGCCTACAATTGATGATTTCAAATACAAAAAATCCACCAATTCCTTTCAAGTTTGTTACTTCACCGTATTATATGGTTGATTTGCAGGACTGGGCTGACATAAACTTTGGAATTGATGAAGGCGTAGACTTCATTGCAATGTCATTTGTAAATGATGGTGATGTTGTCCGCAACCTTAAGGATTACATTTCCACCAAATCATCCAAGTAAGTTGAAGTGGTGCATGAAGTACGCAATAAAGGAAGTCCTTTAGTTTCTGAATTGGCTAAGAATATTACTAGTTGCCTATTTCATCCTATGGTTTAATTCATTGATTAGGTGCTAAAAAAAAAAAAAAGGAACCTGTTGGAACTTGGAACCGACTCCGGAACCTGTGCAGGGTAGGTTCTAGGTTCCAAAAAATGAGGAACCTGTACCCAAGGGTAGGTTCCAGGTTCCAAGTGGGACCTGTAAGGAACCGAGAACTGTTCTTGGAACCTGGAACCGCTCACCCCTATTGGCAGGCTTCTAGGATGGCAAAAGGGGGCAGGAATGAACCGAACTATGAACTAAACTGGGAATGCAGTGTTTCTGGGATAATTCTATTAGAGTGGCACAACGGAAGCATGGTTAAGCTTGTAGGACTCTTGTTTGTGAAAAAAAAGGACAATTTGATGCGTTTGTGCATTGACTACATGCAATTGAATTAGCTTACCTATTTGACCAACTGTAAGGAAGCTCGGTCTTTTCTAAAATTGACTTGAGGTCGGGATACCATCAGTTAAGGATCAAGAAAGAAGACATTCATAAGACTACATTTAGGACTCACTATGGATACTATGAGTTCCTAGTTATGCTATTTGGATTGACGAATGCCTTAGCTGCATTCATGAATTTAATGAATAGGATATTTAAGCCTTATTTGGATCAAATTGTGATTGTCTTCATTTGATGATATCCTGATATATTCTAAAGGACCTAAAAAACATGCGCAGCATCTAAGTGTAGTGTTGCAAACAAAGCTTAAGAAGTGAATTATGGAGAGTGAGTTATGAAAATTGAGGATTAAGTTATGATCATTTGAGCTAAGTAGTGACTTTCTAGTAAAGGATCTCATTGGAAGTCTTGATGCATTACATGAAAGCATTTTAGTATGTATAGAATGATTTTGGAAGTCATGATTTTGAGTGGTCATATAAGACATGAAATTACTTGTGGTTTATATGTTGGGAATAATAGGTTTAATCGATGTTGGTCAACCTTTAATTTTTGGTAATGATCTCAATTTGAAAAGGGTTCTGTAGAATTAGTGGATATGATCAATTGTGGTTATAGTCTTTCCAAGGTGAAATGGTGAAAGTTCAAGTTGTGGATTTGATGAGTGATTAGTCCAAGTGATGATCCTTTAGGGTGAGACATGAGATATACTCGATGGAAACTAAACAAGTTCTTATCTTAGCGGATTGTCGATCTTTGAATTGAATAAGTTGTGGTGGACTATCGATATTTGAATCGAATGAATGGTGTAGTGAAGGTGTAGTGAATGTCTCTATTGGACTAAACTAGATGAGTTATTGGTGGTGTCAATTTTGATGGTTCTAGGCTTGAATTGATGGTGACAAAGGTATAGGAATAATTCGGCCAAAATGATGTGTTCGATTGAGACTGTTAGATATACCAGAATGGAAATGGGATCATGTGACGATGGATTTCATGCAAGGATTACCAAGGACATCAAGTGGTCACGACTCTATCTGGATGATAGTAGATCACTTGACTAAGTCTACCCATTTCCTAGTGGTTTGCGTAGATTATCCGATGGATAAAATTGCCGATATACATGTAAGCCAAGTGATACGCTTACATGGTATTCCTGTAACAATTACATCTGATCGAGACTCTAGGTTCACTTCAAATTTTTGGCGAAATCTCCAAAATGCTTTAGAGACAAAGCTTCAATTTAGTACTGCTTTTCATCCACAGACAAATGGACAAACGAAAAAAGTGATCCAAATTTTGGAAGATATGCTGAGAGCTTGTGTTATTGATTTTAGGGGAAGTTGGGATGAAAAGTTGCACTTGATAGAGTTCGCCTATAACAATAGTTTTCAGAAAAGTATAGACATGGCTCCATATGAAGCATTATATGAAAGAAAGTGTAGGACTCCTGTTTGTTGGAATGAAGTAGGTGAAAGGAAATTGACAGGACCCGAATCAGTACAAATTACTATTGAGGCTATTGAAATTATCAACAAAAGACTTAAAACAGCCTAGAGTAGGTAGAAAGACTACTCAGATAAGCGTATAAGACCTTTAGAGTTTAATGTGGGAGATCATGTGTTCCTTAAAGTATCCCCTATGAAAGGAATATCTCGATTAGGAATGAAGGGCAAGCTGAGTCCTAGATTTGTTGGACCTTTTGAGATACTCGAAATAATAGAAGACGTAGCTTATCGTTTGGCCCTGCCTCCTAAATTGGGAAATTTGCATGACGTATTCCATGTATCGATGCTGAGAAAGTATCAGCCGAATCCTAGTCACATACACGATCATGAAGCCATCAAAGTGGATGAGAAAGTGAAGTACATTGAGGAGTCTGTGTAAGTGTTGGATCGAAAGGAACAAATTCTCAGGACCAATAAGATACCACTGGTTAAGATATTATGGCGACATCATGATATGGAGGAAGCCACACAAGAAAGTGAAAATGAAATGAGGGAAATGTACCCTCACTTGTTTAAAGAGACATAGGTGATGTCTAATTTCGAGGATGAAATTCTCTAAGGAGAGGAGAATTGTGGCATCCTAAAATTTCATGACAACCTCTGGATATACCATGAATGGGTGATGGAAGCGTCATCGGATTATAATATAGCCATTAGACCAATGAATTACAATAGATTAAGGCCGAGTATTTTAATGGACATTTATTTTGTTGGAAATACATCCCATGTCCATAAGCAATTAAGGATTGTATTAAAAGAATAAATTGATAGGGAAAACTTTATTCTTGGCCATGTACTTTATAAGTTGGATTTTCATTGATTAATGTTGCAATTTTATATGGCCATGTGAGTATTTGAGATTATGAAATTAAGTGGGGATTAAAGTAAAATTTTAAGAGCAAATATGAGCTTATTTAGTATTATTTTTGGGCCATTTAAAAATTGAATTTTTGGCCCAAAAGTGTTGGGCCCAAAGTGGGCCAAGAGGCCCGGCCCAAGAAGCCCCCAAGGGCCATCAACCGAAGGAAGCGGGGGGGCCAAATGGGCCTCCTCCATGTGTCTTCAACAAGAAGACACTTGTCTCCTTTTTGGAGACAAGTGTTCTTCAATGCAAAATTAATCAAAGGCAAGTAATTAAACAACCAAAAAGGAAAAGGGAAGGGGCAGATTAAGCAAGGCACCGAGAGAGAGAGAGGGGGAGAGAGTGAAGTTGAGAGAGGAGGAAGAAGACCGGCCGCCGTGCATCCGCCTAGTTGCCATTGTCAAGCCCCCCTTGCCCCGCTGTTGTGCTTGCTATGATTTTTTTTTTTTTTTATTTAAGACAAGTATTCCTTTGATCTACACTTTGTTTGCTGTGATTGTGTGTTGTATGGTGAATTTAGGAGGTGGTGGAGGTGAGAATTTTCGAAGTTATGGGAGTAGTATCTTAGTCTAGTATTTTTTTTTTTGAAAAAACAGTCCGACCTTTGGTGATTTCGTGAGTTACATGCAATTTTCTAGCTGGAATCTCACTTTGACTTATTGATAAAAGTTGTATAGAACTTCTTGAAGATTAACATACTAAAATTTGAGATGAAACAGACAAGTATTGGATGGTGAAACCATTTTTCTTCAAAGATACTAGATCTGGAAAACTGCTATGTTGATCCCTTGCGATTCTGTGAATTTTGTAAAATTATCCAGTCAAAATTTGATCTCGTGTCATCGATAAGAATTATAGATGACACCTTGAGGAACAACATACTGAAATTTGAGAATAAACGGACAAGTATTGATTCGGGAAATGATTTTTTCTTTGAAAATGATTAAATCTAGAGATTAAGCCAAGGGTTAGGGTGAGTTGTAATAATCATATCTTTTAATCCATAATGAATTAGACTTCAATTTCTTCATGTAACTTTTACCTCTAGGTCTTGACTATAACATATCAAAATTTCATAATTTTTTGAGTTAACTTATAATTTATCCTGAATTTATGAATAAAACTGTGCCATGATGATGTTCCGAAACTTTAAGCTGTGATGCATGGACTATAGCGACTCATACGAAGCTCTTTTGACATGGTGTTCTTCATAAAACCATTTTATTTAGATATTTTTTATAACATGTTAAATTTTCAGAATTTATTGAGATTTTTTACTAATTTTTCCAGAATTTTAATTAAAGGAGTGCATTCTATTTTGCCCGAAAATTATTTTATTTCAAGAACAAATAAATTGCTCTAGGAGATGTGATATCTTGGGTGGTTATGTGTACTGCATATGTGGTGACATTTAGCATGTCATGTAACATCAAAAATTTGATTTAGACCTTTGACATTATTGCATCAAATGCTATGTTGAAAGTAAGACATATATGTTAATATACATTGTGATGCTGATGATACCGTCGGAGGTGTGAGCCAATGATACCCGGGAGTGTCGAGATGCCCGAAGGTGTGTACCGGATGTCCTCGGGAGTTTCGGGATGCCCGGTGATATATCGGTATGTAATTCTAGGGGATGCCTTGTGGTATGTCGGTATGTAATTCTGAAGGCATGGGTAACCATTTCATGGCGAGCCCTAGCGATTCCTCACGATGCCAGGTGGGATATGAGATGCTCGGAGGTGTGTGCCGGAGGTTCCTCGCGATGCTAGGTTGGGTGCGAGCGATGTATGAGGGATGCAAACACTGGTCCCTGGGAGAAAGATAAGATCCTTTTGAATATCAAAATGGGAATTGAATCGTGCACGTGTGTGTGTACATATGGCATGGGATATAATTGCGTATGAAATTGAGTTGATACTATATGGCATTGAGAATGTGATCATGAAGGCATTGAATGGATCTCATGAGAATATATATATATATATATATATGATTGTATGGGTGATATGGATTATGTGCATGTATGTGCATATGGCATGGAACATGAATTGTCTTAATGAATGCATCTCATGGAGATATAAGTGTGATTGTATGGATGATATGTGCATTTCACATAAAATTGTGGTTGTCTTGCTTGTTGCATTATGTAATTTGATGGATCTTTATTGTTGAGTGGTTGTACTCACCCCGTTTGGGGACTAACATTTCAGACTAGACAAGATACAGCTTTCTGTGTTTGGGTAAAAAAGGCTTCTGTTATTTTTTAATCAACTCGATAAAGTCCCTTGACATTCCTTCCTAGCCTCATTGTTGTATTGGTGCAGTTGTCCTTTATAGACACCCCATATTTGTCAAAAACAAATGAACAATGATAATCATCTGTTAATTTTGCGACAAATAGTAGATTTTTCTTGATTTCAGGAACTATTAACACATCATTTAGGGGTAAGGAGTTGGTTCCTGAATGTAATAAAGTATTTCCAACACACGAAATTGACAGGCATGAGCCATCTCCTATCATAACAGTATCAGTTCCATTATATGAGGAAGAGTGTCGAAGAATACCAGGATTTGCTTTAATATGTGTTGTGGCACCAGTGTCTGGATACCATTAAGTGCCCTGAGAATCTTCAACGTGCATTGCTGCTAATGCAGTTGGAATTTCTTCAGCTTGATATGAGTTATCAAAACGATATCAACATCGAAGAGCAGTATGTCCTAGTGTTTTACAAATTTGACATTCCAAAGGAATGTCATTTGATATTTTCTCATCCTCCACGTTCTTGTTAGAGACTGAATTTTGGGGTGGATATGACTTGGTAGCTTGGTATTTTTTAGGAGGATTTGCATATGGTCGAAAGCCCGGTCCATAGCTAGATCAATTGTTTTAACTGCTTGTTATACCGATCCTCTTGATTCAGGTTCAAAGTAATCATTCTGTAATTCTAACTTCTTCCTATTCTAGTATAACCATATCCCCGACTCCTGTTGTTTATTGCATGTCCTCTACCATAGTTGTATCCTCCATGATTATTATCTCTTTGATTTCTAAAGTTAGAATTCTGCAGACCTTCAGATTTTCTTTGTCCATAGTAGGCTAGATTAGGATTGTATTGACTTGAAGAGTAGGTTTGTAACCTTGTTTCGAATCTTTCAAGCTGAGAAATTACCTCATCATAGTTTGGTTGAGGTTTTACACAGTACATTGTTGTTCTGAAGCTTTCATATTTTGATCCTAAACCCTCGAGTACACCAAACATCTTGGTTATCTCATCAACAAGTTTCCCAATTACATTGAGCTGATCAGAAATGGATTTAAACTCCCTAAGGTACACAGACAATGTTCGATCTCTTTTCTGGCAAGCTTGTAACTTTCCTCTTAGCTCAAATTCCTTGGCTACTGATTTTTGCGTAAAAAGATTAAGGAGTGTTTGCCATACCTCATATGACGTTTCCAGCCCGATGATCAAGCTCAAAATATTCTCAGATACCGGTCCACTTATCCATGATGATATTAGCTGGTTAGTTTTTACCCAATCTGTATGATAAGGATTTACTATTTCAGATTCTTGACCTTCAATCTCAACTTGCAACATTTGAGTCGGTGATGGTGTTTCTCCATTGATGAATCCAAACAGATCTTGACTTCACAAGAATCTATGAAACTGTGCTTGCCAGAGCAAGAAGTTATCCTCAGCTAACTTGATCGTAACGAAGTTGGATATATTGACAAGAATCGGAAAAAGGATATTTCCGCATTCTTGCTGTCATTTTGTATTCACAGAAAATTTCAACAATATACTTTTCACAATCACAATCACCTGTTGATCTTACACAACTCAAGATCAAAGAACTTCACCTGATAAACTTTCACAACTCACGATCACCTGTATTCAATCAGAGAGAACTTTAGAGGTTACTTTAAACTGCTGTGATATCATCTAGATTTTGATGAACTCTGTATTGCAGAGATGACTCGAGCTCTCGGGATTGCTCTAATACCATGTGAAGAATATGAACTAAACAAAGAACACAAAAGAAGAAGAAGAAGAAGAAGAAGAAGAAGAAGAAGAAGAAGACTGAATGAATCGAGTAATTCCTCTGTATTTCATGAACAAAACAAGCAATACATTTCTCTGAGAGCTTGACTTCATGACTTCCCTTTTCTTTCTCTTTTTTTTTTTTTTATACACTGTATCAAGAGTAAAAAGGAAGAAGAAGATGACAAAAAACAGAATTTAACAGATTCTGTTATATTTATAAAACTGAATAACTATTCTTTAATAATAAAGCACGTGCACGTGGACATGTGGGGCTCTGAGTTGTGTTTCCAAGATAGGCTAGAGTCGAGCTTCTAATTTCACTAATTTTGTTCTTCGCAACAGCTCCATATTCACGTATGGATGACGTAGCTATCATCACACTTGCAGCAACACAATCTTCAACCTTTGGTTCCTCATCCTTCTTCACTTCCACAAACTTTGTCTCGAGCTCGGTTTCATTATGCAGCTCTGTTTCAGTATGCTTCTGTTCCTTAACACACGAGAGGGTTAGGTCGCGACAGCATGCGCAAAAAGAAAAGAGGGAAAAAAATCTCAAACTTATTTTTGAAGAAGACGTCCACCCGAGGAGGAGCTCCACTTCATGCTTGAAGCTCAAGTTGATGAACAGTAAAGGCGACCAAGACACTCCAAGACACTGTTCCATCGAGAGCAATCTGGGAGAGAAAAGTTTGAAGAATGTTATGTAGAGAGGGAGGGGAGTGAGAGAGCGATGAAGAGAGAACCGTCGAAGAGAAAAGCTGGAAGTGTTGAGGGGGAGAGGTAGGGCAGTAAGAGAGCCATAGAGAGACAGAAAAACTAAGAGATTGTCCTAGAGAAATGTTGGAAGAGAAAAGCTGGAAATGTTGAGGGGGAGAGGTAGGGCAGTAAGAGAGCCATAGAGAGACAGAAAAACTAAGAGATTATCCAAGAGAAATGTTGGAGGAGCGTTCGTGGAGAGGGAGGGGAAAGTAAGAGGGCCACGGGGAGGAAGAGAGAGGATTCTTTGCATGTCGCCATGCATGTGTACCGGTGATAAAGTATAACAGACACTCCCCTCTTGGAGGAGCGTTCGTGGAGAGGGAGGGGGAAGTAAGAGGACCACGGGGAGGGAGAGAGAGGATTCTTTGCATGTCGCCATGCGTGTGTACCGGTGATAAAGTATAATGGACACTCCCCATGTTAGTGTCCTACCATTTATTATGTGGAACTGGAATTTGTTCATGGCTGTGTTATGTAATTTATGTACTCAAGCAAGAATCCCAGGAAAATGAGTGACATCACGAGTAGACCAAAGGAGATCTTCTCTATATGGAGTTGAAAATTGAAGGCGTTTTCTCCAAGATTAATGTCGTTGACCTGGTTCGGACATTCGGCTGGCCAACTGCAAGGAACAGAATTTATTGTTTTCTTTTCGTGAAGATGACGACTTTATATTATTTGGTTACTAATTGACAGGATATTCATTGACTAAGCATGATCCGAGTATAATATTCCGGATAGAAAGTCTTGAATTGGATTTCATTTTTCCCTTTTCAAAACTCGATGCAAATTGCCAATGTGGGCAGACTAAATAAGTTCCTTTTCCCTTTTCGAAGGGAAGAATGTGAAGGCGATATTACAGATTTGCCAATTCTCTAAAACCCAAGTCAATATTTGATTGTGGGCGGCACGGTTACCGGCATCCCGCCAGTTCATGCTGTAGCCTCCTCTGTTATCATGGTTGATTTTTGGTTTTGACCTCTGCTTTCCCTCTGCTTTATGTGGTGGTTTAGTGCCATGCTCTCTCCCCATCCGCAGATCGCGTAAATTTTCACAGGTTGCCGTTCCGGGGTGCTTTCCAAGAGCTTGAAATCGGTCAGCTGTCGAACCCAACTATGCCGAAGTTTTCTCTCATTGTGTGGGGGGCCATTTGTTAAGAATCTCATGAAAGCACAGCCTACACAAGCATACTTTGCACAAGCATACTCTGTTGCTGTTTCAACAAAGGAAAGAGATGCAGGTGCTGCTGCTGTGACAAAGATCAGAAGAAGTGAAGTGCGCAAGTCATCGACTATGCAAGCTCCGTATGTACATGGTGTTCAGGTTCAACTAGCTAGGAAAGACACGAAGTTGGTGGCGAAACCTCCAAGCTCCACGTGTTCAACTTTGAGTGGAGATCCTTTGCTGAAGAACTGTTGTTCTGTTTTCACATGTCTAACAGAATGAGCAACAGTTTTCGTTCTTTTCTTGTTAGTCAGTTTTTCCAATTGTTAGTCGGTTTTACTTCTTGGTCAAGATCATGTAATATAAATAGGAAAACAGAGCAAGCGAGATAAGCAAGCTCTCAGATGAACATTTTTCCTTGAATACAGAGAAGAAAGTCCAAAACTCCTCGTTCATTTTCATCTTCATCTTTCTTCCTTCCACTCTGTTCATCTTCACACCATTCTCAACAAATTATTAACCTTTGATAGGTCGAGTGAAAGTGGGAATCTGTGAATATCTTGTGTTTTGCGGGGTTGTTCTCGAGAATCAAGATGACTTTTTATTTTTTTTAGCGCCCTTTCTCTAAGGGGATTTGGAGTCAGCTGAGAGGAACGTAAGTGGAATTAGAAATATCCCTGTCGGTGGCTAGTGGCTGGCAAATGATTTTGCTTGGGTTACACTGTACTTAAAAGGGTGGTTCTTTCTCCAAATCTCTAGAATCATCGTTATTTTCATAATATATTTCTTTTACAAATCAATCAATCATTTATGTGTTGGATGTACTTAGACATGCTTTAAGCAAATTTCGAAGGACATGAAAACTACAATACGAGTTCAAACAATTTAAAAGCCGAAAGTTATTTTGTATAACCAAATGTCTACAACTATAACCCCTCAATTAGAATCTCCAACTAAAGATGGAGGAAACTATGATCCTGTAACAATAACATCACCACTGCTCAAAGCATATGGAGTGTGTAAAACACCCTTCGCTTAATTGAAATAAGAAAGCCTCAGGAAATTTTACCTGATGAGCATGACACATAGTGGTATACAGATACACAAGCTGTATACAAGCAAATTTGAACTATATGAATCAGTTCAATGACAATTCTTCCTCGATCTCTGCTAAAAATTTGCTAAGAAATAAGAGAACATAAGGGAGAAAACTGTCAAATTTAACAAAGAACACATGTTGTTTATGTCAGGTCTCTTTCTCCACTCTTTTCTGGGTTCTTCAGCTGGTCAAGTGGCCCGAGCTATAGAAAATACGACATTGCAAAAGTCGAGTCTGCCCTCTTCATACTAGTAAAGGTGATAAGGGCCATCGAAATCACGTAGCATCCTGCACGAATGAATATTCACACGGCATGCTTCTTTATTTGCTACGGGAGGCAAATTCGCCAACGATTTGCAACCAGAGAAAGCCAACGTCATCAGGTTGCGCAAGTCCGACAGATCTGGTAACTTCCTCAAGGAGACACAACCATCTATACACAAATCCTCCAGCAATTCCAATTGGCCAAGGCCTCGAATCTCAACTAACTGCGGGCAATTTGTAATCCACAGACGCCGGAGCTTTTTCAAGCTAGATATATTGGACAAGCTCTCGAGAAGTCGACTGTCCGTTATATACAATTCGGCAAGATTTTCAAATTGTCCAAGCCTATTCAGTGTGATGTCAGTTAAACTAGATCTGCATAACTCGAAGCTGGACAAATTCTGCAAGTTGTAATCCCGCGGCCATTCCACCGTGGACTCGAAACCGATGAGATTCAACCTCTGAAGATTGGATGGATAACGCCTGTGAGATTGAAAGGTGGACCAAGGTATGTCAAGTCGTTGGAGCCCAGTAAGGGAATTAACCTCGGCAGGCAACGTGGTGACATCCGAAAGTTCTAATTTCAACCTCCTCAACTTGCGTAGCCTCCCAATCCACCGCAAATCTGGTGTCTGACTAGCCTCCGGTTCGTGATGTGGGCCAAATTCTTTTGAAGGTGCAACAAATCTAGGACGGCCATAATCGGATAAACTTAGAGCGACTAAATTGGTCAGGTTTGAGACGTTCGGAATTGTTTGCAGTGTTGTGGACTTAAACTTTAACGTGTTCAAATTTGCAGGAAGCTCTGGCAACTTTGGAAGCTCATGGCAAGGAAACAGATGCAGACTCTCCAGTTGATGAAGCCGACCGACTGATGTCGGCAATTTGCAAATACGGGTCCCTCCCAAGTCTAGGTTTCTCAAAGATGACAGTGCCCCGATTTCGCTTGGGACTTCTCCCTCCAAAAGTTCACAATCATAAGCGACTAACTCTTTCAACTTCTCCAACATACCTATTACCTTAGGAAGCTTCCTTAACTTACAACCTGGCATCAATAGTACCTCCAGTCTTTTGAGTTCTCCGATTGAATCAGGTAATTCTGTAACTTTCGTGTTAGACAAAGTCAACTCAACTAGAGACCTTAGTTTCCCTATTGAGCTTGGGAGATCGATGACAGAAGAGTGACTCAGAGACAAGCATTGAAGACCTGCTAGATCTCCTACTGATTCTGGAAGCTCGAGAAGTTTCATATATTCCATTCTTAGCGTCGATAGGAACTTCAGATTACCCAGTGAGTTTGGCAAAAATTGGGGTACGAAGCATAGATTTTGCTCAGTTGAAGCTCTTTCAAGCATCCTCAAACCGTTACACCCATTAATTTCCAAGTGCTTCAATTGCTGCAGCATACCAATGGATGGGTCGATTTCAACCAAGCTTTCACAATCCTTCAAAATCAGTCTCTCCAAAGTCAGGCATGTAGAGAAATCCGGCGTCTTGATCAAGCTTTTGCAGCATCTGAGATTCAGAACTTTTAACCTACTTTTTCCCTGCAGAATGACTCAATGTCAGAATGTGCAGAAACTAACAATCGATAATTTAAAGAAACGAAGAAATTTTAATTAAGTCGAGCGTGATTTATGATCTTATGTACCATGATTTGTCTCCAACCACCCCAATCAATTGTGATGTCACTTCTTGAAATTTTGAGGACGGCTAGATTGCTTGGAGAGAAGTTGGTTGCTTGAAACTCCGAGGGACAATGATGCCAAGAAAGCCATCTTATCTCGGAGAGGACATCTTGGAAGTCCCCAACAAAGTTTCCTCCATCCAATTCAAGGAACCTTAACTTGACCAGCCTTAAAAGTTCTCCACGTGTGATATTATGCAATTTTGAATCTCCCCCAAGTTTGAGTGCTACAATGTTTTCTGTCCCCTGACAATGGAAATCAAGGACCAATCAGCATAAGCTTTGAGGAGGATAAAAAAATGGCTCATGAAAAGAGTAGGGCTTTACTTGCAATTTACCTCGTTTCTTCGCATGACACCGTTAGCTACAATGGGACACCACAACCTACTACGCTTTCCAGGATATTGGATGCTCTCCCTACGAATAATCTCCCTTCCTAAGTCTCTAAGCTGGTCATGCATCCATATTTTCTGATCATTTGTAATTTTTATCAATGACATTTCGACCAGGATAGTAATGGCGCTGTTGGGAAAGAACTCACAAGTTTTCCACATACAAACTGCATCACTTCTTTCTTCACCGGCCATGTGACATGCGATATCCAGAAAAATTTCTCTCTGCTCATATTCTAACATGTCATAACTTATCATTAGCATGTCCTGAACTTCTTTGTGAGGCATTTTCTCTAGCTTTTCCAATGCATCCTCCCATACTTCTTTGTCTCTATGGTAAAGAGAGGACCCAATAACCACAAGAGCCAAAGGAAGGCCGCCTGTAGTCTTCACAATTTCTCTTGCCATTCGATCATAGTCACATGGAGGAGCATCTCTTTGGAACGCATGCTTACTGAATAGCTGAATAGCATAATGAAAAGGCATTTCCTCCATTTCATAGAGTTGAAACTCTTGAGGATTATCTTACCGTGTTGTGAAAACTCTCGGATATCAGATAGAAAGCTGCAACCAAGAAATTGAGAAGAGATTTGGTTGAAAACGACTTTGGCAAGAGTTGTTTTACCGATTCCACCCATTCCGTGGATTATGACAAACCGCACATCCAGAGAGTCTTCACCTAATAAGTCCATCATGGCTTCCACATGATTGTCAATTCCCACCAGATGATTGGGCATTACTCGAGCTCTTCCCAGTAGCTTGCTTGAAACCTCACTAGTAATATGCTTTATGAGTTCACCTTGACTGCCACGTTTCAAACAAAAGAAAAAAAAAATGTTGTGGCCAGGCACATACAACACATTAGTGCTTTCTGAAATTTGTAGATCGTTCTTTTACAATTTTCTACACTAGTGACCATTAAAATTTGATATCTCGAGATGTTTTACGAAGCGCAAATGATAATTGTTATCCACAAAAAGCTTGTCAATACTAGAAAGTTACCAATATGATGAATCCTGTAAAAGTTGTATAATTTCATTCAAACTGGGCATAATCTAGGCAATACTACCAAATGTGTTGCACGAAAAAATTCAACCAATATCCTCCTCATACTTTTGTATAGATATAGATGCTTGTAATTTTGTTTGTAGTATTTTCAGTATACCACATAATGTAGTGCGCATAACAGAGTCACGTTTCTAGTCGTAGCGATGACCCTAGAAACTTGAATCTCAAGAAGTTGCCGCATGGTCTATATATAATACGGACAAAGATCATTCGAATCATAAATCACGTGAGTCTCATTAAAAGATCTAAATATCAACAGTTAGGCAAAATATATACGGTGTAAAGATCACGCGATACGTTTTCATGGCCTTACCCGCTATCTTTCAAGTCCCAACCATTAATGTTAGCGACCTCTGCTAGAGCCTCCTTCCACCGTCTCACTTCGTCGTAGCCAAAACTGGCTTCGTGCCTTTTTAGGGCGTCAATGTAGAGTTCAGTTTGAAGCTTGACATCAGAAGGTTCCACATCATAAAAAATGGGCAAAATCACTTTGCCACTAGATTCCCTCCGGCACTTTACAATGCTTGCGAGTTCACGGAGACACCATGCACTGGACGCATAGCCTCTAGAGAAAATGGGCACATAGATCTTGGAGGTTTCAATTGCGTGTAGAAGTTCACCTCCAATTACTTCGCCCTTTCGAATCTCCTCGTTGTCTCTAAAGACACGAATCCCGGCTCCATCAAGGGAGTGATAGAGGCAGTCGGTGAAACCAAGGCGAGTGTCGGGGCCTCTAAAATTCAAGAACACCTCAAATTGAGATCGTATCGACTCACCAACATTTGCAAGGAACGTCATCGAGGTGTCTAACGAGTCCCTTTTTCTCTTCATTGTCAGGAGCTCCATTTGCCAATGTGAGGTAAATTCTTCTATCTTATTACTTAATCAACAAAACCTCACTAGGATTTATAGAGCCAAGAGAGTATGGTGAGTCGCTTTCGCTTGACTTTAAGGGCCTATTTGGCAAATACTAAATAGTGCCTAGTTCTATTCTTTATTTTCCTAAAAAAAATGAATAGAAATTCTTTTGGTTATTTTCTTTTTTTTAGGAACAAATTTGTTTACAAGAATAATTTTGGAATAGGATTAAGAAGTAGAAAAAAGTTACTTCTTTATTTATAGGAACAACTCCAAAATCAAGTGAAATCATTTTTTTTTTCTCTTTTCTTTTCTTCTTTTCTTTTTCTTTTATCTTCTTCTACCTCTAACTGGTCAACAAAATATAATTAAATTATTAAAAAATATAATAAATTATAACATAAAATTATATTAAAACTATAATAAAATTACATAATAAAATTATACTAAAAATGATTAATTATATAATAAAATTTAAAATATAATAAAAATTATAAAAAATAATTATATAATACATTTATTAAAAAAATTAAAAGAGAAAAATATAATAAAAATTAAAAAAAAATGAAAAAAATTCTAAGTCACAAATAAAAATTAAGAGTTGTACCAAACACATTTCTATTTTGGGAATATAAATTTTGGATATTTAGTAAACACCTTCAAATGCTTAGAAATTCGTCCAGGGAATATAACAAAAAATAATTCTGGTCAGAAATTTTTTTTCGGAAATAGAATAATTACCAAATGCATCCTAAGTCAAAGTAAGTCAAGCAATTAGTCTTATGCTCCATCCTTGGTTGGGGCATCCCTTATTCTAATTAATGGGTCGCATATTATTTGTATCCTATAGATTCTGTCAAATGGGTTGGCAGGGTTGGGTTTGGGTTGGTTCGACAATGATTTGATCCAAATAGACACATTGAATTGTTTTTTTTTTTTTTTTTGCCCATTTCTATATGATCCAAGTCTAGTGACCCACACTCGACCGGATACAAACTCAATCCATACATGACCCGATCCATTTTGCTAAATACTTTCATATTTAATCCAATGTAGGAAAAATTATACCCAAAATAAGGTGAGAGTGCGAACTAAGTGAGCATGTGATCTAGTGAAGGCTAGAGAGTATGAAGAAAAGTCATAAAAGTGGGTTGAGTTTGGGTAAATTGTAAATCCATATATGTCATATTTAACATTTATATTATGTTTAAACCCATTTATGATCAATTTATTAAATTTAACTAACTCATGACAATGCAGTTCATCATATATGGGTTAAAAATATATATTTATGAACAATTTTGATAGGTCTAATATCCTATGTATGAAAAATTAACTAAACATAAACATAGGCAGTGAACATGATTGTAACCTATCAATTAGAAAAGCGATTGGAGCAATTTCCTCTGACAAGAGATTATGGATTATTCTGTTAAAAATATGTTTCGAGTTTGAGCCTATAAAGGAAGTGTGAAGGTTTTTTTCTCTATGAATTTTCTGAATGAGTTGTCTTTAAATGATTATGATTTGTGGATTTTCTTTGGGAGTAATCTAGTTCTATAAAACACTTGATTGAATGAGCTATTGTGAAGTCTATATTTTTTCCTTCTCGATTAGACTTCAATTGCAAGATCCTCTAATCCGCGGCATTATTTTCACAACACACTCATCAAAGCGCTGGACAGTGGTAGACCGACCATTCCAAGCTCTCCCACTTGTTCACGCTGAGGATGAAGTAAACATATTTGGACTTTCTTCAGGAAATATATGACGGGCCGTTATCATTCATATAAAATTCGAACGGAAGAAGCGTTTTCATAGGAGAAAGCTGGGAATATGCTTTTGAGGTCATCTTTCTTCTGGCATATCCCTTCCCTTTCCCTAAGGGCGTGTGACCCCGTCAACTCTCAAAGTTTCCAGCACGTTTGTACACAACAAACTGGGATTTTTTGTAGCAAAAAAAGGTCTAGGCTCGGAACATAACAATGACTCCCAAGTCATGGCGTATTAGCTACGTTTAGAACAAACTATGTCGTAAGTTCCATATTGGGAATAATGCTTTTGAGGTCATTGTTCTTCTAGCGTGTCCCTTCCCTTTCCCTGAGGGTGTGTGACCCCGTCAACTCTCAAAGTTTCCAGAACGTTTGTACACAACAAACTCGGATTTTTCCTAGCAGAAAAAGGTCTAGGCTCGGAACATAACAATGACTTCCAAGTCACGGCGTATTAGCTACGTTTAGAACAAACTATGTAGTAAGTTCCATATTGGGAATAATGCTTTTGAGGTCATCGTTCTTCTGGCGTGTCCCTTCCCTTTCCCTGAGGGTGTGTGACCCCGTCAACTCTCAAAGTTTCCAGAACGTTTGTACACAACAAACTGGGATTTTTCTTAGCAGAAAAAGGTCTAGGTTCGGAACATAACAATGACTCCTAAGTCATGGCGTATTAGCTACGTTTAGAACAAACTATGTCGTAAGTTCCATATTGGGAATAATGCTTTTGAGGTCATTGTTCTTCTAGCGTGTCCCTTCCCTTTCCCTGAGGGTGTGTGACCCCGTCAACTCTCAAAGTTTCCAGAACGTTTGTACACAACAAACTCGGATTTTTCCTAGCAGAAAAAGGTCTAGGCTCGGAACATAACAATGACTTCCAAGTCACGGCGTATTAGCTACGTTTAGAACAAACTATGTCCTAAGTTCCATATTGGGAATAATGCTTTTGAGGTCATCATTCTTCTGGGGTGTCCCTTCCCTTTCCCTGAGGGCATGTGACCCCGTCAACACTCAAAGTTTTCAAAATATTTGTACACAACAAACTGAGATTTTTCCTGGCAGAAAAGGGTCTAGGCTCGGAACATAACAATGACTCTCAAGTCACGGCGTATTAGCTATGTTTAGAACAAACTATGTCGTAAGTTCCATATTGGGAATAATGCTTTTGAGGTCATCGTTCTTCTGGTGTGTCCCTTCCCTTTCCCTGAGGGCATGTGACCCCGTCAACTCTCAAAGTTTCCAGCACGTTTGTACACAACAAACTGGGATTTTTTGTGGCAAAAAAAGGTCTAGGCTCAGAACATAACAATGACTCCTAAGTCATGGCGTATTAGCTACGTTTAGAACAAACTATGTCGTAAGTTCCATATTGGGAATAATGCTTTTGAGGTCATCATTCTTCTAGTGTGTCCCTTCCCTTTCCCTGAGGGTGTGTGACCCCGTCAACTCTCAAAGTTTCCAAAACGTTTGTACACAACAAACTGGGATTTTTCTTGGCAGAAAAAGGTCTAGGCTCGGAACATAACAATGACTTCCAAGTCACGGTTGATATTGCTAGTATGAGTACCTAAAGGGGGGTGAATAGGTATACAACGAATTTTCTTGAAGATTGCACAATACTTTAGACAGTTAAAGAATTTGCAATAATTAAATATCAATCGAGAGACTGAGTAACGGAAAGAGAGAATTGAACACTCGGTTTATAGTGGTTCAGCTTGATTCAAGCCTACGTCCACTCTTCTGCACTAACAGCCGATTGGCTGGATTCCACTATAATCAAAGAGCTGTTACAGTGTTGATCTTCCTTGAATTCTAGGTGTAGATGATCTACCACACTCACTCAAGGTCTCGCCAAGTACAAACACTCTCGTATACAATTTCGCTCGAACAGTCTCGACTAATAATCAAGGGTCTTCGACTCGGAATTTTTCTACCAATCACACCCTTAAAACAACTAGAACGTCTTCCTTTTATACTCCTTCATGCCATCATAGCCGTTGGCACTTACCAAAGGAATTCCTCCAATCTACCCGTTGGACGGAATCAATCAAGAAGATCATCCGAGCTATTTAAGGAATCGATGATAGCCCATCAATCTGTTCGCCCATACAATCGGGATCTCGGTTTCCAAGAATAGAACATTCCAAGATTACTTCGTCAACCATCGGATCTTCAATCGATCTTAGATAAGAATTAAAAAATCCGAAATAATTATCCAACCAAAGAATCTTTTCCAGAGGATAGGATCGAATCCTCAACCATAGACCTCGGCTTTGGATTTCCTTTCATCACTGGATTAGAAAGACTGTCAGTGAGAACAGACTTAAGTCTTGAGTCTTGAATCTTAAGTCTTGAGTCTTAAGTCTTGAGTCTTGAGTCTTGAGTCTTGAGTCTTGGATCTTGAGTCTCGAGAATACAAAGTCTTCAGACTTTAAACTGTCGATCTCCGAACATCCAGACTTAGACGATAGAAACGTTTTGTCAGCTTCAAAATATTCTGGAAAGATTTCTCCAACAATCTCCCCCTTTTTGATGGTGACAAAACTTTCTTGTAGATTTGAACAACTTTGACCTGCAAAAACATTTCTCAAGCAATATGGCTAACTCATAAAGATTAATAAAGCAACCAGACTCTGCATCCACAGAAAATTGGTTAGACTTTCATGAGAAACACCATATAACAACACTTGAATAAATGCAACCAGTCAAGCATCACAATCCACAGTCAATTCAGTCAAATTCACACCCAAGTTCAAGTTCTCAAGTCATCAAAAAAAATAAACATAACCACAAAAAGTCAAAGTTTTTAAAAGATATGTTGGTTCAAATTGGTTCTCCCCCTTTTTGTCAGCATTAAAAAGGGTGAGAAAGGAGTCATGTCTGCTTGGGAATGCGCACGATCTGGAAATCCCCAATGGACTGGACTACTCCTTCGAGCTTCTTCAGATCTTCTCTCAGATGAGCTACCTCTTCTCCCTTGGCATTGGCTTGAAGTTGCAGAGCAAGGTCTTTGAATTTATCCTCTAGAGAGACTGAAGATGCTTGTCCAGCATTCTTCAAAGCTTGGATTTCACAGTCCAGAACATATATCTGGCTACGCATTTCCGAAGAATATTCATGATGCTACGAAAATCTGCAGAATCATCCGTCGTGTGCGGCATTGGCTTTCTCGGATGGTGTGTATTCGAACGATGGCGCTTCGTATGGTGCGGCAGATTTGGAACCGATGCATCACCTTCTTCGGGCAATTGAGAGACCTGAACTTCTTCGGGTCTTCGGAGATTGTCGAGATCTTCAGCGACAGCGCAGCATGAGGTGTAGACCTCTCTTGCTCGCTAACTCCCCTGTCTCTAGGACATCGAAAGGGGAAGAGTGATGATCATGCTCTTCATTTCCCTTTTCTCCGATTTGTCGCGAGACTTGTCTTTTCTCCTTCTTCTTCTTCTTCAACTTCTTTCTCCTTCTCTCTCTGTTCTTCATCTTCTCGTTTCGCTTTTCTTCTTCTCTCGCTCTGCTGAAATCGTCGGATGAGACACGAACGTCTTGTTCTTGTCGGTGCTTGGATAGTAGGATCTTCATCATCTTCATCTTCATCCTCAAGGATGAGAGTTCTTTTTCTTCTTCTTCGATGGGGCACCCATGGCCTCCTTTCCTTTCCTTTTTGAAGCGCATTTGGATTTGGAGATTTCACTTTGAATTTCTCCATTGCCTTGGAGAGTTCTTGCAGACGCATCTTCATTAACATTTTCAATCCTACCACCATCTTATCACACGGTCGAACACAAAATGTATGTGGCAGATCAATGTTCAGATGCGAAGATCTTGGTCACGGACCGGGATAAGGCAATTGTCCTTTGTCTTTTGACACTGCTCTGTACATATGGAAGAGAATAGTGTGCGGGAGAGAAAACTTCCGTCCTGAGTTGATCGCATACATCAACTTTGCTTCGGGAAGAAGAGACACGAAGTCTTTGATGTAGACTTCGGTGCGAGACAGATTGATCACAATCTTATGAAGCACAATGTTGATGGCATTCATCCTGGAATAGGTAATTTTCTTCTCTACGTCCCTATCTTTGACAAGATCCAGAGCAGTACGAGCAGATGAGACTTTGATTGGAAGATAACGTCCTCGTTCAACTCCAACTATGTCCGCCAACATATTCACATCTACCATGTAGACTTGGTCTCGAACATTGAATGAAATTCTATTCGCATCCAAAAAGCTAAGATTTGAATAGAAATAAGCGGTCAGTTGAGCATACCCGTCCGTAGAGTCAGAGCAAAAAGTCTCAAGTTGAAGCATATTCAACTTTTCTCTTAAGTTCACGTTGATGGTGTCCAGGAAGTCAAAATCAACACTTCTAGGGTTTATCACCCCTCTTTTCAACAGACTGAAATACGCTTTTTCTTGATCCTTGGATTTAAACAAATCCATCCGATTTCCTTTCACCTTTCTGCCACACCAGTCTAGGTTTAAATTCAAGGAACATTTTGTCGTCATCGTTCCGTCAATCAGATTTTGTCTGGCATACGAGGATCACTTGGGAATGTTCGCTCGAGCCTCCTCTGCCCTTCCTTGAGGAGCAATTCCCAAATCCTCCATCTTCCGCAGAAAAAGATACTCATTCCCATAATTTTTGTCCTTAAGGAAGTCATCTATATACTTTAATGAAGTACGGTGCTTTTCAACGCACGATAAAGTTTATAGATAACGAGAGGGTTTTGGACTCTTCTGGGTCGGCATCCTCGATTATCTCTTCTTCCAGATGTTGACTTCCACCTTGTGGGGCGGAGACGATGAATGACGTGGAGGAGAGCGAATCGGACTTTGTCGCTGACTTGATAAGTCTTCTTCTTCAGTAAGATCGAAGTGAGTCGGTCCCTTCTCCATTCTTTGTGGTCCCCTGCTTGCTATTCTTGATGATTTCCTCAAAGACGACATCTTTCTTTGTCTATTGGAAGATTCCTTCACTTGCTTTTCCCAAGAAAAATGACCACTTTCTCGACGATGAACAAGAAATAGAAACAGTATCGGGAGGAGAGTGCTTTTAGGGTTTTGAAAATTGGGCGAAGAAAGAGCTGTATATATATATATACCTCGGATTTGAAAAGAGAAGTTTAATCGGTACAAGGAAAGTGTACGAACACTTCTTTTCAAAATCAATAACTGCCAAAATTAATTCCTTGAAGAAGACAAGTTTTCAAAATTTGCACACAAATTATATCTTAGTGAAAGAACGTACCTTTTCGAGATAAAATAGCAACTTACGGTCTTTAGCCAAGAATGTTGAGTCTCATTATCTAAAGTCTCGAGAGTTCGAGTCTTAGAGTTTGTGAGTCTCTAGACTTTAACTTCTTCAAGCTTCAAAATGTTGAGTCTTGAGCGAATAAAGTCGAATTGATTTTTCTCCAAAGGCTTTGTGAATATATCTGCTAGTTGACTCTTTGAATCAACAAATTGAATCGAGATTTCTCCATTTTGAATATGATCTCTAATGAAGTGATGACGAATCTCAATATGCTTTGCTCTTGAATGAAGAATTGGATTTTTGGTGAGATTGATCGCGATGGTGTTGTCACATCTGATTTCTGTGCATGAGTCTTCAATGCCAAAGTCTTGTAGCTGTTGTTTTATCCATAGAATTTGTGAACAAGCTGAGCTTCCAAGAGCTACATACTCGCTACACGTCGTTGAGAGAGCTACAGTGCTTTGCTTTCTTGAGAACCAAGACACTATTCTGATTCCAAGCAGTTGACAAGTTCCAGAAGTGCTCTTTCTATCGACTCTGCAACCAGCCAGATCTGCATCTGAGTATCCTAGAAGATTAAAGTCTCCCCTCTTTGGATACCAAAGACCGATGCTTGAAGATGAGGCAACGTATTTGATAATACGTTTCACGGCAATGAGATGTGATTCTCTAGGATCTCGATTGAAACCTAGCACGAGATGCAAACACTCAACAAAATATCAGGTCTAGAAACGGTAAGATAAAGAAGTGAACCGATCATGCTCTGTACAGCTTTTGATCTACTTTCTTCCCTTCTTCATCCTTGTCTATCTTCGAGAACATGACATTGGTATGTCGGTCTTTTTGCACCTTTCCAATCCAAATCTTTTGACAAGATCATTAGCATATTTTTCTTGGAAGATAAAAGTTCCTTCCTTCAATTGCTTTATTTGAAGTCCAAGAAAGAATGTTAATTCTCCCATCATACTCATTTCAAATTCGTCTGCATAGACTTAGAAAATTTCTTGCAAAGACTTTCATTAGAAGATCCAAAAATAATGTCATCAACATATATTTGAACGAGTAAGAAACTTTTGTTTTCCTTTTTGATGAACAGAGTAGTATCTACTTTACCTTTGACAAATCTGTTACGTAATAAGAACTTACTTAGTACGTCGTACCAAGCTCGAGGTGCTTGCTTTAGACCATACGAGCCTTTTTCGGTCGAAGCGAGTCGGCTTCTTTGGGTCTTCAAATCCAGGCGGTTGTTCACATAAACTTCCTCTTGGATAAATCCATTCGGAAAGCACTTTTGACGTCCATTTGGAATAACCTGAAATTTTTGTAACAAGCAAACGCAAGTAATAGACGAATAGCTTCTAACCTTGCAAGCTGGTGCGTAAGTCTCGTCATAGTCTATTCCTTCTTCTTGCGTGTATCCCTTGGCCACGAGTCTTGCTTTATTGCGTACGACTTTTCCTTCTTCGTTCATCTTGTTTCGAACACCCATTTGGCTCCAATAACAGTTTTACCTTTCGGTTTAGATGTCAATTCCCGAGACATCGTTAATGTTGAACTTGTCGAGCTCCTCTTGCATAGCTTCAATCCAGCTTTCATCGAGATAAAGCTTCTTCTATGCTTTTTGGTTCAATTTCATAAATGAGAGCAACTTGCACTAGACTCTTCACGTCTTTTTGATCTGGTGCGAATTCCTTCATTGATTTCGCCAATTATGAGATCTTTAGGATGACTGGATTTGTGTTTCCGATTCTTGGTTGATTTACTTGATTGATGATCTCTTTCTTTATTTGAATCTTCATGAGCTTCTTGATGTTGAACTTCGAGTGCGAGATGCTTCTTGAGTTGAAGACTTTGGAAGGTCTAGAGTGACTTCGGACTCTTCATATTGAGTCGGCTGGATTCATCTTCGGCGAGTCTTGGAATTTGACATTCATTGATTCTTCCACAGATGGCTTTTCTTGTTATAGACTCTGTAGGCTTTGCTTGATGTAGAATATCCAAGGAAGATGCCTTCATCGATCTTTCTTCAAACTTACCAACTCGATCACTTGCATTTTTCAAAATAAAGCATTTGCAACCAAACACATGAAAGTATGAAACAATAGGTTTCTTACCTTTGAATAGTTCATAAGGGTTTTCTCAAGAATAGGTCTTAGGAAGACTCTATTGATGATATAGCATGCTGTTGAAACACTTCAGCCCAAAACCGTGAAGAAATTTTGCTTTCAATTAAAAGTGTTCTAGCCATTTCTTGAAGAGATCTATTCTTTCTTTCCACAACTCCATTTTGCTGAGGAGTGTATGGAGAGGAGAATACATGTTTAAAACCAGATTCATCACACAATTTTGTGAAATCTTGATTTTCAAATTCACCTCCATGATCTGTTCTTATACTTGAAATAGCACATCCTTTTTCATTTTGAATCTTTTTAGCAAATTTCTCAAAGTACGAAAAGGTTTCGACTTACTTGTTAGAAAATATACCCGGGTAAAGCGAGAGTAATCGTCTACAATTACTAGACAATACTTCTTACCTCCAATGCTCTGGGTTCTTGTTGGTCCGAAGAGATCCATATGAAGCAAGCTGCAGTTCATGATTAGTAGATACATGATTTGTTTGCTTAAATGAATTTCTTACTGCTTCCCAAAAAGCATGGAGTGCATGAATCAGACTTTTGGTATGGCAATTTGGGTAGACCTCGAACAAGCTGCTTTGATGAAATTTTGGCTAATTGCTTCATATTGACATGGCCAAGTTTTCTGTGCCATATGCTTGCTTCATCTTGGATTGAAATTAGACATTGAGATTTGTTCAATTTCATGTCTAAGAGGTAGATGTTTCCATGTCTTCGACCCATGAAAGACTCAGTAGAGTCTTTACTAATTCCATAGCAAATTCCTTCTTGAAAGGAGATCTTGAAACCGGTATCACACAATTGGCTAATGCTGAGAAGGTTATAGTTGAGTCCTTCTACTAGAGAAACATTGCTTATTGTGAGATTTCCAATTTTCACAGATTCCAAATCCCACGATGCTTCCTTTGCCGTTTCCTCCAAATGAAACATTTCCGCCGTTTACTTGAACAAGCTTTATGAAGCACTTTGAGTCTCTGTCATGTGTCTTGAGCATCCGCTGTCAAGATACCATTTTATCTTTCTTTTAACGGAGACACATTCAAGTGAGAGTCTCAAGCTTTCTTTGGTACCCAAATTTTCTTGGGTCCTTTGGAGTTAGTAGGATAAGCATTATTGGGCCATGCTTTTTAACGGGTTTCCAAACCATAGGACGGTCTTTTTCAAAATGATCTAGACTGTTACACTTTGAACACCTTAGAGCATTTCGACCAACGAGACTTTACGAAAACTTTCTTGAAATGATTTTTGTAAGCTTCTCTTGACGGTCTCTTCTTAATTCTTTCTTTAACTTTAGGAAAGTCAATCAAGGGAATTGTTTCGCTGTCATGCCTAACCAGACTTATTGAAATAGGGTCTTTGAACTGAAAGCACTTTTTCAAGCTTTTCGGATCCTATCGAAAACTTCTTTGAAATATTTGATAAGTCTGTTTTTAAGAAAACATTTTCTTTCAAAAGATCATCTTCTTTTTCTTTAAGAGCAGAAACATTTAGGTCTAGACTTTTAACTTTTTCTTCTAAAATAACTTCCTTTTGTTTCAGATTTGAATTTTCCTTTTTAAGTTCGGAAATTCTTTTGAGAGAAGTCTTAAGACTAAAACACAGTTCATTAATATATTTAGAGACTTTGACAGGAATTTTAAAATCACTTACCTCGAATTCCTTTATCAGTCGATCCGAATCGAGTGCGAGTGCGAGTTTGCCATCAAACATATGTTGGCATATTCATTATCACTCTCTTCACATTACGTATCACTCCAGGTTTCGGCTTTGAGAGCCTTCGAAACTTCTCGGCTTTTCCTCTTTTCTTTTTCAGAAGAGGACAGTTGGGTCTGATGTGTCCCTTCTTTTTACATTCGAAGCAAACTACATCTTTGTTTGGTTCCTCATCATCAACAGACTTAGTCTGCTGTCTCTGAAAACTTTGTTTCCTTGGGATGAACCTTCTGCCTTTTCTATTCAGTTTTCTGAATCTTCTTATCATGAGAGCGAGCTCCTCATCATCCATATCATCTTCAGAATCTGCATCATCAGAATCGTCATTTGATTTTAGTGCAATAGATTTCTTACCTCTTGGATCTTCGTCTTCATTAATTCGTTCCACTTCGTAAGGCGAAGAGTTCCAATCAGCTCGTCTACAGATAATGGCATGATTCTTTGCGTCTCTCTTATTGAAGTCTTTATATGATTCCAATCCTTGGAGAGTCCACGCAGAAGCTTGTTCACCTTCATGGGATCAGAAATTTTTTGTCCTTGGTTCTCAAGACCATTGACAATATATGTAAAACGACTAAACATGTCAGTTATAGATTCTCCTGGTTTCATTTTGAAGGATTCATATTGACCAAGGAGAATGTTAATTCTGGTCTCCTTCACTCGATCTTTGTCCCTTCATAGGTGATGTGTAATCTATCCCATACTTCTTTTGCTGTAACACAAGAAGATATTCTATTATATTCAGTTGGAGATAAAGCACAATATAAGGAGTAAATTGCTTTTGCATCGAGTGCTTGTCTCTTGTTTATCTCTTCCGAGACATTCCGCTGGTTTCAATAGTGTCTTTCCCTCTTTCGGAGATTGAGCACGGCGGGAGTGATTCCTCTTTCCACAACGTCCCATTCCGAGAGGATCCTTTGATCGAAGGAAAGCTTTCATCTTATTCTTCCGAGATGTTGTAATCCTTTCCATCGAAGTAGGGAGGTCTGGTATTGCTTTGCCCTTCCATCAGCCCCGGTGCTAGCATACTAGCCATGGATCTTTTACTCGAAGTAAAACACTTCAAACAAAGTGAGAACACGGGCTCGATACCAATTGATATTGCTAGTATGAGTACCTAGAGGGGGTGAATAGGTATACAACGAATTTTCTTGAAGATTGCACAATACTTTAGACAGTTAAAGAATTTGCAATAATTAAATATCAATCGAGAGAGGCGAGTAAGGAAAGAGAGAATTGAACACTCGGTTTATAGTGGTTCGACTTGATTCAAGCCTACGTCCACTCTTACGCAGACCGACAGCCGATTGGCTGGATTCCACTATAATCAAAGAGCTGTTACGAGTGTTGATCTTCCTTGAATTCTAGGTGTAGATGATCTACCACACTCACTCAAGGTCTCGCCAAGTACAAACACTCTCTGTATACAATTTCGCTCGAACGGTCTCGACTAATAATCAAGGGTCTTCGGACTCGGAATTTTTCTACCAATCACACCCTTAAAACAACTAGAACGTCTTCCTTTTATACTCCTTCATGCCATCATAGCCGTTGGCACTTACCAAAGGAATTCCTCCAATCTACCCGTTGGACGGAATCAATCAAGAAGATCATCCGAGCTATTTAAGGAATCGATGATAGCCCATCAATCTGTTCGCCCATACAATCGGGATCTCGGTTTCCAAGAATAGAACATTCCAAGATTACTTCGTCAACCATCGGATCTTCAATCGATCTTAGATAAGAATTAAAAAATCCGAAATAATTATCCAACCAAAGAATCTTTTCCGGAGGATAGGATCGAATCCTCAACCATAGACCTCGGCTTTGGATTTCCTTTCGTCCTTTGGATTAGAAAGAGCGTCGGTGAGAACAGACTTAAGTCTTGAGTCTTGAATCTTAAGTCTTGAGTCTTAAGTCTTGAGTCTTGAGTCTTGAGTCTTGAGTCTTGGATCTTGAGTCTCGAGAATACAAAGTCTTCAGACTTTAAACTGTCGGTCTCCGAACATCCAGACTTAGACTGATAGAAACGTTTTGTCAGCTTCAAAATATTCTGGAAAGATTTCTCCAACAACGGTGTATTAGCTATGTTTAGAACAAACTATGTCGTAAGTTCCATATTGGGAATAATGCTTTTGAGGTCATCGTTCTTCTGGGGTGTCCCTTCCCTTTCCCTGAGGGCGTGTGACCCCGTCAACACTCAAAGTTTCCAAAACATTTGTACACAACAAACTGGGATTTTTCCTAGCAGAAAAAGGTATGGGCTCGGAACATAACAATGACTCCCAAGTCACGGCGTATTAGCTATGTTTAGAACAAACTATGTAGTAAGTTCCATATTGGGAATAATGCTTTTGAGGTCATCGTTCTTCTGGCGTGTCCCTTCCCTTTCCCTGAGGGTGTGTGACCCCGTCAACTCTCAAAGTTTCCAGAACGTTTGTACACAACAAACTGGGATTTTTCTTAGCAGAAAAAGGTCTAGGCTCGGAACATAACAGTGACTTCCAAGTCACGGCGTATTAGCTACGTTTAGAACAAACTATGTCGTAAGTTCCATATTGGGAATAATGCTTTTGAGGTCATCGTTCTTCTGGTGTGTCCCTTCCCTTTCCCTGAGGGCATGTGACCCCGTCAACTCTCAAAGTTTCCAAAACATTTATACACAACAAACTGAGATTTTTCCTGGCAGAAAAAGGTCTGGGCACGAAACATAACAATGACTCCCAAGTCACGGCGTATTAGCTACGTTTAGAACAAACTATGTCCTAAGTTCCATATTGGGAATAATGCTTTTGAGGTCATCGTTCTTCTGGGGTGTCCCTTCCCTTTCCCTGAGGGTGTGTGACCCCGTCAACTCTCAAAGTTTCCAGAACGTTTGTACACAACAAACTGGGATTTTTCTTAGTAGAAAAAGGTCTAGGCTCGGAACATAACAGTGACTTCCAAGTCACGGCGTATTAGCTACGTTTAGAACAAACTATGTCGTAAGTTCCATATTGGGAATAATGCTTTTGAGGTCATCGTTCTTCTAGAGTGTCCCTTCCCTTTCCCTGAGGGCATGTGACCCCATCAACACTCAAAGTTTCCAAAACATTTGTACACAACAAACCAGGATTTTTCCTAGCAGAAAAAGGTATGGGCTCGGAACATAACAATGACTCCCAAGTCACGGCGTATTAGCTATGTTTAGAACAAACTATGTAGTAAGTTCCTTATTGGGAATAATGCTTTTGAGGTCATCATTCTTCTGGCGTGTCCCTTCCCTTTCCCTGAGGGCATGTGACCCCGTCAACTCTCAAAGTTTTCAAAACATTTGTACACAACAAACTGGGATTTTTCCTAGCAGAAAAAGGTCTGGGCTCGAAACATAACAATGACTCCCAAGTCATGGCGTATTAGCTACGTTTAGAACAAACTATGTCGTAAGTTCCATATTGGGAATAATGCTTTTGAGGTCATTGTTCTTCTGGGGTGTCCCTTCCCTTTCCCTGAGGGCGTGTGACCCCGTCAACTCTCAAAGTTTCCAAAACGTTTGTACACAACAAACTGGGATTTTTCCTGGCAGAAAAAGGCCTGGGCTCGTTACATAACAATGACTCCCAAGTCACGGCGTATTAGCTACGTTTAGAACAAACTATGTCGTAAGTTCCATATTGGGAATAATGCTTTTGTGGTCATCGTTCTTCTGGGGTGTCCCTTCCCTTTCCTTGAGGGTGTGTGACCCCGTCAACTCTCAAAGTTTCTAGAACGTTTGTACACAACAAACTGAGATTTTTCTTGGCAGAAAAAGGTCTGGGCTCGGAACATAACAATGACTCCCAAGTCGTGGCGTATTAGCTATGTTTAGAACAAACTATGTAGTAAGTTCCATAATGGAAATAATGCTTTTGAGGTCATCGTTCTTCTGGCGTGTCCCTTCCCTTTCCCTGAGGGCATGTGACCCCATCAACTCTCAAAGTTTCCAAAACATTTGTACACAACAAACTGGGATTTTTCCTAGCAGAAAAAGGTCTGGGCTTGAAACATAACAATGACTCCCAAGTCATGGCATATTAGCTACGTTTAGAACAAACTATGTCGTAAGTTCCATATTGGGAATAATGCTTTTGAGGTCATCGTTCTTCTGGCGTGTCCCTTCCCTTTCCCTAAGGGTGTGTGAACCCGACAACTCTCAAAGTTTCTAGAACGTTTGTACACAACAAACTGGGATTTTTCCTGGCAAAAAAAGGCCTGGGCTAGGAACATAATAATGACTCCCAAGTCATGGCGTATTAGCTACGTTTAGATCAAACTATGTCGTAAGTTCCATATTAGGAATAATGCTTTTGAGGTCATCGTTCTTCTGGCGTGTCCCTTCCCTTTCCCTGAGGGTGTGTGATCCCGTCAACTCTCAAAGTTTCTAGAATTTTTTTACACAACAAACTGGGATTTTTCTTAGCAGAAAAAGGTCTAGGCTCGAAACATAACAATGACTCCCAAGTCACGGCGTATTAGCTACATTTAGAACAAACTATGTCATAAGTTCCATATTGGGAATAATGCTTTTGAGGTCATCATTCTTCTGGGGTGTCCCTTCCCTTTCCCTGAGGGCGTGTGACCCTGTCAACTGTCAAAGTTTCCAAAACGTTTGTACACAACAAACTGGGATTTTTCCTGCGGAAAAAGGTATGGGCTCGGAACATAACAATGACTCCCAAGTCACGGATTATTAGCTACGTTTAGAACAAACTATGTCGTAAGTTCCATATTGGGAATAATGCTTTTGAGGTCATCGTTCTTCTGGTGTGTCCCTTCCCTTTCCCTGAGGGCGTGTGGCCCCGTCAACTCTCAAAGTTTCTAGAACGTTTGTACACAACAAACTGGGATTTTTCCTGGCAGAAAAAGGTCTAGGCTTGGAACATAACAATGACTCCCAAGTCATGGCGTATTAGCTACATTTAGAACAAACTATGTCATAAGTTCCATATTGGGAATAATTACTAAAAAATTCAGAATTTATTATATGGCAGCCAATCTAATTATAAACAATTTCACTTTGCCAATTAGTGCTAGATTTTTAGAAATTTTTCCAATATATTCATTCTGAGCATGGATGATTTTTCTGAAATTTTCATTATTTCTTCTTTTTATTCTTATCTTTCTTATCTTTCGTCTTTCCTTCCTTTAAATTTCTAGCCATTAGGGTTAGCAAGGCCCCAACAATGGCCGGTGAGCCTCATGCAGCCACGGGCAAGGGTGTTGCAAGTATTGCTGGCCGAAAATCAAATGAAGGAAAAAAGATAAAAGAAACAAAAGAGCAAAAAAAAAAAAAAAAATCAAACAAATTGTCCATGTTAGTGTTGGCCTGCCACGTCCAACGTCCACATTGGTGACTTCCAACCAATTTTGATCGGAAGGATTATATTGATAAATCATAAAAAATTCATAACTAAATTGGTAAAAATGGGAGATTTAGAGTTAAATTGGCCATCGTAAAATAAGTTTAGAATTGAATTGGACATTTGTGTATGTATGAACACGTCAAATCTCAAAAGTTTCCAGAACGTTTGTAGTATGTACGCAACAAACTGGGATTATCTCTGGCTGATAGGTCTAGAAGCGGAATTGACAGAAAGACAATGGCTCCAAGTCAAGGGGGCATTAACTGCGTTTAGAGGGAGCTATCTCGTAGGGTCAAAATTGTGCAGCGTGATAGGAAAGCATCAGTTGCTACCGAGAGAATTTTCCATTCAGATTTATGGGTTGTTGGGCTTGCAAAGCTAGTCATGATAGGATAATGCATGTTAGTTTATGCGTAGTGTGATGGATACAAATAATTACCCAATGCAAAATTGGTATGCACGTTTGTGTTTGTTTTTATGGCTCCGCACATTTTTTTAAACGTGATTGGCTTGATCTCATATTTTTAAAACTATGGAATACTTGCTATTTACCAAAGTATGCATGGAATTGCTTCAAAGAGGATTTTGAGAAAATATTATATGGTCTATCCACCATAAAGACCAAGCTTGACTTTATTATTATTCATATGAGCCCTGTAGCAAGACCCGTAGAGTTGATATATTAGATGGTATGGATCCACGTCCACACAATATCTTCTAGAATGCATAATATGTCTGTCATGCCCCGACCCGCTTCGAGCATGCGGCACCCCTCGCTCATTGTCATTCATTTCTTTTAGGTCATCCGATTGCGATGTCCCAGGAGTCGTCACCGACCCAATCGTTTTATTTAATTAAATATGCAAGCGGAAGCATAAACAATTTACCAAATCAACAAATAGGGATAATTTCAAACACACTTATATTTACATATATGCATCCATAACGTCATTACAACATACCATCTATTTATATCCAAACTTGAACATCACTTGTTACACCATTTCATTTTCAATCAAAACACGCAGTCAGTCGCACTTCCAACTCCAATTCAAAGTTTTAACAACCAAAAAAACTGCAAAATAGTACATTTGTGACACATTGTCCATTGAATTAGATTAATACTACAAAATGGTATACATGTGACAAACGAAGAGTAAAACCCTAAATTAGTATTTTTGACAAACTGCCATTTGTCATACAACTCAGCAATTTGACTGTAAAATTTAATGGAAATTAAGGAATGGTGAATTTGTCATAAATTTACCAATTTAGAGTTTTTGGTGGTCAAAAGATTAGTTTGGAGTTAATTTTCCACAAGTATATTATTTCAGGATTTTCGTAGCGCTAACACATTTTAAAAAATTGCACACGTTGAAAACATTCATGATTTATGTTCCTTTTTCCACATTACATCAGATATTAGAAGCAAAGCCCATGTCAAGTCATTATTAACTAAAACTAACCCAATATTTTACTGGACCAACTCTTCCGCAAATGGATAGTTCTGTTTCAATTTTTGAGAATTGCAATATTCTATTAAAAACAGAAAAAAAAACTAATGAACTAATTGAAAAATTAAAGAATAAGGGTTTTAGAACTGATTTGGCCACTTGGGTGTGTATCACCCCGTCAGATCTCAAAGTTTCCTGAATGTTTGTAGTATGTACGCAACAAACTGGGATTCTCTCTGGCTGATAGGTCTAGGAGCAGAATTGACGGAACGACAATGACTCCAAGTCAATGGGGGCATTAACTATGTTTAGAGGGAGCTACCTCGTAGGGTCAAAATTGTGCAGCGTGATAGGAACAAAAATGACTCCAAGTTGATGGGGGCATTAACAACGTTTAGAGGGAGCTATCTCAGAGGGTCAAAATTGTGCAGCGTGATAGGAAGGGCATCAGTTGCTACCAAGATAATTTTCCAAGTCCGATTCATGGGTTGTTGGGCTTGGAAAACTAGTTAGTGTGATTGGCTTGATGCCGTATATTTAGAACTATGGAATACTTGCTATTTTACATATGCATCGAATTACTTCAAAGAGAGTTGTGAGAAAATATTACATGGTCTATACACAATAAAGACCAAGCTTGTCTTTATTATTATTCACATGGGCCTTAAAGTGAGACCCGCATATTTAATGTAGTCTATAGATCATACAATAACTTCTTGAAGACATAAAATGCTGGTATGAATATGTGTTCCATTAATTTATTGACACGCCCAGCTATGTCTTTTCCTTTAATTATGATCTTTTCTCTTTCATATCTTTCCCTTTCCTTTGAGGAAAAATTCATACTTTGCTCTTCATTCTTGTTGACTATAATTTGTACTTAATTCTTAGAAAAAAATAAACGTAATAAATTTAATATGAACTTTTTGGTTATACAAAATCTTTAGAAAACTTTCATCCATAACTTCTTTTTCTTCATTATTCACTCTATATGAAAAAAGAGATTATTTTCTTAAAAAATATTCTGATTGAATTTTCTAAACCCTAACTTTTAATAATTTATTTTATTCTCATAGTGCGCGACAAAAAAAGATTTATGATTTTCTTTCCTAACAACAATATGTTGGGATCAACAAAAAGCCATTTTCAAAAGCATTAATATAACGAAAAACCTCAAACTTGTACACTTCTGACTAACTTTTCTCAAACTAATTTTTTAAACACCAAGATTCTTAAATTGGTATATTTATGACAAATTTATCATAAATTAATTTTTTGACAACCAAAAATTTCAAATAGGTATATTTGTGATAAATTTACCATTTGTTAATTTCCATTGAATTGACTTAATACCATGCAAAACCATAGTACACTTGTGATAAACGGAAGATAAAACCCTGATATAATTGTCAATTATCATATATCATCCAACTCAGTAATATGATAATAAAGTTCAAACAAAACTAATGAAGGGTAAATTTATCATGAGTTTACTAATTTAGGGATTTTTGGTGGTCAAAAGATTAATTTGAAGTAAATTTATCATAAGTATATCACTTCGGGGATTTTTGTGATATTAACCCATTTTTAAAACTTGCACAATTCGAGAACATTCATGGTTTATTTTCCCTTTTTCCACATTACATCAAATATTAGAAGTAAAGCCCAAGTAAACTTATTATCAACTAAACCTGACCTAATATTTATATAAATAAATCCTTCCACAAATTTATAGTTTTTTTTTTTTTTTTTTTTGATTTTTCATCTTTTAGGAATTTCTAAATGAGTATTGTAATATTATAGTAAAAATAGAAAAAATCTCGTAAACTAATTGAAAAATTAAAAATGACCTAAGCTTAAGTGTTTTAGAAACTAAATTGGCTGCTTGGATAGACTTTGTCAAATCTCAAAATTTCTGAACATTTGTAGTATGTAAGCAACAAACTAGGATTCTCTCAAACTAACAGGTCTCGGCTTGGCATTCACGAAACAATCACGACTAAGGGTGAGCATATGGTTCGGGTTGGGCCAATCCACCCTCTAACCCTAGAACCAACCTGTACAGTGCCAATCCTTAATTTTTGGAACCGAGGACCGACCCTATTAAGCTTGGGACCGAGGATCGGACCGACCCAATGGGTTTGGTCCGATTCCAGGGTTAACCCGGGACCAATTGATAATTTTTTATTTCATTTTTTGTACTCTTTAAAAAAGCGATTGAGAATTGAATTGACCTAATAGGTTCGGTCCGGTTTCAAGGTCAACCTAGGACTAACCAATAATTTTTTATTTCATTTTTTGTACTCCTTGAAAGGGCAACCGAGTACCGTACTGATCCAATGGGTTCGATGATGAGTAAGGTCAGCTAAGGAAGGCAAGTAATAAGAGTCAAGTGGGGTGAGCGTCGAATATAATGAGCATCGAATGTCGAGCGGAGAGCAACAAGCCAAGCGAGCATTGAGCGACAAGCAGCACAAGTGACCCAAAGCAAGCAAGGTGAGTGTCAAGTGGCGAGCGGAGAAGTTGTTTTTTTATTTTTTTTTATTTTAGCAAATTGAAGACTAAGAGGACAAATAAGACAGAAGAGAATGAATACTAGAGGAGGATGCCACAAGGTGCCTTTTTGGACGCCATGAGGACTCCTCAGCCTTCATCTTTGTTCTTTTTTCGGTAAAATCTATTCAATACTTACCTTTACCCACAAAAAAAAAAAAAAAAAAAACCATTCTCTAGTGTTTGTCCGGAGTGAAAACAAGTTGAACATTTTGGTTTTATGGTATTTGATAATAAGTGAATCCAAAAAAGTAGCCCGTATCACTAAAAACGATTATAATAACTAAAGAATTGAAATCAACATCTACTTTGTTTATTTTGTAATTAATCAAAATAGCAAGACTTACAAACAGATTACAAAATTTTATCGAGAAAAGCAATATATATATATATGATCGTGGCTTTTACGAACGCGGAAGAACATAAGCATTAAGGAAATATATCAAGGAGATTTAAGGAGTGAATATATGAGACTCATTGAAAAAAGAAAAAATTGATGAGACAGAGCTGAGAAGGTAGAAAATAACAACCAAGGAAAATAGGTTTCTTTCTTGCCAAATGGAGGAGTCATTTTTCCCTATCTAAACTTATTGTTTTCAATTATGAAAAACGTTTGAATGGCGCTATTTCCACCCCATAAATGACTGTGCCCACCCTCCGTTTACACTAAAAATACAAAACTACCTTAATCTTTTAATTGCATTTTTTTGTATTTTTTAATTATTCTTTTTCTGTTTATGATAATTACCATAATTAAGCATTTCACATGTTTTGTTTTTAGCGTACTAAAGAAAAATGCAATCTCGGATATCTTAATCTGTGTAAAATCATCTTGCAGTAGTAAGGAAAAAGACATTATTTGATATAGCATAAAACTAAAAAGTCTTTCTTTCATCATTTATCTTATAACAATTTATATATTTTTTATCCCTCTTATCTTGAAAACTCACTTTTTTGGTGAACTTTTTATTAATTTCATTAGTTTACAATATATATCAAGCTTTTTTATTTAGCATATCAAAAAAATTATCTTTTTTTCTTATTATACTCGTGAGATACTTTTATACAGAGCATGTAGAACATGAAATGAATATGTAGGAATACACTAAAAAAAGTTTGCAGATGAGGTGTCTTGATTTTTTTTTATTATAAATAGTTCATAAATGATATTAGTTTTTGTCAATTCAAACTAATGATATTCCACTAACATTTCCAAATTTAAAAAAAAAAAAATCTTACTTTATGTAATGTTTTGATTTAATTAAATTTCATCCACTTAACAATTTATTCATAAATATGATTTACAATGTGGAAAAGAACTAGATTTTTGGAAATTTCTCTTTTCAACAAAAAAAAAAAAAAATTTATGAAGTAATTCTAATAATAAAAAAGCATTGTGTCTTTAATATACATAGAAAATCTATAATAAACAAAAACTGAGCATATGAAATTCTTAATTACAGTAAGTAGATCTTATATAGATATAGAAAAACTAAATAAAAAAGTAAATAGTTTGAGACCACAAGTCTCAATTTTGATGGAAAGATAGAGGGCAATTTATCTTTTTAATGGAAATTGGGTGGATTTAGTCATATAAGGAGTCAAGATAGTACTGTCCAAACGTTTTTTGTCGATTAATTAAATTCCTGCCGTCAACAACGGAAAGTTCAAAAACAATTTCCCAATTGTATGACGCATTAAGATGGGCACGTTTTACAGTTTGCATCAAGTCCTGTGCCTATTTACCCATCGGAGCTGAACGCTATCTATTATCCAATGATTGCTCGTGCAATCGGGTAAACCATAAACTAGAAATTGAATTCAAAAATCTTAATCCAAAAAATTAAATAAATAAATAAAACCGGAATGCCGCAACGAGAAGCGTTGCCTCGAGAACACATGCATTGAGGGTACATTTGGACGAGGAGGACGGAGAGCTAATCGAAAGTCAACTTCTGGACAAAAGAGACGAGGAGAAAAATCCGAAATCCGAAATCCGAGAATGTGAAATCCGAGAATATAACAGGGAGTTGGAGAAAGGACGAGAAGGACGATGGACCAGAAGAAACGCGCGTTGGTCAAATATTGAGATTCTGTGTTTGCTTATTACAAGAAGAGCATGGTAGAAGGATCATTCAATGTCGTCTGGCCTTTCAGAGAGACAGAGAGAGCGCAACGGGTGAACGAAGTCCCGAGACCGGGATCAATATGGGGGGGGGGGGCGGGGGTGGTGGAGTCGCAGAGCATTGGCGACCGTTGACGGTCGTTAGGAGTTAGTTGATGGGTTTTGCTTTTCTTTTTTTCTCACGATGGGTTTTCCTTTTTTGGAGGGTTTTCGACGTTTGGAGGGAGCACGTGAGCGAGAGGGACATTTGCCCAAGTGAAGGTCTTTGCCCTTTTGATTGAATTGGACTTAGGGATGGTCTCAAAAGAGAGTGAGGCAGAATGACACAAAATGATATTGTGCAGAGGTGACCAATTGACGGCTCGCTTCGGATCAAGTCCGATATATTCAACTTATGTAATTTCCTTCAATGCATTTCAATTTCAATTTATTCCGTTTACGTAATCTCAATCCCTATTCACTTTATTTCTTGTCTCACTTAGATTCTCATAGAGTGCTCGCTTCCATCCAAGCCTCAATCACGCACTTTGTGCTCAATGTGGAACCACAGAGAGATCTCGCTTGCTCTCCAATCTTGTTAAGTTTGGATCACCTCATGTGCCTTTCGGTTTCACCGGTCTCCTTAGCTAGAGCCACAGCTTTCTAAATTTGTTAAAGTTATCCTCTCTTTTCTCTTCGGTCATCCTTAAAACTCTCCCTTGTCTTTCTTTCTACCTGATATAATTCTTTAAAATTAAAGATATTCCGATCAATCTTGGTGGTATGCGTTGCACTTGCCACATATGAAATTTGTGCATCAAAATTCAGATATCTTAAAAAATTTCTATGATATGAGTCAAAAAATGAAAATAAATTTAGTGGTTAATAGACAGTTCTAAATTTAGTGGTTAATAGACAGTTCTTATTCTAAGGTCAGAAGCGTCGTATGTGTGGGATAGCATACATATCACAAATTCTATTTTTGTTTTCCCTAGCTTATTGCTAAAGCCATGCTTTTCAAGTAACTAACAAAAGGTCAGTTATAGTTTTTTTTTTTTTTTTTTGGTCGAAAAGGTCGGTTATAGTTGAATAGAGGAAAATTGTCTAAAAAGTCATAAACATATTATAGGGCAGTCCATTCATTCATATTTTTTCAATTGTGTTAATTTAATTCTATATATCTTGATAATTCAGTTTTAAATATTTCAATTATGTCAATTTAGTCCTAAATATTTTAAGAATTTGCTAATTTTGTCCTAGACCTTTTAACAAATTACCAAGTAATACTTTTGATTAATTTTCACTTAAGATTACTGGCGTACCGGTCTAATCAATGACAATCATCCTACATGGCGAAACTAACACTACCGTGGATAAATCTCTAATTTTTTAAAAAAATTTCCAATACTAACATGGAAAATTTTTTAAATTTCTTATTTTTACGAAATTTTCTATAATATAATCATTAACTTATTATTTTTTCTTTTCTTTTTTTTCTTTCCTTTTTTTTCTTCTTGTTTTATTCACAAGGCTAGTCAACTGTCCTATGTTATGCAGTCGGTATTAACATGAGCAATTTTTCAATTTTCTATTTTTCGTATAAATTATTTTATTATTTTTTTCCTTCTTCAATTTTTCCTTTTTGTTTTATTCACAAGACTAGCTAACTATCTTATATGGTATGGTTGGCACTAATATAAATAACATTTTTTATTAAAAAAAATTCACAAATTTTTTTTATGTTTTTATTTTTATTCTTTTTTATTCACAAGGCTGATAATTGTCACATATGGCACCACTAGTACTGACACAGATAATAATAAGTTTTTCTAATTTTTTTCTTAATTTTTTTCAATTTTTTATTATTTTCTTTCTTTTTTTATTATTCACCAATCTCCGTGTGAGGGCCGCCACCCTTGGGGGAAAGCTTCATGGCCCCTGCCCAAGTCCTCGCCAGCCATAGCAAGGGCAAGCGAAGGCCAAGACTAGTCACGAAAGTGTAAATAAATCATAAAATTGCAAAAAATGCTATCAAGTCCTAGAACTAGTCAAATTTGTTAAATTGAGTCCTTCTATTAACTCTACTTAATTTGGTTAACAAAAAATGCCAATGAGGTTTTTCTTTTAATATTTTTTTCTCTCTCACGTGCTGATGACACAACTAAATCATGAAGTATAAGACAAAAACAACATCGTTTTGATCTAGACTTGATTTTTAATTCTAATTTTATTTAAATTAAATTTAAAAATAAACGAAATTATTTATTTTATTTTATTTTTAAAAAAAGGAGGAGGAAGAGATTTCAAGCAACACGGATTGCAAGCCCTCACCACTACTGCAAGCCCACTATCACTGTCGCCGATGGCACTAGAGGACCTATAGGCCCTTACCTAGACTTGGGCAAGAGTTGCCATCGGTGAGGGTTGTTTGCCACCAGCAGCCCTTGGCTAGGGTTGGGCGAGGGCCTAGCCGTCCCCCACCCTCATCGTGTTACGAAATCTCACGTCGATTCCAGAAAAATAACGCTCGCAAATAATTCACCAGACAGAATATAGTAATAAAAGAGCAGAATCAGATGAACACGCCAGAAAATTTGTTATCGAAGTTCACCCAAAGCTGGGCTACGTCTCCGTGCAGAGGCACTCTGCGAATCCACTAAACTTCAGAAAAAGTTGGAATACAACGACGATCTTCTCTCAAGATCGGGGCACAAAGAGATTGAGAACCCTCATCAAGAAAAAAACTCATTTTTTTCTTCTCTCTTTTTCTTGCTTCTCTATTTCCTTTTTCAGCGTCTTGACAGCTAGGGTTTTTTTCATCGCTAATATATAGGTACCACTTTTAACCTAAAAGGAAATCTAATAGAAAAGACAAAAAAGCCCTTAAAAACAAATATTTGGCTTTATCTATAACAATCTCCCACTTGAAGACAAATATACCCAAGCACCAAACAACTTTGCATCCATCTTTTTCAAAAAATAGTAGTTGAAAAACTTGTGCCTCTGCGTTACTCCTCATCAATCAACATGGAGTAATACCAATGGTAGTAGTACAGAAAATATGCTTCTCTCTGTCTACTACCTTGGTCATCATGTCAGCTGGATTCTTCGAGCCATCAATCTTTTGTAGCTTTAATTCATTATCTTTCAATGCTGACCTGATAAAGTGATAACGCTTCTTGATATGTCTAGTTCTTGAGTGATAAGCTGCATTCTTTGCTAAGTGCACTGCACTTTGACTATCACTCCACAGTGTACTGACTGGCTGTTTTCGATGTAACTCCTCCATATAATCTTGTAACCACATGATTTCCTTGGAGGCTTCTGTAATCGCTACATATTCTGCCTCTGTTGTCGATAAAGCAACTACTTTTTGTAGTTGAGATACCCAACTCACTGCTATACCTGCAATTGTAAAGACATATCCAGTGGTACTCTTACCACTATATTGATCACCCGAATGATCTGCATCTACATAACCCTGCAACTCTAGAGATGTACCACCATAACAAAGTGAGTAATTGGAAGTACCTGCTAGATATCTCAATATCCATTTAACTGCATTCCAATGCTCTCTACTTGGGTTCTGCATATATCGACTCACAACTCCCACTGCTTGTGCAATGTCTGGTCTCGTGCTCACCATGGCATACATCAAACTCCCCACTACTGATGCATATGGAACTACTGCCATCTCATCTTTCAAAGCCTGAGTGCTTGGACACATATCCTTGGAAAGTTTGAAGTGATTTGCTAGAGGAGTTGCAACCGGTTTTGCCTTGTCCATGTTAAATCTCTTTAACACCTTATTTACATAGTCTTCCTGCGACAACCATAATTTCTTATTTTTCCTGTCCCTGATAATTTTCATGCCTAAAATATTCTTGGCCTCTCCCAAGTCTTTCATAGCAAACTGTGATGATAACATCTTTTTCACTTCTACGATTCTCTTCATATTGGAACTAGCCACCAGCATGTCATCCACATATAAAGATAGATACACAATGTCACCATCATCATATTTGCGAAAATAAACACAGTAATCAGACTCACAGTGTGTAAATCCTTTTTCTTGCATGAAACCATCAAATTTTAAGTACCATTGTCGCGGAGCTTGTTTCAAGCCATACAAGCTTTTCTTCAAGCGACATACCATGTGCTCCTTACCTTTGACTTCAAAACCCTTAGGTTGTGCCATGTATAATTCTTCATCTAAGTCACCATGTAAAAACGCTGTTTTTACGTCTAACTGCTCAAGATGAAGATCCTCCACTGCAACTTTACTTAGCAGAACTCTAATTGATGTCATTTTCACTACAGGTGAAAATATCTCGGATTAGTCGATCCCTTCTTTTTTAGAAAAGCCCTTGACTACAAGTCTCGCCTTGTATCTAATACTACCATTTGCCTCATTCTTAACCCTGTACACCCATTTGTTTAATAAAGCTTTTTTACCTGTGGGCAACTTGGTCAACTCCCAAGTTTTGTTCTGAAGTAACGAGCTCATCTCGTCTTTCATAGCACACTCCCACTGCAAGTGAGACGTGTCCACCTTTGCCTCATTGTAAGTCTCCGGTTCCCCTGAATCTGTATATAAGACATGGCTCAAAACAGTATTAGCTGATGGATCAAAAATTACTTTTGGCTTTCTCACATGTGTAGACCTTCTCAAGACAGGTACTTCAGGGTTGTTAGTTTGCTCCGAGTCACGGCGTTCCTCTTGAACTACCTTCTCACTGATAATAGGCTTATCTTGAACCTCTCTTTCAAGTGTACTTTGATCTACTGGAAACATCTTCACGGGCATTGTGTCTAATTCAACATATTCTGGTTGTACTACCTTCTCATGCTCTGTCTGACGATACTTGTACACCTTTTCTTCATGGAATACCACATTCCGACTACGGATGACTTTGTTATTCTCATAATCCCAAATCCTATAGTCATACTCGTCGCCACCATATTCGATAAAGACGCACTTACGGGACTTAGCATCAAACTTTTTCCTATCCTCCCTGTCAATCAAAGCATATGTAATACAACTAAACACCTTTAGATGTGAATAATTAATCTTCTTACCTGACCACCGCTCTTGTGGTATTTCTCCATCCAACGCACTAGATGGACTTCTGTTGATAAGATAAACAGCTATATCAACTATGGCAGCCTATAAGTGTAGCGGGAGACCCGCATGTAGTCTCATGCATCTCGCACGTTCTAGAATAGTCATATTCATCCTTTCAGCTACACCGTTCTCTTGAGGAGTTTTAGGAACAGTCTTTAATCCATGTATGCCTTCTCGACTCAGATAATTTGCAAATTCTTTACTTGTGTATTCACCACCATTATCAGATTTCAAAGCTTTAATCTAATAACCTGATTCTTTTTCTACCATGGTCTTCCATATTTTGAACATCCCGAATACTTCTGATTTTTCTTTAAGAGCATAGACTCAAGTCTTTCTTGTTGCATCATCAATGAATGTGACAAAATATCTCTTACCACCATAAGAGAGTTCCTGAGCAAATCCCCATACATCAGTATGAACCAACTCTAGCTTCTGGCCTTTATATTGTCACCCATTCAATTGAAAACTAACAGCCTTCTGTTTTCCATAAATGCAACTCTCACAAAAATCTAACTCAACTTTTTGTATACCCGGAAGTAATTTCCTCGAGTGTAACTGCTTTACACCTTTTTCACCAAGATGTCCCAAACGATAATGCCAAAGAGTAGATAAATTACCTGTAGCCATTGTAGTTGCAACCATATCACTGATATTGTCTCCTTAGAGAAGGTAAAGTGTACCTGTACGCTTTCCCTTTGCTACTACTCTTACCCCTGAGGTTATCTTCCACTCTCCGCAACCAAAGGTTATTACCAAACCTTCTTGGTCAAGTTTACTAGTTGAAATCAGATTTTTTTTTTAATTCCGGAATATGTCTAGTTTCACGCAAAACTAGACGTCCTTCACCTGACATGTTCACAGTCACGGTTCATTTCCCAACAATTAGACACATGTGGCCGTTTCCCACAACCACTTGTCCAAAATCTCCACTAGCATAATCATCAAATATGTCTCTTTGCGAGGTGTAATGAAAAGAAGCGCCAGAATCAATAAACCATTTATCTGTTGTCAAGTCAAACCCTGCAGACAAACACAAGTTATCTAGCAAAGATTTATCGCTAACTACATTAGCACCTTGATTCTCATCTTGCTGCTTCTTTTTGTAGGCTTCACACTGAAACCTCCGGTGTCCGGTTTTGTGATAAAACCAACACTCATCTTTTGCAACTTGTCTCTTACCCCTTGATTTTGATCTGCCACGACCGCTGAAATTTCCTCTACTCTTACTTCTTCCACGGTTCTCCACTGCAAGTGCTGTTGAAGATGTAGATGCAGAAAAATTATCTCCACCTGAGACTTTCCTTCGCATCTCTTCATCCATGATACTACTCACAGCATCATCAAGAGTTAAATCATCCTTCATGGTGCTCGAAATTCCCTGCACTGCGGTATTGTAGCTTTCTAGAAGAGAACATAAAAATAATAAAGCTTGAAGCTTCATATCTAAATTTATGCCTGCGGATTCCAATTGACCCGTGACCTACGTGAAACTATTAATATGCTCTGCCACATAACCTCTATCAGATAACTTCATATTAACCAGTTTCTTCAACAAAAATACCTGATTTGATGTGGATGGCTTCTCAAAAATATTCGTTAGAATATCCATGGCTTCTTTTGCAGTTTTTGCTTTCGCGATGTGATACCCTGTCTTTTTCGTCAACCCTAGACGAATCACACCTAACGCCTTTCGATCAAGAATTTTCCATCCGGCTTCTGCTGTCGGATCCACTTCCGCCATCTCGGGTTTCCAACCCTCAAGCGGTGCATAGAGATCTTTCTGATAAAGATAATCCTCTATTTGTAGTTTCCACCATCCGAAATCCTCTCCATTGAACTTATCGATTATGATTTTATCTTCTGCCATCCTATTTGCTTTCAATCGAACGTCACCAAAAACCCTCGATGTTCTCGATTAGCCAACCCAGGCTCTGATACCAGTTGTTACGAAATCTCACGTCAATTCCAGAAAAATAACGCTCACAAATAATTCACCAGACATAATATAGTAATAAAAGAGCAGAATCAGATGAACACGCCAGAAAATTTGTTATCGAAGTTCACCCAAAGCTGGGCTACGTCTCCGCGCAGAGGCACTCTGCGAATCCACTAAACTTCAGAAAAAGTTGGAATACAACGACGATCTTCTCTCAAGATCGGGGCACAAAGAGATTAAGAACCCTCATCAAGAAAAAAACTCACTTTTTTCTTCTCTCTTTTTCTTGCTTCTCTATTTCCTTTTTCAGCGTCTTGACAGCTAGGGTTTTTTTCATCGCTAATATATAGGTACCACTTTTAACCTAAAAGGAAATCTAATAGAAAAGACAAAAAAAACCCCTAAAAACAAATATTTGGCTTTATCTATAACACATCAGCCCCTCCTGGCAATGGTGGGGTGGCGACAAGTAGCACTACAAGTCGGGGGAGGAGGCAATAGCAACAGCAAGAGCTTGCAGCCCTCCCGGCCTAAAATCTTCTTCTTTTTTAATTTAGTTCATTCATAAATTTAATTTAAATGAAAATAGCATTAAAAATCAAATTTAGACTACAATAACATAGTTTTAACCTTATACTTCATGATTTGGCCACGTAGGAGAAAGAAAAATATTTTAAAAAGCCACGTCAGCATTTTCTATTAGCCAAATTGGATAAAGTTAACAAAAGGACTCAATTGAACGAATTTCTCAAGTTTTAGGACTCGATTGCATTTTTTTGTAAAGTTTTAGAATTCAATTGCACTTTTATGACAAATTTTAAGACTTTCAATGAACATATTCCTTAAAATATTGCCCACATCAACACTAGTCACACAATGCAGCAGAGTTGATGCTAACTAGACTACCACGCAATTCGATAAAAAGTTTATAACTAGATTGATGAATCTTCAAAAGCTTACCATATTTAAATTGGTCAATATACAATATGTTTAGGATTTTTTGGACAACTTTTCCATTAAAAAAGCTAGTAACTCCATACTAAACTTCTCTCTTTTTAGCCTTTTCACCCACTTCTGTGAGTGCAGACACCATTGAAGCACGAGAGAAGATGCGAGTGTCGTGTGAAGTCAGTTGACCAACACAATTGAATAAACAAGAAATCAATCGACCCACTTTCTCGAAAAAAAAAAAGACTTAAACGAACAGTTGAAAATATTTATAGTTTTTATCTTATAGATCAGTAGAACTGTTGTGGGAAATGGGATGACCATATAAATAGGCCATGGCCGCGTCAGTGAAACGTATCGGAACTGCCGGAATGCGTCTTTCGGATCAAATGGTTTAGGCACTCATTCTGTTAGGCCTTTCACAAAAACAACTGCCGACCATAATCATGCTCCCTCGAGCACATGCACGGCTACCTGCAAAACCAGCAAGACGTTTGTTTTCACCCATGAGTTCATCAAACTTTCGGTGTTCAATGACTTCAACATGCTCAAACCTGGATCTTGGCTGTGTAGAAAGCATGCAGAGTTCAGGCGATACTCGGGATTGATATTCTCGGCTGTGTCTACTCACAGAAATTTGGCAGGAAAATAACATGCGAAGTGGGGTTGTAGCGCGTTGAAGTGCATTGGCGCTAATCCTTTTGTTTTTGATAACTGGAGACAAATAATTAAGGATGACGATTATAAAAGAGAAAATAGAGGCATATCCTCTGCATTTTCCTTCTGCAGTTAATAGCAAGACAGGGGTTGGATGACAAAGGCCAATCAAGCACAAAGAATGAACCAGAGCTTGGGGAGTGCATCATCTATGTTCCTCGATTTGAAGAGCAGAATCCTGTATTGAGGAAAGGGTAGCTTGGCGAAACCTTTCTGTTTCTTTTTACTGAACTGATCAAGTGATGCGACTGCAATGCTATCTTGAGCAGTATTTTAATTTCTCAGATATTTGATCCTGCGAATTGAATAGAGCTGTGAACCATTCCATGGAAAACCCATGGAATGGACATTCGATGACATCCAGAAACGAGAATCGGTTAGTCTGCCTAGGAACTTTCTTAGGTACATGCAAAACAATACAAACGAGGGAAGAAGAATGAGCAGCATCTAAGATGCATAATGTTTTAGAAACAAATACCAGAAACACTGACAATGAGGATTTCAGAAATTACACTTCAGTGGTAATATATCAGATGCCCCAAGGAAGAATTTTCCCATCAAGTGGAAGTGGTCAATTAAAATGTGGCAAAAGTAGGTATTATTGAAAGGAAGTCTAGACAATGGGAAGTCACCACGGTTTTTACACATTGCAAGCTCTTCAATAAAGAACAGAAGATAGAGGCTTCAGTTGATGTTTAAAAGAATCCCGAGATCAAGATCGGCCTGTCAATATATTTTAATTGGATACAGCGGCCTAGAAGGCCGTGTTATTCCTCAATCAAAAACTGAAAGTCAAGCATTCAGTGTCAGAAATGACTTCACTATCCCCATCATCTCTCCTCCTGGAAAACGCCCGAGACATCCCCTAGCTGCCGCAATCTCATCAAACTCGTAGACAGAGTCACCATTAAAGGCTCGTATTTGATTGGTCCCTCCCTCTTTTTGCATAACCACATCTTCTTCCGAGTCTTCTCCACCCTTAACGGTAGGAAGGGGAAAGGGATCAAGAGAAGTTTCGGCAAGAACTGAGTCACCACCTACAGCACCGACAAGGTCCTTCAACCAACATATCGCAAATGGAACAGTTTCAAAGCTGTGATCTCCATATTCGACTGGTGTAGAGTGATCCCCAGTCACGCAAAGAGCGTACTGAAATTTCCCAGTTGATTCCGCTTGCCAAAGTAGTTTGGCTAGTTGCCCAATAGCTCGGTCCACAGATTCCAATCCCTTTACTTTGAAAACGCTTGCCTTGTCATGGCCAGCATCATCTATAGCCTGCACTGAGACAATGGAATATCACTAACCCACAATAGTCATATTCTTCAAAGACAAGGCCTCTTAAATTATCTTGAAACCCATGCTCAGGCAATCAAGTAAACATCCACTATTGGATTTACCAAATAAAGATGATAAAGATATTAAAGAACCAATGGTCTAGAGAGTAAGCATTTCTGGTTCTTCTATTATAAACTCAACTTAATGCAAATTAATTCAATGCACATACAAAACAAAGAGGAAAAAAAGAAGCTGTAAGGTTCTTTTTATCGTCTAGGATGGAACCCAAAACTGTGCTGACCTTAATATGGAGGAAACCAAAATCATAGCCACTCAGTCGACCTGGTTTGTCCATGTCCTCCCCTGGTACAAAAACTTTTGGACAAGCATGCATAGGAGCTGAGAGTGCACTAGCTATTGCAGATACTTTGGATGTCAAAAGCGTCCGATAATCTCCAGTTGCTCCCGGAGCTTGTAGGATATCAATATCAAGTGATAGGCCTAGACCAGCTATGATTTTTGTGGGAGCTACCATGCATGGCCACAAACCATGTTTCTTAACAAATGGAAGAACCTGCCACATAACACTCAAATGCTCGTAATGCTGAATAGGGCCACTTACTGGGGATATTTCAACTCATGCATTCAAAACTGAACTGCAAATGCACATAAAACAGTATTTTTGCAGGACCCTCGTACTCAGATCAAAAAGTGCAACTTCTCATTTAGAAAACAACCGCAGAGAAGAAGCAGCGAAGTCAAGAGTTCGGACAGATCACCATCATAGTTTAATTTTAACCATAATTACATTCCAGAATCTCTTATCCTAAAGCCATTTCGAACCTCATACTTTTCATTCCTATGTGGAAAAGTTTATATGCCAAGATTCAAATCTGGATGACGAATTAAATGGCTACTTGGAATATTAAGCAATTGGAGCTTTAATTATGACAAACAAGTTTCGTTACTATGCAACGTTAGATTTTAATAACAATGAGCATAAATATAAATTCTTGGATTGCGGTTTCAATTAGAAAGTCTAAATAATCTCACACATGAAGGCAGCTACACTTACACCCAGGGCCAAAAGAAGGCATAGAAAGTAAAAGATTACTTCTACATTGCAGCAAGAAAAACTCACTGTAACTGAAAAGAGAAACATGCAGCCTTGTCCCTACAGTTTAAACTGACCTCAATTCTTATCCCACAACCTCTAAGCAGGACAACATTTGCAATGTTTTTCCCTTCTGCCGCTCTTTTTGCATTCAATGGATGAGAAACTAGAATTCGAGAAATTTCCTTGGATAACTCATTAACAACAGCAGCAGTATGCCTTGCTTCTTCAGTATCATCTAAAGGCTCAACTTGCAAAAGTAAGCGATTGTCCTTCAATGGATCAGTCCCAGATATATTTCCGCTTAACTTTGGACCCTTTACAACCACCCCACACCTGTGTTCAGTTGCATACCTGTCAAAAAATCCATAATTACTTCCCAGATTTTCACTAAAGAAAAAAGAAAAAAGACTGGAAACTGAAACTTAATCAACAGCTGCATAGAACCACCAAGTCACTTGGATAGAGACACCTTCACCAATCTGTGATAAGTTTCGGTATTTTATGGCAAATACCATTTGCATTATCTACATAAAGCAAGTTGACAATTTGAAAAGTATAAGAGAGATCCCATTAGCAGCTTCATGCAGTTCATAGACGAAGTTTGAATATCCAAGGCAGGTTCTTCACAGAAGATTCTGTGATGTAGATATGGCTAGGAAATTTCAAAAGAGAGAAATACTGGTGAACTCACTTGACTCTGACTTCATACTCAGGAAAAGATGGGAGCTTCATCCCATCCAGTGCAGCACAAAGAATGGGCCCTTCTTCTTCAAAATGTCTGTCAGCCCTCCTACTGATGACTATTCCAGTTTTCTCATCCAAGGTTGCAAAATTCGACTGAGGATCAGAAAATGGTGCGACCTTGCTATTAGGTGTACTGGCCAAGAGATACCGTTAATGACCATGACCAAACAAACTCCTCCATTCTATCCAACGGAACAATAAAATGGTAATATGTACAAGAAAGTTCATACCAACACTCAGATTAGACTGTAAATGGAGAAAAGCCTCCCTTCACAACTCACAAACTTCAATAGTATTCATTCAACAGAGAACAAGTTATCCTATATTCATGCATGCACGTGTAACATGCAAGAGAACGAAGGACAGAATTGTGACTCATCAGACACCTATCCCAATAATAATTAAACAAAAACCTGACTTAATGATCCTGGACATCCTTATCAAATATCACAAACACTGCAGCATAGCTTAAATATTTCCTTTCCTTTATGCTAAAATGACAGACGTAATTTTGTAATGGTAGGATGTACAAGATCTTGCAACAATAGCTAATGAGCCAGCTCTTCCATACTACTCAACCAAGGATTAAAAGATGAAGGAACCAAACGATCCAACCCTAGGATTGAACTTCTTGAAATTGGAACTTGTAGTTGTACACCTAAATGACAAGAAACCGGAAAAAAAAGTGTACCCAAGAACCGAATTGCAACAAAAACGTATATCCTCACCGACCTCCTTAGGTTTTGATTAACACAATACTGCCACAATTAGAAAGAAATAGTAGAAATTACAAAACCCATGATACTGAGGGAAGGAAAATTTAAACCAGATACACACCTTAAATGCAATATCACCCGGTGACATTGCTAATCCCGCACCCATGGACTCGAATGCACCACGGCCTCGGTAATACACTCTCGGGTCATAACCCAACAAGGAAAGATGAGCGGTATCACTTCCACAACCCAATCCTACTTCAACAGGATCCATGAGCCCATTCACACCAGCGGATGCAATAGCATCCAAATAAGGCACTTTAGCTGCTTGGAGAGGAGTCTTGTACCCAAACCTTGGCAAAGACACATCGCCCACACCATCAATCAGCACGAATGCCACTCTTCTCTTGGGATGCTCGATGCTTGCCATGTCTTATGTGCTTAATGATTACGACAATGGCTCTATCAACAGCACAAATAAAAAACTGCACCTGTTAGACAGCAATTTAAAGGTGGCATTGCTTAGACACATTATTGCATTTTGGCATGCAATAGCAAAGTGGTCTACAGCAGGTGACGCTAGGTAATACATGCCTCAGGCAAACAAAAATCACAACTAATTATGTTTGGATCATGGCCATGGAATCATGAAGCGTAATACCATTCCACGTGATCAAATTACTTGGAGATGGGGTTCCTTTTCTGTTGTTTGGTTTCAACTTTAGAAATGAAGATAAATGATCCATCTGAATTACAAAATGGAGTTAAAACGTATACAAAATAATTTGTGAATGGTTTATCAAATCCAGGTATACAAAATGGTAAACCGAAAAAAATAAAAAATGACAAATTCAGAATGAGTTCCACGTTGTCATCCTCCAATAGAAACATATTAACAGTCCACACAATCATTTTCACAAACATTTCATCAGCAACACTGCAATATATCATTGTATAATAACAAAGAGTAAGTCAAGAATCTACGGCATGACGAAGCCATCCAAATCAAGCTATGACAGCAAAGTTACTTCAAGCCATTGTGATACTCATTTTCATCTTCACTTTGTCCTGAGACAAAGATCCAATCATGATAATGAATGGAGTAACAAAACCAATGAACCAAGCTCACCGCTTCACGAGTGGGTATAATTCGCAAGCTATTTTTTTCTCCCCCGAATCACCATATCAGCTCTACCCGAATAGTCAAATTTTGCATTTTTAAGGGAATCCAATTCTCGGGTGATTTTAGTCCATGTTGATGAATCCGACAAAACATGAGTTGGAATGGGATTCCATTACCCACATTCCAAAGGTCTCAGCGTCATCGGCATACCAAAATTGGGTTTCAGAAAGCGGCGGCATGACACAACGGTGGACTTCAAGATCGGCCAATTCGAAAATTCTCTGCTTGCTTATTGCAGATTGGCACGGTAAAGCACACAAAGGTGATCACCAGCAACAACCGGAAAGGAGAAAGAAAGAACACGGAGATGGACATGAACAATGGACAGTTACTCGATCCTACAACAACGCTCTGCAATAAACAACACCATCGTTTGCAACGAAGCAGAAAAATGGAAGTAAACCATCAACATCGCCCGTTCGCGGGTCACAAGCATGCAGCAAATGTACAAAGTAACGAATCCCAAAAGAAGAAATTTCAACCCAGAGAGAGAGAAGGCGAGAGACCCACCAGTCGCAGACAAAACAGAGAGACCCTTGTGAGGAGCTGGCCAGGCTGCTCCCACCCTATAAAGAGCTCGATCAAATCTGTAAACTTGTCCACAGAGGGACTGGCCTCCGTCCCAAGCGTGGCGTCATCCTAACGAGTCCAGAGTACGCTTCCAGAAATCAATGGCGGAAGAGAGATTCTTCTTTTTCTCGTTCGAGGGAGAATTATTCCCGAGGTAATGTGTTTCTGAGAATCTGCTCCGGCGAGATGCTCTGCTCCGGTCGATGACGGGCCTCCTCAATCTTCTCGGGTGATGGAGAAGGATGGGCCCGGCCCATGCCCGGCTTGGGGCCCACCAATTGATGACCTTTTCACCCTTCTGTTTTGTCTAGCTAGCAATTGCTATGGTATGTCGATTGTATTGTTATAAGAGTAATTATATCATTACGAGAAATTCGTCACATAAGAACAAATGGAAACAGTTGAATATGAGTTTCTACAACACTTTTATCACGCTAGCAATAGCTATCCTGTCATAGTAATCATGTCGGTTGTATTGATACAAGAGTTTGTCATTATAAAGATTTTGTCGTATAAAAATGAATGGAAACACATCGATTTGAGTTTCTATTATGCTAGCAATTGTTATGATGTTGATTGTGTCGTCATAAAAGTTTGTCATTTCAAAGATTTTTTTTTTCTTTTAAGAATGAATGGAAACATGTTAATTTGTGTTGGGATAAAGATTTCTAAAAGATTTTGATGATAACAAAACTAAATTGCCTATCTAAGGAGTATGATTAAGTGTCGTAGAAACTCTCTGATGATGATAACAAATATAAATTTATATATGTGCTTTTCTGTCAATTACTGCAAATAAATCTATCAAAGTAATGCATATTCGCAAAATAATGTTCAAGAGCAATACTAAAGGAAAATTAGACAGTGGCAACAGCTCCAAAATATTCAATCAATAACTCTTATTCAAGAAGCAGTTTTTTTCTCCTTTAACTTTATAACATATTTCGTTGCTTTTTCGTAAATTATAGACATAAATTTCTATTGAAATCATCTCATATGCATTTGAATTTATTTTTATGATTTTTTAGCAAACTAATTCTGTGCAATTTTTATAATCTAAAGGTACATAGAATGCATGGATTTACGTACAGCGATTTTTATGATCCAAACTTAGTAAACATCGCATTTATCTTTAGGAATTCGTGTCTGCATTATGATACAAATCTCACTAGCAACATATTTGTGCGCTACACAACTTGAATTTTATAATTCCATAAAATCGGAATATATATTAGTATAGATGATTTGTTAAACTATACCTCATTCCATCTCTTCTATACAGAAAAAAAAAAAAAAAAAAAAAAAGGTGAAATTTTTAGTTAAAATTTTTTATGATATATTAATGCCAAATATAGGGACTTAATAACAATTATAAATTCTTAATTGTTGTTGTTATTTATTAATGGCATTACTGTAACATAATAAAAATCATCAATAGAAATACTTGATAAGAAGAAGTGCTGATTTGTAGCAGCAAAACTCATTAAAAAAATGGTATTAAATGACAAAAACAACTAAGAGAGGGAGAAATCCTAGTTGAAAGCAAAATGAGTAGAGAAGACAATAAAAGTAAAGAGTGACCGATTTTAGGTTTTGTCCACATTCCAACTAAAATCTACCCGTCGAAATAAGTTTCCTAATTTTTAGAACTTGCAATGTACCGTACATACTTAGAAAACTTAGAACTTACCTTGTCATAAATTTTAGGATAGAACTTGTACTATTAATTGAACAATTACAATGAATCATCGCTTCTAATGACCATTATTTGCTACAATTCACTAATAACAACTCATATTTAAACACACGAAAATTATAAAATACTAATAAATTAAATGTCTCAATCATGGATATCATAGAAAAAAAAAGTTTAGATTAGTGGTTTCAGATTACACACTCATCATTTGATACCATGGAATGCCATAAGATTGTGCAAAAATAGAAAACAGGAAAAACACAAAAACTTGTTTTAAATTCCAAAGAACTTGAAACTTGGAACTTACTCATTATAGGTTCCTCAATTTTTAAAATCTAGAACATACCCTAGATATCCTAGAACCTAGAACTGGACCGATTCCCATCAATTTAGTTGTGACGCCCCAGAACGTCACCCGTGACACTTGTCCGTTTCGTATTATTGTTTTAATAGCATGTATAAGCTTAATAAAAAATTTGTCAACAAAAGCCCCGTACAAGAAATCGCACGAGTGAACTATATATTATTTTCAATATATATACACCATCTAATACAACTTTAACACCTCTTTCAAGCAAATACAAAATACAAAAATCCTAGGAAAGGGTTCGACCAACTAGCATCTCTACTTCCATCCTATTTCGTAAATGAGACACCATCCGACTCAGGGATTGATGATCTCAAGCATCGCCTCATCCCTTCCATCATCAAATCCCAATGATTGTCCTACAAACTGAAAAGTAAAGGATGAGCTGAAACCCAATAAAGGAAATTTTTAGTTTTAAGTTAGAAAAATACTCTAATCACGGGCGATGGGCTACCTGGCGTAAGCCCGGCGGATTCTCGATTACCAAAAAATAAAATAAAAAAATACTCTAATCACTTCACCTTGTACAAGCAAAAAAAAAAAAAATGCATAACAATCCAATAAGTATGATAAAATATGAGCAAACTTTACCTCTCCCTTTTTTCATTTACCACAATAATAGTTATGCATCAATAATTCCATCCAAGCTCATGCATGTGGCATAACAAATTCCGATGCAAGGCAACCAATTAAACATCATTTGATTCTATACATGCACATGGACAAGCAATATTTTCATTTAACTTTTCCTCATGAACTCTCTTGGGGCATCTCGACTCGCAAGGGAACCCAACCACTGGGGCAGGCATCCCAACCACTAGGATCTCTCAATTTTGAGACATCCTACAAATTTTCACCAAAGGCATCCCCACCACAGGGGCATCTTGACTCCCGAGACATCCTAAAACACTCCCTGAGGTATCCTAAATCACTGGGGCATCTCAATTCCGAAATGTCCTGCAAACTTCCACCACAAGGGCATCTCAACTCTAAATGTATCCTGAAACTCTCCTAAAGGCATCCCAACCACTAGGGCATCCTACAAATTTCCACCACAGGGCATCGTCACGTACCATGTGTTTGACGGAATCGCATTACTTTCATGCACAATGCACATGTTAATGTTGATCTTCTTACATCAACAATGAAATAAACGACCATTACAACAATCAACATCCATTGCATTACCACTTTTCATGTATAATCTTACCTTACCCCTTTTTTATAATCACATAAGTGAAGGATGAAAATTATACATTTACCTCACCTCATTTCTCATCATATTTTTTAATGCGCACATCATAATAGCATGCTTATCTTTCTATTTTATAAAGACAAGCAAACATATACATGCATTCCAATACCTATACCCATTTTCATACTTCAGCACATGCTTCTCAAAGAAAAGGAATGCGTTAGTCACACAATCGGGCAAGAAGCAACTTATGATCGTATTCAGAACGTGAATATGTTATTTGGTAATCCGCTTTTTTAAGGAAAACCAAACCTAGAAAGCAAATCAAATAGAGAAAGCAATTATACTCAAATCAAGTAAAAATATATATTTAGACTCATAAGGTAAAGGTGCTTAGACTAAAAAAGAATTTGATCAGATAATTGAAAAAGTCTAGATTCAGTCAAATCTAATTGTATACACAAACACATCTAAATCAAGTAAAATATGATAGTATAAAAGAAACAGGTTTGGAATTCTGTAAAATCTAATTGTGTAAACAAATATATCCAGACTCAATAAAATCTAATTGTCTAAAGAAACAAGTTGAGACTTTCGTAAAATCTGATTGTATATATAAATACGTTCATACCAGTAAAATCTGTTTGTACAAAGGAACAAATTTAAATTTTAGTAAAATCTGAATAATCACATCCAAACCCAGTAAAATTTGATGTATAAATTAAATGGTCCAGAATGAGTAGAATCTAATGTACAAATGAACAAGTAATTGTCGTTAAAGTCTGGATAATTAAATGGGTACATTCAGACTCAGACTTAGGTAAAAAAAAATGCAATAGAACGAATGAATATGTTTTGACTCAATAAATTCTAGTAGAATGAACAAATAGATTTAGATATAGCAAATTCTGCTAAAACAAATGGACAGATTCTAACATAGGATATTCTAGCAAAAACAAGCCGAATGATTAGATTCTGACTAGTAAAATTCTAGTAGAACGAAGCAGAATGAATATGCAAGAGGTCATTAAGACAAGTATGGCGAAACGAACGGATTCTGACTATTCAGAACAAAATAGAACGAAGCAAAATGAACATGCAAGAGGTCATCAAGACAAGTATGGTAGAACGAATAAATTCTAACTTTCCATAACGAACAGATTCTAACTTTCCATAACGAACATACAATGGGTCATCAAAACACATATGATAGAACGATCAGATTTTGACTACCCAAAACAAAGTAGGACAAATTATAATAAATATGCAATGGGTTATCAAAACATATATAGCAAAACAATCATATTCTAACAACCCAAGACAAAGCGAGACAAAGCAAAGTGAACATACAATAGGTCATCAAGATAAATATGAAAGAACTATAAGTTTCTAACTACCCATAACAAAGCAGAAAGAAATAGAATGAACATGCAATTGGTATTAAGATAAATAAGATAGAATGATTAGATTCTAACTACCAAGAACGAAGCAGGATGAAGCATAACAAACATGCAATGGGTCATCAAGATAAATATGACAAAATGACCAAATTTTAACTACTCAAAACAAAACAGAAGGAAGCAGAATGAATATACAATGGCTCATCAAGATTAATATAATAGAACGGACAGCTTTTGACTACCTATAACAAAGCAGGATGAAGCAAGACAAACATGTAATGGGTTATCAAGATAAATATGATAGAATGGCCAGATTTTAACTATCAAGAACGAAGCAGAAAGAAACAAAACGAATATGCAATGAGCCATCAAGATAAATATGATAGAACGAACATATTCTAACTACCTAGAACGAAATAGAACAAGCATGGACAAGATCACTAAAATAAATTTAACAATTATCATACTCAAAACATTATTGCACATTTCAATCAACCCACTAAGATAGAAGTACTAAGTAGATTTAAACTAACTTAACACATAGAAACTTCACTTAACACAAACAAGTGCAAACCACCCAATTGTCGCACCACCTTGTAGCTTCTGACAAGAAGGTCTAGATCTCTATTTCTGGGGTTAAAACATGATAACAACACATAAAAATTCTTTTGAGGTTTGGAAAGGTGAAAGAGAGTTCTACGGCTTAGGCGAGCAGAGTTTTATTAAAAATCTATCAAGATGAAAAATGGGTTCTTCAATTGCTACGTGGAGCTAGCATATCGATACCCATTTGAGGTGGCACAATTACAAAACAAAAATCAAGTACGTGGCTAGAGGAAAAGCAAGAAGCAATGACTCACTTGAGAGTAATCATTACTTAGTTTTTTAGGAGTCCACTTATCCTTAAGACATCACCTTTAGAGAGAGCACTTGGCCATGCATAAGAAAATGCAGGGACAAGTGGCATAATTCACTTAGCTTATGGTCAAGTGTGGGAATGAGTTATCATAATTCACTTAGCATGGCCATGCACTTATTCTTGAAAAGCCACTGTGATGTGTTAGGTGTCTTCAACCAAAAAGAATTTGTGAATAACCATAATGAATATAATTATCCTACCTTCGGCGCCATTAATAAAATAAATTAACCCTTAGCTCTAATTAACTAGATTTTAAACCAATAATGCTACTCATAAATGACTAAGTTGACAATAAGTTTTAATCCATTATACTATTAAAGCACCTATCAATATTTATCAATCCGATTCAACACGTTGGACTCAAGATGTTTGTCGAAAAGTCATCCTCCACGCCTCACTAAATTCACGATTAAATTACTATTTCTACACGTACGCCTAATTCTTAAGCTACACAATCCTTAGCCTTATAACAAAAAAAAAAAAATTATTAGACACCACAAATTCTCAATGTCACATAAATATTATTACGTAAAATCCGAAAGTCAAATTAGTTCTCAGGTTTCCAATTCTATCCCGAAACATGCTCATCCCTAAATAAAACTCCTTGCTTGGAGAATGATCAATATCTTAAGTTCAAGTCATGCTCGTTATAGACATCAATAGGGAGTACTTTGTAATAATGCATTCAATAGTATTCATGCACGTGCTATGAGCTTGTTCAATCACTTTTTCATCCTCATGCAATGTGAAGGTGATTTAATTGCAAAATTACTGACTTTTTTTTTGACAAATAAGCTGCATTCATTACTAACTGAAATTCGAAGCAGATACAGCATGGACATCAGTACAAAGTAAATCTAAAAGAGCAGAGGGGGGATTGGTAATCCAATTCCTAGGTAGACAGCCCCAACGGTGGGCTTTTGCTAACCAATCGGCCACCGTGTTGGTGGCACGATTATAGTAGACTAAACTAAGACCCGATATACTCGCCATTTCTGTTTTGCTCGATCCACTATAGGTTGCACAGGCCAACTTGACAGAGCTGAGCTGATAACGCTCTCCACCAGTGTACAGCAATCAGACTGAAGCAGGAATTTTTTTTCTATACTATTTGGGGAGAGCATAGAAGAAATAAAGTCTAGGGTTTTCACCAAAGCTACGGCCTCCGCCTGCTCCGCTGAACTAACCTCAATATGTTTAGTAAACCCACCCCACATCCTACCAACGGAATCTCTACAAACGCAAGCAATAGCAGCCTGAGGAGAAGAGCATCGTGGCTATGAAGAGCCAGAGAGACGATCATCCTTTCGTTCAGGTAGATCGAGATCTTATTCCAAATATGGGCAGCCTTCAGTCTGGCACTTAAAGAGAGCATGACCGGGAGAAGTAGCGAGTTTGTCTTCGGCGTGGCTGTTGTTGGGGAGGAACTTGGCCTGAAGCTTCTCGCCCGATCTGCTGGATCTGAAAAGGGGGGCTTCATTTTGGCTTCTGCTGTCCATCTGCAGAGTTGGTGAGACAACATCCGAGGATCTGAAATCGTGATTAGTGATTGAAAAGGAAACAGATTGATTAGCCTGGGTATCTCGGGTAATTGGGAGGTTACCGCCATCTTGCTTAACACAGGAAGGGGGTATTTCATTAGACCTTATACAGAGGTAGCAATGGATTTGATGGCTTAGATCTAAATTGTGCAGGGAAGGACTGGCGCAGGATAGGCCATGATCTGCATCGCTGCTATTTAGGTAACATTTGTCCTTAATCCTCTCTTCCAAGTCACCGATCTTGAGATGAGGCGATTTTTCCCTACAATTACAGTTCTGTTACGTTTCTGTGTCGGCTAAGTCCATAAATCTGATTTTAGGGGTTGGATTTGTTGATCCAACCGGTCTGTCGGCGTTGATGTCACTGGACAGGGGGAGGTTGCCATAATCATGCTCATCGCAGGAGCTTAGCAACCGAGGCAAACGTGTGCAGGGACAATGGTTAATCAACTTGGACATATGTGATTCCTTCAGTCCGTCGTGGCCAAGGTGAGTTGATTCAGATCTTACTACTCTGTTTGTGCATATGAGGTGGGAACAAGCTCCAGTTATTTCGTGCGTGCTGGTGTACAGGGCAAGGGAAATAGAACTATGGGGCTTCCTTTTGTGATCTCGTTCCTGGTTATTTGCCTCAAAATAGCTACTAGTGATGTTTGGATGTATAACTGCTACAGGACAGATATCAGTTGGAGTACTATCCAAAGGACGTTTTCCACGATCGATCGCTCAAACACAGCCTAGCAGCTCAAGTGGGGCTCTGCTGGTATTCAGGTTGCTGCTCATGTCTAGTTGAGGCATCACATCCCTATGTTCACTAACCATCCGAACAGAAAGTGGTTCCTTTGGGACATTTACCGAGTCCTTGTCGGCCACCTTGTCAATCAACACAAGGGGAAAGAATGGGGGATCACTCTGTTGGGCCAGTGGATCTTAGCAAGCTGAAGCTAAACCTAGGTCAAAATCTGCACCATTGTCATCAACATACCTCAAGTTTTTATTGCAAAATTCAGTAGAAGTGTTGGCTATGCAGGCAATGTCAAACGAAGCATCAATATTGATTTTGAGGGTTCCTGGGGGCGGTGGTTGCCACTTGCAAGGTATGGCTTGATCTTGTGTTCTTTTGTGCGCCTTGGCATTCCATGTTGTAAAGCTTGTTTGGAGCATTGTAGCTTTAAACGGAGTTTGACGAGGATTGAGTGGGCTATTCCTGAAAATGAAGTGGTTACAAACCTTCCAAATACACCATACAACATTTGCAATCAGCTCAAAACGACATGATGTCGTTGGTCTAGCTATAAACTTGCTCAACTAGTCATCAAAATATGTAAGGCCCATTCTATTAATTTGGACTTGCAGGATAGGTTCAGTCCATATTTGAGAGGTACAGGGGCAAGCCAGTAGGGTGTGCTCGATAGTCTCCGGTTCTAGATGGCAGAGTGAGCACAATGGAGTAGGTACAATCTTCCTTCTATAGAGATTATCTAAAGTAGGCAGAGCATTGTGACAGGCACTCCATAGGAAGAACCTGATTTTGGGTTGTATGTTAGATTGCCATATGTGCTTCCATAGGTGTTGGTCAATCTGGTGAGATGTTGTAGGCAGAGAATCGTTATGCTTTCTATTTTGGTTTCTGGTGTGAAAGTATCCACTCTTAATAGTATAGTGTTCGGATTTGTTGTTCCCCCACACCAGTCCATCTGCTGTGCCTGGCAAGCCAATAGGGATAGCTTTAATTTCTACTACTAGGGTATCATTAAACATGGAGCGCAAAAGGTCTTCCCTCCATGTTGCAGCTTCAATATCTATCAGATCCACCCCTTTGATGGGTTCATTCTACCTCGGACATCCTCCAATTGGACCAATTTTCATCCATTTATCCTCACAAATTGAAATTTGTTGCCCATTACCTACTACCCATTTCACTTGAGGAGCCATCGCGTCTCGCCCTTCTAGTAAGCTCTGCCAGCCCCATGATGGACGTGACCCTCTACCAGCCTTCCAAAAGTCACAATTTTGGAAATAAAGGCCTTTCATAAATCGGCTCCCTGTTTACCTAACATCGCAGTATTAAAGTCAATGAGGTCTTTAAAGCCAAGACTGCCTTCCGCCTTACAAAGTTTAAGAACTACTTTCTCCAATGCAGACCAGCTGTCTTGCTGTTATTCTTCCACCAGAAGTGTGCAATTTTCTTCTCTATAGCTCTAACAATAGATAAGGGGATTTTGAAGATCGACATTACATATTGAGGTATAGCCTGCACAACTAACTTGAGGAGTATTTCCTTACCAACATGTGAAAGTAGAGTCTCTTTCCAACTTTCCAACTTCCTATTTACTCGAGCTAGTATCCAAGCAAACATGTCTTTTTTCGATGTCCCCCAGTCCGAATGAATCCCTAAATATTTTCCAGTTTTAGCAATTTCGAGGACTCTCAGCATTGAGACCATGTTTCTTCGAATGCTATCTGGACAATCTTTACTAAAAAAATTCCAAATTTATTTAGGTTAATAGCCTGACCCGATGTATAACAGTACTGATTGAGGATATTCGTCAAGTTCTGACATTCCACAATTATACCATCCGGGAAAAAGATGAAGTCATCTGCAAATAATAGATATGCGAGAGTTGGGCAATGTCTGTTTAATTTAATACCATGGAGGGTGTCTGCTGCGAGAGCTTCCTTCATCATTTGAGAGAGGACATTTGCCACTATTATAAATAGATACAGAGATAGAGGATCGCCCTGATGAATATCGCGAGTAGGCTTGAAAACTAGTAGAGACTCCCCATTAAACTTAATACTATAGGACACCATGGTGACACACTACATAACCCACCTCACCCATTCTTCACAAAAGCATCTTGCGTAGACACGCTTGCAGAAACTCCCACTCTATTCGATCGTAAGCCTTCTGCATGTCAATTTTAAGGATAGCTTGGAATTTTTTCCTTCTGTCTCTAGTGCGTAGTCTATGTATGACTTATTGTACGATCAAAATATTATCCTGAATTTGCCGATTCCCCACAAAGGCACTATACTCCGCTTCAATGATGTCGGGTAGTAAAGGTTTTAATCTGTTGGTAAGTACCTTAGAAATGATCTTGTAAGCAAAGTTACAAAGGCTAATGGGTCTAAATTGCTCTAAATTTTCTGGGTTTTGGGACTTGGGAATGAGAGTAATGTGGGTTTTGTTCAGGGCTGGGTTTAGAGAGCCGGACTCAAAGAAGAGTTGCACCTCCAAAAGGATTGCTAGACCTATTACCTGCCAATGCCGCTCGAAAAAGAGACCAGTAAACCCATCTGGTCCAAGAGCTTTGGAGGTGCCCAACTTGAGCCACTTAATTCTAGATCTCATTCCCCATAACATCTCTTCTTGACGCCAAAGTGCTTCAATCTCCTTGATGAGTTGTTGAATACGACTCTGATTATATTGCAATCTAGGGTTATTCATCAAATCTTTAAGTTCATCTTTCTTTGCTTCAATTTCTTTATAAGCATTAGGGAATCGTTTTTTACTTCATACTGCTAGGTGAATTGCAACTTTATGTAGTTTCACAACCATATTCTTCTTACCGGAAGCCTCCCATATTTTCCTAACAAGCCGCCCACAATCCTCATCTTCAGCCCAAAAAGCTTCATATTTGAACTCTCTTTGCTTGCTTTGCACTGTGGGTATGGTTGATAGAAGAAGAGGACTATGATCAAAACCGATAGCTAGTAGGGCTGTGACTTCTGCATTTGGATAGGTTATTCTCCAGTCCATGGTGCTTAGAGCTCGGTCCAACCTTTCTCTAACGTTATCATCGCCATCCCTTCTGTTTGACCATGTAAAAGCGCACCCCTTACTCTCAAGATCCATTAGTGAGCATGATTCTAGAAAATCTCTGAAAGATGTAAGACGAAAATGATCAGCCATCCTCTTGCCCACTTTTTTCCAATGATACAAAATGTCATTAAAATCCCTAATGCAGAGCCAAGGAAGATGGTTTATGGTACTTCTGCGATATATCTCGTCCCATAGTAATACCCTATCCTAAAAGGCATTAGGAGCATGAAGGAAAGTGATCTGCATAACTTGTCTACTATCATTGAGAAGGCAACGTACATTGAGAAAATATTCAAAATGCGATTCCAAAGAAAGGGTCACCTGGTCATCCCAAAAAAGAGCCAAACCCCCTGAAAGTCCTTTCAGGTTTACCAAAAAACTGTGTGGGAACTTTAGACGTCTTTTGATACGTTGCACCGACTGCTCTTGGTTTTTAGTTTCCATTAAAAATATAATATTTGGCATTTCCTGAGTCACAATGACTCGTAAAGCCTGGATTGTCGGGGGAGAATCCAACCCCTGACAATTCCAGCTTAGTAGTTTCATGATTGAGTCGGTGGCTTATTAGGGCTAACCACCACAGCCCATGTTGCTAAATTCGTTTCCTCGATAATCGGGATGTCCACTAGCTGTGAGTTAGCAGCAGACATGATCTTTGAGGGATGAGTACCAAACGGGCGGAACCTCTTACTCCTTTTAACCGAAGGAAGCTTGGTAGATATGCCTTTGCCCTTAGTTAGGGCTCTTTCAGTCTCAAAAGTCAGTTGCCTGTCATTTTCCACTTCTTTAAGCTGTTCATTATATATAATCATTGTAGAGTTCGCATCTAAATAGCTACTATCTCTCTTCTGAGGTGTTTGTCCTTCTATGATAGATATGGCCCGAGAGTATTGGGATTGGTCGGCATGTTGGGAGGAACTCTCCTCCGGGAGTTGTTGAGTGTGGATATGTTGGCTAGGCTACTCTGCCACAATGTTGGCCTACTGAATTGCTTGAGTATTCGTGTCAAAAGAAGACTCCGGAACCATTTCTACAGTGTCAAGGAGTGGGGTAGTTTTACCATAAAAGAGCTTGACATACGAGCTCATATCCCAGACTTCAGCTCATAGCCAATTTCCGAAGTTATCCCGGTAAGTCTTCCTCTAGCCTCATAGTCTCGCAGGGTATCTCTTTATAGGTCGTTGCATAGTGTCCAATGCGACCACAGGAATAGTAATAATGCAGTAGCCATTCGTGTTTAAATTCAATCCACAATTTTTTACTGCCCAAGTTGATGATAACCCTTGTTTTAAGAGGTGTCGCTAGATTCAGGTTAATTCTGGCTTTCCCAACCTTATAAGTACTGTTGCCTTTTGCTTGCAGTTTAACTTCCAAGACATCTCCAATCTTCGAGGCAATCTCCCGTACAAAAACCGTTGTTACCTAGCCGAAGGGTAAGCCAAATAAGTGAACCCAAAATGAGCATTGTGAGAAATCATAACACATTTCTGGTATATCAAGATCACATTGCCGAAGCACAAGGAGGTTGCTGGAAAAAGACCACGAGCCAGCATCTAGTACTTTCTGCTTCTTGTCATTTGATTTGAAGGAAAAGGAGAAGAAACCAGGTTCTAATAAGGTACAAGCTACATTCTTCGTTTTCCATGCCCATTTCATAGTATTGAGAAAGGCTTGGAAATTGACATTGGTTCTAGAGTAGAGTTTGCCAAGCAAAGTCAGCCTACATTCAGCTAGTTTTTCTTCAAATATGCCATCGTTAATTTCAATAACATCGCTGTCGAACCATAGGTGACCCAAGCTCTTACACAGTGCCTCAAATCTGCTATCTTCAGAATTTAGCTCAGCCATATCACATCCTACTAAAAGGCTCGATGGTGAAGTTATCCAAATATCACAACACAGACTATTCCCGGCTAGAGACCTCACAATAGACAGGACCCAGTACTAAATCCTGAAAGATTGCCTTCTATACAGACTATGGGTAAAGATGGAATAGCCAGCATACCTGTCTCCTTTACATAGGTTCCAAATGAATATCACGCCACACCGACCTAGTGGAAGAGGGCAAGACAGGGGAACGAGCGATGGAATTGGTGAAGGTAAAAGGGCAAGGAAGCCGGGCCCTCATCTCAAGGGGAATGCAAGAGAAGAAGACATGCAAGGATGTATGGAGTGATGGAAGGAATGGGGCGAGCGATGGAAGTCGGCTTGGGTGAAAGGGCAGGGAAGCAGAGCCCAACCTTTCAGGGTAAACAGTGGATGCCCGAGAAGAAGGAACAATCAAGTGAGATGGTGCGAACAAAGCCCAAACCCACTTTAGGGTTAAGCTGGGAAGGACGAAAGAGAGCTAAAGATAGAATAAACAGCTGAGAATAGCAGCGTTTTGGGTTAAGAATAGTGCGTCCAGGGAAGGGGAACCTGGTTTGCAGGGAATCGTCCTCATCTCAGGTAGAATTGAGGAAAATTAGGAAGCTGTAAGCTTGATACGGAAGAGGGATACTGAAACTACCAAAAGCAGTAGAGAGAAATCCAGAAATTTGGGAGTTTTAGATGCAAAATTACTGACTTTGATTTGATGAAAATTGGACGGACATTACTTTCTTTATTTTACTACCATACGAATTTTTTTTCTAAATAGCAAATATGGAATAAACATACTGTGATTCTTCAAATAACTAAACACAGACATTCGTTCAAAATTTGAAAAGTGTTAATGATATTGGGATTCAGTTGGTTGTTGCACTACAAAAATAATTAAGGAATTTCACCAAATCTAGTTTTTATTGGAAAGTGGGTAGTTTACTATTCTATTTTACCTTTTTATCCTTTCTCTTACCCAATTTTTATATTTTCCGCTAGAGATATTAATTGCATTACAATCTTGGGTGTATTTGTTTGGGGGAAAACTTTATGATTAAGAAAAATACTTTCCAAGAAAATAATTAGTTTTTATTTGTTTGGTAATATGTGATTGGAAACATTTTGCTATGTTTGGATTTCATTCAAAAAATGATTTCAATCTCGGAACTTTATCTCAAGTCAAAAAATATATTCTTTTTCTTTTTCTTTTTTCATGGCCTCTCTTATTGTCCCTGCTTTCGGTTTTACTGCTACATGACCCTTTCACAAGATTAAAGGAACTTTGAAGCGCAGAATATCTTCCCCTTTGTTCGCATACTTTGCTTTTCTTTTATCGTTGTGGGTAATGCAATTTGTACGATATTGATTCTTCTATCCCAAATACAAATTTACTTTTCAACTAATCAAGAGCATTGCCCAAAAGTCTTAAACTCATTACATATTTTGCCAATTCAGTCATAAACCTTTCAATTTTGCCAATTAAATTCTAATATTTTCACATTTTGTCAATTGAATTCATCTAATTAATTTTGATAAATAAATAAATTTAAAAAAAAAAAAAAACATTGACATGGATGCTGGCCATCCTAATGACATTGTCAGCATTGACGTACACAATTTTAATAATCTTTTATATTTTTCCTTTTTTTCCTTTTCTTCTCTTTTCTTTTTTTCCTTTTCTCTTCTTTTTCCCTCCTTTTTCCCTTTTTTTTTTTTAATAATGAACATGTTTCTCTTGAAGATTTCTCGCTTAACGTAAAAAATATTTTCTTTATTGTAGAACCAAAGATATATATGTGCGTCCTTGTGAAATTGAATTAGTGCGTTTCCACACGGTTAATTACAAATGGAAAATGGTGGACCAAGTAGGAAACATGAGAGACAATATATATCAATGATGATGACATAATTGCAAAATAAATTACCTGGGGAATGATAATACTTGGATATTTGTTAATTTAGAAATAAAACGATTTTTATTTACTTCATATCATTGGAACACCAAATCTTAGGAGTCATAAATGTCTAAAAGAATTGACTCCTCATGGTAATAGAGAAGAAGTGCTTTTCATGGCATTAGAGAAAACACTTATGTAAGAATCATTAGTTGGAAATCGATAATGCATGAGGAAAACAAACTAAATAGAACTTGAAAAAATCTGAAGTGACGCTTTTTCCTTTATTTAGTTGTCCTCACTGGTGGCTAGTCACCGGCAGAAAGAGGGGGAAAAAAGAAGAACTGAAAACAAAAGGAAAAAAAGAAAAAATTATAAAAAATTAAGAAAAATGTAAAAAATTATCTACATCAACGTCGGTCTTACCACATAGAACAACCAACATCTAGATAAGTGATATTTAATCAGAATAACTACACTAGCAAATCGTGAAAACGTTTATGACTGGATTGACCAAATTATAAGGTTTGAGAGATAACTTCTCTAGATAAGATGAGATTGAGACTTCTAGAGGACGACGAGCTCTACCCTCACCATTGGCTAGTCACCAGTCATTATCGAGGCTCGGGGACCAAGGCAGGATGGAAAAAAAATAATAAATGAAAATAATATAATATAATATAATATAATATAATATAATATAATATAATATAAAAATTCATAAAATAAAATAAAAGTAAATAATTGTCCACGTCAACACTAGATGTATCATGTAAGAGGGACAGCATCCACGTTAGCGATTGTCAATTAAAATTAACTAAGATGATTATACTTGCAAACTTTGAAAATGTTTGGAACTAAATTGTTCAAGTTAAAAGATATAGAATTGAATTGACATCCGTGCAACAAATTTCAGACTTTATTAGTAATTTTTCCTATAACTAGTTAATGGCTCGTGCGTCCCCCACCACGTTAGTACTGTATATTTGTGAAGTATCTTGGATATTGACTATATGACCAAATGTTATTTTGATTCAGACCAAACTAAAAAAAAAAAAAAAGAATGCAACCACATAGAAAGTGATTATATAAAAATTTACAAATAGCAAAAGGTTGAAATCAGACCATCACTAGGAAAGGTATTATAGAGATCTCCCAAAAGCACTCAGGCTAAACAGTTTGCATTAGAGATCTACTGCAGATGTTCTTCGTTTTCTATTTTGTACAAGTTGATAACAATTGATATTTGACCCAGTCTTTTTCATCCTAGTTAGTATACTGTCTATAGTATCCTGTTCTAAAACCCCGCGGCCTTTTGAGCCCGTTTGATGGGTCGAACTCATAGTCATCTACTCCCGAAGCATGTCTGCATGAAGTTCCTGTCAGTGATAGTGATCTTGTTCGAGTTTATCCATGTGATTGTATCGCGTGTTTGGGCCCCCAACGAGGGAATACAATCCGTATTCATCAGCCCACACGGCCCAATCCACGGCAAAAGACAAAGCACTCTTGTCACCTCTTGCATTAATGTATGTCATTGTCATGACTCTGTCTGAACCGTCCCGCCATGTCACCTGCAAAAAAGCTTTGGGGGACTCGGTTGTCCATTAGGCTTCTTTTGCTTAGTGTCCAAGGTTGTACCACGCACCCTATAAAAAGGGCAGTGTTGACTTGTAATCGTGCAAACCCCCAAATTCTTCTTCTTCTCGGCATCCATCCATGTCATTCGATTGAATGCAAAGTGCTCCGTAACATTCCAATTCTCTTCTCATCTATCTCTCTCAGCATGTGGGTGGAGATCATATGTGGGTTGGTTATCTACAAACTGTTTCGCAGCCTCTTCTGCGGCGCCGATGACCCCTTGGACTTCGACTTCTATGCTTCCAATGCCCTCTTCTCTGTCGCCGCCCAGTACTTCCTACTTTTCCTGCTGCTTCTTTTCTTCTTCTTTTTGCTAGTGTCATGTGATCAGAGATCCGCCCACCGTTCATCGACAAGCTAAGCTAAGTTGATCATGAAAGTGATAGTTGGCAGTGTTGGTTGATTCGTAATTCTGTGTGATATAGGCTTGAGAAGCTTTATGATGGGAAGGCTTATGTTGGCCTCCGGATTCCCGATCCCGACACCCGTTCCAGGCAGCACATCGACTTGGCCTTTGTCACTAAAGGGTCTCTTTCAACCACGTTGAACTTTCATAGAGTATTAAACTTTCAGTTTCCTCCTTTGACCCTCAACAATTTGTACCTCCTTTTTTCCTTTTCAATGCAGAAAAGTTTCGGTGGTTTCTGTTAAAAACTTTGCGGGCTTCATTTCCAGAAGTAAGGATGGCAACTGGGTCTGCAGAGATATTCGTAACAAAAAGAAATTGCATCCCGACCCCGTACGTCCTGTTTACTCCACTCTCTTTAGTCATTGTTCAACTTTATGTTTCATCTGTTTCTTAAATTTCAGGTTGCAGAGGCAAAGAAGGCAGCTTTGATTCTTGAATCATATCTTAAACGGAGAGGAGTTGCTCTGCCTGTTGGATCCGTTCGTTACTTAGTTGTTCTTCCTAACCCAAAGTCCGGGTATGTTATTATATTTTTACTGAAAATGTAATTGTCTACAGTGTTTCACCCATGTTATTTTGGACTTTTCTATTTTTCAAAAATCAGGGGCACATCGTATTGTCGAAATGACTGCTTATTTGCGAGACTTTTTGTTGCAAGGGAAAATTATTCATGTTTGACCAAGTTTAAGGGCCTCAGGAATTGCAACTATTCAAGTACCTTTTTTAGTTTATGAGCAATTTATAATTCTGGGATAGATTGAGAGAATTTTTATTGACTGCTGCACTACAGCTATTCAGAAGCAAATGGTTGCAGGACCCCCTTATAACCTCAGGCGTGACAAATTATCTTGATCTTCAATGATTGTCATTCATTCTTTGAAAGTTGGTGAGAGGAGCTGCTAGTGAATAGGAAACCTTAATAAGGTGCAAGGTGCATGACATGCAAATGCATGTCCGACTTCTAATTGATGTACAAAAAGAAGAGATTCTCATCCACCATAGAGTCTGCTCGACGTGGACCTGCAAATGGTTGCTTCTCTAAATCATATATTTAAGACAAAAGTGATTGGAGTGATAACAACTGAGTCCGTGTGGGAAGTAATACCGACAGTTGAATCCATACATTGATCTTAAACCACCATCATATGCAATGTTTTGACACATCATGCTATGGATTGCTTAAGCTTCCGTTTCTTCTCTCAGTTACCTTAAACGTCCACCACCGGAGGTTATTACATATGCACAATGGGCACAGCTGAAACCAGAATTAAAAAAGAAACCAGAGTCACAAAGCATGATTTATGGTTGGATAAAGGGAGCTTTCTGTGGTGCGAAGACAGAAATGCAGGAACCCATGCATCAACAAATTAAATTTGTTCTTGGCACCAGTCCGATATGGGATAGGTTCGTTTCTTATGTTTAATGAATATTAATTGTTGCATTTGGCCAATGTGTGGGTTTTGCACATTTAGTACTCTGTTGTGATATTTCTGTTGATCTTTTCTTGACATCCTTGTTAAGTTTCTGCACTTGGAGAACCAGACCTGGTGGCCGTGTAAACTATGTTTGTAATCGTTGTTTTAAAATCCAGACGAGACCGTCTGGTTTATGTAGTTGAACTAGGAACTAGACTTCAGTCTGCTCCTCTTTTTCTTTGGCTCTTCTTAGTGAAAGATGGGAAGAGCCCAAATTGCAATCGTATCTGGCCAGCACAGGTTTCTGTTAAATTGGTGAATCTTTCAAAAAGAATCTGGACTTATATCACCTCCACCGTTGTTTAAGCATGGCAACCTGGGTTCTTTGTTCTCCAAAGGCACCAATGACAAATGTCAATATTTAAGCCTAGCAAGTATGAACGGAGGATAGGAACAGAAGAGAGTGCCCCCTCGATTCGAGCAAGAGTAATGTGCAAGCTCTTGCTCAAATCTTATTGCAAAATGGTGATGTGGAGGAACAAGTGTGTGTGAGAACTGGGAAGGGGGAAGGAGAATCGATTATCTAAGAATCGTATTTGAAAGATGTTTGAGCAGGCGGGAAGAAATGAGCAGGCCGTGCACGCACATTCTGCAGTCAGTCCTTACCTTGGTTGCCTGAGCTCGCCCACTTTTGAAGAAAGAAGATTGCATGCTATTCCTTAAGCCTGGCAAGCCTCCAATCCCATGCTTGTCTTATATCTAGGAATGCTTTAAAAAAGCATATATAAATAATTCTTTTTCCCAGAAAGATCAGTTTTATTTTTGTTATGCATGATCCAGCAGGAGCGTTTATTACAACTTTGATCCAGAAGTTAGTTACAACTTGTTTTGACCGTGCGTTTGACGATTTAGACGAATGTGTTTGGAGTGACTTTTATCATTTTTATCTTTTTTATTGTTTAAAATTTTTTGGCAAGCATTTAGACTTTTTTCTTAATGTGAAATCCATCAAAATCTCTCAAGACATACAAACTTTCTATAAGTAGCTTCACCCAAAAAAAAAAAATCAACTTCTTTTTGAAATTCGTGCTTCTGCTTCCCACTCTCTATATAATGTGATGATACTCATCTACACCTGCTTGTAAGAAACAAATGGGACACGAGAAGACCAATTAAATGCACAACTTTAATCATGCTTTGTAGCTATTATTATGGATACTCTGAGCATTCTAACCCTTATATAGGTTGGAGCTTAAAGGAAATAAGTACGTTTTGGGAGAGTTCCTGAAATTTGAAGGGAAACAAGAAGACATCCGAGTTTTGAGTAATATCAGAAGATCGAAAATTGATCGTTTGATCATTGAAAAGACAAGCATATTTGGATTAGGTAATCTCACGAGCATTTCTTTGCGGTTCTTAGCTCTTGGATTATTTCTTTAGGGCTATATCTTTCTGCATCTATAGTTGGAGGAAATTTGCTTCAATTAGGCTTCTGATTGATAAACAGAAATAGCAACGCCCACATTTCTTTACTTCTAAGGTTTTATATGGGTAATACATAGCTGTAACCCATTAATTATAAGACCTCCAACCAAGATTGGACAGAAGCACAACCCTTTCTTTTAGTCCTGATTACTGTATATCATCTTTCATGTGAGTCGGCAGCTCCGTTGAGGCTCCAGGTTTTGTACTTTCCCCGTGATTATCGAAGTGAAGGAGTCTCATATTCAGAGTTGAAAGAAGTGACCGTGAGATCAAACACTGAGATTCTCTTCCAGCCTGCGGACTCCAGCAAAGTCGGGAAGGTCGAGCTGTCTTCAGTTGTCTCCATGACACTGAGTGCATAAGATTTTTATGACAGGATGAAGATTCAAGCAATGACCTTTACTATGCCATTCTTGAAAGTCCTGTCATGTATCTTATCGGCTTGTTTGTGCTGAACAGATATTCCATGTAAGATATACTGTAAGATCTATTTTTAATTCTGATAGAATTTTGGTGAGGAAGAGGGAATCCACTGGTATTCGCTTGAAAGGAAATGAAAGGTTGCGCTATTTCAACTTATAGTTTGGGCGATTATTGATACAGTGAGATATGACGATAATTTTCCTTTTCCTTTGGCTGTGTTGATACTTTTCCTGCGATATTGTGCGTCACAAGAAAATGTTAGGAACTTGGTATCAGACCCTGTAGCTAGAAAGCTCAAATAGTTAAAAAGATTCTCCATTGCATAATGGCACTTGTTCCTGGCAGCAATGTTGGAGATAGATACGATTTTATCATTGACCTTAATTTTAATTGATCCAATCAAAGATACTCAAAGATAAAATAGGAAATTGTAATCGTATTGTAATATTATTTATTCTTTCCGTTATTCTTATCTTTTTTATTATAAGTTTATTCATATACAAGGATGAAAAGAAGAAGATGAAAATTTTGCCCCAAACATACGTCTTCATCGTTCTCATTATTCACTTCCTTTCTTCTTCCTTCTTGTTCTTAGTTTTGTTAACATGGTATGAGAGTAGAGTCGAATAAGGGACTTTGAAATCGACCCAAACCAAATCTGATCAGACCGACTAGACCAGACCAAACCTAACGGCTAGGGTTTGACGTCACTCCAATCCTTGCACCGACACCGACGGTAGCAACTTGATTTTGTTGGAGAACCGCCTAGGAGAGTGATCCGAAGCTCTATCAAACTAGGGTGATGTGGTGCCTTATCAGGGCAAGAAGAGACCTCCAATCTTGCAACTGCTATTTTGGAGGATTTGACGAATCGGATGAAGGAGATTTTGAGCCAAAATCAAACTCAGAATCAAACGCCGCTGAATGAATTATCTACTCCACAAATTTCAATAAAGTTGGATGGGACCAATTATGGTTTATGGTCCTAGGTCATCGAGATGTACATCTCTAGGAAAGATAAATTGGGTACATCAATGAAGACCTTCCTCATCCTGAACCTAGCGATCCTGAATTTCGCAAATGGAAAACAACAAAATCCACAGTGAAAGGATGGTTGATAAACTCGATGGAACCCGCCTTGATTGAGAATTTTATCCAGTTCCTAATTGCGAAGGCAGTTTGGGATTCAGTTGCTACCACATTTTTTTTATGGAACTAATGCATCCCAGGTTTATGATCTAAAATAGCGTGTGACTAGGATGAGATAATCTAGAGGACCTATTGAGACCTATTATAACGGTATGTACGGTTTGTGGAGAGAGATTGACTTTCGCCGCCCAAATCCAATGGTTTGCCCTACCGATATCGAGTGATGTAATTCAGCTATTCAAGAAGATCGAGTCTACATTTCCTTGACAGGTTGGATGACCGCTTGGATAAAGTCCGAGTAAACGTGCTTCATATGCAACCTTTTTCCCTTAGGTGAGTAGGCCTATGCTTGTGTTCGACGGGAGGACATATGGCAAGTGTGATGTTGGCACACGGAGATACGACACACCCGTCTACAGCTATGGTGTCTCGAGGAGGCAAGACAGGAACGCAAACCTTTGACCAAACTCGGGGAGTGTTGGCTTTACAAATGATAAAGTCAGGTGGTTTGACAAGAGGAGGTCAACCGGGTGGAGCACTACGAAGCAGATCTTCCTCAACAACAATTGGTGGCTACTCCAATTGTGGGAGTGCAAAGCATACTAGGGAGACGTGTTCCAAATTAATTGGGTATCCTAATTGGTGGAAAGAGCTAAAGGCACGTTAACAAGTAGAGTGTAGCAAATGGTGGAAAAGGGCAAGCATCACTCATGACAAGGGAGGCTTAGCTATCACTGATGCCACAGGTAGAACCGAATAATAAGTCAACCACTGGAGGTGAAGGTAATTATGATCATGCTTTCATTAGTAACTCTTAGGATAAATACAGTCAATGGATTATTGATTCAAATGCTATAGATCATATGACCATCGCAACAAATGATTTTGTCAATCTTACCAAACAAGGCGATAGAATATTTCAAATGCTAATGTAATGGGATTATATATCTAGTGATAGGGGCTAGAACTGTTACTATTTCCCCTTCTATATGTTTATTGAATACTTTACTTGTGCCATCTTTGTCCAAGAAATTGATATCAGTGGGGTAGAATTTTGTCTTTTTTAGGATATCCTTACAAAGGAGATAGTTGGGCGTGGTACTAAGAGGGGGCTCTATTACTTGGATGACTTCAATTTTGGGAGGGTGCAACAAGTGCGAAGTTTATCTAGTAGCAAGGAGAAGCAGATTTGGCCATGGCATTGCCGATTGGGGCATCCTTCATTCGGCTATATGAGACATTTACTTCCTGAATTATTTTTTAGTTTATCGAATTTAGTTTTTCAATGTCAAACTTGTATTTTGGCTAAAGCCATCGTGTGCCATTTATAATCAGTTTGAATAAGAGTAGTGTTGCATTTTCATTAGTTCGTTTTGATGTTTGGGAGCCTTGTCTCGTTACTACACTTTCGTGAAGACGTTGGTTTGTTATATTTGTGGATGACTACACCACAATGACTTGGCTCTATTGTTTGAAACATGAGGATGAGGTGGCTACTATTTTTTAGGTGTTTCATAAAATGGTGCAAACACAATTTAGTGGGAGGTTACAAATTTTGAGAAGGGATAATGATGGAGCGTACACTAATGTGCAACTTAAGGAATATTTCAAAATCATGGCCTACTATATGAGATGTTATGCTCTTAGACACCACAATAGAATGGAGTAGCAGAGTAGAAGAACAAACACATCCTAGAAATGGCTCATGCCCTTCTCACCAAAGGTCACGTTCCTAAATGCTTCTGGGACAATGTAGTTACGACAGCTATTCATCTCCTAAATTGAATGCACAAAGGTCTTTGTGAACTTCTATGGCTTAAGAGGTTAATGACAGAACTCGATTATACTCCTATGTCTAAGATGAGGTTATTCTACCACAGCAAGGCAGCCATAGATATATCTAATAATCCTCTTCAACATGACCGTACAAAACACATTGAAAAAGATTGTCACTTCATTAAGTAGAACCTAGATACCAAGGTGGTTCGGTTTCCGTATATAAACTCTAAAGATCAATTGGCGAATATACTAACGAAGGCTATATTGAGTAGGGTCTTTTACAGCTCACTTGACAAGTTAGGCATCCAAGATATCTATGCACCAACTTGAGGGAGGGGTAGTGTTGGAGATAGGTACAATTGTATCCCTAACCTTGATCTTAATTGATTCAATCAAAGATAGTCAAAGATAAAGTAGGAAAATCAAAGATACTCGGAGATAAAGTAGGAAATTGTAATCATATTGTAATCTTGTTTATTATTTCCGTTATTCTTATCTTTTGTATTATTAATTTATACATCTACAAGGATGAAAAGAAGATGATGAAAAATCTACCCCAAAAATACATCTTCATCGTTCTTGTTTTTTCACTTCCTTTCTTCTTCCTTCTTGTTCTTAGTTTCTTAACAAGCAAAACCTTTATTTCCTCATAGCAGAACCGAAGGCACAACAGCCTAGGAAAATTTACTTGTTTCGATTGCCAACGCTTTGAAGGCAAAAAAAAAAAAAAAAGCTCCATGAGGAGGGTCTATTGTACTAATTCACCCTTTCGAAAGGGCACATTCTTCTGGCATTGACAATGCAAAATGGAAATAACATCGAATTGTCCTCACTGCAACACTAGTCATAATTAACACTTTTAGTTCTAAACACTGTGATATAATTTCATAGAGAGATTGCTACTGCATTTGCATTTGCATTTGCAATGTTCTTTGATTTCTTCGTACGACAACCTCCGGATCTTGGTATTTTTCTTCTCTTGGATGCGCTACTTTCCAACTTGTCCACGTTTTGGTTTTTCTTCCCACCAGCATTTTCTCCTGAGACTAAACTCTAGGTTCTCCACACCTGAGTTCACTGGAGACCTATCATCAACTAGTGACCTGTCTACTTCAGGTTCAATAACAAACATTCCAATCAATGTGTAGTCCAACAAATATGCTTATCACAAGCTTGTCCATCCTGCTGAAATTCCTCTGATGGAATGAGACCTTCAAGGAGCTCCCTAATGCCTTCTCTCTAAAGACCAGAGAATCATATTGGTGAACTGATCATCTATGACAGAATGCAACCAAAGCTCGTTCCTCCTTTTAGTAGAAAGTTGTCTAGATTTGATGAAGCACGTGGATGAAAACATCACATTTCATTACATGCGTGTTCTAACCAACCAAAATCTTCATTCAAGATGTCTTTCTAAATTACATAGGTCAACAAAACTTAGCGACATAATTTAGAAAGCGATTCTGCATTTGTGAAGTCAAAAGAATGGTTAAGCAATGTCGATACATGCACCAACCATGTAAATTCAGCCTTAAGGTCAATGGAAGAGTTAAAGGAAGAGATTTATAAAGACAACGCCGTCAATTGTCTCCGATGGAGAATGAATTCTAAGGGGTTGTGATTGCATGGATTGGGCAACTTGGGGAGAAGTACGCTATTGGTGCCATAAGTTGTGTACGGCGTTTACCTTGATGCCAAAAGTTTCCGTCAGATCACTTAAGTGCTAAATCGGAGAAAAAACAATCAATTTGATGCCACCGGCAAGAGATTCCGGCCAAAATGATTACGTGGCTTTTATATTTTAAAAAAAAAAAAAAGTCAACATGGCTTAAGATTGTCCATGATGGATGGCATAAAACGATGCCATTTTCCTTTCGTCATAAGAAACGATGTCATTTTATACCATTCCACGTGAATTCACATAAGAAATGACGATGCATTACTCTACAGCCAAAAACAGTGTCGCTGAAGGAGTAAAATAGGGTTTGTATATGGTTCTCGCTTGACGCCAGTCGTAGCTCGCTCACCCACCGTCGTTCACTCGCCCGCCGTTGCTCGGCCACTGTTGTAGTTGCACCATCGTTCACGGTCATTCGCTGGCTGCATCCCCAACTCTCACTCACTCAGGTTTGTCATATTTTCTACGTGGGTCAATTTAATGAATAATTTAGGGTTCCGACGGGCAAATTAGAGCGCGAAGGGCAAATTGACGGCTCAGCTCAGGAGGAAAGTAGTGGGAAAAGTGGTGGGGATCTCACTTTTGTGGGGACAGAACAGAAAAATTGAGGGTTCCGTTGTTCGTTCACTTTTTGTTGTGGGGACCGAATAGAAAAATAGGGCGTGAAGGGAAAAATGGGGGCTCGACTTGGAGGGAAACAATAGTGGGACCGAATTTGTTTAATTAATTGAACTGCTTTTGTGGGGGACCGAATGTGATTGAATTGAAAAATGGGTGGTGGGGACCTCACTTTGTTTATTCAATTCGGTTTCTTTTGTTTCTGTAAAGCCACCGAATTGAGGAGATTAATCGCATTTGTTTCTTGACAACAAAACGACAATGACCTGTATGTGAAGTTGTTGATTTTGTCTTATGGTCCCAAAAAGAATAACTCTTTTTTTTTTCATTGGGTACAACATCGACACGGACATGAATCAGGTAGGTGTCATTGTTTGCTATGGTGGAGAATTTGTTATTGGCACCGAGGATTGGGAATATACTAGTAGAAATGAAGGTACTGTCTATGTCAACATTCGAAAGCCATCATATATTGATTTTATGAGGAATTTGGTGTATTTTTTACAATGCAAAGTGCAAAAACTACATTACTATATTCTTGGGAATGAATTGAATGATGGCTTGAGATTTTTTAATGATGATAATGGTATTAAGGATATCATTTACCATTATCTTCACAGCGAAGAAACTAAGGTATATGTTGAGTATTATAGTAATGGTGAGGATGAAGATGAGGATAAGGATGAGGATGAGCAAACTGATATTGCTAGTATGAGTACCTAGAGGGGGGTGAATAGGTATACAAAGATTTTTCTTGAAGATTGCACAATACTTTAGACAATTGAAGAATTAGCAATAATCAAAAACCAATCGTGAGACTGAGTAAGGAAAGAGAGAATTGAACACTCGGTTTATAGTGGTTCGGCTTGATTCAAGCCTACGTCCACTCTTTCTGCTTGACCGACAGCCAATTGGCTGGATTCCACTATGAACAAAGAGATGTTACAGTGTTGATCTTCCTTGATTTCTCGGCGTAGATGATCTACCACACTCACTCAAGGTATCACCAAGTACAAACACTCTCTGTGTATACAATTTCGCTCGAACAGTCTCAACTAACAATCAAGGTTCTTCAGACTCTGGAATTTCTCTATCGATCACACACTTAAAACAACTAGAACGTCTTCCTTTTATACTCCTTTATGCCATCATAGCCGTTGGCACTTACCAAAGGAATTCCTCCAATCTACCCGTTGGACGGAATCAATCAAGAAGATCATCCGAGCTATTTAAGGAATCGATGATAGCCCATCAATCATGTTCGCCCATACAATCGGATCTTGGTTTCCAAGAATAGAACATTCCAAGATTATTTCGTCGACCATCGGATCTTCAATCGATCTTAGATAAGAATTAAAGAATCCGAAATGATTATCCAACCAAAGAATCTATTCCGAGAGGATAGGATCGAATCCTCAACCATATACCTCGGCTTTGGATTTCCTTCGTCTTTGGATTAGAAAGATCGTCGGTGAGAATAGACTTAAGTCTTGAGTCTTGAGTCTTGAGTCTTGAGTCTTGAGTCTTGAGTCTTGAGTCTTCGAGAAAACAAAGTCTTCAGACTTTAAACTGTCGGTCTCCGAACATCCAGACTTAGACTGATAGAAACATTTTGTCAGCTTCAAAATATTCTGGAAAGATTTCTCCAACACAAACCACCACTGAAAAATGAGAAGTGAGGGATCCTATTCAAGTGAGTAATTAGGTCGGGGATGAGTTTAGGTTAGATGAAGGGCAAAATGAAAGGGAGAGAAGTCATATTGATAGAGATGAACAAACAAGGAGCGCGCGATTCACCTGTAGCTGGGTCAGTGATGGGAGCCCAGTTCACCCCAGGGTTTACTCCGCCGCGAAGCAGCGCACGGAAGTTCCCTGGGTCACCAAAAAAAAAAACAAACAAACAAAGAGATGTCCTGAAATCTTTGGTGAAAATTTGGGTGAAAATGTGAGTGATGAAGACTTCATTGGATTAAAATGGGAAATTACTTTATCCAATGAATTGGAAGATGAATATTTGGCTTCAGTAAATTTCCCAAGTGACGAAAATGATAATGAACTCGCACAGTTAAGACAAAAGCAAAGGAAATTTCTGAGAAAAAAACTTGCAACTTCAACAAAGAGGCCCAAGCCAGTAAATAGAGATAGAGCTCCAGCTAAAGGTAATAGAAGTGAAAATGAAGAAAGCTGCGGCGATGAAGTTGCTGATTCGGAGAATGAGCTTGACAATGATGATGAATAACCTATTCATCGAAAAAAAAAAAGTAAGTACCCTTGCTATGATCCAACTGTTGATAAACCCGGTTTATCTATGGACATGAGATTTGACAATGCCAAACAGTTCAATGTTGCTATTGTGAAGAACTCCATTAGTGAATAGATGAGCGTTTAATTCATTAGAAACACGAAAGAATATGTGAAAGCTAAATGCTCACAACCCAATTGTTTATGGAAGCTCTATGGCAGGTTGAGTAAAAATGGGTCATTCCAAATTAGGTCCTTTCAGGAGGAGCATACTTGTCTAATTATCTTTATCAATAAAATGGTAACAAGTGTGTGGTTATCGAAGCATTTTTTTCAATACTATCAAAGTAATGCCTGAGATCAAGAGTCCTCAATTTCAACAATTAATGAAGGAGCAAGTAGGGATAATGTGTCAACGAATCAATGCAAGAGAGCTAAGATGAGAGTGATGAAAAGATTAATAGGTGGGTATAAGGAAGAATATGCATAGGTATGAGATTATGCGGGCGAATGCATGTTTCAAAACCCATCTAATATGGTATATGTAGAGGTTATGGAGAGGCCACTCCCTGATCTTGGGCCTAAATCTGATAGATTTTATGTCTGTTTTGATGCATCCAAAGGGAGCTTCTTGGCTGGTTGTAGAAGAGTTATATGATTGAATAGATGTTTTCTAAATGGTTTATGCACGGGGGAATTATTGGCTGTTGTGGGGAGACATGCCAATAATCAAATGTTTCCGATAGCTTGGGCGGTGGTAAAGATAGAGAATAATGATATTTAGTCATATTTCCTCAAAAATTTAATTGCTGACCTTGAGATAATCGATGGGGGGGATGAGCATTCATGAGTGACCAACAAAAGGTAATTCCATTGTCAATTAATTCATTCCCTTTTAATATTAATCACTTGCTTATTTTTCCTAACTTGTATTTATTGGTTTGAATTTTTGTAGGGACTTATTACTGCATTGGCTGAATTGATGTCACATGCTAAGCATAGAATGTGCGCGAGGCATATATATGCAAACTGGTCAAGGAACTTCAAAGGAGATAGGCTGCAGAAACAGTTCTGACAGATAGCAAAGAGTACTAACATGGTTGATTTCAGATTAACCAAATAAGAATTGTTATAGATGACAAAGGAAGGTTTTGATGCACTCTTCCAAACACAAGCTAAGCACTGGTGTCGAGCCTTCTTCAGCGAAGAGTTTAAATGTGATATCATTTATAATAACCTTAGTGAAGCTTTCAATGGTAGAATTTTAGAGGCCAAGTGAAAACCAATCGTCAGCATGCTTGATGATATTCGAGTTATGGTTATAACTAGACTGCATAAACAAAGAGATGAGGCTATGAAATGGACTAGAGACTGTGGTGAAGAGATTGGATGCAAACATTGCTGCTAGTAAGTTCTACCGTCCAATTTGAAATTGAGATAATGGATATGAGATTATTCAAAATCAGGATAAGTATGTTGTCAACCTAGATAGAAGAAAGTATTCATGCCGAGCCTGGCAACTGAATTGAATTCCCTGAGTCCATGTCATTTGTGTTATTTAGATGAAGTAAGAAAACCCAAATGATTATCTATATGATTGGTACAAAAAAAAAAAAAAACTCATATATTGCTTCATACCAATTCATGATGTGGCCTATCGGAAGCAGCAAATTTTGAGAGCTAACAAATCATAAAAGCCCTTTACCTTTGTTGCTAAAGAAGCAAATAGGAAGGCCAAAAGGGAGATGAAGGATGTAGCAGGAAGAGGCATCAAGTCAAAGGATGAGTAGGACTAGGTCAAAGATGAAATACTCATATTGCAAATATCTACTAAAGGGCCAGAAAAAGGGCCAGAAAAAGGCCATATAAGTGCAGGGACAAGGACTGGAACGGACAGGACAGCAACAACAACAACTAAGTCCATTGTTGAGCAAACGAGAAAAAAAAAATATCCTATAAGTTGTACATTGTTGTGTTTGTCTTTTATGGGCGGAAATTTAAATTTGTTATGTGTTTCTCAGGTGAGAATATGAGCAACTGCACAAGTTGCAAAGGTTGCTCCCCCATTTGTTGCTACTGAAAATAACGCACCACAACCAACAAGAGGAGCTCTTGGAAAAATATTAAGGCAATATGGTTATGGGATTTACACAGATGAACATACTGGAATGACTATTTTGAATGTAAGATTTGTAGGCCTCATGTATTTAATTTATTGTACTTCAATTCATTTCGTTGACAATATCGCTATGTTCTTGTAGCTTTGGAGAACTTCGGAAGTACTTCTCTCTTAAGGTGAGCCAACTCAAGAATCAAAGTCGCAACCAAAGAAGAGTGTTCCAAAGAAGAAGACAACGGGTATAACTGCAAAACAGCCATCTAAAAAGAACTCAGCACCAATTCCATCTCAACTAACGCTTGGGAGCAATAGTGATGATATAGATCAACACATGACACGTGCTAGAACAAAAATAGCCGCCGTCAAAAATAAGGAAAAGGAGGTGACAGAAAGCCCAATTAAAGAACATGCACATCCAGTTCGAAAGAGTGCTCGGATTATGAATCAATTCAAAACTCCAAGAGGAAAAGGAGATCGAGGTGTTATCAATATTGACTTATGGGATGGTGCTGGACATGATCTCTTTTTATGCGGTACTGGACATGATCTCTTTTCATGTTTTCTTTTTTTAGGAGGGTGCTAAATATTATATCATTGATGGTAATTGCTACCTGCATATTGCCATTGTTTTTTTTCTTTTAAGAGGATGCTGAATTTTAAGTGATTGGGACCATCGCCCGCAGCGGCAGCATTGGCTTTGGGCTCTCTCCCCCTCACGAAGAGGAGAAGTTCGAACCCTAACATTGTTGTTAGGGATTCTTAAGCATGACGCCATGGTGGTGGGTCTTGCACTAGTGTCACTTAGGGGTTTATGTTGCGGCTGTCAGCTGACAGTGGTTCCTCCAGTCCCATAAAAAAAAAAAAAAAAACTTTCAGTGATTGGGAAGTGAAATTAGACATGTTTTTCTTTTATAAATAATCAATCAATGTTAATGACAATAGCTATTTTACGTTATTTTCACTTATGTTGGTTTCGGCTAGAATGCTAGCAAGTCAGTTATGCTGTATATATTATTTTTGCTATTAGTACATTGTTCTTATGAGGTTGATATTATTTTTAGATGTGTGCATATACTTTTACTGGTTGAAATTGTGGATGCTAATGAATTTGTGGAGTTCTTGTTGTATGTGCTGTGTAAGAACAAGATACAATTTTGGGTGCCGGTACATCTTGTTACATCAACACTTATATGAACGGATGCATGAAGATCCACTAGCAACCAAACTGGTGCAAGAATAAGGTGCAAGTCAAGTGACATTTGAAACTAATATGTTCTTTTTATAAAATAAAAAAAAACTTGTGCAACACAAGTGATCAGTTTGTAATCGCAATTGGCATTTAAATGATCACTTTTAAAACTTGACACTTAAGCGATCACTATTTACAACTTATGGCACTTAAATGGTCAATCGTGAATTTGCCATTTTAATTTTGTCATAGTTTGCAGTTGCAGCAAATCAGCAAACCATTACCAAATAAAAAATGCAGCAAACCATCATATTTGAAGCAAAAGCTAACCAAAACAAACATTGATAATACACAACTAAACAATAAAATTTTTAAATGCTTATAACTAATGCATTCAAACTCAAACCTTGCATTTCTACAATAGATTACAACAACAAAACCTTATGTTCCATACAAAAATTGCAGCAAACTAAAAAGGGATAAGTCCTCCAGAAGTCCTAAAACTTGTCACGAAAATGCATTTTAGTCCTAAAACTTGCTAAAAGTGCATTTCAGTCCTACAACTTGTCAAAATGTTTCAAACGAGTCCTAAAATCGACACCGTCTAATTTCTTAATGGAAAAAGTTGACGTGGCCCCCGCGTGGCTTTTTTTAATCGTTTCTCTCTCCTCCGTTGCGAATAGTTTTTTAAAAAAAAAAGCCACGCATGCAGAACGACGTCGTCTCCTCCTTTCTCCTTCGCCACGACGCCGTCTCCTCCTTTCTCCTTCGCCACGACGCCGTCTCCTCCTCCCACCTTCGCCACGACGCCGTCTCCTCCTCCCACCTCTGTCTCTACTTCTTCTTTCTCTATTCCGAGTGTCCCCTAAGCCCCAAATCGAATTCGTCCAAACCCTAAGCCCCAAATCGATCTCGGCCGAACCCTAAACCCCAAATCGAATCCGTCCGAAACCCTAAGCCCCAAATCGATCTCGGCCGAACCCTAAACCCCAAATCGAATTCGTCCGAAACCCTAAGCCCCAAATCGATCTCGTCCGAACCCTAAAGCCCAAATCGAATTCGTCCGAACCCTAAGCCTCAAATCGATCTCATCCGAATCCTAAACCCCAAATCGATTTCGTTCGGACCCTAAGCCCCAAATCAAATTTGACAATCTGCAGTTATCTTGCGATTTGGGTCCTCATCGACCTCGAGTTCGACGCTCGTCGTGAGTTCGTGTTCTTTCCTTCCTTTGGCGATTGCACGTTCGTGCAAAGATCTCGCTTGCGGGAGTCTCGACATCTCAGCAGCGAAGCGATTGGCATCGGGGATGACGACAGGGTCAACGACGGTGATGGCAACTCTTCCTCACGCAGGTATCGCTCTCTGCATTATAGCATTTTGTTGTTTTCCATTCTCCAATACTAGTGACAAATTAGAACATTAATGCAGAAGTGAGTTATGGTTGTCTATTCATACAGTGCATATGAAAAAAAGATGTTTTTTGGAGATTGAAAACATCTCCTAAATCTCTTGAGTAAACACATTGCATTATGCAGAAATTATTAATATGAAGACGTTATGAAGGAATCATAATATAGCTAATATACTTCTATTAGGTTCCTATAATACGAAGCCCAGAAGAATGAGGGCAGCAACATCTGCATCAAGTAGCGTAACTCCTAATGAGGTCAACTCGGAGCCAACATGTTATTATGGCCTTCAATCGCCAATTCTTATGGCAAAGACAAAGAAAAACGCAGGAAGAAGGTTCCATGGATGTGCTAAGTTTGATAGTCCAAGTTGCTGCAATTTTTTCATGTGGGTGGATCCAAAGATACCAAATCATGTGAGGGACATGATAGTTGACCTCCTTGAAAGAAATCAAACATTGTCTGAATCAAGTCAATCGAGGGGTGACGGAGTCGAGGTGAGCTCCTTGCTAGCTGAAATGAAGAGTCAAAAGGCGAAAAATAGACGTTTAAAGGAGGAGCTTGCACAAGTAAAGAAAGGGAAGATGCTATATCAATCAGCATTCATTCTATGCATGTGTTATATCGCTGTATTGGTTATATATAATGTGAAAGTTGGTGGGAAATTTCTAAGTCTTCCATAGTACTTTCTATCTGAGTTTGTAAATTTGAACACTAGTTGTGGATAATTGAGATGGGAATGAGATCTTATGTGAGTTTGTAGTTTGCAAGACCGGTTGCTTGCCATGCGAGAAATTACTATCGCATTACAAAATGTTGCTTGATTTGTGTGCTTGTCAATAGCACTACATGAGCTATTGCCACCAGAATAAATTTGCAACTTCAAAAAATGGTGACAACTCCCTTATTATGCAATCGAGATTGTTAATTGGTGATTTTTTTCATAATTTTAATAACGAGCTTGCCTCAAATGGAATGTGTAAAAAATCAAGTGAAATCAAAGTAGTCGGCTACAATACCTAAGTTACCTAATCAAATCTTCCATGAATCATCCAATGCGGGCCACAGAGACCACGTAGAGCAAAACCCCATCATATAAAATGAAAATTCTGCATGGCCAATTTCAGTAATTACCTATTAACAATCCCGAAGAGTAATCACTTTCGTGCATTATCCAAACCAAAACCAAGCATCCCACATAACTTGTTGAAACACGATTCATTGACAAAGCAACATGCTTACATTTTCAGTGCGCAAAAGGTTCTGTTCAACAAAATATGCACTTTTACTGCAGAAAAGGTTCTATGCACAAACGCTACACGTCTCATACAAAAAACCAGCTAATAATTGATATACATTCACCTAACAACACCAATTTCAGCAGACATATCAATCCAATATGATGGTCTCCGGTGGTCCAGTAGGTTGAGCCTTCACTTGATTCTGAATTCTGGCGCTTTTCCTTATATATGGTCTCACAGCGATAGGCTTTGGAGGAGTTGTTGTAGCCTGAGATGACTGAGCCTGACGTTGTAATAGTGGCTTTGGCTTCATCGCAACATGCTTTCGAGTAGGTAATGTTGCGCGAGATGATTGAGATTGGGAACTTGCCTTGAGTTGTGATGGTGCCTTTCGCTTTAAACCAAGATGCTTCTGACCTATTGTAGCCTTAGATGACTGAGCTTCGGGATTGGCCTGAGGTTGCGATAGTGGCTTTGGTTTCAGCGCAACAAGCTTTCGAGGAGGTAATGTTAGACGAGATGATTGAGGTTGGGAACTTACCTGGGGTTGTGATGGTGCCTTTCGCTTTAAACCAAGATGCACCTGACCTATTGTAGCTTGAGATGACTGAGCTTGAGAACTGGCCTGAGGTTGTGATATTGTCGTTGGCTTCATTGCAACGTGCTTTGGAGGAGCTACCGTTGCATGATATGACTGACGCTATGAAGTGGCCTTGGGTTGTAATAGTGGCTTCAGCGTCACTGCAATTTGTTTTCGAGAAGCTGCTGATATATGATATGACTGAGGTTGTGCACTGACCTGGGAATGCACCTTTGCTGTTGACGTAGATCTTGTGACTACCCCTTTCTCCGGTAGGTTAACGATTCTTGCACCAATTGTATTAGGCTACATAAGAATGAGTATCTTTTTAGCTTAAGGAGATAAGTAATTGCTATTATAAAAATTTAAAAATATTACTCACCTTGCTAATATGAAGGTTTGTCATAGGATTTGCGTCAACACCTAACCTTATCATTTTCATCCTCTTGGCTTGTGATTCTCTCTGTATCATGCAATTTTCAATGGTAGGTCTTTTAAACTGAAATAATAGAAAATTCATTCAACATGAGAACGTAATCACAATACATGTATACTTGGGGATTGAGGTATTACTCACCGGAATTTTTTCACGTCTATGCTTAGCCATTATATTGGCCGGTGCACTGCCTTCCCCTTGATCCGAACGAACTTCACCAAAAGCATTGGCCTCACCACTACATCCTCTAACATCAGCACTAGCATGAGCAGAAGCAGTGGCACTATATTTTCTTACATTTGCATGACCACTACATTCTCTTACATCTGCACTAGCCTGAGCAGAAGCATTAACATGCCCACTATTGTCTCCTATTGAATTGGCATTTGCAGAAGCATTGGCATGGCTTTGGGATCCTCCTTCAGCTATGCTTGTCGTAGCTTTAGCTTTAGCCTGAATATATATTCAAAATTACTAAATTGGAATCTTAATATACACAACTTACAATAATGGTTAGATGACAACTTACTTGTCTTTTTCCGAGCCTTGGACCAGTGGAATTAGCTTGAGATTGAGCATAAGCTTCACCTGTACTTGCACTAGCATGAGCATTGGATGTACATACATTGACCTGAGCATTGGATGTACGTACATTGGCCCCAGCATTGGCCTGAGAAGCACATATTAAGTATTGATTAACAACATGTTAAAGTGACATGCCCAGCATTAAGATGATCAGTTAGTTGAGAAAATACCTTTTTTAAAGGACATCCCTTGCAGTTGTGTCCAATTTGTTTGCAAGCAGAACAAGTCATTTGCTTACCCTCTTTAGTCATTCTATCACCTCTTACAAGCTCAATCGGTTGCTTTCTTCTACTCCTTTTTGGCCTACCAGGCATGTTCTTCATTGGTGGGGGTTGAGGAGCTTCTTTATTGGTTTTATTCCAAAATTTTTGTCCTCTCACTGTAGGCATCATGAATTGATAAGCACTTACATACTTTTCCTTGTTGAAGCACTCGGCTAGATGGTCGGTCGGATCATTTCTCTTATGGTGTATTGCACAAATGGCATGGCAACATGGAATTCCACTAAGTTCCCAAGCTCTACAAGAACAAGTTTCTAAATTCAAATCAACAACATATTTGTCACCACCTTCTGTAATCTCATATCCTTCATTTCCATTCCATATCAAATGGCAATACCTACTAGCAGATGTATTATCATGTAACTTACGCATAATCCTTGGACCGTAATTTCTAGTCCACCTAGCACATCCATCCCTCTGAGTATGCATTCTATTCATAACCATGATTCTAATATCCTCCAGCATACTCACAATGGCCTTGCACCTAGCTTCCACACTGCCATTGAACGCTTCACTCAGATTATTATCAACGACATCACATTTAATGTCGGTGTCAAAGAAGGTTTTGCACCAATGTTTTGGCTCAATACGGAATAAGTCATCATGACCTTCCCGAGTCAGTTCCTTCAACCTTTGTCTATGTATCTCGAAATCTGACATATTATTGCTTTTGACACATCTCCAAAATTGCCTCAGTAACTGTTTTCCTTTGTATTTTTTACCCCAGTTGGAATAAATGTGCCTTGCACACATCCTATGCTCTGCATTTGGCAACAATTCAGCTACAGATTGGACGAGACCCTAACAATTACCGAAAAAAAGAAAATATATATGAAAACAGAAAGAAAAACATTGTAATGTCACAATCAATTTACAAATGAAAACAGAAAAAAAAAATAAAAAAAATAAAAAAATAAAAAAGCATACCTTTTGTTGATCACTTATCAACGCCCATCCGTCACCATTACACATATCAAGGTCTGACTTCAACAACTCAATAAACCAAGTCCATGTGTCCTTATTCTCGATTCTTACCACTGCCCATGCCACTGGATACATTTGATTGTTGTCATCCCTTCCGACAGCACATAACAACTCACCTTTGATCAAACCTCTCAAAAAACATCCATCTAATCCAATGATCTTCCTACATCCAGCCAAAAAACCTTTCTTGCAAGCATCAAAGCAAATGTAAACCCTATCAAATACTGGTAGAGAATTTGGCCATGGCCTTTCAACTTTCAATTTAAAAGTGCTTGAAGGGCTTGCAGTGTAAAGCTCTCCCAAGTAGTCGTGCATCTGTGCATATTCCTTCTTGTAATTGCCTTGCAGTTCCTTCAATACTTTCAGCTTTGTTCTCCTACACTGACTGAAAGTGACATTTAGACCAAGTTGTTCTCTAACTAATTTCTTTAACTCAGGTGCTTTGATTTTAGGCATTGCAGAAATGAGAATCATGAAGTGCTTAGCTAAATAAGTGCTAGACACTCTCTTATTCTCGAAAGTGATACTGCATATATGCTGATTTACATACTTTCTCAAATGAAATGACCCAGTTTTGCTATCAAGAGCACCATAGATCATCCAGTTACAATTGTTCTGGCCACACCTAGCTCTTACAACACTTTTTGTGTTCTTAGTGTATTTGATTGCTCTTTGCTCAGCCACAGAATACTTCAAAATTGCATTCTTGAACTCAGTTGCATCCTCAAATGTCATGCCAACAATAAATTGTGGATTTGTATCACTTTGATCATATGATGGGAACCTACTTCTCCTCCTTGAAATAACATCAGCCTCTTCACCACCCTCATCATTTAAAATTGATTGAAGACTGCCTTCCTCATCTGAATCAACATACTCTATTTCGTACCCAGAATCATCTAATGATTGAGCCTCATCCACAATCGGTGGTTGGGAAGTACTAGTTGCCTCACTATAATTTAAAATTTCGAGCCTATGTCTTGCTGAAAGTTCAATTAATTTTTTCCTTGCTTCAACCAGTTCAAAGTCATCATCATCACTCGACTGTTCCATATCCACCAAATTATGTGCATCATCATCCTCTTCCTCATCTAGATCCTTATTGGCAACTTCAGCCCGATTCCCGTCATCATCAGTATTCCTAATCACATTAGACATACCTCCAGTTTCCATCTCAACACCCCCCATCTCAGCTCTTGCCTTTTCATTATCAACATGCTCAACATATAGTGTAATATTTTCAGAGCACAGATGATGATAAAATAGATACATCACATCAACGTTATCCCATAAATACCTAAGAGTTACTCCGTCTACAAGAGTCTTACTTCCAGGAACTCTGTAAAAGAGTTTCTCTACTCTACACACACCCAAAGCCTCAATAGCTTCAATTATACTAGAAAGTGAAGGCTTACTTAAACTTATTTCAGCAACATCAGCCCTTCCACCTATGTATTCCAATAGTGGGCCAACTTTAAATTTACCTCCATAGCGAACAGTGACATAAACTTTGTTCTCGGCCATTGGACCTACAAGGGAACAGAAACAAAAAGCAGAGCACTTTCAATCATCAAATTATTGAAGCAATGTTCAAGTTCTAAATTAAAGATATTTTTATAAAAGACTAACAATCAATACAAAAACAGCAAATTAGCATAATCCGTTTTACAACCACAATGCAACTACATGATCAATAGTGAGAGCAATGTTCTAATTTGCTGCAATGTTATAATATATCACAAGAATTGGAAAATGCAAAACAACCATAACGCAGAGAGTAAAATGCCGCTATAATGTAGAGAGTAAAACACCTTTGCAAAACAAAACAAAAAAAAAATGGTAATATTACTATGACATACCCAAATGCTTTAATGTAGAGAGTGATACCTGCATGAGGAGTCACCATCGCCGTCCCTGATGCCGCTCCCTCCGCCGTTGAGACGCCGAAATGCTCACAAGACATATCTTTGCATGAACTCACAATCATCAAAGAAGAGAACATAAAGTTGATGTGTGTCAAACTCGAGCTCTCTGAACTCTAAATAATGAAGAAATGAGGACGCTAACTGACATCGTTTTACATAATGCAGAGATTAAAGCACATTTGCAAAACAAAAAAAACCGTAGCATTACCATGAGATACCCAAATGTTATAATGCAGAGAGCGATACCTGCGTGAGGAGGAGTCACCATCGTCTTCGTTGACCCTGTTGTCGTCCCCGACACCAATCGCTTCACCGCTGAGATTTCCAAACTCCCGCAAAGAGGTCTTCACACGAACTCGCAATCATCAAAGGAAGGAAAGAACATGAACTCACGATGAGTGTTGAACTCGAGGTCGATGAGGACCCAAATCGCAAGAGAACAGCAAATCATCAAATTTGGGGCTTAGGGTTCGGACGAATTCGATTTAGGACTTAGGGTACGGAGGAATTCGATTTGGGGCTTAGGGTTCGGACGAGTTCGATTTGGGGCTTAGGGTTCGGACAAGTTCGATTTGGGGCTTAGGGGATACTTGGAAAGTGAAAGAATACGTAGACAAGGAGAGGGGAGGGAGAACACGACGGTGAAGAAGACGTACAGACGAAGGGGGAGACGGCGTCGTGGGGAAGGAGAAAGGAGGAGACGGCGTCGTGGCGAAGGAGAAAGGAGGAGACGGCGTCGTGGCGAAGGTGGGAGGAGGAGACGGCGTCATGGCGAAGGAGAAAGGAGGAGACGGCGTCGTGGCGAAGGAGAAAGGAGGAGACGACGTCGTTCTGCATGCGTGGCTTTTTTTTTTAAAACTATTCGCAACGGAGGAGAGAGAAACGATTAAAAAAAGCCACGCGGGGGCCACGTCAGCTTTTTCCGTTAAGAAATTAGACGGCGTCGATTTTAGGACTCGTTTGAAACATTTTGACAAGTTGTAGGACTGAAATGCACTTTTTGCAAGTTTTAGGACTGAAATGCATTTTCGTGACAACTTTTAGGACTTCTGGAGGACTTATCCCAACTAAAAACACATTTTACTTATAAATAATCCAATACAAGACATATTCCACGTTTTCGACTATAGTAGACATCCAAACTTATTCTCATTACTCACTTCACATTTGAATAAACTACCCAAGAGGATAAGAACACAATAAACGTTCGATAAAAGTTTCTTTAAATTTTCAGCCTTGAAACCTCTCTCTTCAAATGGTCGACCAGAGATGTTAAACCCTTCATTTGAGCTTGCATTGAGTCGACATCCTCCAACTCGTCCATTAACGTAGGTGGAGGTTGATTTCGGCCTTCAAGTAACTCCAAGATCACATCTATCGCTTGATCAAAGAATTTCTTATCAACCCATTTGAAATATTTGCACTTCGAGCCTTCTCTATATCTGCTGCACGCATGGAATCTTCTCCTGGGATTCAACCGAGTCCAAGATGTTCTTCTCGAAATTAGTAACCCACAATAATAGTAATACTCATCATTTAATTCGCTTTTTTTATAGGAATGTAAGCTGCTACTAAAGCTTATGCCTTCCATTTGCAAAAGCGAGCTAATAATTTTGGGAGAAAATTGAAGTATGTACTCGAATTGGGGATTTAAGGTTTTCAACTTCCGATTATGGTCGAATTTAGGGATTTAGGGTTTCTAATTTGGGGGAAAATATACTAAACGACGTCGTTTTGTTATTTGTATGCTGATTGTACTCTCCGGCGATCCACGTCGACTTCAAAAATTAACAAAAAAAAAAAAACAGTCACGTCGGATTTCCGACCAACTATATCGGCATTGGCACTAAAATGATTATTTTTCAAAATTTTTGGCACTTAAGTAATCCAACGGAAAATTTTAGTACCAAGGTAAGCGCTGTATACAACTTATGACACTAATAGTGTACTTCTCCCAAGCAACAAGACACAATTTTTGCTCCATACTCCATTCACGGACATGTTCAAGAAGCAAACAAACATATCTGATAGCAAATCACTGAGAAATTCTTAACAATAAGTGACTCTCCATTCCTCACCTATCACTTGACATCCAAGTCCATCGGAATTGTTCTCTCCTCTCGCCGCATCTAAATTTCTCCCATTTTTGGTGTTACTGCTGCGGCGCTACCCTTTCCTCAAGGCCCGGGTATCTCAAGACAAAACCCCCTCAACACATATGTCCGAATTTACAGCATTAAGAAGGTACTAACACCTTCCTTTTGCGTAAATGAGTCTTCAACTCAAAATCCTATGATAAATTTACGAAAAACTTTTCCTAGGTACTATTTTTGCATCTTCAAGAGCGGCTAATTTTCCTAACACGCGGAAAATTTTACAAATTTAGGCGGGACCCAAAATTGATATTTTTTCAAGTGAATATATTTTTTTGGGAAGTCCCACAAAATGCTCAGAGAAAAAAAAGAAAAAGGCGATGAGGTGGGTCATCGGGAGAATGTAATAAGGAATCCGTTCAAAAGAGTCCAACTACAATGACTTACTTCATTATTTTCATGCATCAAGTATGGAAAAACCTACGATTCATTACTATCATCCACAAGTCAAGCTCCAAAAGCACAACAGAGTGCCGAGACAGATGAAGCTCTAGAAGTTCAAGCCATTGTCATGCTCCCGAGCCACAGCAGACTATAGAAAAGAATCTCTATTATTATTTTTACATAGAGTGATTACAAGGTGTGTATATACAAGAATAGAGGACCTAAATTAGTTAAGAAACCTATTTAGCTAATTTACAATAGCTAATCAGCCCCTAATCTCTATCAATAGCTAATTAATAGCTAACAAAATCAAATCAAATCACATAATATCACATAATATTCCATATAATCGGGGAGAGATTATAGAAGATTTTCCAACACATTCCAACACTTCCCCTCAAGCTAGCTTGAAGATATCTTCCATAGACAGCTTGCTCACTAGATGAACAAATTGCTTTTTATGCAATTCCTTGGTCAAAATGTTAGCAAGCATGTTCATCACTTGAAATATACAGCATACAAATCAATCTGCTATCAAGTTTTTCTTTGATGAAGTGTTTATCAGCTTCCAGATGCTTTGTCCGCGTATGTTGTTGCCCTTGTAGTGTTTAGTTCAGCTCCCTTCCACTCTTTTTGTTATTGTAGTTAGAGTGTAAGTTTTGGCGCCGTCTTTTCTATATATTTGTCTAAAGCTCAATATATATTCTTACTTTTACCACAAAAAAAAAAAAAAAAAAAAAAAAAAAAACTTCCACATGCTTTGTCCTTTCATGTAACACGAGATTATGAGCAATTGCAATTGCTGCCTTATTGTCGCAATACACTTTCATTGGTATGGAACTCGGGATCCATAGTTCATCCAAGATACTTTTAATCCACATAACTTCACATACACCATGTGAAATTCAACTTCAGCACTACTTCTTGCCACCACACTTTGCTTTTTACTCTTCCGAGTGACTAAATTACCACCAACAAACGTGCAGTAGCCTGAAGTAGATCTCCTATCCATATTGCTTCCAGCCTAATCTGCATCGGTGAACACCTCAATTTCCAAATGTCCATGTTTCTCAAACATTAGACTGTTACCATGATTTCCCTTCAAGTAGAGTAAAATTCTATATACTACTTCAAAATGCCTCGGCCCTGGTGAGTGCATGAACTGACTCACCATATTTGGGGCAAATGATATATTAGGTCAAGTGTGAGTAAGTAAGTAAGTCGACCGACAAGCCTTTGATACCTTTCTCAATCTATCACTTCTTCAGCCTTGGCAGGTTCAAGTTTCATATTTGGTTCCACGGGTGTCTCTGCCGCTTTACATCCTAATAGACCTATCTCTTTAAGCAAATCAAGAACATATTTGCATTGGTTTACAAATATCCTTCTTAGATCTCGCAAATTATATTCCAAGAAAATATTTCAAGACACTTAAATCCTTAGCCTCAAACTTCTCAGCCAGCTTCTCTCGCAAGCAATCCAACTCAGCTTAGTCATCACCAGTCAGTATTATATCATCAACATAGACGATTAGAATTGCATGCTTACCTTCCTTTGAGTGTTTATAGAGTGTGATCCCCTTGACTTTGGTGATAGCCGAACCTTTTAACCACCTTCCCAAACCGTTCAAACCACGCTCTTTGAGATTATTTAAGTCTGTACAACGACTTATTTAATCTATAGACTTTGCCTTCATTTTCTACAAAACCTAGTGGTAAACTCATAAACACTTCCTCCTCCAAGTCGCCATTCAAGAATGCATTCTTCACATCTAACTAGTGTAAGGGCCAATCAAATGCAACAGCCAAAAATAGTAAAATCCTAATAGAATTTATCTTGGCAACTAGAGCAAAAGTCTCTTGATAGTCAACTCCAGAAGTCTGAGTGAACCCCTTTGCCACTAGCCTTGCGTTATATTACTCAACACTCCTATCGGGTTTACATTTTATAGTAAATACCCATTTACAGCCAACAATTTCTTTTTGCTTCCAATGCATCAACCATTCCCATCTCCCATTCTTCTTAAGTGCCTGCATTTCATCATCAACTGTCATCTTCCACTTTGGATCCTTCAAAACTTCCTGGATATTTCTAGGAATAGATATGTGAGACAGGTTTGACACAAACACTCTATGATGATGAGACAAATTTTGAAATGACATATATTTTGATATAGGATGATGAGTACATGATCTAACCCATTTTCTAAGAGCTATAGGCATATCAAGATTAGAAGTATTAGTATCAGAATTTGAGACTAGAATGGAGGGAAAATGAGTACTACTAGGATCACTTGATAACGAAGGCAAGAGATCATCTCTCCGGGCTGCAGACAAATGAGGCTCCAAGACAAAGTTCTAATCTACAACCTTTTGAAGAGTTTTTCTTCTAGTATAAACCTAAAGCTCGGGCTTGTTGATCACATTGTGATCTTGAACTTTCTCTCCCCCTATCTTTGACACATCAAGATTCAGCAAAGGTGTTTTCGAAGACTCAAACAAAAGAGTGGGAAAGACAGGAGAGTTTGAGTGCCACAAAATCTCTTCACTAACCTTGGCATTCTCCCCCTGAAGAGATTTGTTAGAAAAAAACAGTTGTGACTCTATAAAGGTTACATCCATAGTTATATGAGTTTTGCCAGTATGTGGATTGTAACACTTGTAACCTTTTTGATTAGGCGCATATCCTATAAACACACACTTTTAGCTCAAGGATCTAATTTGGATCGACGCTAAATTGGGAGATGGACAAATGCAGTGCACTAAATACCCTTAGAGGAATATCAAAAAAAAAAATATGGGATGTGGGGTACATTTGTTTGAAACAATTTAAGGGAGTGGTGTAGTGTAATACCCGAGTAGGCAGCTTATTAATTAGATAAGATGTTGTTAGCACAGCTTCCCCCCATAAGTATTTAGGTACATGCATTGAAAAACTGAGGGCATGGGATATTTCAAGGAGATAGCAATTTTTGCGTTCGGTAATGCCATCTTGTTGGGGTGTAATTCGGCAAGTTGACTGGTGAATGATGCATTTTTCTTCCAAAAAACTCCCCAAAAACTGGTTATAATATTCAGTACCATTAGCAGTACGAAGAATATTAATAGTAGTATAGAATTGAGTCATAACCATTTGATAATAAATTTTGAACAATGACTCAACTTCAAACTTGGTGCTCATCAGGTATAACCAACATAAACGGGCATGATCATCTATAAAGGTGACAAACCATCGTTTCTCGATTTTTGTTGGCACGAGTGAAGGACCCCAAACATCATTATGGATTAAATAAAATGGTGATGATGCACGATATTGTTTTGAACTATAATGAGTACAATGACTTTTAGAAAAAGGACAATTGTCACGATGTAGTGAAGAAACATCCACATCTTTGATCAAATAAGAAAAAAATATTTCAAGTATCCAAAGCTAGGATGGCCTAATCTATGGTGCCAAACCATTATTTTTTCTTGAACAAAGGAAGAACTGAAAGTTTCATACACCTGAGCTTTTTTATCAAAGACAAACTCTTCAAAATAGTAAAGACTATCCCCTCATCCTAGCACTGCCAATCATCTTCCCCAAGATCTTATCCTCAAACTCACAATGTGAAGCAAAAAAGACAATATGACAGTTAGACTTTTTAGAAAGTTTACTAACAGACAGTAGGCTACAAGCTAACTTAGGAACATGCAGTACATTATGAAGTGTAATAGAATCAGAAAGTGGAACTAATCCTTTGCCTGCAATAGATAAAAAACTCCCATCAACAATCGAAATTTTTTTTGTTGCCAAGACAAGGAATATAGTATTTGAACAAATATGGAATACTAGTTGTCGCAACCTAAATTTCGGGTGCATCACCTATGGTTTAGGTTAATGGACTACTAAGTCTTAAACTTAACTCAGACTCTCTCAAGCTCATGCAAATTCGCGACTTTCAAATTTTTAACGTGCAAATGGATTTTATTTAGGAGTCGCCACTAATTAGTTTATGGTAGGTCGATTAAACACCTAAGTAAAATAATGGAAATATTATTTTACTCCTATGAACCAGAGACTTTGGGTATGGGGACTTGATTACACTAGATTTCTCTAATGCTCTTTCGGTACCATTTTTTTTTTTTTTAATTTCAAAAATGTTTTTGTAGGCAATTTGGATTTATTTAACCTAAATTACACTATCATGTAATGGGGTGATCACACAGATGCTCAACACTCAATGAATCAAATAAATTGCATCAAAAGAATTAAATGCACAAAGCAAACAATTTTTTGGGTTTTCTTTTATCTCGAAATTAAAACATGTACTTAACTACATGACATAGTTTTACAAACAAACAAATTCCTATTATGCAAACTATTTGACATGCACCTAACATTTTTATATTTTTATTGAAATTCGGAATTAATAAAAACCCTAATTAAACTATCTAAAATTAATAATTTTCTAATATGTTTTAGGGGTTAATTTGACTTAAACCCTATCCTATCTTAGAAAACTATTTTTTTTAAAGAAAAATGAGATTATCTAAGTGTGCAAACATTATTTAAGAGTCTATCTATAAAAAAAAAAAAAAATCAATCCTAATCTATTCCAAAAATTATCTAAATGTGCAATCCTAAAAGAATGCAATCTAATTTATGAAACCAACATACTCTAATGCAAGATTTGATTTTTTTTTATTTTTTTATTTTTTGTGTTTTTCCAGGACAAGTAATTATCATATAAACATTACATCTAAACTAATCAAGATATTCACCAAATGAAGGGTTAAAATAATCGAAAAAATAACTTGTTGTCTCACAAATCAAATTAACAACTACTCTAACTCTAAACATCATAACAAAAGTTCAAAATAATTAAAAATCTGATCCAAAGTCTTATGGATCAAATTAATAATTATAATGATTTAAAAATTGAAATACTATCAAAATGCCCAAAAATTAATATAATTAAAAAAATGATCCGACGTTTTATGGATCAAATTAATAATTACAATAATTTTGGACAAAACCCCTACGATTAATGCCTACAAGATCAAGAAATGAATATTGACATACGATGTTCTAATTTAACCAATAATAACAAAAATTAAAAAACAATAAACAATAAAATAACATAAAATAAATAAATAAAAGGAATAAAAATAATAAAACTAAACTACCTACGGGGAGCTTGGGAAAGGGGGAGCGATGGTGGGCAGTGTCAAGCGGTTGTTGGTCGGCGTCGGAGCAAGCAGGTCGTAGGTGGTGGCGCAGTGAGCGTCGACGAAAGGTGAGTGGAGTGGCAAGGAGCACTACTAGTGTCGGCAAGGCAGCAGCGGCATGCGGCTCGAGCTTGGAGCAGTGGCAGAGACACCTGGTTGTCACGGGTCGTCGTGGGCGATGATGATGGGTAGCAAATTGCTGGTCGTCGGGTGTTATAGGTGGAGGTGAGGCGGAAGTGCAGTAGTGGATGAGGGGCGCGACAGAGTTGGGTTCCAAGCGGCGATGTTGCAAGAGCAGCAGAGGCGACGTCGAATTCGGGTGCTCACAGCGTCAAGCGAAGGTGCAGCCATGGCGGCGGTGCTTGAAGGCAAAGGCGTTGCTAGCTGCTAGGTCGAGCAAATGCGCAAATGGGCAGAGGGGCTTTGAACACTGGAGAGCAATGGCGTCAGTGTTGCTCGAGTAGAGGTGGTGACGGAGTAGTGCAGGGTCAATGGCGGAACTCGGGCGTCGGCTGGGTAGCACTCGATGGAGGAGTGGCGACTCCTAGTGTCGAGTGAAGCAAAGCGGCGGTGGAGCAGAGAGGGCTCGTGAGGTGGCAGTAGAGTAGCGATGGTCGACGGCTTAGCTGCCAGTGTGGGCGATGCTGGCACAACGCTCACAGATGGAGGCCACAGGAGGGGGCGAAGGACGTCCGCGCGTGAGGAAGACGATCTACTTGTTGCTCTTTTTTTTCTCTCTTTTTTCTTGTTTTGGCCTGTCACTTCCCTCGCAGACTTCTTCCTTTTGCTGACTTGACTTTTCTTCTTTCTTTCACGATTTCTTATCTCATTTTCGAACACTCCTCTCCCTTTGCACGAATTCTCCCTACTTTTCTCTTTTTTCCGTCCCTTAGGTCACGAAAAATGTGGCTCTTTTTATAGTGATTCTAGACGGCCGCATTCCATGGCAATTTTCAAGTTTCCATCTTCTGTTGCATTAATTAATGGTTGTAAATCAAAGCGTGATTTCACGATCAGCTCGATTTTGCCTCGATTCCTTTCATTTTATCAAAATTATTGCCCTTTACTCACTTGATTTCCTAATTGCTTCTGCATTTATCAAAAGTTGAATATTCACCAGAATTTCAAACTTTCATGCATAATCAATCAGGTTGATCTTCCCCATTTTTTCCTTTTATTTGTTCTGATGTGATTTTTATTTTTCTTATTTCCCTAGATTTGCCAAAACTATGTGTCAACACTAGTTATATGGTCGAATGCCCCTGAATCAATGATCCAAGGTATAGATTGTGAACAATAGGAGAGGGCATTTAGATTTATACCTTAATGGGCAATCGAAGCAATAGGATTACCCAATACGGACCCAGCTTGAAGTAGCTGCAGAAGATGGTCTAGTTGTTCTTTGCTAAAAGGGAATGCAATGGCCTCATTAACTGTAGGAGGCATACGCTAAGATGTCTTATTATCACAACTGAATGAAGCTGGTTTCCTAGCCTCACTAGTTGTAGAAGTTGGATGACCATGAATCCACCAACAGGTCTCTCGTGTATAACGAGGTTCGTTGCAAACATCACACCATATATGGGGTTTCCCATTTGATCTTCGCAAGTTAATAGGGATTTTGCTTATATTTGCCTCGGAGACTATTGTTGTAGGAACACGGCCCTTCTTATCTTCGAAGATAGCTAATATTGAATCTTCCAATGATCCACCCTTTCGGCCAGTAGCTATCTTGCCCAGCATTAGTCCCCATCTACTTTCTTCTCTCCGAACCTCTGAGAAGACCTCTCCAATAGGTGGAAGAGGCTGCTTCCCAAGTATTATGCCGCGTACCTCATCAAACTCATCTCTAACCCTACTAGGAAAGCGTAGATACATTCTACTTTTACAATTTTCCTGTACCGATTACCATCTTCAATACATGTCCACTCATGGTTATTGAATACATCCAACTCTTGCCACAAACATTTCAAAGAGTGAAAGTATTTTGTGATAGTTTCCTCTCTTTGTCGCATCTTCCCCAGCTTCAAGGTTAACTCATAGATTTGAGATTGATTATCCAAATCTGAATACATCTCACACACCACATCCTAGAGTTCCTTAGTGGTATGATAGCCCAGATAGTTTGCACCAATATCTTCTTCCATGGAGTTGGTCAACCACATCATAATTGCTAAATTCTCTGCATCCCAGATAGCCCAAGTGGGGTCATTTGTCTCTGGTTCTACATTATCTCCAATCAGATAGCCAATCTTTCCTCTACCTCGTATATACATTCAAACGGATTGAGACCACCGAAAAAAGTTATCACCAATTAGCTTTATGGAAGTAATGTGAATGGGATGAGGTTCGGTGGACTTTGTGAGAAGTGATGGGGGTTAGACTGGGTGGTTGATGATTCGTCTAACATAGTGATTGAAATGATCAAAGGAAAAAAAATTACCCTAGGTAAATAGATAAAGGACCTTCGGGCTCTAATACCATGCAGAAAAGAATCCCTATTATTATTTTTACATAGAGTGATTACAAGGTGTATATATACAAGAATAGATGACCTAAATTAGGTAAGAAACCTATTTAGGTAAAGATCCTAATTAACCCTTAATCTCTATCAATAGCTAATTTATAGCTAACAAAATCAAATCAAATCACATAATATCACGTAAAATTCTATATAATCAGGAAGAGATTATAGAAGATTTTCCAACACATTCCAACACAGACTGAGCAGGGAGTTGTCAGAAACAAAGCATGCAAAGAAATCGCAGTCTGGACCGTCTTCGAAGTGGTCTTGGTTTCACAGGTTTGCCATATCGATCTCAACTAGCTGAACATAGAAAACTAAGGTGAAACCTTAGTTATCTCACCGTTATCTAAACATTGCTCTTGAGCACTAACTCGCTGTAAGTTCGCTAGCTCAAACCATGAACCAGACCTCAACCACACATCTTCGTAATTCTTTTACACAAACCCACATCAAATGTTATGAGACAAATGTTAGTTGTATGCCCTAAAGCAACCATGTAATAGTTACATGTTAGGAATTATTCAATGGCAAATAAGTTTTTTCATTCATCATCCAATTTATATGAATGAAGTCCATAAGATCAATTACGACTAAACCTATTCTTAAGGTGTTAAGAATATATGTGATAGGTTACAGTTATGTTAAATATTCAAACAGTTCCCGATCGATGGATCATTGAGAGGATATTGACGATCCTGTTCAAAGCAGTGTGTTCTCAAGCATCACCATTCAATATTTGATACTTTAGGGGATGATGAGTCACAAGTCATTGGGTATGGCGATACCCGAGCTAGAACACAGATGCTTGTTTTGGACAAGTTCACTGAACGTGACATACAAAGAAAGATTGACGACATGGAAGTTTTTAACGGGGTCAATATATTATCGTTCATGCTTTGGTTAGGTGTAAGATCCTTATACCTAAGGCACGATGCTTATTTGTATGTTGGATGGCTATGGTTTACAAATGCGCATATTGACGCTTCGTTGAATCGTCTGCACTTGATGGGCATAATTATTCACATACGAAGGCACATGCGTGTGCAATATGGAATCTATCTTCTTGTTCTATATAGATATACAAGATTGATGTCCTATGCAATTTAATCGTGGCATTATATTGAAATCTCGACTAGGGTTGTAATCAAGAATGAATGGTTCATATCTCAAAGAAATACATGTCAATTAGATTTTTACACATAATTGAATTGGTGGCTTGACTAATAATCAATGGTCTTTGTTTGATCGGGACATGGTGAGATAGAAGGATCGAATTACACGGTCGTCAAAGCTAATAGGTTCATTATGTTCTAAAAGCATTTCACACTGTCTATGTAGCCATGATATATTGCTAGATATCACTCATGGTTTGCAGGAACAGGAGATTGATATGGACAATTAGTTCTCTTAGTTGTGCTAATGTGTTAGTACAAGTCTTGCTGCCAGCTTAGTGATGAACCTAGGGATGTCACGCACCGTAACCAATTAGAATGATGTTTGAATGAGAGAGAGAATATTACAAATGTATTTGCAATTGAACCAATCAGATTGAGTTGGGCTAGAAATAAATTTTTTGGTGAAGGGGTTTTAGAGTTTACAAAGTCTGAAGTGGGTTTCAAACTCTACGACCGAATCAAAGATCTGAAGCGTGTCCAAATTCAGTGGCCAAATTAATGATCTAAAGTGAGTTCAGAATTAATAGCTACGTTAATGATCTGAAGTGAGTTCAAAATTAATCACATCATTAATGATTTGAAGTAAGTTCAGAATTAATAGCCAAATTAATGATCTGAAATTGTTTCGGACTTAATGGCTAAATTAAAGATTCGAAACGGTTTCAGATTTAACAGTCACATTAAGTTTTGAAACGGTTTCAGAACTTAACGGTCACATTAATGATTTGAAACAGTTTCAAAATAAATGGACATTTTAATGATCTAAAATGGTTTCTGATTTAAATGACTAATTAATGCTCTGAAACAGTTTCAAAAATAACAATAAATTAAATATTTGTGACAGTTCCAAAGTTAATACCCAGAATAAAGACTTATAATAGTTACAAATAAATGTCTGGAATGATGCTCTGTAACAGTTACAGAGTTAATGCCCGAATTAGTGTCTGAAACGGTATCAGAACGTACGTCCGTTAGGAGTTATGGCCAAATTAATTTTAAACGGTTTAGAGTTAATGTGCCAATTTGAATGTATTTGCACTAACTATAAAATGTAATACAGAGAGCAAATCACCGGATGATCCATAATCAACAATCGATAATTGAAAGTGCCGATACTGATCAACAAAATCACTCACATGAGAGCAATTGTTAGCACAATTGTAATTGTGAAATCTCTCAATTTCTCTCTTCTGCTCATCGTGAGAATTAGTGGTGTGTCTGAACTAGAAGCCCAACACTTTGTGGCGCTGGATTTGAAGAACGTTAGAGCCTGCGAAGAGATCAGACGTTCTGCATCCGAAGAACGTCTAAACCAATATCATTGGAAGGCATCAAACGTTCATGGTCAAGAATTTAAGAACATCATAATCGGTGTTACTAAAAGGCGTCAAATGTTTGTGGTTAGAGTATGAAGAACACCAGAACTACTATTGTGAGAATATCAGACGTTTGTGCTCAGAACCTGAAACTTCTAAACCAAATTTGGAGCATGGAACAAGGTTAATATGATTAGCCACTTTAACTCTTTTATGCGTTTTTATTAAAATTCATGAAAATGCTTTGGAAACATGTGTATAAGTGTTTTACTTCCATTGCGATCAGACTTTTTGATCTTAATTTACTTATGGACGTATGTTTATTTATTGAAACAAACACCAAAAACAAATCCCAAAGAGCTCATATAATATGAATTCATTTTGTACTCCTCTAATTATATAATACGCAACATAATACTCTTTGGAGGCCCTAGGCGCGTATAAACCGGCGACAGGTGGGTATAAGCAAGACCGAGGGGGAGGCATGGAAGGCCAGGTCCTGAAATGGGTAACTATGCTATAATAAAAATGGGTTTGAAAATATGAGTTAAACTTAAGTATTTATTCGTTAGGCCCATCTGAACTTGTTTTTAAGATTCTAAGCAATCCAATTATGACAAAGGTAACCACTGGGATTCGCCCCAGTGGCCACCCTTCCAACATGAAAGGGGGAGGTGAGAGGTTCAAATCCCCACCTTCTCAGGGGGGGATGGGATGAGGACGCGTAAGTTTCAGGAGTGGGTTTCGACTCCCACGCCCTGCAAGAGGCAGGGCAAAAGTCTGAGAGTGAGTGTAGAGTAGGAATAGAGTAGGACTGACCAAAAAAAAAATTATGACAAAGATCCATTAAAGATGAGTTAAAAAAAAAATTGAGTTTTGGACTCGTTTTACCACTTCTTACTAGCGTATGCTAAAGAATGATAATGTTCACTTGTCGTTTCAAGTTCGCTTTCCTCCAACATATGGTTAACCCACAATGAACTCCTGAATCTTTCCTTTGGCGGTTTTAGCCTTTCGGTAGAAAGTCCAAATATACTTGAAGCGATTGTAGAAGCAATTGAATAAGCTTGGACGTCAAATAGAATAGATACAAAAGGAGAAAATGAGACTTAACACGCGATAATTTTGGGGAGATCAAAAATGTTGTACCAGACGAATTTGTCTTTTTGTTGAGGTGTCTCATCTAAAAGGTTAAACAAACTGGTGGAAGAAGAATTGCATTTGTATTTACATGTGAAGTTTAACACCTTTGAATATGCAAACTTTGGTCCTTTTTTTTTTCCACAGTGGCTAATGATGTTAAAATTACACAACTCGGAGTATTCTACTTCTCAGCTGTTTTTGTTTTTTTTTTTTTTTTTTTTTTCGGATCTTCTTCAAACTCCTTAATCCTTAGCTAGCATAGGCAACCTATTTTCCTTATCCGAAGACTTGAGGTCGAAAGTGACCTCAAAAGATCGGTATCGTCTTTTTCTTAATTCAAAATTTAGTCAAATGGTAAGTTCAAATGAATAAAATGTTTTCCCACTTTGCAATTAGAGTACCAAACATTTAACATATTTATTCAAATATTCGAAATTTTTGCGCTGGGCCAGGCCATTAGGCTTCACTTATGAAGCACAAAACGACCTACCCTGCCCAAAACAGAAAAATGGAATAGACCGAAACATCAGACTGGCCATTTCTGGCCTAAGAATTTTCGGGCTTTTGATTGTTATATTTGCACCCATTCTTAAAATCATATAAATTAAGCCCATCGAAGCCGATGACCAGGCGAGTTCCATTTTAGCTTTTGATTTAATATACAATGAGTCTCTTGGAAATGAATTGCTGATGGAAGGTGCTTGCAGATCTCCTCTAAATTGCCTTTCGGCTTTTACACAAATGTATTGAAGTCATAATGGCGCATCCAAATGCCGAAAGGTTGCTTTGAATAAGTAACACCCGCTCTCTATTTGGATGGAATGCATAGAATAATTGAGAAGTCGAGGAATTATCGGAGGATCTTGAAACTCTTATGCCAGCTCAGCTTTCTTTTAATTTGCAGGATACAGCAGAAGCAGCTCTTCACGAAGAAGATTAAAACGGAAACTTGGACAACGAAGAAGTAAAAACGCCTCATAAATCATAACGGAACATCAAGACAGCGAACTTGGACTCGGGTCGCACGATCCGTTATGTTCATTTGTGATCTCCGACGGTGCTCTTAACTGCATTTGCTGCGTCTTGCACCTTGGCCCTCATCTGCTGACCGGCCTGGAAAGCAGTTTCACATGCATAAAACTCTTTACCAGCCACAGACAGACCAGATTTCATCGAGCTTCCTCCTTTTTCACTTCATTAACAATGCGTAAATTTCGAGGATAGTAAGGTGAATTACGCATAATGCTTCTCCTGTTTTAACAAAAAGAAGGAAAACGAAAATGAAGGCAGGACTGGGACTTATCAAAAAATTAGAGAGTCAAAATTCAATATAAAACAAACGCGTTCTAGTTCTAGATCTACCAAACTCTATAGCTTTAGGAAGGGCTGAATCATCATCGTGTCACCTCAAATGTCATTGGTCAGAGTGCATCACTTTTTTTCTGTCAATTTCCCCTCTATAAATAATAAATAAGCAACTAGGTTCATTTGCTCTCCCAATCGTCGTGGGCAGCAGTCTCGTGGCCTTAAGTTCTTTCCCACTCGAGCCTTCTTGTCTTTTTGCCCTTTTAGATTGCGGCATTTGGGTCACAGCTTTCTTCGTCGTATGTTTCCATTACTCTTTCTTCTTCTTTTCTTTTTTTTGGTATTTACACCAATAGAAGTGAAGGATACAAAATGGTAAAAATGCAAAACCTGGTGCAAGTTTTAAGTATTATGTATTTGACCTTATAAATATAATCTCTTTTTTCCTCTTTAAAATAAGGAAAAACAAGTGGCTAAGGGATACCAAAAACCCATAAACCTATATTATTATGACATAATTTAGCCCTAAATATTTTAATTTGACGATTTCATCCTAAAACTTTTGACGATTTACCTATCTAGTCATCTGGCCAGTTTTGGCCAAAAAGCACTGATATTGACACTAATTATCCTATATGACAAGACCAATGATAATGTGAGAAAATTTTTCATTTTTTTTTATTTTCTTTTCTTTTCTTTTCTTTCATTTTTATTTTTATTTTTATTTTTATTTTTACCAAGGGCATGTGGGCCCCCAATGTTGCTGGCAAGGGCGTCCTAGCCCTTGCTTGTGTCCCCACGGCATCGCCAAGGCCATGGACCAATGGAGGGAAATAAAGAAAAAAAAAAAAAGATAAAAAGAAATTAAAAAAATTTACATATAATTGCATAAATTTTTTACATTAGCACCGGTCGTGCCATATAAGACAACGGGTGTTCATGTCAACAATTTTTTACTAAAATTAATTAAAATGACTATCTTGACAAATCGCAAAAATATTTGTAACTAAATTAGTCAAATAAAAAATATTTAAAATTAACTCACCACCACAATACTTCAGGTAAGAATCATTAACGATGCCTTTAGGATTTGAACTTCTCCCCTTCGTGAAGAAGAGAGAGCATAAGCTAATTGCGCCGTTAAAGGCAGTGGTCTTTTTTCTTTTTTACCTTTTTTTTTCTTTATTTTCCTCCATTGGTCCATGGCCTTGGCGGTGCCGCGGCGATTTTTTTTATATTTCTTTAAAAAAAAAAAACATTCCATGTGTTGAAGGGATTTTCTTATGTTCAACTGACAGCTACGTTGACAAATTGCTGCCTCGTGCTCCATGCCGGGAGCACGAGGGGCGTCTATGTCTTGTCCTTTACGCTCATACCATGCCGCCAACCGCACGTTGAATTCATTCGCATTTCTTCGGTGATGAGATACATTAAAATTATGGTTTTCGGGGGCCACGCATTCGGTAATGATGGAGAAAGCGTAACGCAATTGTCACATCATTCTTTATTGAAAGGAGATGGGATAAATGAGGATGAAAAAGCAGAGAGCACCCCCTTCTTCTTTCTTTGTTTGTCTAAAGATTCGACTTCACCACTCATCCCTCCCCATCTTATCTAATAAAATAAAAAAACTCTCTCGCGCAATTCTCTTCACTTAACAAATTTTTTATTAGCAGGTAACTAATGCAAATCACCCCATCGTCCCCTTCCATTTCGACATATTCAGTAAGAAACGCCATATAATCTGACGCTACCTCTAAATTAAATCTTTGGCTTGTCGATTTTCTTTACATTTTCATTTCTTTCTTTAATTTCCTAGCATAGACACCTTACCATTTTCTAAAATTTCTTTTTCATTTTTTCTTGTTCATTCCGACACTTTACATTTTTTTCCAACACGCAACAAATTAATAATATTGCAGATTGTAAGTAGGGCGTTAGTCACGTGTATCATATACAACATTCAACAAGAATTCATTACAGAATGTAGTATACGATTTATTTTAGGATCAATATCAACATACCTAACATTATCCCAAAAAGCATAATATTTTTCTAAAGTGTTGTGGGGTTATTCATGGGATGGCATTACTTGTTTAGAGAAAGAACCCTCACAACACTTGAAGTGAAGTGACAAGACATTGGCCCGAAGATTTCGAACCAATGATGTCGTAAAGAGAGCGGAATTTTCCGAAACAAGTGCAACCTACGAAGGACTCCCAAAATCATGTCACGTTGCGTCAGTCTGGCGTGCAATCTTTATCCAATCCCATCACCGATGCACGTTTGACCGTTCCCTCCCCCACAACGCGATGTCTCCACAAGTCGATATGGCACGCAATGCTTGATCAGACCTATATGTGTTTGGTGCAACTTCTAGCCTCATCTATTCTTCTGCAAATCCATGCTTGAATCCAAGTCCGTGCACATCGGGTGTTTCGATAATGTAAATGTCGCGAGTAAGTCTCACGTGATCACTGATGAGATCCCATACTCAGTCCAACATGAATTTTTCTTCCTAATCGTGGGTAGATTTCTGGTGAAGAAAACAATCCAAAAATCTTACATTTTACTTAATCGAAACGCGATAAATCACACACATTTTAGAATTTTTTGGAAATGTAAAATGCTTAAGTCGTTCGTGCATCCGATCACGTGCATGACCAAAAAAAGGAACAAAAAAGAAAACAGGTTTTCAGGTTAACTCCGGAACCGGACTGGAAAAACAAGGTACAAAACTAGTTCCAACTAGTTCCAAGCAAACATGGTAGGTTCCAAAATCAAAAAATTGGATCTCTGTTATAGCAAGTAAGTTTCAGATTCCAACTCTAAAACATACCTCCCTTGGAACCGATGAGTTGGATTGAAGAAGTTACCATGTTTGGTCAACGCGGAAAAGGAAAAGCAAGAATCGTAGATCTCCTTTTAAAGGGTGTTTCCATGTCAGCCTGGACTCGCTGAAGTCGGGACGCGCCGCGAGATCCTTGCGTACCCCACCTAAACCTGGACTCCCTTAAATCGACCCACCGGCTCCTTCCTTCCACCAGAAAAGGTAAACACACAAAGCAGCATGCAATGCTTGTTCATTCCGACACTTTACATTTTTTTTCCAACAAACAACAAATTAATAATATTGCAGATTGTAAGCAGGGCGTTAGTCACGTTATCATATACAAACGTTCAACAAGAATTCATTACAGAATGTAGTATACGATTTTTTTAGGATCAATACCAACATACCTAACATTATCCCAAAAAGCATCATATTTTTCTACAGTGTTTTGGGGTTATTCATGGGATGGCATTACTTGTTTGGAGAAAGAACTCTCACAACACTTGAAATGAAGTGACAAGACATTGGCCCGAAGATTCCGAACAAATGATGTCGTAGAACAAGCGGAATTTTCCGAAACAAGTGAAACCTACGAAGGACTCCCAAAAGCATGTCACGTCGCGTCAGTCCGGCATGTAGTCTCTATCCAATCCCATCACCGATGCATGTTGACCATTCCCTCCCCCTCAACGCGATGTCTCCACATGTCGATATGGCACGCAATGCTTGATCGGACCTATGCGTTTGGTGCAACTTCTAGCCCCATCTATTCTTCTGCAAATCCATGCTTGAATCCAAGTCTGTGCACATCGGGTGTTTTGATAATGTGCATGTCGCGAGTAAGTCTCACGTGATCACTAATGACATCTCATACTCAGGCTGCGTTTGGTTCAAAGATTTGCACGCCAGTCAACGCAATCGGGAAAGCCCAAAGCCTATTTTAAAATGCGGTTGTGTTTAAAAAAATTTTGCAAATGGACTTTGAGTTGAACGTGCGTTTGGTAAAAAAAAACATTTGGAAAGGGCTTTATGGGTATTATATTTTCTTTTCTTTTTTTTTTTTTTTTCGGAAAAAATCAGGTAAACCCTTCGCCGGACCGGCGAGGGTCGGTGGGCCGGCGAGCCGGATCTGCGCCGGCGGCCGCCGGCCGAGGTCGCCAAGGTCGGGCGACCTCCGCGAGGGTCGCGCGACCAGCCGAGGCCGCCGGAGGTCGCCGACCTCGGGCGACCCTCGGCGAGGGTCGCGCGACCAGCCCGAGGGCCGCCGGAGGTCGCCCGACCTCGGGGCGACAGTGGTCGCTCGACCCAGGCCGCGCGCGACCCCGGCGACCGTCGCCGGGTCTCGCGGCCGCAGCGGCCCTCGCCGTCGCGCGACCCTCACGAGACCCCGGCGAGGGCCGCTGCGGCCGCGAGACCCAGCGGCGGTCGCCCGGGTCGCGCGGCCCCGGGTCGAGCGACCCCGGTCGCCCGAGGTCGAGCGACCCGGTCGCCCGAGGTCGGGCGACCTCCGGCGGCCCTCGGTGGGTCGCGCGACCCTCGCCGAGGGTCGCCCGAGGTCGGGCGACCTCCGGCGGCCCTCGGCGGGTCGCGCGACCCTCGCCGAGGGTCGCCCGAGGTCGGCGACCTCCGGCGGCCCTCGGCCGGGTCGCCCGAGGTCGGGGCGACCTCCGGCGGCCCTCGGGCGGGTCGCGACCCTCGCCGGAGGTCGCCCGACCTCCACCGACGGCCGCCGGCACTGGGATCAGCTCGCCAAGGGCGCCGCCCTTCGTCCCGGCCCGAAGGGCTGCTCTTTTTTCATTTAAAAATAAATAAATGCAGGGGCAACGGTGGGTTTTCAAAAAAATTTTGGGGGTAAAATAGAAAATAATATTTTCATTAAATGGATTTTCCAAAGATTCCCAAGGAAACTTTCACCAAGTTTCTAATGGTTGGCCGCCAAACACCCATTTTTTTGGGTGAAAGGGCTTTAGCATTGGATGGGCTTTCTAAATGCCCATCCAAACGCACCCTCAGTCCAACATGAATTATTCTTCCTAATCGTGGGTAGGTTTCTGGTGAAGAAAACGGTGCAAAAATCCTACATTTTACTTAATCGGAATGTGATGGACCACATGCATTTTAGACTTTTTGGGAAAATCTTAAATGCTTAACTTGTCCGTGCATCCGATCACATGCATGTCGCGTGTAAGTCTGGCATGATCAAAGATGAGATCCCGTACTTGGTCAAACATGAGTTTTTCTTCCTCATCGTGGGTAGGTTTCTAGTGAAGAAAACAGCGCAAAAATTTTACATTTTTCTTAATTGGAACACGATGGACCACGCGCATGTTGGACTTTTTTCGAAATCTGCACTGCTTAACTTGTTCGTGCATCCGCTGACATGCAAATTCACATATAATTCGTTCGTAGCTCTTTTGGTTGAATAATATTTTGGATTTTGAAGGAAAGAAGAAATCGCATTTCTTGCTTTTTACTTGAGGCCGAACAAATAGGCCCGGAGTGAAGTTTTACATAATTGTCCAGTCCACGTGAATCAGATGACCCAAAGGAAAATTAAATATATGATATAAAGAAAGAAACATAAATCTTTTGGAAATATCAGGGTTTACAAAAATTGATTTTAGAAAAAATGGAAACAGCAACCTTACTTTCTTAATTAAGTGTAAAGAGTCGGGTGTTCTTACCTGGGGTGTGCAATCAAATTGGTTCTATCAAGAATCAGACCTAACTACCCGAAAAACAGATCCAATAACCTATTCCCAATGGAATTGGTCCAATAACTAGTTTCAAATTTTCCCGAGTGAATACGCACTCAAGAACTAGATTGGACCAGACCATCCTGCTTTGAAACTGGTTTTGGAGCTACATTTATAAGCTAAAAAGTCAAACCTTAATTTCTTTTCCCCACGAATTCTAACCTCAATACTCCTTCATCTTTTGTTCTTGTTTGGAACTTCTCATCAATCTTTTCTCTTTTCCTAATTTTTTATGAATAAATAAGGAATGGAGTTTTATAATATATGTTTGAACTTTTTATCGTTTATAATTATATATGATTACGTATTCATTTTTATGGATTGTTGTTTTTGGCAAATAAGAATTTTTGTTGTTCATCTTTTACTTTGAACTATAACCTCATATAATCTTACTACAAAACATAAACCAAAAAAGGGAATAAAAAAAGAAAATAGATTCTTAGGTTAATCTTGGAATCAGACCGAAAAACCCTGGTATATTCAAGAACTAGTTCCAAGCAGCAAATATGGTAGATTCCAAAATCAAAAAACTGGAAAGATTATAACAAGTAGGTTTCAATATTCCAACTCTAAAATATACCTACTTTGGAACCGATGAGTTGGAATGAAGAAGTCACCATGTTTGGTCAACGCCAAAGAGGTAAGCAAGATTCGTAAATCTCCTTTCAAAGGTGTTTCCATGTCAGCCTGATTCATTTCCCAGTCAGTCGGGACGCGCTGCGAGATTCTTGCGTACCCCCACCCTAAACTTGGACTCCCTTAAAATCGACCGACCGAGTCCTTCCCTTCCACCAGAAAAAGTAACACAGCGCAGCACAACGTCACCATCGTCATCCTCCACATCGTCGACATGATCGTTGTCACCTTGTTCCTCTCTCTTTAAATACCTCCATTGATTCTCATCGCAAGCTCCCATTCATCAACGCCCCCTCGAATCTTCTCTTGCTCCCGCAAATTCCTCGCTGGAATCGAGAGTCCCTTGACCGATCCCGTTCGAACCGCACGGTCCCTCGATTTGCGGCCCTTCTTTTTCTCTTGAGAATCCAACAATCAGGAGGCAAAGGCCCCAGAATCCTCGCGCACACCCACTTCTTATGGCAGCACGCATCATCCGGAGCCTCCCTTCGAGCCCCCTCCGCCTCCATTGCAGGTCCCTGAACTCGACCCCTTCCTCCGACGCGGCGGCCGCCGTGTCTCCCCTGACTTTCGTCGAGAAACACGCGCCCGCCACCGAGAAATCAACCCCGGCCGGCCCCACCGCGGCCAAGACGATCGACCTGGACAGCACCGAGCGGCTCTTCGCCGGCGTGCCGACCACGAAGCTGCTGCGGTCGTCGGCCATCCTCCACGCGGCCGCGGTCGAGTCCGTGATCGACGTGGGCACGTGGGTGATGCGGTCCGGGCTCATGGACGTGGGGCCCGTGCGCGGGGCCGTGCTGGGGGCGTTGAGGCCGACGTTCTTCGAGCACTTCTGCGCCGGGGAGGACGCGGATGAGGCGGTGAGGACGGTGGGGGAGGTGAACCGCATCGGGTTGAGGGGGATGCTGGATTACGCACTGGAGGACGCGGAGGACAACGAGGCGTGCGACCGGAACATGGAGGAGTTCCTCCGCACCGTCGAGTCGGCCAGATCGCGCCCGTCATCTTCCGTTAGTTCATTTCCTTTTCCCTACTCTTTTCTATTTTTAAAATTTCCTCTCGCGGGTGCGTTTCTTGTTCTTGTTCTCGCTAGGTTTATTCATCGTGGAAACTAAAGCAGAGGCGTCGTGTGTGTTCCGCCGTCTTTATCGTGAAGGCGGTTCGTAGGGACGGACGCTGATCTTGTTTTTAGGGTTTTTGTTTATGGCCTTCTCTGCTTAGGGAAGTTAGCATCAAAATCATTAGTACCAAAGCATGCTAATACGTCTTGAGCAAAAATTACTCTCACTCTGCGACAGCTACTGCTTCGACAGGAATCTGCGGTGTACCTTCGTCTGTCTGAGCGGGAGAGTCTTGCACGTAACGTAGAACAATCGAGACAAACTAGCATTCTTTGTGGTTGAAAAGTAAACGGATTCGCGAATCTTGAACGTGCGTGAGGGCGCTGCTCTCTAAGATTCCGTTCTGATGGCTCGTGACTATGACAGAAGGAGAAAAACAGAGGAACTTTCCTTCTCACGTGACTATGATCTCAAAACATTTGAAGAGTCGAGTTGCTCTTGTCCCAACGTATGACTCAGCGCCCACCAGGACACGATGGGGCTGGTAGTGTTGTCTCTTTCGTGACCAACCAGAGAAATTTCTCAGTAACCCACTTGCGAAATTAACGTTTCCAAATTGCATTCGGACAAACTCGACCTTCTCGAACGATGTGGAAAATGTAGTTGTTGTGGTTTTCTTTTCTTTTTTTTTGGTTAATGAGTCGTTTTGATGTTCCCTAGTGGTCCTTATTTTGCTGTAAATCTGAAATGGCTCGTGCCAGGTGAGTTTCATCATCGCAAAGATCACGGCAATCTGCCCCATCGATCTTCTCAAGCGTGTGAGCGACCTGCTCCGCTGGCATTGCAAGGACCCGTCGTTCCGCCTTTCTTGGAAGAGGGATTCGTTCCCGATATTCTCCGCCTTGAGCCCACTCTACCACACGCCTTGCCGGCCCGAGCACTTGACCCCTCAGGAGGAGCGCGATCTACTACTAGCCCACCAGAGACTGCAGACGCTCTGCGAGAGATGCCAAGAGGCCAGCATCCCTCTGTGCATCGATGCGGAGTACACGGCCGTCCAGCCTGCCATCGACTACTTCACCTACTCTGCGGTGGTCACGCACAACAAGCACGAGCCAGTGGTGTATGGGACGATGCAGGCCTACCTGAAGGACGCGAGGCAGAGATTATTGTTGGCGACTGAGGAGGCTGAGAGAAGGGGAGTCGTGATGGGCATCAAGCTGGTGAGGGGGGCTTACATGTCTAGGGAAAGCAAGCTGGCGCATTCCCTGGGTCAGGAGTCGCCAATTCACAACACCATTCAAGATACTCACGATTGCTACAACGAGTGCGCATCATTCATGCTCGAAAAGATCGCCAGCAGGTCTGGCGCGGTCGTTCTCGCCACCCACAATGTCGATTCAGGTAAAGAAAGATCGACCTCTGCTCTGATCACGGCGCGAAATTTACCCTGAGACCGTGAATTTTTAGCCTGATAGATATTTGCTGTATGTTTGTGGATAGGGAAATTGGCGGCGGCGAAAGCAAGAGATTTGGGGATAGTAAACGGAATTAAGAAGATCGAGTTCGCGCAGTTGTACGGGATGGCGGACTCATTTTCGCTTGGCCTGAGGAACGCCGGGTTCCAAGTGAGCAAGTACATGCCATTCGGGAACGTGGATATGGTGATCCCCTATCTCCTGAGGCGGGCTGAAGAGAACCGAGGGCTGTTATCGGCCTCAACCCTCGACCGGCGACTGATGAAGTAAATTGAACTCTCTCTATACTCGCGTCAACATTATTATCAATAATTCCTCAAGTAAGGTTACATGCTTATGTGATCTTGACATAGATGGGATATTTAATTCTATTGTTTGTGCAGAAAGGAGTTGTGGAGGAGATTAAAAGCTGCAATTCTTTAAGGACAAGAGAATGAATGACTCTGAGCAGCACCTCTGGATTTGCAATATAATTTTACTAGAAGATTAAAAGGGGGAAAAGACTAAAGGCGCTGGAGGTTGAAGAATATGCGATGGTTGATTTGGTAAAAAGAAAAAATGTCAAGGTGTAGATGTGCTTTGAACAAAAAAATAAGAATGTAAATATGCCTCCTTTCATGGATAATAAAGTCAAGGTACCGCAGTTCTTCAATTTCTTCTATGTCTGCTTGCTGGTGTTGTTCAGACAATAAATGGGACACGGCAGTGTTTGTACAACTTTCTATGTTGTACGTTAAAGTTGCCCACGGGTCAATTGAGCTGTAATGTCAGAAAATCAACGTGAGGATTTTCTGCACGAGTAAATTTCTGCCCACCCACAGTAAATAAGCGCTTTTGGGTTTTCTATAGTATAGGGGTGTCCATTGATCCTGCTTCAACTTGGAACAGATTCGATTCCTGATTTCAAATTTTTTAAATCCGAAATAATTGGTCTGGTTCAACTTCCAGAAAGGGAACGGGACGGCGATCGACCGATAAATAGGTTAAGATTTCTTAATTCTGTTTTAATTGTTATTTTGAAACAAATCCTAATTAGTTAAATATTTTTATTTTAATGTTGCCAAACTCTCACTTGTAGGGATTGAAGAACCAAAAAAAAAAAAAAAAAAACAAATTGCCAATTCCAATACTGATTTTATAGCGTGACTTAAGATCAGGTGGGCGGATTGGGTCGCACGTGCACATCGATCAAACACCCTTCCTAGTAATTAGGTTAATTATCCTCCTATGCCTTTGCTTTCAATATTATGTCTAGATGTATCAGCTTATGGTGCCCATTTTACGAGCTAGTAATAATTATCATCCATTTTCTGATTAAAAAAAAAAAAAAGATCAGGTGGGCCGGTTCCTGAATCCACAAATTGGTAACTAACCCCAACCCCACCTGACCTGATTTTAGGTTTTAGATTGGGAATCGATTCATCATTAAATTGGCCGTACGATAATTTAAATGTGTAGTGTCGGATTTGTCAAAGACGGAAAGATAAGCTCGAAATTTCTTTTTTGAGCCCCAAAACTAGAAATTAAAATGATTAGCTTTTCCGCTGTCTAGCTCACTGCGGATACCACTATCGAAGTATCAGTGGTTGCTCAGTCGGATGGCATTTTCATGGCATGCGTTATTGGGATCATACCACCAATTGATTAGACATGTTACCCACATGATTTCGCTGATTTCACCGATTTCTTTTCAAATAAATGTAGCGAAGATAAGAGAGGATAGAAGCGTGAGCGTGCCCGTTGATTATTGATACAGTTATGATGATGGACCTCGGCCGCATTAGCGATATCCCCACAATCGTTTCATTGATCCTTTCGCCAAATAAGTCGTAGCCAAATTTCTCCACAAAAAAGAAATTTGCCAATGGTTGGGGGAGGCTGACCTTGCGAGAGGCCCAGCAACCAGCTAGAAAATGAAGAAAATAATATAGAATAGAAAGGAAAAAATTGTGAATGCCGGCCTCGGTCGTGCTATATAAGACACTAACATTGATTAGACCGCCACATCAGTAATTTTTTGTCAAAATTTGCTAGAAGTGTTAAATTGATAAATCGTTAAAATGTTTAAAATTAAAATTGACAAATCTTAAAAGAGTCTAAGATTAAATTAACACAATTGAAATGACCAGGATTGAATTGATGTTTTCAAAAGATTTATGACTAAAGTGTGAAATTTTCAAAAAGTTAGGAGGACTAAATTAACACAAAAGAAAAGTTTTAAATTGAATTGAATGATGTACAATATATTTAGGACTTTTTAAATAATTTTCCGGTTTTGAGGTAACTTTTAATGCTAAATGCTTCATGTTGTTAAAGATCAACGATGCTTGTGTATAGGGGGCAAAATAGGGGCAAAAACACCCTTTTGGCGTTTCTTTTTCGTCTCATGCACTTTTCAACGTCTGTAAGAATAGATGCAAGGTGGATAATGCTTGGCTTGGCCTTCGCTTAGTATCAAAGAAAAAAATTACTTACCACAAGGAAAAAAACATATTTAAATATCGCAATGAATTCCTTCAAAATAACTTTTAGATGTAAATAATTATTTTTTAAGAAATTAACCCTTCCTCACGGATCACTAGCCATCCAAGTCTAAACCTTAGGTTTTCACGTAAATAAATGACTATCGTTTCAATCTAAAGTGATTTGGTGAGTTTCTCTTAATACCTAGGGTTGTGTTTCCGATCAGCTTAGTTTTTGCCTTTTTTTTTCTTTTCTTTTTCTTATTCCTCCACCGTTCTTCCTTTTAGATTTATCTATTTTACTAAGCAAATTGTTCTTAAATGTAACAAATTGATATTCTTATTATGTGCTTCAATCATATGACAAGTGTTATTATGCAGGATAAAAAGCTCTTGGCAATTATGACTAAAAAGCGCCCGAACTTATGCTTTGGTTTCACGTATTTTTGCTAATTGATTTCCTCTTAAGTTCAAAAATGAAAAATGAAAGCAATAAATGTCCAATAGAATGTTGTTTGGAGCTGTTCTACCGATTAAGATCCGATTTTAATTTGAGATTTCAGTTCTTAAAATAGCTGTTGTGTGATATTATTTTTTTGAATCTTCTAACACCTCACAGCATTTATTATAGAGTAAACAAGAATACAATATTTTAGACATATATTTCCTGGAATTAGATTTCCTCAAAAATGGTAATGGTACGTGAAGTTACTAATCATATTTCATAGAATTGAATAGTCAACCTTTGTGTTCCAAATAAAATACTTCAGCTGTCACATCATAACTTAAGAGATAAAACTTGAACAGTCAAACTTTTCATTCCAAATGCAAATGCGTCAGTTGTCACATCCGTTTTCTTAATCAAATGATATGGCATGGTTAAATTTTATTTCTTGTCAGCGACATAAGGCAAGAAGTCAACTAGTTTTTTTAATAAATCAAATAAGTAAAATAAAAGTCGAAACGAAACCAAAGATCAAATTGCAATGTGCTGAAGTATGAGGAGTCACAATAAACCAGAAAATACACTTCAAAATTTGAGTTGGACATGAAATTATGAGGGAAAGAGTAAGATTAATAGACATTGAGAGTCCAAGCACCTAATGAAATTATGCATGCAATGACTGCATTAGACTATAATTTATACTAATTCAGGGAATTTGTCTCTCGTTATGTATGCTCAGAATCTTTGGCTTAGATGAGATGTACAAATCGCAATAATTTGAAGCTCAAACAAATCATGACCAAAACGAAGAGTGAACTTCTTTTATGGTCCGTAGAGATTAATTTTAACAATTAAGAAAAATGTAATATACACTTTCGAAGATTAATTATGGGCCTGTCGGGTCTTTATGTCCATTATGTTTATGGGCCTCATTGCTGGCTTTGACCCACCAAAGTCTCTTGCCAGGGCTTAAGTTTATGGGCTAAAGTTGATGCACAGAGGAGTGGGGGATTACCAAATTTGTGAGCTTATTCATCCTCAGTGTTAGATAATGTGCCACGTGGGACTCGCGCGACCTAACGACTTTAATTGAACGTGGTCACATGTAGGGATGTAAAAAACCAAATCAAACTGAAGAGAAAAGTTCGGTCCTTTTCGGTTTGGTTCTCATTTAATTCGATTTTCATTAAAAACTGAAACCATTTTAACCGATTTAGTTTTTATCAGTTCTGTTAACCAAACCAAACTGATAAAATCTAAGATTTTTTTCATTTCATTTTTTCTTTTATTTTTTTGAAAAATGTTTTTTTCTTTCTTTTTCTTCTTCTTCATCATCTCGTCACTGCCACTGTGGCAGGCAACTAGCCAGAGGCAAGCTAAAGCCTCCCCACAGGCTGGCGAGGCTCCTGCTTGCCAGATTTCAACAAGGCTCGACCTCACCAGCCTGTGGTGAGGCTCTAGGTTGCCGACCACGTGAAAAAAGAAAGAAAAAGAAAAAGAATAAAAAAATAATTAAAAAACTGATTTTTTTTTAAGAAATAAAAAATTTATTGAAAGAGGTGTATGTAGGAAAAAAAAACAAAAGTGAAAACCAAAAAACTGAACCAGATCAAACCGAATAAGGATTTTTGTTTAATTCAAATCGGATTTCGGTTCGGTTCAATAAATTTCCTTATTAGTTTGGTTTGGTTTTCCAAAAAAATTGAACCATTTTCACCCGTAGTCACATGCATCGAGAGCATGCGAAAACCGTTCATAAAGTGGACATGAAAGAAGGTTGATCGGATTTCTGTACCGACAAGCATCGGACTCGTAGGATTCTCGATTACATGATGCACCTTAACGAGCATCATCTTCGGATCCAAGATGAAAATGAGTTACGGGCCGAGTTTAGTGGCCCACCTCTAGTGATATGATTCTTAAGCAAAGCCCACACGAAATAGTGGCCCACCTCTAGTGATCTTCGTGAATTATGTTGAATCATTGTAGAAAATAATGGAGGTAATGTCCTAAAAGCCTACTAAGAATCGCATGTCCGATCTCAATGCGGTGTGATCATTTAGAACAGAAATCCTTGAAAATGATGAAATAATGTTGCCCTCGATCTTGGCATGGATGTACTTACGTTGCAAAACAAAAACAAAAACAAAAACAAAAACAAAAGAAATCCGTTTAAAATTAGAACTTAAAAATTATAAGGAAATAAATAATATGCTGAACATATTATAAAATATATATTTAACTAAAAAACGATGCAGTTTATATAATTTGGCAAAAAATTTTGGAAATTAAATTTACTACTATTTGATATATATTTTTACGTTTGCTTTGTTTTTTATTTTCTTCTTTTCAAATCCACTTAATTATAGCTAATATTATTTATTACATATTCCTTCAAAATAAAACAAAAAATGAGAAGTAGTTGTCTCTAAAATTCATTTCATGTGAAATTGATTTGAAAAATAGATAAGAGAGAAGTTCCAAAGCCTTATGGTGCGTTTGTTTCATGAAAAGAATCATTTAGAAAATTTTTTGTCAAAGTATGATTTGTTATATTGCTTACAATTGTTTAGAAATAAATGAAAGAAAAATATTTTTCATTATCTACGAAAATGTTTAGATATAAATTATTATCAATAATGAAAAAGTTGTTGACTAATTATTTCAAATGATACAAGATAAACTAGAAGAGGGTTGCAATTTAATCAAAGGTAAGTATGCTTCCTAACTGTATATTTAGATTTTGGTGCCAAACCTTGATTTGCGTTTGATTTTGACACGAGATTTGGGTTACTTCTGGATCTGTCCAAATTGAGTTTGTCCAAGAGCAAAGCAAAAATAACTGTTCTACTATTTTAGCTTCTTGATCACAGAATGGGCAATCTGGCCGAGGTCATATTTTTCACCTCTAAAGATTTTTCTATTGTGGGAAGAGAGTTTTAACAAATGCTACATAGAAAGATCTCAACTTTGGGTTTGGGGTCATCATGTGCCAGATTTGGTGCCATGGTTTGTGGGCTGGCCGAAAAGATGATGTTTCTTGTATGTTGTATATGGGTCATCTTTCTCTTGATTTAGATTATAAACACTTTTCAGTAAGTAGATGCCTAATTTGGTTGCCGTCCACGTCAATTTTTCATGTGTAGCATGAAGATTCAGTGGCACAGCCAAGACTTCGTTCCTTGTTTGCTCACTAAAGTTTCCTGGTCCCTCAATAATCTCTTCTTATTAGCCAACTATCTTCCCGAATGTTATTACTCTCTCCTGTACCCACTGATCATATTACTAACTCTGAAATAGTTCCTCTTCCCATCAACAAACTCTGCTAACCAAAGAGGGCGAAGACACCCACTCCCGACATGCCAAAAGTATCTTGTAGGAAAATAAATTCCTTTGAAGATTTGGCTCCATAGAGATGACTGATTCTGAGATAACATCCATGCTTGCTTACCAAGCATGGCTTTATTAAAAGGCAATAGGTCTTTAAAGCCTATTCCCCATGATCTTATCTAACTTTGACCACCTCCCATCTCTTCCAATGAAGATCACTTCGTGATTCACTATTTTTCCACCAAAATGCAACAATTCTTTTTTCTATATATTGACATGCTAACACTAGGATTTAAAAATAGACATTACATATTGAGGAAGAGTTTGTATCACAAATTTAATCAAAATTATCTTCCCAACCTTTGAAATTAAGTTTTTCTTCAATTCTTCTAATTTCATGTTTACTCTTGCTAACAGCCATGCAAACATTTGTTTCTTGAAGGCACTCCAATTTAAATGAATCCCTAAATATTTACCAATCTTTTCAATTCAGGAATTCTAAGTCCAGCTGTTGGATTTCTTCTTAAGATCTATGGGCAATTTGAACTAAAGGAAATGCAGATTAGTTCAAGTTTATAACTTTCCCTCACGCATAGCAATATTGATTCAATAGCAATGCTAAATTCTGTCAGTACTTCACCTTTCCATTTAAGAAAAAAAAAATAGAGTCATCAACAAAAAGAAAATGAAAAAGGACTAGATAATACCTATTCAATTTATTCCCAATATTGTTCCTTCCTGAATTGCTGTCGGCATTGAAACTAACAGTGTGTTGGCCATCAAAATAAATAAGGAGACGTGGGGGTCCCCTCACTGAATACCTCTCGATCGTTGAAAAAAGGGCAGTGATTTTGCCATTAAACTTCGTACTAAAGGAGAATGAAGTAACATATTTCATAACTCTATTTACACAGTATTCGTTGAATCTCATTTTCAACAAGCATGCCTCTAGAAAGTCCCGTTCCACTTTATCAAAAGTCTTTTTCGTATCTAGTTTCAACAGACCCTTAATTTTTCTTTTTCCTTTTTCTAACTCTCAATTAATGCAAAACTTCATGCACTATCAAAATATCGTCTTGGATTTGCCAGTCCCCCATAAACACACTTTGTTCTCTTCTTATAAGGTTTGGGAGCCATGGCTTCAATATATTAGCAAGATCTTGGATATAATTTTGTAGGCAAAATTACAAAGGCTGAGATTTGAATATATCTAATCTCTATTTTGAATTTTCGGAATCAAAGGGATGTGAGCTTTATTCAATTCTGGGTTAAGATGTCCAGAACTAAAGAAAGTCTACACTTCATCAAATACCTAGCTAGATGCATTTCTCTCTTTGTGCAAGACGGTAGTGACAATTCATAACTTAGGACCAAAATAAGTAACCAAAAAACCTAAATTATAGAATTTTGTAGGTTCCTGATCCGGTTCTTGGTTCCCACATAGGAACTAGGAACTAAACCACATAGTACATATTCCCAAAAAAAGAAAAGAAAAATGGAACCAAGAATTGGACAGCCCTTGTCCAATACGTGATTCTATTCTAAAACCATACTCACCCTTATAATATATGGGCTAGAAGAGGACTAGGGCCCTGATCTCAGAATTCTAGTTCTTTCCTACACATATTAGAATTCAAAGGAGAACAATCCAAGAACGGTACGTTCAATCGTGCAACTTCTCCTCAGTTACAACATCATCTAGAACAAAATTTTGCCTATCCCTCCAAAGATGCCCTAGTCTTCTGCATAAGGCAACCATACACTTGTCCTGATCTGTGTCTCCTTCCATAATGTTAAATAACTAGAAAAAGCAAACCCGGAGTTAATAATAATGCTGTCGACAGAAGAAATCCAGGGGGTAGAGGGAAAGATAGAGGACAGAATTTGAATAAAAGCTTGAGGCCATCACATGCTGCAGAGGGGAACCAGCGAACAAGAGATACTTTCCATTAATAGCGAACCATAATACTTGCGGACAAGACAAGGGAGCCAACGGGTAGGAGTCTCCATCCATAAGCCATCAACGAGAGTACCTTATGTGCAATCTTCTTCATTGTAGACGATTCAAGCTTGTATAAAGGGCCAGGGACATTTTGTGGAAGGAAGGCCTAGGGTTGTAGTGGTCTTTCAAAGGCACGAACCAACAAAATGCCTTTCACCCAGTGGGAAGCGTACAAAAGAAAAAGGGGAATAAAAAACATCTCTATGAGACTAAGTTAGGGTTTTGGTAGAGATTGGCAATACGGGCAAATATATGCAAATGACATAGAAGAGCTCTACAGACGAGTGGAACAAGGAATTACCTTGTACTTTCACTTAAGGGTGAGCATGGTTTGAGTGGGTGATTCCCACTTAGAGCAAGGAATTACCTTGCCCATTAAGAACCAATTACAAAAAATTGGATCTGGAAATTATCTGTTGACTTCATGGACTCATCCAGAAATCCGACCAATGGAAATTCGACTGCCAATCCGATTCTTAGACGGGTCCATGGAATTGGTCACACCAAGCTTTACGCACTTAGTGACAAGCCAAAGTAACACAAAAAACAAAGAACTTCCCTAACCTTAGTTGCAAAATTAGTAAAAAAAAAAATGCTCCTATTGAAAGTTGAGAGTTAAGGCCGCGAGTCAATAGGCATTGAGCGTGAGAGTCAAGACCGTGAATGAGAGTGAGACAACACGAGCACTCGGTTAATAGGTGTTGAGCTTCAAATTAGGATTTTAGGGTTTTTATTTTTCTTAAATTTTTGTTTGATTGGAAATTTTTCTGAAAAATTAAAAATATATACATATCCTATCCAGTTGGGCGATTCCACACCTAGAACTGGGAATTGAACCGGTTCCCTTGAGAACCACCGGTTCCAACCCGGTCCGGTCCAATTCTAGGTGGTCCGGGTGGTTCATGGTTCCTTTGAACACCTCTGCTTTCACCCATTACTAAGCAAAAGAGTTGATCCGGGGCATTTGACTCTTGCTATGTACGCTCAAAATATCTGGCTTAGACGATATGTGTATATCGCAATCATACTAATCTCAAACAAACCGGTGACCAAAACAAAGAGTGAACTTCTTGTCTCGTCCGTAGAGATTCATTTTAGCGATTAAGGAATTTATAATGGGCCTCTTTGGGTCCTTATGTCCATTATGATTATGGGCTTCAATGCTGACTTTAACCCACCAAACTTGCCAGGGCTTAAGTTTATGGGCTAAAGTTGATGTACAGAGGAGTGGGGGATAACCAGAACCGGTAAAGTGGACAACCGGAGATTTTGAAATTTGTGAGCTTATTCATCTTTAGTGTTAAAGTACGTGCCACGTGGGGCTCACGTGCATCGAATGCATGCAAAAACCATTTAAAAGAAGGTTGATTGATTCTAGTACCCGCAAGCATCAGGCTCTAGGATCTACTCTTACACAATGCACATTAGCGAGCATCATCTTCATATCCAAGAGAAAAAGGAGATATGATATTTCTAAGCGTGGTGTAACCATTTAGAAGTAGGTTTTACTTGTAACGTGGCACCATTTCATGCTTTACACGATTGAGCATATTTTTTTTATTAAATGCAAAAGATTCTTTTATAAATAAATAAATAAAAAAGAAGACTAAATTTGCCACTTTTGACTACATTCATATTTTATACGTATTAATCTTGAGATAGGGTTGGGCAAAAACCAGTAAATTGAGGCTAAAAGTCTAAAAGGAATCCGAATTCTATTCCTTCAGGTATAAACGCGTGAACAGAGTTCAACTTGAAGAGAACAGAATTCCTCGAAAATGATGAAAAATGTCGCTCTCCATCTTAGCATGTATGTACTTATGTCATAAAAAAAATCTAATTATAATTAGAAATTAAAAAATACAAGGAAATAAATGATATGCTGACCATATTAACAAATATATTTAACTAAGAATGAAACAAATGATGCAGTTTATATAATTCCACAAAAATTTTGGAAAATAAATTTACTACTTATTTGATATATATATTATATATATATATATATATATATATATATATATATATTTTAAAATTTTATTCTTTTGAAATCCACTTAATTATAGCTCATATTATTTAATACATATTCCCTCAAAATAAATAAAAAATGAGAATTAATTGTATCTAAAATTCATTTTATCCGAAATTTGATTTTAAAAATAGATAACAGAGAAGCTCATAAGCTTTATGATGCATCTATTTCTCAAAAAAAATAATTCATAAAATATTTTTCTAAAAATGATCATTTATAACACTTATAATCTCTTTAGAAAATGAATGAAAGAAAAATAATTTCTTCATCTACAAAAATATTTAGACATAAATTGTAGTTGATAATAAAAAAAAGTTTTATTGACTAATTATTTCAAATGCTACAAGCTATTATTTAAAAAAAAAATTCAAATCATTTATCTTCTGCAAAATGACGAGTCTTAATCTATAAGATTAAAAACAAAAGCAATTGAACATTAAATTTATAGATTAATCTGCAAATGGACGGCGACGTCACGAACATGTCTATTCTTTTGAGCATTCGGTTCGGCAACAATGATGACAATCTTCTTTACATATTAACAAAGTCGTATCAGACCCAAATCCATGATCTGCCCCGTCCCACAACGACATATTTAATGACCTAATCTCCCCTTTGTTCGAGAACCACTTGATAGGGGAATTACACGTCGATGACATGGCATCTTTAATCATAATAATCTCCTTTATTCCCCGTCACATTAAATTAATTGGAATGGCTGACCAAGATCGTATAACAATTTCTTCTTCCGGCCCTCTATCCAATGCACTTCACTGTTAGTGATGGATACCGCGTAGAAGCCACTCACGCCTTCCTTTATTCCTCCCCTTTTTGAATGATTTGCTAATCAATTTGGCATGTCCCAGCACTCTTGCAAGAGCCTTTCTTATTAGAATATTTGGATATTAAAAATCACATGTTTACCTATTTCAAACAATTGATAGTGATATCACAAAATTACATATAATATTAGAGTTAAGATATTCTGAATTCAAATTTTTCAATCCTTATTTAGCTTCTGATTGCAATTTTTTTTTTTTTTTTTTTTAATAAAGATGAGTGTTATAATATTTAAATATTAAATCACGTTTGTATATAATAATTTAAATTTTTAAAATAATTGAGAGTGATTTTTTTAAAATCTTTTCTTGTCGTTGGCCGATGCTGATAGTGAGCCAGTTGGGGGGACTTTTGACTGAGCTTCCCTAGAAATTCAAGGGGCAGCTTCAACGTCGGCGCCTAATAATTTTATTGCGTGCCGTTGTGTGAACCAGGGACTTGGAGGAGGAATATCATGGCACTTTCATCGATCAATGTGTAAGGAAGATGTGTACACTTTAAGGTGCGAGTGATCTTTTCATTAAAAAAAGTTAACTTTGCCACTTTTTGACTACGTTGATAAATTATGTCTTAGGGTCACAGATTTACACGAATTATTCTGAGAGAGGGTTAGCCAAAGACCACTCAATGAAGGCTCGAAGTATAAACAGAATCCAGATTATCTTCCTTTATGAATACAATTTATGAAAAATGAATAAATATCAATTGTAGAATTGAAGAAAATGTTAATTGAAATAGTAAAATTTTAAGAAAAAGAAACATGATTAAAATTTAAATATACCTAATGTTTAATCAATTTTTGTCATTTGATTTGATTTGATTTTTATTGTAGTGGCCTTTTCCCCCTTTTGTTTAATTTGTGTTCACTCTTGTCGTTAAAATACCTTATTAATTCTATCAAAGTGGCAATATTAATCAAATCATAACAAATCCAGATTGTTTAATATTATTGATACATATCATTTGTCTATCATTAATATTTTGGTTGATTTAGTTTGGGAAATAACATCTCATCAACTAAAAACTCTTTTCCCCCATCTTTTCTTATTTTATATTATATTGAGAAAATTTCCCTTAACAAAAGTACCCTCTAAGAAATTGAGCAAATGATCAAATGTAATTAAACCTTTCTACATAGCAAAAAACGTAGCTCCACTTTCCTTTCATTCTAATCGTCCTTTTCCCCCTTTGACACTTCTTTTGTTTTGTTTTTGTGGTTTTCACTCCTTCAACAATAACCTTTATCTTCTTCTTTTTTCCATCTTAACATTTCACCTCTTATTATTGAAAAAAAAAAGAAAAAGAAATATGTATTGAAAAACATTCTTAGATGATATGACTTATCTTGAAAATAATTTATAATAGCAAAATGAAGAAATTCTATACAACCAACAATTAACTAAAATTGCATAAAAAAGGGGGGGGAGAATGTCTCACAAATTTTAGAACTTGTTGCAAAAGTATAATTAAGTTCTAAAACTTTTAAAAGTGTAATAAAGTCTTTAAAACTTGTCAAATTGGAACACTAAAATCTATTCGTTAATTCTGTCCAATGAATTAAAAACGATAATAATATTTTTATTATTATTTTTGTAAAGGCAAATGGCTCAGCATGGCTTTTTTTTCTTTTCTTTTCTTTTTTAAGATAAGAGGAGTTAATGTGGCATCCTTTTCTTCCATGGTCCAAAATCTTTTTCCTTTGAGCTCGAGCTCTACCATGGCAGCTATGGCAGGGAACTTTCAGCTCGAGAGCCATCGTGCTCGTGAGCCTCGAGGGGGCCTTGAGCGGACATAGTCACCGTGAACTTCAAAGTCAAATTAGGTCGTGGTAGGCGCAAAGCTTCGAGCTTAATCAGCCAATGGCCATGACAACGACCTTCAGAATCAGATCTGGCCACGACAACCCTGTGCTTTGAATCCAAATCTGGCATTGTGGCCGTGAATTTTCCTTCATAAGCACACGATCGGGGTTTGGGATTCACGCGGGGGCGGCGGGAACTGATTTTCACAAAAGTTGAAAAGGATTGTCGGGACGTTTGAATTTACGTTGAAGGTGAAAAAAGGAAGGGAAAGAAAGTGATGCGCTGGAACTTGCAGCCAAAGTGTGCAAGTGCAAGTGCTGCTTTGGGAACAAAATTAAACAAAAAAGGGAAGATAGTTGCGTATAGCAGCAACTTGCAGCCCTGATTCGACGACTTTTCCACCAGAGGGTGCCCTCAGTCACGCCATAGAACAACCCAAGATCTTGCTCCATAAGCTGGTTGACGAGAAGAAAGGGGTGAGATCTGAGATGGATTATGCGTTACATGCCTCGGCCCTGCGAGGTTCACTTGCTCGCTCGATCTTTGAGCTCATGGCCAAAGTCGTCAGCCATGACCATCAGCTGTCCAGTTTCAACCGGGGACTGGATTCAAACGGGCCAATTCTGTTCATGGTTCATGCGGAAACTGACAGGTCTGGTCCTTGGTTTTAGGGTAAAACTTTTGTCTTTTTTAACAAATAATAATCCATAAGCTATAACAAATTCCCACTAGTCAAGGTGGGATCTCACACTCTTGCTCTATTTTGTCTTAAAAAGTAAAAATGTAGCATGTCTCCTTTGTGAATTGATATGGAATCGGATCTTTATTTTGTTATATTTATTTTCATTTCCAATCATCCTGAAAAGGTGTCCTACGTTGATTTGCAAGGAAAAAGATATGATGTATTCATTACTTTTAAATCATTTAGAGAACAACATTTTGGAATCGAGGCCTCGTAGGAACTAGTCACCCCTAGATCACCAGATTTGGTTCGAAGCTCATGTCAACCTGTCCATTCAAGCTCGTGCTAGGAGCTCGGCGTCATGGAAGAGCTTGAGCTCAAAAGAAGAATTGCTAGACCAAGGACTATGAAGATGCCAAACCAACACTTCTCTCTTAAAAAAAAAAAAAAAAAATCAAATGAGCATCATTCGTCTTAAGAAAATATTATAAAAAATTATATTTGTTAGCCAAATTGAATAAAGTTGAATGGAGCGATTTAAGTGCATCAATTTTAAAAGTTTAATAATTTAATTGTACTTTTGAAAAAATTTTTTTATAACGATTGAAAATTTTAGATTTCAATTGCACTTTTGTGATAAATCTTAGGATTTTTGGTGAACTTGTCCCCAATAATAATAATGATGACAATTATAACAATAATAATAGATATAATTTATAAGTAAATTATTTTAATTTGAAGTGCAACTTAGCTCTTTTTCTACCATAGACTTATATCTAACTTCATAACAAGAAAAAGTTCCACTGTCAAGTCTCAAGCACGCATTGTGAGCGCGTGTTTTTGTGCTCATGCCCTCTTGAGTCTTGAAGTATAGTGGATAAGTGGAGCATAATATTATGAGTGATTGTCGTTTTCTGGATTACTGGATAAATGACACGTATTTACCTATTTTTTTGATATTTTTTTGCGGATGATAAGAATTTGATTTACATAAATAGATTTCAACAAAATAATAAAGGATAGAAAGTCAAAGACATTTTTTGCGATAATGGGATATACACCAAATTAATAAATTGGCTTTACTTTTATACATGATTTAGATAAAATTCACTTACTTAAAATTATTTTAATAATTTTAATCGTAGAACAAATCTTAGTAAATAAAATGGAAAGCCAGACAACTTAAAAAAGTATCTTATTATTAATTAAAACTTATTCACTTAATCAAATAGAAACTAAAACTATATAAATGGCATACCATCTTAAATGAAAAATGAAAAAAAGAAAGAAGAAGAAGCTAAAACTTGTATATTACATGAAAACTATTATAGCTTATTTAACTAAGTTAATAATTTAAAATTAGTTGATATATCAGCTCGATTTTTCTAAAAAGTAAGTTTATTAAGACATATTATGCCATATACACTTTCTGGTCGTTGAGTGAACTATTAAAAAAGTAAAATTACCCATGACATTAACATAGAGATGGATCATGTTCCCTGAATACTATAACAACATTAATAATCAAAACATGAAAAAGGAGAGGAAATACCAGAAACGGAAAACGTAAGTTGGACTTCTTTGATTGTTGCTTAATTCGTTAGATTTATCCTTTTCATACTTTTTAAGAATGTTGTTGGAGATTATCGATAATCCATAAGGCAAATTAGTTCAATCAAGAGATAGAGTTTGAGGAAATTGCTGAAGAAAATATATTGGTGTGCAAATATCACCGTCCTTTAATTTTCGCCCATTTTCTATATTTTCCATTTTTTTAAAGAAATTATGATAAAAGAGTTATTTCCTCCAAAAAGAGATGAAAATATACCTTTACCCCATAAAAGTCAAATTCAATGCACATACTAAGGAAAAAACAACAGAAGATTGGCCGCAATAAAATGAAAGTTCATGGGGTATTGAGTAATGGTTGAAAGTTCAGAGGCAAACATGTATTACCCTAGAATTCATGGAACTCTTTTTTGTAATTTCCCTTTTATAAAATTCAACCAAATATATTTGACAAAAATTTTAAAATGAAAATATATTTCATTGCTTGGACACAAGAAATCATTTTTAGGAATACATTTTTCAAAAAATTTGCTTTTTTATAAAACAAACGGAACCAATATATTAATGCAATGGTGTTTTTAATTGTTCCAATCCTAATAGACTTTAGATAATAGATAATGGGAGATGGCCTCGAGTTTTAATTTAACCACCGAGATTAAATGAAAATATTATTCAAAGAATATAACATTGAATAAAGAAATCGAAATAAAAGTAGAGCTGAATTATGAAGAATCAAAAGAATTAGAATCCTACTTTTCTACTTTTCTACTTTACGCCTATTTCTATCTAAATTTTGAGTTTTAAACTTTCATGTCCCATTATGGATGTCCGATTTGACAAAAACTTTACTCAGTCTTTTCTATGATCATATGTACTAGAACTCCAAATAATTTATACGTAAATATCATTGACACCGACAATAAAAAAATGAGAACGAACCCAATGAACACGTGTATTCAAGTACATAAACCAATCCAGACCCACGGCCAAATAATCATTTTTTTTCCTAACTTTTGTCATTTCCTTATGCACGAAATGATATTTTTGGGCTTAGTCCCCACCGTCCATCCGCTCAAACGTGAACCGCAACATCACGAACGTGCCTACTTTCTTTTGAGAATTCGGTTCGTCAACAAAACACGAAGTCGTACCAGACCAAATTCTATGATCTGCCCTTGTCTCACGGGGCCACAATGACATATCTAATGACCTAATCTAATAATCTGCCCTTTATTTTTAATTTTTTTAAGAACCACTTGATTGGATATCACACAACGCTGGTCGTGGCATCTTTTATCCTAATCTCCTTTATTCCCCCGCGCAATTGATTAAGGTAGGTGGCTAAATTCATATAATCTATTTATTTATCTTTTTGGTTGCTGATCCAATAAAGTTAACTATTATTGGTTGGGGATTCGTGTAGAAACTACTCAAGCTTTCCTAGATTTCTTCTAGACCCGTCAAACAAGATGAGTTGAATAAAAAATGATCTGACCAAATAGATCAAATTAACCCGTATTGACTCATTTACATATAATGCAAATCTAATGACTCGTATCCGACTTGAGTCATACCCAACTTACTTTACATTTGCTAAAATGCCGGCATATTCAACTAGATATAGAAAAACTCAAATCCATTCTAAGGTGTGACTGAAAAGTAAGTGAGTGAGTGAGAGAAAATGAATAAAAAGTCAAAGGTAAATTGAATTTGCATTTTTAACTCATTTAATATTCATATTATATTTGAATTTATTTATATATGATTAATCCATATAATAATTTAGTCCATCAATGAATTTATGACTTACGTTGCCAAGTCCAATTCCTCCTCTTCAATTCTGTATTTACTCGATTGGGCACGTGTCCATGATCTTGATAGAGCCAACTTCATAATTATTTTTTAATTATTTTTTCATCATTGGCAGATGTTAAAAGTGTGGCCACCCATGTAAATCGGTGACCGTACTTGAGATTGGTGGAGTAGGTTCATCGTCGCTTTGGCGCCTCCTCCAATAATGTCATGGGGCGCCACTGTGTGAATAGGGGACGTGGAAGAATGCATGGTGGCGGCTCGCTCTTTTCCATGGATCAATGTGGAAAAGACAATGGATGGGTTCACTGTAACCTGCTCAGCCGACGCAATGATTTAAAGAGGAAGGACAAGGGTGGACCCATCTCCACTACTTCTTGTTTTTTTTTCCTCTTCTTCTTTTTCTTATGGCAATGCAGGGCGGGCAGCGGCGGCTATCATCGACCAGCAAATTATTCGATATACGTAAAGTGTAGTTGATTTTGGATAAATTCATCACTGCTGACGCAAGTTGGAGTAAGGTGGGAGAGATTCCTACATTTGATGCACTGACCGATTACGTCTCGAAAGAAGCAAGGTTTTATGGAGATTGACGAAGTCGAATGTGGGAATTGAATCTATGACTAAGAGCTTCAAACCACTTAATATAAAAAATTTTAGCACCATTCATGAGAATGATGTAAGTTGAGCAATCAAATTTACTGTTAGCCTTTGTATTTTTTCGCCACCAAGCAATTTGGATAAATTTAACTCAGTCACCAATAAAATTTCCCCTACCATGTCTCTCAACCTTGATCATATGAAAATAGGGATGGCAATGAAAGAAACGTGAGGGTTGCATCCCCGAAGATAAGGATCACGCTTTCTTCCAATCATACGTTATTCATTCACGAGCGTCATAGTCACCAAAAATAAACTTTAGCTAACATCAGGCATTTCACACAAAAGCATGGCCTAAAAATCATGCTCTTTTTCTGATCATTTGTGCCATTTCGCTATTATGCGCCTTTTTGTTCTGGTACGATTTGCGCAGAGAGAGAGAGAGAGAGAGAGAGGTGGGGTGGGCACAGGCATCATCGGTGACGACAATGGATAGAAGAGTAGGTGAGGCTAAAGTCAGGGAGGATAGAGAAAGAAGAGAGATATATCTATATCTTAACTCATATTTGATAAGGCTAAGTTGTCAAAATAGGTTATTTATATTTTGTATATAGATTATAAATGGATTTAGAATAGTATAATCCAAAACAATATGAGTGTTAAATGGATTCTTAATTTACTTAGATCAAACTCACCTTTATAACTCTTTCTTGCATTCACTTAATCTCGCGCTCACTTATTCCCTACTCTTATCACAATTTTGACTATATGTTTTACTAGATTAGGTCAAATATGTAAGCGTTTTAACAATATGGTTCACGTTGGGTATGTGTTGGATATGAGTGGGGTTAGGTATAAGTTATTTGATTTGTATTGCAATGGAAACATGTTAAAATGAGGTAAATGAGTCAATTTGATTTTGATCATTTTTTACCCGACCCACCCTAGGTCTTGGCTAAGGTTACTTATTTGAGTATGATCATGCTTATAACTATTAAGTACTCATTACAAATTGATTGGAGTGAGTTTTTCCAATCGCAATTCATAAAAAAAATAAATGAAGAATTCTAAATAAATATATGAAGTGCTCTCATTATCTCAAATAAGAGTATAAAATGGACTTGTTTCAAATAAAAACTTGAAGTGGTTATATTAATTTCAAAGAAAGGCTCGAAGTGGTTATGACTATTTCAAATAAGAGCATACCTTGCCATCTTGTTGATCGGCAAAAAATTCCGATCAATTAGGATATTTTTGTTCAAACACAATTTAAATTTAATTCTATAAAAAATTAAAAAGATTTTCTTTTTTAAAAGAATGGGAACATAGGCAGGAGGCCTTCGCCCCATCGTTGGTGGGGGCGTGGGGCACTGGTGCTTGGGCAAGGGTCGGTGGCCCTCGTCGACCAAAGGTGGGGGTTTGTTGGCTCTTGTTCATGCAGTGCCGACACTCGAGTGAGGGCCGGTGACCCTTGTTGACCAGAGTCAAGGGCTTGTTGGCCCTCACCGGGGATGGGAGAGGGCAGCGACCCTCTCCCAGATTTGGGCAAGGGTCGCCTGCCCTCTTCCTCATCTAGGCAAGGGTTGCCGACCATCACCTAGCCCCCCCAGACTTAGGTGATGACCGCCAGGTCGGCGTGAGGGCGGGCGACCCTCGCCTATATTTGAGAGAGGATTGCTGCCCTCTCCTGTCCCTGATGAGGGCTAGTAGGCCCTCCCCTCTGGTTGGCGAGGGTTGCCGACTCTCGCCTAAGCATTGACAACCCCATCAACCATTGCTACAACCCTACTAGTGATGGGGGCAGTAGCTAGCCCTCCCGCTTGTGTTTTCCCTTCTCGTTCTTGTTTTTTTTTTTTTTTAATATAATAAATATTTTAAGTTTTAGTTTTATTTAGTTTTTAGGAAAAATAAAAAAAAAAAAAAAAAAAGATAAATTTTAAAAGATAAAATTACCCTTCACATCTAGTGAGTCCGGGTCATTATTTGAGATTGATATACCCACTTTAGGCGCTTTATTTGAAATAATGTTCACTCGCGTTCTTATTTGAGAAAATGAGAGAATTTTTTATCTTTATTTGAAACAATATATATTTTAGGCCTTATTTGAGAAAATGAAGGTACTTCAAATCTTTATTTGAAATTTTTTTCAAAAATAAATAACATGTACAATATTTGAGGATACCCAAATATTCGCCTCATGCCCTCACACAAGGTAAGTGAAATTTTATATTTCATTCCCATCGCTGGGGAGCATTTTAATTTGTTCGCTTCTCTAATCTTACCTTAAGAAATCTTACTTTTAATTTTAACCAAAAAAAATAATCTTAATTAAAACTAGTATGTGAAAGGATCACGGAGCGGGATGGAACGGGTCATGGGGTCGAGAACAAGTAGTTAGATTTATTCCCTTGCTCGCCTTATCTATAGGGACGGATTTAGAATTTTCTTTAGTGGGGGTAAATTTAATAAAATTTTTCGATGCCCATAAATTCATTTATTAAGATAATTAATATAGAGTATGGCATAATATAAAATACATTTTTATTTACGTGACAATGGCATCTTAAGAAACATTGCAATTGTTTGTTATGAGCCTTAAATGTGGGGACACAATAAGGGGGAAAATTGTAGAATGAAACTTATATAAATACTTTTTGAGAAACCACGTGGGGAAATAATTGACAAAACCTTTGAAAATTATAAGGATAATGAATATAAATGATTTATGAATTTTAATTTGATGTGCAAATTTTTCTCTAAATTTTTAATTTATTTAATATAATTCTCAAACTTTTAACTTATTCAATGTGGTTTTTATACTTTTGGTAAATGTTCATTATAATCCTTAATTATCAATTTATTCAAGTTGAAGGATAATATTGAATATTTTCATATAGTTCAAAAACTAAATTGAATATATACTCAAATTTTATGGACAATATTACACATTTAATTAAAGTTCAAATATCATCTCGAACGACACTGCAAATTGAGTTAAATTCATGGATTATTTGTGTCATTTTTCCAAAATTATATGATAAATCTATGTAGGAAGTAGCATATTTAGCTCACTATGAAATTCACGAAGATGCAAGTTCTACATACCCAATCTACACAAGAAAAGCGCCGGCCTTTGGAAATTCCCAAGACACATTGTCGTACCATACAAACACGTTACTTCAAACCGGAGATTTACAAAAATTGCATTTTTTTATGACGCCATACGATATTTTTGCACTTAAACTAAGAAACGGTACATCCAATCTATCCTAGAAGTGCTCCGGATTTGGATTCGAAAATGCATTCGGAATTATCTTGACTTTCTTGGCTCGTATCGGTTGGGAAAATTGGTAATCGACAGGTCTTTTCTCAACCATAGTCGGAGACTCGGAGGGAGGGGGGGCTCCCGTGCACGCCAGGACATCGTTGTCGTCGAGATTGGCAGACAGGTCGAGATTAACGTTATGATGATATCTTTGCCCTGTAAAAAAGCGAGTCAAGACAAAGCGGGAAAAGGGGCGGAGAGAGAAAAGGAGAGATCGTGGACCCAAAAGCCGCCAAAAGAGACAAAACAAAAAAGGAGGTAAATAGGAGAAGGAGGAGGAGGGACAAGGACCACCAGCTTCACGCGGCCCCTGTCTTCTGTGGTGGTGGGCTTCTTCTCAATCTCACGTTTGGCATCTTATCTTTTTCCACTTTTTCCTCCTATTCAAATTCTTTTTGGGGAGAAAACGTCGGCCTCCAATTTTCTTTCTATTATGTAATTTTTCTTTTACTCCTAAAGTTGGCGACGTGACTCGTCGTTTTCTCCAAATATGGCAATTACTTGACCTGCCATATTTTTACGGGAATATACATTTAGATAATGTATGTTTAAATCTGAATCGAAAATGGTCCAATTCAAATAAGGGAATATAATCTAGTAGATCATATCTTGACGCAATCTATATCTCCACCCATATTACTAAAACAATTATATTTTTAAATTAATATACAAAAAACTCATATCTGAACTGAGATGAAAAATATGAAGTGAGCAAGCATGAGAATAAGTGAAAGCAAGAAAGAATGGATAGAGAGTCATAAGTACTCATATTTTGGGTTTTACTATTATAAACTCATCTTTGATCCGTTTATTTGATATAATTAATTCATATAACAACTCAGCCCACAAATATGAGTTAAGAAATATGTAGTAGGTCTACATATGTGTTATCTAGAGTTGTGACCCAATGAGGGTAAAAAGTATAACATAAAAGAATTATAAAATTAGATATATAATAGATGACAGACGATCAAACTTGGAGATCTCCCTTCTTAGGGATAAGACTATACCACTAAATTACCATGCCATCATACAAGGAATTTTATCGGCCTTCACTTCAAAAAATAACTACCATATGCGCTCTTCTGCGAAAGGTTTTGCCATTGTTTGTTGTGAAATTAAACTTATGTGTATGAACATGGCCCAAGGGATAAGACTAACCATGCCCTATCTTCTCAAGGATACAACTGAAGCGCCAAATTACTATGCCATTACACGAGGAGTTTTACCAGCCTTCTTCGCAAGAAATAATTACCGTGTGCTCTCTTCTAATAAAGGTTTTGTCATCGTTTTGAAATTAAACTTATGCGAATGAATATGGCCCATCATCTAGTTTAAATCAGAGGAAAATATAATCGAGATATTTATACGGCACCGATATATCTTTGTTGTTCAACTCATATGCAACACCATTGATATGGGTAATTACAATTTGAAAAACTGACCAACCATCCAGATAAATGATGATGAACGAGGATCAGGAAAAGATGAAAAAGATTACCGAGAGATCATGAATATCAAATATGTCCACAAGAATATGAATGTTCCTCTCTCTTTCTTTTGTTTCTTCCAAATCTCCTAAATTATAAGATATACATAGGAATTGGCATCTCACCGACATCACTAAACTTATGCCACAAGCAATTTCCATATGACGAATTCTCCTTGCACTCCGGCCAAAACGCACCCGATTCTATTCGTGGAGCAAGGGATCCCCCTATGACTTTCTCAGCAATTTCCTTTCTCTGCTTTATTTTAGGAAAGCTCCCCTTCGGACCGTCCGTAGGAAATTTAACTCCAGACGTCACTTGATGGAGTGCGCTGGCATCTACGAGATTCCACGACATGATCCGATCGCGGGGTCATGTTCAGCGGTTGTCTTTTTTTCGAGAATATCGAGATGCCTTTCCTCTTGTCCACCCGATGCTGACCATTTATATATAATTGTCAGCTCGATTATTGAAGCCCTTTTTCGAATGTTTGGACACCAAAAAAAGATGAGAAATAAACTTTAGAAATAAAGTAGGAATATCGATAATTAAAGTATCTAAAGTTACGCCAACAATTTGCCCTTTTCTTTTGTGTTTTGTCAGGTCATAGCTTCAATATCAATTGACATGTTTTTGGAAAATAGTATGCACGGATACTTTCGACAGAACAACGCAAGGGACTTCCCATGGGCGAAAGAACCCTAAAATGAAGATGAACGACCATAAGAAAAGTAATTAGATGATTTTAGAGGGGAATTAAATCTCTTACTTGTAAAAAAAGAATAAAACAAAATGTGCTCGTGGAGAGATTTTAAGTTCCTTCTAAAAACCATGTGACTGCTCATTTAGTCAATTGTGGAGCATCGGATGATGTTGAAACATTTATTTTTGTGATGAAAAATTAGTAAAATTCACAATAAGTTAGAGAATTTGTTATGCAATGCTCAAGAAAAAAAAATCTAAAAATTTCTCAAGGTACAAGGAATTTGGTCAAGCCAAAAGTGTTGACACGAAATATGGTCTTAAGAAATCGTAAAGCTTTGTATTGATATCCATACTATCAATCACATAACTTATTCGGATCAATATATAACATCGGTTCAAATTAATCCTAAGATCCAAGGTAATACAATTTCAACGTGCCGGACTAACTATTTAGCACACTGGGAAGGAATTATTCCAATTTCGGATCAAACGTTCACAAGCGTTTCCTCGTGGAGACGACCGCGAATCCGATCAACAACCCTCCGCCGTGCATTGCGGGTTAGATTTTGATGCGTGTTGACCTAAAGCATCTTTTTTTCGGGAGGAGCGGGGGACCACCGCTCCTCCCCTAAAATGGATCGAGCCTCGGCCCAATCCCCATCACCAAACGGATAGGGGAGGGGGAGGGCATTACGGTCAATTCGGCCGCGCGGCACCGCTGGCAGCAACCACCGAGAAAATGCAGGAAACGGAAATCAATTGCGACCCGCAAAATAAAGAAAGGCGTGAACAGAAAAGGAAGTAAATCGGGAATAAAATAAAATACGAAAAATAGGGAAAGCCATCATATAAGGAAGTAAATCGAGAATAAAATACGGAAAATAGGGAAAGGCATTTAAATTACGAGATACGCCCTACCTTACCCTGCCGATTATACGCCGAACGCGTGGACGCGGAGCCCGCCCCCCTCTCCCCACTATATAAAGCCGCCTCCCCTCTGTCTTCTGGAGGCCTCGCGATCACACAATTCCTGCAACGCTTCTCGTCCGCAACAAACTTTTCCTCGTTTCTCTCCGCGCCTCCCGTTCCCCGCCTCCCTCTCTCTAAAAGCTCCTAGGGTTTCGCCGCCGCCGCCGCCGCCGCCGCCGCGGCCGAATTCCAGAGGGATCTCCGGTCAAATCAGTCCTCCCTTGGCCTCTCTACCGCGTCCCGTACGCGAGCCTCAATCCAGATCTGTAAGTTGTCGCCGTCGATCTGTCGTTCGGTCGTTCTTTCGTCGTGATTCCGTTCGTTCGATGTCCGTCCGTCTTCGGTTTTAGATGAGATCGATGGCGCCGGGGTTTGCGCCTCGTCGGTGTCCGGTTTCGTGTGCCGTTCGCGTTCCTGGCGAGACGTGTGCCTCGCGCGCCTTTGATGTTCGATGTTTCGCGTGGCGATGGGCGGAGGATCTTCTCTTTCTGAATTTTTTTTTTGTTCACGCGTTTTTTGTTGCATTGGAGGTTGGGGAGATTTTCTGCATCGGGCTAGGGATTGTGTTGTGTTTTGCTTTGTTTTGTTTATGTCTGTCGTGATTGTCGGACGAGTTTAGTTTTCGGTTGGCAATTGATTTGTTTGTTCCGGTTCCCTATATATAACGCATTGATTTTTTTTTTTTTTGAAAGTTATTTCGATGTAGATTTTCATACGTTTTGCGGTGCCTAATTTGCGCAGTTTTCGATTTTTTTTTTCTTTCATAGTGCGATTTGCTTTGGTCATGTATGCGATTGTGAGTCTGATATTAAGATGGTTCGGATTGACTCTCGGATCCTGTTTGTCTCGAGAGATTTATCTAGTGTTGCCTAATGAATTGAAGATTGTCCTTTATGCGTTCTAGGGCTGTCTGTTCTTAATTTGATTTGTCATCTTGCTACTTCTCGCCTGGTTGCATAATTTAAGCCTAGCTTGATGGTTGAGCCCAATCGTCTCTTTCATTTCAGGCTGTAATTTTCATTTCAAAGCAAGTTTTAGCACCACCACATCTGTGCATGTGGATGAATTTCAATCTGTGTGTTTTCGGGAGCTCTGCCTTTCTTTGCTTGTTTGGTTCAATGGATGATGCTTAGGGTCGTCTTTTTTTCTGAACTTTTGGCGTCTTACAGATTCTGACCTTGTGGATTTGATTGATTGAGCAGGAAAACTGAATGAACTAATGGAGTCAAAAGGTGGGAAAAAGAAGTCTAGCAGTAGTAAATCCTTATTCTACGAAGCTCCCCTCGGTTACAGCATCGAAGACCTTCGTCCTCACGGTGGCATCAAGAAGTTCAGATCGGCTGCTTACTCCAACGTATGTCGCAATGATCCTTAATCGTTGCTTTTTAGATTTCATTCCTTTGGATTTATGGCTTCATAGACGAGTGCTGGTCTGACTTCTGCCTTTTTGTTATGCAGTGCGCGAGAAAGCCATCCTGAGATTCCCCAAGCAGTGGCGTGATCCTTTAGATTCTGCAATTTTGTTTCAAGTCATAGCTGTAGTTCTGCTGTCTCTGTTTCTTTTCAACTTCGATCATCCTCTCGTTCTCTCTCGCAACTCGTTCTCAACTGCTCGCTCGCTTTCTGAAAGTCGAGATGGCATTGCCAGTTTCTGCCATCGGGTTTGAAGGTTACGAAAAGAGGCTCGAGCTGACATTCTATGAGCCTGGAATTTTTGCTGACCCTGAAGGGATGGGTCTCCGCTCATTGTCCAAATCCCAGTTGGATGAGTTTCTGAAATTAGCTGAGTGCACCATCGTTTCTTCGCTGTCAAATGATTTCGTTGACTCTTACGTCCTTTCGGAGTCTAGCCTCTTTGTGTACCCTTACAAACTCATCATCAAGACTTGCGGGACTACAAAGTTACTTCTTTCCATTCCAGCCATCCTCAGATTGGCTGATTCCCTGTCCCTTTCTGTCAAGTCTGTGAGGTACACTCGTGGGAGCTTTATATTCCCCGGTGCCCAGCATTTCCCGCATCGGAACTTCTCGGAGGAAGTAGCTGTCCTCGATACCTACTTTGGTAATCTTGGCGCTGGCAGCAAGGCGTATCTGATGGGCAGTCCAGAAAAGGCTCAGAAATGGCATGTTTATTCTGCTTCTGCTGAGAAGACGAGCCTCTCAGATTCAGTTTTCACTCTCGAGATGTGCATGACTGGTCTTGGCAAGCAAAGGGCATCTGTCTTCTTCAAAGAGAACTCACCCTCAGCTGCAGCCATGACCGAGGAGTCTGGCATTCGGAAGATTCTTCCAAAGTCTGATATCTGCGATTTTGATTTTGATCCCTGTGGCTACTCCATGAATGCTATCGAAGGGAGTGGAATCTCTACCATCCATGTCACTCCAGAAGATGGTTTCAGTTATGCCAGTTTCGAGGCTGTTGGCTATGATTTCAAGGCTGCGGATCTGTCCCAGCTGATCCAGAGGGTGTTGGTCTGCTTCGAGCCAACCGAGTTCTCTGTGGCTCTCCATTCCGATTCAGCTGGTGAGGATCTGGTGTCGAGGTTCCCTCTCGACCTGAAGGGGTACAGTGCTGGAGAAACGAGTTGCGAGACGCTTGGAAAAGGTGGTTCTATCATGTACATGAGTTTCGCTGGAACAGGAAGCTGCGGATCCCCAAGGTCCATCCTGAAGTGCTGTTGGAGCGAGGACGAGAAAGATGAAGAAGTCGAAGAGAAATAGTGGTCAATTAATAAGTAGTATGAATAAACTAGAGCTTGTGGCCGTGTTGTCTGGGGAGCAACATTGAGCTCGAGTCTGTCATTGTCGTTTTATTTTCTTGCTTCGTTTGTTATTGGTCGTCGTAGTTGCTCTTCGTGTCGAGTTTCGCGGTCTGAGTCTGAGACAAGTGTCATGGTGCGGATGTGTTGCAGATTAATGAAGGATCATTCTGTGTTTTCGTCGACTTCTTTGTCTTCGTCGGTTGTGGGTCGTGGCTTCTTTGAGCAAAACGTTGATGCGACTTAAATTGCAGGCCGATTTATTAGAGGATTTTATGCGCACGCGTAGCAGTCAGTTTCGTAAATACTTTAAACGTTGGTGCGACTTAAATCGCTGGCCTACTTATTACAGGATTTTATGCGCACGCGTAGTAGTCACTAGTCAGTTTCGTGGATACTATGAAGTTAATAGGAAGTAAAGAATTCTCTGTGACAACGACCGAGGATTTGAGATCAATCCCCAATACCGATACTCATCATTGTCTCGAATCTTTTACGATCTCGACAGTTTAATACGGAAAACTTTTGGTTATGTCAGATTGGAATTATAAATTTACACGAATTACCTTTTGATTTTGTTTTACTTAGTTTTGGCGATGCGCAAGTTTTAACTTTTTGTCAATCTGAAATGCTTGAATATTTCGTGCACATAATCCTTTCCATTTTCTTTTTTGAAGAAATTCCATTAATAGTTGAAGTATTGACAGGGAAATAATACCGTTACTGCTTCCCTTTTGCTAAATGCCCCCCCACCCCCCAAAAAAAATGTCCCATAAGGTTTGAACTCTTGGAAAAAAACCATCACACAGGAAACAAAAACTTAGGTTCGAACAAGTACCAATTTTACATGCTTGTCACTAATTATGCTAACATGTACCAATTCAAATATCATCTCCATTCACCCGAGTCTACTACTAGCATTTTATGTTACCAAAGATGGTAATTCTCTTTAACTCTGTATTCACCCCAAAGTGCTTAATCTTGGAATTTTAGTAAAAGATACCCATTAATTATATTTACTGTTTGAATGTCACGGATTAATTTCCTATATTACTCATATTTCATGTATTTTTTTACCCAATTTAAAATAGACAAGCATTAAATGGAGGGTGTAAATACCTACCAAATTGGATTATTTCTCTTGGGAGTTTTGTGATGAAGTTGTTTAGAAAACAAAAATTCTACTTGTGGAAAGAACGTGAACGATGCTCGAGTCTCGCTCTCTCGTCTCTTGTTCTGCAAAACAGAAAAGAGAGAATGGAGATTGGCCTCTCTTATTACGTGGACGCCAATGAGATAACTCAGGTGGACGACAAAACAAACGCCTCTTGATTTCCTCAAACCCCAAACCGAATCCCTCGTCAAGGGGCAAGGCTTTTGGTGCCGCGGCCCCACGGATCGCTCGTTCCCGTCTCGCCACGTCGCGTCGCCGCGTGTCGAGCAGACGGAGGGGTCCGAGCGACTATAAAATCCTGACGCCATCGACACCACAGTCCATCGAAAACCCTGTTCAATTCCCAAGTGAAAGTGAGTAACTGTGAAGGAAAAGTTGAACTTTGCATCTCGGCGTGCGGATTCAAGAGGAAGCAGCAAAGTGGAAATGGACAACTCCAAGATGGGCTTCAATGCAGGGCAGGCCAAGGGCCAGACTCAGGTCCAGCTCTTCCTCGATCGATTACCCTCTGCGACATTGCGTATTACGCGTTCGTTTCTGGTGTGAAGCATCTAAATTTTTTTCCTTCCTGATGTGGATGATTCAGGAGAAGAGCAACCAGATGATGGATAAGGCATCCAACACTGCACAAACTGCGAGGGATTCCATGCAAGAGGTACAGCTTGTTGCTCCTTTTTCGTTTTCTTTTTTCGTCTCTCTCATGGCTGATCGGATTGCATTCGACAATTCGTAGTTCGACGATTCAAGAAATCGTGTGCCGTGTAGTCTTAGTGATCTTGGGGGTCTTGATCTTTTGCTGTGTCTCTTTGCAGACTGGTCAGCAGATGAAGACCAAAGCCCAGGGTGCTGCTGATGCAGTGAAGAATGCCACCGGGATGAACAAATGAAGAGCTCAGACATGAATGAATAAATAATTAAGCTCTGGTTATCGTTTGCTTTTCTGGTCGTTTATTGTCCTGTTTTTCCTTGTCAAGAGCTTATTATGAGGGTTCTTTTGCTCTTTCCCTAGTTCTTTTTGTTTCTTGGTTGTTCAATGAAGAGAGCAATTCTCTGTGTTTGAGAGTACTCATCTCGCTTCATAAGGTCTCAGGATGTAGTTGCCTTTCGAGAATGTTTTGTTCTCTCTCATAATGCTATTCTGATTTTACTCTCTCTCTCTCTCTCTCTCTATCTCTCTCTCTCCCCACACACACGCACACACACACATATATATATACACATCGATTTTTCAACAATTCTTCAGTTCAAAATGTTGTTGTCTCTTGGGCGATGCAATGTTTGAGATTGATATGTGGATTTTTACATACTGCAACGTTTTGATTATAATAGCCATTCTTAAAATTTATATCTAAAACAATTATTATTCATGGGGTAATCATCATTGCCGAACTTAATGCCGACGTTGCGTCCGTAGATGATCAGATGAGGGTTCCAAAGAAGAAATGACTTATATAAACGAAACCTTACCAAAGAAAAGCGCAACAGATATAGTCGGCAGAGAGTTTTTTCGTTTTGTAAAGCCCTAAGCGAGAATAACATAGCTTTTAAAGAGGCAATTTCACGCTTATTCATTTCTTTGTGTATTATAAATAAACCAGAAGTATTTGAAATTAAGTGATGCAACTTCTACTCTTCTTTATTTTGGAAGATTCTTAAGCCAAATTATCAGGAAGAGTTTGGAAATGCTTTCAACTTGAAAGCAAAACTACGAAGTTGGTGGTAGGTCTAACGGTTAGTTTCGAGTCGTTCTCTTATACATAAAGAAATTAAATTGCAAACATTACATAAACTTAATAATGATGAAACTATTTAATCGAAATGCCGAAAAATGAACTTACTTGATCTTATTTGGTGTTTTATTATGTTTTTGCCTCTCGATTCTTTTGGTTGAGATATGATTATTTCGTTTTTCTCCTTTCCTTCTCTTCCAAGTTCCAATAACCAATGCAAAAGAGAATATTATGTCTGAACAAAAATGGTGTCTACCCACCAATCGGGCTTTGTAATCTGGCCGAATCATTCACGAGAACTCAATCATTGCACGGGTTGTAAACAAAATTCGTATATTGAAAGCTTATGAGCGTGTTGAATGAAATCTCCTTCTAGAGAGGGTTCTGCATTATGAGCAAAGCATTTCCCTTGTCTGCTTTACTCCTTCATGGGAAGCTTCAAGCCATTCGCGCGGGACCGGACAAGATGACCCACTTTCCCCACATATCCGTCGTCTGCTCGAAGTGCCTGATCTCTTGAACCCCCACAGTTACCTGTAATTTGCCGGCAACTTGTTGGTTTTGTCATGGGCTACGATCAACAAGATCAGGTTCCTTAAAACATATCGTCGTCTATTGTGTGGGTCAATCCATTAATTTCTCAAGGTCATGGGTTGTAACAATCCGGTCAGATGAGGGTGGGGAATGGTTGCCAAGAGCTAAAGGATTCAGACAAGAAACGACTCTTGGCAAGCTTCAAGAATGGTGAAGGGAGTAGAAATGAATTGAATTGCAAACTAGATAGGGGAAGACATTGCTTGAGATATATTTGTAAAACCAAAAATTAACTCACGGAGATATCTTTTGATGTAATGGTAAGCTTTGTTTTGGCAATTCAAAGTTAAGCGTGTTTAGATTGGAACATTATCATGATGAGTGCCTTTTTGAGAAAGTGTATGTCTATAAGCGAATGGATAAAATTGTGAAGCTCGAGAAATGGGCCATAGCAGGTAAGTTAATCTAGAAATATCACATCGGTGATCTTCTAAGTGACAATGCAAAGATATTACGCACATGAAGCATTTGCAGCCCCTTCCTGACTCTGACAGAGGAAGTGATGGCCTTAATTATCTTAGTGATGTGGAAAAGGAACATGCTATCATGCCGGGGACAGGCCACATTGATTCGCTTGGTTGCACAAAATGTTCCTATATAATATATGGTATCAAGTAATCTTCTCGAGTTAAAATATGTCTTGGGTTTAAACTGGTCGAGTAAAATCTGTCTGACATTTGAAGTGGTTAAAAAATAACCGGTCAAGTAAAATAAAAAAGGAATCTGGAAATAAGTTTTAGAGAATGAAGTTTGGGAGATAAACTCTTGGGAGTCTTTGACCACAAAAATTGGAAAGTTTTGGACCTTGATTCGGTCAAATTTGCATTTACTTTCGTTACTTCCTGTACGTTGGATTGTTTTTCTTGAAATGCCGTTTTGTCACTCTCTTCTCGCGAGTTCTAGACGTTGCACCCAATGGGGAGAATTCTCTTGTTGAGAGATCAACTTGGTGCAAGACAATTGATTTCACAACGTTTATGTTCTAACTGAGAAATTCTTGTAATAAGAATACTATCCAAAAAGTCCTAAATGAATTGTAAAACGATCAATTTAATTCCAAACTTTCAATTGTGCCAATTTAGTTATAAACCTCTTGGGTTTATACCAAATTAATCTTAAATATTTTAATGAATTGTTAATACAGTCATTTCAATTAATTTTGATAAAAAATTATTAATATAATGATTCCGTTAGCACCAGCCATCCTACATGGCACGGTGGATGTTGACGTGGATAATTTTTTTGAATTTTTTATCAATTATTTATTGATTATTTATTTAGTTATCTTTCAATGTGCAGGTGGGGCCATTGGCCCTTGTTGACTGTGGGTGAAGGTTGCGGCCCTCGTGGGATCTAGCAAGGCGTGGGTTGCCTTTGTTGTGGCTTGCGAGGGGGGCTTGGGTGACGCCCTTGCCTAGGGGTCGGTAGGGGTTGCTAGCCCTTAGCTAGTTAAAAAAGAAAAAAATGAAAAGAAAAGAAAAAAGAAAAACATTAATAAAAAATTTGAAAATTTCTATTTTTTTTTTAAAAATAGTTTTCGTTAGCATCGGCCACGCCATGTAGGGCGGTCAATGATGATTGAACCATCACGTTTGTGATTTCGATCAAAATTAGTTGGCAGAATTATATTGGCAATTCGTTAAAATATTTATAATTAAATTTGGCAAATTGTTGAAAGGTTTATTATTAAATATTTAGACTGAATCAACCGCCATACAATAGATTTATGATTTTTTGGACAACTTTCCCTAAGAATTTATGTATGATTTCTTTGTCTCTTGTGAGGAATTAGAACATAGTAAAAGAAGAAATAAAAATATAAATCAAACCCAATATCTTGAATTAAAGAATATGAATTTTGTCACCACTTTTGTCTTCTCTTGAAAATACTTAAAAAACTCTCTGAACAATAAAAAACGACCTAACGAAAACCTAGCTTCTCTCCAGGCTCTTAATGTTCTCATATTCATAGGATATATCCAAAATATCTATCTCTCAACGCTTGCAAATAACATTAGGGAACAAAATCAATGATTCCCTAATTTGATATCCATCTTCCATTGCTTTTTTGATTTGAATTTCTGATTTTTGCTATTCTTTTCCTTATCTTCTCTATATCTCATTATCCTGCATAAACAAGAAAAATTCGAATAATCAGAAGTAAATCCAAATATTTTCTCATAGATATTACATTAATTGTTGCCTAAAATAGGTAAAATAACTCTATTTTTATAGAGTTATCACCATTGCAAAGAATAAAACTTTCAATGGTAAAAATAGACACATCTAGTTGAGACATGATGTAGTAAAGTAGCTGCTAAAAGATGGAATTATATCCATTAATTTTGTAAAGTCGGAAGTGAATTTGGCCGATCCTTTGACTAAACTTGTGGGAAGAAAATTAATTTATGACACATCGAGGGGAATGGGACTTAAGCCAATTGAGGAAAAACAAGTGATGGTAACCCAACCTATGTGATTGGTGATCCCATGAATTAGGTTCATATGGGTAATAACAAGTCATTTGTTGTTCTAGTGATGCACTATTAAAAATTATTGTCCATCCTAAGATAAGAATGGTGCAAAACTGCAAAGAAAAAAGAGGTTGAGCTAAGCTCTTGATGAAATTCCATAGCAATTCTTTTTTTTTTTTGGTGACCCAGGAATTCCGTACAGCCGGCAGCCGGTGAGTAAACCTCGGGGGACACGTAAGCAGGAGGACCCACTATCCCCGGCGTCCCACTTAAGATCCCAAGTGACCGTGAGGGGATTCGAACTCCTCCCTTTCGTGAGGGGGAGATAGCCCAAACCATCGTGGCCACTAAGGCAGTGGTTCCATATTGGTAGTGTATTAAGTCACAAAATACACTTGATGGAGTCACCTATATAAGTGTGGAGTGGGGCCACTCCTATGAGAATTTTTGGCAAAAATCTCTAAAGCATTTATGAATAAACTAAGTACAAGCAAAGCCTATTAGCGTAAAACCGCGTTGAACAACAAAGTTTGTGGGAGTGCAATGTGATTGATGAAAATTATAATTCACAAAAGAAATTCTTGATTCATAGAAGTTTCAAATTTCACAAATAATTTCATGAATTATATTTCATTTTTTCTAGGGTTGGTTCATAGCCTAACAAGCACCAGTTCTGATGCATTACACTTCAATAATCCAGCATCATTATTAATTTTTTTTTTAAATCTTTTGAAATATGTGGGTGATTGTTGGATATTTCAATAATATTTTGAAATATTTACAATAATAGTTTAGGTAAAAGTTATGACCGCATTGAAGACTATCATTATTTGTAATGGTCACATAACGGTTTCTTAACGGTCATATAACGGCTTTTCAATCATTTTGTAACGTTTAATTTATTTCTCAAATAAATCATTCATTATTTTGCAACGGCTCTTTTAACGGATCTATTTTGTCTGAATATAAAAATAAAATCTCATAAGACAATCTTGAAAAAATACACGAATGAAACAAAGAATATACTTTCTTTAAAAAATCTTTCATTTTCTTTTCCTTGCTGGGTTATACACAACGTTGTTTATGTTCCTTCTAATATTCAGTGCAGAATATAGAAGAAGGTCTGTTGTATCTTGGGATGATAGCCATCAGAAGTTTATCGCACCGAGTTTCGTATTCCGAGGGGCGAAATTATCTTTAAAGACAGTGCTTATGCCGGCATGCCTCAGACAAATTTATTTATTCTCATTAGCTCTTTCCTACAGTTTGAATGCTTGTGTTAGAATTTTCCGATGAGCTCAACATTGTTAGGTAAAATTGCAAAATCACATATTTGAGATTTTGATCCATACCGGGGCCTAAGCTTGGGTTGATGGGTCGAGTGTTGTTTCGGTTATTTATCATTATAAACACTCACCATTTATCATAACCTAGGGTTTGGAAAGTTTAGTTATATTCTGAGATCTCTAGATGTAGTTTCGGGCTCTGGGACCTTTCTTGCAAGCATTGAAAGGAATGGTCGAAGTTTGGCCGGTAATTGCACCCTCGTCCAACATTTTGTTCAACCCAATTTTTGTTGCGTGGGGATGGTTGCCATTCCTAGTTTTGGGATGCGTGATCAAAAGCAAATATTCGCTAACTTTTCGACACTGCAAAAAATAAACAACCGACATTGAGGAATGAAAAATTGACTATATGATTGGGCGGCAATACGGGTGTCAAAGACACGATTTGATGAGTAAAACCCATTTTTGAGCAGATTTGTAGCTCGTTAATAAAATTTTGGTCAACTCTCAGGTAACCCAAGGTTAAAAGATAATGATTTTTGAAAATGGACACAAAATTGGATGAAGCAGGAGCACTGTCTCTCTTTGTGGTTTGTACAATTCCAAGACTTCAAGGTATGACTCTGGGCTTAGGGACCTTTGTGTCGGGTATCGAAAGGTTTGACCGAAGTTTGATTGGTGATTGCTTTTTCGTTCGACATTTATTCGATCCGATTTTTGTTGCTTTGGGATGCTTGCTACAAGTTTCAACGAGTGCAATTAAAATCGGGAAATCACAAACTTCTTGAGGCTATGGGGGCGACCAATCTCAAGGATAGACAATTCACTAGTGATTCGGGTGTATGGGTGTCAAAAAACTCATTTTGGCGAGTAAATTCCATTCATTAGATGGTTTATACATACACTTACCTATTGAAATGTGCAACACTAGTCCCTAAAGTAATATTATAATTATTAATATTGTGGGAGAACGGAAAAAGTGTAAAAAAAGTTTTAAATCTATTATATTGATGCTAATTCAATCTTTTTTCTTTTTAAAAAAAATTGGCCAATTTAGTCATAGATATTTTGCATTTGTGCTAATTGAGTTTATTTAGCCAATTTAGACTGGAAATTGTTAACATGGATATTAATTGTTCTACATAGCATGATCAGTGCTGATATATACATTTTTAATAAATATTTTTAATAAATATTATATTATTTTTGAAAATTTTAATTTTTTAATTTTATTTTTTCTTATTATTTTTTTTCTCCTTATGTGGTTAGTGAGGGTTGTTGGCCCCCTTGTTGGCCACTAGGCAAGATGGCCTTGTTGTGCCCTCGGCGAGGGTTGTGGACTTGAGCATCGACACTAATGATCTTTGAACTTGTTTTTCAATTTGGTCCCTTCATTACCTAAGACGAAACTTTTGCCTTCACCTCTCCCTTTGAGATCCTTCGACAAGTCCCTCCCTCTTGCAGGAGCTGATGTTGCTCTCTCATTCACCTTACAGGAGATCGAAGACCAGCCTTTGCCAGGGTGTGGGTGAGGCTAGGCGTAGGCTGTTGGTGAGGGCTTCATAGTCCTTGTCCTGTGGTTGGCAAGCTTCGGCGACCCTCACTAGCCATAAAGAACAAAAAAAGAAAATAAGAAAAAAGAAAAGAAAATTAATATAATTAAAAGTTTTGGAAAATTTTTAAAAAGTTATTAACATTTTATTAAATATGTCAATGTTAGTGTTGACTATGCCACGTAAGATGGGAGTATCTAAGTGATTGATTCTAAATTGGTTGAATTGGACCAATGACATAAATATAAAATGTTTAAGACTAAATTAATTCAATTGAAAGATTTAGGCTGGTTTGACATTAATGTAATAAGTTTATGACTCTTTTGACACTTTTAATGAGAAATAACTTGTTGAAATTTGATGTCCAATGCAATACTTATTGAAATTTGACGTCCCAATAAGAATTGACTTGAGGGGTAGCCAAGTTTGAATTTCGGTGATCTTGAATATTTGTCAAGGAAGAGTTTGAGAATAAAATTGTAAAAAGATGAAGAAAAAGACACAAGAAACAAAACATGATGAGATCGGGCTGCCTAACTTCCGGAAGGATGAAGACCTTAGGGTTATGAAATGATGAAGAGTTTTCAGCAGTTTGGACTGAGCACGACTGGAAGACGGATAAGAGGAGCTTTCTTGGTGATTTAACGTGGACTTTCTTAATACGACCAATGGAAAAACCTCGAAAATACTTCGAAGGATTCAGTCCACAAAGGAGCGAGTGGACTCTATCGTCAATCGGTGGGGTCTTTTAAGTAAGAAATTGCCCAGCCTGATATAAGACCATCCTACAAGACCTATTAGGACCACTTGAAGATAGGTGTACCATCACTCACAATCAAGGTAAAAGAGGACGCTCGTGATCCCGAGTTCTAGTCTATTTAATCGAGATCAAGAAATGGCAGACCTCTCGACACCGTGAAAAAAGGACGACCAGTCCGAGGGGCAAAAGATCGACCCATTTGATTAGTGTGCATGGGCATCAAAATACTTGTTTTGAGAAGCCCACTCACTTATTCAACACTATACTTCAATTCCGCCTCGTTCGTAGATTCCACTATATCATTTGGTGATGAAAGGTCTAGCTTATACAAATTTTTCCATTTTCCAATTTGCTCTAATCCATTAGTTCATACAGCTATTTACTCGATTACAAACATTTCTGAAACATCTCTAATATAGAGACAAACAAGAACTTATTATCAACTTTTTCAGATATGAATTTATCTGAGTTAGAAGGGAAGAACTTTTATCGATATCTCAATTTCAATTTAAACATGGATTTGATTCACACTCTATATTTTGAGAAATATCTACCATCCAAAAAGTTTAATAATATTTTTTCGAGTGCTAAAAGAAGTGAGAAAGGAGAAAGAAGTTAAAAAAAAACTTTATTTCTTCGGACTCTTTGGAACGAAAGACTTGGTTTTTGGTAATCCTGTCTTTCGTTCTCATAGGATGGGTACTTTTATTAGCGGGCATATATAATAGTTTCTCCCACAATAAAATGTGCAATATGGTCCCTAAATTATTGCGGAATGTGTAATATAATCTCTAAACTATTGCGGTATGTGCAATCTAGTCCCTCGCTTTCTAATTGTTCAATCTACTCCCTCAACTTTCCATATAAAAAAAAATCAAATAAGTCCTTCGGTTCTATTACAGACTTTCATAATTACATTATTTTCTAGATTTTCAATCTATTTTTAAATCAACAAAAAAATGCTATCTTTTTATTATCTTCTTTATTTTGGAAGAACTTTTAAGTCAAATTACTTGGAAGAATTTGGAAATGCTTTCAACTTTAAAGCAAAACTATGAAGTTGCTGACAAGTCTAATGGCTAGATTCAAGTCTTTCTTGTACAAAAAGAAAAAAATTTGTAGCTACTAGCTAAACTTAAAAATAATGACATGATTATCTCAACACGTTGGAAGATGAACTTAATTCGAATTCATTTGGTTTCTTAATTTGATATGTCGAAAGCTTATAAGCGTGTTGAATGAACTGTCCCTGTAGCGAGGGTTTCCACCTTGATCATTCTGGAGAATTATGGACAATGCATTTCCACCGTTCACTATACTTCGCTCCTTCACGGTAAGGCGACCGGGAGCTACAAGCCATCACGCTTGATCAGATAAGATGACCCGCTTTCCCCACCTTTTCGTCATCTGCTTGGAGTCTCTGATCTCCTGAATACTTCGGTGGGGGCTCTTTCCACCAAATCTGGCTGTGGAATGCTGAAAAACAGGGAGAAGCTATGAGTGAAGGCTCTGGAGAGAAAATACTTGGCACGAGAGACCGTTCCTAGAGCATACGGTCAGGATTTCAACATCATTATTAACTGTAAAAGCCAGGGCTTCCACAAGAAACACGCTTTGTCGCGGCATTCTATTCCAAATCAGAGATTTGCTTCCTCACCGGTTTTGGCATTATCCTCCGGTCTGGACACTACACACTACATTCCGGTACCAAAGATCGAGGGCCATTTTGATGCTATTTTTCAGGTTGGGTGCTGATATTTTCCCTTTAAACAATGGGACAGAAAATCCAGGACCTCTTCTCGCCAGTGTATCCCACTAGTATCGCAAAAATGGCTGCCTCCAGAATGGAACCAGATAATGTGGTATGGTGGCCTTGTAGGTCTAGGGATTCCATGGTGAAATTGGCATACCAGCTTCTTCTTTGCACAGGAACTCAGACTACACACTCGGTCTAATTTGGAGGCAAATTTGGAAGGCCAAGGTCCAGGATGTTGTTGGGGCGAAGAGATTCCAAGACCCTATCGACAAGGGAGACCCTGAAGTACATACTCCCCATCAGAGACCGATGCAGGGGCATGGCGTGGCATCCATTCCAACTCGTCATGATTCGCTACAGAAGTCAGCAAGTCAAGGCTGATATGTATCCGGTTCCTAGAGCATAACATCTGTTATGCTTTGTTGGCTGCAAACTTGCTCAGCGAGTCGTATTATTCAGTTGCCTAGTAAGTTGCAGCATAGGAAGATATAGTCAAACCTTGGAAGACTACATCAATTACTCTGCTACTTTGCATCGCATATATATACACCGATTCTCACTGAGAAGAAGAAAAGATTTTGGAATAAACTTAGAATGGCATCTTTCACATTTTTGGCGATTTTCTCCTTATCAAATCAAGTATGTCACTTGAATGTTAATGCATAATGAGTTCTCCTTCAGGCTTTGCTCAAGCCCACTTGGATGGTCGGGTCTGCATCATCACCTTTGTTTAATCTAATCAAGTTCAGCAACTTGTCAATATCCTCAGTACAGTTGAAAATTGATTGATTGATCATTCCGTTGCTTCAACTCGTGAAGCATTTGAAGCAAAGTTCGCTTATGATGAAGAAGAAAGAACTTCTCCTCTAACCTCAGCTTCTTTTCAGCCCAAGTAGAGACCTTAAAATTCCCCTTCTCTCCCTACCCCTCTGGCATCGTTGCCACCAGATCAGAGCATGGTGTTTCCAGTTTGGAGCAATGAACCGGACTTTCCTCGCATTAGGGAGATCTTTCTAATCAAAGAAAGCTTCAAAGTAAGCCTATCACATTGCTCTTCTGCACTTAGCTTTCCTTTGAAATCTAACACATTGACTTGAACGGAGCGATTGCTGCTTTCAAAAGCTCTTGCTAGTCGATCAACTGACATTTGGTTGAGTACGGGTACGGCTGGTTCCTGGACAGAACTTGAAGAAGAGGAGTCCGCATCACCACCAAAGTCATCTTCGAAAAATCATTTCTCCGGCTTTAAGAAGTTCAAGGATCCCGGAATGCCTGAGGAGCCTTCGAAGGGCCTCAGATTGGATTGGCACAGCTCAAATCCTTCATGCTGCACGTCAGTGTTGTTTGCGTTTGCCTTTGCCACGAATCACTTCGATGACAACAAAAATGTTGTGCAACGACAACAACCTTTGCTCCAACATGAAACATGATGCAGGCCGGGTGGAGCTTACAATAAGGGATTGATCAATAATTTCACATCTCGATGTGACCTAATGATTTTGGAAACACCATTCTTGCAAACCAATGTACTTATAAAGAACAAGTCAGCAATATGAGATCCATTGGAAGATTTCAAGATTTCCTACTAGGAAGGAAGTTTACCATTTAGGAGAAGTAATCCATGACTAAATTGGTAAAATTGAAAAATCTATAACTAAATTGGTTAAAATGCAATATATTTAAAACTTTTTGGTCAATATTTCCTTTATTCCCTATCAAAAATTTAAAAAATAAATAAATTTCCAATCACCTGTTGATACTAGTGCAAATCATAATAGTAAAAGACAAATTTTTTGTTTTATGAAGAATAAATGATGTGAAAAATATTTTCCTATAAAATGATTGCTTCGATTGCTAAAAAAATAAAGAACGAAAAGTATTTTCATTGTTTACAAAAATATTTAAACATAAATACCACAACTTTTATTGACTAACTATTTCAAGTGAATATATTATTTTCAGAAAACTATAATTTAAACTATTCATTTATGGCGAAATAAAACGGAATGCTAAATTATTGAATTCAAGTCTAGAATTGTTTGGTCCTCCTTTGCAGCACATCGTGATTCGAACTCCCAATCTCCAGTCCACGGTTTTAACTGGTCAGTTCTAGAACCCTAAACCAAGGCCCCTCCTTCTCATCGTCGTCGAGCTCGCCACACCCGACTATCCACCGCTCCTCCTCCTCCTTCTCCTCCATTTCAAGAACCCCCGTAGCAATCACATCCCGAAATCACGCAGACATGAGACATTCATGGCGTTCGCTTCTCCTCCGAACCCACCTCCGTTCAAGATCGAACCTCCCAGGACACTCTCCGCACCCTACCTCGCTCTCCAACCCGAATCCCCACTCGGTCCGTCGCTTCGCCTCGCTTCTCCGCGCCGACCCTCTTCGTAACTCGCCCTCGGGACCTCCGTTTGATGCCCAAGTCGCGAGCTTGGCGCGACCCAGTTACCCCTTCGTAGCCAGGCCCTTCTCGTCGGAGCCGGCCGTCGAAGTGGAGGACTCGGATCACACGGTGGTCGCCGATGCTTTCGCTAAATGCGAGAACCCGGAGGATGCGGCGAAGGAGCTGGAGTTGAACAATGTCGCCGTGAGCCGTGACTTGGTTCTGAAGGTCTTGGAGAGTCTCTCTGCTAGTCCTCGCGCTGCTGGTAGGTTTTTCGATTGGGTTTCGGAGAGGCATAGTGAGAATTTGAGCTCGAAATCGTTTAATTTGATGCTGGGTATATTGGGTGTGAACGGGTTTATTTCTGAATTCTGGGGTTTGTATGAGACTCTGAAGAATCGGGGTTATGGCGTGTCGGGACGCGTTAGAGATCAAGTGTTGGAGACGTTTGAGAAAGAGGGGAGAGAGAGTGATGCGGAGAAGCTGAGAGGTATTTTCGCATCTGGATCGATTAATAACTCTGTTGAGAAGAATCCCTCTAGGATTTTTAGGATAGTGAAGAATGAGGTTTGGAGTGAAGATGTCGAGAAGAAGCTGCGGGAGTTAGATGTCGAGTTTTCAACTGATGTGGTTAAGATGGTACTGGAAAATCTTGCTACCGAGCCCATGAAAGCGTTGATATTTTTCCGGTGGGTGAAAGAAAGTGGTTTATTTAATCACAATAAGCAGACGTATAATGCCATGGCAATTGTCTTAGGGAGGGAAGATTGTATCGATAGATTTTGGAAGCTGGTTGATGAAATGAAGGTTGCCGGGTATGAAATGGAAATGGAGACTTATGTCAAGGTATCGAATCGGTTTTGTAAGAGGAAGATGATCAAGGACGCAGTCTATTTATATGAATTTGCCATGGGTGGTGTCAATAAGCCTTCAGCGCAGGAATGTACATTCCTATTGAAGAAAATAGCTGTTAGCAAGGACTTTGACGTGGGTCTCTTTTCTAGAGTTGTGAAGGTCTATACAGAGAAAGGGAATGCGCTGACAGACACCATGCTTTATACAGTTTTGAAGTCTTTAACCAGTGTTGGAAGATTAACGGAGTCTGACAAGGTTTTGAAAGTAATGCAGGAGTGTGGGTTCTTACCTGGTGCCAATCTCCAGAGCAAAATCGCATTCCAGCTTAGTAGTGCTGGTAAAAAGGATGAGGCATGTAAATTTATGGATGCACTAGAATCATCTGGGCTTCCTTCTGATTTCAAAACCACTGCATCACTAATAGAAGGGCATTGTGTTTCGGGAGATCTTGAAAAGGCTTCTGATTATTTTCATGAGATGGTTGAGAAGGAAGCAGGTTCTTCTGCTAGTCACGCTCTTGATTCACTGGTTAATGCATATTGTGATAAGAACAGAGCACTCGATGCTTGCCGAATTTTGAAAGATTGTGCATCCAACAATGAGTTGAAGCCTTGGCATACAACGTACAAACATTTGATAAAGAAATTGCTGGCTCAAGGAGGATTCGAAGAAGCATTGACACTTTTGAGTTTGATGAAGGAACATGGATACCCACCTTTCCTTGATCCTTTTATTCAGCACATATCAAAGAAAGGAACCAAAGATGATGCTCTTGCTTTTCTAAAGGCAATGACCTTGAAAAAATTCCCATCTATATCTGTGTTTCTCGAAATGTTTGAAGCCTTCTTCAAGGTTAGGAGGCATAATGAAGCACAAGAGCTTCTTTCTAAGTGCCCGAGACATATACGGAACCATGCAGATGTTTTGGATCTCTTTTGTTCAAAGTCTAAAGGTACTGTTGCCACTGTGGCTGCATAAGCCTTAGTAAAAATCCTGTTGTGCTATCTGAGGATTAGGTAGAATATCTTGTTTCAAGAATTTTGGTTCGACAAAAACAGTTTTCGTTGGATTTGTTCACTATTTCATGTCATCAGAGTGGCAAGCATCTCAATATTCTTGCAAATAAAGCCCCAGGTGTAAGTCCGTTCTTTACTTGCATTTATTCGGTTCATTATATAGCACCATTTCGAAGTTTTTGGTGATATGATTATATTGATGATTGGACCCTGACATTTGCTTTACACCTTGCAACTTGGAAAATGGATGCTGTCACTGCTTACTTTTACCGTTTATCATATGTGCTTGATGTAGTTGTGGTGCATTCATCCCTTTTTTTTTGGCGATGTAAGCAATAGTTGTATTGGTAACAACTTAGGACTGCCGATCAAATTTACTATATCAGAAGCACACGGACCTTGCTGCAATGAACACCCCAGGCAAGATGACATCAAGCCCGGTTATTACAAATTTGAAGCTGAGCAGGGTTCCTTGCACTAGTACAAATCAATGTACTATTAATTATTGAGGCTATGCAAGACATCACGCTGGGCTGTAGAGAAAACTGCCCTACTAGAGACAATAAAAGCTAAATCATGCAACTTTTTATTCCTGGGAAGCCACTAGGGATATATGGTAGAACACCAGGCGGTTTTAGACCACAGAAGTAACTAAAAGCTACACTTCCTTAACTACTCCACATTCTGCAAACAAATGATCTCGTCTCAAGAGTGATCACCACAGGGCACACACCTATCAACAGAGATACTCCATGTCCAAGGCCTACCTAGAATTTAATCTATTTTAAATAGCCAACCAACAAATGAATTTGTGTTTTCTAATATTACGAGTAAACCAGACAAGTTTAAGCCATGGAACTTTACTGCGGCCCCAGTTCGCAACGCACTCCATGCACTATGAATTGGGATTGTTTCTCGAAGGTATAGTAATTTAAAGCACCTTATCGGAGAGCCTTGGATTAGGGAAGACAGAGTTACGCAAGGCAGACTGAATGAGGACCAAATCCTCTCATCTTGCAGCAGGCCCAGACCATATGCCATTTTATTCTCCATGAATAAGTCTCAACAAAAGAGGAAGTCCGAGCCATATACAATTCTAGGAGAGAATTCTTCCAGCAAGATGACCGATGGATGCCGAGGATCCAACCAAAGGAAGGTCTTCCCACCATCTCCAACGGCACCCTTAATAGAGCGCTTCAATTCTTGTTGTAATTTGAGCAGTTTCCTCCAAGTGTAAGGCGAAGTAGCTGAAGGCTTAATACTCACAAAAGCTATTATGCTAAATCAAATATGATTCACCCGAGCAATCCACAAGGTGTCAGATTCAATCAAAAACATCCAGATGAGCTTAATTCGGCAGCCTTGCTCCTCTGAAAAATTTGTTTAAGCCCCAAACCACCCTCCTTAGTTCTCTCATCAGCTCTGTCCACAAGAAGGAGCTGCAGCACCTCTCCAATCTCCATGGCTTTGATGACTTCCTTTGAAAAAACAAAAAGTTGCACCAGTAAGAGACAATACTATAAAGAACAGAGGTTATAAACTGAAATGTACCAGCAAATTAGAGCCTTTGAGCACTCCAACCTTTCACTCTACTTACAATCTTTTAGGTCCAAGGTCTACAATTCTTTTCAGTGAGTCTACCTGAAACTCATGGAAGACCCAAGTACCTCACAGTCACAGGTGAAGCCTCAACTTTAAAACCACTAATATGGGCCAACTCCTCCGGGGAATCACTTGAAATACCAGAAGTATAAAGCTGTGTCTTGGTTAAGTCTAAGTCCAAACATCTTATATAAATTTCTAAACATAATCAACAGGAAAATAATCCTCCAAGGCACAATTTATAGCCACTGAGAAGTAAGGAGAAGTGACACAAGCCTTGGTCCAGTCTGTGAACTGCTCAGGAGAACTCGTGACCTCATGAGCCAGCAGCACATTTTCCACAGTTTTCCTCCCCTCCACAGAAGCGCCCCGATTCAAGCTAACAAAGCTAGACAAAACCACTCTTAGCCTTTTACTACCAAGAATTTTAGTGATACAAAAATTAATCCTCTATTATGACGCTCTTAATTACACTTTTTTCTGTCTTTTCCACAAAAAAATGTTCTTTCTTTCCATAATACATTGAGATCGTCCTCATTTTCAATTGACATGTTAGCAATATAGTCTGTGTAATTAAGTGTCAATTGCAGAATTGATGTTAGAGTACTTAACTGCGAGAACCAAATTAAAGACCAGTGTAGAAACTAATTGCCAAACATGAATCCGTCACATCACTTAGTAAATCAATTTTATTTAATGTCTATTATTATTCTAGTAGGAAGAGCAACTAGCACCAAAATTTGTTCATCAACCAAGAACTTCATGTATAAGTTTTACAATCTCAAAAACTAACGTTTAAATAGTAGTGCATGCATAATCCTGATATATAGTAAATCTAATTGATCCTAAATGTTAAATGATGTGGTTTGTGTGAGACTCACATGATTTAAAGACTCGGATCACATGATTTCAAATGAGGAGCGTGCAAGAATTTTTCAGACTTTTGTGCACATTGACTCTGTGAGATAATGTGTTGAAAGGAATGAAAAAAATTATTAGGAGCACTGCTAGCAGCGATGCCCACCTTTTTTCGAAGAAAGGGAATCGGTTGAAAGCAGGCTCCAGGGGCGTGAGTTTCTGACATAATTGGGTGTTTCATTGATATGTCCATTTGAACTGCACGGGCGGGGACCGGTGAAGGCGTCATTCGTTGTTTTTGAATCCAAGTGAGCGTGCTTTCGTTGTTGAGGTTTCACACTGTTGTCTCCCTGCTCGTCTGGAACAGAGATCTGTTCCGGATGAAAAAAGAAACAAATTGTTTCAATGGATATTTTTCTTTTCACTTATTTTTCTTAAACGGATTAGAGTATTTGGATTTACTCGACAAATCCCAATCGGATTCGAGAACCTTAGAGCTGTCCCCAGTCCTATTGCCATCAAAAGATCACGTCATGCTTCCATAGACGTAGTATGGTGCTGAGTTCTAACCAACTCGACAAATCTAGGTTTAGTTCTCCTTCTTTTTCGATTTTAATGTAGTTACTCTTTCATTTCTGATGTCCTCGAATGTATGCTTATTGTGAGGCCTAACTTGTACTTTGTATCGAGCTGGGAGCTGGGAGACAAAGGAGAGAATGGAGGCAAAAGAACCAATTACAACATAATCACACAGTAGACTTGGTTCTAGCCGTACTATGTCTTCGATGATAGACTGAAGATGCCTTCGATTGAACACACACGAACAAGAACGTGAGCCACTCGAATGGATATAGCTTAATTTCTTTTATTTGGATTTAGGCTTGTGAGGGTGTTGTAGCCTTGCCCACAAGGGGTGAGTGGGGCTGGTGAGGGCCATGATGCCCTTGCCTGGGGTAGACAAGCTAGGGAGCCCTCACTTGCTTTGTTTTTGGTGAGGCCAACTCAACCCTCCCTAGATTTGGGCGAGGGCTGTGCGCCTTTGCTTTGGCTGATGAGGGTGTCATGGCCTTCACTAGCTGCAATGAGGGCATTGCAACCCTTGTTGGCTTTAGGTGAGGTTGCGACGCCCTCGCTATGGCCGACGACAACATTGGATGAGGGCTACAACACCGTCACCTAGTGTCGACGAGGATCGCTGATCTGAATCCAAAGAAAAGAAAAGAAAAGAAAACATTAAAAATTCAAAAAACATTAAAATATTATAAAAAAAATCTACGTTAGTGCTAGCCATGCCATGCCACGCAAGACATCTGGCATCCAAGTCAGTGATTCATGGTCAAAGCTAGCTGGATAAACTCAATTGACAAATTGTAATGTTTGAACTAATTTGGCAAAAGTGTAATAGGTTTAGGATTTTTTTGAATAATTTTCTAGGTATAGTTATAGGCTTAAACTAGAGACCCCAGTTGCCTTATTTCATGTAAAACTGAGTAATATCTCTTCACTCTTCTATTTAGAAAGCATTTGAAACACAATTTTTTGGGAAAATTACCAAAAAAAGTCATAAACCTATTGCAATTATCCAAATTAATCCTAATTTTTTTTGGGTCAATTGAGTCTTAAAATTTTTGTAATCGTGCTAATTTAATTTATCCAACCAAATTTGGCTAGCTGGTGTTGACTAGCATAATTGGCCCGATTGGAGCCGACATAAATAATTTTTTTATAATATATTAAATGTTTTTCAAAAGATTTTAATTATCTTTTTATTTTTCCTCTTTTCTTTTCTTTCTCTTTTTTTTTTCCTCTTCCTTCTTCCTCTGGCTGGTCGTCTCAGTCTGATGATTGCCCAGAGGCGAGGGCTCAGTCCAATGATCTTGCTGGCCGATGGCTAGGCTAGCTCTAGTGGTGGTTGGCGTAGGGTGAGCTTGCCCTCGCCACTAGTGAGGGGTGGGTAAGATCAACTCCCGACCACTAGTGAGGGCTCACCTCGCCACTAGTTAGTGAGGTCGTCGGATTGAGCCCTTGACTTAGTCCACTGAGAGGAAGAAGGAAGATGGAAAAAAATAGATAAAGAGAAGGAAAATAAAAAAAGAAAAAAAAAAGAAAAAATTCAAAAAAATTTAATATTATTAAAAATTGTTCACATTAATATCGATTCGATCACGCCTAAGATTTTGGTTATCTTGTATGTCGGCGTACGGCAGGCCAAATTTGGCTAGATGATTGAATTTGCATAATTGTGAAAAATTTATGACTCAATTGGTAAAAAAAATTTATGACTGAATTGGTATAATTGTAATATATTGACTTTTTGGGTAAATCTCTCCCAAATTTTATGAGTGACTTCTTCAAGATTGAGCTTGACCGTTTATCATCATAAGCTCAATATCAGTCTCTCGATGTTAGAGTTTTAGAACTCGACTCTTGCGGCACTTGTAATAGATGGGCCCAACAAAGCCCAAAACCCATATCTTCAATAGCCAACTCAACCCACCTTCATTGTCCTTCACAGATGATACACGTGAAGTCAAGGCAACGGACAAAAGAGAAAAGTGAGCTCGTTCGTGAGTAGGAAACGACGAAACGAGGAAAAGTGAGGGAAACTTTTGTGTGTACACGTTTCAGACTACCAGACAAGCTAAATGAACTACCTTTTGTAACATCCGGTAAGTAATTGAACTCGGTGTCCATATAATCAGAGTAACTTTCGAAGTTAAAGTCATAAATTTGAAGTTATGTGAATTTTGACCTATGGAGTTCCATTTAAGAGTTGTTAATGTGGAGTTATGGATTTGACAAAAATCGATCATGAAATATAGTTTAATTGAAATGGATTTTTAAAGTCTCGTGTGTGAGTTACACATAACGGACAAAGATGAATGTTCGCTATGAATGAGTTTTTTTGTTAGTGCATAAGACTCAATTGATCTATGAGTAAGCATAATTTATTTGAGTTGTTTGTTAGAGTAATGTTTTACTTGAATTTTAATAATGTTTTTTGATAAATTGATAGATATACGAGTTTGTCGGTTCGAGTAACCTTTATAAATTAGTTTTCGGCTTTCCTAGATAAGTAGTGCCATTTTTTCTTTGAGTTTGTAAACTTATATTTCGAAAGCGATATATATATATATATATATATATTAGATGTATTATGAATTATGGAATGGCATTATTGTTGCATAAAAGTCTTGATCGAACAATTATTACTTTTAGTAATTATGAATAGTTTGAGAAATGTTTTAGGAAATGTATTGTGAGAGGTTTTCTTTTATGTATATACTTCTTTTATGAATCTGTTATCACTCATTTTCTTGTAAAGTTGGGGGTGCGACAAAACCAGAAGGCATTAAGTGCATCTCTATGTGAGAAAATGGAGGTCTAGGTTTTCTCGCTATGCGGAACAGGGGTTACATGCAACCTCTCATATGCACGCTCAGGCGACATGAAAACCGTCCCATTGGTTTCTCTACACAATATTTCGGATGAAATAATCCAATTAAAAACAAAAGAGGAAGCAGAGGTGATCTGAGCTCGCTGAGGCGCTCAAAATTTGTCAGGATTCGGTACTGAAATGACCCATCAGAGAGATTGCAAATGCTTCTTCTCTTTAATGCTTATCATCAAACCAGCTGAGATCTGAATAATTTGCTGGGCATGGAAACAGAAACTAGCGGCAGATGGATAGATCGAATGACGAAATGTGCCAATGTGTCGAACCTTGTCTCGACTGTCCAGTTCTGAAGGAAAACGACTTCTCAGATGCCTGCTGCATAGTTGTTCCCACCTAGTGCAGCTTCTGCACGTATTTTTGGGACCGTCTGTTATCGTGCGTGAATCTGTCCTTGGCTCGCCAATATCTTGTGGCCTGCTTGTACAGAATAGACCTGTCGATGAGAAAAGCGAAGTGACCAAGACGGAACGAGGCCAAATTGGAGTAAATTCTTTTTGTCACTCTCCCAATATTTGAATTACGCATCGATCACGTTATGAAGGAGTAGTGCAGCTTCCTTTGGAGCTTTCCATTTGACACCTTCTTCCTTCTCGTTGCGACGTAGAATATGTTTAGAGTAAAAGAAATGGAAGAGAAAGGGACAAATGATGAAAAATTACCCGCAGGAAGACAAAATCTGCCATCATTCTGTGATGATTGGGAGGTCTCATTCCCTCTCATCTTATCTCCTTCATCTGCATTGGTGTAGAATGGCTAGTCGAGAGTGACCGACTGAGGTGGGGGACCATAAGTTTGTGATCCAAGGCGGTAGAAGTAGCTAAATGAGTTTTTTTAACTCGTACTTAATAGGTCAGGTGATAAAAATGAGTTGCCTAAAATTTCAAAACATGTCTTTAAAAATTTGAAAGATAAATGCCTAATTACATATGGGTCTTAATGGGTTAGGACATACATTACAAATCCATTTCATTGCAACATAATTACTTTCGGGGAAAAATTAAAAAAAAGAAAAACTAAAAAGAAAAACAGAGAGCAATAGAAATGGTTCCGGGAGAGAGAGACAGGGGCTAGATAGAGCGGCGATGGGCATTGATTGTGCCATGGCCATTGGCAACATCGTTTACATCGGTCGATCTTGCTGCCAACGTGGCCCGAAGTTGCGGTAGATCTCTCTGACAACGTCGTTAGCAACTCACCAATGTCCATGGCTCGCGGATGTAGTGGTGTCTCTCTCTGTTCTACTTTTCAGATATGATCGAAATAGTTGCTTGACGGTGGGATCAAGCTCGGCATCCATTGACAACGAGCTAGCGACCTTGTGGTGAATTAGCGGTCAAGTGTCACGGGCCTAAAGAGAGTTGACCCGAGAGGTTCCCAAGGGGCGATCGTGACTCACCCATGGACCTTCTACTCTCACTCGGATTCCCACCAAGCCTTCTCCCCGAAAGTTCCAAAGGTGGGTGAAACCGTCATTGAGGCATACTCTAGAAGTCTGTTCCATTAGTAATGTTGGTAGATGGTAGTTGAATACTTATGTCGATAGTTGAGGCGGTGCGATCTCGTCCACCAATAGAATTCTAGATCAATGGATGTAATCCAAGGCCCTCAACTATAAAAAGAGGTGTCCTCCTTCATTTGTAAGCATCCACTACTTCCGCAATATAAAGCAAAGCTTCTTTCCAAAGCTCTTCTCTCTAGATTCTTTCTCTCTCTACGATCCGGGTAAGGTGAGCGAGTGAGTGTTCGGTTGAGCAAGGCTTGGCTTAGGTGCTTCGGCGATCCATTCCGATCCTAAAGTGCCCGAGTCGCCGCGATTCCAATTGATCGGCCCGTGACACAAGCATGATGGCATTGCGAGCTCGAGCTTGTGACCTAGTTGAAAGAAAGAGTAGTTAAGAGATGGAGGTGATGGCCCGGTGATGAGTAAGTCCCGATGATGACTTGGCAACAGCTTAGTCACACCGATCGTTTGATGGCGGCGGCGATGATGGCTCGTCGGTGGTTGCAAGAGATGTTGCAAATTTTAAGGTGGATTTACAGCAAGACGGCAATTCCATTTTTGACTTTTTTCATATTTTATTTTATTTAATATAGTTTAGGTATGGTTTCATAGATATTACAACAAAAAGGGCGTGCATGGTTGTGTTTATTTTTTCTGTTTATGAACAAAAATTTTGTTTTTTTGTTCCCAGGAACAAAAAAAAGAACAAAAATGCGTTTGTTTGCGTTTTTGTTCAAAAAAATCATTATTTTGTTTTTAACAAAATCGAACGAAAATAAAAACAAAAAAAAGTTTTTTTTTTTTTTTTGTTTTGGAAACACTTCTGAAGAACAAATTCTCTCTCCTCTTTTTTCTTATCTTTTTTTTCTTCTTCTTTTCTTCTTCTTTTTTCTTTGGCCAGTCGTCGGCCTCGGCCATGGCTGGCGACCTTGTCGGAGCGTCACCGGCCCCTGGTGACAGCTCGCCGAGCCTCGCCGTGGTTGGGCGAGGCTGCCGGCCCCCGTCGGCCGGTCGCCGGCCTCAGCATGGCCGTTGATCGGCCAAAAGAAGAAAAAAAGAAAAAAGAAAGAAAAAAAGGAAAAATAAAATAAAAATATTAAAAAATTAATAGAAACAAAAAAAGAATATAAATTTACCAAATGTGTTTCTATTCATTTTTTATTCCCTGAACAAGTTTATCAAACGAGTTTTTTTGGTAAAAAATTGTTTCTCGGAACAGAAATAATTTTTTCTATTTTTGTTCCCCGGAACAATTTTTGAACAAAAACACAAACAAACGCACCCAAAGCATCCCTTTATTTTTATTTTAAAAGATATATGTGCAGTAAAAGATTGTTTCCCTTTTCAAAATAAGTAAAAGAAAAATATTATCCTAAAAAGATTAGATCAAATTTCTAGCACCAGGAGAAATAATAGAAGATGTGTTAGTAGCTTGATGGGAAAATGTCACAAATGGTCCCTCAACTTTTACTTAATGTGCAATTTCATCCCTAAAATTTTGATCGGCTCAATTTAGTCCCTTAACTATTGATAAATGTCCGATCTAATTCTTCATTACCGTTTTTCCTTTTTTTTTTTTTTTTGCTTCTTCTCTCTTCCCTCCACCGGAGGAGTCGGCGTCTGGCGAGGGTCACCCTCGCCGGCATCGCGCGAGGGGCTCCCTTGCAGATCTTCTGGTGAGGGAGCCCCTCGCCTGACGCTGGCTCGCCCGAAGCCAGCGAGGACGACCCTTGTCGGACGCCGGCGTCCCTCCATCGGAGCCGGCGTAGGGAAGAGAGAAGAAGCAAAAAGAAAAGAAGAAGAAGGAAAAACAGTAAAGAAGGACTAGATCGGACATTTATCAATAGTTCATGGACCAAATTGAGCCAATCGAAAGTTCAGGGACTAAATCGGACATTTATCAATAGTTCATGGACCAAATTGAGCCGATCGAAAATTTAGGGATGAAATTGCACATTAAGTAAAAGTATAGAGACCATTTGTGACATTTTCCCTAGCTTGATTCGTCAAAATTTACAATAATTTCTTATTTGCCAATTTTTTCATGTTTAATTTATTTTAAATTGATTAGTCTTTTTTTTTTTCCTTTTAGTATGCTATTTTCCATATTTAATGGGGTAAATTGTTAATAATTGGTTGAGAATGAGTTGAGTTGAGTAGGATATGAGTTGCTAGAATTGTATTATATAAAAATGGGTCAATATGAAGTGAAAATGTCTTAGATCCATTTTCTATACACCCAAATCTAACCCGGCTCGAACGACATCTGTTTGACCAATTTAGTTATCGCGTAGTTCGTGCATTTGAATCTTTGTATTTACATGGGTATTATGAGAAACGAATCAAATTGGCTTTCACAAATTAATTATTTCACTCATGTAAAGATTTTTTTTACTATTCTAATTTTCAATTCACTCTCAAACTTTTACTTCGCTTCCTTGTAGAGTGTGGGAGTCAAACTCTACACTTGAAATAAGACATTCTTACGTTAGCTCCTCTGAGAATGAAGGAAATCGAATTCCCCACCTTCCCCTTCCCATGTGGGAAGGATGGCCATTGAGACAATCTCCAATGGTTAATCACATGAAGATTAAAGCCGACTCAAAACCAACTTCGGCTGGACAAATGATATTCAAAAAGTAGATGAAATTCTAAATTTTTTCGGCTGAAAGAGTTGGAAATGCCCAATTGCCTTCTTATGCGCTACCCCGAAGCGAATTTATGTTCTAACATGAACTACGAGATCAATGTTCAACTTAGATAAGATCCATGCATAAGGGAAATGTGTTAGAAAGTTCTAAACCTATTGCATTAATGCCAATTTCGTCCTAAAACCTTTTGACTTAATGACAATTCAGTCAATTTCGATTAATTTGATTGGATATTATTGATGTGAATGCCGACAAGCTTACGTAACACTATCGGTGTTGACATGGGCAATTTGAAATAATATTTTTTTATTTTAAAAATATTTTTCTGATTTTTTCTTTCATTTTATTGTTTTGCCGTTTTTGTTCCTTTTGCTAGTGACTAGTCACTAGCTAGAGGCGATGATCGGGCAGGTTGGCCTCACCTAGGGAAGGGTCACCCGCTACAAGCGAGTCCCTGATGTTAGAGGGCAAGCCTTGACAAGGGCTCCCTTCACTTGATCTAGAGAGGTTGGCCCTAGCCTAGGCCAGGGTGAGCTTGTCCAACGTTGCCTCCACTTGAGAGATACCTAGTAAGGGGAGCCCTTGTTGGGGCTTGCCCTCACTCAGCCGAGCCTCACTTGAGGTGGGTAGTGGTGGCCCTCACCTAGGCAAGGCCACCCCCCTTGACCATGGTTGTTGGCCAACAAAAGGTTTAAGGCATAAATAAAAAAATGAAAAAAAAAATCATAACAAAGATGATATTAGAAAAATAATAAAATATAAAAATATAAAAATAATAATTTAAAATTGTCTACGTTAAGAATGGCTGACGCCACACGGGTTGATCTATGTCAGCAATATCCTACCAATATTAGTCAAAAGGACCAAATTGATACTAGATCAGATATTTATAACTAAATTAACACAATTAAAAGGTTTATGACTAAATTAGCACTAGTGAAATAGGTTAAGGACTTTCCCGACACTTTTCCTCCCATGCGTACATTCTGAACTAGTTATAGCTTTGCTAGTATGAGCCATTCGTGGACCTATGTTTGTTGAATCTTCCAAGTTGCTTGAGATATAGAGCAATCTGTTATTCGGTACCCAGATTTCATTCTAGTGTCGAGGTGAAAGAATGAAGTATATTGAAAATTCAGCTCAGGTAAGTTCACCTTATGGGTAGATAAGGAGAGGAAACTCGAGTCCGGTCGTGGAGGCATGAGCGTAGACGTGTGCAGTGAAATGAACTCACTGGCGTATTTTTGGATGGGAAAGAAAGAGCGTACTCTCTAGCGTGCAATCAGTCCGAAAAAGTATATAAGGCAAAAGAGTAACTGTGTAGTGAGCGGTGTAAGCCAACGGATCGATGTTGCGATGTACATGGTAAATGAAGCAGCGGATAAGATCAACGATCTCTCAACAGGCCCGAAGACCGAATCATTACTTCGAACAAGAAAAGTTGCGAAACAAGCTAGAGAGATCATAATTAGTTGTAATAATGCAAATGGGTCCTTTCTTAGAGTCTTTTGAGGTTGTTGCCAACATGAAATCCATTTGCAAGGGGGCAAAGGCTCGGGGACCCCCCAATGTTTTCCTGCAGGGATCGTTGTTCTTCGAACTACCTTTTCACTTTCGCTTTCCACCATCTTAAATTGCCATCACCACTTTCTTCTTTCTTTTTATTTATTTATTTATTTCCTTTTTCCACCGCTCAGGTGACCCCGAGATGTCCCAGAAAGGATTAGTCCAGAGAAAAAGCTTGACCGAGATGAACAGTGCGCATTGTAGCTGATGAACGCGATGATGGAGAGCGTCCATTTTTGTTTTTCTCTGTCACAGCTTCTTTTGGGATGCAACAAGCGAGCCATACGCCACGAGAGTCCTCAAATCATCCTTATTAACGGTTTATGGTAAGCCTTGAAGATTTGTTGGAGGTTACTCATTTTTTCGGGGATCGATCGTTCTTGCAATTTTTATCTGCCTTTCCTTTCCGGGCGGATCTTGATGGTTCCATTGGTACAGACAAATTTTCCAGTGGTTTTTACTTCCTAGGTGTGGCTACAGCCTCAAAAGCCTGGGAGCTAGAAGCTTATAATTGGAGTGTCATGATTGAAGTGATGCCTTAGCCCCCTTAGATGTATGTACTTACTTCTACCACGAGATGGGGCAAATAATATGAAGTCAGCTAAATAGTGTTTTATCCCATGAAATTACGACTTAGGAACAAGAGATACACCTTGCCCTAAGCAACTGCAACATATAAAGAGATTTGGCATAATAGAGAACAATTTCAATGTTGATAGACTTCAAAAAAAAAAAAAAAAGAAGGTTTTTGACAAACACGTGGATCTTCCGTTTATCTCCAGATATGGTATAAGCAATGAATGGACGGGAAGGACTTTGGAATTTGCCTTTGAGATCGGCAGACAAGATGGGGTCTCAACTTTCTCTGAAGCCAGATTCTCTGCCTAAAGCATCATGTGGTTTTGTACCCGATATGTCTGAATGGATGTCCATGCAAATTCATGAACAACAGCAACAACCGAACATTGAGTGTGGTAGTCAAGTGGTGAAAGGCTTGTGACTCTTTTTGAGGCGTCCTTTAATCCGACCACCGAAAGCATGACGGTTATGCAATCTTTATGGTAAGGTTTCCCGAACGCCCGATGCGTGTGAAGACTTCTATAATAATGTCATGGGCACTTAAAGTGACTGCCCCTTCCTATCCTTTATTTGATAAAAGAAAATAAAATAAATTTATAGCAAACCTACTCGAAAAATTATGTTTTTGTTTCCTGAAAAACTGAAATAGTATTTATACTAATTGAAGTGTATGAGTTATTTATTAGGAATCACATAAATATATTTAAGTATACTTAAAACCGAAAAAAGCAAAAAATAGGGCACGGGTGGCAGTTGCTTGGGTCACTTGACCCTCGCCAGATGCCCTTGCATAAGAGATGTACAGTAACAAGGGGGCAACACTGAAAAACTAAAGAATTAGTGAGAGTAGTTTGAAGAAAATATTATTTTAATCCTAGCTTTAGCATTCCACGAATGCTACTTCGAAATGCTGGTCCGTACTTGTTTTAGGTTTTCAGCATTTCCAACATCGGCATTTGATCGAAAACCACTTCAAAATACTTATCGAGCATCTCAGCATTTCTCGAAGGGTTTTAGAGGCTGAAAGCTTCTTGAGAAAGCTAAATAAAATGCATCCTAAATTAGAGCTAATGTACATTCGTGCCTTGCAGGAGCTATCACACCAATAATAACCAAAATGAACCAAAAGAGAAAATCTAACAATAAAACAACTTCAAAGTTAATGTACCAACTTGTATAGGTAATTGAATATTCTTATACATTTCGAAGCAACTTATGTAAATGAAATTAACAAAGGTGATTCTTTTTTTTTGGTCAAAACAAAGGTGATTCCATGACCAATTTTATTTTACTTTTTTGGTCGGATAACCAATTTTAGTTCACGCATTTCTTTATCATGTCTTAGATACATGTAACTATTATTGTTATTATTATTTTCTAATTTTGATGAAAGCATGGGCGTATTCATGCTTGTGGTTGTTTACCAATGTTAGTAATTAACGATATACAATTCAAACTATTTTGAATTCGCCTCAAATAATAGTAAAATAAAAGAAAATGTTGAAACCCTTTGATTAAAGAGTAATCTCCACCAACAAGCACGGTTTGGTTCGATCTAATCTAAAGGAATGCATTAACCATAAATTCCAATTAACTGTTGATTAGTTGGTAAGAAGTGCAATTAAAGTCGGATTAAAAATCATAATGTGATTTGGGTTTCGAGCTGAATTACCCTTTTTTTTTTTTTCTCTGGGTTCCTCTCGTTATGCTGAACGTCGAAATGAAGTGTATTATTAAATTTAAACGTGTAACAACGCAAAATGCAGGATAATTCAGGAAGAGAGGGGAGGGAGGAAAGAAGTAGCTAATAGGCAGTGATATGGCGAGAGACAGCAGAGCTCTTGAGAAACTCTATTCGAAACAACTTCAATTGCATTTATAGATAGGCAGCTGTTTTTTGAATAATCGAAAGCTCTCATCACCCTCTGTCGTCCACCATAATAATCCAGTAATTGCTTCAACGTCACTTCAATATTTTCCATCTTTGTTTCCCCAATAATTTTGCTCATCTCGACTACTTTAGTGTTGTCCATTAAGAACCCGACGACCAGCGGGTCTTCTCTATCTAAATTTTAATGCATCTCCCATCAATATCAATACGCTTGCATTGAATGAACCTCTCTCTCTCTCTCTCTCTCTTCCCGGAATTTCCGAATCGTAGACCAACGTTATAGCCACCCTCCAATATAATTTGGGCTCACTCTCGAAGCCTAATTACTAACCAAATCACACACGAGCCTCAAGGAAAGCTAATTAAACGATTAGCCTTGGCACTTGACATCAACCCCTCTTGTCCAATCCCATATTCCATTTCTCATCAATCATTGTTACCCCTCAAAATTCTCTGTTTTTTTTGTTCTTTTTTTTGGGGGGGGGAGACGGGGTGGGGTGTACCTTTTTTGTTATCATTAATATTCTCACATTTTATACACAATTGTCGCACTCCTCTCTATTTCCATCATTATGTCAATGTTTCCTTTTTCTACTTTCTATATATATATATATATATATAATTATTATAGGAGTGACCAGTTGCAGGATGAGTATGTCCTAGAATTTGAACTTGGAACCTAACTTGTCATTGTTAGTTCTTAGTTTTTGGAACGGGAAATTGGCCTAGAATCGAAGAAATATAACTATTAATTTTGAAAGCACATATTGTGAACAATTTATGGCATGATGGCTATGGATATTTTAACCTTCGCAGGTTCAAAACCTATCTTTAACATATTAACCTTTTTTAAAATAAAGTGAAAAAAAGAGAGCGCTAAAAACCGATTCTGGGACGGTTCTTGGTATAAAACCAGGAACTGAATCGGTGAAGAGACTTACTCCGTCTCCATGTGTTCTAGCCTGATCAATTGGGTAAAGGCAGTCCATTTCTCGGGTCAAACTGGCCCGATTTCTCACCTCAAGAGGTCCTCTCTATCGGTGTAAATAAATGAAGTGGGGTTCAAGTTCAACCGAAAAAGGGTTGGATGGTTGGTACTTTGGGGAGTGATTCATGTGGGAGTTGCTAATGATGAGTGAATCCACAATCGAAAATGAGTGGCTTTTATCAAGACATACGAGTAATTTTGGCAGCATTCTCACTAGTTTACATAAAATTCATGTCGTTCACCATGCGTCAAGCCTCGGAGGCTAAGTACAAGTTCCAATATACAACTTGCAAAACGTCTTTTATTTGTCTAATAGAGCAGATAATGTCTGTGTAATTATCCAAGCATTTCAATATGTTAGTACTTTTGCCCAAAATTGCTTATTTCCACTAGAATCTCCTGTTTTTGTATCTGGTAACATAAAATCAAAGAAATGAGTTTCAAAAACTGAAATTACCTATACCATTATTTTCGTGTAAGTCTTGATCCAAAACTAACAATTTAGGTAACTAGCCTCTCTAACAAATCTAAAATCTCATTTTGGTTAGAATTTTATAGATATTCCTAGACCGCAACTTCAATGTCCACACAAATTCGTCATTGTTCTCTAAAGCTATGAATTTTCTTATGATCTCTCAAAATAGTAACAAAGTATGAGACGATAATTGGTGTGGATGAATCGGAATGCCATGTTTCTAGAGTACGCAGAATTATTAATTTTCCTTCATAAATTGTTTTGAGTAAACAAGCCAATATTGAAGAAACGAGGGAGGGCAAAAAAAGGAGTTAAAAGGACGAAATCAAATGTGATGATTCCTGGATTTCCTCTACATTGAACCGACTCTTTTGGAGGGAGGTGATGTTAGACAAGGGGACAAAATGCGACAAGCTGTTCCCAGATTTTTTGCCCTAATCTCTGGGGCATCTCTGTCATTTTCTAATATTAAAGGCCCTCCTGTTCTTTTCTTATGTTCAGTCGATGTCCTCTTTTTCTTGCTCATGGTTTGCTTGGCCAATATCATGCAATTGCATTGAGGTCCCTATCATCCATCTGTCCCATGAGCAAGATGTTCTTTGGATTTCAGTTTGAGCTTGACCTAGTGACATCAAGCCACACGTCTCCTTCCCCACTCTTTTTAAAGCAGAAAAAGTTTTAATAAATGAAGGGGAAAAAACATGTTATGGACAAAAAATAAAGGAAAACAAAAAGGAAAAGGAAAGATGTGCGATGCAAGCATGATAGCATTTGAACTACAATACCGCCCCAGCCAATGCTTGGTGCTTTGCTCTTTCTAACCGGACTCCTTTCCTCACAAAAGCTAGAATAAGCTTAAAATTAACTTTGTGCTCTGCCCTAAGTTTTCTTCAAAGATTTTTGTACTCCATGCTATAATATGATATCCGAATCGAGTCTATCTACCGGCAAATAATACGTTATTTAAGGAGATAATTGATAACGATAGATTCTTCTATGGTCTCTTGAGGAGCTAATTCCTTGTCATACCACACTTGTACTCAAGTTTAGTTTGTCTTAATTCCTATGTAAAACATTGTATACATGAGTACTCGTAAATTTTTAATGAATTGTGTGACACGATGCTGTACGAGGAAATTAAGACAAAAAAATAAATACCCAAAATAGAATTGCGCATCTCTACTGGCTAGTGCATCTCTGGATGCGATTTGTTCCAACAAAGAAAATCATAGCTTGGTCTTGGCCACTAATCCTGTAACCCATATCCAGTTAAGTACAGTGAAAAAGCAGAAAAAAGTAGAATTTTCTCTTGGGTCCACCACAAAGGGCAAAATCAAAAAGAGAGAGAAAAGAAAAAGAAAAATAAAGGGAAAGGGTAGCTGAAAAGTAGACCGAAACAATTGAACAGCACAGGGCATGATCTATGTCCCTGTTTCCACGCGGGCATAGCATTTCATGATTCTCTCTCATAATTCAAGAGAGAATGGTGTCAGCTTTTGCCTTTGAAAGCTTCACTCTTTTTGAACAACACAGTAGAGAGAGAGAGAGGGAGAGAGGATAGGGGGGGAGTGGGGTTGTTTAGCTGATAGTGGGTCGCGGGAATCAATAAAGCAAGCCTCTCACACACACTTACAGCACAAAAGTGAAAACAGGTATGCTTACATTTTCATTGCATTAAAGAAATGAGAAAGATCCAAATAAAGATACTGAAGCAAAGCAGCGGCCATGGAGAGTGTGGGTAACCAAATCCATCATCTAATCTCGAGCCCCTCGAGATTCCCACATTCTTTTCTAAAATAAACAAATCAAAAGCACTGGCTGTTTTCTGCTTTTTCAATTTTTGAAGTACTTTTTACTCTTCTTCTCAAATGGCCAGCCACAAGGAATGTTGGCATCCCATGGGCTCCGGCCACAGCCAAAAGCAATTCTGTGTTTATTCTGTGTCCAATGCACGCATGAACGAGTAACCAACACTTACCATACTTAACGTGATTCTCACAGCTTGTTCTGTCCTCTGTCCGAATCATTGAGCAAAGGATAAGCGGAACAGGTTGTTCAAATCTGTAAAAAAATGCAACGAAATAGAAGAAGACAACCACAAGGCTTCCTGCGCAGGGATAATTATATGACCCAATACAGATTTTGACCGTACTGGAGATTTTGGCACCACCATTTGTAAACTTCTATGGTCTTAATATTCAGTGCTTCATTCCTTAAAACATCCTGCACTGACCTCTCCTTTTTTTTTTTTAAAGAATTTAGTACTTGAAAATAATTTTTTATTTTTAGGAAAAAAAACTTGGTTGGAAATGCATTAATATTGAAAAAGCAAAGGGAATTACCCATTCTCTCCCCTGTACAGTCTCACCTTGATTTGGTAAGCCTTGTTCACTTTAAGAGCATGGGGTTTTATGAATATTCTTTTCTTCATGACCTCCCCATCCCAGTTTCGCAAAGCATGCTTCTCTTCTTTTATATGATACAAGAGAAAGCAGGTTTTTCTCTCTCTCGGGTCTGACGCAAAACTGTGGAATACCTTAAGTTTCTATTCATACTAGAAACTCACTTCACAGCCAAGAGACGTTATTGCAGAGATTTATCATTCTATCTGCACCATCACTTGCTTCAAGCAGATTTGGACTAATCTAGCCTTAGCCCATCTGGGTTTTCTGTGCTTCTGATGAATCTCAATACGATGAGACTGAAGAGAGGTGAAGAAGCCGCTTTGTGTTTAGTGGCCTTTTTGTGGATTTGGAATTCGGCAAACGGATTGCTCTCTCCCAAAGGTGTGAACTTTGAAGGTAAGATGGGCGCTTTTTTACCTCGCACCTGGTTTTGTTCATAATTAGCTTGAAGATTTCTTCTGGGGCTTTAAGCTGAGAATTGAAGGTTGTCTTTCTTTCTTTTTTCGGCTTCATGTTGGAATGATTTTAGTGCAAGCTCTGATGCGCATAAAGGAATGTCTACATGATCCTCACAATGTGCTTGAGAATTGGGATAAGGATGCTGTTGATCCATGTAGCTGGACTATGGTCACATGTTCAACTGACAGTTTAGTTGTTGGACTGTAAGTACTAAGTTCCATTCTTCCTCTTCTCCAACTCTGTTTGTGGAATTTGTGTCTGTAGGAGAATCACTTTTTTTACACAACAAATCAAATGGAAAAATTGTGGTGGTTTTTATTATCCTTTTATCTTGAGAAACTGAAGGGTGTTGGCAAAATTAGTGTCGAGGTGAATTGAAAGTTCAGAGCGCTATGTTGTAACGTATTGCAGGGGAACTCCTAGCCAGAGCTTGTCCGGTACTCTTTCTCCAAGCATAGGCAACTTGACAAACCTTCAGATCGTGTGAGTATTTTAGAGTGCATTTTGATCAGAGCTCCCTTTGAAGTAATTAAGCAAGGACTGCTACTTAAGTTTTATTCACGCCTGCAGGCTCTTACAGAACAACAACATAACGGGGCTGCTTCCTGCAGAGCTCGGGAGGCTTTCAAGGCTTCGCACTCTTGATCTTTCCAATAATTTCTTCACCGGAGAAATCCCCTCCTCACTGGGTCATCTGAACAGTCTTCAGTACATGTAGGCCTTTCTTATACTGTATTAAGTAAAGAAATAAAGCCTATGTGGCACTTACACGAGAACCGTCTTTCTTGGCATTTATTTGCCTCTAAACATAACATGGTTGGTGTCAAATGATTGTAGGAGGCTTAACAACAATAGTCTCTCCAGTGCATTCCCGAGCTCTTTGGCCAACATGACTCAGCTTCAATTCCTGTGAGTGTTCTAATTCTGTGACTCCATGTGCACATGTTAAATAGGAAGTGCTTCGGGAGAGAACAACTTTCTCATGCCCATTGTTCTTGGTCGTTTCTACAGTGATTTGTCTTACAATAACTTGAGTGGCCCTGTCCCTAGAATTCTGGCCAAAACATTCAAGTAATGCTCTCTCTCTCTCTCTCGCTCTCTCTTGCGTCTCTGTGTGTATATAAATTAAAGTCACAATTTAATTTGGTTATCTCTGGAGCAGCATTGTTGGGAACCCTCAAATATGCGCAACTGGCACCGAGCCGGACTGCTATGGAACACAGCTGATGCCTATGTCCATGAGCTTAAATACTTCCCAAAGTAAAGCCTGAGCTTTGCCATACGCTATTTTCTGTTTGCCAGTTAAAGTTCCATATTGTGTTGCTTTTGTGTTAAATAGGAATCTCTACACTATGTTTTTCAAGGTCTCTGTGCCTTCTTCCTAACCTGTCTTTAAACTTTTAATGCAGCGGTACCCTCCAGCAAACGCGAAAATCACAAAGTAGCCCTTGCCTTGGCATCGAGCATTGGTTGTGTCTGTCTCATCATTCTCGCCTTTGGCATACTTCTTTGGTTAAGACAAAGGCACAACCAACCCACATTCTTTGATGTCAAGGGTCTGTAAAAAATACAAAATCTAGAATCAATCTTTGTATTGTATGATAAATGTCTGGATACCTGAATTTAACTGGGAACTTGGGCTTCTGTATCTTCCTTTTGGAATTTCAGATGGGCATCATGAGGAAGCTTCGCTGGGGAACTTGAGGAGGTTCCACTTCAGAGAACTTCAGATTGCCACAAATAATTTCAGCAGCAAGAACATTCTCGGCAAGGGTGGCTTTGGACATGTCTACAAGGGTGTTCTTCAAGATGGCACGCTCGTCGCTGTCAAGAGGCTTAAAGACGCAAATGCTGTTGGGGGTGAGATCCAATTCCAGACAGAAATCGAAATGATCAGCCTAGCAGTGCATCGCAACCTCCTCAGGTTATACGGATTTTGCATCACACCTGCGGAAAAGCTCCTTATATACCCATTCATGTCCAACGGCAGCGTTGCATCTCGCCTCAAAGGTAAAGCCTGCCTCTTTTCTAGAGTTGAAAAGCCAAAGATGATGACAGTACTGGTGCTGCATTAGCTTTCAAAGGTATAAGAAAGACCTGCATTGTGTTTCTCAGGGAAGCCGGTCTTGGATTGGGGCACCAGGAAGAGAATTGCCTTAGGAGCTGCACGGGGATTACTGTACCTCCACGAGCAATGTGACCCAAAGATAATCCATAGAGATGTAAAGGCAGCAAATATATTGCTTGATGACTATTGCGAGGCTGTGGTCGGAGATTTCGGGCTGGCTAAGCTTTTGGATCACCAGGACTCACATGTCACCACGGCCGTGAGAGGCACAGTGGGTCATATAGCCCCTGAGTATCTCTCCACGGGGCAATCCTCTGAGAAGACGGATGTGTTTGGGTTTGGGATTCTTCTCCTTGAATTGATCACTGGACAGAGAGCACTAGAGTTCGGCAAGGCTGCTAATCAGAAAGGAGCGATGCTCGATTGGGTAAGTGAAACTTCATTACAAAGATTGTATTTGCTCGATATCAATCCTAATGTTCTCATTCCTTTTTCTTGATGTTTGGTTATCCTCACTTGGCTAACACTGAGCGATCACTTCAGGTGAAGAAAATTCATCAAGAGAAGAAACTGGAAATGCTTGTCGACAAGGACCTCCGAAGCAACTATGATCGGATTGAGCTTGAGGAAATAGTACAAGTAGCACTCCTATGCACCCAGTACCTTCCTGCTCACAGGCCAAAGATGTCGGAAGTGGTCCGAATGCTCGAAGGTGATGGCCTTGCGGAAAGATGGGAAGCCTCTCAGAGAGTTGAATCGAACAAAGGCAAGCCTCATGAGTTCTCATCGTCAGACAGATATTCCGATCTCACCGATGATTCTTCCTTGCTGGTCCAAGCGATGGAGCTCTCAGGCCCTAGGTGACTATGGTTCTTTTTCGAAGAATTGACAAAATCTATAGTTTTGGAAACGGAGGAGGTTGAAACAGTTTGTAGCTATTGCATATAGAGAAAATGAATTCATGTTTAGTGACCTTTCGTATGACTTTATAGCATACCTGAGTTAAATGGGGTAAACATTGTAAGGAATTACATGAGAGATCTGAGAGCTATCTGGAATGTGTGAGCACAAGATGAGTATTTGTATTTGTATTATAGTCGATCCAATATATGTCAGCTCCAAACGGCTTCAGTGTTTGCAACTGTACAGAATTTGGTCTTTGAAATGGACACTCTTTTCTTGAACTGAAGTTCTAGTACGTAAGTTTTGACTGCAGTTTGTTGAAGTGGATGTGTCATTACATTTCTAACATTGCCTCGAAATAATGTCTTGAACTGCGTGGACGCTCATGTTGGATTTCAGATATTTCAGGCATGTCTTTGCTCCCACATGATCTAAATATGACTTGTGCTGGTACAAGTATCTCGCAACCATAAAGCTATGCAGCACGTTTCAGGTACATGCTCCCTTCCTTCATAAAGGAGCTCAAGTCGGTCCTAAATCTCCTTAGTTGTGACACTAGATGAAACACTACTAAATTTAGTAGGAGACAGCGCAAAATACATGCTTTAGCGATTAATGTTAGTCTTCTCGTTAGCTGCTCTTGTGTAATTTTTAGTTGTGTTGGATGAACTGACGCAGTAGTGGAGGTTGAATATATAAGTGGAATTCTTGTTATGGGAAGCTGAGGTGGAGGTGTCGGGATTGTGATCCTCCTTGGTAGCTCAAATGGACTACTCTCGATCACGTTCCACTAGTCCTAGTCCTATTTTGTTGATTAAAAAAAGACTTTAATTCTACATTTTCAATAAGTAGAGTTATTTCCATCAAATTTTGGAGGGAATATATTGAGCTTCACCAAAGGATGCTCCCATGATATCAGCCATTATGGCTCTTTTGCTAGAAAGTAAAACACAATAAAAATAATAGAGCACGCGAGCTCTAACACCAATTAAAATGGACTGAACATAACATCCGAGGAGGGGATGAATTGGTTATTATACGAATTCTTATAACTTTTTTTTGTGTTTTTGTGCAAAACTACATGTAGAGGATGAAACAATGTTTGCAAATGAAATATGCAATGAAGAGTAAATTTATTCTATCAACAGAAATGTAAAAGGAGTAAGGGATAGACGAAATTGTAAAGTAAGGTAGGATTCGACCTTTTTAATTGGTTTACTCTACTCTCCCAACTTTCCCAATTGGCTTACTACGCTCTCTTCGCTCTAACAGCTCAATAATTAAATTGGCATGCACTAGTGCAATTCTTGAAAACTTTGACGGCATTTCAGATGAAATTACCCTTCTACGAGGGAATGGAGCTCACTCTGCAATTATTCACACTTCACCCTAACCTCAAAGCTCTCTTTATAATGATTATACCAATAGTCTTTTAGAGAATTACAGTTAAAATCACGGAATTTCTCTCAAAGAGTAAGCAAACGGAATGAAACAAGTTTTGAGATCATTTTGACCCCTTTGATCAACGTCAACCTTCAACTCCCATTTTGACGAATATGTAGGCCTCCAAGCTTAATTTCCACGTTGGAGTCTTCTTCTAGGTCAAAAGAGACATTGAAGTGTTGGCTTTTAACTCAAAGCTTCACCTGGTGTGTCACACCCCAAAACAACAAATAATGGGAATGACACGGCCGTCCTTCTTTACAAAGGATGCAGCCTCAAATACAACTAACAAACTGATATTAACTTATATATATATAAATATTAGATAAATTTTCAAATTGGTTGCAACATCAGAGTTTCTATAATCTACCAAAAAAAGAAAAGAGATATACGTTTAAAACTTAGACGATCCAACCACTAGTAAGGATCATTTGCACCACTTCCTTAAACCATACCAAAAACAAAATAGAACTCCCCAAAAGTTTCCCACCGATGGCGCACTCGCTCTATTCGCCACTAGTTGAGGAACCTGCAAAGATCAAAGGAGGAATGGGATGAGCAACCACAGCTCAGTGAGTAGTACATATCTTCTAAGCAGATCGAACAACCACTATGCATGTATACAAAGCAATACCAAACTTCATAACGCCAACTCAATATATAAAATACGTATTGAATCTTATAAGAGTCATTTCTTATCATCAAAGATTTATACTAATATGGAAAACTCATTTGAATTGCCATTAAAAGTCAAGTATCAATGGTCGAATCCATTGAATAATCTTCATCAAACACACATATCAATGGTCTATCCATTGATAAATCTTTTGCTCAATAACTAACCATGATTAGGATACAACGCCTTGTGACAAGGCGACCAAGATTCTCTTCTTGGCAAGGTCTCCACCTATAAAGCCGGTGACTGGGTCCAGAAGGATATCCTAAACATGGTATGCATACTCCAAAAACCCCTCACTGGGTTCACAATCATATTGAGCATAAATAACCACTCTCCAATACTATAAATCCAATCCAAAAATCAATATCTTAAACCAAACAAATAACATTTTGCAACATAGCCCATCACCCATTTCATATCCGTTTCTCAAATCATCATAAATCTTTCCATAAATCAGTCGCAAAGCAATTTCATATATATTTCTCTACAAACCTTGTATAACATGCTTTTCAAACATTTACAATCAACCAAAGAGTAGCAATTGCTCGATCTGGCTTTTATGCAATAAAAATGCTCTTCTTGATTCAATATATATACATACATACTTCAAGACATGATTTTATAAAACCAAAGAAGATATAGTACCACTCACCTCGTCGTCTACAACCAAACGATGAACAATACTCGTATCGTAAAACTCAAGGTCCTATCAAATACTCGAGAAAAATGTTAAAATCTAATAAAACTCTATCTCCACTATGAAACAACTAAATTATGCCTAACTCTAACAAAAGGACTTCTACGCACTAACAAATCGCATAACCAAAGCGATTGTCAAGCCATTCGCAACATGAAGTTTAAGTGCAAAACTTGATCGCGCCTTAACTTTCTCTTCCGAACCCCGATCCAAACGTACTTATAATCAATAGAGAGACCTTGACACATATTACAAGAATCCCAAATTGGCCGCCCAAAATCAAGCCGAAAAATGACAAAATACGGCCCAAAGCTGCTGGACGCGTACTGTTCATTGCGCACGGGAAACTTTGAAATTCTGTTCGGACAAACCATAAAGCTCAAATCACGATCTGTAAAATCCCACAGCTCCACAACACCCTAAACTACCATTCTTACAAAAATACGTGGCTCAACGACTCCAAAATCGGACTTCGCCGCTCGATTTTCCAAAAATTCCGAATTTGAGTCATAAATCCAAAAATTACTTCAATCAGACCAACGAGGGGCTTGATCTCTTACCGGGTACTGCGTTATGGAGTTGAGTCGGCTTGGCGAGGCATCCGAGGTGTGCACATACCAAAACCCCTTTCTTTTCTTCCCTTTTCTCTTCTTCTTCTTCTTCTTCTTCTTTCCTTTATGGTCGAGGACCCCTCAACTTCTATTTAACCGAACCATCTCCCCTCTCCTTTTTGCTTTAATGGCTTTTCAGTTTCTTCTTTTGGGGCCCACTAACATAATATTACATTCTATCCTCCTTAAAAAAAATTTCGTCCTCGAAATTTACATGTACTTCAATCATGAAACAAGTGAGGGTATTTGTGTCTTGCCTCCTCCTCGAGTTCCCAAGTAGCCTCTCTCTCGGTGTGGTTTTGCCATTGTATTTTCACATAAGGGATAGTTTGTCGCCGCAACACTTGATCCTTCTTATTGACAATGCGAATAGGCTGCTCGTCATATGTTAAGTTCTCTTGTAATCTCAATGGAATAAAGTCTAGTATATGTTCAGGATTTGGCACATATTTCTGCAACAAAGAGACATGGAACACATTATGGACACCTAATAGTGCCGGTGGCAAAGCCAATTTATAAGCGACTTCACAAATTTTCTCTAAGATCAAGAATGGTCCCATGTACCTTGGACTTAACTTCCCACGTGTGTCAAATCTCATTACACCTTTCGTAGGAGAAACTTCTAAGAATACGTGATCCCCCATATTAAATTCTAACTTGCGTTTTTTTAGATCCGCATAATTTTTCTGACGACTTTGAGCCGTTTTGAGACGTTCCCGAACCAATTTAACTTTCTCTTCTGACTGTTGAATGAACTCAGGGCCAGTTAGTCTTTTCTCACCAACGTCGTCCCAACAAATAGGACTTTTGCATTTTTCGGCCATATAAAGCTTCAAAGGGTGCCATTTTAATGCTGGAGTGATAATTGTTGTTATAAGAAAATTCTGCCAAATGTAAACCCTCGGTCTCTTAAATGTATTTTTGTGGGGTATTCCCGCATACAAAAGGAATATCGTTGTTACTGTCCTTCTTTGCATAAGTATTTCACCACTGCAGATGTTTCCTTTTTTGAGTCGCTTATTTATTATGATGAACCAATGGAGCCTCCTATAGTGGATGATGATTCCTTTACATATGTCATTATGAAACCCACTTCGGATTTGCCTCCAATCCCTCCACCAGTTCACCATGTATATAGTAGACGTCATCATTAGCATGTGGAACCTCCTGCATATGCACCTCTGCCTATTTTGTCTTCTCCGTCTTTTAAGTCTAAGGTAAGCCTATTACATACTGATCTTGATATCCCAATTGCTCATTGCAAAGGGGTTCGCAGTTGTATCCAACACCCTATTGCACAGTTTGTCACCTATTCTAGTTTGTCTGCTTCTTTTCGAGCTAGTCTAGACACTATTGATAAACATCCTACTCCTAACACTGTTGTTGAAGCATTATCTAGTCAAGGTTAGAGGACAACTATGGAGGAGGAACTAATGGCGCTTGACTAAAACAAGACTTGGGATCTTGTTCCTCTACCTAAAGGAAAAACTACTATCGGATGTAAATGGGTGTTCACTGTTAAGGTTAATCCTAACGATTCTCTTGCTTGCCTCAAGGCTAGATTGGTTGCTAAAGGTTATGCATGGTTTATGGGATTGATTATGGTGATACTTTCTCTCCAGTGGTTAAGATGACCTCTGTTCGTTTTTTACTTTCGTTGGTTGCTTATGCTTGTTGGCCTCTTTTTCAGCTTGATGTTAAAAATCCATTTCTTCATGGTGATTTAAATGAAGATGTGTATATGGAGCAACCACATGGGTTTGTTGCTCAGGGGGAGTTTGGTCATGTTTGTCATTTGAAGAAATCTTTATATGGTTTGAAGCAATCTCCTAAAGCCTAATTTGGGAGGTTTACAAAAGTGGTGCTCTAGTTTGGATTAATTAAATGTAGTGGAGATCATTATATGTTTTACTGTGTTTCAGGAGCTGGTCGGATATTTCTTGTAGTTTATGTGGATGATATTATCATAACTGGAGATGATTCTACATGGATTGATGAATTGAAATTGCATTTGCAACAACAGTTTCAATCAAAGGATTTGGGATGACTTAAATACTTTTTGGGTATTGAAGTGGCATAGGCAAAGAAAGGTATCCATATCTCACAACATAAGTATGTTTTGGATTTGCTTAGAAAGACAGTTATGCTAGGAGCAAAACCCTTAGATACACCCATGGAAGCTAGCTCAAAATTAATGGCAGATGAAGGAGAACTATTGAATGATCCAGAACGGTATCGTAGGCTTGTTGGAAAATTAAATTATCTGACTATTACTCGACTCGATATTTCCTTTTTTGATTGTTGTTGTGAGTCAATTTATGTCTTCTCCTCGTACCTCTCATTGGGATGCTGTAGTCAGAATTTTGAGATACTTGAAGAAAACTCCAAGTCGTGGTCTTTTCTTTGGTGATCATGGTCACAGAAGAGTGGAAGCATTTTCGGATGCTGATTGAGCTGGGTCTCCTACAAATAGAAGGTTTACATCGGATTACTGCACTTTTGTGGGAGGAAACCTAGTATCTTGGAAGAGTAAGAAGCAAAGTGTTGTGGCTAGATCCAGTGCCGAATCAGAATATAGAGCTATGGCTCAAGCTACTTGTGAATTAATTTGGATACGTCAGCTATTAGTTAAACTTGGATTCGAAGATCTTGCGCCAATGAAGCTGTGGTGTGATAATCAGGCAGCAATCCATATTGCTTCAAATCCAGTATTTCATGAGCGTACCAAGCATATTGAAGTTGATTGTCATTTTATCCGTGAGAAGCTTTAGGCTGGAGTTATTTCTACTAGTCATGTTAGGACTAGTGAGCAACTAGTTGATATTTTCACCAAGTCTTTAGGGAGTAGTAGGGTTGAGTATATTTGTAACAAGTTGGGAATGTTTGATATGTATGCTCCAGCTTGAGGGGAGTGTTATAGTGATAGGGTTATTATGGTCATTAAGTATTATTTAATAATAAAAGGTGTGAGATGTGGTAAACCCTAATTAGTTGACACGTTCTCATTGTTCTTTCTGTCAATTTCTACATCGCTCTCTTTTCTTCTCCTATATTAATTTCTACCGTTGGATGAGACACAGACGACCTGTTGAACCGGTGAGCAGAGGTGGACGTTGAGTAGGAGGTGCACGGGTTCAGGCGTGAGCGAGCAACACGAGTGGGGCAATGGTTGGATGGGAGGTAGGGCTGCTCCGGCGGCTTACTGGTTCGGTTTTCTGCAAGTTTTGAAGTCTTCAAGTTGCTGTAAAAATGGAGAGCTTGACCGTGAGGAGAAGGAGAAAGAGAGGGAACTGGCTGAGCAAGGAGGGGGCCACTTGGTCTCTCCCTCATCTCTTTGTCCCCTCAACTTGGTCCCCCCAAGACTCAACCCTATCCTCAGCATTTTCTAGCCTCTTGACTTCCTCTAGAAGCTTTGGAAGTGGTCCAAAGGTGGTGTCTATGGGGGAGCTACGAATTTTGGAGATCTACCCACCAAATTGGATCAATCCTCCTCAAATTGAAGTCAATTCCAACCCTATAAAATCCACTGACGCATATCAAATTGGCATTTTTCCTCGCCAATAGAACCTACTTACATCTCAATTTCGTGATAAAAAACGGTCATCGGAATTTTCTGGACAAAAACGGCCTTATGTCAACTTTTTGCCAAAAATCTCGATTTGCAGAAAAATCTTCGGAAGATGAGTTGACGGTCCTAAAATGATTTGTGACATGACAAAACTTTCAATTTTGAAATTGGATTCAAATTCGCGATTAATTTCAACATGGCGCGATTTTAGCGTGACTTAAGCTAGCGGGTAACTTTCAAAATTTTTTAGTGCAAATGACTCGTAGTCGATTTTTTTCGAGCCACAATGAACCTTTTTGACACATTGGCAACTTTCGGTGGTTGTAAAAATTTCGAGATTTCAAATATGAACACAGGGTAACAAAAAGATAGAAAAAATTAGTCTAGCGCCGATTGACGAGAATTTTGCAATTTGGTGGATCGCCCAAGTTTAACCGCATATCTCAGTCGAACCGACCTATCCCTAATTTTTAATCGATTTTTAACTGTGCCGTAATGATCTCTGCAGATGAGCACAGTCGAGTAATCGATTCCTAGTCGAATTTTCAAGTCTATTGCATTAGAATTCCTTAATGACTTCTCCAAATAGTCTAATTATCTCAGGAGTGATCAGCTCTGAGAATAACACTATAGGTGCGTCGATGAAAGGCCCGATTTATTAAATTGAAAATATGACTGAAATTCCAAGATGTTACACGTCTCGCCGGTGGCTGGGCTCACCTCCGGCGAGATCGTTGGGCCTCGCCCTGGCTTAACGAGTCTCCGGTGAGCTCACTAAACCGGTTGCCGGCGACGGTGGGTGGTGGACGACGACGGACGGCAACATCGACGGTGGCAGCAGATGAAGAAGAAGAAAGAGTGAAGAAGAACAAGAAAAAAGAAAAGAAAAGAGAGAGAATAGGGGTATTGATTCTAGAATTGTTCCTGGGAATAAAGAATCAACTATTTTTTACTTTTTGATTTTGTTTCAAATCTACTTCCAAAAACAAAAAAATAGAAATTTGTTCTCGGGAACACAAATTTTAGCAAATGGATTTCTGTTCCAAATCTACTCCTAGGAACAAAAGAACATAAATAAGCACTGTTTGGCAAGTTGTCAAACAAGCCCTTAGGTGCCAAAATTGGATAATAAAGGGACACTTCAGTGCCAACGATGAGAAATTTCAGCCAAACTATTGATCTGGTTTTTTCCAGCGAGATTTAACTAAAATGACAATTCTTTCTAAAACAATTATCCACGTAGACACCAATGTAAACGACTTCATTTTTGGCACTTAAGTAATCATTTTATACAAAACTTAGCACTTGAGTGTTCAATTTTTATCATGAGTGGCACTTAAGTAATCACTTATGCCATAACTTGACACGTAAATGATCCTTTTTAACTATGACTAGCACTTAAGTGAACATAAAAGACAATGTCGTTTTAGACAAGGATTATTGAGTTGACATTCCAATAAGCTAAAATCTGGCTTTGAAGTCAAATTTGGAATCTCCGGATTGGGATAGGTTTGTAATAAGGTTACTATAGCGGTGGTCACTGTTCACCATTGTAGCAATAGGCTTGTAATAAGGTTATTATAGCACCGGTCACTGTTAACCACTATAGTAATAGGCTTGTAATAAGTGGGTCTCGAATGGTCTCGAACCCTAGTCTTTGATGTCCCTAGTCTTTGGTGTTGTCTTAATGCTAAGTTGGACTTTTGGCAAGCTTGCCGGAATTGACACTTAAGTATCTCATTTTTTTTTTTTTTAAAGTGACACTTAAATGTATCTTTTGGAATTTTTGACACTTTACTTACTCATGCCAAGTTTTAATACTTGCGGTATACTTTAGCCCACTTTCTACTTAGCATCTTGTTCTCTATTTGCTGATTAAGGAAGCTCTCTGCTAGAATAAGCGTCCTGTTGTAAATGATATCAAAATACGAAATTGTTTGCGGAGGATATTTTGTTTGCACCCTCAGGTACTCGTATAGTTCACATTGAATAATTCTCATCCTTTAAATAGGAAAGGTGTTCTCTCAACAGTGTTGAATTGATATTAACGGTTTGAAACCAAACCAAACTGAAGTTTTAATTTGGTTTGAGTTAGGGCTAAAGATTTTTCTAAATCGAAATTGATTTGGTGATCTGTAATGCCTATTCTCGTATGGATAGACTTTTAGGGAAGAAAACGAACAGGTTCGATCCTGGGTTTGAGTTCACATCAACAATGAACTGCCAAATTGATTAAAGTGCCTTAGAGGTCTAACTCTTGACCTTCGTGCCGTGGCCACTCACTTGCACGTAACTGAAACTTCTCGAACTTTAATGCAGTGACTTATGTCTAAAATTGGATTAAATCAGTGTTTGAATAATACGGAAAGATGATTAAAACGTTTCATCTTGCTTGCAAATGGACAAAAAAGCCGCATGCTACGAATGAACTGCGAATGAAAATTGAAGAAATCCTTCGTTGGAATATCTTTTTAAAGCATTTTATGCAACATCAAGTTAAATTTCGTGAAAGGGCTTATTTTCTCGAGCAAATTCTGGCATCAATCTTGCACAACTGACGTTACCTTATACTCAAAATCCTTTAGCATCAGACTCCTACTTGAGTTGACCTGCAACAGCTAATCTAGAAGCAGGCTCGTGATTTGGGATTCCAAATTGTGACAAGTAACTACTAATTCGATCTAGATCTTTTTGTGAATCCATTCTTTAAAGTTGTTCGATGAGAGATCTGAGCATGTCACCCCACCAGCACTTATTAAGAGTTAGCCTACACAGAATGACAAAGATGTTCCGCCTACCCTCTTACGTGAAGTTGTTTTTCTTTCCTTTTTTCCTCTTTTCGTACTATATGTCCTGATATAGCCGTAAAAATGTTTCTTTTTCCCTTTTCGGGGTAAATTCATCAGAACATAATGATTTTGAATGAAGCTCGAGTTTTAATTCTCGACAGACCTCATCCGCTGAAGCCTACACAGGGCACTTACCAGAAGCAATTGATGTTACACTGGTCTAGTGCCCTTTTAACAGGTTCAATGTCACATTTGATGTCATATCCTAATTTAACCTTTTCTGGAAATTCTTTCCTGAGTCTTCACATTCATTTTTCCTGCCCCGAACCTAAAGCAACAGCTGATGTCTTCCGGACTTGGAACTCCATTTGCTCTTGATGCTGATTGGTAACGATTCAATATTCTTCTGATGCACTGAACAAGTACCTATTTGTAAAACTGCAAATTGTCACTAGAGGAAAAAGGGAATTGACACGAGATTTTATCCTATTTGAGATGCTTAACTGCGTTTATTGCTCAAACCTCATGGACAGATGACAGCATTGAGATAATATTTCTTTCTCGATTACATGAGGGGAAATTTTACTTCAGTATATCTATGCGTCATCTGCAGATTTTACAAACTCCTGTTGAGAACGGATTTTGGGGTTTCTTTAAAGAAAACAAGTGATCACTGTAACGAATAGCTAACAAATGATGAGAATTGAGAACTTCTACTTTGATTATTCTCTGCTGGACTTTCTAAACATTCTGTTAACAATCCTGATTGAGGAGGCTTCTCACCGTATCCTTCTCTTGAATTATCAAATCTTTCCATCGCTCGATAGTAAAAATGTGAGAAAGGTGGTCTTATTCTTTCCTTTCCAACTGGTAGCTTTGATGTCGATCTCTCCCTCCCGGCCAGCTGTGTTCTAGGGGATAGTCTCTTCAAAGTGAATTTTCCCTAGATGATTCTGAATCACAGAAAAGAATTGGTTCAAAATCTACAAGAAATATGATGGTCCTACTCCGCATGTTCTCATCACCGCAACAAACGCCCACCTCATGCAGACTAGCCGATTAAAACACTGAGAATCGCATCATCTCATTAAACCGAACTCTTACACGCAAGTCCCTGTTCACTGTAACTCCAATAACTAGATAGATAAAATAAAATGCTCTTCAAACAACTCCTAGAATTAGATATAGAAGCGACTTAAAACAGATTATTCTCTGGGCCCATCCGAGATTTTTTAGTAGTAACCAATGACTGACCTGATATGCACAAGCTGGCTGTATCTCCGTCCTGCTTCTGTATAAATAGATGCTCCAGTTAGTCGCTGAACACAAACCACATCATTTTTCAACGCTTAAATTCCCATTATAGATCCACAATATGGCTTTCATTCATCTTCTCTGCCTAATTGTCTTGCTTTTCAATGTCCATGACAACCTCTGTCTTGCCGATGATCTAGCATCTCTGACTCAATCAACGACCAGCGACTTGCAAACCTACATTGTCCAAGTGACTCCCCCCAAAGACCAGGACTCTTCTTAATTGGTAGATCTCGAGTCTTGGTACCACTCACTTTTTGCTGACAAACTCTACCAACTCGGAGAAACGGCAGCACGTGCTGTACTCTTACCAAAATGTGATGATTGGTTTTGCAGCAAGACTGACTCCGGATAAAGTCACTGCGATGCTGGACAAGCAGGGATTCATGGCGGCTCAACTGGAACAAATTATGCACAGCCCCCAGTTCTTAGGCTTACCACTGCATGGATTCAATGGTTCAACTATCGAAAAGGGAATTATCATTGGCGTGGTGGATACAAGAGTAATGCCTGACCACCCTTCATTTAGCGGAGCTGGAATGCCACCGCTGCCAGCCAAACGGAAGGGGAGGTGCGATTTCAAGCCATCCCTATGCAAGAACAAATTGATTGGCGCTAGGGCCTTCAACAGCTCAGTTAAGGAAAATGTGACCATGCCACCAACGGATGATGTTGGGCATGGCACTCACCCTGCCAGCACGGCATCTGCTGCTTCTGTGCTGCATGCCAATATGCTTGGGATGGTTGATGGTACATGTCACACCCCGATTCACAAGAAGAAGGGGCATGACACGGCCGTCCTTTTTCCAAAGGACGCAGCCTCAACGTAACCAAAATTTCAACCCAATATCAACATATATACATCCACATATATATATTTGACAAAAATGGGCACTTGGTTACAAAATCTATATCAGAGTATATCTATAATCCACAAAAATCAAAACACAAACCTTCTACAAGGACTAACTTATAAACCCATTAACTATGCACAAGTCATACCAAAAAGTTCCACCACAAAAGTCCTCCCCGAGCGAACGCTCACGCCTACTCGCGACTCGCTGAAGAACCTGAAAACAAGTATAAGAAAGGAGTGAGCTACTACGGCTCAGTGAGTAACACATTTCTTCTAAGCGGATCGAGAAATCACTATGCACATTTAAAACATAACTCAAATACCAAAATACCAATGGTCCAATCCATTAGTCAATCTCATAAAACATGCATCAATGGTCTATTCCATTGATTAATCTCATCAAATCACATCGATGGTCCATTCCATCGATCAAACTCAAATCATACGTCAATGGTCCACTCCATTGACCAATTCATGCTCAAATGTCTAGCCATGGTCACGCGTAACGCCCGTGACAAGACGACCAAGATTCCCCACTTGGCAAGGTCTCCACATATTATTAGCCGGTGGCTCGGCCCACAAGGATATCCTAGCATAGTATGCGCATACCCACACCCCTCAGGGTCCACAGAGACATTGAGCACCAACCACCAATTACAATATCCAGTAATCCAACATCAGAAAGAGAATCATACCACAACTCCAAATTTGATATATATAAATATCAAAGCATTTTCTACAACATTTCAAGATTCTTTCACAAAGATTTTCACAAATCCCTTTTTCACACAACCATTCAAATCAACGTCAAAATATAATTCCTTTCGAACAACAAAAATGTCAGTAATAGCTCGATCCTGTTTTATGCAACAAAACATGCTTTTTATCAACTCATAGAGTATTTAATCCACCATGTTTCTCAAAACATGAGTTTAAAATACAAAGAAGAAATAGTGTCACTCACCTGGGAAAAGCAAAAAATCAACTACGGTGCTCACACGAACCGACGCATTCGGATTCCTAACAATTAATGGAAAAATATCAAAAAGCCGAGTAAAAAAAATGATATTCTTATAACGACTCGCCTATACTAGGCCTATTAGTCGATAAACGACACCTACGCGCTCCAAAAGTTCACAATTTAGCATAAACCCATCATTTTCAACTAGACGCGGCCTATGCGCCAACTTCGTCACTTCATAACTTCCTCCACAAAATTCCGTTTCAAGCCGTCTTATAGTCTTTAGAAAGCTCTTTTAACGTACAACAACAACCCCAACTCAGCCGCCCCAAAACAGTACTGGAAATAACAAAAAAAAAAAGACTCGAAGCCACTGTTCGCTACAGTACCAGATTGCGTCTCCAACTTCAAAATTCAGTTCCGAACAAACCGCAAGCTCAAATCACGATCCGAAAGATGCTATAGCTTCACAACATCCCAAAGTACCATTTCTAAAAAAATTTACAGCTTAACGACTCAAAAATTGGGCTTCGCCACACAAATACCCAAGAAATCCGAATTTCGAGCCCTAATTGCGGCAATTGCTTCAAGCAAGTGATTAAAGGCTTCAATTTCTTACCGGCCTTGCAAAACACACTTGAGTTGGCTTGATGAGGCGTCTGGGTCACGAGCGCGCCAATTTTTTTTTTTTTTCTTTTTTTTCCTTTTTCCTTTCTCTTCTTTCTCTCTTCTCCCCTGTTTCTGCCCCTGCTCCTCTTTCTCTCTTTTTAAAGCTCAGCCGAAGGTTCCACGGTTCTCTTCAGCCTCCCTTTTTTGACTTTTCAAACTCTTTATTTTCCTTTTATTTTATTAAAGAGCCTATATATTACATTCTCCCCTCCTTAAAAAAATTTCGTCCTCGAAATTTACAAGCACCTCATTCATGAAACAAGTGAGGGTATTTGCGCCTTGCCTCTTCCTTGAGTTCCCAAGTGGCCTCTCTCTCCGTGTGATTTTGCCATTAGATCTTCACATAAGGAATAGTGCGTCGTCGAAATACTTGATCCTTTTTATCGATAATACGAATGGGCTGCTCTTCGTACGTTAAGTTTTCTCTCAACTTTAATGGTGTAAAATCCAATACGTGATCAGGATTTGACACATATTTCCGTAATAAGGATACATGAAGCACATTATGGACTTCGGATAATGCTGGAGGTAAAGCTAGCTTATAAGCAACTTCACCAATCTTTTCTAATATCAAAAATGGTCCCACGTACCTTGGGCTTAATTTACCACGCGTGCCAAATCTCATGAAGCCCTTCATAGGAGAAACCTTCAAGAATACATGGTCTCCTACATTAAATTCTACTTTGCGCCTCTTAAGGTCCGCATAACTTTTCTGACGGCTTTGTGTTGTTTTCAAATGTTCTCGAATGAGTCTGATTTTCTCTTTTGATTGTTGTATGAATTTAGGGCCGGTTAATCTTTTCTCACCAACATCATCCCAGCAAACAGGAGTCCTACATTTACGCCCATATAGAGCTTCAAAAGGAGCCATTTTAATACTAGAATGATAGTTGTTATTATATGAAAACTCTGCCAAGTGTAAATGTTCATCCCACGAACTACCAAAGTTAATAACGCAAGATCGTAGCATATCCTCTAATGTCTGAATAGTTCTTTATGATTGGCCATCCGTTTGTGGATGAAAAGCTGTGTTAAAGTTGAGTTGAGTACCTAACGCCCCTTGTAAACTCTTCCAAAAGTTGGACACAAACCTGGGATCTCTATCGGAAACAATACTTACTGGAACTCCATGAAGTCTCACTATCTCATTGACGTATCGCTTCGCCATGTCTTCAAGTGAAAGACCGAATCGATAAGACAAAAAGTATGCAGATTTAGTCAATCGATCAACAATCACCCATATCGCATTCTTACCATTAGGCGTCCTCGGTAAGCTGACGATCAAATCCATGGTAATATGCTCCCACTTCCATTTAGGTACTTCAAGTGGGTGTAGCTGGCCACCTGGTTTTTGATGCTCAACTTTCACTTGCTGGCAAATTAGACATTGGTCGACAAACTTCACAATATCTTTCTTCATATTGATCCACCAAAAATTTCCTCTCAAATCCCTGTACATCTTGGTGCTTCCTGGACGAATCAAGAATCTAGTGCTATGAGCTTCTTGTAATATCTCCTTTTTCAATTCTGAATCATTGGGAATACATAATCGACCACGAAATCTCAATGACCCATCTACATGGATACTAAAGTCATCTTGTTTCCCAGCTTCTACACCTTCTTTAATCTTCTCCAATTGAGGATCTTTATTTTGTTTAGCCTTGATTCTGTCAATCAATGTTGGTTGTACTCGAATATTAGCTAATTGAACACCAAGCCGATGGACCAAAACCTCCAGGTCCAGCTTTCTCATATCTTCAAGAATAGGCTTTTGAGAAGTGAGCAATGCTGCCATATTTCCAGAGGATTTGCGACTCAAGGCATCGGCTACCACGTTAGCTTTACCTGGATGGTAATTGATGGATAAATCATAATCCTTCAGAAGTTCTAGCCATCTCCTTTGCCTCATGTTAAGTTCTTTTTGAGTAAAAATATATTTCAAACTCTTGTGATCGGTAAAGACTTCACATTTTTCACCATACAAGCAGTGCCGCCATATTTTTAATGCAAACACAACCGCCGCCAACTCTAGATCGTGAGTAGGATAGTTCTTCTCATGAGCCTTCAACTGTCTAGAGGCATATGCCACAACTTTACCATCTTGCATAAGAACACAACCTAAACCTTCCTTAGATGCATCGCAATAAATTGTAAAGCTACCAATTCCTGAAGGCAAAGTCAATATAGGAGCTGACACTAATCGCCTCTTCAACTCTTGGAAACTACGCTCACATTGATCTGACCATACAAATTTAACTCCCTTCTGAGTTAAGCGAGTAAGTGGACTAGCAATTTTAGAAAACCCTTCTATAAATCTCCTGTAATAACTTGCTAGCCCAAGAAAACTTCTTACCTCCGTGACATTGGTAGGGCGATTCCATTGAACAACTGCTTCAACTTTCTTTGGATTAACTGAGATACCATCCTTTGATATTACATGACCCAAGAATTCTATATGATCAAGCCATAAGGCACACTTACTAAATTTAGCATACAACTTCTTTTCACGCAAAGTTTGTAAAACAACTCTCAAGTGTTGTTCATGTTCTCCCAAACTCCTCGAATACACCAAAATATCATCGATGAATACCACAATAAATCTGTCAAGAAATTGCCTGAATACCCTGTTCATCAAATCCATGAAAGCCGCAGGTGCATTCGTTAACCCAAAAGGCATGACAAGGAATTCATAATGCCCATACCTTGTTCTGAAAGTGGTCTTTGGCACATCATCAACTTTTATCTTCAACTGATGATACCCAGAACGAAGGTCGATCTTAGAAAATACTTGAGCCCCTCGAAGTTGATCAAATAAATCATCTATCCGAGGTAAAGGATATTTATTTTTGATCGTCACCTTGTTAAGTTCTCGATAATCTATGCAAAGTCGCATACTACCGTCTTTCTTCTTCACAAATAGAACAGGAGCTCCCCAAGGCGATACACTAGGCCTAATAAAATCCTTATCCAAAAGCTCTTGCAGTTGAGTCTTCAATTCACTCAATTCAGAAGGTGCCATCCGATATGGGGTCTTAGAGATGGGTGTTGTACCGGGCATTAAATCGATGCAAAACTCTATCTCTCTATCAGGAGGCAAGCCAGGTAAATCTTCAGGAAATACATCAGGAAATTCTTTGACAACATGAACATTTTCTAGCTTTACCAGCTCCTTACTTGTATCTTTTACACAAGCCAAATAACCGTAACAACCATTTCTCAAAAGCTTTCTTGCTCGCATAGCTGAAATTAACCTTGGAAAAGTGCCTTCATAACTTCCCGAAAAAGAGAATTCTGGTTGATTTGGAGGTCGAAAAATAACTTTCTTTGAATAACAATTGACAGTGGCATGATATTTTGATAACCAATCCATCCCTAGAATAACATCGAAATCTCGTATATCTAACTCCACCAAATCCACAAGCAATGGTACATCATCAATTCGCAACAAACAATTCTTGAACACACGATTAGCAATCAAGAAATCATCAGTAGGAGTATCGATACACAATTCATAATTTAGAAGCTCAGGCAACATATCAAGTTTCCTTGCAAAGTCAATGGAAGTAAAGGAATGCGTGGCACCGGGATCAAACAATGCATAAGCAATTTGTGAGGCAATAGAAATATTACTTGCAACAACTGTATTAGAAGCCGTCGCATCCTCTCCCGTCATCGTAAAAACTTTCCCAGTCATCCTTTGCCTTTGTTGGCCTTCTTGTGGCTTATCAACTGGAGGTGCGGTCTTCCTCATAGAACAAGTATAGGCTCGATGTCTAGGTTGTCCACATACAAAACATACTCTACTATCTCCAGGGGCATTCTTCTGTGTTGGACAATCACGTGCCATATGTCCCATTTTTCCACAAGTGAAACATGCTCCTCTCTTGCGGTAACAAGGACCGCTATGTCGTTTCCCACATGTAGTACAAGGGCCTGGATTATTATGAATTCTGGGCTTTCCTGGCTGATTAAAAGCTTTCCTCTTTCCGCTACCACCGGCGCCGCTATCTTGATAGTCAGTGAATCTCAACTTCTTATGCTGAGGTACGCCTTGCACATCTCGCTCCAGAATCTTTTGTTCCACTTTGATCGCTCGTTCCAGCACGTCTTTATAAGATGTCAATGCTAGAGGTGTGAGTGCTGAACCAATTTCATACCGGAGCCCCCTTTGAAAGTGATCAGCTTTATTTTGCTCATTAGACACATATTGCTAAGCAAATCTACTCATCTGATTAAAGTGGGCTGCATACTCCAAAACCGTGGAGTTGCCTTGAGATATGTGTATAAAATCACTCTTCATTTTTGTCTGAAATGACATTGGGAAGAATTGGGCATTGAAAGCCTGCTTAAAGTCCTCCCAAGCTATAGCACCACCCCTATCTCCGAGAGCTGGCCTCATTCCCTCCCACCAATGCTCTGCCTCACCTTCTAAGTATCGAGAAGCAAAAATAACCTTCTTATCTTCGTGAATACCTTCAGCTTCAAAGATCCCTTCAATCTTTCTAGTCCACTGCTCAGCTGCAAGAGGATCAGCTTTCCAATCATAAGTGGGTGGTTTCACCTTTCTGAATTGCGCAAAGGTGTATGAGCCAGTTGCTCCATCTCCACTTAATTCCTTTTGCTTGACGATACCAATGAATCATAGCTTGCTCAAAGTCACTCGGGGGAAACGACCGTTGGTTAACTTCCCTGACTTCATGCGAGTTAGGACTTTCATCACGCCGATCCTCCCGTCTCCTCCTTAGAGACGCACCTCGAGAAGCTTGAGGCGTGTCTCTAGCATCAGGGGCTACAACTTGCTTGCCTTTATTATTTCTACGAAGCGAAGCAAGTGTCTCCGAGTCACGCATGATCACCTGAATCCAAGAACGGAGCTATAACTTAATATCTAAAAGGCTAACGCATTAAAAAAAAATCTATCACACAATCTCACATCGTCCCATATCTACCCAAATAAATCAAAACTTAGGCTTTGATACCAACAAATGTCACACCCTGATTCACAAGAAGAAGGGGCATGACACGGCCGTCCTTTTTCCAAAGGACGCAGCCTCAACGTAACTAAAATTTCAACCCAATATCAACATATATACATCCACATATATATATTTGACAAGAAGGGGCACTTGGTTACAAAATCTATATCAGAGTATATCTATAATCCACAAAAATCAAAACACAAACCTTCTACAAGTACTAACTTATAAACCCATTAACTATGCACAAGTCATACCAAAAAGTTCCACCACAAAAGTCCTCCCCGAGCGAACGCTCACGCCTACTCGCGACTCTCTGAAGAACCTGAAAAACAAGTATAAGAAAGGAGTGAGCTACTACGGCTCAGTGAGTAACACATTTCTTCTAAGCGGATCGAGAAATCACTATGCACATTTAAAACATAACTCAATACCAAAATACCAATGGTCCAATCCATTAGTCAATCTCATAAAACATGCATCAATGGTCTATTCCATTGATTAATCTCATCAAATCACATCGATGGTCCATTCCATCGACCAAACTCAAATCATACGTCAATGGTCCATTCCATTGACCAATTCATGCTCAAATGTCTAGCCATGGTCACGCGTAACGCCCGTGACAAGACGACCAAGATTCCCCACTTGGCAAGGTCTCCACATATTATTAGCCGGTGGCTCGGCCCACAAGGATATCCTAGCATAGTATGCGCATACCCACACCCCTCAGGGTCCACAGAGACATTGAGCACCAACCACCAATTACAATATCCAATAATCCAACATCAGAAAGAGAATCATACCACAACTCCAAATTTGATATATATAAATATCAAAGCATTTTCTACAACATTTCAAGATTCTTTCACAAAGATTTTCACAAATCCCTTTTTTACACAACCATTCAAATCAACGTCAAAATATAATTCCTTTCGAACAACAAAAATGTCAATAATAGCTCGATCCTGTTTTATGCAACAAAACATGTTTTTTATCAACTCATAGAGTATTTAATCCACCATGTTTCTCAAAACATGAGTTTAAAATACAAAGAAGAAATAGTGTCACTCACCTGGGAAAAGCAAAAAATCAACTACGTGCTCACACGAACCGACGCATTCGGATTCCTAACAATTAACGGAAAAATATCAAAAAGCCGAGTAAAAAAAATGATATTCTTATAACGACTCGCCTATACTAGGCCTATTAGTCGATAAACGACACCTACGCGCTCCAAAAGTTCACAATTTAGCATAAACCCATCATTTTCAGCTAGGCGCGGCCTATGCGCCAACTTCGTCACTTCATAACTTCTTCCACAAAATTCCGTTTCAAGCCGTCTTATAGTCTTTAGAAAGCTCTTTTAACGTACAACAACAACCCCAACTCAGCCGCCCCAAAACAGTACTGGAAATAACAAAAAAAAAAAGACTCGAAGCCACTGTTCGCTACAGTACCAGATTGCGCCTCCAACTTCAAAATTCTGTTCCGAACAAACCGCAAGCTCAAATCCCGATCCGAAAGATGCTATAGCTTCACAACATCCCAAAGTACCATTTCTAAAAAAATTTACAGCTTAACGACTCAAAAATTGGGCTTCGCCACACAAATACCCAAGAAATCCGAATTTCGAGCCCTAATTGCGGCAATTGCTTCAAGCAAGTGATTAAAGGCTTCAATTTCTTACCGGCCTTGCAAAACACACTTGAGTCGGCTTGATGAGGCGTCCGGGTCACGAGCGCGCCAAAATTTTTTTTCCCTTTTTTTTCCTTTTTCCTTTCTCTTCTTTCTCTCTTCTCCCCTGTTTCTTCCGTTCCCCTGTTTCTGCCCGTGCTCCTCTTTCTCTCTTTTTAAAGCTCAGCCGAAAATTCCACGGTTCTCTTCAGCCTCCCTTTTTTGACTTTTCAAACTTTTTCTTTTCCTTTTATTTTATTAAAGAGCCCATATATTACAGTACAACTGTTGGCATGGTTCCATATGCTCACTTGGCAATCTACTTAGTGTGTTTCACATTTTATTGTTTTGAGGTTGACATACTTGCCGGACTTGATGCTGCCCTTGCAGATGGTGTTGACGTTCTCTGAATCTCGCTCAACGGTCCCTCCCATCCATTTTATATGGACAGCATTGCTGTAGAAACTTTTGCAGCCATTCAGAGAGGGATCTTCGTCAGCTGCTCTGCTGGGAAGTCTGGTCCTTACTCAGCTAATGTAAAGAATGTAGCTCCGTGGATGTTCACTGTTGGGGCAAGCACCATCGATGGGAATATAGTCTCCAACATAAAACTCGGGAGTGGAGAGAAAAATATGAAGGTGAGACTGTATATCAACCTTCCTCCCCTTCAACTTTATCGCCTCCTGTGTACCCTGGAATTGACGGTACAGCAGAATCCATACATTGTGTCCTGGGACATATAAGAAGCAGCCAAGTGGAAGAGAAGATTGTCTTTTGTGAATATGGGAATGTAAGCCAGTTTGAACAATCGATCGAGGTGAAATGAGCTGGGGGAGCCACTATGATTTTGATGAACCCAGAATTATATGAATTCACTACGGTAGCCAATGCTTGCATCCTTTTTGCGTCTCAAGTCAGCTACTTCGCAGGTATGAAAGATCAAAGCCTATATTAATTCGACCAAAACTCCCTCTACTACAATCGTGTACGAAGGAACCATGTATGGATATCCAACTGCTCCCACGCTTGCTGCCTTCTCTTTGAGAGGCCCAAGCAGCCTCGGAATTCTGAAGCCAGACATTATTGTCCTGGTTTGAATATATAAGCAGCATGGCCATTTCTCGTCAGATACAAAAACAAAATTTTACTTCGACAAACATCCACTTCTTGCCCTCATCTTAGCGGCATTGTGGCTTTGATAAAGGCCGTTCATTTGGACTGGTCTCCAGCGGTGATTAAATCTGCGATCAATGACTGTGGCTAAGCAGCTTAACATCAAGGAAAACCCAATCCTGGACGAAAGGCTTCAACCTGCAGATGTCTTTACCATCGGAGGAGGCAATGGGGATCCTGTAAAGGCCATTGACCCCGGATTCATTTACAACATTCAACCCGATGATTACATTCCTTATCTCTGTGGTCTGGGATACACGGACAAGCAGGTGGCTACAATTGCTCACGAACCAGTCAAGTGCTCATCTAGCATTCCTGAGGGAGAGCTGAATTACCCTTCGTTCTCAGTTACCCTTGGACCTCCGCAGACTTTTAACAGGATTGTGACTAATGTCAGCAAAGGAATTTCGTCTTATGTTGTCGTGATTGTTCCCCCACAAGGCGTGTATATCAGCGTTCTATACTCAGCTTCTTAAAGTCAAACGAGAAAGTGACGTATTCAGTCACATTCAGCTGCGCAAATTCCACTGGCAAGGCCGGTAGTTTCTCCCAAGGATATTTGAGGTGGGATTCTGGGAAGTACTCTGTCAGGAGTCCTATTTCAGTTATGTTCAACTAAGGATTTTTGGAGTGCAGAAACAAATAGATTAATCTGGATTGAAATTTTGCATTACCACAAGTCCACGACTCTGATGAAATAAAGCATAAACAGTAAGCTCTGATTTCCCTAGGTGTGCAAAAATGATGTATATATGTTTTGCAATATTACTACTACTTATCAGCATAGAGTAGAACAGCTACATGAAGTAGTTTCCATTCTGGACCTTATATATTTACTCAGCTAGTTTGGAATTGATGATCTGCACAGAAGAGAGAGAGAGAGAGAGAGAGAGAGAGGTTGGACAGAGTACTCCGAGTACGCATGACATGAAAATGTTAGGATGTGGTGGACTAATGAACAGAATCCCAAATCCAATCACATTTGGAAACAATTTTTGGCAGGCTTTTGCCATCGATTAATACAATAAATAATCAACCTCAGCAACTTGGTGTTTGTCGACATATGTTTCCCTTCAAAGTGCCGATACTCTCCAAAGTCTCTCCAAATAAATTCAATAAACTCTATTCCTGGAGCATAGAGAATTCAGTCGCCTCATCTGCATACAAAATCTATCCTCATCCGTTTGTTGGAGACTTCAGTCCAACGAGTTGAAATGAAGAATGTTGAGGACATTGTTGCACCAGATTGGAAAATCATTCGCAATTATCATGACCATCCTCTCGGTGGAATTCAGGTATCATCTGAATCTTCCATAGTAAGAAATGGCAGCTTCTCTTCGCAGCAGTCTCTTCATTGTTTGGTCTCCACCGGTTGTAATTCATTCTTTCTCACCGCAATGTAGCAAAATGTTTGGTTACTGAGGGAAAGCAACTACGGTTGCGGCTTGCAGATATAAGCAGGAGGATCTGCAATGTGCTTTGGCTTCTGATTGTGGATTTCAACACAAGGTTGAATAAATTAACTTAAAGCAACTTGCGTGAAGCAAGGTCCATCCATATAAACAACGTTGAATAATGCGCATAGAAAAAGCTGATAGCACAGTTGTTAACATGACCCAGTGAGGACTTTATATTCATGAGATAGATGGTCACATGTGTATATGAAATATATTTTATGATTGTCTGCGGATAGTAGTTCCCATGATCATAATTAGGTAGTTGATTATTACAATCCAATCTAGGAGCATTGCCGAACCAACAATGTAATTGGGGACGGGAATGGAACTTTCCATGATTTAAAATTAGGAGATAGTTTATGTCACATCTGGTAGGATTCAACTATTATCAAATTAATTTGGAGAATTGTAACATCCATTACTCTATTTTAATTTGGAAGGCTCGAATTGTGCGTGACGTTCTTTGTTTCATACATCTACTATCTCATATTGCTGGTCTTGATTATCACTTTCTGAAAGTAATTAATAAAGACTTCTTAAATCGCTATTTCATGAAGTTCATAGTTTTAGAAAAACATGTAAATTAATTGATGACACTATTTTACTTGACACAAAATACTCATCTTTATCTTGAGTTCTTACTTATGGAGATACAAAAAAATCCCAAATTTCTTTTATTTACTAACCGATAAAGGCAATTATACTAAATTTATTTAATTGGCCTATAGTTTTATTTTCCTTTTATAGAAAATATAGAATTGTTGAAAAAAGGGTGAGAATGCCACGCCATTGTCATCTTTTTGAATGGCGGGGCCATTCAAGACTAATGGCCCGGCCCCCTTTAATTCACTGGGGACTGGATACCCTCAATTCTGGGCTGGGCTTATTTTGTTATGTGAAGGGGAAATACACCATTTCAATTGCTGGATTTTCAAATTGAGAGGGATCAATAACAATTTTCATTATTCTATTATACAAGGGTGACGTCAGAGCTGAGAGTGTGATTCTTCTGTACTCCCCAAGTGGTACGTCATCTCGTCTGTGTATGCCACGTAGTATGACACATGGTATGGTTTTGTCAGAAGCCCATATTCGACTAAAAAATCATCCACTTATTCATTAGTCTTCTTCAAATTACCATTTTAGTTGTGTCTAAATTTCAGAAAATTGATATACATAAAGTATATCACTACTTTATATCTCATTGAGTTGAGCTTGAAAAGAAAACCCATTAGGCAAAGTGTTATCATACATACTAATAGAGCTTATATTCTTGAATGATGTAAATATAATTTAGATTATATCTATATTCAGCAAAATTTCGTTATCCAAGAAAATAAATACATGAATAAAATAAAAAAATTGAAATAAAAAATAAAGGCTGAACAAGTAAGGTTAATTGTAAAAAAAACTAAAGAAATATGTTCTCAATAGATAAATTAGTTTAAATTTAGAATTTCATTTGATATTTCAATAAAATGATTGAGGAAAAATCTCATTAGGTTTAACTTTCGTAATACAACTCTCTCTCTCTCTCTCTCTCTCTCTCTCTCTCTCTCTCTCTCTCTCTCTCTCTCTTTAATCTACATCTCATGTTTGACCTTAAACTGGAAAATATATATATAAAAAGAATATATCAATGAATAATATTTTTCCAACAATATAGCTTATTCCCCCCCCCCAAACAAAAAGAAAAAACAAATAGTAAATATAAGGCAATTAAATTTAAAATTTTACCCATTTGCGAATGTATCATATATGTCATTAGTGAATGAAACACACTTAAAAATAATAATATGCCTATTTAACAAATATACAGTTCATGATTTCAAGTATGACCTATTTCATTACACGCATAAATCTTAGTTAAAAATCTCATTTGCTTACATATTACTAAATATAATTTGTATCATAGCTTATTTTATTATGTGAATGAATTTGTACTGATATTTAATATTTAATACTTATATCAATTACACAAAAATTTAAATATATAAATTATTAAACTAAAATAGAAAAATTAGAGGAAACCTAAAATCATATCTTATCAGCAAGACATCCATTATATACATACATACATACATACATATATATATATACCTTTGACTGAATAAATTCCACTAGAATAGTATCTGTAAATAATAATTATGTTATCTGTAATTTAACCATAACTGATTTAATACTAACAATTTGATTTAATGCACTAAAATAAATAAACTTACCTTGATAAATGCACAAAATTTTAAACGAATATAGCTAATTTAGAACACAATTGTTTAAATTTATTTATTTAATAATTAACTCATGTTGCTTTGGTATTACAAAAAAATTATGTTATCTTGAACTTGCAACAAACTTTGTTAAGTAAATAAAAGATTGACATTGCAACTTATTATAAGATAGAGATTTTATATTTTATTTATTTTTATTGATGAGACTTAGTATCGTGAATAAAATTCAATGATTGTATGCTAAGAAATCACTTTATTCTATTAATATTTTAAGTGCTTAGTAAACATAATAATAGTGTCTTCTCCATCGTGATAATCTCAGGCCTCATTAATTTTGATCTTATTCTGAAAAACTTAATATATTACCATTGAATAGGTATTATCCCTTCTCTTAACTCACATTTGATATTATTGGTGTTACTGAGGATAAAAAAATATGCATAGAGCACAAAAGCTAAGTTACCAGTTTTTATAATTTTCATTGACCTAATTAAATTGGGCTGGGGTTTTTTATTTACATTTTTCCACTAGAAACGTTCTATAAAATCCTCGGGCCCTCAAAATTGGAGTATCTTATTTTCAGGCGATTCATAAGGTTCAACAAGGATTGCATACTTCACAATCAAACAACCAGACAACGAGGGAAACAAGGGCAATCTATAAGAAACACAAGGGAAGGGAAGGAAATTAATATAGAGTACAAGTTCAGTAATATTCCCAATCATAAAAAAAAAAAAATGAATAAGAATTAGGTCATTGTGTTTAGATTTATTAATACAAACATTCAAATCGTAATTTTGGTAAGACAAGAGAATGCCACCTTACTCTAACATAAGTGGGCTTCTATCATTCCTTAACTGAAGCATTCATTCACTTACATCAACCATTGAATCGTGTCTATGATTATATCATATTCCTCCATTACATGTCCTTAACTGGTAATATATGGTATCATAAAAATTCCTTCTAATGTAATAGGATGATAGTTTTCAGGCATGCACGTAGCACTTGCGCAATTATTTTTCATTCCTCATGTAACATCATAATGAGTTGATAATAATTTGGATAGAGAAATAAGATAGTTAACATTATTTTATCCTCATTATTTTTTTTTTACCAGTATATGATTTTTTTTATATAGAAAACAAACATCGAACAACGTTTGTACACTTTCACTAAGTAAAATCTAACATTTACTCAAAATTTTGAAGAAGAAAGTGAGAGAAGGATGAAGTTGTTGCAAATTTGGGTAATTATCGAATTTCACTGTGCGGACAATTAAGAAATTTCACAGATGGGTATTAACCTTCTTATCCATTTTCTTGGCCAATTTACCGTTTTCTCTTAAAAATTAAGGGGGAAATGTAGAAGTGAGACAAAATCATTTTTGACTTAAATAGATCGATGAAAACATAAGTAACCCGAACCAAAATAAGTCACAAAATATAATGTAAATAAAACACATATTTACAGGCAACAGATTCTATCATTTGGTCCTCCAGAGAAAAAGGATAAAGAAAAAAAGGGCTGTGAGAATGAACAGAATGGTGGAATATCAATGAACTTCAATTTTTTTAAATGTACTAGCTAGATTCTAGCAATGTAGGCGACGCTTCGGAAGATTTGAGTATTGCTTCTTTTAAGCAGATATAGTAATCAATGTATGACCCGCCTGCGACTTAAAGGTCAAGTGCCAGGGCTCACTTGGATTTGATATTTTCATGTGGCTATTCAACTCTCTCAAGGGTCATCCACTGTCCTCTACAAAAGAATCAGATACAAAAGTGGATAAGTGTCAATTCGATCACGTAGAATACTTATATTAATAATGGAGAAGTGTATTGAAAGTCTTAAAATTTATTACGAAGTGCAATTGAGTCCTAAATTTTTTTTAAAAAAAAATGCAATAAAATCCTAAAATTTGTCACGAAAATGTAATTGAATTCTAAAATTCTCAAAAAGTGTAATCAATTTCCAAAACTTATCAAATTGGTGTAGTCAAGTCCTTTTAGAAACTCCGTCCAACTTAACAAATGGAAAATATTAACAACTTCTAGAAATTGATTACATGAACTTGATAAGTTTTAATTCTTGATTGCATTTTTTTAAAGGTTTTACGATTTAATTACATTTTCATGAAGAATTATAAGACTTACAATGCATTTATCCCTATTATAAATCAACTTGACATATGGATATCTACCAAACTTCATGCACTAGGTTAGGATTAATTGATCGAAGTAGCTATTACATCATAATAGCTCCCAATTCATCGAATGAATCTTTCGAGTGAAATATACCCAATTACGTAAATGCTAATGGCTCATATTAGAGCTAACTATAGCAATCTCTCATCGTAATGTATTGGACTTACGATTTCCCACAGTGTTATGAGAAATTTGATTATGAAAATATGATTATTCTGGTGTCAAGTGATAAAACTGTCATCAACTTTCTCCGCAATATGCCATTCGAAATAAATTATATTGCGTAGCCTATTTTCAGAAAAATCTACTTTTTGCATCCTGCTATTGTGAGACTTGTTTCAAGGGAAATAATGAAATCGCGTGGGCCAGCAAACTACGATCAATCTCAACTTTACCTTCATATACACTCTACATATTCATTTTCTTTGTAACCCGAGTTTTTCTCCTATGAACTGTGCATCTTAAATCTACATTTCATTCTAAGATATGTAGTTTAATATAGCGTCTGTCTAGTACAATTCTATGGTGTACATCTATAGCTGTATAATGAAATGACTTAATTTATGTATTTAGTGATACATTCGCTCAAACTGCAGCACCTCAAAGTTTGCTGAGACAACTTTCTAAAGATATATATATATATTCTGCTAATACATCGAAAATTGGGTGGTTCATCTAGAGAACTTGAAATTAACAATATAACATTGAGACTTACATGGTCTTCAACTCATTGATTCGTTTTCTCTTTTGAATTGTGAAGATCTCCAAATATAAAATTGGTTCATAAAGGTGTGTGCATGAATTAGTGTTGGGAGGCCTAGTCACACAAAATCAAATAGCATCGACTTTCTAATCTTAAAGGACCCCCACCGCTCAATTGCTACTTTTGGGCTATTAGTGCATATCCCACTACCACTTTAGATTCTTCTGAATCCTGGATAATACATCTATTAAAAGCAAAACCAGGGTTTTCAGCCAACAATTTTCCATGTTGGCCCTGCATGGAGATCATAATTTCAACAAACCATAAGAGATGCGTCAGATAATTTCTTCTTCCACTCATTTCCTTTCGATTATTCTTTTTGTCTGATGGATAATTTCTTTGGCGAAGTCTATTGACCTCAATCTTGGCAATATCAACCTAGAGACCAGGGTAAAGGAGTCAGCTAATTAGTTTGACTTTTGATGCCAAGACGAGGAGGTCATATACTTTTGAATCGTGTGACCACATGTGACATTTTTTTCTTCCTAAGTGGACCTTCTGCAAATGCACTTTTTTGTCCTGTCAAAGATTAACGATGAGGGATGTCGAAATTTAAATGGAGGTAAGGGAGAAACATGAACATCACTTGCCTTTTTTTTTTTTTTGGTATATAGTGTTTTGGAAGGACTAGACAATTGGAGAATACATGTAAAATATTACTTGGTAAAGAGTATGCTAAAGATATCGAGAAAGATTTGATTGTCATGGTAAATCAGTGGTCTTTGATGTTTTACCAGCAACACTTGAACGCTCAACCAGAAGGCTCAGCAAGGTACTGATGTTTTTACCAGCTATGAATGAGATAATGAGTGAACAAATGGAATGTCTAAAGTGGGCACAGTCGGTTGTAGCGTTAGGCTGTGGCAATAACGGATCCAGGATTTAGGTTGGGAGGGAGGGAGCAAAATTTATTGATGAAATATGGAGTAAAACATTTTTTTTTCACATTTTATTAAACTTGCACACAATAAAGTGTTTACTATTTGATTATTAATTAAGAAGCATATAAATCTCAATGTGTAATGTTGTAAGTTTTGTTCTTATACTTTTCAATATGTACCTAGTGTTTGAGCAAGAAAATAATTTTTTCTTGGCGACTATATAATGATTTGAGTGTTCTTCTTTGCTTTGTTTTTATTGATAGTGACTGTTTGTCGCTGATAATGTCTCTGTGAGATGATATTGAGTTGTAATCGTGATAAAGTAAAGTGTTCAATTGTAAAAGTAGTGTTTATTTTTTAATAGTGTGATCTATAAGTTGATAGGAGCAATACTTGCTGATATTGAGAATGGACGTAACCTTCCTCAAGCTGAATTGTTATAAAACTCTATATTATATATTTTATCTCTTCACCATTAGCATTACCCATTCATTATTATCAATATCTATTCATTAGCAGTACACTTGATTATGTTAATCTGTTTTTGCTATCGGTGAAGTTCAACTTGTTACATTCTGCAAAAGTTCTTCATGGTTCTCATTCAACCTATTTACCCCCTCTAGGTTGTACTATTAGCCCTAACAGTAAAGGGTAGTGGAAACTGAAATATTGCTAGAAATGTACATTATGAGGAAATTAAAGATAAATAGGCATGTTGTAATTGATTGTGTGTTTTACAATAATTACAGAGTGGCTTTTATACCACGCACCCATAATTATTTATTACAAATTTTAAATTCACAAATAACCTCTTAATTTAATCCGACAGTTACAAACATTAGACTCGATCTCAAATTATCTAGTGATGATTATCTACAAAAAGTTTTAGTAACAAAATTATTGACACAACCATTAAGCAGTTATGCACTTGTGTCGATCCAGTTCTGCTCATTAATTGCATTGTCTCAACACTTAGTTAGAATTTGGGATTGCTTGGGGCTCTCATTGATAACTTTTTCACCTATACTGAACTAATTGGTGGCCTTACGAGGGCTAATCTACTACTCGACTCACTAGTTGCTCAATGAATCTCTTATTTCGTAATGATTGAATCGATTTCACTTTATTGAGATTGGGTGTTGTCGATTCTCTTAATTGTTGATAAGTTCATCTTGTTGACTGATGGCTTCTGATCTAACCAAACTTTATTCTTGTTGACCAAGCTAATTACTCATCCATAATGAGAATTTATAATGTTTCTGTGTCAACAAATACCAAAACTATCACATGCTATATGTTGCCCAACTCTTGAGCCCTTGGATGCAGTAGGTCGTATGGATTTTTTGGCAAAATAGGATTGGATAGATATGATAAGATTTTTTTTTTTTTTTTGGTTGAGATAAAATTGTATTCATCGCTTAAAAGTGTACATGAGAAGTGTATAGACTTTCATGACAAAGAAAATCGAAGCAGAGCAAAGGCCAAAATACTACAAAACAAAGCCAAATCGAGGAGATTCAATAGAGCATCGGCAGGGTTAAGCACACACTTGTTCCATAAGAAAAAATCTGTCAAGCAAAATAATTAGCTATCAATCACTGGATTAACTATCATTAGTAGTGATGAGCACACACTAGAAGTTCATTCTCTAATAACTACGGTGTTGGCAGTTGGTGATACGAGCCTATGTTCAATTTTCTCTACATTATCGCCATACGGAGACAACCAAAATATTTTGAATAACCACAAATCTACGAGCAAATCTTCATAATTCAGCAAGATGTTAGAGATTCTATGATCATCATTAAAACTTGAGGCGAAGGACTTGTGCAAGGATAGAGCACGGGGATATCAAATCCCCAAAAATAGTATTAAACTCTCATATCTAAATCAGGAAAGAAAAACTAATAGGTTTAAAACTAGATTAGAAGAGTTCAAACTTTCTGATTTAAAATTAGATCGAGAGAAGAGAGCCATCGGATCTAGATGAGGAGAGAAGAAAAAAGAAGGAAAGAAGAAGAAAACCCAAATAAAATTAATGATAGATAGAGGGGAGGGTAGACTAGCTTAAACCCTCCCTTGTGCCTAAAGGTTGGAGAAGACGATGGATAGAAAATAGAGAGGGAGAGAAAAAGACTTTTTGGCTGCTTTGTAATCTAATTCTTCGCATAAGATAAGATATGAAATTTAGGAATTTTCTATATTATGTCTATAGTTTGGTGAATCATAGTAATAACGTAAGATATTTTCACATCCTAGGTATGAACAACATATTGATGTAAATGAATATGAAATTGTACAAATGGAGATTGTGAAAGTTTCTCATGATTAATTGCGAAAGAAATCACAAATAGATAAATGGAGATAACCTTCACCAAGCAATTCATAAATATTGTATGATTACATCTTAAAAAGAAAAAAAAAAAAAAAAAGAGCTCATTGTAAGCCATAGGTCAACAATATGATAAATGTAAATGGGCTACAATAGCATTAATGAGGTAGGTCAGCCTGTAAATGCTAAATCCAGTAAAAGAGAGAAAATATGATTATTTACCTTCATGATTCCGAAAAGTATTGTGCTTTGATTCTGTCACTACTTTCATGGAACTTCAACATGATTCATAGAGCTGTAGAAATGAGGAGTTTCAACTCTTTTGCTACTTTTGTGTACTTTTGATGTAAATCAAATAGTTACAAAGGAGGAGTTTTGACTCTCTCATTGATTTCATTAAGCTTTGACATAAACAAAGAATTACTAAGGAGTTGTAAAGTTTCAATATGAACTAGAGATACAAAAAAGGACATGAGATGAATTAGAAAGATCTGTTTCAAGTTTGAATTTGTTTATTTAAATTCAGGGTTCTTATTTATTTCATGTACTTATCTTTTAATTATTTTTCCTCTCTTTTTTATTCCCTTCCATCACTCCTTAATAAAAATTTTAGTAAGCAGTAAACTATGCCAGGACACCTAAAATATGTAACTAATATAGATACTAAGTATATATACATAATATATATTATAGAATAGATATAAATTCAAATATATAAATAAAATTTTTTTCCATTGCTTATTTTTTGAACTTTCCTTTTTACAGTAGAATTCAAATATTGTTTTAAATTTAATTATTATTTTAAGGATTTTTTATTCCAAAAAGATATATTTTTTTGCCATGAATATAAGAAAATTCTATCCGCCGTTATTTGACCTCCTTACGGGATAATTTTATCCCGGTAATATTGCCTTATATCCATCTTCATCTTATCTTGGTTATAAACCAAACACGAGATAGGATAAAATTTATCCTATTTTGACTTTTATCTTGACTACTAAACATAACTTGTGCAGTTCAGGACAAAATAAGGCTAATTTGTTGTTCTCTTCCAACTTTTGCAATTTGCGCAAATATGTGGCAAAGGACAAATGTAGAGTAGCTTTTATCTTTTATCTCTCTTTTTTTTTTTTTTTCATTGGGCTAATTATCAAACCGTATTGCTTCAATTAAGTTGAAACTGCACTATCGTTTAATCAATACTTGATTTAACATCTAATTGATAACAATCAGCACGAAGTTAAATGATGATATAAATTGATTAGATCCTACAACAAGAAATCAATTGGATACATGATTCCTATATAGAATATCTCCTACAATTGCGTTTATTAAATGCTGTAGTGCTAAGATCATCTGTGACAAAAGCACTTCGAGTAGCCTTAATACAATCAAATGACGAATAAAGCTGGCCGGGTTATGATTAGCTCTACAGTCAATGAATTAAACATGGCTTAATTAAAATCGAGAGAATTAATACTTGAGCCGAAAGGACACGCTTTGATGGCGGGGACGGGAGATGTTGGTATTGGCCGAGCCAAAAGCCATTTGGGCTCCACGGCACATATTCACCCCTCACTTTTTCCGCCACCGTTGGTTCCTTTCTCATCACTCATGGAACAACGTGAAATTTCTCACCAAGTCAAATTACGTCAATGCCCATGCATTTCCACTATAAAAATAGAAACGAGAAAACTATTATAGATTTGATTCTCCACAAAGAACCTAAGCATCGAATGTCGGATTGGGCATGGCTCAAGTCTCGACCTCAAATTAAGATAGAATTGGGATCATGGCAGTCATATTTGAGCTTTCTGAGGTTTAAAACGCTTCGAGCCAAGGAGTTGAGCAATAGGGGAGGGGCCAAGATAAAGAGAATGGCGAGAGCCCCACGATGAATTAGAGGGGATTGGTGGCATCGTTGTTCATGGAGGCTGACAGTCAGGCTGGGGAAGGCATCTAGGACAAAAGGAGGCGGCAGCATTGGATGGGCGGTCGCTTGAACATTAGTTAGGAATGTAAACAAAGAGAGGGTGATTAATTGTCACATGATGTGAATTCAATCATTAAAAATGTGGTAGCATAGGGGCTTGAAAATAGAGTCTTTTCTCCCAATAATGTTCAAATAATTGGGAGGATTTTATTAAAATATGCAATTCCATAACATTTTCAAGTTAATCTGAATAGGCATTACAAAGAAACCTCGAGGGCAAACTGGGCACCAGAAAAAAGGCGAAGGAAACTTCGAAGACAATGAGAAAAAAAAGAAGGAAATACTTAGTATCGAGTGCAATGCGTACCAGCGAAGCACACGGAAAACCGAATCTCCCTTTCGCAAAACCTCCTCTGCACCTTCTTCGTCCTAATCCAACAAGCACTGTGCATCTTTTCCATTTATTTTTTTGCCTAAAAACACGGTTTGTCATCGAATAACATGTTATCAACTCAAAAGCAAGCGTCTCTCTATTTATATCCTGGCGCCCAAGTATAACCACAGGCACGCACAGCACAACCACCCTGACCACATTTCACTGACAAAACCAGAGCCCGAAAGACAAACTTGAGAAAGCAAAACAAGACTGTTTGCTTCCCACTCGTCAAAGATGAGCTCCGATGCCACCGTGGACGGTGGCTTCCACAAGTGGAACACGCCGATCCCGTACCTGTTCGCAGGATTGGCTCTCATGCTGGGCCTCATCGCGGTCGCACTGGTGGTCCTCGCTTGCTCCCACCGGAAGTCCTCGGCATCATCCAGCCTGAGTCGTGACCCCGAAGATCAAACCGGAGTGGATAGCGATGACAACAAGCCATCAAAGGTGGAACAAGAGGACAATGCGCCCAAGATCGTAGTCATAATGCCCGGGCATGAGAATCCCACGTTCTTGGCGAAGCTTTCTTCTAGTTCGACCGCGAGCCACAACGGATGCCAACAAGTATGAGAGATCATCATCATCGCCGATCAATCTTCATTTGCTTGCACTGTTATATAGAGAGGGTGCTGGATTTTGGGATCCCTTCTTCCTTGTTTTTTTGGTTTTTCCATTGTTTTCTAGAGATTACATCGATTCTTTCATTTTCGCGAATATGTATATGGATGGATTTTTCTTTCTTATATAACATGCGTTGCGCTTCTTCTCTTTCTTTGCCTCAGATTATATTGCAACTTTAAGGCATGCTTGTTTGTTTTGAATTTCCAAAAAAAAAAAAAAAAAAAAAGACATGAAAAAATTATGTGCGACTTTACTGATTAATATTTGCATTTTGTGAAAGTTTCAAATATCTTGTTGAAAATGAAATTGAAGTACCTGTGCCACAAAATTTTGATAAATAAATAAAGGAAAATCTGGACAGGTCCTTAATTTAGAAAGAAGAGACCTCCCAGCAAAGCTTTTTTAGAATTTCGATGTTACCAGAGATAATAAGAGATTTTATTACAATTACTTGGTAAATGAGGAGTTACAACTTATAAGTCAGATTATTTTGGCACTATTACCATCTATGCTATTTCGTCTAATTTTTAGGTTTTCCGTTTAGTCTGTCCATTTTTCGTGGAAAAAAAAAATTTCTATATGTCCTTTCTGTATTGTTTTTAATACCTTGTAGCTATAAACTCGCTTATTCAAACATGAAAGTGGTTGTATAATTAGTTCCACATAAAAGAAAAAAAAATGGAAAATTCAAAAAGAGAAGAGGACTTGCGGCAATAGGAGATAGCATTTTCGTTTCCCCCCCCCCCCCCTTTTTCAGGTGAGGGCTAACACGAGGGTCGACAAACCCTCACCCTTGGTCAAGCAATGGTGGCGTCATGTCTCGCCACTGCCACCACCATTGCCTGAGCAAGTAGGAGTGGCGTACCCTTAGCGAGAAATTTCATTTCTCAAGGTCTAGTTATGGTCTATAAGAGGCAAACCGGTGTGGAGATTGGATTGCCAAAACCCATAAACTAAGTTCCCTCCTACTAATTGGCTTTTTAAGCCCCCCTTAGCCCCTTTGGAATTTATTGTGTTTAGATGCTAATCATAATTGTTCTTCTGGTTCTGCTATTTAAATGAAAATGGTTCGTTTCGACTGGGAAAAAAAGTTCTAATTATGGTCTTTATTTGCAAATACTTTTGTTCCACAAAATAACTAATGATCCACAATGGCATCATAAATTTGTTAGCTCCAACGACCGCGTCAACTCCAATTAACTTTTGAAGTCAGAGGATTTTGACTACAAAAGTTTAGCAAGTTTAAATATATAGATAAAAGAAAATTCAGGGATTACGCAAACTCAGATATCGAACGTAAGAAAGGAGTGGAAAATTGCAGAGGGAGAGACAGATGAGAAAGGCAAATCTTTAATCTCAACTTGTTTTACATATGAAAGAAAACCCTTTTACTAAAATGATTTTAGTCTAATAATTCAATGAGTATTTACGGTTTTCAACGATGTCTTCGCTCTTACGAATAATAAAAAGTTGAATAGGGTTGTAACCTGATGAAAAGTTTCTTGAAATTAGAACCATTGTCAGTAGAGACCATGAGCCCCCTTATCCCAATATTCAAGCTCAAGTAAGGGCCCTAGCATACTCATTAGGATATCAGGAAAGTAGTCTAATCAAATAGCAAAGTCTTTCGGCTTTCAGTGCGTCTACAAACTCGTGATATGCCCAATCAATTTGTGTGGATTTGAATGATCTGAATAACATAAACGAAAATCATCTGCATCGGCTAACTCCGCTGGTCGGAATAAAAGATACCACCAGTCTGTTTGTAGATGAACCTTTTTGTTCCTCCTTAATGGACAAAGCTTTCTTAAACAGGATATGGCAAGCATTTGCTGTTGCCTGTGTCCGCACATTCCGTACAGTTCCTAGAGTAGAGCTCAGGTTGATGTGGGGAAGGGACAAGCAACTAACCCAATTGTCAAATTTGCTGTGTCCCAGCAAAATATATTCACCTCATTATCATAGCAATCTAATCTTTTATATCTCATGAAAATTTTATTAAATTCAACGGTTCAGATTGAGTTTAATATATGTACTAGACTCTTGGAAAATTTGATTTGATTAATTTACTAAGAAAGAAAAAAAGAAAAAAAGAAAAAGAGATCCGACGACAATTCAAGAGAATTTGAGCTTGGGCTTTATGGTAGATTGTGTTTGTTTAAGCTTGAATTTGAGACATCAGAATAGACTCAACTCCCGCGTTCAATTTGAAACCCGAAAAATGATATATTACCTCTTTACAATGAGTTTTGACATTAAGTTGCTTCCGGCTATGGATAGGGGAAATTATTTGATATAATGTTAACTTATTTTGCTTGTTTGTGCTAATACGCAGTGAAAATAACCATTTGAGATTGCCACGATTGGTTGAGACATTGAGGGATTTTACTGGGGAACTGGGCACACCCTATTCAAATATCATTGGTTATGTTTAAATTGTTTTGGGTTAGAGCCACATACACAAATTAAAGGCCTTTGGCCGGTTGATAGGGTTTGTAAAGTATTTCGTGAACTTCCAAATAAACAATCTTCTGTGCACATGCCCTGATATGATATATATCCCGAATACACCTTGTGTTGATCCATAAACTAGTTTCTCCCTTCCTTGCTGTAGATTGTAGTTCAGATTGATATCTACCACTAATTTTAAGTCAAATCACAATTTATGTCCTGTTTATTGCGCTAACTTTCGGTTCAATTTGCAACCCCAGCTACTACCTCAAAGTCATAAAGAAGATGCATACACCATTCACTTTCGGATAAGCACTAAGAAAACCGGTTGAACTTCTCCAATTCCAAGCATTGGTGCCAAAGTGGTTGGAATGGGGGAATCAAAGAACGAGCAAATCAAGTGAAGGCAAAAGAGATATCCACCAGCAAAAAGTAGGATAAGAAAATATAAAGGAGGGAAGGAAACGGAGGGGCAAGTTCCAGCGGTGAGGCAAGGTTGGCTCTCCTCCTTTTCTCGATTAGGTACGACTCCAAGTCCAAGATGAGTACTACTCGATGCCTTCATTGGGTACTTAAGGCACAATTAGCAAACGAAGTTTGACAAATTGGGATAAAAATATAGTATTTTAATCATGTCCGGGGGCTAATTGGATTAGGTCGATGATTAAGAGACGTGGGGGCTCGGAAATGTAATTTAGGTCATTATTTTGGCAGCTGTTGCTCTCTGGAAACGATCGGAAAGTTAAGTTTTCACATTGGAGACAAATGAGTAAGTAAAAAGATAGAATAAAGGGGCTTGTTAATCGGTGTTTTCTGGACAATTTTTTAATCATATATAATGAAGAAATGTCCCCATCTGCAATGCACTGATTACACAAAACAGAGAAAAAAATCTCGGGACGTTTTCGAAAAATAGCAAAAAAGAAAAAAAAAATGCCTCTCGCTCTCTCTGGATGGGGCAAGGAGAAGAAAGATTTTCCAAAAGGAAAAGTGCAATCCATGTCATGATCTCACTTGGGGGCAGGGGGAATTATCACCGTGTCCACTACGATTCTTTTTATATGCGAAACTTGCGTCGGGTCTCTCTCACAGGTCGCACGGGACAGTGACCTGAAATGATTGTCTGTCCGCGCCGTCAAAGTCATCCTCGCTCCTCAGAATTCTCTCGGCTCGCTTAGCTGAGCCGCGGAGTTTATTGAGTCGTACTACTCTTAAAGCCGACCGCGTCCGAATTGCCCCTGGTTTTCGGACACGCCACCACCAGATGATGTCATGGGTCTGTTCGTCTCGTCATTAAAAGATAAGTTTTCTTTATTCCCTTGGAAAATTTGAATTGGAAAAATGATGTATGATTTCTGGAATTTGATTTAATATGTAATGTGATACTTTAATTTTGAATTTATTCAATATAATTTTCAAAATTTAATCGAATATGCAATGTTGTTTCTGCTTTTTTTGTTCATTTTTGTTTATGAATCATAATATGTATTGGATCAAAATTTAGGAATCATTATTCATTTTGAAATAAAAATGTATTCTCAAATTTTTAAAAAAATCAAAGGAATTAATTGATTTTGTGATATTAGTCATAGAAACTTGGCTGCCCCTAATAGGATCAGGTCGATCAATTGCATTTGAAGTCGGCTCGATCCAATATTAACAGTCCTGCGTATTTCCTAGAAATTATTTTATTAGATCAATATTGAAAGTGACTTTAATGTTTGAATTCAAACGGTAGCTCGTCATCGACTAGAAGGGCATCCCAACAATTACGTCATCCCGCAATTGATGAAACACTAGAAGGAAGTCATTAGCTAGTGCAACACTTACTTTAATCATCTGGGGACAAAGAATATATTTCATTTTTCATCCTTGGAGAGAAGGAATTGATGTTAAACATGCTTTAAATTGGGTTTTAACACGGTGGATTAAACAGTTGGAATGTGGTTTGTCAATGGGACGGAAAGATAAATTCGTAGTAATTTAATAACGATATGTAGAGGAAGTAAATCGGTGACATCAGAAAGTAATTATGATTAACAAATTTAATCAGCCTAAACATCGTTGACTTTTGAGGTGAGCATTGTGCAATTAATCATTAAGAAAGGATTATTGATGTAAGAATGTGTCTGTCCATGTGATATTGCTTTATGGATAATAGTGAACCGATTAGGGCAATCTAATTGGTTGAGTTTGTCCAACTGCTTAATGAAAGCAGCATCCCAATGTGCCCACTGCCCAGTTGCATGAGTAACCAGCCTTACAAGGGACTAGCCTTCTATAAAATACATCAAAACCCACTTGGATTTCGGAAATACTATATTAAGTTATATTTTATCTAAAACAATTCAACTTTCAAGGTATTAACTATACATAATACTAGAGTAATCTGTACATTGAAAATTGCAATTTTTTTTTTCATTTAGTTGCTTAACAAGTTCCATTAAGCACTCGTGGATAGAATCCGGGAAACAAATTCCTTATTAAGTTTCCCTTTTGTTCTTTCATATGTGATTATTGAAAAAGGTTTAATCTTGCAAAAGGCTCTTTTTCTTCACTCCGCGCTTTGAATCAATTTCTGCAATTCTTTAATAATGGTCATTGATTCGATGACATGACAAGGATTTTGGCTAGCTGATATTCCTAAGCATTATTCATTTCAAATTTAACAAATTTAAAATCTTCAAAAACTTTCGGAAAGGGTATTTTTGAAAAATAGATTAACTTTAACATGAAAATAAATAAGAAAATGGTTTTTTTTCCAAAGAGAATAATGGCAAATAGGAAATATGTAGTTCTGATTAGGGATGAATGATTTCCAGTTCCTTACAGGTTTTGCTTAGAACCTGGAACCTATCATTGGGTACACGTTTCTCATTTTTTGGAACCTAAAACCTACCCATCAAAATCAATAACCTAGAACCCACTCTGTCACAAGTTTCGAGGTCGATTCCAGCTTCCAAAAGGTTTTTTTTTGGTTTCACTTTTAGTTTAAAAAAATGAAAATGAACGTAGCAATGATAAATAAGCTTGTCATTCATCAAAGAGAATACATCACGAACACAAAATCTATAATACTCCTAAGCGTTTAATATTTTGGAATGTGAACCAACATTCTACACGGTGATACTAGCAAAAATGAGTATGCCACATACCACATTAGACTTATGCTGAATATTTTACAAATGACAAGCGATAATGGATACTACCAAACAAATACCTTTTTGGTATTGCCATCTCCATTGTTGTCTTAGGAATTGAGACTGTCTAACTTGCAACTTAGATGATGTATTTCTCTGCAAAAGCAAAAGAAGTAACATGAGCATTTTGTGAAGCTAGTGCACCTTGAGAAGCCTTTGAATCAACCAAGATATACAAATTCAGTAAGTCTCGGGTGCTTTATCACTTAGATGAACAAATAATGTAGATAGGATGTCTAAAATAAATCTATGAAACTCTGGCTTCTATATCATTCGAAGAAACATGGCCAATCACACTTCTGGGCCAGATTCACCGCTTGACCGAGAGATTAGAATCCAAGAGCTACCCTTGCTAGCATAACCTGAGCCTGCAAATACATATATCATGAATCGGTAAGCCCCTTCTCATGAAGATCATATTCACTTGTTCTCTTTGTCCCAAACACATTTTTTTTTTTTTTTTACAAACCACCGAGTCTGAATATTGTACAACTTCGACCTTCTCATACGACAATGAGCAACTTACTACTTGATTCAGTAGAAATGCGCACCCTCAAACCCTTTTCAGAAAGGATAAATAGCCAGAGATCCTTGGTAGCAGCAACAATAGCACGCATGTCGAAAGATTTCCAGCCCAAAGGGTTTGAGCTTTCTCCAGGGCTCTTGGAGTCCTCCACGTACTCAGATGCCTGTTTAGATATTGCTACAATCTGAAACAAGAGAAAGAGGTCATTCATATTTCGAAAGGTTGGATAGTAATTAGCAATTTATGCAAGCGAGGATTCATAAAAGCAATGACACGAGATAATAGAATCAAGAAGTAATAATTGGCCCAAATAGCTTCAAGAATATATTGTACATGATAGAGAGCATATGTAGCATATTATCTCATAAACTAAATCCGATCACTAGATTCAGTCATCGATGATATTTCAAATTCCAAATCGATTGTAAATTTACAGATAAAGGCGCATTTATAAAATAGGCAAATAATGCAACAATTTGGTTCTCATTGTAATAACTCAAAGAATAAGCAACAGCAGCCCGACTAGCATGTAGGTCCAAGGATTCATGTTCCCAATAAAAGATATATCAAGTGGCACAAATACCATAGAAAAATCTCACATTCAGATGCAAGTGGAGAAAAGGTATACATTTCCAACAGTATGCAATCATGTCCTCTATTAAAAATAGATTGATCTGGTAAGGTAAAAAAAGGGACAAGGCAAAATGGCCCACCAGTCGCTCCAACCGATTCCACCTTATAGATCCATCATTCTGAATGACAAGTTGTCGCAAAATTCTTCTCATATCAGGATTGGGGTCTGCCAGAACCCTCCCAATGACAAAAGGGTAAGCACTCTCAATAACTTTAAAATCGGGGTCTAGAAGTATTGCGGTCCATTCTAGTGATCCTAGGGACACCAAGGCATAGTCTGGTGGGAGTGAAAAGTTAAATTCATACACGACATCATACAGCTGATTCATTATTCCCTGCCATCCAAAACAACAACAGTAATTCACAGTTTAATTTCATCCATATTATATAGCAAGATTCCACAACCTCTATGCAATAGATAAAAGCGAAAGGGACCGATCATCAGCTTCAACAAATTTGACTCACGTCCCTATCAGAAACTACACTTGACGATAAACATACACAATTGTGTCTTTTATGATTTCTTCTCATTTTATAAAACACATAAATGCGCTTGACATACTTGCTCCTACACCCACAAAAGCATGAACGAACATTATGCTCCACTTCTTGACACAACGCCATAACCAGAGAGATGTCAAAAATCTATCAGTGCACTCTATTTTCTCATGAACACAGGCATCTGAGTGTAGTTTGGGACCTAAAGAATGCACACTTATGCCAAAGGGTCGAGCGGTGTGGAGAAGGGCGAGCAGCACCGAGGGTTAAGCATTGTCAAAAGGGGCGAGCGGTGTCGAGGGGTGTCAAGTGGCACCAAGGGTCAAGCGGCATCAAGGTTTGAGCAGCATCAAGAGGGGCGAGCGGCATTGAGGGGCGTTGAGGGTCATGCGACGTCGAGAGGCAAGCAGCGTCCAACGATGCAGAGGGTCGAGCGGCTTCGAAGGGTGTTGAGGGCGGCGAGCGGCATCGAGGGGTGTCGAAGGGTGTCGCCGAGAGGAGTGAATCAAGTCGTCGGAGAGAGATTTCAGAGTGACATGGGGGTAGTCGAGGATAGGAAATAGAGGGAAAATGAAGAAACAAAAAGGGGGAAGGGGAAGAAACAAATTGAAATCTAGGGTTTTTAGGTTCCAAAACCTGGTTATGATTCCTACAGGAACTGGGAATCGAATCTGGAACCATCGGTTCCCAAAAAAATGGACCCGAGAACCACAACCTCCCCCTTTAGAACTGGGAATTGAAACGGACCCACCGGTCCGGTTCTTCGGTTCCTGGTTTTACCTGGGAACTGCACTCACCCTTAGTTCTGATCCTTTAATTTATACCGCTTTCAGTATTCATTCATAAACTTTTAGGATAATCGAGGTTGCTAATTTCTCGATATTGCTGTTAAGTTATCATTAGTATATAGTTATTTTTGGCGTAATAACCTAAAAAATATCCAACTTTAGCTTTTGTTTCACATTTTGTCTTATAAAAATTCTTTAACTTTAGGTCTTGTTCAAATAACTTCCATAAATTTTTTTTTGGTCCTATGAAAAACCATCACCTTTTGTTTTTTGTCTCAATTTTACCATCCAATCATAATTTTACCCTAAAATTTTGACAATCTTACAAAAAAACCACAAACTTTTAGTTGAGTCACAATTTTGACCACATCAACCCTTTGTCCAAAATTTCTCGTTGACAACCGAGAGTTGGAAAACTTCCAAGCACGAGCTGTTTGAACGTCTTGAGCACGAGCTCTTTGACTGTAAAATATAGAACATTCCCAAGCATGAGAGATCGACAAGTGCAAAATCCTTAAGGTTTTGATGGAAGGTTAATGAAAAGCTGATTTGAGACTTGAGTAAAAGTTTGTGATATCTAATGAGACCATAAAAAAAAAATAGAGTGAAATTGAAACTTGATCTAAATTTGAGATTTTTTTATGAGACAAAAAAAGTTTGGGATAAAACTGGTACTTGACCTAAAGTTAATCATTTTTTTTTATATAAAAATGTTTAAGATAAAATTTGGGACTTGACTTAAAGTTGAGAGATTTTTATGGAATGAAAAAAAGTTTAGGATAGATTGGGACATGACTTAAAGTTGGAAGTGTTTTTTTTTTTTTTTAATTGAGATAAAAGGCAAAATTGGGACAAGAACTAAGGTAGGAGGTTTTATGGGTATTAGGCTAGTAATTTTTGCCATTTGATTGGTAATTTGACTGTTCTTACGTGGTAAAAAAGAAGAGTGGCACAATATATTTCAAATCTTGTTTTATATCAAGTCTTGTCAATAAGAGTTTTCGAGTCACTTGCTAGAAATACTTAACAAGAGTATATTTGATTGTCAACATATTGATTATGCATATCATGAGGTTGTTCGATGCACTGAAAATTGCAATGTTTTCTCATTTAGTTATTTAACAAATATCTCAAAAGTACATTTTTTCATCTAAAACTAATATAAAGTTATGTATTCAACATGAATAAATTCGAGATGGTTTGTTGGATGTGCAGCAGAAGCCTAGAGAGAAACTCAAGTTTGATCCACAAATGAGTAATGAGTTAAGTAGAATAATGTCAATTGCTCCACATTAGACCTAATCTCTAATATGGGACTCCTTTAATACAACTTACAAGTATAACTTAGTAAATGCCATTAGTATAAGAGCTCTAGTGTTAGGCATACCCCTTTTAATCTAGGTATCTTTCTCAAGATAAGTGTAAATTCATGTGATAAAAGTAATCTTCAATTTGTAATTATGTCTTTCCGTAACCAAATCATTCCCATCAAATTGGTCAATTTATATTTTTCTTTCTTCTATTGCCATGGATTTGTTTCAACTTAGTTAAGCCTGACTCTAATACCACTTTTAGAATGCGTTGTAGAAGCTCGACACTTTCATTTGAGAAGGTCATCAAGAAAGTGTTGTGGAAACAAACAATCAAACAAGATAATGGACATAACAAGAAAATAAATTGGATATCATATTTGCGTAGTTATATTGGAGTGACTTACGTCCACTGGAAGAGCAAAATAGATATCCAAACACTTGAGTCATTCAAAAACTCTCAGTATTTTCCAACTCCCAATTACATCGAATAACTCACAAAATTTTTAACTCCATAATTCTTCATGAAATAATCTCCAATCTCATAAAGGAATTCACAAAACAAAATTTATTGGATTGAAAAGACTTGATATGTAATTTATGAGTACAAGCTTCTATTGGATTGGCTTAGGGTGTAATTCATGAAGAAATTGCCTCTTGGATGCTTTTCACAATGAAGATGCTTCTTATATATAGTATGATCCAAAAACTATTCAAATTAGGAAAGTTTATTTTTCGGGCTCAAACTCAAGACTATTTTCAACAATACCAACCTCGACTGGACATTTGAACTAAGTTACAATCGCTTCTTTGAAAATCCGAACTTTAGTGTTACTCTCCCCCAATCCCTCTTGAATGCAATCCCCACAAAGGTCTTCCAAATCCAAGGCTCACTTGAATTTTGTCATAACTATGGATCTCATTAGAACACTAACTCTACCTACACCTTTAGCTATTTCACAAGAATACTCATACAACTTCCTCTAACACAGAAAAGCAAAACCATCATTGCATCCATCTATGTTACAAGATTTAGTGCACACACCTTAAAAAAGTCAGCAGTTATAGTAATTGTTGGATCTATAGGCTCCACTTTGCTACAAGCATAATCCGTGTTAATTATTGTGCAGCTACTCACTAGCTCATGATTTTGTGGTTACAATTCTACCTTGAGTAGAACACTTTCCAAATATGAATAAATACTACCATAAATACCCCTACTCAAAAGTATTGGATACTCATCTAATATAACAATAAGTGAATGTAACTCCGAATACCCCAACTAATAACCTTGCTCACCTTGTGCATAGCTTGGGAATATGCACTTTCTTGCCATCCTATCAAGCTTATCATCACTCGCTCAAACATAACATGAACACCTAAATATTCTTAGAACAAAATAATCAATAATGTACTCATCAAATTTCTCTACTAAAGATAATTCTTAATTTCCATCTTCTAGAAACCAAAAGAATTACCATTTAATTTGTCAATTTTCATTTTTTTTTTGTTGCCATCTATTTGGTTGAATTTAACCAAGCCTAGCTTTGATGAAAATTGTTTTGGAAACAAGCAATCAAAAAAAAAAAAAAAAATAGAAAGAATAAAAAAAAAATCAAATGCGAGTTTTACGTAGGTTGGTTGGTGGAACTTATGTCCATACCGAAAGTGCCATAGAATTTCACTATTGATCAAGCAGTGAACAAAGATTAAACCACACTCGAGTCATTCAACACTCTTAGCATTTTCAAATTCTTAACTTCATCCAATAACTCACATAATGTTTAGCCTAACAATTTTCCACAAAACAATCTCTTAATCTCGTAGAGGAATTCACAAATCTCACTACTAGATTTATTAGCTTTAGAGCACTTGGGATTAATTGATAGTACAAGCTCCTTTTGGATTGTTTCAAGGTGTAATTCTCGATGAAGTTGCCTCTTGGATGCTTTTCACAATGATTTTACTTTTAGACATTGACATGAATTGGATTCATGATAGGATACCAACTCAAACTAGGTAACCGGTCAAATTGGAAACCAACTTTAACTAAGAAAACTATTTAAATTAGGAAAGTTTACTTTTTGGGCTCACATTCAAGATGTTAACATTCAGAAACAAAGAATGCAAGCTTATATTGAAGCAATAGAATTCCTCACGGGGGAAATCATTCAAAATGGACCTGCTATGCCCATACCAACAAGAGCTACCCCTCAACAGGAAGGCAAGAAGTTGCAACCTACTGCTGCTATTGCTATTGTAGCTCAATTTGAAGAATCATAGAGAAGACTTTCACAAAATGCAAACGCTAAACATTTATTGTACCATGCAATGTCTCCAATTAAATTTATCAAGATCCCATCGTATGCGACAATTAAAGAGATTTGCGATCAACTCTAGTCAAATTGGAAGGAATGGACAAAATGAGGGGGACAAAGATGAACATCCTTCTTGGAAATTATGAACCCTTCAAGTTGAAATCCGATAAAACAATAACACAAATGTTCACAAGATTTACTAAGATTCTGAATGGTTTTGCAAATTAAGGGATAACTTTCACAGAGTTGAAACGATGAATAAACTTTTGAGAGCACTTCCAAAACAATGGAGTCATGTTAATAACTCTATATGGAAGACAATAAGAATTCAGCCCATAATCATGGATGAGCTAATAGTAATGCTGATGTCTTATTAACTTGAGCATATGAATGAAGAAAGAAAAGAAAAATGTAAAAAATTTATTGCTTCCGAAGCTGATTATGACAATTTAGGTAATTAGACATCATAAGAAGATGAAGATGATGAAGAGATGAGGTTTCTGACTAGAAGATTGAAGACCATGATAAGAAAAAGAAGAAACTTTTAAGGGAAAAAGGCAGATGAAATTCACAGAAGAGAAAAAGCTCTCCAAGACAAAGGATGAAAGCAAAGGTAAATACATTGTTTGCCATAAGTGCGGGAAACTTGGTCATATCAAACCAAACTGCCAATTACTCAAGAAGAAAGTAGGCAAATATGAAAAGAAAAAATGTGCATTAAGTTGAAACTTGTAGCAATGCCAAATGCAAATCAAGTGTTGATAATGTAAACAAGCAAATCTATGCCTAATGCCAACTCTAAAGTTGATAAAGAAGATGGGCTAGATACTTCTGAACTCTCTCATGAAAAGATGCAAAAAAATTTAAGAGATTTTTTTAGGATCACAAAAAGGCTTAAAATCTCTAAGCCAAAAAGAGAGTTTTCAAAACTCACAAGCTGAGGCTCGTTACAAAAGGAAGAACTTATAAGTATGCAAAGGAACTTGCCACTGTCAAATGTGAATATTAACTTTCTGAGAATGAGAATACTACTCTTAAAGAGAACATGTTAAAATCTGGACAAAGTTCTCTCTTGGCTCAAAGATAATCACATTATTTCCATTTAGATTTCTTATTATAATAAGTCAAGCTCGAGATTTGAGGAAGAATAGGAAGAAAATAATCTAGTTGCAAAGGCAAAAGAAAGGATTAGATGGAAACCTCAAATCTATAACTATAAGGCTACGTTTGGTGGTCTGAATTTCTAATCGGAATAGGATTGGATAAGATATGATATGAGATTTTGGGATTTTTTTATATCCTATCCATTATTTGGTGAATCGCAGTATCAAAGTCAGATATGCTTACATCATATCATGTACATTTTTTTTTTGATATATACGACATATCATTATAAATGAACCTAGATGTTCATAAACGAAGATGATGAAAATCTCTTGTAACACTATTCCTTAATTTATTTTTTTTTATCTTTCCTCTTTTTTATATTATTTTCTTTATTATTTCTTTTTTCCCCTTTCATCATTCTTTAATAAAATTTTATCATATAGTAAACTGTACTAACATACCTAAAATATATAATAAATATAAATATTTAATTATAGATTGAATGTTTATTATAAGATAGAACTAAAGTTGAATATATAAATTAAAATAGGATTAATTAAAAATAATTTTTTTATTTTTTATTTCTTAAATTAGAATTCAAATATTATTTATATTGAAATATAATTTCAATTTTGTTAATTTAATAGTTTGTTATTCAAGAAATATAACTTTTCTATTATGGATATTAAAAATCCTATCTACCTTTATCCCACCTCTCCCATGGGATAATTTTATCCTGTATATATCTCATTTATATCCGACTTTATCTTGAGTGAGCACCAAACGTAGGATATGATAATCATATCATATCCTGATTTTATCCCAACTGTCAAACACAGCCTAAAAATCATTATGCAAGGAACTAAGTTGGATTTATTGGTGGAAAGTTTTCAACTATTCCAATTGCAATGAATGTGGTCATTTTAAGAATGAATGTCCAAATGAGCAAGTTAAATCAAAGAAGATCCATTGGAGATTCAATTCAACTGACAAGCAAGGACCCAAATTTACCTAGGTACTGAAGAGACATTGAAATCTTTATTTCTTGTAGGTAAAAAAGGAAGAAGAACAAGTAGTACTTAGATAGTGGCTGTTTGTGCACATGATTGATGATGCTACCAAATTTATAATCTTAACCATTCGATGGTGGGACTATCACCTTTGGGGTAAGGATAGAGGAAGAATTGTTGGTAAGAGCAACATCCAAACAGAAAATTTAATCATCAAGGATGTCTCACTTGCTAAAGGATTTTGTCACAATTTGACCTGCATCAACCAATCACTAGACAAAATATTTAAAATTAATTTTGAGGAAAGCTAATGTGTTGGGGTAGGTAAAACAAATTTCAATCGTTTACAAGAAAGAAATGTGGTAATACTTATCTACTTGATATTGATTGTGACTATGGTTAATGCCTAATCTCTTCTAAAGATGAGAAAGGAATTTGGCACAAAAAGTTGGGTCATGTAACCATGAAATGAATCTCAAAATTAGTAGCTAAAAAAATTGTGCGAGGTTTGCCTAATATTAGGTATGAGAAAGCTGAGCTATGCAACATATGTTCCAAGGGAAAGCAAGCGAAATGTTCTTTCAAGTCTATGAACATTGTTACTACTCATAGAGCTTTCCAGCTACTCCACATGGACCTATTTGGACCAATTATAAACACAAGCCTCAAAAGCAAAAAAGTATTGCTTAGTGGTTGTGGATAACCATTCGAGATTCACATGAGTAATGTTCTTAACACAAAAAGAGTGAAGCTTTCCACTCATTTGTGAAATTTGTTCGAAAAGTTCAAAATAAAAAAGAAACAATTATCTCATTTATTTGAAATGACCATAGAGGAGAATTCCAAAATCATAGCTTCTTAGAATTATGTGATGAAAATGACTATGAGAACAATTTTTCCTCACCTTATACACCACAGAAAAAAGGTATTGTAGAAAGAAAAAAAAAATCGTTATCTCCAAGATTTGGCATGGACCATAATGATAGGAAATGGTGTTCCTACCAGAGACGGTTGCTACTTGTTGTTATATTATGAATCAAGTATTCCTAAGACCATTGTTGGAGAAACATTCTATGAACTCTTCAAAGAGAGAAAATTAAGCATATCAAACTTTCACCTCTTTGATAGCAAATGTTACATTTTTAAAAATGCCAATGATAATGTTTGTTAAATTCAAACCAAAATCAAGTGAAAGTATATCCCTTGGCAACTCAACTACTAGTAGAGTAAATTTTGGGAAAAAGTACACCATAAGTGCCTTAACTTGTCTACGGCACTCACTTTGGTGCTACAACTTTTCGCCAACTCACTTTAATGCCAAAATCGGAGAAAAATGATCACTTTAGTACTTCCAACGAAAAATTCCATCCAAAATAATTACGCGGCATTTACAATTTTTTTTTAAAAAATGGTTGAGTTGGAACTTTTCTAAAAATTCTAGTTCACATGGACTGGCCAAACGGTGATGCTTAGTCCAACGTGGCTGGGTTGGACTAAATGGTGTGGCACCACATCATTTGCCCATAACGACGCCACACGATGCTGCCCCAAATGAACAAAAATTAGAGCTCCGATAATGTTGCCTCATTGTTGACACCACTTTCTATTTGAACATCACTTGCTACCGCTTTCTTGCCGGCCGTCGCTTGCTTGCTTGCCATCTTTGCTTGCCGCATCCTTGCTTTCATTCTATCAAGTTAGTTGTCACTCACCACCTCCTCCTTGCTTTAAGTAAGTAAGTCGGGGGGAAAATGATAGGGGTTTAGGAGGGAAAAAATTAGGGCTCAATGAGAGGGAAAAATTAGGGTTATTAGTGCTCACCGTCTCATTACTCTTTTGGCTACAAAGCTAGCAATATGGGGACCTCGATATAAAATGCATCAACTTGCTCTATTGTTGCTTTATGTTCAATAAAATATAAAGCACCGATTTATTTATTTATTTTTAAAAAATAGATGTCATATGGGGACCTCCATGTTAAGTTGTCGATCATCCTTTATATGTTCCAAAAGCTAATTTTGTTCTTGGGTCCAAAGTTGGCATGGGGGACAATAGTACTATAAGCATCATTGTTAGATATGGTAGGGAATTCCTCATTAGCGTTGATGAATGGGAATATGCTGGTGGAAATGAGGGGACTATTTTGTGATGTAGGTAAGCCATCATGTATTAGTTTCACAAGAGAGATAGTGTATTGGTTACATTGCAAAATAGAAAAATTGCACCATTGTCTTTCTAGGAAAGAATTGAATGAGGATTTGAGAACCTTCGATGATGATAATGGTATAAATGATATTATTTACTATTATCTTCATGGCGAGGAAGCTATGGTATACGTTGAGTATTACGAAGACGATGAAGATGATGAGAATACTCAAGTAAGAGAAGTAGAAGGTAGTGTTGAACTAACTACTCAGATTAGGTATGGATCTATTTTAGATGAAGGACAATAGCTTGCTCGGGTTAGGGATGAGATGGAGGCAAGGCATAGAGCATAGTCAAGAAGAGTTTCTAGTGAAGACTTAGGTGATGAAGAATTCATTGGTTTAGAGCGGGAAGTTGCTCTATCTAGTGAATCGGATGATGAAACTTTGCAATATGTGAATTACCTGAGTGATGATGAGGATGAGGAACTTGCATAGTTAAGGCAAAAGAAAAGAGAATTTCAGACAACTAAAATGGTAGCGTTGGGAGAATCGTATGAATCTGAACCTCTAAAGGGGGATAAATGAGTTCCAATTGATGGTAATCAAACCGATTATGAAGAAAGTGCCGATGATGACGGGATTGATAGTTTAGAGAATGAAGATGCCAAATAAGCTGTGCATATTAGGAAGAGTAAGTATCCTTATCATGATCCCACTATTGTATATCCTATACTAACTATTGGTATGATATTTGATGATGTGGAGCAGTTCAAAGAAGCTATTGTGAAATATTGAATTGCTGAACAAAGGTGTGTTGAATTCGTTAGAAATACCAATAAATTTGTGAGAACAAGGTGTTTACAAAGAAATTGTTCATGAAAGATCTATGATGTAGCGAATAAGAACATCATATCATTCCAAGTTAGGTTTTTCCAAGAGGAACATACTTGTTCCATTGTGTTTGACAACAAAAAGGTAACAAGTGCATGGTTATCAAAGCACTTCTTCAACACCATCAACGCGATGCCTCAAATGAAGAGTTCCCAGTTCAAGCAATTAGTGAAGGAGCAAGTAAGAGTAAATGTGTCCAGGAACCATTACAAAAGAGCCAAACAGAGGGTGATGAGTACATTGATGAGTAGGTACAATGAAGAATATGCTTAGATTTGGGATTGTAACCTTCAAAACCTATTGAGTAGAACATGTATAGAAGTTATGGAAAGGCCATTGCCTGACCATGGGACTAAGTTTGATAGGATTTGTGTTTGCTTTGATGCATGCAAGAGATGATTTTTGACTAGTTGTAGAAGAGTCATAGGATTGGATGGATGTTTTGTTGAAATGATTATGCAAAGGAGAGTTGTTAGTTGTTGTTGGGAGAGATGCCAATAACCAGATGTTTCCAATAGTATGTGCTGTTGTGAGGGTAGAGAATAAGGACACTTGGTCTTGGTTTTTGAAGAATATCATAGCTAACTTAGACATTAATAATGGGGAACATTGGACATTCATGAATGACCAATAGAAGGTAATGCTATTACCAATTGTTTTTTTTTTTCATATTATTTACTTATTTTAACTTACAAATATTTGTTTTTGGAGTTATTGTAGGGACTTGTTCTAGCATTAGCTGAGTTAATGCCATATGCTGAATATAGAATGTGTGCTAGACATATTTATGCAAACTAGGCAAAGAACTATAAAAGAGATAGGCTGCAGAAGCAATTTTAGCTTATAATAAGAAGCACTAACATGGTTGATTTTAGAATACATAAATAAGTCTTGCTTGAGTTGACTAGGGAAGGATTTGAAGCACTATTCCAAACTAAACCTAAACATTGGTATAGGGCATTCTTCAATGAAGAATTCGAGTGTGACATCATTGATAACCACCTTAGTGAAACATTCAATAGGAGGATTTTAGAGATTAGGTGCAAACCAATCATTAGCATGCTTGAAGATATAAGAATAATAGTCACAACTAGGCTTCAAAGGTAGAACAATGAGACTATAAAATGGACTAGAGAGTGCGGTCCAAAGATTGCAAAGAGATTAGAGGAGAACATGGTTGCTAGTAGGTTTTGTCATCTGATTTGAAATGGAGATGATGGATATGAGATGATGCACAATGCTAATAAGTACATTATCTAGCTGAAGGGGAGAAAGTGTTCATGCTATGGTTGACAACTGACCAGAATTCCATGTGCACATACCATTTGTGCCATCCAATTGAAGCATCATAGTATAGATGACTACCTAAATGATGCTACAAGAGAGGCACATGTGTTGCTTCCTACAAGAATATGTTGCAGCCAGTTAGAAGCAACGGATTTTGGGAACCCACAACTCATGAACCCTTTAGCTTTTGCCCTTAAAAAAACAAATGGGTAGGCCAAAAAAGAGACGAAGAATGCAGGAGAGAGAGATCTCAAGTAAGAAGATGGGCAAGATGAGTTAAAAATAAAGTGGTCTTATTGTCATAAGGAAGGACACTATAAGGCTGGTTGTCATTTGAAGAAGGTACCTCAACAATAAGGACCATTTGTAGAGGTTGAAGAATAGCCAACTGAAAGAACAACTATTGAAGAGCTAGCTAAAGAAGGAATGATAAACGACCAAGTGAAAAGACAGTTGAAATATCATCTAAAGGCTGAATTATAGGGCCAAACCCTAATGAAATAGTTGCATAGACAATGACTAAAAATCCTGTAAGTCATATAATTTTTCTTGTGTGTCATGTTGTGAGTTTGCTCTATGTGTTATATTATTTTATGGGCTACTTGTGTGCTTAGGTGATAGTTTTTGTTGTATGTGTAATGTTATTTATGGGTTGGTTGTGTATGCTATTGGTTGATAGGCTAATTATGTGCTTAGGCAACGGTTTATGTTGTGTGTATAATGTTATTTATGGGCTGATTATGTATGTTATATTCTTAGGTGAGAAAAAGATAAGCTGCACAAGATGCTCTTACTCAGGTTGCTGAAACTGATGCACCACTTCGAACTGGAGGATCTATTGGGAGAAGGATAAGGCAATATGACCATGATCTTTATATAGATTTCAACATTAGAATAACTATTTTGAATGTAAGTTTAGTAGGTATTATGCATTTAATTTATAGTATTGGATTTTGTTGACAATATGATTATATTGTTATAGCTTAGGAGAACTTCGGAAGTGCTAATCTCTCAAGGTAGCCCAAGCCAAGAGTCAATGATTGCACCCAAAAGAAGAACCACATCAACGTCAATTGGAGCACAATTGAGTAAAAAAGTGCTTTAAAACAAATGACGTGAGCATCAAATCCAATACGAAGAGCACAATTGAGAAAGAAAAATGCTCCAAACAAATGACACAAGTGGCATCTCCAAAACAACCATCATCTCAAGGAACTGATATTGGTAGTTCCAAAACGGCCAATGACATCACCCCTAAGAATATGGTACTTGCTAAAAGAAAAAGCGAAAGCACAAGACAAAAAGCTAGTATGACAACCTCCAAGTTCAATTGCAGTTAGGAAGAGTGCAAGGATTCAAGCCAAAGGTCTATAAACAAAAAAAATGAATTGGAGGGGTTGTGAATATTGATGAATGATGGGAGGGTGCTATGCATATGGTTATTTCTAATTTTTGTTGGGAGGTTGCTACTAAATGAAGTTGACATTCTTAGGCGTCCAATTACTTTTTTTTTTTTTTTTTTTTTTTTTTTTTTTGTTTAGTTGGAAGCCAACCCCTAAAGGTGGATATTCTAGTTGGATATTGACCCACTATAAGACACTATGTTCAATATCAATGGACTAATGTTTATTTTGTTTATACTTTTTCCACTTACACATATTTTCCTTTTGGTTTTGGTGGTATGTTAATTATGCTAGTGGTGATGATTTTGTTGGCATTCCTGGATGTGTTGGTTTATTCGTGGTTATGTTTGGTGTTGGTGTTGTACTTGGTGTAAACACAAGGTGTTGATGCTCTTGTTTTTATTTGTGGTGTTTGGTGTTGTTGCAGTAACTTGCTGTTGTAGGATGTATTGATACAAGCACAAGATGCTTGGTGTTGATACGGTAGCTTGCTGGTATAGGGTGTGCTAATGTTTGGTGTAGTAGCTTGTTAGTGTAGGTTGTGTTGGAACAAGATGTTTACTGTTGATGTAGCAAGCTATTGGTGTAGGGTGTGGACAAGATGCATGAATGACCACTTTTAGCCAAAATTGGCACTCAAACGATCATTTCTAAAAACTTATGCACCATGAGGGATCTTTTTTTTTTTTTTTTTTTTTTATAATCATGATTGACACTTAAGTGATCACTTTCAGCTAAAATTGGCACTCAAACGATCACTATTTACAACTTATGGTATTGAAATAAACACTTGAGAACTTTGTACTACTCCTTCATTTCACCATCGTTTGCATAAAAAATTACAGCAAACTAACAAACCCATTAACCAGCAAGCATTGCAGCAAACCATTACTAGTAAACAATTGCAGTAAACCAAATATCTCAAATGAAAACTAAAAAAACCAAATTTCATACACAACTAAGCAAGACTTATAAGTTCTTAGAACTAATATTCTGACATTTCATTTCCCCCATAAATTGCATACAAAAATTGCAGCTTACCAATAACACAATTATACTCACAAATTACCCAATATAAGTGTATGTTCCATTGATCTTTAACTATGGTAGATGGAGAAACTTATTCTAATCACTCACTTTACATTTGACCATAAAATAAGCTACCCAAGTGAATTAAAATATAATCAACGCTTGATAAAACTTCCTTTCAATTTTTATTCTTGAAACTTCCTTCTTTAATTGGTTGGTCAAAGATTTTGAAACATTTATTCTCCAACTCACCCTTCAATGTAGGTGAAGCTTCACATCGTTGTTCAAGTAGCTCCAAGATCACATTTCTCGCTTGATTGGAGAATTTTGCATTAACCCATTTGAAATATTTGTATTTTGAACTTTCTCTATACCTACTGGATCCATGAAATCTTCTCTTGAGATTCAATTGAGTCCAAGATGTTCTTATTGGATTTATTAATCCACAATATGACAGCAACACTCACCTTCTTCTTCACTTCATTGAAACAAATTTGTGCCGCTACTAAAGCTCATATCCTTCATTTGCAAGATTGAGCTGTTCACTTTGGGGACAAATTGACTTAGGGTGGGATTTTGGTTGAATGGTCGGTTTAGGCTTCAATTGTGGGTTTCTCTTTCAATTTAGGGATTTAGGGTTCTTATTTGAGGGAAAATGAGTAAGACGACATCGTTTGTGGTTTGGCTGCTAACTAGAGCCTCCGATAAGCCACATCGGCATAGGAAATTAATAAAAAAAACTCCACATCAGAGTTTTGGTCAAGTGGATTGGCGATGGCACTAAAAAGATCATTTTTCAAAAATTTTGGCACTAAAGTGATCCGACGAAAGGTTATAGCACCAAAGTGGGTGCCGTACACAAGTCAATGCACATTTGGTGTACTTTTTCCATAGATCTTGATATAGTCTACATTCCTTGCTAGGTTGTAATTGTTGGCCCCAACAAAAGGAAGAATTCACGATGGTTGAAGAGAGTCGAATGATTACATCTTAACATAGTGAAAATTACCACTTCAACTTGAGCTTAGGTCATTGCATTGTGGAGGATAAATTGGGATTTAGATTAAACTTTGTGAATAAACACGTATATGATCCAAGAAGTCATTAGCTAGTGCAAACGCAGAGTTAGGAAGTCATCTCCTAATTATAGAATTATCCGTTGCAATTATAGGATCCTTTCAAAGTTGATAGATAACTAGATTAACTCATAATTCATGCCTACTTTTTTAAGGGTCCATAAATTATAGAATTATCAAAGTCTATTTGACATGGTCCCTCCTTACGCAAGTCAAATTTTTTGCATTTGACTGGATTATAAATGGTCGAAGATGTTGCGGGATCCATGAATATATTATTATTTTCCTACACATCACTTTTAGTTCATTTATATTTTACATGTTTTGGTGGATTGTCGAGGAGGTTGGACCGCCATTTATATTATGATATGATGTGGGAGTCATTGAGGAGGTTGGAACACATTTAGAAGTTGATATGGTCTTGATGCTTCTTTTGGTTCATCGTTGAGGAGATTGAACCACCTTTATTATATATACATATGTTCTTCCCAAGCTGTTCGCATTGTTGGATACTAGATTTTAGTTCTTTCGTTAACTTCATGGTCTTCTTATGTTCATGCCACATTATCACTTATGTAAAAACCCTGCCAAATTTTGATCAGAAAAGACTTATTATTGTATTGACTTTAGTGCATTTAATGTCCAAGAGCCTATTTGTTATAATATAAATAATATTTAAATAAAAAGTATCATTTGTCTCCCTTTTGATTTTCAAAATTACCCTTACAATGACAATACTAATTAATCAAGTAACCACCCACAATTTCATATACATAACCATCATTTTGTCTTGATTTTCGAAAATACCAACATTGTCCTAACACTTCTTCACCACAATGAAAAATTGACACTAACCTCATTGCATAAGTTTTCAACATATACTTTTACATACCACTATTCTCACTTTAATCTTAAAATCATATTGTTACATATTTTCAAAAGTAAAATGCATGCGTTAGAACTAGTAAACATTTAAGCCAATGCACCACATTGTCTCACTTTTATCCCTTCAAACTACCCTAAAAAAAAAGAAGAGAAAATTCCAAATAAGGGCTCGAAATGTCCTCATTTTTTTAAATAAGAGCCTAAAATGGTCACATTAGTTTAAAAGAATGGCATGAACTCACTCTATAGTGAAGGGCAATTTCGCCTTTTAATTTTTTTCTTCTAAAAACTAAAAAAATTAAAACTTAAAAAAAAAAAAGGATGAACACACACGAGAAGGAGGTTCCTCTCACCTATGATCGTTGCCTCATCGTTGGTGGGGTAGTGGCGATGACCAATGGGGTTCTGGTGCTTGGATGAGAGTTGGTGACCCTCGCCGACTAGAAGCAAGGCCTGCTAGCCCTTGCTAGAGACGGCATAGGGTTGCGACCCTCTCTTAGATTTGGGTGAGGGTCACTCGCCCTTATCTAGCGCCCCCGACCTGCGCAACAAGGTTTGGGGGCATTGGGGAAGGCCGATGACCCCCGTCCAGATTTTGGAAAGAGTTGCTACCTTCTTCCATCTCTGGCAAGGGCTTGCTAGCCCTTAGCTTTGGTTGACAAGGATTGTCGGTCCTCATCTAGGCATCAAAGACGCCACTAGCCATCGCCGTTGCCCCATCGGCGACGGGGCGGTGGCCACAAGCGGGAGGGAGCCCTCCCGCTCTATTTTTGCTTTTTTTTTTTTTTTTTTTTAAATTTTAAAATTTTAAATTTTTTAATCTAATTTAATTTAAATGCAACTTGTATTTGGACAAAAATGTCCTTGATTCGCTTGAATTTTTTGTCGATCTGCAAGCCAACAAGATTAGGCTCTTAATTTAAAATAATCATAATCACTTCAGGCTATTCTTTGAAACTAATATAATCACTTCAAGCTATTATTTAAAATAACGTCAACTCCAGATCCTTATTTAAGAAAACAATGGCATTTAGGGCCCTTATTCTTAAATATATAAATTAGCAATCAAATTCCATCCACCACGCTAAGACTCATTTGCCCTACTCAAAAAATAATTATCCTCACCCATTTGCTCTCTAAAAGATTACTACCGTGCTAACTCTCGCAATTACTTTTTTCTTCTTACACATCTATTTAACTTTGTGCACGTGCGTAGAGCATGGCCAAGGCCAACGCTAGTTCAGAAGTTAAACAACGGGCGCTTCTCAACTAGCCAGCATCAACAAGAGGTATCTCAGCAATCACGTCAGCTACCAATATTCGACGAGTACAAAAGGAAGTCAGTGCGGCACTTACTTTAGTCTAGCTATTATTCTATTGTTCTTGCATAAATTATTCAAGAGCAGACCGGTGTTAAACGTGCATTAAATCAAAGAACAGACAGGCATTAAACGTGATTAGGATGTATTAAACTTTTCGACACAGTTTGTCATCTGGACGGAAGGGCAAAATCCCTAAAATTGTAGGTCCAAACGCTGCCAGATGTGCAGTTCCCAACACAGATATGTAATGATAAGCATGGTTTGACTTTGAGGTGAATTTGTTAATAGAGCTAGCGGGCGGTAAATTTGGCCACTGACATCAGTTGAAGTCCCAAAAGGCAAACATCAAATCTCAAAAATGAGTTTTTCTTCCAACTAGTAAGATGATCCAAAATTATCCGCAATATTATTTTAAATATCGATATTGCCGTGAATTTTACCAAGAATTTTAAAATAAATATTCAAACCAATCAAATTTCCGCTCGAGTTTACTTGAAGTTCATGTCTGAGATTAGAATGGTTCCTTTGCTCTTCTCCATTGGCTCCTCTTTGTTCATAGAAAATTAGAGGTGATTCCTTCAAGCTCATTTTCCAATTTCATATACTCAGTTTCTTTTTATGGGAATTCTCCATAATATTTTTGGTAACCATTTGATGTCTATCTTTTTGCTTTAGTAAGAAGAGTGTATGGATATTCATCATCCATGATGACCTATCGCAAGGAGAATTATCGGATATCTTGTGGGATTGTGTGATATTCAATTTGAATTTTAAGAGATTTGCAATGATCCTTTCCCAAACAAGGCATAACTAGAATTTCCCTTAATTAAAAGTATTCCTACATTCGTCGGTTTTCTTGTGAAACTTTTGTTGCCAATAGTGCATTGTTAATATATATATATTGGTAACCGAGGAATCCGCCTGAGCCCCTTGTGTAACGTTGTTAATATATTCCGTATTCACTAATGGAAAAAATTAACTATATTTTCAAACTTCATAATTTGGTTATATCATTATTATTGATTAATAACTTATGACTTGCATACTATATTTAATATGTCATATAGACATTCATGTCATAATAGTGTAACATCTAAACTTCCATACTTTAACAACTTGTGAAAGAAGCACAAGATATTGTTTCAAAGTTATAATAAGGTTTTGTAAAATATATTTTAAAGTGTAAATGCAGACTATTTTTTGAAGTTGTTGCTGTGGTAAAAGTATGCTTTGGAGTAATAATATTAGCTAAACAAAAGTATTAGAAACATTAAAAACAGTAGAACACCAATGGACGAAAAAAAAATATTATTATTGTGTTGACGCCCAATATCGAATTCACTTTAAATAAAATTTATGCTGAGGGAAAAATTCAACTCTTAATTTTGTTATCATCGAACTTTCGGCGTGAAATAATTACCTTGCCAAACTATGGCAGATTGTCACGTGATTAGTTCCCAAGGCGAACCCAACCCACAAGTCTCGAGGCATAGCTAAATGCGAAATTCCTATATGGACCTAATTAATCAAATCGAATTAAATGATATTGTTGATCTTATTAGACCAAATTGGAATCTCCGTAGGACTCACAAAATCAATAATGAAATTCCACTCGATTCAATGCGTCCGCTTCTAGGGAAGAGTTTCCATCGGTGGGTTTTACACCGGCCACTACTTCTCTCTTGATTTAATCATATGTATAATAGTATATTATATCTTTGGATGTTCTCCCAAAAAAAAGTAGTGCGTTTTTTTTTTTAAATAAGCTGGTTGACAGTGGATTCTCCTCAATTTTCATATAAAATTTTATCTTGCCTTTCTGCTTTTCAAGAGTTAACTTCCCCCTTAATGTATTTGGTCTAATGGGATATATATATGTTTTATCCTATCTAGTGTTTGGGAGAAAACTGGATTTGGATATGTTTGGATATAATCCGGATAAAGGGTGGGATAAAATCAGAGAGAATATTGAATATGGAAAAACTGAGGGAAAATATATATATATTAAAAGAGGAGAAAAACCCTATGGACTTGCTTGTTGCTCACCGTCGTCCCGCCAGCTGTCGGCTCACCATCACCGCCCTCGAACCCGAGTGCCATTTCCTTAGATCGCTGCTTCCAGCTTTGTCACGTGCAGCCATTCACAGCATTGACTTCGTCCAACAATGGCAGAAGTTGAGAAAATTTTTAGTCATTGCTCTTGTTTTTCATGGAACAGGAGAAGTTGAGAAAAGTCACCACACAGCGCTTCAGCCTTTTTAGCGTCATCGGGAGGGGGCTCTACCATCCACGCCACCGGCCAGTGGTTTGTTTCTATCATGCTCTTCTTTTGCTTCGATCTGAATAAAAGGATGGCAGTGATGATGGGTCATCAAAATGAGAGTTGTTTACCACAATCCAGTTCTGTTTGTTGGGACTTCCTGGATTTCTGCCTTGTCCCTACTTAATACTCTGTTTTGCGTTGTCAACAAGTTCTTGAGGTTAAAAAGTTGTGAGTTTTATATATATATTTTTTTCTTTTGATTTTCAATTTTGGGAGATGGTTTGTTTAACTCTATTTTAAAGAAGAATTTCACAGAAGAAATAAATGATTTGAGTTTAACTGTGGGGGACTTAAGTATTGTATTTCATAATATTAATCCAAAAGGCAACCTACAAAGAAGGAAGATTGAGCAATCAAAACGAGAAAATTAGCAATTGTGAAAGCGTACACTAGATGTGGAATCATAAATTTCCCTCATTGCTAGAGGATGAAGATGAGGACGATCAGTGATATCTCATCGATATCTCATCTTCCTTCACCACCGACCATGAGAGAGAGAGAGAGATTAGTTGAGTGAGACTGTCCATATATTTCAAACTCTAATTTGGATAATATTGATCTGAATTCATGTTATATTTAGATATTACTAAACACTGTATATGATATTTCAAATCCTATCTTATCCTTTTAGGTAAAAATGTCTAGACACCAAATGTGGAGTCTATTCACACGTGCGTAGACTACCAGGTTTTTTTTTCCTTTTCCTTTTTTTTTAGCGGGGAATAAAGTCGCACTGATTGTTTAAGCATTCTCTGAAGCGACAAAGAAACTCCCATGGAAGAAAACGACACAGTGGACGGTGCAGAAATTCACCCTATAAATTCATTCGCTACCTTGCCTCTAAAGAAACTCCATCCTCCGGCAAGAGTCATCACCCACCAACAAAGAAAGAGCCAAAAGAATTTCAGAACCTCAGAGCAACATAGAGAGAAATGGAAGCTACAAGTTCTATGTCAAGCACCCACATATGGAGCTCTCCGATTCCATATCTCTTTGGAGGACTGGCTCTAACGTTGATCCTCATATTCACAGCACTGATCATATTGGTGTGCTCATATCAGAAGCACGCATCCGGAGAATTGCATGAGGCCGACGAGAAGCTGCCGAAAGCCGTGATCATACCGTTGGATGCAGAGCCGAAGATTGTGGTGATCATGGCCGGAGATGAGATGCCGACTTACATTGCGAAACCAGTCACTCCTCTGCCCATCTGCTGTGATCAAGTCTAATATACATTCACCAATCACTGCGAGTCCTCTTTAGATCATGTGAACCGCGGCAAGCGTTTGGTACAACTAAAAATTTTGTCCTCTTTTGGCCATTTGTGCTATCCGAATATGTAGAATTGAAGAGTATTACAGTGTTTCTCAAAGGATCGGTACAGTTTCTTCATTTTAAAATTGTTGTTGATCCTCAAATGATGAACCCTTTATTCATGGGATGGAGACACCACTGATCCCTGAATTTTTGTGATGAATAATCAAAACCATGAAATTTACTCATTGTTGAATTGGAAGATTAACTATACGCATTCTTGTTCAAATTACATCCTTCGGTCAAATGCAAAATTTGAATTAGAAAACATAAACCCTTCAGAGAAGGGGGAGGGAGGATGAGGAAGGGCCACCGCTGCCTAGGCACAGGCGAAGGTCTGGCATCCCTCTCCGGGCTCAGCCGAGCACAACAACTGCAGCCTGGCGAGGGACGATCAAAGGTGCAACTTGTGGGACGATTTCCTCTCGGATTTGGCCGCGAAGCCACTGCAAGATTATAATGTCTGGGTTGATTTTGGGCTTTATTGATAATGGAAATGGCAAGCAAGCTGAAGATGAATCATTAGGCTGAGAAAATTCATGTAGTTATCTGGAAATAAGGTAAATAGCCTTATAGCTGGAGAAGCACATCTGGTCACAGCAATATATTTCGCTTCGCCTGTTGACAGTGCAACATCTTCTTGTTCCTTGGAAGACCCGGCAAGAATTCCAGAGCCAAGGCGTAAAGCATGGCATGAAGTGCTCTTAGTCGAATCAACGTTACCTCCCCAGTCACTGTCGGTGTAACCCACGTATCCTTCTTGGGGCACGGTAAAACATCCCATCACTTCGAGTGCCTTGAAATACCTCAAAATCCTTCTTGCAGCTTTCAAGTGAGACATTTTTGGATTCTGGATAAAACTGCTAACGAGGCCGAAATCAAATGTAATGTCTGGTCTGCTGGCTGTCAAATAAGGCGAACTTCCAATTAGACACTAATTAGGGACATCAATCATGGCTCCTTTTCCAAAATTTGAAATCTTCAACTTCGCTCCAACATGGCTTTAAAATATCTTTGGCACACTTCTTCTGTGATATAAAACTGTCGTTGTCAGTTTGCTCAACTTCAATGCCTAGAAAATATGCCATCAAACCCACATTAGTCATCCAAAGTGAAGCATCATTGAAATTGGAGACTTTTTTCACATTGTTGCATAGAAACAAGTCATCAATATAGAAGCGCACAATATGCAAGTCTCTTTGTAAATTCTTTTTGACATACAAAGTGCGCTCATAGGGACAATTATTGCAAAAAACCAAGTGATAAGAAAACAAAAAACAGAATAAGTAGATAAATTTGATGCCATAATTACATGGTTTGGTCGGCACTCTACTCCACGGGAAGAGAAACATGATTCTACCATAAATCAAGTGACACAATGAATATTACAATCATACTTGAGTCATTCGAACACTCTTAGTGTTTTTTGACCCTTATTACATTGATAACCTGAGTACTTAGCTCTCACAAAATCTCAGGGCAAAGTATTATGCAAATGCCAAAAACTTGGTACTGATGAACACTTAAGTGTCAAAAGTTCTAAAAAGTATACTTAAGTGCCATTTAAAAAAAAAAAAAACTTGGAATACTTGAGTGACAATTCCAATGAGGATTATTGAAAATCCAACGTGACATTATTTTAAGAATAAATTGATCTACATGGCTAACTAGAATTGCCTACTCATCAATGAATGTGCAAAATGACGTCATTTTGCCCCAAAATCAATTTTTTAAAAAAGGAGGAGTGGCAACAAATCAACAAGGGCCTCTATGGCTCTTGTCGCCGTCGTCGCCCCACCATCACCAGAAAGAGTTTGTGATAGTGGGGCGAAGGTCAGCCGGGGTGGCCGGCCCTGATGATAGTGGGGGGACAAAAGTCGCGAGGGCCAATGTGTGGTTGCCTCTTCTTTTTTTTCTTTTTCTTCTTTTTAAAATTTTTTTAATTAATATTTATATTAAAAATTTAATTTTGGGGTCTTGTAGTGCCATATGGATAGTTTTTATTTAAATTTCCAGGTGGATATTTTTTTTTAAAAAAAAATTTCCATGTCAATAAAAAAAATCGTTGAAAAATGCGACGTCAACACTTTGACCAGAATTTCTCGCCATTGGTAGTGTTTCACTCTTTTCCGATTTTGGCACTTAAGTGTATCATTTGAAAATTTTGATACTTAAGTGTCTCATTGTGTTAAGTTTTGGCACTTGCAATGTCCGTGTCCCCCCAAAATTTCACGAAATAATCTCTTAATTTCACAAAGGAATGCACAAATGTTACCATAAGATTAATTGACTTCAAAAACACTTGCCATTTGATTAGGATGTAATTTACGAGAATGCCGTAAGATTGATTGTTACAATCAATATCTGATAATTGAAGCATTATCATTTCAAGATTTAGCTTTTAAATTAGGTTTCCATTCAACAATTCCTAAAAATGCTTTGTAAGACTTTCAAACTTGTAAAAGATGTGAAAAATTTGGGGCGCGGGGCGTACGAAGTTGAGGATATAATTGTAATTGTCTTGAAAAGCAATGGTTAGGCATACAATTGTAACAAAGATATATTCCGACAGAACTCTAGATTCTCATTGTTTTTGCAAGTGTCGTTATGTGAGGTGACTGCCATACAAAGTATTTTTATTAACTCAAAGATACGAGAGCTAAGTAATATGTTATAAGTGAATTATTGACCTATTTTCTAAGATCTTAAACTTTTAGGGAAAACGGTTCGTCTGACGTGGTATCAGAACACAAATTATTAGTGCAGATTCTAGCACTTTCTTGTTTAAAATGGTTTTAGAACAAAAATTATTAGTTCAAATTCTAGTACTCCTTGAATATTGTGTCGGTTACTGTTGTTCTCCTGCCTTTCTTGTTTTTAGTTGTCTATTGACGTGGCTACATCAGGATCCTGTCTTGTGCGAATAAGGACGGATTCAAGCCTTAAGCACAAGGGTAATCGCTAAAATATTGTAAAATGCCGACCCATTTCTTAACAAATTAAAATTTTGGGAGAAATGATTTGTCTAATAACGTAGATAATGGTTCACCTAATTGTTTGTAGAAATTGCCTAGCGCAAATTTTCAATTTTACCGTTTTGTTATGTTTACTCTACATTACTCATTGTCACGTTCATAGAGCTAAATAATGTGTTTGATGCAGTATCTCCATACCTAAGTTTCCTTTATATGACTATGGAAAGAACCCGTGCCGTCGATCTACTTGGTGCTAGCTATAGCATGTGAACTCTCCACGGAAGAGAAACGGGGCCCTCATAAATGTGCTTAGACCTGTCAAACTAATAGGATGGTTTGAGCTTGGGAGGGTCAAAATATGGGTCCAATTTATTTAACTCATTTTTTTTTATGCAATACAATTTTTGCGATCCATATCCGACTCTATCAAGACCAACGTGTACCCAACTCAATTGGGTTCCAATTATAAGTAAATTTTCCCCTTAATAACAATTCACAACCCCAAAAAGCCCAAACCGCCAAATGGCTGACAAACAATCAGATGGTTAAAAAATTACCGACATGGATCCTTACTAATTGGACTTCAAATTGCATCTTCTTAGTCTCTATAAACCAAGATGGAAAACAATAGATATCGAATTGAAATCTCCCATTTTATCTAGCTTCTTTCAATTATAAGAAACATTAATTCTAGGGTTCTAGCGTCACCAGATATAAAAGACATTCATTTGTAATTTTTGGGTTAGCGTCAAGAGTAGTGATGAGAGAAGAACAAGATTGCGTCTATTGGGTCACTAGTGTCGAGATCAATGGATGAAGAGAGAGGGTAAAAATACTTTGAATTGTTGTAAAAAGTAAAAATTGCTTAGCTATTTTTGCACAAGAGATTGGTGAAAATAGGAGATGAGCAAGATCTTGGTCTAAGTTTTTTGAATTTCCTATGAGTAAAGTTGCTATACCTGTTTTAGTCTTTAGAATGCCAAATGAGTTAAAAAATGGATCATTTAAACTACCCATCATGAGCCATCTTACTTTACCTTCTTTTCCTTTTAACTCATTTTACCCTAATGTATTATCAAACAAGTCATCCTCTCCACATGGGACCCATTAAACATAAGTTGTGATTCACTTAGTTGGCTTTACTGCAAATAAGTAGGGCTAAGTTGACATGGAAGGAAGAGTTTGAACTTGATACCCAAAGGTGGGATCGAAGTAACACAACTGTTGATGAATCACTACATGTGACAAGTTGGAGAGATGAGAAATCCAACTTGTGACATCCTGAATTTTTGCCCACTTATTTAGCGAAAATTTAAAGAAAGATTAAGGTCGACGATGGTCAAGGTGGAAATATAAATTTTGCAAGATGCCTTTGAGAATTTATCTGACCTATTTGAGTCCAAGAATATAGGAAAAATTCATTGGACAATTAGAGAATATATTTTTGACTATATTCTCGTGTTAAATTGGAATATAATGGCCAATTTAATTAATGTGGTCATTATACCCTAAGGTATACCTTGTGTGACATCCTGAATTTCAGGTTCTATTTTCAATTGAATAAGTTAGGCTTTTTATCGACGCGCCTATAGTTCATTTCTCTGAGTTAGCCACTCACGAGATAACGAGTTTATCATGTGAAGCTGTTAAGGAATCTAAATACAATAGAATTGAGAATTTGACTAGAAATCGACTGCTCGATCGTGCTAATCTACAAGGGTCATTACGGCACTGTCAAAATCGATTAGAGACCGGAGATAGGTCGATTAAGCAAATGTGTGTGATTAGTGTGTGGGTGATTCCACCTAAGTGCAAAATTCTTGTTGAACAACACTAGATCGATTTTTCTGTCATTTATGTACCCTATACTTGTATTTGAAACATCGAGATTTTCACGATAACCAAGAGTCGCCAGTGTGTTGAAGATGGACAATGTGGCTCGAAAATAATCGACCACGGGTCAATTGCACCAAAAATTTCTAAAAGCTACTCGGTAAGTTAGGTCACGTTAAAATCGTGCCAGATTGAAATTAACTACGAATTTAAACTTGATTTCAGAAATTGAAAGTTTTGTCATGTCACGATTCATTTTAGAAATATCGACTCACATTCCAAAGATTTTTCCAACAAATCGGGATTTTTGGCGAAAATTCAAAGTATGGCCATTTTTTTACCGGGAAAATCAAAAGGCCGTTTTTTATCGCGTTTTTGGGATTTAAGTTGGACAAATTGACGAGGAAAAACCCTAAGAGGGATGATTGCATCTTGGTTGGATTTATGGACTCCAATTTAGGCCCAATTGGAGAAGAATTGAACTCAAAATTGGGTGAAAATTGTCCAAATTCGTAGGCCAAGGTGCAGCACACTTTTAGACCATTTGGGAAGTGTGTTGAGGAAGCTTGGGTGCTGCAAATGGCTGAGGATGGAAGACAGTAGCTGGTGAGGCATGTGTGATGATGAAAATGGATATTTCATGGCCAAATGGTGGTCCCCCTTCAGCCAGCAACTCCTTCTTCCTCCTTTGTAGCCCACTTTATCCATTGTTGTCCACTTTGAAGCTTAGAGAACCAGAGAAACTGAGCCAAGCCTTCCCCTTTGCCCATCGATGCCTTGCTGTCGTCCAGCGCTGTTGCTCGCCTGCCATGCCGCCCGCAAGCCAAGCTAGCATCGTTCGCCTCCCTACTCACGTCCACTCATCCTTGTGCCCTGTTCGATGTAGCCAAGCTGCGTCGCAACCATCCCGAGTTGCTTGGCCGCTTGTCCAAGCTATCAATCGCCTCCGCCTAGTCCGCCGCTGCCACCGCCATCCCATCGTGTCCCTTTCCCAAACCGAGCAATCCCTTTGACTGATCCCTGCAGCCAAGAACAAAAGCAGAAGTTCCAGCAAGAGCTAAGACTTCTAAGCCCGTTTTAGGTCCCTTATGGGCCTTGGTTGGTGTTGTTGTGGGCTTGTCTGTCGCCTACCTTCGTGTCACCGTCGCCATGAACTCATTATAACGCTAAGCCTGTGAGTTTACTTGCTAAACTCCGATTAGGGATTTAATGATGCTTATCGGATAATTAGCTTAGGCTAATTTGGGTTTAAGTGGTTAGTTAGAATTGATTAGTGATATAATTATCCGTTTGTGTATGTTAGGTGGTTAGAACAGATAGATTAGAGACTAAAGTAGTCGTACTATTTATCTAGATAGGTTCTGAAATTTTCCCAGCCCATTCGGGTGGTTAATTAAGCATTTTCGACCTAGGTTGGTATTTATGGTATTTAATTTGAATTATTTAATTAATTTTGGTATTTATTTAATTATTTAATATTTTTCGAAAATTATACTAAGATAGCTGGTGACCGGAATTTTGTGCTAATTGCAATGGTGTGCTTAGTTTCTATAATTGAGTGTTAAATGAAACAAATTGAGTGGTGATTGTAATTTTGAGTATTTAATTCAAAATTTGAAAATTTTGGTAATTATTTAGAAATTACCGGGTGTTGGGTGTTGACACTGAAATTTTTTTTAAATACTACATCAAATAGTGGGATTTCAAAAGGAAGGGTATCAATTTTTCTAGTTCAAATTGACCGTGTACCCACACACGATTATTTTTACTGTGTGTTTTTAATATGAAGAAAATGGGCAAAGTACGTTATTTTAATTGGGACATTTGGGTGCAAAGCACAATGTCCTTGGCCGAGATTGAATGGTCGTGTGTTGGTTAAGAGAACCCGTCCCCGAAATGAGTCGGGTGGATGTGCCCCTATATGGGATGCCCTACCAATGGATGCTGGTCGCAATAGAGGTTGAATCGATGCTCCTTTATGGAATGCCATCGACGTAGTGATGTTGCCGTGCTTGGTGGAGCAAGGCGATGCCTGGCTATGCTAGAAGACCGCCGACCTTCGAGTAGGCCGTGCCCATGTGTGGCCGTGATTAACAATCAGAATGCATACTGAGTGAAATTGACGCATCGGATTATAGGACAAAATTGTGGCACGGAATGGGACGTGTCATAACGATTTGGCTCTATAATTAGGACCCCTTATGTTTGGGAGAAGTACACTATCAGTGCCATAAGTTGTGTACGGCGCTCACTTTGGTGCCAAAAGTTTCCGTCGAATCACTTAAGTGCCAAATCGGAGGAAAAAACGATCATTTTGGTGCCACCGGCGAAAGATTCCGGCCAAAATGATTACGTGGCCTTTAAAAAAAAATCAACAAGGCCTTAAACGACGTCGTTTTCAGTTTTCCTTAAGAAAATGACGTTGTTTTGCCGTCCTACATGGATGGCCTCACAAAAACGATGCCGTTTAACTCATTTGGGGATTTTTTTTTTTGGATTGAAATTAGGGTTTTTTTGTTGGCCGTTGCTCGGCTACCATCGCTTGGCCGTCGTCCTTCGACCTCCATCATAGTTGCTTGCCATAGCAAGACAAAAGAAAAAAAAAACGAATAGAAAATCCTAAGGGAGAGGGAGGTGTTGACGGTGAGGGCAGAGGAGAGGATGGCGGGGCCATGGCCACCGCCATCGCCGCAGCTAGCTTCGCTGACGACCTCCATGGTGTTCCAGATCTTCGTGGCTACCATTGGCTAGATCGCTCATGCTTCTGGAGATTCTTCGAGCTCGCGCTTCCTCTGCACCCGACGATATTATTTGGGAAAAAGCGGTGGTGGGGCTGAGATTTGGGGATTTGAAAGGTCGACAAGGTGATTGAAAATGGGGGAAAACTATTGGGGGAGGGCAGAGGCGAGTGCTTGATTTCTTTTCTAGAAAACTACTAGTGTTGTGTTGGTGTGCTGCTAGTGTTGCTGGTGCTGTTCTTCGGCGCTGCTAGTGCTGTTCTTCAGGGATGAACCAATCTTTGGGGAAGAACCAGTCTTCAAGGAAGAAGACGACACAAAACGACGTCATTTGGGGCTTTAGGGTTTTGAATTTGGGGGAAAGACATAAAACGGCGTTGTTTTGTTGCTTAAATACTGATTATACTCTCCGACGAACCACATCAGCTTAAAAAATTAATAAAAATGTGTCACGTCGGATTTTCGGGCCAACCAGATCGGAGTTGGTACCAAAGTGAGCGTTTTTCAAACTTTTTGGCACTTAAGTGATCCGACAGAAACTTTTGGCACCAAAGTGAGCGCCGTACATAAGTTATGGCACTAATAGTGTACTTCTCCTATTTGTGTTTATTAAGATGAAAGTGATGGCGTTTCAATTGTTTGAGTTTGATTACCCCATATGGTTGGGTATATAATGCTGACATGCAGGAAGGATATGAGAAGAGGTAAGTTTTGTAATTGTGTCGTTGTGTGGTTAGGATGCTTTTAGGCGTATTTCCTTCCTAGTCGGAGTTTAGGAGGTGAACTTGCTTAGACATTGTCTCACCCTGTCGTGGGCTTAATATTTTCAGGCCCTTAGATGGCAGTTCCTCAAGAACGTTTTAGACAGCCACGGGCTATTAATGAGCGAGGGATAGATGTCCGGATCCTTGGTAGTCATTGGGTTTATGAGTTAATCGTGACCATCATCTGAGTCGATGAGGGCCTACCTGAGAGGGTACCTCATCAATTTAAGGTGTGGTTCCACAATGGACTCAATGGGTACAGGGTGGGTACCCTCCAGGATTTTGAGATTCCCACGGTGGTTGTCGATGCTGCTTTTGGTGAGGGTGCAGTTGACCCTCCTGATGGAGTTGTAGAGGACCTGGTGCCCCTGGAGCCGGTGGAGACTAAAGGATCGGTGAACGTGTTCGACTAGTAGGTCATAAGACAGTTTCTTTTTAGAAGCTGATCTTTTGTAAACATTTGTTTATAAACTCAGCTCGTGTATAAGGTGTTTTGTTTGATGTGATTGTCATGCTTTTCTATCACATACTATTTGTTATCAGGAGTGTTTAATTCGCTTCCGCATGTGCAATAAAATGAATAGGTCGGTGACGTGTTTTGGAATGTTCCAAATTTTATCAACTACCAAGGGATGGGCACGTGCTCGAGAATGGGACGTGACACCTTGTATCAAATCATGAATGATTAAATTAGGATAAGATAAGTCACTATTATGCCCTAATCACCCTTGGCTAGCCACAATATCACCTAACCTTAGCCCCAAAATTCCATCTTCACCCTTAAAAGGATTAAATGCATGTAATCATGCATGAATAGTGGCAAGACCACTAAGATTTCATGCGCCAAGTGTGTTCAACAAGTCAAATGATGTATCTTCCCCTCTTAAACCCCTTGACCGACCCTCTCTCCTCTCTCTCTCTCTCTCTCTCTCTCTCTCTCCCCCTTATTTTTCTTCACTTCGGCCCCAAGAATTCTCTCCATTTCTCCTCTCCTCTTCATTTCTTCTCTTTTCTTTGCCGTTTCTTGCTTGAATCCTCACCAAAAGTGAAGCTTAATATCATGGCAAGGAGATGACACTCATTCCTAAGCCTTTTGATTTGTCATTCTCTTGATTTTGTCTAGTTTAAGCCTTGGTGGATGTTTGATGTGTTGTATGTTATGTTTTGTTGTTTTTCTTTGTGTTTTGAGCAACCAAGCTGATGATCTGTTGATGAACAACTCTGGTCGAGGCATAAAGAGAGGCCTGAGTCCTTCTAATGTGATGCATGTTGGTTTCCTAGTGATTCTTGAGCTTGCATGTGAATCATTTAGCCAGGTATGGCCTAGACGGTAAGTTATATGTTGAGTTTGTGCCTTGCATGTGTTATCAAAATGGCTTGTGGATGTGAGGTGAAGTAGAAAAGAAGTCTTGCATGGCTGTTCTAGTTTATGGTGTGATGCTTTAATGTGTGGAAGTTTGTGAGATTACAATAGGACTTGATTTGTGTACTTGGTTCAAGCCCAGAAAAACTTGTGCATGTCTACCCTTCTATTTTGCCATTTTTGCTGTAATTTTTCCAGAGCATATCTTGAGAAACTTCTTTCTTCAAGTTGCTTTTAGCATCCTAAAGTTTAACATAGTTAATTTCAGATTTTTCTGTGTCGATTTGGGTGGCCAATTGGTCGTGTTTCTCTTCAGTTCTTTATTGACCAGTGCCACAATTTGCCCTTTGATTTTCCATAGATTTTTCTTGCCAAAATCTTGATGAACTTTCTTCAAAAAGCTGTTCAAAACTTTTTTTTCTACAACATATCAAAATTTGGGAATTTTTTAAAGGTGATTTGAGTTCTATGGAAGCCAAATACTAAGGGATTACTTAATCTTTTTTAAGGTTATGTTTTACTCCAACTTCAAGCAAATAAATGACAAGGTTGCACGTCGATTCTGACCTAGTGTTCTCATGAAAAATCTTTATCATGGTCTTTTCTATAGCAATCCAAAATTTGTAATTTTTGAAGTCATTTACTATTTTAATCAAAGTAGTTTCTAAAATCGGGCAAAACTATTCTTTTCTTACCAATTTTCAAAATGAAGCATTTATGAAGGGAAAATGTGAGAATCTTGAAAAGATGTCTTCTAGAGAGTCAACCAACGCACTCTAAGCTTCCCAACAAGATATGATTCACTATGATGTGACGTCATTTATGATGATTTCAAATTATTAATTATAGTGGCAGAACCTGTAATTTCTGGCTGTTGAGTGGGCATGATATATCAAGTGTTGTAATAGTTGCATGTTATAGCCTATGCAAGAAATTGATAGAATAGAATACCACATCATGTGTATGCCATGTGTGATGATGGATGAGCATGAGGTTATGGATGGCAACCTGTGGCGATGTGTGATTGGGTTATTGGTGTGGTACTCGAAGCCTGCGTGGTGTGATTTCCCCAATGATGGCCCGGAATGGATGTCAGGAGGATTTCCTAGCATGTTGTGTGTTCCCTAGATGCCTCGAAGTGGGATGCATGGGGGGCAATAGGGTTCTCTAGAAGTCTAGTTGAGTGTTATGCTGGAAGTAACCCATACAGTATCGACTTGCCATCGATTGAAACCATGAGATTGGTAGTGGACCAAATGATGTGGTATGCGTGAATTGGAACATGTGTTGAGTGCAATTGCGGTTTGTGTGCTACACGTTCTTGTGAGTACATTATAGGTACTGAGTACTTGTCCTTTGTGTTATATGATCACTATAGGCGAGTCTTAGGAATTAAGAGTGTGTTAAAATGATTGATTTATGAATTTGTCCTATCTTTTGCTAAGGTTTGGCTTACTCTCGTTGTAGTACAATAATTTAGATAATTAGAAAAATGAACATACCCCTGCTAGCTCGTTATGGACAACCTTTCTACTTTGAGAGTATTTTAGAGTACAATACATTTCTAGAGTTTGAGCATGTGTACATACGTCAAATGTCAACAGTATGGGTAGATATATGATGCATTCACATGATATCGTACTGCTTTGTTGCTTGGTTCATTTGAGAGGGAGATGAATTGAAGGGGCCTCTCTGATTTTGGGATGACGGTAATAGTAGCAGCACAGACAACGATAGTAGTAGCAGCAATGGACTTTCGGAGTATAGTGACCTCAATGAGGAATGGGATAATGACGGTTGGGAGTGACGTGAGATGGTAATTGTATAGGCAGGTTGGTTTCCATGGTGATGAATTCCGTGATAGTCGCTTTTTGAGTTATAGTTGCGATGGTGAGCATGTGGATGGAGTGGCATGAGCATATGTCACAGGTGGGGTGTAGATTTCTTTTTGGTTACCCTAGGTGTAGGACTAATTGCTGTTTTGGCTACATATTACCCATATAATTGATTAAGTGAGCCAACAAATGGAAATTGACCTTGACCTACTATGTTCTGATTGTGTTTGTTTGAATTAGGAGTGTGCAACCAGACTGGGTATACCCGATTTTCGGATTGGCCCACCCGGAAAACAGGGTCGGGAACTGGTTCTCGTAGAAACCGGTCTGGGAACAGGTTTTGAGTAATTACCCACCCGAAAACCAGTTCCTGGACTAGTTTTGGAACCAGTTCCTAGACTAGTTCTCGAATCGGTTTTGTAAGTAAAGGTCCAAAACCATTTTTTTTCCATGATTTCTATTCTTACTCCTGCAATCATGACGTTCTTACTCTTGGCTCTCTCAAACACGCACGGCACTCCTCCTTTGTCATTCATCTTCCTCACTTGCTTCCCTCCCTCACCAGCTCCCTCTCGCACTGTCCAATGGACGGACGGTGTTCATTGCTGCCAAATTATTATGTATCACATGGATTGGCTCGCCTAATTTCTCTTTTGTATGAGAAGTTATGCTTGCATAGCTTCATATAGTAGTTGTGAGAATAAGACTAATATTAGACCCATGTTTGTTGCTAATTCTTTGCCTTATGATTTTATTTATGATAATTAGCCTTGTGGATCCTTAATTTTTCGTTTAGTCAAAAAGTTCATGTATTTATTTATTACAAGTGTTTAATGTTTCAATACAAATTATGAGGATTACGTTATTTTCTCGCGTATTAATATAAAATTCAAAGTCGTATAGGATATCGGGAGATTGCAAAATAGGTTCTAGTAGAAACAGGGTTGACCTTGGAATCGGATTGGAAAAACAAGGTGAGTAGGGTACAAGGTCCAATACAAACAGGGTCGGGTATAAGGTCCAGAAAAGAGGAACCGCTTATAACAAGGTCAGGTACAGGGTCTAGGTCTAGACCTTACCCACTCTGGACCCGATCACCCCTAGTTTGAATAATTCATGTTATACATACTTTCGCACTAAAGAAAAAATAATGGCTATTAAGATGGCGTAATTAAGGTGGCATGCTTGGGGTATCACACAACTGATCAACTCGCACGGGTTTCTAAAAGGGATCTTTATTGAAGTTTCCAAATTTACTTCCCCTAGACTACTTTGATTGAACTCAAAAGAAGGGAAAAGTCATGGCCAATTCTCTATTGTGCCTTTCTAAAGCATGTTGATAGAAAATTTTGCTTGTAAGTTTGAATGAAGAAAAACGATTTGTTTTCTCTTCTTTGCTAACTTTTATATAGAAAGAATTATATGAACTCATCTCTAAGAAAGTCTATTGAACAATTTTAACTAAGTTAGTTAACATGAGTTTTTGACTGAATGGAGAATTTCAGGGATTGGATATTGTAGATGAGTTCAGCCAATGGACAAAACATGAAGTGCCTACCTATACATATGCCCTATTAGATCTGAATAACCATGTCAAACTATGTCTCGAGCTTGAGCCCATAATGAAAATCTGAATTTTGAAAATTTGCTCGAGTTTGAGTCTACAGATGATGTTACAGCTATAACTAATAGCAATTTGAATAGTATTGATTTTATCTTGCCCGTCACTAATTATTCATCGTTTGATGGGTAGATTATGGATTTTGGTTGCTCGTTTCATACTACACCAAATAAAAACTAGTTTACAATTATCAATGCATAAATAATAGTAAACTTCAGTTGTGGAACAACGTTGAATGTGATGTTGTGTTAGAATTAGAATGCATGATGGTGTCATAAGGATATTGATTGGAGTAAGGCATATTTGAGAGTTGAAGGAGAATATGATTTCCTTAAATACTATGGATTCAGCTAGATGTTGATAAATTTCAAAATGTGGAGTTTTGAAAATTATTCAAGACTCATTGGTGATGATGAAATGATATAAACACAATGGTTTATATGAGCTTCAAGGTGAGATGGTGATAGATTTCATTGCGGAAATGTTGGATGCATATGTTCAAAGTTTGAATTGTGACATATGTGTTTAGGGTATAATGTGAGAAAAGCTTGGAGATTTTAAGTGAAAGCAATTTGCTATATGATTATTTTTCTAATGAACAAAATGTATGTAGGTGATGTGACTTTGATCAACGATGGGAATAGCAATTTAATATGACTATCAAAGAAATTAGGAAAATTGCAAAGTCAATTCATTTGGATGTTCGCAAGTTGTCGTTCTTTTTTTCAAGGAAGAGAATCATATATATGCTAACGGTGCAGATGACTACTCGATAAAAATATGGGTGTTTGTGCTTTGGCAGAAGTTTGATTGTGACATCCTGAAATTTTCAATTCTGTTTTCAATTAAATAAATTGGGCATTTCATCGACGCGTCTATAGTGCTATTCTCAGAGCTGATCACTCCTGAGATAACTAGACTATCTGCGAGAGTCATTAAGGGATTTTAATGCAATAGACTTGAGGACCATGAATCAACTACTCAATCGTGTTCATCTGTAGATATCATTATAGCACAATTAAAAAATCGATTAGAGATAGGTTGGTTTGATTGAGATGTGTGGTTAAACGTGGGTGATTCTACCAATTTGAAAAATTCTCGTCAATCGGCACTAAACTGATTTTTCTATCGTTTTAGTACCCTGTGTTCGTATTTGAAATATCAAGATTTTTACAACCACCGAGAGTTGCCAATGTGTTGAAGAGATTTATTGTGGCTCAAAGAAAATCGACTACAGGTCATTTGCACTAAAAATTTATGAAAGCTACCCGATAGCCTAGGTCACGCTAAAACTGCACCAGATTGAAATTAACTGCGAATTTGAATTCGATTTAAGAAATTGAAAGTTCTATCATGTCACAAGTCATTTTAAGAACGTCAACTCATCCTCTGAAGATTTTTCTACAAACCAAGATTTTTGGCAAAAAGTCGGGATAGGGCCGCTTTCGACCGAGAAATTCAGAGGACCATTTCTGATTGTGAAATTGAGGTGCAAGTAGGTTCTATTGATGAGAAAAAATACCAATTCGATTGAGGATACAATGGTGGAACTTAAAGAGGCGGTGGAACTTAAAGAGGCCGAATTGCACCGGTTCAAGAAGGAATTGAATCCAAATTGAGGGAAAATTGTACAAAATTCGTATGCCCTTTGGTCCATGACTTTTGGACCACTTCCAAGGCTTCTAGAGGAAGCTTGGTGCTTGGAAAATTGCTGAGGAAGCTAGCCTTGCATGGTGAGACCAAGTCAAGGAGGCAAAGAGATAGAAGAAGACCAAGTGGCCCCCTCCTCCAAGTTGTTGTCTTCCCCTTCCTCTCTCCTCCTCACCGTCGATCCCCCCCCCATTTGCAGCAGTTTGAACTCCAAAAAGAACTAGAGAACCGGCCAAACCAGCTCCCTCCTCGGTTGCATGCCCGCCGAAGCTCAAGCGCCGTCTATCTGCCCATCGCAAGCAGCACTGTCACTACTCGCATCCCACTACTCGTCGTGCATCCCCAGCTGCCGTCCCGCCTAGCTCGCGTGTTCAGCAGGTCGCCAAACTGTTATCCATCGCCATTGTGGTCACCAAAGCCACCGCCTACCTCCACCCGGACTCGCTACAGCTTGTCCACCTCTTCCCTGCCCGTTTCCACCATAGCTAGCCACCATCCGGCCTTGTTTAGCTAAGAACAAAAGCCGAAGCTAGTGGGTCTGCATCCACTATTTGGCCCGTTTCCAAGCCCTTCCGGACCTCGCTTGGTGTCCTCGATTTGGAGATTGTCGATCATCTTTGCGTCCCCATCAAAGTGAACCTATTGGATTGTTAATCAAGTGAGTTTACTCACTAATCCTCGTTTAGTGAGTTAATGACGCTTAGGGGTTGATTAATTTAGGCTAAGCTAGGATTATGTGGTTAGTTAGAATGAATTAGTGATTTAGTTAATCTTTGATGTATGTTATGTGGTTAGAATAGTGCAATTAGTAAGTAGATAGACCGTAGTATTTAATTAGACAGGTTTGGAAATTTTCCAGACCCATCTCGGCTTTTAATTAGGCTTGTTTGGCCTAAATGTGCATTTTTGCTATTTATTAGTATTTATTAATAAATTTTCTGAATTATTTAATTAATTATTATTTTCTGAAAATTAGACCGCAATAGCTGGTGACCAGAATTTTATGCTGAGCACAATTGTGTGATTTGTTTAATTAATTGAGTGTTGTTTCGTGCAATTTGAGTATGATTGTGGATTGTGCAATTTGTTTAATTAATTTTGTGCAATTTCGTGCAATTTGGATATTTATCCCAAAATTTAATAATTTCGGTAATTAATTAGAAACTACCAGGCGTCGGTTTACAGCGCCAAAAATGTGTTTGTGGATTGTGGAAATTAGTGGGATCTTTAAAAGGGAAAATATTGTATTATGGCTACGGGTATAATGAAAATTGTGAAAATGTTAGATGGTTAGGATGATATACTATATCAACCTATGGGCTCTAATATGTCAGTTTAACGAGAACAATATACGGTATACTATATTAGCCCGAGGGCTCTGATATGTCAATTTAGCGCGAGCAGTATACCTTATCAACTTAGAGTAAGCATTATCAGTATACTATATCAGCCAGAGGGCTATGATATGTCAGCTTAGCGAGAGCAGTATACTTTATCAGCTTAGTGTGAGCTATACTATCTATTATCAGCTTAGAGTGAGTAGTCCTTGATATTATCAGACTTTATAAATAGTATTGAACGGATTGACCAAGTGATGGTCTTGATGACGTGGAATCAACTGAGTTGATTGATCGATAGTTCGATCTAACTTGATGCCTTGATGTGCTGAAATGATTTGTTGTAATTATCAATTATACTAACTTGCAGGGAGGAACCGAGGCAAATGTAAGTCCTCTGATTTATGCTTGTGCTTAGGCAACCCTTGAGGCATATTTCCTTCTTAGTCAGGTCTCAAGGGGCGAACTTGTTGAGACGTCGTCTCACCCCGTTGTAGGATAACATTTTCAAGTCCCTAAATGGAAGCTCCTCCCGAGCGTTTTGGTCAGGTGAAGAAGGTTACAGAGCATGTAGTCTATATTCCGATTCATAGGCACCCAAGGGGTTTGGTCTATGAGCTCGTAAAGTCCGTCGTCTGGGTTGATGAGGCTCTACCCCATAAGGTACCCCATCAATACAGATCATGGTACCGTCATGAGCGGAATGAATAGAGATAAGGTCTCATACCGGAATCCGAGATACCTATGTACGTGCTTGAGGTTGCTTTTGGGAAAGGACAACAGATCCTCCTGGTGGTTCAATGGTAGACCTAGATCTTTTGGATTTAGGGACTTCGGTGTACTCAACTGAAGGCTGTAACAAGAAGGAGGAAGAGGATATGTAGTTATATGAACTTCCTTGTTTTACGGACCTTGTTTTTATAGACTGGTATTGTATATGACATGGCTTGATATATGTATATATAAGCATGTTGTGGTTTGAAAAATTATGACCTTATTTTTCTATCCCATCTTGTTGTTGTTTGGAGATTTATTATTCGCTTCTGCATGTGCATTAAAATGAATAGGTCGGCGATGCGTCCTAAGACGTCGCTATTTAATCAACCGTAGAGAGATGGACACGCGCTCGGATGATCGGGGCGTGACATTGATGCTATTGTCGAAAGCATGCAATCAATAGCTTTAATCGAAAAGGGGATTGGTAAGATGATGAAGCATGTGCAAACTGACAATAGCTTGGAGTTTTGCTCAAAGCTATTAAATGAATTTTTAGTAAAGGAAGGCATAGTGAAACATCATTCTAGTGCTAATGAATCACAACATGTAGCGGAATGAATGAGCAAAACATTGTTAGAGATGCCATTAAATAATCTCTAGTGCTAGTATGGTTAGGAGATTTTTAACGAATGTATTTATTTTGGCAAGCTACCTAATGAATAGATCCACATCGATTGCGATTGGATTTTGGACTCCCAAAAAAGTATGGTCATATACAATCGCTGATTTTGTTGTTTATAGAATATTTGGTTACTGATATTACATTTGAGTTAGTGATTGTAAGCTTAATGGAAGAATGAGAAAGTGCACATTCTTAGGTTATGCACAGGTGACTGGGGTTATCAATTGTGGTGCCTAGAATTAAGTACACCTATTATCGATAAAGAAGTTACATTTAAAGAGTCTCTAGTACTTCTAGGTAGGGTGTTATTGGAAATGTCTATGTCGATCTTAATGATGTTCAGCTTGAGGTGGAGTCGCAACTAGAAACTCCTAAAGTAGTGGGTACAAGAGTTGCAATATACATAGATGGTGCTCATATTGAGATGGAGCCTATAGTGCTACCAGTTGTTGTAATTGTTGATATTGACAAAATACGTGTTTGAATGGTTGAGGAGGTTGTGTTGAAAAGTCCTTGTGGACAATTGAATGTGCATGTGAAGTTGGTGTTCTGATAAGGACCTCGGTTATGGTGAAATTCAAGAAAGGTTTAGATTTGAAAGATGTTTGTGGCAATTAAGCCCATTGGGGGCTATAGGGGAGTAGCAGTAGAGTTAGAATTTTTTAGTAAAGTAATTGTGACTTGGCTCAAAGGTTGAGCCACGGTGGAAATTGTTAAAATATGTCTCAAGTATGAACTCAAAGCGAAAATTTGAATTTTGAAAATAAATAAATAAAGAGGAGAAACCTAAGACAAGTTTCGAAAATCAACTTTCTTATTGTACATTGGAATCCAAGTTGGAGAAGTCTCACTTTGTGTCGGAGAAAGAAATAAAATTAAAGTAAAATAAATAAATAAAAAGAGGAGGAAAGTTGACTGTGGACTTTCCTTGACTTTCTTTGTCTATAGTGGACTCAGCATCAAGGAGGGTTATTCTCATCTTGTATTATTGCTGCAAGAAGGCACACCGTTGTCAAAGTCTTGAAGCGCCACTTTTTGTGAATGCTTGGTGCGACTGTTGATGTGCAGAGGACTTCATCGTGGGGCTTCAAAGTTTAGATAATCACATCTGATATTACTAGTATGAGTACCTAGAGGGGGGTGAATAGGTATACAACGACGTTTCTTGAAGATTGCACAATACTTTAGACAATTAAACAATTTGCAATAATTGAATATCAATCGAGAGACTGAGTAAGGGAAAGAGAGAATTGAACACTCGGTTTATAGTGGTTCGGCTTGATTCAAGCCTACGTCCACTCTTCTGCACTGACAGCCGATTGGCTGGATTCCACTATAATCAAAGAGCTGTTACAGTGTTGATCTTCCTTGAATTCTAGGTGTAGATGATCTACCACACTCACTCAAGGTCTCGCCAAGTACAAACACTCTCTTTATACGATTTCGCTCAAACAGTCTCAAGTAATAATCAAGGATCTTCAGACTCTGGAATTTTTCTATCAATCACACACTTAAAACAACTAGAACGTCTTCCTTTTATACTCCTTCATGCCATCATAGCCGTTGGCACTTACCAAAGGAATTCCTCCAATCTACCCGTTGGACGGAATCAATCAAGAAGATCATCCGAGCTATTTAAGGAATCTGATGATAGCCCATCAATCCTGTTCGCCCATACAATCAGGATCTCGGTTTCCAAGAATAGAACATTCCAAGATTACTTCGTCGACCATCGGATCTTCAATCGATCTTAGATAAGAATTAAAGAATCCGAAATAATTATCCAACCAAAGAATCTTTTCCAAGGGGATAGGATCGAATCCTCAACCATAGACCTCGGCTTTGGATTTCCTTCGTCACTGGATTAGAAAGACTGTCAGTGAGAACAGACTTAAGTCTTGAGTCTTGAGTCTTAAGTCTTGAGTCTTGAGTCTTGGGTCTTGGATCTTGAGTCTCGAGAATACAAAGTCTTCAGACTTTAAACTGTCGGTCTCCGAACATCCAGACTTAGACTGATGGAAACGTTTTGTCAGCTTCAAAATATTCTGGAAAGATTTCTCCAACAACATCTAGGTGCTAGTGTTCGAAGTCAAAATGAAATCCTTGCGGTAAGAATTTATGCATAATTCCTTCATGAAATTAAGAGATTATTTAGCAAAAAATTGTGAAGCTAAAGATTGCGTGAGTTATTGGCTATAATTGAGAGTTAAGAAACGCTGAGGGTATTTGAGTGATTTAAGTGTGATGGTAATCTTCGTTATATCATTTGAATGGTAGTGGAATTCGTTGTTGCTTTTCTTGTGGACGTAGATCAGTAGAGTGAGCCACATAAATCTAATGTCCGATTTATTTTCTCATTCCGTCTATTTTATTGTTTGTTTGTCTGTTTTCCAAATAGGCCATGTATTTATGATGAAGTTGATATATGAATAAAAAGTTAATCTGTGAAAAACAAGAGAAGAAGAAATAGATACAAACTTCTTTTTCCTTTACTCCGTATGCATGACGTCAAAACTAACAACTGTTTCGGATCTTCGTTTAGATTTAGTCTTAGATTATTGCAAACTCAGCGACCTATGTTTGACAAAAGGGTATATTATTGTGAGAATACTCGGTCGTCGGATTAGGTAGATGGACGTGGGGACTCGGGAATGCGTTTTGGTTCTCTTTACCAGCACTGTTGCTATTTGGATACTTAGAAAATATTGGCTCCCGACGACATACATGGACCAAAAAAAGTCGGCGAAAACAGGAGGGGGGTCTTCTTTCTCTCATAAATAATTACTTTCTCTATTAAATAAATCGGTTCTATGACCATTTTTTCCAAAAAGGAAGTGCACTCCACGCCATCATGTCACCGGGAGACACAAAGCAATTATCATCTTGTCTTCTTTTGCTCTATTTTCTGCATATTTTCCACTTGGGAGAACGTGACCGGAGCACGTCTTTGGCTGCGCCGTCAAAGTCGTCCACAGTTTTAACTTAAGCTGCCAAGAAGGCTCTAGCCAACGACCGGGGTCTGAGCAGAACATTACTCACGCTGTACACACGTCGGAGAAATAGCACATACGTCGTAATTTTATACGCACACCGTTTTCCTAGCCAACCAAATCAAAGTAACACCAACAAGAAGAGGCTATTCGCAAAATTCTAATAAATGAAGAATTACTCCCCAGCTATTTGATCAACTCTCCAAATAGCAAGAGAAAGAAAATCAGATTAAGCACACTTTGTCTTAAACAAATTCATGGACTAAACCGTCGGACCTGACTCATCATTTGGATCTTCCTCAAATCAAGGCTATGTTCGGAAGTATGGCGAGGAAAAATAATAGTAAAAAATACTTCATATTTGAAATTTCCCTCCCTATCTTAGTCAACTATTTAAAATTTCCCTAACTTTCTATTCCAATTTTCACTCCTCTCCGTTTCTCAAACGTAGTCTAAAGGGTGAAAGTTTCCGTAAGTAGATAGACATGACTACAGTGCTCATCAACCCTGTGTTGACTTTAAAGAGATTGATATGATTTGATGAGCAGCTGAAGTCACCAGAAGAGTTTCCTTCTTTCCTAAACCGCACACCATTTCGTTTTCTGGAGTGACAAAAATATTTTATGAGATGAATACTTTACGTGACTAAATTAACTTTATGTAATCAATCAATGACACATGGGACGAATATGAATATGTCTAGATAACAGACTTGTCATTTTCCATTGGTTTATTAATTCCATAAATTATTATTTTTATCTCATTTTATATGCTCACATGCTCAAAACATATGACTGGATATAAAAAAATCAATGTTTTGCTTGTCCATTTTTTTATATTATATTTTATTATAGTTCTTATTTGGACAACCGCATGCAGTTTATGAAGTTTTTTAGACTTTTGTGGGTTTTCTTACAATCTGTAGAAGATATTTCTATAATCAGGAGGAACCACCCTTTTCAAACTCACAAGTTTTTTCCTGTATGGGACACGCAAAAGTTCATCTTACACCTTTATCATTATAGCTATTCAAACAAATGTGGGCCAGAGTATTACAGCCTTAATGTTGCTGGGTATAATTGCGGAAGTGTGGTTTGTTATGCGGAGAAATGAAAATTTGGATACTCTATATTTCCTAACGGTAAAGGTTGGGTTGGGTCCAACATAAAATGTTCATAATAATTTATAGGGCACGTACAATGAGGGAAACGTGCAGCTATATCAGTACGTTGGATGATTGCAGACGCTTTAAATTACGAGAGTAATGCCAAAGCATTCCTAAAAGTCATTGATTCTAGAAGAGAGTTGTCGATTTGGTGGCAAATCATTGATCGCATTAATTATTGACCAACAACCTAGTTGTCGATCCACAGGGCAATTATCAGTTTTGGGTTTACTTCGATTACTTCGCATTTGGAGGGTGTCTACACTCCTTGAAGGCCATTCGCTAACTATGGAACAAGCAGATCTTGGATACATACACCCAACAACATTTATTTTTTGTATTCTCAAGGTCTAGTAAATATCATTTAAGGTTTCTAGAGTCCCTATTTAATTTTTGTTGTTTTCTAGTTTGTCTTCCCTATGAGTCCTTTTGTCTTTGTAAAGAGTCTTAGTAATTACTCATACTTGGAGAATTGTTCCAAAGTTCATCTATACAAACATGCTATGATAAATAAGAAGGTAGACATGTTTTGACTCATAACTTATTTAGTCTTTGGTTTGAGAACAAGAAGAATTTCTCGATTTGCTCTTATCTCTTAGGTGGATTTCTACGAGTAATGAGCAATCTATCCCTTTAAGTTCTCACTTGTATTATCTCTTATTTCTCTACACTTTCTCCTGCGTCATAGAGCCTTCTCAAATGCATTGACTAGGCAAGTGGAATGAAGAATCCGTGTTTCGGCAAGTGGAGTAGGAGCATAGACAATTGGGTTGGTGGCGGAGAGAGAGAGAAATTAATCTGGTGTACATTTCATAGTGCTTGTTTGACCGGTTCTCTTTTTCCTTTAATCCCTTTGGCAAGAATTCCTTGTTATTGCCATTTCCATTCTCAAATGATAAAAGTGTTGTACTACATTCTCCTAAGATTTTGACCTAATTAATCATTTGGGATTTTAGGTGATTATCCACCTCCCCCTTTCCAGTGACCACCATTTCCACATGAGAAGGGGAGGTGGAGGGTTTGAATCCCCATCTTATTAAAAAGGTTGGGGTGAAGACGATTTAGCTTTAGATATGGATTCCAACTCCTACGCCCTATAAGGACGTAGGAAAAAAGTTTTAAAGTAAGTTAGAGTAGAAGTAGAGTAAAACTACCAAAAAAAAAAAAAATTGAGAAATTAGAGATCATTTATTCATGTTCAAATCTTGCAAGGCGCATGCATATTACTTTGAGTCAAAGCTACCTGTATAGGTCATAAGTGTGGACTTATTTGTGGTCCTTGTGAGGTGTTTTATAAGCCCTAGCAATCAGGTCTCTGTTCTTTTACTCGTGAGTCATCAAAAAATGAAAACGTCATACATTTGGACGGGCAGCTTGTATCTCCCCCCCCCCCAGTCTATAGGCTAAAACACCCACTACTTACACAACTATGAACGAGAGAAAATTTTTAGGTATTATATGAGTCATCGAGTACTATATCTCCACTCATTTAAGTCAATTAATATCATCGTATGCTATTTTCAAGTGACTTGAATTTTAATTATATTGTTCTAGATTATAGAGATTTTTTTTATTATTATTAGTCTATGATAGATGGAAAATGTCGAGCTCCAAAAACACCTAAAAGCTTTTTGAGGAACAGGTGCATTGAAGATGAAATGAAAGGGCTCATCCCCTTTCCACTAGTTTCCTTCACCGTCAAGATAATCCAAGGAGGCTAACCAGCGCTACAAGCCTTCTCCATCACTTCAATATTACAACAATTTGATCGGCTAAAGTTTAATTTGCAGGAATCTTCCATTGTAGATCCATCTCAACTTCCCTCACCAAAATAGTCAACACCTTTAATCATATACATCATAAATTATTTCACTCTTTAATCAGGCATACCTTAACCATGAAGCATGTTAGCCACTAACTTCCTGTAGTGCTATCCTTGACTTTTTCCCTAACTACTATCACAACCTAACTCTCCAAACATATGATCCCAATGAATAGGTTTAGAGATACTTGTTCAAAAGACAGTCCTTAAGGTGCATCACACAAATAAGGCTCGAAAGTGTCTTTTTTAATGTTTGTGTAGGAGGTCCATCAATCGAGAACATGGATTCTCTCAAATCCTTATCTCGTAGTTCATTTGAGATTTTAAACAATCTTAAAAACGTTATCTAGGAGTAGCCACTACTAGCCTCTTAGTTGGGGGTTGGTTAGGAACCCAATCAAGAGTCAAAGATTTCCCTTGATTTCTACAAAACCAGAGTTTCAAGGGTTCAATGACTTGGGTTACACTTAAGATTTCTAAGTGTCCTTTTGGTGCCTATGAGTATGATTGTTATCTAAGGTGGTCATGTAGTCATTTTACATTTTCGTGCAAGTTTAAAACTAGGCGATCACGCACAGATGATTTGTTCATATGATTCTATACTAACTGTAAAAACAAATAGAGAAAGAATCGAACAAGTAAATTGAAATTGCGTTGTAGGAAATAAACACCTGCAAGACGATAAAATGAAGAAGTAAGAAAGAAAAAATCAAAGTACAAAGAAAGTAAACCCACAACTCGTCAAGTATTTTTACAATACTAAAGAAAACCCGAAACATATACCGGGAAATAAATCGGTATAAATTGTCAAAGCCAGATTGGACTTCAGCTATCCACCGTCTTCAAGTTCTTTTGGCCATTTCCTCCAAGGGATTGCCTTTGGAACCTATTTTCATCCTATACTAAAACTATGCTAGAACATAGGATCACATAACAAACAATATGAACACATAAGACTCTGCCGATCCTCAACGAAGAGGTGAAGGGTTCAAAACCCAGGGGAGGCGCTAGGTGTATTAAGTGTGACTCAGGGGTGGTGGGTCCTCCTGCTTAAGTGTCACCTGGGGGTTTACGGCGCAGCTGTCGGCTGCAAGCCAGTTCCTCCAGCACAAAAAAAATAAAAAATAAAAAAATACAAAGAATCGGACAAATGTATTCAACTAATAAAACTTGGCCTTGGGATCGGCCTTTGATTTGCATGCATCGCGAGCCATCCTATGACCTATATTTGATTAATTATAGTCATCAATACTTGGCCATCCCTTATGGTCAAAAGTGGTGTGAAGATCAAGTGACTCCTAGAATTTGGGTCTAAGTGTGGCCTTTTGGTTTACTTCAAGTACATGCATCGATCCTAAACCATTCATCTAACAAACACATGCAAAAGGAATATAAACTCATGCACTTATATCCTAAGACCTTGATTCTCAATCAATCAATTAATAAAAGTGAACCGAAGGCAAAGATAGTCACCCAAATATACACTTAATGAGATCTTAAAGGAAGAAAACGAAACAGGTTAAACTTCTTAAACATCAGCAATCAAACACACAAGTTCTGAGAAATTGCAATCAAGGACAAAAGTTTGGAAATTTGCAAGTTTGGAAAATTGCAATTAAGCCTTTAAAAGGAAATTTTGAAATTGCAAGTGATACTGAACAAGAATAATAAATTTGTTGAAATTTAGAGACAAATCCAATGTCCTTGAAAAATAAACTCCAGGTTCTAGGTAGGGATAATATCGGCACACTAATTGGGTCCTCCATTGAATATGACTCGATTCCAACAAACTTAATATAAAAGGAAAGCTTAGAACGATGTCTGAAACTTTCGAATTTTGAGAATTTTCAAAAAAAAAAAAAAAAAAAAGCCATTAACTTCGTTAAAATTGTGAAGTAGTTTCAGGTATTCAATGAGAAAGGATATGGAATTAACAGCACACTGATCGAGCTCTCTTTTGAAAGAACTTTAAATTTAACGAAACTAATGCCAAATTGAAGATTAAAAATCCTTTTAATACTTTCATGAAGCATGCATTCAGAGATTTGAATTATATGAATTTATAAAACTCAAATAGTGCATAAAAAGCTTTTCTGGAAAATGAATAGGAACAAGCCCTGCAACTTTGAGAAGTTTAGGAAAAATAGCAAATCAAGTTTAATTTTCTGAAATTTTTTGATACTGAAGTTCAACATATCCCAAACAAATCTCATGAAGACTTCTTCAACAGATTCAGCATGCATGAATTTCTAAAAATCAAAGAATTCAAGCATATCACTCTGGAAACAAGACGTCACAGAAGCAAACATATCTGGCTCACAATCATTTACATCATCCAAAAGTAACCCATTCAATCTAAAATTTCTACACATCATTGGTCATACAGTGTCCTACTACTTCCATGAGACATCTAAGTCAAATTCAATTCATTTGAATTTATAAAAATCATAGTATAAGCATATGCCACTCTAGACAAACAAATCTCAACAATGGGTATGTTCAGTTTAAACATGATCGACTTGTTCTAACGATGTCTGATCCTTATGAAAATTTTATAGAGCAACTTTTGTGAAGAGACCAATTCCAGATTCATAACACATGATTTTATAAAAAATCAAGAAATCAGTGCAAGTTAATCAGCGAAGCAAAATTGCAGGGACGAGCACGGATATTCTAGACCTTATTGGCCAAAGCAAATGAACTTCAATCATCACAAATTTTTTATATGTCATTGATCTACATGTTTTGAAAAACTTTCATTAAGACACTGATTTAAGACTCCAACCACAAAAAATCATAGAAAATCGACAAACAGCAAAGGTTACCGAAACCGAATAATAAAACAAAACACTAATCCTTTTCAGTTTGCAGTTCGGTTTTGTAAAATGGCGACCAAATCATGCAAACTATATGTCAAAAGAAAACTCATGAAATCTCCTATGAATCCTTAAAAGGTCATGAACACAATTGAAACCATTTTCCAGCTCAAATGAAGACATTTAGCAAAGAGGTCCAATCTGAAACAAGATTTTGCAGATTAAGAACGATTAACCTAAACGATATGAAGACATCAATGTTAAATGATATCATTTTCCAGCTCATTTGAAGATATTCATCAAATCAGTCCAAACGAGTTAGGATTCCCCAAAAATGGTAATCATGCTCAATCAAGCCACCAGCTAATCATAGATCATCATAAGCTCATTATAAACCATATATACCATCTATATGAGCATGATAAAGCATCATAGGGTTCGAATCCTAGCCCTGCCTATCTAATATAGACTTGCTTCATAGGATTCAAGTATGAGAAGGTTTACCTTGATTTTCCTTCGCATAAAGCTCAATCGAGCTAACCAAGCTTCACTTCCAGGATTAGGACACACCTAACGTTGGCACCAGCTGAGGGACTCCAACTAATCACCAATGGACACCAGAATGGTTAGCAAAGCTGCTGGGAAAGGATTGGATGCCAAACACAGGTTTAGAACCGATCAAGAAGACACGCTGGATTGAGGTGGCTCCGGCAATGATTCAGCTAAATTCCATTCACCATAAAGCTTAGCACTCACCAAGGAACACCACGATAATGATCAAACCACCAAACTGTCAGCCATCAATTTCGCTATTTGAATCAGCTAAATGGACTACCGATGTAGGAGTCGGTCTTCTCGGCTTCAAAAAAAGAGTCTCGATCGGGGCTCTTTGTTGAAGAACTGTTCTGGCGAGCCGTGTGACGGAGGAGAAGGGGCTGTGAGGGAAGTCGGTGAAGTGGTGAGTTGCGAAAAAGGGGCCGGCATGTGGCAGTGTGGCTGTTGGTGAAAGGGGGAGAGTCGGTGGAGAAGAGAGAGAGAGGGGAAAGTGAGAGAAACTAGATCTAAAAGGGAGGCCCCCTTTCCATTTTGGAGGGAAAATTGTTTATATAGTCCCTTGCAAGATGAAATCTTAGCTCTTGATTGATCCAAGGAATAAGATTTAATCTTCCTAAATAAGATCAAATTATTTGGAGACTAATCTAGTTTATGATTGGATGATAATACGCACATATCATTTTAAATGGCCAGGATGAACCCTCAATGAATGACTACAATTAATCTCGAAATTATTAGCTAATCAGAGGTATTTTAGTAACTTCCTATTTTCAAGGGCAATTTTGTAATCTGACTAGGGGTAAATTTGTAATTTTCGTCCAAGAGGGACATAGATGAGTCTGCTATGGCTTGGGCTAGCCGCAAGTGGTCACCGGCAGTTGATTGCTTGTTGAGAAATGGCCGAAGCCAAAAACCGGTCGAGCTGGTTGGATTGGATTGTTCTAGTTGGTTTTGGCCAGTCCTTCTGAGAATTTTATGCAATTGCGTCCTAGACTTAATTGTGAAGAATTATTGTCCAATTGAAATAAAAATGGGCTAATTTGAGGAAAGAAAGGTCCAAAATCGTTGAGATTAACCAATTAAATTGCTCAAAAACATCTTAATTGATTTTAATTGGTTTAATCTCCCTAAGGATATTGAATATTGTGATTAAACTCAATGGGTGCGCAAATTTGGAATTTCTAGCCAATTAGTGCAATTTGTATAATTCTTGCCTCCAAAAGCCAAATTAATTGAAATTGAATCTAATTGATACAACATATCAATTAGTTCAATTACCAATATTCATAATGGCTTAATGCATCCAAATTGAAACTAGAATGGTGACACGAACTTTATTTTAAAATTGAATTAATGGTCAATGATGAAATTAAACCTCAACGCATCAAATTAAACTTTAGTCTAGAATCGGTCAACTTTAATTGCACTAATTAAAGCTCATTAGCTTGAATTTTCAAGTTCAAGTAAGCTAAATCCATTAAATTGGAGAGTTCCCAAGTGAATTTGCCAAAATCAACCCTAGATATGAATTTAGTTTAAGAAAATGAAATGATTTGAAGTGTAAACTCCCTAGTCATAAAGAATCAATTCTAACCCTAATTAGGGCTAAAAATGGTAATTTTGATCCTGACATGTCAAATCTCAAAATTGGCCACACGAGTGAAAGAGAGATGACTTCTAGGTCAAATGTTATAAAATAAGCTAAGTCAAAATGTGACTAGAAAAAAGTAATTTTATTTTTGGTTAGTTTACAACCTAAAACCGAACAATTCAGAAAATGAAGTTTTTAATTGATTTTTATAAAAGTTTCAATGCCAAAGTCAAATTAAAGCTAAAATGAGATGATTTTTGAGTTTTTACATATTTCAAGTTTTTTGGTGAAAAGATTGTCCACCCTTTAGTGATTTATCACTAAAAAGGTTAATTTTATAATCAAAACTTTAAATTTTTTGAAAATTATTATGGTCAAAGTGAAATTAGGACTAATTGGAAACATTTCGTGCAAAAAGCCATATTTTGATCTAGGGTTGACTTTTGGTTAAAGGATTGACCAAAAAGTCAACTCAAAAGTCAATTTTTTGAGCTTTCATTAAAAATAGCTATAAAATTGTCCATAAATGAAAAGCCAAAGAAAAAAAATGAAAAATGACACTTTCCGCTCAAAAAAGGGCTCCGTCATGGTTGGAAACCCTAATGTTGAAGTTTTAACTTTTGTGACCCGTCAACTAAAAATCAAGTATCAACAACTACACTGTTTAATTCCTAATTTCAAATCCCACACTTCAATTACTCAACTTTTTCTTTTTTGACCAATATTATGTCATCTTTTTATAAGTGTTGGATTTTGAAATTAAATGGTGTGAAGTAAAGGGGAAACTATTATGATGACTTCTATTATATTTATTCATCACACATAAAAAATTACACTCCTTGTAATTAAGACTCAAAACACGTTATACAAAAATATGTTTGCCGACTGTATTTGAGTCCTAAACTTTTTGTATTTACATCAATTTAGTCAATTAAACCAATTTTGGCTAACCTATGTTGATGTGGATGTAGACTGTATTACATGGCATGGTAGGCTTTGATGTGGAAAATTTTTAATAATTTTTTTACTATTTTGGAATTTTTTATTTAATTTTTATTTTTCTTCTTTTTCCTTTTCCCTTTTTTCCCTTCCCTTTCATACTACCTCTAGCAGTTTGCCAAACCTCTGCGACCAACTAGAGCTAAGGGCTAGCAAGGTTGACCTCACTAGATTCGACGAGGTCATGCCTCCCACAGCCCCTACGGCCAACAACCATGAAAGCGGCCTCACCTAGCCCTTGGCGTGGCTCGAGCTCTTGCTAGAGGAGACAAAGTCAAAGGCTATGCGACCTCATAACCTCTAGCGAGGGCCTTGAGCCTCCCTAGCAACTAGGCAAGGCTCAACCTCGCAGGCCCTCGCTTATTGCTAATTGTTGAGGTCTAGTGACTGGCTAAGAGGAAAAAGGACGAGAAGGAGGAAAAAAAAAAGAAAGAGAAGAAAAAAGGAAAAAATTAAATAAATTTTTTTTAAAAATAAAATATTATAAAAAATTGTTTATGTTAGCACTGACCATGTCATGTAAGACAGTTAGCATCAACATTAGTGCTTTTGACCAAAATTGGTCAGATGGATTGAATTTGCACAGATATAAAATGTTTAAGACTCAATTGCCACAAAAAAAAAAAAAAAAAAAAAGATTTGGAATTGAATTGACACAATTATAAAAAGGCTTATAACTTTTTTTGGTAATTTTCTCATTTGCTAACATAGTTTTCCATGTTTGTCAATTATGATCAAGTTGAATTGCACTTGTAACAACAAAATTAAGGAGATGGATCATGGAAACCAGCTATATACTAGACTCTCATCGTGTATAAGTATGACATTAGGTCCCTGTTCATGGGGTTTGAACCCTACCAGGATAAAAGCTGTAAAAGGCAGGGTATAATCAACTCTAACTAAGCTTGTTTGACGCATAGTTTTCCACGTTTGCCAATTATGATCAGTTTGAATTGCACTTGTAACAACTTGTAGGGAGATGTGTCATGGAAAACCAGTAATATAGAAAACTCTCATCATGTATAAGGATGAGATTATGTCCATGTTCATGGGGCTTGAACCCTACTAGAATAAAAGCTGTAAAAGGCAGGAAACAATCAACTCTGACAATAGCTTGTTAAACGCAAAAGTTTGGCTGCGACACCTAAAAATAAAACACACAAAGTCGTCCTTCCCAAAAGTCTTCATTTCCATGTTTGCCAATTATGATCAGTTTGAATTGCACTTGTTACAGCAAAATTAAGGAGATGGGTCAAGGGAAAGCAGTAATATAGGAGACTCTCATCATGTATAAGGATGACATTATGTCCATGTTCATGGGGTTTAAACCCTACTACAATAAAAGCTGTAAAAGGCAGGGAATATCCAACTCTAACTATAGCTTTTTTAACGTATAAGTTTATTGTGGCGACTAATGTAGAGCACACAAAGTCATCATTGCCAAAAGATTACGAATTTTTGCATGACTTCATAAAGTACTTCGACTCACGAACGCATCTAATACATTTTCACATCTTTAATAAATGAGCAGAAGCGAATCTACGAAGGAACAAAGAACACTCTCCTTGAACCAAATGGCATTAGTGCAGATACCCATCTTGTCCCTCCCCCAAAGCTGTTCAAGTTTCACCCTATAAATACCCTCACCATCTTCTCTCTTCTTATTGCAAAAGCCCAAAGAAACTCTCACCAACTCCAACACCCTTGAAAACCACCCAAAGAAAAAATCAGAGAGGAGAGAGAGATGAGAGCTACAAGTTCTGCATCAAACACCCACATGTGGAGCTCTCCAATACCATATCTCTATGGAGGGCTAGCTGTAATGCTGATCCTCATAGCCGTAGCACTGATCATATTGGCGTGCTCGTACTGGAAACGCCCTTCCAACGCCTCGAGCGATGCCGATGAAAAGCCAGTGAAGCCTGCCATCCCGCCGTTGGATCTGGAGCCGAGGATTGTAGTGATCATGGCCGGAGACAAGAAGCCAAAATATCTTGCGAAACCGGTCACTTCGCTGCCCTCCTGCTGTGATAAAGTCTAAATAAAAACTTACTGTAGCATTTAGTCATTAGAATGAGCTAAAAGGGCAAGATTTTGTAGTGCTTTTGATCTTTTCCACCCTCTGCCACACATGAACGCGAGTTATTAATCTTTTCATTTTTAGCACAAGCAGAAGCCGAAAGTATGAAATCAAACAGAATACAATAATGGATGAACGCAATAGAAGAACAAAACACCATAACTTTCATTTCTTATCTTATTTATAAACATAGGTGATTTCATTGGGATTATAACTGGGAGGTCAAAAAGATATACTACTCCCTTGTGGTATCAACATTACCACCATAGCAATGCCCCACAAACTATCCACAACGCCAATCACTCATCTGCAATAGTCCTATCCTGTAAAGTGTCAAGACCGTGCCTCAAAATTGGATCCTTACCAACTTCAGCTCCCACGTCTACGGCTCCCAAAAGCTGTCACCCTTGTCGCTACTGCTGTCCTCCGGATATGGCAGAGGACCTATCAGAATTCCTCTAATCTTGGCGTATATTGCGACAAAGCGATAGGCTATGCGACCTACAGGCGAGCCTATGTCTATCCGTAACGTGGACGTATACCTCGTGAAAATCATGGAAGGGAACACCGGATCGGTAGACTCATATAACCAACCGTCAAAGTCTAAGAGGGTTCCGCAACGTGGTCATTTCTCTATTGTGCATTTCTGAAGCATGTCGAAGGAAAAATTGCTTGCAAGTCCAATTAAAGAAAAATGATTTGTTTCCTCTTCTTTGCTAATTTTTATATAGAAAGAATTGCATGAACTCACGGATAAGACAAGCCTATCGAACAATTTTAACTGAGCTTGCTAACATGAGTTTGTACCTAAATGAAGCATGTAAGGGATCGGATATTATTGATGACTTGGGCCAATGGACAAAAGTTCAAGTTCCTACTAGGGGTGTACAAAGGAATCGGGACCCATTTGACTGCTCGAAACCAAATTAGATTGCCCGGAACCGGTGGTTCTTAAGGGAACCAGTTCGGTTCCTAATTCCAATTTATGGGAACCGGTGGGTACCGGTCCAATTCTCGATTCCATGGGCGGATCCGCCTGCCTGTCCACCTAGATCGGATCAGTTATATTATAGTAATATATTATTTTTAATTTTAAAAATAATTTTGAAATTAACAAATCTAAAATTTAGTGCTCCAATCTCCATCTTGTCTTAGTTCATTGCTCTCTTACTTTCATCTCGTCTCTCTCGGTTCAAACTGTCTCCTAGCTCCCTCTTTCTCTCTGATTCACCTTCGGATCTCTCATCTCCCTTCGAGTCCTAGTCCGGACTTGGTGAAATAGTGAGTCAATACCCTTTTCCCCCCTTGAACTTGAACTCTCTCTCCACGTCGTTGACATCCTCATCACCACCTTTGCATTCATTGTCACTGTCCTCCTTGTTGCTCGGCTCATCCGCTTTTGCCTCCCCTCTTCCTCCTCCCCCTCCTCGGGCTTCTCCCCATCGTCCTCATCTTTGGGGACAGGGGTGAACTCTAGGTCGAAGAATGGCCTGTCATCCCCGTCTTCCTCCTCATCGTCAGTCTTAGGGGAGGAGTAGGAGATGGTGGAGGCGGTGGCAAAAATGGTGGTGGTGGCCGAGACGGAAGCGGCATGAGGGTCATGGCCACCATGACACCAATACTTGATGAGGCTATAAGCTACCATCGTTAGGACAGCCGGAATAAGCAAATGTGGGAGGGCAAAAAGGCAAAGGCGCAAAGATTGGACCGGTTCCATGGATCCACCAAGTGGTCCGGTTTTCGGGTGGATCCATGCAATGAACGGGTGGTTCATGGTTCCAATTTTTCGGAGCCAGTCCTTAGTAGGCAGTTCCCGACTCTAGGCCAGGAACTACCCACCCAGATCATGCATACCCCTGGTACCTACCAATTTACATGCCCTATTAGATCTAGATGGCCATGTATTTATGATGACGTTGAAATATAAATGAAGGATTAAGCAGAAAAACAAAAAAGGAGGAAATAAATGCGAACTTCTTTTTCCTTTATGACGTCAAAACTAACAACTGTTTTGGATCTTCATTTAGACTTAGATTATTGCAAACTCAGCAACCAAAGTTTGACTCGGTCGTTGGATTAGATCGATGGATGTGGGGACACGGGAATGCGTTTTGGCCGTTGCTTCACCAGCACTGTTGCTGTTTGGAGACTTTGTTATTATTGGTTCTCGGCAACAGATATGGACCAAAAGAGTCCGTGAAAACCGACGGCGGGTCTTTTTTCCCTAGTATAATAATTATTTTCTCTAATAAATAAATCGGGTTTTGTGGCCGTTTTTTCCAAAAAGGAAGTGCGCTCCACGCCATCATGTCACTGGGAGACACAAAGCAATAATCATCTTGTCTTTGTTTGCTCTCTGTTCTGCACATCGTCCACTGGGAGAACGTGACCGGAGCACACCCACGGCTGCGCCGTCGAAGTCGTGCGCAATATTCACCTAAAGCTGCTGCTAAGAAGTCTCTAGCCAACGACCATGGTCGGAGCAGGGTATTAGTCACGTTTTCCACAGGTTGGAGAAATTGCACATACATGGTGTGCGTAATTTATAAGTACTTCGTTATCCTAATTGACCAAATCAAACTAACAACAAGTCGAAGAAGCCATTGGTAAAATTTCTGTCTATTTGATCAACACCCCGAATAGCAAAAGAGAAAAATAATAATGTTGAGCACACTTTATCTTAATCAAATTCACGGATTGAACCATCGGACCCAGCTTGTCATTGGGATCTTCCCCAAATCAAGGCTATGTTGGGAAGTATGGCGAGGAAAGAATAATAGAAAAAGCTGCTTCATATTTTGAAATTTCTCTCCCTATCTTAGTTACAACTATTTTAAATTTTCCCAAACATTATATTCCAAGTTTCGTTCCTCTCTGTTTCTCAAACATAGCCTAAAGGGTGAAAGTTTCCGTAAGTGGATAGACATGACAATAGTGCTCATCAAACCTGTGCTGACTTCAGATAGATTGATATGATTTGATGAGCAGCTGAACTCACCAAAAGAGTTTCTTTCTTCTTTCCTAAGTCACATAACACATCGTTTTCTAGAGGGACAAAAATGTTTTTTTGGATGGATATTTTGGGTGACAATATTGACTTCGTGTAATCGATCAATCACGTATTGAACAGATATGAATATGTCCAGATAAGAAGCTTGTCATTTTCCATTGATTTATTAATTCATGAATTATATTTTTATCACATTTTATATCCCAACCTTCTCCAAACATGTGACTGGATATAAAATAATTATAATAATAACGTTTCTCTTGTCCAATTTTTTTTTATATTTTATTCTAATTCTTATCTAGACAATCAAATGCTGTTTGGGAGTTTTTCAATTTTTTCTCGATTTTCTTTTCATATATACTCATTTAATGAGGGACTTCATTAGCATAATAGTTTTTGGACCACTGTCACACCATGTCATGAGTCACAAATTCTTAATGATTTTTTTTTTTAATTCAAAACAGATTGTTATTCTCAAAGTAGATTAAGTTCAATCACATAAGCATTTGTCTTTAATAAGAGTCTATAAAAGATTTTTCTTTAATCACGTGGAACCACCCACAAGTTTTTCCTCCATGGGGCACACAGAAGTTCATCTCACAAATTTTTTTTTTTTTTTTGAAATCATTATAGCTATTCAAATAAATGTTGGGCCAGAGTATTAGAGCTTTAATAAAGCTGGCTCTAATTGCAAAAGTGAGGTTTGTTACGCGGAGATATGAGAATTTGGAGACTCTATATTTCGTAATGATAAAGGTTGGGTTGGATCCATCATAAAATGTTCATAATAGTACACTGGATGATTGCAGACGCTTCAAATTACGAGAGCCATCTCAAGTGCGTTGACCAGGCAACATCTGATTTTCGACGTATGAAAGGAATGAAGAATATGTGTTTTGGCAAGTAAAGTAGGAACAGAGACAATTGGGCTGGTGGCGGACGCGGTGGCTCGAGAGAGGGAAACGCATCAATCTGCTGTACATTTCATATTGCTTGTTTGACCGGTTCTCTATTTCCTCTAATACCTTTGGCAAGAATTCCTCATTATTGCCGTTGCCATCTTCAAAAGATAGAAGTGTTGTATTATATTCTCCATGATTTGATGTGATTATTTGTTTGGGACGTCAGGTGATTCTAAATTGAGAAATTAAAGATCATTTGTTCGCGTGTTCAAATCTCACAAACTATGTAAATGTTGCTGTGAGTCAAAGCTACCAGCATATGTCATAAGTATGAACTGAACTAATTTATTGTTATTGCAAGGTATTAAAAGGGCCTTCAAGTAATTCGTTATTTCCACGCGTACCCTTGAGTTATAAAAAAAAATAGAAACATCGTTATATTATCACCCCTGATACGTGTGGATAGGTAGCTTGATTGCCTCACGAGCCTATAAGTTAAAATGCCCGTAACGAAAAAAAGGAAAAAGAAAAAACAACTCTTTACTTAAAATGGATGAATGAGAAAAAAATGTAGTATCATACGAGTCGTCAAGTGCTATATCTTCACTCATCCAAGTCAATTAATATCGTCATATGCTATTATCAAGTGATATGAATTTCAATATTATGTTCTAGATTATAGTAGCTTTTTCATGGTGATTAGACTATGGTGGATGGAAAATGTCGAGCTACAAAGACACCAAGCTCTCTACGAACAGGTACATTGAAGATGAAATTAAAGGGCTTATCCCCTTTTACTAGTTTCCTTCACTGCTAAGATAATCTAAGGAGGCTAACCAGCGCCATAAGCTTTCTCCATCACGCCAATATTACAACAATTTAAATCGGCTAAAGTTTAGTTTGCAGGAATCTTCCTTCGTATATCCGTCTCAACTTCCCTCACCAAAATAGTCAACACCTTTAATCATACACATCATGTCTTATTTTACTCTCTAATCAGGCATATTTTAACCATGAAACATGTTATTCACTAACTTCCTATAGTGTTATCCTCAACTTTTCCTTAACTACACCATGTAATTCCTTCAAATCCCTCACTTCACACACTTCATTTTTTTAACAGATGTCATGTCATCTTTTCATAAGTATTGATTTTAAAATTAAATGGTGAAAATTAAAGCGGAAGTTGTTATGATGACTACTATTACATTTATTCATCCCACAAAAAAAATAATAATAAATAACACTCCTTGTAATTGAGACTCGAAACAAGTTCTACAAGAATATGTTTGCCAGCATAGCTTTTCATATTTGCCAATTATGATCAGTTTGTAACAACAAAATTAAGGAGATGGGTCATGGAAAACCAGTAATATAGGAGGAGACTCTCATTATGCATAAGGATTACATAATGTCATCCATGTTCCTGGGGTTTAAACCGTAGTACAATCAAAGTTGTAAGAGGGCAGGGAATAATCAACTCTAACTCTAGCTTGTTTGACGCACAAGTTTTGCTGCAACCACTAATGCAGAACACAGAAAGTCATCATTGCTAAAAGATTACGAATTTTGCATGACTACATAAAGTGCTTCGACTCGCCGACACATCTTTTACCTTTTCATATGTTTAACAAATAAGCAGAAGCGAATCTACGAAGGAACAAAGAATGTTCTCCTAGAACGAAATGGCATCAGTGTAAATACCCATCTCGTCCCACCCCCAACGCAGATCTAGTTTCACCCTATAAATTCCCTCGTCACCTTCTCTCTTCTTATTGCAAAAGCCCACGGAAAGTCTCACC